>OX424574.1:164664623-165942568 GCA_949152435.1 Gastracanthus pulcherrimus | reverse complement strand
TTATTATGAAGTTTAAAGTGTATATTTGGATTTTTTAAGTAAATGGGTATTCTCAACAGATCATCCATACTTTGATTGACATTCTAGTTAATTGGATGTAAATGGAATGTATTTTCAAGAGGATTATTTATACTTCTAAGGAATGTATATATGATACGAATGAATAAAAATTCCAATCCAAAGTATGTTATTAATACTGCACACCAATTTTCCTTCCCAGGCTTGCACTTGTATAACACAAAACTTTTAGATCTGCACCTTTGCATACTCTCTGCCTAAATAATGAAAAATTGGCTGCCTGAATCGAAATTTTAATATTATACGCACTTAATTGGTACTATTGTCATGAGGAGATTGACTAGCGACTGTGTAGAAAATGTGTGTTTAACACCAGTTAAAATAAAATTCGTAAGCATAAAAACTAAAGGAAATAACTGGAAGTTGTTAAAATAGCATCAATCAGAACTTCCCTGTATGAAGCAAATTTATCTTGATTTAGAGGTCAAGTTCCATTTTGAGTGATGGGTTTAAATATAGTTAAGTGACTAAGAGATCTGAGATTCAAAAGATCAAGACCTTACACGGCTTATCGGAAGTTTAGATTTGAAACGTATTTTTTCACTAAAAACTGTATCTAATTTATTTTGTACTTAAATATTAAAAAAAAAAACATATTTTTGAAAAACTATTTTTACTAACTATGCTTACGTATCCCAGCTTATGCCAAGATGTATGTTCAACAGGTTCAGTGTTACATGGTACATATGTATACCATGAATCGTTTAAAATACTAATTCTGGTTTCTACATTACTGAAGAAAACTAATAAAGTGATGTATTGTGCTAGAATAATGCTAAAGTACTTTTTATTATTTTCACATTTAAAAGTTGCCCAATTGACCATCAACATGGAAGAAAACCAAACTTTGTTACTATTTTAACACTGAACCTGTTAAGAAATCGAATACTCAAAAATTTTATCCTAATTGTATCTTAATACTTTTGCGACGTCTAATATGCCCAAGCCGGTGTTAACAATTTTTCAAAATTAAGTAAAATACAAAAGTTCCAGGTAACGTTCACCACGCCTATATCGTTACAAATAAAGATCCCAAATCATACAAAAATCATTTCGCCAAATTTCCCATCACTCGGCTACCCACCAAACTGTCCATCGTCGCAAAAGTGTTAAGGGATATCCAAACTCACCACCCAGTTGCCAGTCAATCGCCCCCTCTCTCTCAAAATACCAGCCACCCTTATAAAAGCACCCCCTCATCGTCGACCAACCACGACCCTCCCCACTAATCTACCTATCTTCTCTTTGTCCTTCCTCCTCGCATCGCGCACCAGCAGGCGGCAGCAGCATGAAGTCGTCCGGCAGCGTAGGAGGTGGAGTTGGCCACGGACCGGTGCGTCGCTCGCGCGCCGACTCCGACGTCTCGGGTCCGCTCGAGGACGACGCGGCGCCGCCCCCGTTGCCCCCAGCCAGCAGCGGCAACAACAACAGCAGCGGCAACAACAGGCCGAGCTCGCGCGCCCCGCCGCCTGGACCGCGATCCGACGATCGCCACCGGCACGCCGCCGGGGGCGGACGCTACGAGTCCTCGAGGAAGCAGGGCTCCGACGGTGGCTACTACGATGACTATCCACCGCGCATGAGGGCCGAGAGAGCCGAGAGAGGAGGGGACAGATACAAGGAGTACGAGTACGAGGACAGACACGGGAGGGACGGGAGGGACGGAGGTGGAAGCTGGGCGGATCAGCACAGCGAGCGCAGGGGATACGACGACAAGCCGGAGGGCAGGGACAGAGACGCGAGGGACGTGAGAGACGGGAGGGACCTCAGGGACAGGGATCTCAGAGACAAAAAGGATTACGACACTTATTCCAAGGTGAGGACAATTATTATTGCTTTGCTTTGTTTGCGAGAGTTCTTGGCGATGGTAAATATACACTGACAAAAAAATTTGTTAAATCTAAGTGAACGTTTCCTTGAATCGTACTAAGAAAAGATTTATTTGATAGTAGTAAATATTTCATTATGTTTAGACTGGTATTCATCAATTCAATAAATATTTACTAAATTTAAGAAATATTTCCTTTATTTAAGTCAATCTTTTATTAGTATATACGATGCAAGGAAACGTTTACTTAGATTTAACAAATTTTTTTTTCAGTTTGGTTTAAATTAAGATTGGAGCTCAGTTGTTAATTGCCATTTTTGGAAAACGAATGAATTTACCTGTATGTCGTTCGAAATAATTGCTATGTAGTCCGGCCGAAGAAGGAGAGTACTGCAGAATAATCTCAAAGAATGAGATTCAAAGTATGTAAGGGGGATTTCTGGCTAAAATTCTAAAATCTATTTTTATACTTTTGCATAATGCTGAATTGATAATAGTTTTGCAATTAAAAATCGGTGTGAACTTACTTACTTCAAAATGCTCCCTGTGAATGCGAAGTTAGTCAATTGACTTTAAGCTATATTTGAATTCTTACATGGGTAGTACATGGAGTCCCATCGTGGATCTTTACGTACCTAAAAATTAATTCCAATACCAGTAGATTTATTGAATGGGTCGTGAAAACCTAAGATATAGCTAAGAAACATGAGTATTGTTCATATAAGCAATGCTAGAAAAGTTAATAAAATAGGCTGCATCATCTGTACAATAGCCCGTTTGATAAAACTACAGGCATTTGGCTTCATTTTTAGGTATAAGAAGACGATCTGCAAAGTTTTATTAAAATATGACCCCGACTCTGTGCCCTCTCCTTGTTAGTATGATACAATAACATTTTGTGTCTTTGTTATAAATTATTTATTTTAGTTTTTATTCTCATTTTTTAAAAACAAATAAAAAAAATGTTATAATTAATTGCATAAAATAATTATTTTCTCAAGAGAATATAGGTACAACATTTTTTTATTGTGTCGTAATGTGTCTTCGAACCAAGTTCTGAACTTTTATGTAGTCATTGGTTAAAAAGCTTTAATTGTTATACTCTTAATTACTATTAGTAGAGTAACAAACATAGAGTAACAAATTTTAGTAGAATTAGGTTTTGTTTGTAATTTTGAAAATTCAACAAAAAATGGTCAGAGATCTTTCTTAATTCAAAGATTAGGTTAAATTATTACAGCAATATTTAAAATGTTAGAAGCTATAATTTTTTATAATTTATATTTATCGGTAAATGAGCAAAATCAATGTTTTCAAATCAGAGATAATAACTCAATATTTCTTATAATATATACAAAATGATTTGAATGACATAGTAGTATTTTTCTAAAACGCAATCTTGTATTACGTAAATGACACTAACAATAAAGTCTAATGATGAATCTTAATTCTTGTGCTCCCTTAGGGTCCAGCATCGCAGGACTCCTTCGACGACCAGCCACCATCGAGCCAACAACAACAGCAGCAGCAACAACACGGCCGCGACGGCAACAACAGTCGCGGCGGCGACTCCAGCGGAACGGAATGGCGCGAGGATCGGCGCGAGGATCGGCGCGAGGATCGGCGCGACCTGCGCTCCGCCGGCCACGACGACCATCGTTCCGGCTCCGCCGACAACAGTCGTCGCATCGGCGGCGACCTGTCCCGCTCCGGCGACGAGCTCCTGCTGCAGCAGCAGCGCAGCGAGCGGCCCCAGCGTCCGGACTCGCGCGACAGCCGAGCGTCCCGCGAGTCGAGGGGCTCGCTCCGCGCCAGCGGCGACGACGACTTTCACCAGGGCAACGGCAAGTCGTCCCGCGACAGCGGCTCCTGGGCCGCCTGCAACGACTTCTCCGACTACGAGGACAACAAGAAGCAGCAGCAGCAGCAACAACAGCAACAGCAGCAGCATATTTTTCGCGAGGACATCCGGGATAGGGACCGGGATCGGGATAGGGATAGGGATAGGGATCGCGAGGGACCGCCGCCCCAGCGCGACCGTCGTCAACAGCCCGGTCCGGTGACCAAGGATAAACTAGAGCAGGACGAGCTGAAGCGCGGGAGCGCCGGCGGCGGTGGCCTCGCCCAGCTCAAGCGCGGAGCCGAGCCCCTGGACAAGAAGGAGCCCAAGGCCGATCAGTCCGTCGACTCGAAGAAGGACGCCGAGGTGGCCTGGAGCCGCGGCAAGCCCGAGCGCACCCCCGAGCCCCGGGAGAGCAAGAGCACCGCCTGGGCGGACGCTGTCTCCCCCACCTTCGAGAAGGAGGAGGAGGAGAAGCGCATGATGATGGACGCCCAGCTGCTGCACGCCGCCATCGACGAGGACAAGAAACTCAACGACCTCAAGCAGAGCATCGAGAAGCTGAGCATGGACGGGGGCAAGCGCTCCGCGGCGGGCAGCGACCACGATACGAGCATCGGCAGCACCGGCGCTCACAACAGCAACGACGCCGACAAGGACTCGCTCAAGGACGACAAGCGCGACAAGAACGCGCGCAACCGCGCCAGCAGCAGCGGCTCTCGCGGGCCGCGCGGCGGCGAGCCTCGAGGTCCCCGTCAGTGGGGCAGCGAGCGCGGTGACCGCGGCGAGCGCGGTGAACGCGGCGAGCGCGGCGAGCGCGGCGAGCGCGGCGAGCGCGGCGAGCGCGGCGAGCGCGGAGGAGAACGGGCCGGCGCGAACGTCGGCGGTGCGGGGAGCACCGGGAGCGCCTTCGGCAGCGGCGGCAGCGTCGGCTACAACCAGCGCTGGCGCGGCGCCGAGCCTCCTCCGGCCAGGGGACGCCGGGCCGGGGGTCCCAGATCCATGGGAGGCGGCCGACCGGGCTCCGCCAAAAGCGGCACCTACGAGCGCACCGACTCCGAGCTCAGCGGCGACGAGATCGTCTCCGGCTCCACCGAGTCCGGCAAGGACGAGAGGCGACCCTCCGCCGCGAGGTCGCCCAAGCCCTCCGCGCCCAAGGGCGACAAGGACGAGCGCAACCGCAACGCCGTCTCCTCCAGAAAGGACGAGCAGCAACAGCAGCAGCAGCCTCCTCGCGGGGGCGGCGAGTATCCCAGGGACGGCAACCAGTCGCGCAGCGAGAAACGCGCCGCCGAGTACGCGGACGCGCGCGGCTCCGGACGACCCAGTCGCGAGGGCTTCGCCCCCTCGGGGGAGCCCTCGCGCCGCGGTCGCGGTGGGTTTCGCAACAATCGGGGAGCAGCCGGCGCAGCGGGGAGCGCCGCCGGTGGGCGCATGGAGGGTTACGGCCCGCCTCCCAGCAAGAGCCCCTTTTCCTCGGACAGACTCGAGGATAACAGCGCCGGAAGCAAGCAGCAGCAGCTGCAGCACTCCTCGACGCCCACTCCCTCCGAGCACGAGGACGGCGGAGGCGCGGCCAATCAGCCCGAGTCCGCCGACGACAAGATCATCGCCAAGCAGCAGGCCCTCACCGCCGGCATCACCGGCAGGCACGCCAAGTCGCCCAACCAGCTGAACGCCGCGAATCACGGGGGCGGCAGCGCCGGCGCCGGCAACCCGAGGGGACCCAAGAAGGAGGACTCGAGATCCAAGAGGACGCGCAGCGGCAGCAGGCGAGGCAGAGGCGGCGCCGGACTCGGGGCCGAGCGATCCAGAGGCATGAACAACGCCAACAGCAAGAACGAGCTCGGCAACGAGGACTGGGAGACGACGTCCGAGAACAGCGAGGAGCACCTCGAGGACCGAAAGGACGCCGGGGGTCACGGGGGACGCAAGGCCTTCGGGGGCAGAGGCGGCGAGCGCAGGGAGAACGCCAACGCCCTGGGCAACAACGCGCAGCAGCAGCACCCCAGGGAGCCCAGGGGCAACCGGGACAATCGGGACAATCGGGACAATCGGGACAATCGGGACAATCGGGACAATCGAGACAACCGGGACAACCGGGACAACCGAGAGCCCAGAGAACCCAGAGAGCCCAGAGAGCCGCGAGGCGAGAAGGGCGGACCCAAGTCTTCCAACGCGCAGTCCAACCGCGCGGCCGGCGGTGGCGGCGACAAGGGTCGCAACGCCCAGAACGCCGCGGAGAGAGCCGGAAACCGGGACAACGCCCAGCGCAACCATCACTCGGGCAACATACCGCCGCTGATGCAGAACTCCCAGCCGCAGAACGGCAGACCCAGGAGCCAGGGCTCGGCCAACGCCGGCGGACCCATCAACAACATCAAGTCCCTCGTCAACAAGGACGCGACCGTCAACAGGATCGACGAGATCAAGCTGAACGATCCGAACCTCGTGAATCAGGCGCTCAACGACATCAACAGCGGCAAGTCCAAGGACAAGCGGGGAGGCGGCGCCGCCGACCTGGACATGGACGGCAACTGCATCGACGACGGCACCGCGGGCGACGACAAGATCGACGCCGACGGCTTCCAGGAGGTCCGCTCGAAGAAGAACGTCAAGGAGTCGAGCCGCCAGCAGAAAGACGAGCAGCAGCAGCAGCAGCAGAGCTCGAAGCCCGGACGTCGCGACCGGGACAAGGAGCGTGGCGAGCGCGACCGCTCCAAGTCCAAGACCAACGGCCCCCAGTCCCAGTCTCAGCAGCAGCAGGGAGGTGCTCAGCAGCAGCAGCAGCAGCAGCAACAGCAGCAGCAGCAGCCAGGTACCCAAAACATCCCACCCCTGCTAGGTCAACCTATCGGCCAGGCCGGAGCGGGCGCACCTCCCAAGCAATACGAGCGCAACGCGAGCCGGCAGAAGCTGGCGCCGCGCTTCCAAAAGCAGCGACTGGCCAAGCAGCAGCAACAGCAGCAGGCCGGTGGAAACGAATCCGGGGATTCTGCCACTGGTAAGGCACAAAACCCGCAAGCCAATACAGTTAAAGACGCGCCTGGCGGTGTGGCGCCCCCTCCGACCGTCAATGCTTGGGATAAACCTTTCACAGGTGGATCCTCGAGCCGCTCGCCCCCCTCGCCCGCGGCCGCAGCCGTGCCCGCCGACATCCAGCTGATGTCGGGCCTGACCGGGCAGCAGCAGCAGCAGAGCGGTGGCGGCGCCGAGCAGGAGGCCCCATCCCAAGGGGACATGCAGCAGCAGCAGACGGGGCCCGCGACGGGCAGCAGCCAGCGCAACTCGCCCAACATCGACAAAGTCGGCAGCGGCAAGCTAGCGCAGGTAAAGGACACGAGCGGAGCCGGACAGGACAAGAGCGGCGGCCAGGACTCCTCCTCGCCGCCGGTCCAGACCCTCATCTTCGAGAACACCAACTACTCGAAGAACACGAAGAACAGCGTCGGCTCGGCCGGCGACATGGCCATCAAGTCCAAGTACTCGAACCACATAAAGGCGCAGTCGCGCGACAAGCGCTCGAGCGACCTCGAGGACGACAACGGGAGCAGTGTCCAGCTCCAGCAGCAGCACCAGCAGCAGCAGCAGGCCATGGCGGTGGCCTTCTCCAACAAGCCCCAGGAGCTCATGAAGGAGAAGCTGCCCCAGCAGCAGCAGCAACAGCAGCAGCAGCAACAACAGCAGCAGGAGCCCATTCAGATGCCCCTGTCGTTCAACAACAAGGAGGACAACGCGGACATGAAGCTGGACTTCACGTTCGACTCGGACCTGTCGCAGCTCACCGACGACAAGACCAAGAGCCTGGGCATGCCCAGGTCCATGCACATAACCGGTGGCCAGAGCACGATATCGCCCTCGACGGCCGAGCTCAATCTCAAGATCGCGTCCGTGAAGAAGGTCTGGGAGAACGCGCCCCCGATGCCGACCGTCGTCGAGCACGAGGTCGACGGCAGCAGCGTCGTCAGCACGGCCAACAGCTTCCCCCAGGCGTTCGAGAGTAACGACGTCGACGACGGATACAGCGCCCATCAGCAGTACAACCAGGCCAACATGAAGAACGAGATCGCCACCTCGACGAACGTTTGCAAGGTAAGAGTTGTCGTTCTTGGCATGGTATCGATGTTGTTCTTGTTGCGGTTGTAATGTAGCTTGTTTGTGTTGTTGTTATTGGTGTTGTTGAGTGCAAACTTTAAACGGCGGTGGGGAAACATTTTCGCGTGTCCCCTTTCATCACTCATTTTCGTAATGTTTTATTACCTACACGGTATTCCATTTCATTAAATTCATTCCAGACATCAGATTATTTTGATAAAAAAATGTTTAACCTTGTGTAAAGTTTATTTATGAAGTCTCGTGAGATATTAATAAAATTTAAATATTCGCATAAATGACATTACATATCTTTATCTATTTTTTTAAAAATATATTAAATAAATCACATCTAGTACATTTGCAATTTCATACATTTGCAAATTCAATCTAGTTCATATCAAATTATATCAAACTGTATCTATTATCCCAATTACGTTCGTATAAATTCTTTCTCTCCGTTAAACACCCCTTCCCACGTATAAAAAAGGAAAAATGACCCACGCTATTGCCACATCACAGGAACATTATCTCACATATAAACATTTATAATCACGCATGCCAAAAATCTTTGACCCCTTCATCACCGTTCGAACCACCAAGCGACACCTTCGCCCTCCCCCCTCAAAGGGAAAGGAAAATGGCCATCGGGATATCGAACGGCGATGACAGGGGTGATAATCATATTCAAAAATATCGTTGATCATGTCCCGTGTGGGAAAGACGCTGACTCTTTGCCTGATGCGCAGCTGGTTCCCCCGCAGGTGAAGCCGCAGCAACAGTCGTCCGGTGGGGGCGGCGCGCAGCCAGGCTCCACGGTGCCGGGCCCCAGTCCGATTGGGCCCGGTCAGAGCCCGATCGGCCATCCGCCGGCAAGCCTGCAGGGGCCCCTCAGTCCGCCGCCCTTCAACTCCACCGGACAACCCTCGCACATCAATTATCAGGTTAATATTGGATCTTTTGTCCATTTGAATTTCTCGCTTTGACTCTGTTTTGAAGAGTTTTTTTTTTCGCTGCATTGTATAAGTAAGATGATGCGCGCATTTAGAATAATGATGGAAAATACGGTTTTATATTTCCTATTGGGGTTTTATACGTATCGGGTAATGCTTGAAGTTGATTAGAAACAAACTTTGTCGGCTATGAGAGTGTGGTAATTGTTAAATTTGTTTTATGACGTCGGACATGAAAAATAACTCGTTGGTGGTTGTTAAATAGAAAAGAAAATAAAAAAAATTAACTTTAGGTGGGTTTCTGATAGTTTTTGGTTAATGAATTAGTAATTTTCTTTATTCATGTAAAAGTAAAAAAAGAAATTAAGAAGCGTGTCAGATCACAAGATTGTAGAAATTAAGGAAATCTCAGCAATTTAAAAGATATTTCTTACATTTCTTTACATAGAAGATTAATTCTGTTAATTTCTTTGAAGAATGTTTTTTCAATTTTAAACCGATAGATGGCATAATTTGTTACAGATTTTTTTTGTATTTTTTACAAAATATGTTTTTAAGAGGACGTCGGATATCTCTGTCCTTGTCTAATTGAGTTTTCATTCATAATTTTAAGAGAAATCATATTTTTCTTTAAATAATAGTTGTCCCCGCTTCGTTTTATAGTAATCTACATATATGTCCAAGCTGGATTCATATGATTGTTTTGTTTTCGAGAAAACTTTGACACACTAAAAGGGCCAACTACGTGGAGATTAACCTTTACATACTAAGTTTGTCAAAGTTTTCTCGAAAACAAAACAATCATATGAAACCAGCTTGGACATATAATTAGGTTACTGTAAAACAAATTGGGGACAGCTATTATTTTGTCATTAAACAATTAACTTTGTAAATAAATAACGAAATACGTGTGTAGGATAGTAGGAATCTACTGTCGGTATCCGACGTCTCCTTAAGTATATCTAATATAAGTAAAAAAAATCATCATTTTTCACCTGTAGACATCATTTTTGTTAGTATTTAGTACTAAAACGTAGTTATAGAACATTTTCATTTCAAAATGCATCTCACTTGTTATATAGATACTAATAATCTGAAATTGTAGTAAAAGAGTTTATTCTGTGTATCTAATAAAAGTAAAAAAAAATCATCATTTTGCATCTATAGACATCATTTTTTGTTAGTATTTAGTACTAAAATGTAGTTATAGAACATTTTCATTTCAAAATGCATCTCACTTGTTATATAGATACTAATAATCTGAAATTGGAGTAAAAGAGTTTATTCTTCAACGGATTGAAAAATATCAGTATTTTTTAAAGCAATTTAGTTATCATAGAATATCTCATCTCTTGCTCCCAAATCATTTATTTTACCTTGAAGAAATAAAATAGACGTTCCTAAAAAAAAACCGTTAAAAGTTGACACGTGTACAAATAGAAATGCCCATTTTCAATTTGCTCGAAGAAAGATTCTTTAAACTCGACCAATCAAAACCTCAAAAGAAACCGCTTAAGATGATGCTAAAGCCACCTGTCACCGACAAATACAAGAATCCACTTTTCTCATTTCATTTTCAATTTTGAGTAAATATCTCTATGGAAAGTTGTTGTTCCAATCAAAAACAATAACTTTCAAAACAAACTCAAAAGTAACAACTTTCCATACAGATATTTTCTCAAAATTGAAAAATGAATGAAAAAAGTGATTCCCCGTATTTACCAGTAACACAGTGTTTAACATCACCTTAACAAGTGTCCACCCAAAGGCACCAAAAGAAACAGAAAATCATCTCGCTAACGCTCGTGCGAACGACCCTCTTCTTAATTCGCCCCCTCCAGGAGTTCGCGCAGTATCCGGGCTCGCAGGCCGCGCAGTACGGCAGCATGTCGGCGATCCCCTCGCCCCCGGCCGTCCTCTTCAACACGGGCTCGGGTCAGCTGCCCGCCCAGGCGGGCGGCCTCTACGGTGCATTCCAGCTGGACCAGAGTCGCTCGCCCTTCACCCAGTATCCGCCCTACGCAGCCTCGCTCCAGAGCTCCTTCAACCAGCAGAACATGTACCTGCAGCAGCCGCCGCCGCCGCACGCGCCCAACGCACCAACGCCCGACATCTATCAGAGCAATCTGTCGCAGTACCGTCTCGTGAGTATACATTGAGTTTTCTTGTAGTGTGTCGATGAGATTCAATCGGTAGGCAGAAGGTAACAGACGGCCTGCATGTTTGCGAAGGGCAGGTATAAGTGCTTACTCGAAAATGGATAATTTAACTCAGTACTGCGGTGAATTTGGATTGTACACTTTTTTAATCATGGATTGTGAATGCGCAGTCGTACACACAGTGTCGAACAGTGACTCGTTCCTTATATTTGTTGTTTGTTCAGTTTTTTTTTCTGTGAAGGCTTTACATTTTAAGGGGGAAATTAATGAATGTTACTTTTGAAAGAATTTACATTATTAAAAATTGTATTCGAACTAGTTTTCAGTAATTTTTATTAAGGCTAAGATCGGCTGTAAATGCTTGTTATCCATCATCAATAATAATATTTTAGAGATTTCACTTTCATCTTACAGTAGCTAAAGATGATCACAATTTACACTAAATTAAGTTTTATTAAAGTAGTGATCAGTTCAAATTTGATTATTTTAACTTCTAGCAATGATCGACAAAACCACTACAGGAAATCTAGACATAATTTTCACTGATTTAGTAGGTGGGTGGATTTGAATGTTGTATTAACTATTGTAAACTGTTTTCTTTTTAGACCGCAGCCGCTGCACCTCCATTTGGACAGAATCAGCAACTAAGTAATAACCCGAATACCGTACTTATCAGTTCGTCATCCAATTCCCTGATGTCAGCCAGTGTCAAGCCATCTTCCCAACCGATTGGTGCTATTGGCACGAAGGCTCCACACTTTCAGGCACCATCAGCTCCTCCACAACCAAATCAAGTAAGACACTTTTATAAACTATGAGTTTATAGTTTTTTTTTCATAAATTGGAGAATTTCATATGAAACTACAATTTTTAATTCTTGTTTCAATAGCTGGCATACATTCCGTACGATCCAAACCAAGTGTTGGGTGTAAGTGGCAGCTACATGGGTAACTCACAGCTCGTGCAGAGACCAGGACCCAACGTTCAGCCATCGGCGAACAACTATTACAGCGCCACTTCCGCTGGTAAACCTAACATGTGCTTATGTAAGCTTGACTGGCCTCTCCTTATTAGTTCTCTATAATTTCCCGTATACAAAATAATACGTCATAATATCTTTGTTTTTTATGTTGTGTTTGTCTTTGTCTCTATTTTTGTGTTGTGTATAGTTACGAAAGTTATACATTTGACATTTTAACTGATAGAAATTCCTTGAAAGCCCGTAACATCCATTGTTGAATGATAATTATTGCATTGCCTAGAAAACAAACGAAAACCCTTTCGATGGGTCCTAATAACAAATGAGTATTTCACGAAGTCCGTTTACAAAAGATACATCCTAGGAGAGCCCACTGAACACCACGCATCTTTTCTAATCTAAGGTTAAATTTAAGGTATTTAACGAATCACTAAAAATCCATTTATTCATTCCGTTTTCTTTTAAAAAATTGCCTACCATCATACCTACAATGAAAAAGAAGACAACGAGTGTCTTCGGACTCTTCACACTTCTCTAAAATCGAAAAACACGCGAGATTTTCATAACACCCACATCGGCTCTCCCGAGATGCGCCTTTTCTCAAACCCATTCATCGACGACATACTCGTTTCGCTTATGACGACCCGTCGTTCTGTGCTGATCTTCTCTTTGCTGCTTGACTCGTGTCGGCCGAATCCCGTCTAAAGCGCCTCTCTCTCTGCTTCCTTCCTCCGCAGACGTGTTCTCGGGCTCGCAGACGGGTTTTTACCAGCCGGGTGGGGCGGCCCAGCAGACCGGCGCCCACTACAGCCTGCAGGGGTTTGGCCAGCACAGCCAGAGCCTGGCAACTGGTAACGCGGCGCCCGTCGGCCTGCAGAACTTCAGCTCGCAGTTCCTGTCGGGCTCGGGGCTCCAGATAGCCGCGGCCGCCGCCGCCCAGCAGTATCGCAATCCGACGGGTGGACTGCCCGGGCCCGCCAACGCCGCGGCCACGTTCCTCAGCAAGCACCAGCAGCAGGAGCAGCCGAGGCAGCTGAAGAGCCCCTCGGGCAATCAGCAGGACGTGCTGGCCTCGGTCTTCAGCTCCAGTGAGTAGTGCTTTTCTTTGCTTGGCTTTCTCCTTGGCTAATGGAAGTGTAGATTTTTCGAGTGTGATGTAAAGAAAAGTGTAATATTTATAATGGTTTATTATTCCTTTTTTGGGAAGTAACAGTACTTTGGAACCTGAAATTTTAAATTATTTTTGGGAACTTTTCCGAGGATTACAATAATGTGTAGAGACAATTGGCTTTGAGGCGTTTATTATAAATTTAGAAATTTTTTTTGTAATAATGAAATGGCGGTCTGATTTTGCTGTAAAAATGACTTTAGAAAGTTTTAATATTTTGCAAAGTTCCTACGTACTTTCACAGATTATCTCAATAAAATAGTATTGTCAAGTATATCTATTGAAAACATAAGAAGCTAGAGGGCACGCAGTTATAAGAAATGACATCCCGAGAAAAATGCGTTAAGATGGTTGTAAACCATCTTGAGTAAGACTGTTTACCCAAGAAGTCTGTTCCAAATGTAGTAATCGTGTGTTCTATGAAGTCACTTTTTTTTTTATTTCTCTACAATATACTAGATTCTTTTGATATATTAACATAGGATAGACCTTAAATATGCAGGGACAACTCTGTTTGAATGAATATATTTAACTCAATGGGATTTTGAAGTTAAGGTGGACTCAGTTTTGGCAGGTCTAAAAATAATTTTTACGTATATCTTTGATTATTTATAATTTAAAGAGAAACTGGTAATTAAGCCGCCTAGATATGAATGATATCAATTTTATTGTACAAAGAAAAGTCATTCTGTTGCATTGCTTTTACAAACAATTGGAAATACAAAATATTTTGAGGTTATGTTGTACTGAAATATATCTTTAGTGCATTCAATTGATTGTAAAAACGATGCAACAGAATTTCTTTGCCTTGTACAGTAGTGTTCATGTAATTCATATCTACATGGATTAACTAAAAAAATTTAATTGCATTTTATAAAAGATAACACAGGTATTTTAGTTCCGACATTTAGACCGATTTAGCTCCGACATCCCCTTGATGCATAACAGGATTAAAATTTTAGAATAGCATTTCGCAACGTAGAGAGCAATTCGATTTTCACTGAGTGCCAAAATGACACACCATAAGAAAACTGGAGCAGATTAAATAAAAATAAAAAAGAATAAAGCGAGTTACTAATTAACGAAATTTGCAGCGTCGCCCAAATCAAGAAAGCAACAGTCGTCGTCTCAGCAGCCCCAGCCGAGCCCGACCCAGCACCACAAATTCCAGCAATATCAGGGTGTCAGTCAGTCTGCTCTGGTAAGCAGCTACACTAACTACGTATGTACCATTTTATCTAGTTTTGTCACACTATAATAATAATACAAGCAAATGAATCGTTATCACCTAATCCAAGCATGGCCTCGTGTAGTCTCGTCTACCGATTCGCTAACTTAGATTGCGAGAACGAACCTCGAGAGCCTGATCCGCTCTCCGAGCCAGACAAACCTCACAAGCAAATTCAAGCCCCATGTACTGTGAAAAACTAGGTTTTGCAGCAGCAGAACGTGCGCGGAATGGGAATGCAACCGCGCGGCGGTATCCAGCCGTCGCAGCAGCGCTACCCGCCGCCGATTCAACGGCCGGTCGTGCCCTTTCCACCTGGACCCGGCAATCCCAACAATTCGCAGCAGGGCCAGCAGCAGCAGCAACAGAATTGCATGCCCAATCAGCAGCAACAACAGCAGCAGCAGCAGCAGCAGCAGCAGCAGCAACAGCAACAGCAACAGCAGCAACAGCAGCAGCAGCAGACGCAGATGAACCGACACAGGCCTAACATTCATCAGCAGCAGCAGCAACAGCAGCGCAACATGAAAATGCAGCAGCAATATTATTCCGGACAAAGTGAGATCTAATATCATCCACGTGTACATAATACGATACGAATCGTTTATTTGTAAAACTATTTAAGGTCCATTAAAGATTATATAAGCTCGAAGCGAACATACGCACGCACGCACACATCGTCAATCGATTGATTTCGTTTCTTTTCTTTATTTGTATATTATATATATATACTTATGCTTTTGAGTCTCTCTCGCTGGGGATGCATTGATTTATTCTTGGTGGGCTGAAAAGAAATACTCGTTTAATAAGTAAACGATTCACAATGAAAATATAAATTTTGTTTAGCAATTAAAAATTATAATTCTTGATTTGTAATGTCGCAATAGGCAACGTGAAGATGGATTCCAATGATAAAGTGGATTCGCACAATGATAAAATTTCTGATAACAGTGCTGGAAATCAATCTAGCGGGAACAAAAGTAATGCCAGTCCACCGGAAAGCGACAACAAAGAAGAAGTAAGCCAGCAAAATGAATAAAGTGGGGAAGATATTAAATATATCGACACTGAAGGCTTTCACAATCTAACGTTAGAAAAAAAAAACAGAAAAAAACACAAAATATATCTTCAATAACTGAAAACACGACACATCAATGAATCGTAATAATATATAAAACAAGGACTGGTCTATCAAAAAAAATGTTTCCCGGCTTGGAAAAAAATATAACGCATACGAGGTTCTCGACCCTCACCTCACGATAACGACGATAGAGCATGCAAGAGTGATTGGTGCGAGTTTATTCTTACCGCATCCAGAGAATGAGAAAGATAGAGAAAAATTTACGGAAAATGAACTTTTATGTCGATTTATTCAATCGGATACCAGAGAGCTGCAATTGAGTTGACTATAAAGCGATAAAAGCAATTTCTTTTTAAAATTTGGTCATTTAAACTAACGGCGCTCAAGTGTTACTCCAGCGTCATCTCGTCTATATAGTATTAGCAAGTTGGTACGACTAAAGTTATATGTCGAACAATTTCGATATCGGTGGGATTAAGATTAAACAAAAACAAGCAAAAAAAAAATAATGCAAGTGAAGTTTCTATATATTCTGCACAGCGCGAAATTTTCGAAGCCAACCGCCTCCGATGTACGGGCGATAAATTATCCTGCCTAGACCTTGAAACATGCAAACTCTCGATACCAGAGACATTTATTCAGACAGAGCCACATAGCGATGCAAAGCGACTCGTCAATGATACGTTACGCGCGAGGCGACCATAAATGAAAAAAAGTGCTTAAAGTGTTTTTTTTTCTCCTTATAAAGGCATGGCAAATGACTTCAAAAGACTGTCTTTTGCTTTGTTACAAAAAAAAAAAAGAGAAGTGTGAGAATCGACTTCGGAGTACGAATCTGTGATGTGGTCGCTACTTTGTATGCTCCTTAAATAAGAATAGGAAATAATTGTTTACAGTATCGTTCGCAAATCGACAATTGACCTCGCCTTTCGCACAGGTTACGAATTATTCACCATTTATAGCTGTGTAATGCTTTAAAGTATCGAAAGTGCAGCATAAGACTCACTATATTGCCAAGGCTGAACAAAGATTAAAAAAAAAGATATAATGAAAAAGCCACTTATCTGAAAAAATAAAGAATTGTACATTTTTCCGTTATCGTTCTAATTAGATCGTCTATTAATATTATTATTATTATTACTATTATTATATATAAAGACGAAACTGAGATAATGAATAAAAGGTAAACGTTTAATTAAACTAAAAAAATCCCATCGTTGCATAGTTTTTATTGAATCGGCTGAACGCGATATTTCGCAGCCTTTGAGAGAAAAAACGACGCGACTACACAACGGGAAGAGAGACTGGATCCGATTTTTTTTCTTCTTTTCTCGAGGTATGGAATCTACTGCCAGTCGTTTCGGCGACATACAATATGAATGTTTTTTCACGATAAGTAAATAAGCGGAAGTGAGAAAATTAAAGCTGCGCGTCGCGTCGCGTCGCGATAACTGCAGGGGGTAGAAGGGGAGAAAAATTAAGCGGTAAGAATTTTGAATCTTAAACGTACCACCGATTCGAATGCTGTGTTATGTCGAATGTCTTTGAGGATACACTATAAAATCATTGGTACATCATGTAACTTTGTTTATATATAAAAAAACTCTATTAATTACCTGGATATGTCTAAAAATAATAATACTTGGGGATACGAGAGAAAGATAATTGTAACACGAAACGAGGTATATGTAAATGTGCGTGACGCGTAAAATCTGCTATACTACATTAGCGACTTGCGCGCTCGACGCGAACGATCGATATCGCGCGTGAGAGGACGTATTTTCTCGGCACGACCGATGTCGTCGATTTTATAGACAGGGAGAGAAAAAAGCTAGCGGAAGATTCTTTTTTCATGCTACTATAACTATTATAAACTATTAATAATTAATTATCATTTTTTTCCTAATTGTTTTACTACACATTTGTTTGCACGTGTACATTCAGCGGACGCAAAACGCCGCTGCTCGAATGAGGCAAAAATGCGTAATATACTTGTAGAAGATTGCGAGGGTACTTGGTAAATTGTTTAATTACGCCTAGTGCTAAGATGTGTGAGGTGGTACTGTCTTTTTTTTCTTTTTTTTTCAGCGAAATGGAAAAGAAATTGTGTCCAAGGCACATGCGGGTATCGGTGCGGGGGTCTGTTCTTCTTTTTTACTGCAATGTAAAGACTGGCTACTGACAATGTTTGGTATTAGAAAGCGAGATTTATTTATGCAATATAATTAACCGAGAGAAAAGAAAAAGTCTCCGGAGATGCAAATCTTTGTTTTTTCTTTAATATTATTTTATTTTATCTTTAAAACGAACAGTTAATAATGTGTCCAGTGGTAATTGATAAGAATGAGAGCGCATGCTGACTCCGACGAATGATTATTACTGCGACTGACAATACGTGTCCTGTAGATATTGTTTTACTCGAAAGACTGAACGTTGTGTGTCCGTGATTTAAAAAAAAGCGATGGATAGGAGGAGGTGTAATTGTAAAACGAATCTATTTAGCTGCGATAGTCTTTGTTTATGTAAGTTATCGTAAGCCAGTGCGTTAAGAGACTCCGTGGATTTAAAAAATAATGCAGAGTGTGGAGCGAGACGCCACAGTGCGCCCGCTGCTCCGAAGACTAAATAATAAATGAAAACGTTGAAAAATAAGAAAAACGCGGAAAGACAGACCCTTGAATCAGCCCTCAAAGTGCCTGTAAATTTTATCTGTCCTTGAGTAAAACTCGAAACATTTGCATTCTATGAAAAAACGAGTGTAATACACGTAAAATAAACAAACCAAACCAACAGCTGATTTATTAAAAAAGAAAGAATAACAAAATCACACAATTGAGAAGCGAGAGAGAGAGAGAGAAGTTGCGAGCACGTTATTTTTTACTTTCTTTTTTCTTTCATTTCGCAAAAAAAATCTGATTGCTTGTCCAGACAAAATAGAACGAATTTTTCTACTCTGCTCGATATGAGAAATGAGTGATAATTTCTTTTTTTCTTTTCTTTTTTTTTGTGTCGTCGCGTGTGACGCGGGAACGTCGATGCGACTGTCATATTGATTATTTTCTTTTTCTTTTCTGGCACCGCTACTGTACACGGTTCTTTTACGTTTGTGTTATTATACTTTATCGATTGCTTAATAAAAAAAAGAACTCTTTTAAGTTTTCTCCTTGATTTCTCCATCTCTGCATCGAAAGCGTTTGTGAAGCGTCCTAAGTGTTAGGGAATGCGAATCGCATTGATTGTAAAATTGTAGTCTCGAGATATGATGAAACGAGAAATTACGGTGGTAGGCTAAATCGCGATGTACACGTCGATGATAAACAGTGAAAAAAAAAGTGGTTGAGTTGCAAGGACTTCAGGGGTGGGTTCAGCAAAAAGACACCTGCGTCTTTTGAGAGACTTATTTTGTCCCTAAGCACGACTCAATTTTTTTCTCTTTACTAAACTCACCAATAATCGCGTATATGCTTGGAGAATAAAGTGAATAATGAAAGTCCTTTGTTTTCTTCTCTTTTCTTTCCCTTTTTTTCTTATCATTTTTCGGCAGAGATCTTTTTTGTCTCCTCTGGGACGAGAGGCAAACAAAAAATAAAGCACGCAAAGGCGAACATTGTACGGATATAGATGAAGGATGAGAAATGATGGAATGGGTTTAGCTTTTAATTTGACACTGTATAGATATTTAAGTGATAAAAAAAGAAACGTTCGCGAGGTATTTTCATGTCTAATGGGAAGCTGAAGTCGATTTAAGGATTAAAAGAAATAATAGGAGAGGAGTTGTAACTGAATCGTGTAATGCTGATAGGGAAAAGATATTAAAAAAAGTTAAAAGAAGTGTGAGAATGAAAGGAGAGAGAGAGAGAGAGCGAGCGTTATTTAATAACTTCATCGAAATCATTTTGTCGTATCGATTATTACTACTTAGACTTAAAATAAATGAAAAAAAAATCAATTATATACGAATCTATAGAGAAAGACACGCCGTTAAAATGCAGGTTTTTTCCTTCGAAACAATTTGTATATCCTCTTGTACGATGTTATATCGATATTGGGAGAATCGAGGGCGGCAACCGACGCTAATTTATACATATAATGATAATTAAGAGAAAAAAATGAGGATCAAGGCGTACGGAAGGCAAGGGGTTGGGAGGAAAAGAAAGTGTTTTCGGGGTCGAACGACGAGATGATTTTTCTAGAGATGCAATGTGTTTTTAGGATTGTGCGTTGATTATGATGAAAAAAAGAGGGGGGAAAAGAAGAAGTAGCGATGTATTAGGAAGAGTTATTTCGCGGGGTGTTAGAAGTATTGACGAAAAAAGAAGGGAAGGATAGAAATAAAATAACGGTCGTGACGTGCGAGATCCTGTAATGACTTCTTAAGAGCTCGTCGTCGTTTCTTTATTTACAAAAGAGATAGGCAAAAATGAGAGGGGAAAAGTAACAAAATTGTAGGAAAGAAGAGAAAGAGAGGATAAATTAATTAAAAGAAAATACACCTTATTAATAAAATTCGCCAATCGACACTGACACGTATACACACAACAGGCGCACCGTGATTTCTGATTATAGGCCGGATTATTGAAAGAAGTGAAGTCATAGGAGAAAATAACAACAACCCAAGGAGCAAATGAAAATAAAAAAAAAGAATCTTATATGGTATAACGATCATTGTAATGGACGATTCGAAAGTGGGAAAGAAGAAAATTAAAATAATGCATAAACATTACGCTTGCGGTGTAATTATTGTCTTTAGCAGCAATGAATTGTAAATTAAACGTGGTTGCAGTCATAACCGAGCGACTTCTCGGCGAGCGCTTGGTTTTGATTACAACTTGACTCTAAAAAAATGATTACTGTCTTTTTTGTCGATCATCCTCCCAACACCCGATACCTTTTCTTTCACCTTTCATTTTTTAAGTGTCGAATTAAAATTGTGCAGAATAGTCACATATGATATTTTTATTATTTACTGCAGATATTATTCTTGAGGTAGTTGGTGCCTAAACATATTTTCTTATTATTTACGCGTTAAACATTTTAGGAAACTTTAAACAATTAAGGAGAGTTCATAATGGCTATTTTTGGTCTTGTTGTTTTATACCAAGATCACTAGTCGGGGATGTTTTACTTGCAAACCGTTAAAAAATTAATTCTTACATTGTTCTGAAACAACTAATAGGAGAGACCGGGGCTATTTTGAATACGGGGCAACTTCATAAAATTCAAATATCTTTTAAGATCAACGTCTTTTGTAATTTTTGGATCGGTATACTGAAATTGTCATCAAAATTGAACATTTTTACCGAAGAATAAATTTCAATATATCAACAAATGAAGTTTCTTACGATTTTTTAATTATTTTTTGTAACTTTCGCTAATGTATAAAAGTTGTGTCAAGTTATTCAAACAAGTCATTCATTATACGATATTTATATAAAACTTATTAAAACAAAGATTTTGACGCATCAAGTGACTTGATTAATGAACATATGGGATAGTTATCTATTCCCAAAAAATTCTTGTAGCTTGGGGCTACTTCATAAAATCACTTGCCTACTATATTTATACATTGTAAACACCGTTTTTATGTGAAAAGTTTCCGAGCAATCGGAAATAGGAATCAAGTAAAGGGTAATTTATTCCAACATATAATTTATGAAGTTGCCCCAAGGTTGGCTCAACTTCGTAAGAATAGTTTATTTAAATAATTCCAGTAAAACAATAATAATTGCAAACAAGCAGACCTAAACAAATTTTTTAGTTAACCAACGCTTAAACTTGACAACCACCGATCATAAAAATTATTTTAAAAAAGATTATAAAAAGTAAAAAATTTTAAACAAAAAGTTGATGAGGAATTGGGTTGTATAATAATGTATGAAAATCGACACATCCTTATGAAAACTAGTATATTTAAAATTTCTCGTAAAATACTAGTTCTTTTTGAAGAAATTAATGATAGATAAAAGAATGATAATTTTTTTAGATATTTTTTTTGTCGGGGAATCTAAGTGCTACTTTTCGTAGGAAGTCTTTGCAAGGAACATCAATCTATTGTAATACAGTTTACTAAAAAATTATCTATAAATAAGTTCTCTTTTATACCGATTTATATGTCAACAGTAGCAATTTTAACATTTTTTGTTATAGAAAAATCGAAAGAAATTCAATATTTAAAATCGATTTTAAGGCCAACTACCTTTCAAGATTTTTTTTCTAACAAAATTTTCATATTTTAAAATTAATTTATACATTGGACTTGATTTTTACCATGAATACAACTAAAATACTTTGTGAACTAACACAAGTGAATATTTAATTTTCAAAAATAAAATAAATGAAATGTATAATTTTAGCTTATAAATGTTCTGACACAGGTAAGTAACGTCACTATCTATACGTATAAACAATTTACCGATAATATTGCTTGTTTAATAATCACTTGTCATACGTTTGTCGCCATCGTTAAAAAACGATTTTGCCTTTCTATATTTATTGCCAATTTATAATAAGTTGTCACCAAAATATAAAAAAGTAAAAAATATTTTTAAACCAATGACTTTATTATAAAGAAGTAATGTTGAAGCAAATATCAAATATCAAAGATAATTTTTCACGATATCTACTACTTGTAGGAATAATTTGTTGATTTCTATTATAAGGGAGAGCGGAACTAATTTGAAAACTTCCTTTTAAGCATTTTTTACTTTATTTAATATTGTAAAAAATAATTTTTTTAGTGCATAGTCATGAAGTAGTATAGTTTACATAATTTTATTTTCTGGGATACATTAAGAAGACCCTAAAAGAGATGTTTTTTGAGTTCATACATTTTTTTTTCAAAAGTAATCTGGACTTCTTTTAAACTTAATACTTATTACCTGTAGTCTTAAACCGCCTAAACTCTTAAAATATCTTGTTTATTAAGGGAATGAACATTATGTTGCTTGCACAATTCTAGGTGACTTGAACGAAATTTCATTTTCCGATTGTTATTTGTCTCCTTTTATGATTTGTGCGGATCACTTTTTCGTTAAATTTATTTTTTATTATTTTTGAGAAAACGATACAATTTAAGAAATATTATATTATCGATTTTTAAAAATTTGGATGATTTATTTAAAAATTAATAAAAAAAAATAAACTTAACGAAAAAGAGCTTTGCTATTTTCAGTACATATCAAAAGGAGTCAAATAATCACGATAGAAAAAAATTCATCAAGGAAAAGTCACCTGGAATCGTACACGCCGCAAAGTTTCTCCAATACGAAAAGTATAATTGACAATGGAAAAATAGATTACAATTATTAATTGTTATAACAATAGATTATTGCAGGTGTTAAGAATATAATATAGTACTTTACACATTTTTACTGGAAAAATCAACGAAGTGAACATTTTGTCTATTCTAATACATTTTTTTCTTATATAGTTGAACGTTATTTTAAGAAGTATATTTTTAATATTGAAAAACCGAAGGTATCTATAATTTCAGACCACCTGTTCATTTACTTTATCTTAATTAGATCCAAGTTGAGTGCACTTATGCGTACCAGGCGTTGAAATATTTAGTAAATTAATACTCCGTGAAAAATGCCCAGTAGTTCTTAATATGTCTCCAATATATTTATACCAAGGTGGACAAAAGGATTTCGGATTGAATTCTCGTCTATAAAGTCAAAATTTATTATACCTTATCCGCAACACATCGTTATTAAACATTTGCAAATAACAATGCTTCACAAAGCTATATCCACTCGGTTAAAATTAACCCCGCGAGACCGGCGCAAAGCGAGCCGCAAGGACGACCACTCTTGACTTTGAGAGCGAGAGCGCAAACTACGGTCGATCACACACACAGTACACCTCTATATATATACGTATACCGGCGCCGACGTCGCCCGTGGTGTTTTGCCGCATAGTGGAAGGGGGGACTTTCTCACAATCCTATACGTATACCCAGCGTGTCACTGGTACACCTAATAAGTATCCGCTCCCACGCTGTGCTGGCAAGTGCGCGATGTGGATCCTCCCGCAGTCGTGTCGTCGTCGCGGCCATCATTGATGTGTCACAAATCCACGACACGCATAATTCCTAACTCTGCGATAAATGGTACAACAGCCGATTGATCTTTATAAACACAACTGTTTCCGATCGCGGGATGGGGGGGTTGCGGCGCGAGGGAGAGTAGGTGACACGCTCGCTCGTCATGGGGAACGAGAAGAGTGCCTTGAGCGGCCTGGAGATCGACGACAAGGCCCTGGAGATCACCGACTTCTGGACCCTGCACCACAGCTCGAGCGCACAGGGCTCCGGTACCCAGAGCCTCTCGGTCTTCGTCAGCGAGCCGTCGCTGCACTCGGACGCGAGTTTTGGCAAGCCCTCGCCACTGGAGAAGGCGGCCAAGGTATGTGTGAGGGTTTCCTGGGGGGGTTTGAAGTTTGGAGTTAGTGGAGATTGACGTCTGCTGGTTGTAAAGTTGTGGCTACGTAGGAGGTGTTATCTAAACAGTTGTCGCTATGATTTTGGAGGAAAGAGATGTACAGGTGGTACGGATTAATAATTTTTTACTTATTCGTGTGTGAATAGTTTTTCCTGTCTTATTGTCTTTGAATCGTAAGTGCTAAGTATCTTGAGAATAAAGTAAGCAGTATTTTGGGTTTACTTACAATTTGTGTCACTTATTTATGTTGACGACGAGGTACAACTTTTTAAAATACTTTCCTGAAATATGACTTTGTGGATAGGAGCCGTCAAAAATTTAGATCAATGTATGCTGTAAACTCCATCGTTCAATTTTAATTTGATCAGTTGATAATATATATTTGTTTACACGTTTAATTTTAATAAAGATTTACTGTAAAATGACAAAACCCTTACTCAGAGTCAGACTCGGGTTAAGGTGCAGAAAAATAAAAATTCTTTTTTAGAATTTATGGTACCTTACGTTGGACACTATAGTTGATGACACATAGATCGTTGAATGTTTTAGAATTTGATGCTACATCGTCATCCATGTATACTGAAGTACGTGTCCTCTTGGTCAAAGGGTAGCAAGTATTTTTTGGCTACGGAGGAAGTGAAGCCTTTAGTACAAGTGATAGGAACACAGACAACGTTGCAGATTTGCGTTGGTCTGTACAGTATACTGAGAGCTCTGCTTTTTCTTCACGAAAATGCTTCGGGCTCGCACAACAATGTATGCAGTAGTTCTATTTACGTGACCTCGGAAGGTTGTTGGAAACTGGGAGGCTTAGAATATTTCTGTAGGAATTCAGAGCTCAATGCGGCTTACTTTAGAAAAATTAAGACGTATCGTTATGAAAATGCCATATCACCAGATGAGGAAACACTCATACCGACTATTTCTGATGATCCTTCGGTGATTGACAAATATGCCTTTGCTGTCTTAGCAGAAGATGTCTCGAAACTCAAAGATGAAGGTAGATCTTCAAAATTATTACACTTACAATTTATTTTTACACTTCTATTTAAAATTTATTGTTTCTAGATGATGTTCCTGGCTTAGCAGAATTTAGAGAACTTTGTAAACAAAAATTAGTAGATATTACCCTTTCTTCTCTGGCTGATCATCCATTTTTCACGCATGACTTTATGAAAATTTATGCATTTTTAACCGAGTTACCTTTGAAAAGTGAAACCGAAAAAGAAGAATTTTTCTTGTAAGTATTTAAGATGATTTAAATTATACTATCTGTTTTTAATAAAGTATTAGCTTACAATGTTTCTATTGTTACAGAAATTTAGTTTCACAGCTGCAAAATTTTCCTGAAAAGATAGTTGCAGAGCAACTTGGAAAATTACTACTATCCAGAATGGTTCTATTGGATCAAACAGCTCAAACAAAACTTCTTCCTTTTATTTTAAAACCAAAAGGTATACAAACATTTATATCTTATCAAAGCAATGTACATTTAGCTTGATTGTAATCATAGTAGATTCAAATATGTATTATTTTATTTTTATTTCATATTTTATTATTTGATGGGGCGAGAGAAAACATGAACAATAAGTTCAAAATACTTGTTTTTTTATTCTGTTCCAAAAATTAATACTATATTGGTTTTCTTTCTCGCAATTTTAAGACAACGTCTATACAAGATACCACATTTTATTTTTGGTAATTGTTTCACAATTATAAAAAATAATAGATAGTAATATATAAAAAATAAAAAATAGAATAATTTAGAAGGTTGCTTCTAATTACAATTTTATCTAAAAGATTCAGCCACTCTGTGTCTTTGTTTGTTAAACAAAAATATTGAAAATTGCATAAAATAATAATTTGCTGTAAAATTAGTTTATCAGTTGATTTAAATTATTCAAATTACTGCTTATAAAATGCCATAAACGTTAAAATAATGATTAAAGTTTTAAAAATCAGCAAAATGTACTTATCCCACTATGCTACGGAACGTCTAAACCACTATTTTCACCCTCGACCATCTCGCCTCCCCAGAAAAGGACGAAGACTCCGGGCTACTATCGGTCTCGACCTTCCAAGCCTGCCTGGTGCCGCAGCTCCTGCAAATGTTCTGCGTGCGCGACGCCCCGATCCGCCTGCTCCTGCTCAGCCACCTGAGCTCCTTCGTCAAGACCTTTCAAATCGAGGACCTCAAGCACCGCGTCCTCCCCGAGCTCCTGGTCGGCATCAAGGACACGGACGACTGCCTGGTCGGCACGACCCTCCGCGCCCTGGCCGACCTCGTGCCGATCCTCGGCGCGGCCACGGTCATAGGCGGCAACCGGGCCAAGCTCTTCACCGACGGCCGGCCCAACAAGCTCCAGCGCGCCAAGAAGAATCACCACCGAGTGACCTTCGGCCCACCCAACGACGAGGTACCAGCAGCGACGACGACGACGTCGTCGGGGAAGCCGCCAACCGCGGTGCTGTACCTGCCCGAGAGGCCCTCGCCGGACGGCGGCGAGGACAAGACCGAGGCGAGCTTCGGCCTGGCCGAGGAGGAGAACTGGTCGGACTGGGAGGCTCACGAGCAGGAGGCCAGCATCCTGGAGAACGGCACGGCCGAGGAGGCGCCCGACGCTACTCCCACGGAGGAGGAACCGACGACGACGACGACGGTGTCGAGGAGCTACGCGAAGAAGCCGATAATCTCGGACATCTCGGAGCTCGACATCAAGCACTCCAAGCCGATGAACGAGCCCGCGGAGGAGATCGACTTCTTCACGGACATGGAGCCGGTGATCGAGAAGACGCAGCTCGTGCGCGTCGAGGAGGTGACGAGGACCACGACGACGCTGGAGAGGAAGAGCATGTTCAACGTCAATCTGGCGCCGGCGGGGACGGAGGAGGAGGCCGACGCCGGGGATGGATGGGGCGACGACGATATAGACGACTGGAACGTCGAGGAGAATCAGCATTGATGAACGAGAGAGAGAGAGAGAGAGCGAGGGATATTGTGATATGGCAAGCGAGGGAGGACTTTTGTCGGTATTCGGTCGGGCTGATGGGGAGGGAAGGTGCCGTTTCGCGCGGCGAGTGATTCGCTGCTTTGGCGATGGTCGAGAGAGAGTTGGATATTGGCGAATTGTTTGATGGAGTTCTGGGTGTCTGTAAGATGTGCTAGGGCTGAATTGCGTGAGAATTCCTTTCATTGTATGTAAATAATATGCTTGCTTCGATTCGAACTTCAACAAAATGCTCGCTGGAAGTGCTCGTTGAAACATTAGCGAGATGACAAGCGCTTATATATACATATATTTTTTGTAAAATTTATAACGAATGCTTAGTTGAATATTTTGACAAAAATCATGGAACATTCTTTAAAACGTAATAGTAGGCACTATTTTTCTAATCTTTATTTTAAATAAAAAGTGCAATAATAAGAGAATTTAGTAAGCGAAAATTCAATTGCGGCGAATCATTCGCTGCATGAAAAGGCACCAAAAGAGAAACGCCGGAGGAACACATTGCTTCGATAGTTTATTTTCCTTTTTGGTAATGTCTAGGAAGCGAAATGTTAAGCGCTTGTTTGTACATACATAAATGCGAATTATATTATACTTGTTCAAAGCGCGGTTCAATTAAAAAACAAAAAAAATGTTTTGCCCTTTGGCTGCATCTTTAAATTATTGATTTGCATTATATTTCTGTGTTCACGCAGCATATTTTTCTATATAAATGATCCCTCGTCGACAGTTTGTTATCATCAACGAGGAAATGCCACCAGGTGATACATCTCCTTTTAAACTAAACTACGTACACTCGATGTAGGAGATTTCTGGTTGAATGCGTTTGAAATCATCCAATGAGCTTAGTGAAAACGTGCGTTCGGTCCAGTAAGACCCAATGAAATTGCAGTATTTCAAAAAAATTCAAACGCATTCGACCAGAAATTTCCCACGTCGAGTGTACATGTGTATAAAAGTGCAATTCCGTTTGTTAGCTTTTTTTTGTAAATAATTGAGTCTTTATTGTCTATCTAAGATATGTACATTTAACAATAATTATACAATAAATAAGAAACAAGAAAGTTTTTTTCTCAAAAAAGAAAATTTATTTTATTGATTTCTATGAATAGCTCCATAATATAATTTATATAAGAGTGTCAAGTTCTTATTCGTTTGCTCAAACGAACAAGAACGGAGGAAAGTCGCGACTGTACGATAATAATCCTTGAAACAATGCAAGGATTATTTATACTACTCATTTTTTAGACGATTTACGCAACAAATATTTTTTCCCACTTTCTGTGGAGTATATATCGTAACGGCATCAGTTCCTGATCAGAACCTAATTAATACTTTCTCGGTGGCATGACCTCTCCCATATTTGGGTCATGCATTTATGAAAATATTATTACGTTACGTATCATTACATAAACATAATGTTCTTAAATAATATTCTGAGTAAGTAATTTTCTCAAAAAGTAGACAACTATTTCCTGGAACTTTTTTCGGTATATTTTTAAATAATTGAAAAATTCGACTTATACATTTTAGCCGCCGCGAATGTGATAATGATAATTTTTTCATTTAAATTATTAGCTTAAATTACTTAATTATTACAAATTAATAATGGTTCAATACTCAATAAATAATATCAGATACGCAAAATGGATTCAGAAAAGCTAAGTTTTGCTTCCATGCACTATCTTACATCATTATAGATATCCACACAGCCATGCACAACAACCTTTATGTCCGTTGCGTACTAATAGACATCAAATCAACATTTATTTATAAACTAATCTCAGATAAAGAAATACATTTTAAAATAGAAAACAACTTTCAAGGGCCTTATTACAAAAACAATGGAGTACGTCAAGGAAGTGTTTTAAGCCCTCTCCTATACAATTTATATATCATTGTACTTAAACGAATTTTACCTCCAGATGTATTTTTAATTCAATACGCAGAAGATAACTGTATCTATTGTATGCATCACGACATTCCAACAGCAATTAAAAAATTAGAACATGCTCTAAGTGAAATAAATACATATTTCGATAATCTAAAACTCCAAATCTCTTCAGAAAAAACAAAATTCATTATCTTTTGTAATCCAGTCATGATAACTAATGAAACTTACCATATTAAATGCAACAATAAAATATCCTTAAATTTCTACGTGGAAGATGGTGGGGTAGTCACCCACAAATATTAAAACAAATATACATATCTTTAATTAGAAGCTGATTAGAATATGGATTATTTTTAACTCATATTAGAAATACAAACCTAAGAAACGAAATTCAAAACACAAAATCAAGCCATATGATTAGCACTAGGGTATAGATAATCAACACCCTTAAACGTTATACATTCTGAATCAAAAATAGTTCGCTTCAATGACAGAGTACAACACTTGTCGGAAAAGTTCATACTAAAACTAATGGCTCATTATAACTCATTATTACTGCAAAAAATTGAATACCTTAGTAATACTATTCAGAACAAAGAAAGACTCAACAAACAAGACAAGTTTCCTATTATCAAGTCATACAGAGAAATGAAAATACTAACGTAATTAAAAATTCAAACGTATTCTCACCTAATACCATATGATTATCTATATGAATCCATAATAGAAGAGTTCGATATCGATACAACAACAGGACTACACATTAAAAAATCAAAAATTCCATCTTAAGAATTTGAAAAACTCTTTAGCAAAACTTTATTTACCCACTACACAGTTTTCACGGATGCATAAAAAATCACTAATCAAGAATATGCAGGATTAGCTTTATTCATTCCTTCTAATAATCAAGCTTACAAATACACAATCTATTCAGAGGCGTCACTCTTCACTGCAGAAGGATTAGCAATATTTCTTGCAATCAACAATATCCTAAACTCGAAGCAAAAAAGGCATATATCTTTACGGACTCATTAAGCGTACTTAAAGCAATAGATGAATACACACCTAATGGATCAAGAAATACATCATACATAATTCTAGATATAAAATTTATTTTATATATATGTTTAGAAGAAAACATTAAAATATCTCTAATATGGATTCCAACATACTGCAATATTACCCCCCAATGAAACAGTGGATGCACTCGCCAAGAATGCTATTAAAGATGGAACCAACATCATCTATCTCTTACCATTCACTGACTTCAATGAAGAAATTAACTATAAACTTAAAAACAAATAACACCAACTGTTAACTGATCAAAGTCACTACAAAGACAACCACTTTATCACCAATTACTATGTTAGTAGTCGGATAAAATCATGGTTCACAAAAATCAACATGCCCAGAGAACATATAACTACCATCAACAGAATACGCTCCAACTATATCAATCTATCATCTAGTCTTTTTAGGAAAAACATAATCTCTTCAAAATGCGAATGTATCTGAAGACATAGATCACTTAGTATAGAACTGTCCTCGATTTTCAAACCAAAGATATTCTTGCATCAACGAACTTAGAAATTATTACAATAGAAAGAGAAAAGAAATTCCAAGTAAAACTACACAACTACTCAAAAATTCAAAAGAAAAACCAGCTAGATTCATCACAGAATTCATCCATAGGTGCAAGCTTCTTAAATTTAAATATCTAAGCCTTTATAATACAAAAGTACAAACATCAAAAGATCTCTGCAATATCAACGATCAAACATGTAAGGTGGTGCATCGGTGTCGCAATCCTCAATGACAGTGACCCACGACCAAGACAGTAGAAGAAGAAGAAGAAGAAGAAGATCTGCTATTTTGAATCGGTATCTCCGAATGTCTATAAAAAAACAATTTACAGGCAATACTAACTAATGCATTTGGATTTACTGCTACTTAATCGTTATTTCAAGTCAGCCATCTTTAAATTTGACAAATCTATCTTAAATTGGAAATCAATGGCCGCAAAAACATAAAAACGAATCCAAATTTTATGCAAATCAATCATTTAAATGAAAACATACTGCTTCTATCCGCTGTTTAGATTCCGCCATTTTGAACTTTAAAAAATTTATTTGAAATTTAAAATCTGCACCCACAAAAGACTATAAGTACATAGTACTTATTCAGTAAAGGGTAGCTGTTAGCGATTGTAATATTATTAAGAGGACTATAATGAATTACCATCCGATAATTACCTTGCGCATGAGGACGCTTAGGGACTATCCAAATAGGCGCATTATAGAGCGATGTAGAAGGTTTGATAATATATCATTTCCCAGCATCTCTTTAACTTGTCCTTGTACTTCAATGAATTACCATTCGATATCGTGTATTACCTTGAGCATTAGATCGTTTAGGGACTACCCAAATAGGCGCGTTATAAAGCGATGTAGAAGATTTGATAATATATCATGTCCCAGCACCTCTTTAGCTTGTCCTTGTACTTCTATGAATTACCATCTGATATCGTTTATTAACTTGAGCATGGAAACGCTTTGGAACTATACAAACAGGTTCATTATAGAGTGATGTAGAAGGTTTGATATAATATATCATTTCCCAGCATCTTTTTAACTTGTGTATCTTCCCAATAGTTCTGATAATTTGGCTTCTATCCCCGTAAGCATACATGTTTTGTAATAGTACATTACGATACGTGTGACCTAAGTACAGTCCTTTACAGCACGGCGTGTATTAGCTAAACGCCGTGCTATGAAGGACGACTTTTGACACGAGTATCGTATACTATTTTATAGCACTGCTTGTCTAAATCCGTTGTCACGCCTAGCCGTGCCTCAAGCAGTCCAGTATTGCACCGTGAGATTGTAGCGCCTGAGTGTAGCGAGGGCGATAAGGACGGTGCAATAATGGACTACTTAAGTGCGGATTTAGGCCACACAGTTCTATAAAAACTATTTTCTCATCTCTAATCAAATTTTTCATTTTAATAATATTTAATTCAAAACCTGTATCTATGAAAAATAATCCATTATCGTTAACGGTAAAGTATACACAGTAGAGTTCGGAAACTATGCATTAATCGTGGCATTAATACAGAAATGGAAGGGTCGCTTGTGGGTGTCAAAGTCAATTTTTATCCTCCCAACCTTACCCACCCGGGAATTCTAAAATATTGGCTATAGTTAAAAGAATAAATTGAATTATGAAAAACTAGGAGGTTATTGCCCTTTGTTTTGTAATTATCTACCGTTGCACAAACTTTCAAGTAAAAATTTTGCGACTTACATCAATGACATTGGAACAAAATTCATGATAAAACAAAAATCTACAAAAGGTTATCCGAAATTTCGTTTCAATGCCATATATAAGTGCAATGATGTTATTACCTGAAACTTACCAGAGTTGTAGAATGAAAAGAAAGGGCAACGATGTCATGGTTTTTCATAATTCGGTTCATTTATTAATTGTAATTAATTGTTCATACATCGGTCAAAGATTTGAAGTTAGGAATTTTGGTGGGAAATTTGAATGGTTTGACACCCTCTTAATAGATAGTACTTGTAATATAAATGTAATATACATACTTTTCGGGCATTATAATAATTTTTCGACGCCTCGGCATCCTCGGGATACCCACCAATGGATAATCCAAAAATATGGGTTCAAATCTCCACGAGGTCGATTTTTCCGGTAAAATATGTATTACGAATAAAATAAAAAGAAGAATCCAATTAATTGAAATACTTTAATTAATTCACCCAATATATTTTACTTAATAACCCAAAAAATTATGAACAATTTGTTGTCATTAATAGATAAGTATTTAGCAGCAAATAAACTATCGTTAAACGTTGATAAGACTGTCTACATGACTTATGGTAATTATTCTGATAGTCTCCCGAGCAATTTGAAGTAAAGATTAAAAATAAAATATTAAAAAGAGTAGAAAGTTGTAAATACCTAGGGGTTATATTCGACTATAATCTGAAGTGGGACAAGCACCCACAATACATTATTACTAGAACAAAATATCTAGTTTATATTTTTATAAAATATCAAAATCAATGCCAACGGAATCATTGAGAATGATTTACTACGCATTTTTTCACAGTATGATAGATGATGGAATAATTGATTTGGGAGGTGCTTATGAAAACAGTCTAGTATTACTAAAACACCTACAGAAGAAAATACTAAAAATTGTTAATAAAAATAAATTTATAACTCAGGATAATCTAATGAATCTGGAACAACTTTGTGTTTTCGAGGCTTTAAGGTATCATTATGCTAACCTAATAAGTAAATTCACTAGTTCAAGTAGTATTACTAGAAATAAAAATCTTGCAATACCACAACACAATAAAAGGGTTAGTAATAAAAATGGCTACATAAAAGCCATAATAACTTTTAACAAACTACCAAACGAGTTAAAAATACTATACCTAGAAAAACCTGTAACATTTTGTTAAACATTATGTATACAAATCTTTCTGGTTAATAAATTAATAAACTTTCTAATTTTAATGAAAATAAATTACAACGCCACAGCTTATCTATCCAGGGTTTTTTTGTTACTCGTTTATAGGAAATATTCTAAATTTAAGCTAGGGGGTGATAGATCTTCTTTCAAAGTACGTATGTACATGCATATAATATATAAAATAACAAATCTGTTAATTATTATTAAGACCTTTTCTGAAAATAATCCATTATTTATCGTATATCTGAAATATGTACATTTAACAATAATTAAATAATAAACAGCAAGAAAGTTCTTTTTTCTTTAAAAAATAAAAACTTTATTCGATTGTTATTATAACGCAGAGCACATAATACAATTCATTATAAAAGTGTCGCGGAAGTTAAAACGTTCTGCTCAAACAAACAAAAACGGAGGAAAGTCGCGACTGCTGGCTGCAGTATATATGAACTGATTCGTCGGCCGTTTTTATTGCTCTCGTAAATGCTTTAAAGAGATCCGGTTTATTTATTCTTTCTACTCGGCTGCTGCGTCGAATGCGCAAATGGGCGCAGAGGAGAGAAAGAGAGGCGCGAGAATCTAGGTATGAGGGAGCGAACGATTCGCAAGCGTATATTATTTTTAGGTTTTAGAGTGCTGCGAGCATTCGAACGTTGACGCGATTCGCATTGAATAATGAATTTATACGAAATATCGAAGAACAAGAAACTCTCAGAATGAGACTATGACAAATCAACATTTTTTCGACTTGATTTTGCACACAAAATAGCTCGTATTGGTTAGACAGACCTTGAGATACTTCTAAAATTTAGTTACCTACAATAAAGGGAACATTTTTTTTCAATTAATTTTCAATTTTGAGAAAATATCTCTTTGGGGCGTTGTTGGTTTTTATTTATACAACAACGTTCCGTGTATGGTTGGATAAGAATGCGTGTGTGTGGGTGGTTATATCAATGTGTAGATATTAGCTTCTAGTAATTTTTACCATTAAAATTATTCCCATGTTACATTGTAATTTTTAATACCTATACCGAATATTCCAAACTTACTCGAAAAATATGATAATTTTTCCCCTATATTCTGGTAAAAATTAGCAGTGTTTTCTTAGTATACTAACAATAATAACATTCAAGTTAAGAATATGTATGGGATGAAAAATTTAAATTCTTGTTTGGTTTTTAAAAAAACATAGAATTTTGAGTCTCCATAGTCCTGTTTTGGGGGTGCAAATTGTTGCATGTCTATGCAAATTTTACAAATTATAAAATTTTTATTGATGTTAGTGTGCTTTCAATGTCTTTAAGATCTTTTTTAAAATTTTCTAATCTTTATCATGGATTAAGTATCTAAAGTTAATTTTAACAACTTTAATAGATAATCAATGTATGCATTTCTCTGATAATTCGATCTCTGGAGCACTATGAATGCTTTTAAACAGTTATTAAATATCAACAAACATTAACTATAATCTCATGTAGAAAATACTCTCACAAAATGCATGAGCGTATAAGTTAGTTTCTTAAAATTACGGCAATGCAAAAATCTTTTAACATTGCCGATTTTTCAATAGTCGAATAAACAGTAAACAAATTCGTTCGTAGTAAACTGGTTCTAGAAGTCCGTACTTATAAACTTAAAAAACTTTGTTCTTCTCACTTTACACATTGGAAACTTTGCGAAGTATTTACATGTAAAACATCAAATTTGCGTCGTCATGGTGTAATCACACGAATAGACGTCGGATAAATTTGAGTCCATCGATTTATTTCTTTTCAATACTGGTTTGATCGCTTTGGATTTCGTTATAAGTTTTACTTCCGACGAAAGCGTATTCATGAAATTGACCTAAAATAAACATTGTTTGATTATTTTTACTTTTTAAAATTTTTGTCTGTATTGTTGTTTTTAAAAACAAACTTACATCTTCTTTCACGGAAACCATTTGAACACCTCGACAAAATTCCCATGCTGTAATTAAAGCCGACACAGCGATACCGAGTCCCAAAAGTAGAAATACACCATTCAATTGATCCAGTGTCATGGCATCTGCTGTGTTAGACTTAGTATCCTTTGTGAGAATAACAAACATACAAATTAATAATAAAGTATTTTATCAAAACTGTATAAAACGTTAATGATCAGTGCTAAAAATAGTCAACATTTTTTCGTTCTTTAGCTTTTCTACAAGTTTTTAACCCTAGTACACGAACAAGGACCTGTGTGGCCGTAGGTAACTTTCCCACCTTTAATATCCCTGCATAACGACTATGGGAACCAAGACCAGGGTGGGAGGTGAGAGGAGGGAATATTGAATACCTATACTTATGTCCTGTGTAGGTACAGGTCTCCGTCGATGTCGTATAGTAGTTGTATGAGAAAGTAACAAACTTTTAATTGGGACCACACTGTTCGTATTAACGGGAGCTGGTTAAAAAATTGAAGTTTTTATCTTTAGACTAAAATAGATCCGTAGAAGTGAGATATCATCAGTAACATGTATATTTACTACGATTTTATAAAGAAATCTAATATATTAAAATTGTTTTGATATAGCTTTGAAATGTAAGAAAAGTGTATCGTATGCACATAGCAAGTCTCCATGAAATTATTCAAGGAACAAAATGACACCTTCAAAATTAAAATTGGATAAAAAATAAAAAGTATGCGACATTTTATTACACTTTTCTCTGCGATATTTACTTTTACAATATTGGAATTTTCTTAAAGAATCTGTTTTTCGTTACTTAAAGTACTCGCATTAAAATATATAAGAACAAATTATTATATAAATTTTTATATTTAAAGCCGATTCTCGTGAAAGAACCACCTTAACTAGTTTTGACTTGATTTTGAGAACGATTAAAAATGTATTTTCTCAAGTCTCATTCATTGTTGATAGAAATCTATGCTATACGATTCGTTCACAATTTTCTAATCTTCATGAAAATACGCAGATTTAAAAAATGTTTGATCTAATCGATCAATTTTTCGAAAAGTTATAGGTATTCGTTATAGGTATTCGTTATAGGTTCGGTTATAGGAGGTTAGTACAAATGGGATAAAATAAAATGTGGCATCGGTCGAAAAAATTAAAGAAAGTAAAATATGATTTTTAAGACTTTTTGAGTAAAAGGTTATTTTCTATTTGGACATATTCGCGATTAAACGATAACGGGAGCGCCAAATATCTTATGTAGATTTCATCTAGTGGCGAAATTTCGAAGTTGTCTAAGCGTAGTAATTCGCTACATATGGATATACTCTTAGAGAGCGCGACCGTATCATTAATTGTGAATATCACAAATAATTATTTCTCTAAGGTCCACAAAAGTTCCGTCTTTAAGGCAAAATTTTGACTTTTAAAAACTATCCTTTCATTAGTATTAATAATTCACAGAGATATACACTAGATGATATTAATTTTTACGACTCACAAAGCAGACTGCACCTCTTTCCTTCCACCATTTGTCGTATAGTCCTCTGATGACGAGCGTCTCTTGAAGTTTAGATATCTCCCTACTTATGCTCTTAGCGTATTTAAAATCTACAAATACATTTAAAAAAATTTACGGATTAGAAGTAATAATATGCTCCCAGAGAAAGTTATGAAAGCTATACCATTAGTTAAGGCATGAAAACCTTTAATTGAATTAAATTTAACCCGTTTAGCATTGGAAAAGTTGAAACAAATCAGACCGATTCCATCTCAAATCATATATCGGTCAGCACAGTTCATAATTTAAAATTTTCTGAAATTTAAATATATCAGTCGCACATTTAGGAGACCCGTAATTTTTATTTTGTGTAAAAATTTTTTTAGTGAACGTTAATTACGGCCACCTTAAGATTTTCATGAAAATCACTAATTTCTAAATCACTAATCTTGAAAATTCTTACTAAACTTCAAACTTATACTCTAATTTTGTGAATGTTTAAATTCACTGTAAATTTGTTAATTTGCGGACTTTTCTCAGCGTTTGTAAAAAATTGGACTTTTTGAAAAATACATTTATCATTTCTGATATATTTTAAAATAACTGAAAAAAGCGAAAAATTTTCAACGCATATTTCTCGGAAATTATGCATTACCACTCAATTTTTATAGGTTCTTCAATACATTTGAAGCTAAATTTTCACCGAATAAAAGTAAGCCATTATTTATTTGATAAAACATATTAATTCATAAATGAGAAGGTGGCGAACAAAACCGGATAATTCCACTTTTTGTGAAATTAATTTTACATATTATTTCATCCTAAAACATTGTTGTCTATGATGTTACTTTTAACGGCACTGTGGTCTAAGACATTCTAGCGTGTTCAGAGTTGTAGGTGTCTAAATATTGCCAATACGTCTCATGGCGTCACAACTAAAAGAGCCTAATAATTTATGTACTACAACAACAAGTACTCACTCTTCTTGTAACCGATAGCGTACGACTTCTGGTCGATCAAAGGTCCGGCCTGCTCGAGATCGCAATAGCGATACTGTATGTACTCGATGGACGAGGACTCCATGATGAAGGCGTAGTCACCCTTCTGGGCCAGGCGGATACCGAGTTCGTTCGACGGCACCATGTACTTCGCGAATGCTTTGGTCTCCATCAGTTCGGCCAGTTGTCTGTGCTTCGGATTTTTCGAGCTCTAGTGACAAATGTTACGTTACATTGAGAATGATTTCCGTTTCCAAGATTATTTTTAAGAAGAAAAATTCTTGAGTACAATACCTTAAAGTACATGAAAGTAGATCCGCCTTTTTTAGCTCCAAATTTGATTTTTGTCTGATTGTACAGATCTTCAATGCCTCTGACAACTTTTACAGGAGTTTCGATTGTCAAAAAGGCAGCTAAGTTAGCAGTATACGTTGATACGATGATCAAGCAAAAGAACCACCAGCAACCAGCCAAAGTTCTCGTAGATCTAGATCTGAAATTTCAACCCGTATATGTAATTACTATCATCTACTTGTCTCATATCTTTATGCGCCACTAAAACAGCAATATAATATTTATTTCGAGGAGTAAAATACATTTTATGCCCATCTGAACGAAAATGGCCACTTTTTTCCCTGAAAAGCGAGACCAAAATTACAGTTTTTGCCCGCAAAAATGATTAGCGGGAAAAAAGTGACTTTACTAGAAACTAGTCCAAATTCCTTTATTTCATCAAGTTTTACCAATAACCCTGATTTTCGATTATCTTTTAACAATGTTATCTTTTAACAGTCCATTAGTCCCGCTTTTCAAGCCAAGTGTGTCCACAGTTGAGATGGGCATAAAGTACTATTTGTAACTCGAGAAAAAAGTCGATTTTTCCCTCAGGTGATACTGCTCGGGCAGTAAACTCACCCGAGGGAAAAATATTCGATCTTTTGCCCTTGTTACATAATGTACTATTATTTTACTGATTGGAGCAACGTCTTGATCAATTTAACTAAACTTCACATACTCCCCGCACAAAAAAAAATTAAGTGAAATATCAAGTGATTTATTTATTTATTACCTATTATTTATTACCTATGTTTTGACAAGATATATCATCTTATTTAAAGTACTTAACTGCGTCAAAACTTAACCCAAATGTACTTTTTTCTTAAATTTTTAGTTACTTTATATGATACACTACGTACGACTGTAAAACAGTTTAATTTTGGAGAATTTTGTTGTACTACATAAAAAGCGTATCTGGTTTAAAACATGATAATATACTAAAGTGAAAGCGTTTACGTGTAGATAATGGTATCTACTTATCTGCAAGACATTGACCAGGAATATCGTTGTTTTCCTGACGAAACTCGTAAAAATAACTAACGCTGTTACGTTTCCGAGAAAACTTATAACTTTAGGTACATTCTCAGCAATTAAAATATTCCTTATTTTTAGACGTCCTCTTAAAATGACACGATAATACTTAACTCTTTTTTACTATTCATATTCTACATATAAAAAGACGCATGCACATAAAAAGAAAACAAGAAGAAATCCACTAACATGGGCGCGATCTCCGAACCTTGCTGCATAATGGCTCCTATTGTGAACCAGAACGCATTGCTGATGGTGAACTGATTGTGCAGCTCTTTGGGCTCCTCTATGCAGGGAAACGGATTGTTCCACTCGTGGGGGCTCAGTCTGCCCAGCACGAAGAACAGCACCGAGACGAAGATGTATATCGCGGACAGGTAGATCCAGACGTGCGGGTGGAAGGTCGAGAGGAAGGAGAAGAGGGTGGCCGGGGCCTTCACGGGCTTCTTGAAGAGGATGCTCATGCCGAGATTCCAGAAGGCCGTGGAAAAGTCGACGCACTTGCCGCGATCCTCGGTGATCGTCAGATCTGTGATGGCCATCTGCATTTCCTGTGACAATTGCGACGCTAAGTGTATCTATTCTCAAGTTGGTAGTAATAAGGTACGCTTCCATCGTAGCCCAATTGAGCGTTCTATTAGACCCCAATGATTTTGAACATCGTGGTTTTCGATGTATTCGGATAATGATTATTAAGTTATACTTTTATATTATATTAATTTCAGCAGTAACGTTGGAAAATGTTCCTTGGAGAACAAAGAACAGATAACAATTTTTGTTATTGAAATTCATTTTTTTTACGTAGTTTAGAGCACATTTCAGTTTAGTACTCCATTATACCCCAGTCTATTGTTGATTATTTAAATAAAAGAAAGCTAAGACTTAAATAAAAAAATGCAAATTGGTAGTTAAATATCTTTTCTTTAAAAATTGTATGCATATAATATTCGTAAATTAATTATTGACAAGTTATTATAAAAAAAAAAGATTTTGCGCAATCCAATCCGACGATAACGGGTTGGTTAGCTATTTCGTATACTTTATCTTACACCAAAGACGGTTAAACCTTACTTTTCTCAGAGCTGTGCGAAATCAGCCACAAAACTTTTTCGATTCACTTCTAAAATTGAACGAATTTTAATTCTAAATCAATTATTTATACTAAAAATGCATTGACAATATCATATTGACCATAAATAAAATTGAATTGAAAAGGTTGTTTCATTTGAATCGAGATTTGAATCGCGATTTGAATCGCGATTAATTTTTTCCGATTCAAATGAATCGAAAATATGAATCACGATTCAACTTCCCGATTCATGCTTGTTCGAGATTTAAATTTTCCCAATTCAATTGAATTGAGATTTTGAATCGGTTTCAATTTTCCCGATGAAAATTTTTCGATTTAAAATTTTAGGTCCTATTTTACATAAATCAGGCTAACATAGCGTTTAAAATTCGAGTAAAATAGGCCCTAAAAATGTTTAGGCCCCCCTAAGCAAGGGATACTATCCGGGTGATACTGCATGTTTAGGGAGGCCTAAATACTATGATAGCCTGATTTGTGTAAAACAGGTCTTTCATTTTTTTTTTTATTAAATGTACACGGGGTTACCCCTTTATAAAACAAATAAAACTTTTACATATAATACAGTGTTGCATGTGCCACATTGGCCAATGTAAATATTGGCGAAGATAAAACTAAGAATTTTTCAAGAGCGGAGAATAATAATTTTAAGAAAAGAAATAGTATTTATAGGTATTATGAAAATGAACTATTCAGTCAAAAGAATAAATTAACGACTTGTATTTTTAATTGTTAATAACTATTATTCGGATTAATATTTTTATATGCAATAAAGCTTAGATTAAAGCTCTTTTCGCCTAGTTTTATTGTATTTTAGGGCCATATTTTACTGTAAAAACATGTAAAGTTACGTTGAGAAGATGTGCTTATTTTTACTAAAATTATATGCATTTGGGGTATAATGACTTATATCTCAAGAGAAAAGGCCCATTGGAAAAAACTACAGGTGCTAGGCTTCATTTTTAGGAACAAAAAACACCTAAAGTTTCCAATCAAGCCGCTTCTCCTCTACACGTGTAAGAAAAAGTTCACTTTACGCACATAAACTTTGACTTAACACACAGACTTTACGCACACCGAGGCAAAAAAAGAACTATTGCGGTACTAAAAAAAGTCCATTAAAATTTTATTTTCCCGCTACTTGGAAAAAAGTTACAGTAAAAATAGCTCAGTACTGCTCAGCACTCTCCAAGGCGAATATTGCAAAAGCATTCTCTCTAAGTAAATGTACCTAGTGGACGAGTACTAACCCCGGTCAAAATTTTCTGCATCATACCGGTACAACTGCAAACCCTGGTTTTCTCTGACTGGTTGCATTTCCCGTTGTCCGAGTCTTCCTGCACGTGAAACGTGTAATTGAAGTGCAACGTTTCGCTGAGCACCTTGATGAGATCGATGACAAAGCCCTCGTAGCGTTGGTTGCCCTCCATACTCTTCGAGAAGTTCACTCTCATCGCGTACGGGGCATTCTAAACTTAAATACGCGTTAGGGGACAGCAGCACAACGGGATAATTAAATAAGCATTAAAAGCATTCGAAATTAATAATTCATGTAACATAATCTGGCAAAAATTAAGCCAAATATGTACCCAATCGATAGAGTGAGAGAAAAGAAATAGTACTTTTCGACACTGTTGGGTACGTTGGTTTTTTAGCGCATGGGACATTTTTCGCAAAAGCGAAGCGAGTGAGAAAAGTCACATGCGCTAAAAAACAACGTAACCAACAGTGTCGAACATTATTCTTTGATACAGTAGGTGTGAAATTGCAACTTTACGCATACTGTGTCAAAAAAGTTTTTTATAGGCAGTTTAATCAATTATTTTTCGTCATAGTAGGCGTTAATTCTTCTTTCAATGATGAATAATATTTATATAGCAAAATTAAAGTAATTTTTCGATACAAGCTATAGTAGAATTTGTTGAATCGTATACGAATATGTTACCAATGTGATCAGCACGTTGAAGTGTTCCACGCTCAGTTCATTCTTCAGGTTAACATCGTCGAATCCGTCGTCTGGATTCCACACTCCTACTTTCTTCAGCCCGGCCGTGTGAAGATTCAAAATATCCAATTTGAATCGCCTTCGACAACCGTCGGAATCCAGCATCACTGGACCCGTCAAACCGTTTATAGTATTCTGAAAACGCATAGTTATTGATACCAATTAATTGTATATTAGTTTTTTGTTCACGTTTTTACTATATCCTTCGCTGCTTCGTGGAATTTATACGAAAGAAAAGCCATGGATAATAGTATATTTCGACACGGGTGCGGAAGTAGATTATTTGCCTCGTGTGAGATTTTTCGCCCGAACGAATTGAGAGTTCGTAGCCTTTCAAGCATCTAGATCTACATATTCGAAAATCACTGTCGGGTCGATCGTGTATTATAGGATCACGATATTATACACTTTATTCTTTTAAAATCGACTTATTATTTCTTAATTCCCGAGCGTCTTACATATTCTTAAATTTTATCGCTTTTCAGAATATTTAAAATATTTAACTATAATATTCATCTTAAATACTCTTTCTAACAGCCAGGAAAATATTATACAAAATAATTTTTTGCTAGATTTATCTCAAGATATTGTTGAGCGTAATAAAGTAAATTGTCGTTTTTCCTATCTCCATTGTAATGCATCATGACATCATTATTATAGTTCCAGCTTACTCCATCTTATGGATATTTAACATTTTTTGACACTAGCTATAGTGCTACCCTTATATACCCAGGCGAATTACATTGTTTTGTTTTTAATAATCATAAAAATTTGAATAAACACAAAAAGAATAAATAGAATAAACTCACTTGTGTAAATATTAATCTTGTAATATATTATTATAAACCAGAACCCAAAACCCTCGCATAAAATAAATATTATTAACAATCTATTCATATATGGTTGTAACTTCTCAATAAAATCAGTTTTTTTTTATAAGAGAAAGAACATACGTATACCTTACAGGTTTTAAAGGTACTGAATTTCATTTCAACATTTTTAAAAGTTCAAGAGAGTTTCGTCTGTCGTATTGGATTTACGATAAAATATTTGCCAATTTGATTTTAAAAAACCCGACTACAGATTTTTACCCTTAAGCAGTTATGGTATATGCGCGCTATAAAAGGACACTGAAAGTTAACACAGTTTACACAGACACCATCATACTTTCAAGCAAAAAAAAATTATCAAGCATTTCTAGAAATTTCGCAGTGCATAATATTGTACTCACATACAGCATGTAATTACGTAGACTGAGTCCGAACTCCCAGGATTCAGGCGGATGCAGCTGCCCTGGTGAAGTAAATGAAGCGTAAGTATGAGAAAATTTAAGAGAATGTGAATTTTTATTTAATTTTAAACATAACTAGGCATGTCAGGCGCGCTTATACGTGCGCCACAATTTTATGCCAACCATCCCTATGTCCATATGAAATACAGGAAATAGATATTTTGTACACAATATTTTTATACGCATTTCTTATAAAATAAAGCAGATGATTGCTAACCACATTATGTAGTTTTAACTTAAGTATTAAACAATATACTTAAGAAGAAAAGATTAAATGATGTATTTATAGCCAAATATGTGAATCAAAGGGTCCTCACTTAAAAAATGAACATGATTTTCAGTTGCAAAATAATGTAAAAAATCACATTAAAATTTAGCACATTTTCTCACTTGATTTATTATCTAATGTAATTTTAATAAAGCATCATCTGTTTAACCGCAAAAATCGGTTTGCACTGTCGGAAACAGTAAACCCAGTTTACAGTGGAACTAGTTCCCAAACTTGCCCCTTTTTTTGTGACGGAAAATTGCCACAAGTGTACGTATGAAATAAAGACTGTTAGTTAGTCCTTGTACTGCCGTTGGAAGTAAGAAGGTTAGGGTGCCGTTAATTTTAACGTCTGAACCTTTGTACAAAGGTCTATTACTACTCAATGAAGGAGAAGCGAGTTTGGGTTTTGTCTAAATATAAGTATTTTTATAATTATAAATAGTTATTAACTTCTCAGTCGATGAAAATCAAGGCGAGAAATTTGAATTCTAAATTGACTTTCAAACCTCCTAAAAATCGCTGCAGCAGTGTTACGCTGAATAATATTTTTTTTCAACGCATACATGAATTGGACCCCTTTTCATGCCTGTAAACTGGATGGAAAATTATGCATTTCAAGCGTGCCTGATGAAAGTGATGAGAAATAGCCATTTCTATCCTCTTCAATGTGCTGCACGAATCAAAATGCACAATTTCCCAACCGACCGCATAATTTAAAAACGCCTCTTAAAAAATACAATGTGTAGTATATGGAGGAGGGGAAGGATATTCGCCCTACTTTCTCACATTTGTTGTTTACTGGATTAAAGTTGTCGGGCAATTTGATCCCCGTGATCTCCTTCTTGTGCTCGTAATAAAGATCCTTGTAGGCGTAGCCGAACAGCGATATGGCGTCGAACATGAGGGCCTCCTCGGTGCGCAGCTTGTCGACACTCGGTATTCCCAGTTCGTCGAGGTAGCGGCCCACAAATCCGCTTACGAACTCGTCCTGCGGGTCGTAAATGCGGATGCCGCTAATGTTGACGCCGGAGAACTGGTAGGGACGCAGGTCTATCACTTGTAGGTCCTGCAAGCGATTGCATTAAATCCTATGAAATACATGTCTAAGGTGATGCCAAACCCACTCGTCATCGATAATAACAAAAGCCCGCTTCTTTTCATTTCACTTTCAATTTCGAGTAAATATCTCTCTGGATCGTTGTTGTCCCAATGAAAAACAATAAAGTTCCAAAGAAATATTTTCTCAAAATTGAAAATAAAATTAAGTAACAGGAGGGTTTAATTAACAACACCTTAATATACGGGTTAAAAGGGAGTTTCCATGCTGGAGATTTTGTTCAAATGACATTTGTAAAAGTGTTGACCTATTTGCTTGAATCTATATACAGAGAGAATTTTCTGTTAAAAATTACCCCGATGAATGATAAAATTAAACGTTATACATCATAATTGCTTTCTTAAATAGAAAACTTTGTGACATTAATTTTATCTATGCATTGAAGAACATGCTACTTTCAAAAAAATTTTGTTTGTATATATGTGTGCGTACCTGCGTTTATATGGATGTGTATGTGTTTGTATGGATGTATGTGTGTGTGTGTGCGTTGGTATGGATGTGTCCATACTACATGGTGATGTGAGATTTTTCTGGTCGAATGCGTTTGAAGTTCTCCAATGAGCTTAGCGAAAACATGCGTTCAAGCCAATAAAACTCAATGAAATTGCAGTATTTCAAAAAAATTCAAACTCATTAAACCAAAAATTTCCCAAGTCGAGTGTACATATGTGAGCGCGTGTATGTATGTGTACATAATATGTGTGTTTGTGTGTGAGTGTACGCGCGTCCCTTACGAAAATAAACTACTGTTTGAACTACGGTTTGAACTGCTGTATGAACTACTGCTTGTTTCGCAATCGTAATTTCGCGGACACAGTAAACTACTGCCTAATTTTTATTATTATGAAACCACAAGAACTACTAATTAACTACAGTAAAACTACTGCAATATCATTTTAACTTTGAAGTAGAAGTACACTGCTGAATGCAGTAAAACTACTGCATTATTGTTATTATATTTGAACTTCAGGAGAACTCGTGGTCAACTACAGTAAAACTTTTATTTTCTTTTAAATGCAAAATTCTTTTAAGATAGCATAATTTAGTTTTTATCGACATTCGTGTATATTGATTAATACTTCTATGTGAAACAATCAAATTACATAAGAGTTCTTTACATCTAGTTTTATTATTGGAGTATTTGGAGTATTTTTTCAGCAAAAAGACTTGCGGAGTTTTGGTCAGAAATATCATTTTTCATTGAAATAATCCTTGCTTGGGATAAACAGCTAATATGTAGTTAAGAACAAGCGCCCATTCGCAAAAATGATAAGACGCATATCTCATGTTTTGTGATCGTAAAACATATAAAAGTTTTAAATGATTTCAGTAAATACATTTCCTGACACTATCTTTGTAAGTGTAAAATATGTATTTGTACACGGAGAGAAATTTCTAATAAAAATTATGACGAAATTCGCAGTAAAAATGACCGTGAATGACTATAAAGCTGGGACACTCTAACTTTCCGGTAGTTTTTATTGATATTTACGATAAATTTTACCGTACTGAAGGGTAAAATTTGCCTGCCGTAGAGTAAAAGTTCCCTGTATAAATCTTAGAGAAAACCAAAATATGTGGGAAAATTTGTACGAAATATTTTTTAAAAATCTTGTTTTTCTTCTAATTGTTGTAGCAGTATCATTAATACTTAAATAAGTACATTATACACATTTATATTTGAGTTAACCTAAAATGTGTACACGCTCAGTTGTTTTCTTTATCAGCTGTCTTCTTTTTCTCAAATCAGGCAAATTTTACCATTCAGTGCGGTAAAATTTATAGTCTGTGCAGTAAAATTTGTAGTCAATGAGGTAATTTTTATAGTAAAATATTAGTAAAAAGTGCCAGAAAGTAGGAGTATCCCAGCTTTATAGTTATTTACGGTAATTTTTACCCTGAATTTCGTTATAATTTTTATTAGAAAATTCTCTCTGTGTAATGTTATTCAAAGATCTCCATAATATATTTTTAATTACACTATCATTATTTTTCATTTAGTCGAAAAGATTTCAGACCGGCAATTTGAATTTTCAATTAATTTTGATACCCTTTCAAAATGTATACTTACTAAAGACGTTATGATGTATCGGAAGTCTTGCGTCATTAAGCCAACTTCTTGAGTTTGTTTTAGTATATCTGATAAGTGATCGTAAGAGCAATCGATGATAATACTTGTATGTTTCTTGCCTTTTGCTTGCAAAAGTGGTTCACTACAGAATGACAAATGTATTAAGCGTTTAATAACAGTAACATTATGGTACATAATACAACAATAACAATAACATTAAGGCCTCTGCCCATTGGTGCACACCGTATTTTTTGTCAATCATGCATTGATAACGTGGTTTTGTATGCCAATGAAGCGAAACTAAATTTGGCCGTTCTTCGGTCTAAAAAAAAAACTACAACAATTATCAACTGCGTTGTGCACGACTCGAAATACGCGATCACCTACCCAACGTTCTTGCATAAAAATAGGCCCTATCATGCCTTTATTGAAAAAAATACGGTGTGTAACACGGGAAGAAAAGCTACTTCAGACTCGGGTGAGGTATTGTCATCACTTGTCTTTGTCTCGGGCGCCGTCGGCGCCCAAGTCTTCGACCCGTGTTGCATATCTCACCCTCGGTAGAAATAGCTCATTCGGAAAAAGGGAAATTTGGTCCCGCTATGTGGGCATGAAGCAAAGCGTTTTCGTGCAAGTGTGACAAAATAGTATATTATACAACAAGGGAATAAAGTCGCAGATTATTACCACGGGCGGGTTTACTGACCGAGCGAAGCGAGGGCAGTAATCACCCTAGGGAATAATCGACTTTATTCCCGTGTTACATATAAAACTTTATTTTCGACTTAACTGTGACCACTTTATTGACCTATAAAGAGGGACCCACGGACGGCAGTTTGATATCATTTATTAAAATGTTATGAACTTGTTAAGTACATTTAAAAGTTTAAATTATATGAATTTAATTTGTAAATTTTTAAGTATAAATACTTAGTACAAATCTAATTATAATTATTATATGTAAAAGTTAAATATTAAATATTATGTACAAAATATTAAGTATTTCTAATAAATGAAAACATTTTTATTGTCATTTTTATTTTTATTCGGTAAGAACTAGAATGTATTAAAAATGTATATAAAAATATAGAGAAAAATTAAAAAAAATACATTTGCGGAAAAAAGAATTTCGGGATAAAAGTGCTACTTTTTTTCTGCTAAATTTGCGGAAAGAAAGTAAATTTGCGGGAAAAAGTAGAATTGCAGGAATAATATGCCACTTTTGTCCCGCTTTTAAGGTCAATAAAGTGGCCATTACGGTTGAGTCGGGAATAAAAGATATTTTTGGCGTAATTCTTTTTATATTTATTTATACACAAAATTTTTAAACTAATTTAAAAGAATATTTTGTAGATAAAACTATAAGCACTTTTTGATAGTACGGAAAAAGTTACATTAAAAATATGTATAATATTCAGTAGAAATGGGGAAATAACTTTTGGAAGCTTCAGTTTAGGTCATAAGAACATTTTTAGAAGGGAAAGTTGTATAATTTTATGTATATAAGAATAGTTTCTTTATAATATGGGTCAGTGACATTTAAGACATTGTGATACATGTTTCGCGTAATTTTTTCCGTATTATCTAATGTTGCTATTGATTTTATCTACATTTTTTTTATATTTGTTTAAACATTTTTTTATAATCAAATTAGAAACTGGCATTATTGACGGGGTCCGTGGTTGTTCAAGCAACCGATAATTTAAATTAGTCAATGATAGGCGCGGCTTTAGCTTGGAAATAAATATAAATAAATTAAAATAATTTTAAACCAAAAATGTTCTTTTGACTTACGGAGAAGCTTATAGTTTTTCTGCTGATACCCTACTGGAGTATTCATGAACTTATTTTTCGGCAGAAGGAAACTTGAAATTGCCACGTTTGATGAACAATACCCACGTAGCAGTAATAGCAACTATAGGTAGTAACATATTTTATTTACCTATAATTTGGTCCACTGCCTAATTTAAAAGCGTAGATTTCGGGAAGTTTGTAAAAGGATGTAGGATGCATCTTCAATACATTATCCAGAGCTAGGAAATTTTCCGATTTCTCGTATAATACCGTGAACGACGTCCAATTGAGCTTCTCTATCATCTTCACATAAACCTGCGGTGTACCAAAACATATTGCGTGCATATCGATCAATCGTATATAGGCAAGAGTCTAGTTGGATTTCCAGCTAGATTTCCAGTTGGATTTCAGACTTAATTTAAGTGGACTTCCACCGCGAATCCCTCTGAATTATACTGGATTCTAGCTGGATTTTACTGGATTTCCAGGTCGATATTTATGTCCGTATAAAAGTTACCAGGAAGAATAGCACGTTTTAGAAATAAATGTGTAAAAACAGCAGAAAATTTACTCAGGTCTCCCTAAACATGGGATACTAGCCGGATGCTATTCTTCATATATGGGTAATTATTAAAAAAACTGTAATTATTGCGTCACCAATAATACACTTAGTAAAAGGAAAATATTATTAGTCTCAAAAACTTTTTTCATTTTTCAAAATTACGTATTTGAATTTCGGAAACACAAAACTAAGACAAATATGCTGTATTTTTAAAGTACAAGCGATATATCGTGACCTCATAACCAAAGAGTTCTATCATACTTTGATAGGTTTACGAGAGAAACGATTGAAAATTTTACCCCGAGCCACGATCTTATAAACAGGTCTGGACACTCCGCTTTGAAACAGTCTCGCCTATCTGAAGCTCGAAAAACAACATGGCGGCATGAATAGTAAAGACAAGTGCGCGACCGCGTATATATAGGTGTCTACTATTTTGATTTGTAAATAAAGTTAGATTATCAAGTAGGTTATAAACAAGATGTAACTCCCAAATGTTTGTATTCTGCCGTATTATTGTGCTGTGCTTGGGTGTAATACCTATAGTACAAACGGGGAGTAAAGCTCTCAGTATTTATGGTACCAAACGACAATAAGCATTTTAATAAATGGTAACATGCCGTGGGAGTGAAAAAATTAAAAACGTATCATCGTATTTGCGAGAAGCATTTTGCGTCTGAAAATTGTGCAATTCACTGAACACAAGGATGAAAGTGGTCATTTACTTGCTACAGTAGATATCTTTTATGTATAATAAAAAGATTACTTTATATTTTATAATACATGATCTGAAAATACTTAATTATTTAAATAAGATTTAAAAAGGTCCTCTAAGTAAAAAATAAAATTTCAACGTTTGTTCCTAATAATTTGTACATATTTTTTGGAAGACGGCAAAAAAAATATGTTTACCAATATATATTTACATATTTACTAACGTAAACGGTAATAAATAAAAACACTAATTTTATATCTTGAAAGCGATCGTTTTATAAACTATTTTAAAAACAAATATTTTTGATAGTTTATACGTATTATGCGAATAATAATATAAAATATTTAGTATTTAAGACAATAAGTACTCGTAAATAATTATTTTATATTTATATTTATAATCGTTCAAAATATTCGACATTTCGCCGCGCGTGTGTAGACATATAGCTATTGGTTTACTATAAGACTTGTCGCCATATTGATTTGATTGCTTCACTTGGGTGACACTATTCCTATGCCTTCAACAATGGAGTGTCCAGAACTGTTTATATGATCGTGCCCCGAGTACTGCGAAATGTTACTTATTAATTCAATAAAAAATGTATAACCTATTTCAATAAAGCAAAAAAATTATGTTAGAACTGAATTTAACTTTCAAAACTCTTTAGATTATACCAAAGTAAATTATGAAATTGAAAGATAGAACCTTTGAGCTCAAACTTTGATAAAACACACCAATATAGAACCTGTTAACCGCGTTAACGTTTGTATTAATGATGTGAAAGTTCTCCCTTAAAGTGTTAACTTTTTTAATGTTTTTATTCATTCAAATTTACACATTAAATAAGATGTTTGATTTAACAGGTTGAACGCTACATGTACCATATATGGTCACGAATTTCTTTCTCCAAGGGCTATATGAGCCATATATGGCTCATAAATTTCTTTTAATGACAAAATTCATGTAGAACTAGATATTGTTAAAACTGTTTTGGCGAAAAAGGAGCTTGTTCTTCATAAGAAATAGAATACATTAAAGACGAGAACACGTTATAAGAATGCTAGAGTTTGTAAAATACCACATAAAAATTTTAATTTTCCATTGTTTCTAAATTTTCTTATTCTAGCCTTAGCTCCTGGAGAAAATCACCCAATTTCATGGATAGCGCTCAACCTGTTAAACATTATAATATATTCAAGCTATAAAATCAAATCAGGCTATTCATACAATAAAGAGATTCGATTTTTTATAATTTAAAATAAGATTTATAGACAAATATATTACCTACAACGGTTTAATTTGGCACGTTGCCAAGATGGAACCCTTTGGAATTCAAATATTTGATATAGCTTATTTTATATTATATTAGTTAATACAGCTAAATATTTAAAATTTCTTATAATATTTAAGAATTACACAGAGACAATTTTCTGATAAAAGTTGCCATAAAAATCATTGTGAGCGTGGGAGATTCTGACATCAGAGAAAAAATTACATTACCGAACGGTAAAAATTGCCATGATTCACAGAAAAGTTGGCATACTATATGTGTATAAAATTGCATATCTTGTCTATAGCCTTCTTAGCAAATTTTCCGTGCTAATCTTCGCGACATAAATCCACCTGAATTATAACTGGAATTCAACTAGATTTTTGGCTGGATCATTTGAATAACAAAATATCGTCTTACGGTAGACAACGTTTCAATGTCCGGATAGAGGTTGATTTCCCTCCGCCTGTCATGATCCATCTCCCGCTTGACGACTATGTGCGGCAAATCGTACTGCTCGCACATTCCCTGGACGAACTTGGCGTTGAGATCATCATGCGGACCTACCAGTGCCGCCATCCCGTACGTGTTGAAGTGCGCATCTTTAGTTTGGTAACCCGCCAGTTGTCCGACTAAAACATTAATGTCGGCAGGTTTTCAACATTTTTGAAATGTTTCAAACGTTTGAAATTATTTAAGTTGATGTAAAAATGAGTCATATAACGCTTTTATCACTTTTATTAGACTATTTCGATATTTCGATTTAATACTGTATTGATTTACGAACAGTTTCATGTCACTTAAATATTTGTTTATTTAAGTAAAATGATATAATAATACATTATTTGCTATGTATAGATTTTACAACTTTTTACATATCTTCCATCTTGACATACAAAACTCTCATTTCAGTTTACAGTTTTTCTTGCATTCTATTCATTTTAATCATTTACATTTATTTATTTATTTATTTACATAAGTTTTTATTACTTCTACGTAACACACTTTGTACACCTTCTTTATCACACCAGTTTATCTAGTTTTAGTAATCTACTTGATAGGTATACCCCTTTATTTGCTTCAGTTCTCGGCATGGCTATGTTCACAAAATCTCTAGCACAATAGCATAGCTCTTCCACCGGCTCTCCTACAATTAATTAATTTAACCTTTCTTTTACCTCTGATTCCCCGCCTTATAATATTCTATTAACCATCTCTTAAACCCATTCTGACTTTATTTCCCTCCTAACATCTCATTCTTGACCATTGTTCTGTAAGGGGGCCCGAAAGTCATTTCCCTGAATTACCGACCCAACCATACATTATTTACTTTAAAAACAAAATTACCTTTATTTAGCTAAAACCTAAGCTCGCTAGCCTTCCATTGAGCAATTATGAACCTATGAATGAAGTTTAAAACGTTAAAAACTTCGCAAATAGGTCCATTATTGCTCAATAAAGGGCTAGTGACTTTGGGATTTGTCTAAATATAAGTATTTTTATAATTATAAATAATTAATCACTACTCGGTCGGTAAAAATGGCGGAAAATTTGAATTTTTAATTGACTTTCGGACCCCCTTACTTCTTATATTCTCGTAGTACCTGTAATTTTGTAACTTACTCCGGTACACCTGTATATTTTATTCCGTTTTAATTTTCAAACGTCTCTAATATTGTATTTATTTCTTTTATGTTTTTGTTTCCATATATCATGAAATGATCGCACCTCTCGGATTTTGATTTCAATAATCTTTCGCAACGTAAGTATGGATGAAACTTTTCCCCATTCGCTATATATATTAGTTGACTATAGCTATGACGATCGTAGGCCCATAAGAGATCTCTTTAAAGTTAGGATGACGCTCGTGCCCCTCTTTCCCCTATGCATAAAGTAATACGTCGCTGCCTATAAACTGTTTTTAACATTTCTACTACGCTTTTTAAATTATTTCTAGGTGTATGATTATATTAAAATACCTAAGGTCGAAATTTATAGTCGTCTCTCAGATCTTGAAAGCTGAGAATTTCTCAGATCTTGAGAAATACCCATTGTTCCGGTATCTCCATTAAGAATTTTAAAATGCGGAGGAAACATCATCCAAATTCAAGCGTAGTATTATACTGATTGTTTACAGTTTAGAACAAACCTTTCTGGTAAACGTTGAGCAAATTATTGTCCACCTGCAGCATGAACGCGGAGATCTTTAACTGATGAAACAGTTGGCAGTTTATGTCGGCCGGACAGGGAGCTATCTTGTCGCAGTATTCCCGATTGTAGGCACACTCGTTCGTCGTCCGAATCGCCAGCGAGAAAGCCCTGCGCATGAATGCATCTCTGTCGAAAAGTGCACCTGTAACAATATTTTAGTTTTCATAATCATTTGTTATACTTATCTAAAGCACAGTTTTACTAATACATTATACTTTTGCACAACAGTATACTAATTGTTACGGATAGCAATATCATGTGCTAAAGAAGCACGAAGTACGTACGAAGCGCGCGTAGAAAGTGCAATTTATACGTATGATTTATTGGATTGAGAGCATGGCGGTGGTTCCTACGCGACTTGTTTCCCGATTCGCGCGAATCTGCATATATGATTCGTTGGCTTCAGACCCTTAGTTAGGGGCGACTTTGTGGTCACCTTGAGACTATCATCGACCTCGTAGGGAGCTTGTCTTCGCAGTGAAGGTTACTTCAGCATGGGAAAGCCAAAAGGCTGACCTGTGGCTGTCAGGCTATAGAGATAGAAGCCCTAGGAGGCATCGCGCCGCATGCTTATGCTCATGTCTATGTTTTTCGTGTTATTTGGAAGTGAGGCGCGCGCTCGGGTTACTTCGTACTTCTTCGACAGTCGTCGGTAGGACCATGTGCGTTGAGAGGGCAACTGGGAGAGTTACACTTCACTTCACTCTAGCCCTCCGCCATAGTAGCTTCACATTTGATATATTACGCGATAGTTTAGTTAGCTAATTAAAAGATTTTGTTTACTCATTTTCATATTTTATATTGTAATTATTTTCGAAATATTTAGGTTAAATTATAAGACGTATGTTTTAGCTTTTTAAGAGTTTTCTTATTTTAATATATTTTAATTATAATTTTAATTGTTTGTGTTAATCTTATTTATTATAAACCCATCCTACGTTATCCCAAAATTAATACTAATGTAATGTACAAAACGTATAAAAGTACACGCTGTTCTCTACTATGAAGACACACTATTCTTTATATGAGATTTCTTAATTATGAAGGAAGACCTTAATAGTAGAAACTGTTGAATGGGAAGTACCATTTGGATGATAGCTCGGAAACTACCTTCATAATACGGTGAAAACACAATAAAAAAGTCAATAGCAGAAATATCATCTCATTTATACTTATACTTGTTTAAAAGATATACAGTGCGAAGAAAATAGATAATCACTCAAAAGGAGAGTCCACAACCTCTGAACTAAAAATGAATCCTAACACCCGTAATCTTGTCCAATGGACCATTGTTCTCGAGATATGAGGTATTTTACTTCAAATAGGCGTTATATTACAGAAAAAATGTACCTCTTCTTCGTACAGCAACTCTGCAAGCTTTTATGCTAGAGAAATTGACGAAAAAGATAATGAAAGTAGGTAAAAAGAGTTATAATTCTGACGCAAACTTATTAACAACTGAAGATAGAGACCGAAAACGCATGAATATTCTATGAAATTTAACTCTTTTAAATTACATGACTTTCTATGCATTTTCAGTCTTCGTCTTCGGTTGTTAATAACTTTGCTTGGAATAATATTTTTATACGAAACAAAGCTTACATTATAGCTGTTTTAACCTACTTTACTTCTTACTTTCTGTATCTTTTGCGTTAATTTTTCTAGCATAAAAACTTCCAGAGTTGCTGTACGAAGAAGAAGTATATTTTTTTTCTTTAAAATAACGCATATTTTAAGTAAAATACCTCATATCTCGAGAACAAGGGTCCATTGGACAAGATTACGGGTACTAGGCTTCATTGTTTGGTATCAAAAACCACCTCCTAAAGTTTGGTCAAAAATCGTTTCCCAGAGGTTGTGGACTCTCCTTCTCAGTGCTCCGCGGAAAAAAAACTTAAGATCATAAAGTAATCACAAAATGAAATGGTAGTTTTTGAGACAATTTAAGACAAGAAATATTTGATAAAGTGAAAGCGATATTAAAATTATTTTAAGAGCACGTGATTTGACGCTTTTGAGCGAGTTTTGAGATTAAATTTTTATTACTTTTAAGACGACGCATTTAGAAATTTTCAACATAATGAAATGAAATCTTTGTTCTTTATTAAAAATGTATATCTGTAATTTAATCTGTAATCTGTAATAAAATAATATTTTAAAAAGTTGTATTAAAATGCTATCTATTTTCATTTATTTCAATTAAAGTATCAACATCTATTTTTATTTATTTAAGAAACAATATTAAAATTGTATTTAAATTTATTAAGATAGTTCACCGGTGGCAATAAGATTCAAAAAGGAACAGTGCGGTGAAAATGGAAGCACTTAACTCTTTTAATGTTTGATAAAAGTACTTTATATGAAAATTACCTATTACTGTTGTGTGAAAGTCTATTTTCTGTCCAAGGATTTGCTCCGTCGCGCAATGCAGCATCGACACCACAAATAGGTATTTCATCAACATTGTGCTTTCATTCTGAAAAGAAAGTTCATATAGTTTGTTATTAACATTTTTAATGGTACATTTTGCTTAATAAATAAAATTAATATTTATGACTTCAAAATTTTAGATTAGGTCATTGATGAAATATGCAAGATACCTAATTAAATTCTAAAATCGAATTTTTCGGCAGATTTATGACAAATTGCTATTTTACTTTATTGTAATATATAATGAATAATATCCATTTTTGTGCTAAAGCAATTTTTTAAAAATCCAAGCACATCTAACAATCGTCAGCAAATCAAATTTATTTTCGAAATTGTAATATATTGACCGTTTGACGTAGCTACCTGACTTTAAAGCCAAAAGTCGATATTAATATGCAAACTCAAAAAATTCCAACAGCTTCAAATTTACATACCTAAATTATTCTTAAACTTTAACTTCACGTGAATACTTTTCTGAAAAATCGCAAGCCAAATTTTCATTCATCTTTCTGTACATATACATTCGAAAATCAATAAAAAATGTACGAAGCCAACCAAAGGAAAACGCTACACACCCACGCAATATGCATAATCTGCGTGCAAACTCCACCGTAATCGCAAAACATCCAAACACCCACCGTAATCGCAAAACATCCAAACACCCACCTAGACGCAACAATTGAAAAAGCAAACAACTCGCGAACACGTGTTTCCCGGCGAACGCGTCCCAGAGCTATTAATCATTTCGAACGCGCTGCGTGCCGCGGCGCACGCGGTGTCTATACCGTGCATAAAGCACTCGCGGCTATCCGTTTGACAGGTTGTTTATGCCCGCGCGCTCGCCTAAATCCGGCCGGTAGAGAAGCTATATAGTATATCTGCTGCACTGCGATCTGTGATTATTTGGCAGGCGAGAGCACGCGCGTATATATATACGAGGCTAATTGCTCGGAGCGCGCGCGGCACTAAATCAATTTGAGACTCGGCTTTCGAGAAGGCTAAGTAGCTTTCGAGCTTTATGCTTTTTGGGAAGTATTGGAGAGGTGTACCGGTGTGACGGATGATGGGAACGTGGATTGTAGGCTATTGTCGTGGTTGATGAGGTGCGAGTGTTGCTAGTAAGATGGGAGAAATTGTATGGCGAAATTTAATATTGGGGACGTACAAGGTTTTCTATACACGTGCTGGATTTTCTGTACAGTGTCTACAGCCGGACACCTAATACCGGCCGATTGGCGTTTAGTATTTTCCGACAGTTGAACATTAGGGCATAAGTATTCGAAACTTTGTTAAAAAAGATACATACACGAAACTAGCATAATAAAAACGCCGGATGAGTGAAGATTGTCGACTCTTACCCTCAGCCTGCATTGATTCCCCTGAATTTGCAAGAGTTAACTTCGTATGACTTTTTAGGTACTTTTAGACGTAGAATCACGTGGTGTTATTAGTACTTTATGAAAATGCTTTTTATTTTGACAATGCTTTTCATAGGGTGTTACGGAACTGACATTTTACTTTGAAACTGCTCTCATAACAGACTAACATACGAATTTTTTTGCAAATAAGTTTTATGTACTTATTATTAAGTAACGAGAAACACTGTTTCTAGTAGTAAGAAAGCTAATAAACAGTATCTAGATAGTAATTTACTAGTGTTACGGAACTGACCTCTATTGCTTTTTACTGATATCTGAAGTGAGAAAACTGTTTATACTCGTGAAATTTTTAATTTTCAGATCTTTTTCTGGATATGTTTGTTGAGTCATAACATACTTTGCGTTTACGGTCAGGATGGTATACTATAGCAAACTACTGCGCTTTTTTGTGTAGATACTGTTGTCATCAATATTTTATTGCAAACTGATGGATAAATAGTATGCATCTTACTTTAATAATTAGCGAGTTTTTAATTTAAAACTAATACAAATGTATATTATTACTTATATGTATACGGAGGAATTTTGTATTACCTATCTTATTTCTGCGTAGAGTACCGCTTTATATCGATATTTTAGATTTGGATATGTTACGAAACTGACATTTGAGACCTAATTTATTGATTTGTTTAAAAAAATAACACTTATGTACTTTCCGGCTTTTAACAATTATAGTTGATTATGCCTTACATGTGTAAAAATTAAGAAGGAATATTTTTTCGAATGTATAAGTGTCTAAGTGGCCTGGACGCAAAGTGGGTAAGTTACGGCGGAATCACCCATATATGCATGATTTCGATAGTTTCAAGGACTACTATAAACGAGAATAAGACCTTTTTCATTAAAACTTATAATCCAACCTTTATGTGTGTCTGCATCTCGGTCTGTACCGTACAACTAGTCATCGTGTTACGTAGACACTTAATTTGTTTATAAATATCACTTAGCTTGAACATGATCTTGACAATTTTTTAGGTAGTTTTTACTACTATCTAATAGTACCTATGCAAAAGCTTAACTCAATTGAGCAATCTTAGAAAATATAATTAAATTTAGAAAGCACCGGTCCGGTATTAGGCATACAATTTTGGAAACATCAAAATATTAGTTATTATTCTAAATTTTATGATATTTACTGCGGTCGGTAAAATGAATTCAGCCTTTGTAGGTATATATTATATATTGGTAAAAACTGAATAAAAATAAGTTATGACAAACAAAATTTCTTCATACTCTTAGGTGTTCAATGCAGGCACATTTTTCCTATTAAAAATTGTCATAAGTAAAATTAGCCAAATAAATATTAAATTTTGCTGTGATTGTGGCAAATTTTATGGTAAATATATGATCATTTTTATAGGAAATCGAGTATGTTCAAACAGAATGTATAAACAGGAAGTGTATTTTGAAAATATTTTTGATACAGTAAGCAACTATTAATATCGACAGCAATAATAAGTTCATTGACTGTATTAGTTAGAAAAGACACAAAACTAAAAAAGAATTTGATTTATAAATAAAGAAAATATATTTTTGTACTTTTACAGCAGAAGCGTATAACTCGTAAAAACTGTAAGATCGCTTTCACTTTTTAAGACTGATCGTTAATGTTTGAAGCACGTAAAACAAACTTTTCATCGTCTCCAAAGTAAGTTTACTTCAACTTTCTTCTCAAGCTGTTCAAATTTCGGAGCTACAATTTATCATATATGTAGGTACTTATATGTATTTTTTAAATTTTTTTGATTGGAAAGTTCGTTGTAGAACAAATTAATAGACGAGCTTTGTCTGCTATTACTCAATATGCTAGCTTTTTATCACCTTTCTATAAAGAAGAACGTTAAAAACTGCGCGTTATTTAATCAACGATTATAATTTATAATTTTGAAAATGTGATAATGTCACCTTTTCCTTATACTTTTTTACTTTTTAAAATTTTAGTCAAAAGTTATACTTCCCTTCCAAAAAACCTACAGCTCTAATACCTAATTAGCTCGCTATTTCTAAAATAAAATAAAATGACAAGTTTATCATTTATTGATCATTTATAATATTTTAACTACTTGCCCATAGTACTTATAGAGTACTGTACTAGTACAGTTTCTGCCCTCTTATAAAACCTATGACAATAATACGATCAATTATTAGAACATAAAAAGATCTTGAATTTAAAAAATAAATCATCTTTAGCATTAGGGCAAGTCAAGAACATATGGATACAAATTATTGGCTATTTAAAATACTCGACAGTAGTGACAGTCTGATACCGACAGACGCGTATTTCAAGTTAATTAAAATACACATTTTCGACATTATAGCTAAGAGGGTAGAATATTTTTAAATTAAAATATTTTTGCGCTCTCCATAATGGCCTATAATTGACATACGTTCTTCGTGCAGCTCATAAGTACTCTTCTTCAACATATATTATTTCTCCCGAGATCTTTCCAAAATCATGCTCAACCTCAGCCTCCACATGTTACACTTTTACACTACAATGCATCTCTGCCCCACCAAGCGCGACAAACTCCACATATACAAAAAAAACAACCGCGACAAACTCCACATATACATGCCCGCACAGTGGAAAGAATCGTGCGGAGAGCGCGCAAAGGCAAACGCCGAACGTTTATTATATTTATAGACTCCAAGCGGCGGCTCGTCGACTTCGACGACGACTCCAAAGCGACCAACGGAGTTTCCTTGCGCGCACACGTGACGACGCTTTTCTCGTCTCTGTCTCCGTCTCGCTCGAGCTCGCGCCTCCGCGAGTTTGTGAATGAACATAAACGCGACTTCTTGTCTCTTTTGGCGTACATAGGTCCTATATACGGCGACAGTCGAACGTCAAATTGCGCACGGATGCGCGGAGATTTCGCTCCGCGTGCTTGCACGCCGCGAGTGTCATATGTATACACGTCGTTTTGCGGAGTGATTAAGTTTCGGGGAGTTAATGAAGAGTAACGCGATCGTGAATGTTGGACCAGTGCGATTTGAATTATGGTGTTGTTAGTGCAGGGGGTAGATCAAAAGAAGTTGCTCGCTGGAGTTTGTTTTATTTGGAGATTGCGGGAGTGCGTATGAGAACGTGAGAAGCTTTGAAAGTCTTTTGTGATGCTTTCGCTATGTTTGATATAATGTTAAATTATGAGGTCTAGTTTTCTTGGTTCATAACTTTAATAAAGAATACATTTTTAACAGATTTATTACTTGTTTATTTGTTTGCGTATATCAACGTATGTGAAGTTCAGTAACAAAGTTAAATACGTACATTTTAAAAATGTTATAAATGCTCATAATTTTCAAAAAATGTGTAGCATATCGCATATTAAATTATTGTATTTCAATATTGTCATTAAAAATTCACTATAAAATTGATCTATTACTCGATTTAAATTATTAAACTTACTATTTGATATGACGTATATGTGCGTTTGATAAATTATCAAAATTTCACTTCGGTTCTGAACGGTTCACACATCAACAAGTAATATGTGAAAATATCATTTCCTATTTAATTACAAAACACAAATCATCTACACTACATTTTAACGTCAAATACCTAAAACCAATGAACAATATATTCCATCCCGAGCAATAACAAAAAAATTCCACCTTTTGAAAAACCACGCATAGCATTATATCCGGAAAAACCCGTGCATCATTCACATACCCCCCTTCCCTCAACTCCGCACAAAAGAAACCTCTACCTTTCAACCCCCTTCCCCACCCCCAACTCCCCCCCGAAAAAGGCACTTTTCGACACACGCTGCCCATCATCGAATATCTCGCACAAAGCCCATCACGCCGAGCGCACACGCGTCGCACTCCCAAAGAGCTATTTTGAAATTCATTACTCACCTTGAATGCAGCTCTCGCAGTCTCCGCGATTTCTCCTTATACCTATGACGGGTGGGTGTGCGTGTGTGTAACGATGAAAAAAGGAGAGCCTCGAGGCGACGGCGAGAGAGACGCGCGCGCGACTACTGGATACGGACGGATGTAGACGCGCTTTTTTCGCGCTCTCGCGCCTGCCCCCCGAAGAATTTTCTCGGCGGAGCTTCCCCTCCGCCTCCGCCGAGCAGCTGATCGGCGCGTGTGTTATTTTTTCCCGCGTGTCGCGCGCGCGCGCGCGAGTTATTGCTGGTGGACCTGCTATATAGGCGCTGTACTGGTACCGTGCGACGGACTCTGCGTAGTAGGGGAGAGCGAGGAGAAATAAGCAGTAGTATAGGATGGTCGTTTTTTTTTACGAAAAGTGTGTAGATCCTTGTGTTTCGAGTGAAATTAACTAAATTGTAGTTTAGGCGTAGTTTAACCTATTTATTATCGTTATTTTCTTCTGCGAAACAAATTGTATACTACGTGAAATTTTAACTTTTGAACTTGAAAGAAATTGTGCATATTCTTTGAGATTCAAGTTTAAAATAGGTGATAAGTATAGTAATTTTATTGAGGTATGTCAACTAAGGGTTAATATTTTCGAAGTGTACTATAATAATAACTTATTTATAATTATCGTTACCAATAGATTAAAACTATCGTATTAAAATATATAAAATATAAAATTCATAATATGAAAAAAGTAGCATAGTGAAGTGTAAATGAGGATGTTGCCTTGTACAGGCAATATGGCCAATGATAAAAAAATAAGACAAAACCAGTATGGCAAAATCATCACTTTGCTAGGCGAAATTATCACTTCATGAGTTAAAATGAGTATATTCGCGGGGTAAAATAATCGTTTTATATTTTATTTGATTATGATTCACTTTACTAATAAAAACTGTATGTATTCGTGTGATATTACATAAAATGTGGACATTCAATAAAACATACTCTCTTAAATAATCGAAATGTTTATTTACTACTATTATTATTATTATTATTATTTGACTATTTTATTGCAAATTTATGATTTTCAAATACAACATTTTTGCATGTGTTCACTGAAATGAGAGAATTTTTAGATAAAACCTCAAAGCTATCAAATTTAGCAATACGGAGTAGGTACACAAATATTAAACAAAAAATTAAATTCGTATTTCTTACAAAATTCTGTCTAATAAAACCCTATATTCTTCTCTCGGTTTCATTCCAAGAGCTCATACGACTTTTCCTCCAGTAGACTGCAGGAGTATGTGATGGAGAAAACGACGCGACGCATGTCGCTTGCGGGAAACACGGTGTTCAATGGAGAAGGCAAAGAGAAGAGGAGAATGGGATATAGACGAGCTTTTTCGTGGAGAGCTTTCGGGAACGTGGGATTGGGGGAACTGTACTAGACGGCGACGGAGTTTCGAAATGTTTTGTAGGACGTTTGACAGACTGTCTGGGAGTGAATATAGTTGTTGAGGTGCGCTGTTGGGTTATATAAACAACAATTAATTGTAAAGTTTAGAAGTAAGTTTCTTATAATGCCAGATATAATTAGCCTCTTAATTAATGGATAATCATATGAGTAAATTTAGCATATTCTAACTCCAGAAGAATGCTAAATTAGACGATTATATATTATTATATAAAACAAACATGTTTATAATACTCTTTTTATTTCTCTATAATAATTAACTAATGTTTCGTGCATTTTTTCAACAATTGTATTATATGAATATAAAGTCAGTTAATATCGAATAGACAGTGTACAATATAACAGACTTTGGAATCTAAATTTCTTGAAGATCAAATTCTTATTAAAAAGTAATTTTTTAGTGTCAATTTTTAGAGATTGACGGGATATTGAAAAATCGTATTTTATGAAAGGTTTAACGTGAAGTCTTATGGAAACTTCTGACTTGTACTTGTATATGACGTAATAATGCCGAAATATGACCAAGATAGATGAATTGTGAAAATGCAGCATTTACTTTTCAACGCTCATAAATTACTTCGAAATGAAATTACTGCCCTACATAGAGATTAAAATAAGGATGAGCTTTACAAGTGAAAGGGTCAAAAGTATAATCATAAGTAATATATTTTTAATGTGATGATTTTATTTAAAATATGTATCTGATAATAATGTAAAAGACATATTGTATAAAAGATCAATTTTTTAAATTACAACATACATTGTTAAGTATACATTATATTATTTTCAATACAAAAATAGCACCTAAATCGCTTTATAATTTGCAAAAAAAAATCTTTTTCTAGTCTGAATAACATTAAGTTTAAAAGTAAGAACCTTTAGTGAAATTATCTGAAAGTAATTACTATCTATCTAATTAAAAGGGATCCGCGCGAGGCACGCGACAATATTGCTCTGATTGCTCTCACAGAGGTAAGATCGCGACGTTGTAATAATCGATTTGCGTTTTCAATTAAAAGAAATCCAATATGAATTTATTCTTTCTTTATTTCAATCCCAGACCTTGTATAATACATCGATGGTATTGACATCATCCCCTCTGGAAAACACGAGTTCCATAAACTTTATGTTCCCTTTCCTGTTAGGCAGTCGTCAGAGCTTTGCTGTCTTGCCAATCAACGCCGTAGTTGACCAGAAGCCCGACCGCACCATATTTCTTCAAGCTTATAACAGCATTGCGAAGTACGAATTCCCCGTATGGCAGTCGACGTCGGCGCCCGCAGTCAGCAGCATCTCGCCCAGTTGACGAGAATTCTTACCGATAACCGCATGATGTAGCGACGAGTGCCCGCGACTGTCTCTCCTATCAACGCAGTCCGCCCCGCCGCGACGCAGCAGCAGCAGCCCGACCAGCATCGCGGATCTCTTCGTCACGGCCCAGGTGCAGAAGAGTTTGACCCCGCGGAGTTAATCGCGTCGAGCTGGTTCGCCAATGGCGTGGCTGGACCACGTCGACGCTGTTGTGTATCACCGCGACGGGCAGAGCCGTGAAGTTTCTGAATGCCGTGCGGATGTTGAGGCGAATGATGTGTTTGATAAAGACCGAAATTGGACGTTTACTTTAGAAATAATAAATGTGAACTTGTTCTGAGCATAGATTATCAAAAATCTTGAAGAAAACTGGTAAAGTTGATCACTGTGCCCCAAAGTTTACTATTCCACAGTCACCCCGATATGGTTACGAATCAGTCAAAATGTCACTAAGACAAATTAATTATTTGAAAATATTTTCGTAATAAAAATTAAATAAAGATCTATTTTCTTTTTTGACGCACGGTATCAAGTATACTTATATAGACTAATCACAAAAGTCCACACGCATACACACACGCACACATACACACACATACACACATACACACGCACACACACATCTCTCCAGTAGTCGATTCCTATCCTACCACATACCTATGTGCGAGCGTGCCATAATAACTGCTTGAAAATGAAGCGCCTGCAAAGTAGACCTCGACCACAGCTCTCCAGCGGCAAGACAGAGACACGAGATATAGGGGAGAGTACCCCAGTATGACCACCCATAACTATTTTAGCTGTAACTTTTATGTACCAAGAATAACAATTTTAAAATGGAATTAGTTGTATGAATGGACCTTTTTGGCGTAGTAAATTAGTTTTGCTCAAAGTTAATAGTCTGAGTTAAATTAATAACGAAAAATTAGGGTTTTGAGTATTATAAAAAGTGTCTCCTAGTATGACCACCTAACCTTTATAGAAAAGTATTTTTGCTCTAAATGCTTAAAAATTGTACTACAAAGACAGGTAAAAGTTATAAAATATTATGTTGCTTAAATCTATTCAATTTAAATCATATCATATATGAAATAATTAGTATTTAATTAGCTTATATATTGACACGTATTTACCCCATTAGCTAGGCTTGCCATGGTAAAATCGCGGCAATAGTTGCTGTGCAATGTTTGTTAGCAGTTTGCTTTCAACTTGCATTCAAGAAATGACGAATACCAAGGATTAATGTCAATGTGCCGTAAAATTTACTGCAAATGCTTGCCACCACATTGCTGCCATATACGGACGCAGATTTACTTACATTTGATGTATAGCTGTTGCTGCCAGTTTTGTACATCAATTTGTTTTTAACTTGTTTTCAATATTATTAATATATTATATTATTTTATTTTCAATATTATTCAGATAATATTGAATAAAAGTACTCATATATGTGACAGTGCGAGAGAGAGAGGGAGGAAATTAATAACAGCATATTGATGGAAATTTGTGTAACATAAAAATCGAGAAATGTAACGACAATATGATGGCAGTTTATACCTATGATACGTCTGCACATCATGAGCAATAGTTGCTGTAATCTTGCCTTTACTTTGGCCTCATAATTTACTTCAATACTTGATACAAAATTTCCAGCATATACGGACGCAGTTTTACGTCAAACTTAAGGAAATCGATAGCAAAACGTGTATGTCAAATTGCTAACAATTTGCAATACATCTGACTAATGGGGTAACCATCGAGAAATAACTTTTGACACTGAAATTAACGGCTTTCTCGTTATTCTCGTGGGAATCTTCGGAATTGCGATTTGAAAACAAGAACCTCCGATAATATTTAATAGAACTGTAACATGCATCGAATCCAGCATATAAAGTACTGCCATCTAGCGGTATGAGCTCAATAGCCATGGGTTGTTATACTGGGGAACTCTCCCCTATTTAGTATAAAATTTTGTTTGTATAATATAATGAAAATTCACGAAGATTATGTTGTTTTGAGACAACGCTGAGTGCTGAGAAATTAAGCAAAAAAATTAACAATTAAATACTTTTTTTCACCACTGCGTGCGCGAAGTGCGATTTTGCGCCCGCTGTATGTAAAAATAGTGTACGCAAGTAGTGCGCACAGGTGATCTCGCACTCGTGGTTCCTTTCACTTCCATATGATTTTTTTATTTACTTGAAGAAATTAAAGTCTAGTTTTTATGGCCGCGAGTATTCCCTAATTAGTGGGGCGAAATTAAGCACGCGCATAACTTAAAACGTATTTCGAAACTGTGCTTTTATTAACTCGTGTTTTTAATAGGCTGCAAATTGTTTAAATCAAGATTGTATCGTGATGATTTTATACATTTTACATATTATTAGATATTTATAGTACTATAGAAACTAATAGAAACACAATACCGGATTCATTTAAACTATGCACGCGCTTAGCTATTCGCCGCGAATATGCAAATATCCGCTATACCATCGTGAAAACGAGCCTTAAAAAAATATTAAAGCAATTAATTATAACATTTTTAAATTTTTAAATATTTTCGATATTTATCAAACTACATACTATTTTTGTTGAATAGAATTTTAGGATTGTCTTAAAGAATTTAGGTATATCTAAATAAATTCTTATTTTGACGTTTTTAATAATATAGGTTTTTGACTCTATATTTGCATAGTATAATCATAAGTTATTATGAATCACAACTTTTCATCCTGTATTACATCCACATGAAGAAATAATGTCATATAATAAGTTATTTACCTTTAAATTAAAATGTTGTATTTAAATTTTGTTATCATAAATAATAAAGCAAACGATACAATACCTTGTTGGTTGTTTATAATTATGAAGACATAATAATATTTATGCATTTTGGCTAAAAGAAATAGCTCTAAGGCGGAAGGCAAAACAGCCGCCAAATCTTCAAAATAAAATTTTATTCATTATTTGTATAAATAATGAATAAAATTTTATTTTGAAGATTTGGCGGCTGTTTTGCCTTCTGCCTTAGAGCTATTTCTTTTAGCCAAAATGCATAAATATTATTATGTCTTCATAATTATGAACGTATGTTGACTCAACAAAACAATTGCACGATTCTTATATAGGGGAGAGTCGCCCAGTTTGGGACAGCACCCAATTTGGGACAGTTCCAGTTTCAATCCTTTCGAAGTACGATATGCGGCAGCGATTTAAAAATGATGTACACTACAAAAAGAAAATCTTATTTTAAGATTGACCGATCTTAAATTTGTTGCATCTTAAAATTTCAAATGCTTGAAAAACATAAAGATAATATTAATATTAAAATAAAAATAATTAATAATTAATATTAAAATAAAAATAATTAATAATTAATATTAAAATAAAAATAATTAATAATTAATATTAAAATAAAAATAATTAATAATTAATATTAAAATAAAAATAATTAATAATTAATATTAAAATAAAAATAATTATTAATTAAAATTAAAATAATTAATATTATTATTAAAATAATATTAATATTATTTTTATGTTTTTCGAGCATTTGAAATTTTAAGATGCAACAAATTTAAGAACGGTCAATCTTAAAATAAGATTTTCTTTTTGTAGTGTACGAGTGTAAAAACCACATATTTTTTCGTATTACCAAGCAATATTACTTTAATTTGTTTAACTTATAATTATTCTACTTATTATCAATCTTAATCCAAAAATCGTCTCATTAAGGACTCTAAATATTTTCTTTGACTGTTTCTATATTCGTATTCAAACCACTTCGGTTCAAACCACTCGCCTTCGGCTCGGGTGGCATTTTACAAGTGCTATGGACTCGCCAATTCTTTACCTCCCTAGATGCGTAATATACTATTTTACGAGTCCAAGATGCTTTTCTATTTAATGGAAATCATTAGAAAGTTTTTATACTATAAATACTTAGTAATATCTTTTATTTTACCGTTGTAGAACCTCAAAATCTTTTTCCTATGCGTCACAATAAATCAGTATTTTCAATATCATATTTATTAAGGGGGCAAGACACTCTAGACACTCAAAAAGTAGTTCTTTTATGAGCCCATAAAACTTTTTATAATTAAAAGAAAAAATTCTGAAAACTTTTTCAATATAAATATTAAACAATATCTATACATTCACCGTTGTAAAACCTCAAAATCTTGATCATACACATTATAATAAATTACTATTGTTAATAATTTATTTTTAAAGAGAATTTGGGGCATGCGTCGCTAGTTAAATGAAGCCTTTTAATATGTACTAAGATTTTAACCACGCATTCTTTCAGAATAGTATATTACGCACCTAGGGAGGTAAAGAATTGTCGAGTTAACAGCACGTGTAAAGTGCCTTCGGCTCGGGTGGCAATTTACGCATGCTACGGGGTCGTCACTTTACCTCCCAAGGTGCGTATACTATTCTTCTCAACGCCAAGCCGAAAATACCAGATTTACGTTTTGGGCGCCGGGAGTGAATGTAGTACTTTCGGCCCGGCGGAGAGTGAATAGTATATTACGCATCTAGGGAGGTAAAGAATTGGCGAGTCCATAGCACGCGTAAAATGCCACCCGAGCCGAAGGCGAGGATACAATAAAAAATGTTTTTCCCCACACCTGCACCGAAAGTACCACTTTTCCTCCCGGGCGCCTGGAGAGAAATGTGTATTTTCGTTGCTGGTGTGAGGAAAAATAGTATACGCACCATGGGAGGTAAAATGGCGACCCCATAGCACGTGTTTGCCACCCTCGCCTTTGGCTCGGGTGGCATTTTACACGTGCTATGGACTCGCCAATTCTTTACCTCCCTAGATGCGTAATATACTATTTAAAATTTTTTGTTTGACAAAAGGCGTCATTTAATCGTCGGAATTTTTATTTTATTTATTATATGGCGTGTAACAGTGCACGCCTTAAAGTACCTGCAGTAAATAAAGTATCAACAATGGTAATTTATTTTGGCGAATGTAGTTTTACAGCAGTAAAATTAAAGATTTTATTAAGTGTTTATACTGAAATTTTTTTCAGAATGTTTGCTTTAAACTTAAAGAAGTTCTATCGACTCGCAAAAAAGAATAATTTGTTTAGTGTCCATGGTGTCTTGTCTCCTCAATAAATGTGATATTGAAAATAGTGGATTTATTGTGATGTATATGATCAAGATTTTGAGGTTTTACAACAGTAAAATTTAAGATATTACTAAGTATGTATAGTATCAAAATATTAAGAATGATTACTTTTAAACATAAAAAGTTTCCTGGAACCCAGATTTAACCCAGGCCTGCTCCATTAAAGTGATACAGAAAATCGTGCACTATACTAAGATTTAGATTATATGTCAAAAAAATCATATGTTCCGTGGTTCATCTTTATATAATTATTATGAAAATATAATATTATCATTAAAAACGAACAATAACTAACAATAAAACATGTTTAAGGCAATTAAAACATGATTAAATGAAAGTGTCACATACCGAAGGACCGTGTCCCAAACTAGGCGACACTTATACCTGTCTTGTATGTTGAATTGCAATTACTGTAGATCCTTAATTATAATATAACTTTTATATACTGTTTCCTTGTATTAAAACCTATCAAAAGAGACTTGAAAAACAAATGAAAAACGACACATTACCATTGTTTCCAATCTTAAACTAAAGAATATAATGAGTACTTGAAAGTAAAAAAATCGTTTCCCAAAAAGATATTTTTTATTGAAAATTTGTTCACAAAACATAAATTTTCAAATTTTTAAATTTCCAACAATGGCTATAAAATCAAAATGAATCGACCTCAAATTTACTAATATTCTCCTAGGTATGGATAACAAACAAGCATTCAAAGTTTGGTCAGGTTTTACCGCGGCATATTCAAATGCGGATATGCGACACACACACGCTCTTTCTCTCACACACACACACACATACACATAGCATAGACACGTACATGCACGTACACGCTGATGCACAACACACACACACACACACACACACGCGTGCACAAACACTCGCGCACGGCGCGAACATCCATACAGCGGGCATTTGTTAGGAGCTGCTTACTAGAACTCCACAAGTAATGTAGTATGCTTTTATGTTTAAAAAATGGCAAAACATTTTTTATCAAAACAATGATTCTCTGGAGAAAGCAAAAAACCAAATCTCTCATTTTAACTTCAAAAAGAAAGACATTCAAGGAACTGACCAAGTGAGGTGTTAAGTGTAAGATGTAAATCGATAGTATATAATTAAATTAATCTTTGTCATCGGTTTCACCATAGTAGGTATTAAAAGTAAATTTTGTATTATTCTAAGGATTTACACAAGGATAAAACAAATTAATCACAATATTACTGTACTCCGTAGAACTATTTATTATAAAAAAATAATTAATATAATTATTCTGAAGAAATATTATACAGTTTCAAACGCATTGTTATGCATTATATTTTATATATTATAATATTAAAAATATAAAATACAAGATATTAGACATTATTTTCAAATTGTTTATTTTATATATATTCAAAGATATTCTTATATAACTTATATATTCTTATATAAATATATGTATTATTCTTATTATTCCCAATAATATTGTCTTCTACATTCACGTCTAGTATGAAAACTCCACAAATCTGTATATATTGAAAAAAAGAAATAAGAAATTTAGTATATCAAATGTTTTCGTGGCTAAATACATTATAAGAAATACTTATAGCACCTTTTACATTCATATTCCATATTTTGACGAACAGTTTCTGGATCACCTTTGTCTGCTAGAGTAAAGGAGTAAAGGGAATGCACATAGCTATGAGAAACAGACAGATGAGGAACTTCATATTTCACAAGGTATTTTCGTTCTCTATTAGTTGACTTTCTAAGAGGCTTGTGTTACGCCTTGGTTATGTTAACTGCAACATAAGAATTTTTGTGTAAGATATGTACGATTTTGTATCTTTTTATTCCTATAAATGAAACGTTTTGCGATCCGTGGGAAAAAAGTAACTTTGGCAGGCGAAAAGGGGATTTTGCATATTATTAATAACCAAGAATAATGTTAACCCAAGATATAATTTTATTTTTTAAATTTTTCGTATGTTATAACAAAAGAGACAATGACAACAGAAACGTTTTCTGAAACATTAGGTTTATAACTTGAATATTAATCATGAAACTTAAAATTATTTTTTGCAGGATGCTCTTTCTAAATAAAATATATAATAATTGAGTTATCAAAAGAGCAATAGCGTTTAACATTAATTTATTTAAACAAAATTTTATATTGGAACGATTAATTACGTTTTAGGAAGTGCTAATTAATTAACAACAGTCTAATATAAATATAGGCTAAAATGTGTGTTGCGAAGCTTACAAGAAAAAACTAAAAGTTTTGATTGAAATAGAGGCTAATTGTATAAATGTTTACATATAACCCAGAAAAAAATGAAAGGTTTCGAGATCAACGGGTATGAGTTTTATCAGTCTCCGGATTTATATATATATGTGTGTGTGTTGAACAAGTTAAGCTATATGTAGTAGCTATATAGTAAGTCAAGCAATGCAAAATATTGTATCAAAGCCATATGAATGATAATACTAAGTTAAACCAATATATTTAATAATGCTATGTGTATTTTCTAAAGTTATATTTATTTAATATTCTCAAAACTTTAATTACCCCTTTTCTCTAAATAGAGCTATAATATATTTATACCGTATGAATTCTAGGCCTCATTTGTTCTTTTGAGGACGATTTTAGGATAAAAGAAAAATTGACTGAAAGTGGTTTTATTAGAGCTTTTTTTCATATAAAAATATTATTTCGTTGCAAAGTTATAAACAATCAGAAATGCTGACGAAAAATGCTTGAAAATTTGAGAATTTTTAGCTTTTTAAGAGGGCCAGCCAGTCTGAGTTAAACACAAATAATTTTCTCTTCATGAGCCGATAAACAATTTTCCTTTAAAAGTAATCATTTTGAATTTTTTACTATAAATACTTGATAATATCCGTAATGTTACCGTTGTAAAACCTCAAAATCTTGCTCATACGTGAAACAAGATATTACCATAGTCAATTTCTAGGTGACACGATCATCAAAAAAATATTTTCTAACGGCAATTTAACTCCTTTTATTATATATGTATTATAATTTTAATACATTACTATTTCGTAAAAAAAAATTTATCATTATTTTTTAAAGAACAAACGAATTGTTAAAAAAAATTCTAATTGGTTTTTCAATTATTGGTTTGTTCACTTACAAATAATGATAAAATAATTTTTTAAGGGAAAAGTAAACCGACTAAATTTTAGTATATGTCATAAGGATACAAATTACCGCCGGAAAAAAACAATTTGTTGATCGTGTCACCTAGAAACGTGCACACAGCAAAGTTTTTCCAATAAATATACGAATAGTATTGACAATAGTAATATCTTGCTTTACGTACGAACAAGATTTTCAGGTTTTACAACCCTAAAATTACAGCTATTAACAAGTATTTATAGTAAAAATATTTCAGAATAGTTGCTTTTAGAAGAAAGATACCATTTATCTATTTGATATACTATTTATCAGCTCATGAAAAAAATGTCTTTTCTCGAGATCAACTTGGGCTAGCCCTCTTAAATTGAGTAGTTTTCCATGTATGTTTCGCCATCATTTTTGATTCTTCGTAACTTTGCAACAGAATAATATTCGTCTACGATACAAAGCTTAAATTAAAACTCTTTATTCATTTTTTTTTCATCTTATTCCATCATTTATCTAGCAAAAAAAACTGAAATAATTCGTATTTTGAATACAGAAGGTCCTATCTGGATCCTAAGAACCTACTAGAGGAAAGTACGGGTGCTAGGCATTATTTTTAGATGTCAGAAACCGTGTTCTGCAACCTTATCTGCAAGCATGCAAGCTATTGTAACGATTAAGATTGCTTTACGCTACCTTATATGGATAATTATCAAAAGACTTAAACTTTCTACGTGGTATATCTACACTGACAAGTTCAAATCCTGTATTTTCTACTTTTTAATTTTTACCTTTATAGTACGTTCTATAAGTTCAAAAAAGTTAAAAACATATTTTAGTCAATATTGAAATTTTATAATCAAAGTTTTTTGGAAAAAAACGTTATTTATTAATACGGGTGTAAGCTGCTTTGTTGTGTTTTTTACTTTCTTAGATACAATGTAAAGAGATTGTCCAATTAATTTTCATTTTTCATTAAATAAATAATAAAAAACTGTATTTTAAAAAATTAATATTGGACAGAATTTTTGAAATATATTTTACAATGTAGAGTTTTAGAATGATTCAACTTAATCTGATGTGCATGAAGCATCATGGTCAATTAATTTTTGTTAATTAATTTTTTATATATTTTTTGATACTTTCATTATTATAGTTCAACATAAGAACAATGCCTAACAAATAATTTGAAGAATTTATAAACTTTATAAAAAATCAAAGCAGAAACGATTCTGAAGATTATAATGCATGTAATGTTTTGTAATCTCGAGAGAAAAATGAATATTTCTATGTTTATATAAATAAAATTGGAATATTTAAACTGTCGACAAACAAAAAATATTTGTCAATATTAAAATTTATTACTTTAAAACCTATTTTTTTGCGTTTTGTATGTTTCTAATAAAATTTTATAATACAATAGGATATCAAAAGACTATGTTTCTTTACCTGTTCTTTTCTGGTCATCCCGGAATTGTTACATTATTATTTGCGTTTTATCGCGAATTAATTAATTTGGATTAATTGATGACACGTATATATATTAAATAGTTCTGTCACTGTAAAACTAATTTTATTGAAAAGGTAAATTTATATCATACTTAAAATGCTAAGAGTAAATAATTAATCATGTTATAATTAAAGTTTATCTAAAATTTTAAGTATTTTATTTTGTACTTGATCAATATAAATTAATAAAATTAACTAGGTTCAATTACATATAATATATGTTCTATTAGAAATAGATACTTACTCCTCGAAGAAACTATTTGTATCCAAAAGCCGTCGAGGTATTATGACAGTAATTAGTGAAACATCTCTTTTATACACAGTATTATCAGGCATAATTTGTATACGTTACGACTTTGAATATGGTTTGTTTTAGTAATATAGCTTCGGTGATGTAGGGAGAGGATGATATATATTTGTTCAAAACGTACAAAAGAAATTGTTGTTTACTCATTTCTCTTTGAGAAGCCTATTGAAATAATTTCCGAATACAATAATAAAATAGGTGTTGCTGTTATCTATTAAAATGAAAATAAATTAATTTTTCAATATTTTTTTAATGAAAATAACAGAATTATTGCGTATACTTTTTTCGGAGAATAACAGAATTATTGCTATATTGTTTGAAAGATCCATGGAATTCTAATGGTTAGATTTTATTTTCTTTCCGGCTGGTTGAAAAAAAATAGAAGCTAAATGACGATCTTTTTTTTGTAAATTTGTCACAACCTGCATCTCTGCACGCGAAGCGGTACCTGATATAATAATTTTTATTTAAGAAAATTTGACTCAATTGACATTAAATCTGTATCATTGTGAAATTGTAGAAACAGTCACAACTACAAAATAGGAAAAAATTAAAAAATTTCTATAAACATCCGTAAGACTTGATTTTATGGATAAATTTGATACTTTAGCAAAAGTCACGAAAATTCATTTAAAAATCCGGTGCAATATTTCTGTAATAGATAAATTAGTGTTTATTAGTCAAACTAGTCATTAATAGAATAATATTTGCTCCCCTAAAAAAATTGGAAACCCTTTGCGTCAATGGTTACACAATGACATGTGTTACAGATTATCGGAATTTTTTTTTTTTTACTATTTTTCATAAAATATGTGAACGTAGATATAAAATGTAAATAGATATATAAATATTGCAGCCTCAAAATAAGAAAAATTTTTCATAATCTAAAATAGATTTGCTGTGAATAAATAAATGCATATAAATAAATGTGATAAATAAAGTATTTCTAGTTTCTAGTTTCTTATAATTTTTTGCAATATAATTAAACAAAAAATCCTAATAAGTTTATAAATCAAAGCAACGACTAGACTTCTCGTCGAGACCAAGACAAGACCAAGTCAAGGTCTTGTCTTGAAACTTTGAAGTAAGGTATTGTCTTGGTCTTGGTGGTAGCCCTAATTGTTTGTTCAGTTTGTAACTTTGTACCTTTAGTTTCAAAGCACTCACTTGTAATTTAAACACTTCTTATAGATGAAAGCTCTTTTTTAATACATGTGCTTTTGTAACATGATTATTTTGAGGTTATGATATATTTAGTTTTATTTCATTAGATACTCAAAAATTTTTAATTTTCTTTATAAATAAAGAAATATCGACGTAATCGCAGCACGCACTCTTGTGGTCATACGATTCTAACATTGTATTAATTAATCAGATCAATGTAAGATTTTTTGTTCTTACAAATTACGTTCTTATAAAAGATTTTAGACTAATAAGAAAAATATTTATTTTGGCGTTGAATCCAGTCTTATATCCTTAAATAACGGAGTGATAAGAAATATTTTTTTTATTTCGTATCTACATGACAAAGTATCTAGATACTTCGAAAATATACTGTATTTGAAACTAAGAACCTAGATACTTGAGTACTTGATCTTTTTCAATAAGGTGTCTTAGACAAAAATTATTCAGACATGTTTTCTTTGCATTTCGGAGATTTTGTTGAAAAGTATCTCGTATGTTGATTTTTTAGATACGACAGAACTTTCTGCAAAGAATCCTGCAGGCAATTCTGCAGAATTTTTCTGACTACATGACTTGTGGAGTTCAAGTAAGCAGCTCCTGTCAGCGAACAAAAGTCCGCTGTGTGTGTGCGGGTGCATGTGCATGTGCGTGTGTGCGTGTGTGTGCACATGTATGTGTGTGTCCCGAATCCGCATTGGAATATTCCGCGGTAAATCGTAACCAAACTTTGCATGCTTGTTTGCTATGCATTGGGATTATTCCTTACCACATGACCGAGGATGCGAGTACAATTACGCTGGCTCCATAGATACCCCCAACGTAACGTATCCAACGTCTCGCTTCGCTGAGCTAAGAACGTCACATGAAGCAAATAATCTACTTCCGCACCAGTGTCGAAATGTACTATTATCTAAGAAGTGTTTAAATTGCATGGGAGTGCTCTGAAATTCAAGATACAAATTTACAAACTTAGCAAACAATATACCTACTCAATAATTCTATTATTTTAGCAAAAAAATATTTGAAGAATGTTGTATTTTTATTTTTATAGATTACAGCTTCACCTGTTTTATTATTATATTTTGAAATTATTTCAATAGATTTCTCAAATGCAATGCCGTCAAGAACATTTTCTTTTATTAGTTTTGAACAAATATTTTTCATCCTCCCTCTACATCACCGAAGCTACATTACTAAAACAAACAGAATGCTCAAAAAGATGTCGTATACAAATTAAGAATGATACAAACTATGTATAAAAGAGACGTTTCACCAGTTACTATCATATTACTTCTATTTCGGCTTTTCGAGTAGTTTCTTAGATAAGTAAGTATCTATTTCTAATAAGATATATATGTAATTAAAACTAGTCATTTTTATTAATTTATATTTATCAAGTCCAAAATAAAGTACTTTAAATTTTAGATTATCTTTAATTATAACATAATTATTTAATTATTACTGCATTTACTCGGAATATTTTAAATATCATATAAATTAACCTTTTTAATAAAATTAGTTATGTATATATGTACTATAGTGACCGAACTGTTTAAAATATATATGTGTCATCAATTAAGTGGATGCTGGATACCGAAATTAAAGTATTTCATTTTATTCAGTAAATATATAAGATTTTTAAATTTATTACTTATTTATTATTTATTACTTAGAAAGTGCGTACCTTCGTAAAATTACGATAAGGAAAGATTGATTGCTTAAACGAAAAATGGATGATATCGGTAATAGGTACAGGGCATAGAACTCCGCTCTCCCTTTAATCCGACTTAAATAATCCCGGATAAGACGCAAATAATGATATAATAATTCATAGATGGGCAGCTGTAGGGGTAAAGAAACATAGATTTTTTATATCCCATAAGATGCATGGTTATATTACGAACGTACAAAACGGAAGAAAGTTTTTAAAGTAATGAATTTTAAAACAAAAGTGTAAAAAGGATTTTTAATTTTTGTTGCATCTCAAAATTTTTTCGATCTTAAAACACGTAACGAAATCGCATGTTTTACTAATTTCAAGAAATCTGTACTTAAAATAAAAATGCATTACTTAAAATAAATTACTTAAAATAAGAAACTTTTCTAAAATAAGAAAGTAAGACACATTTTAGCTTATTTATATTAGACTAATGTTAATTGGGACTTTGCATGATTTTCAAAAATACATAAATCACTTAGAAAATGGTTCATTATTGGCAGTAAAGTATTTTTCAGAATTTTTTCAACTCCAATTTATTGATAAAAAATCATTATTTATGTATGCGATTTTGAATTTCGCGCGAACGATTGCGAAACGATTTATAGACCAGTCGATTTGTGACGTCATGATGGTATAATTTTGGAAATTTAGTACGGGAAAATGAGTAAACGCTCCAATATATAATGGGAAATATTTATAATGAAAATAACGTGGCACATATCATTCATAATTTTCGACCAGGAATCCAATGGTGATATTAGATTTTGGGCCCGGTATATTTTTAAGGCCCCCTTAAGGCCCAACTTCATTTTTTCAAATGAGAACATATCTCTTTATTACATATTTGAATTCCTTGTCTCAAAATACATACGAAGACGTATTTAGTTTATTTAAGTCCACTGGCTGATTTCAGGTAGAGGAAAACCCAATTTTCATAGGACCCAAACTAGCTAGGTTAAATTTTTATGATCAATATAAATAATCAATGAACTAAATATATATACGTATGTATTTTGAGACGAGGAAATCAAATATGTAATAAAAATGATGTGTTCTTGTTTGTAAAAGTGAAGTTGTGCCTTAAATGAGCCTTAAAAATGTATTGGACCCAAAATCTAATATCAGCATTGGATTCCTGGTTGAAAATTATAAAGGATATAATTTTTAGGATTATATGATATATTATTTAGTTTATAAATATTTTCCATGAGATATTGGAGCATTTAAGGCGATGCTAAACCCCCTGTCACCGTCAAATACGAGGCACCACTTATTTTAATCAATTTTCAATTTTGAGAAAATATCTCTCTGAAAAGTTGTTGTTTTTGATTAGGACTATAATGTTTCATAAAGATATTTGCTAAAAATTGAAAATTAAATGAGAAAAGTGGTTCTTTGTATTTGTCGGTGACAGGTGGCTTTAGCATCACCTTAATCATCTTCCCGTACTAAATTTCCAATATTATACCATCGTGACATTACAAATCGACTGGCTAATAGGAATTGTTTCAAAATAATTAGCGCGACAGTCAAAACCTCATACATAAATATTGATTTTTTTCAATAAATTTGAGTTGGAGAAATTATGAAAAATACTTCATTGCCAGGAATCATTTTACGTCATTTATGTAACTAATCGTTCCAATATAACATTTTTTTAAATAAATTAATGTTAAACACTGTTGCTCGTTAAATAATTCAATTATTATATATTTTATTTAGAAATAGCATCATGTAAAAAAAAATTAAAGTTCAATAATTAATATCCAAGTTACATACCTAATATGTATATGTTTCAGAAAATGTTTCCGTGCATAGCCATTCTTGTCTCTGGTGTTATAGACAAGCGAAAAATTTAAAAAATAAAGTTATAACGTGTATTAACATTGTTCTTGGTTATTAGTAATATGCGAAATACCATTTTTGCCTGCTAAAGTCATTTCTTTTCCCGCGAATCGTAAAACGTTACGTATATAGGGATACAAATATATAAAATCATGCATATCTTACAAAATAATTCTTATGTTATAGTTGATATAAGCAAGGTGTAACAGAAGCCTCTTCAAAAGTCAACTAACAGAGAAAGAAAAAATTTCATAAAACATGAAGTTTCTCATCTGTTTGTTTCTGATAGCTATGTGCATTTCCTTTGCTCTAGCAGATGAAGGCGATATAGAATCTAATCTTCGTAATATGGAATATGAATGTAACAGATGTCGTAAGTATTTCGTTTAATGAATTTATGCACAAAAAAATTTGATATACTAAATTTCGTATTCCTATTTTTCAATATGTACAGATTTGTGGAGTCGGGACACTCAACAAGAATGTAGAAGACAATTTTGTTGGGAGAAATCAGGATAATGCATATATATAATGTGAATAATTAAGCTTTATTTTCTCTTGTAATTTATATATTTTTAACATTGTAATATATAATAATTAATGCATAACACTGCGTTTGAAACTGTACAATACGTCTTGAGACAAATTATATTATTTATTTTTGTATAATAAATAGTTTTACAGAGTGCAATAACATTGTGATTCATTTATTTATCCTTCTGTAAACCCTTAGAATAATACAAAATTTACTTTTAATATCTAATATGGTCTAACCGATAATAAAGATTAATAATATAACAATAATACATAAGATTTTATTGGAAAATGTCAAATTATCAAAACATGATTTTTGGAAAATGTCAAATTATCAAAACATGATTTTTATAATATATATAATATAGTAGGGGAACCGTGACTCGAAAACGTACTAAACAATATATCTATATATATAACTATATATATATATATATATATATATATATATATATATATATATATATATATATATATATATATATATATATATATATATATATATATATATATATATATATATATATATATATATATATATATATATATATATATATATATACTAACACTTCGCCTCGAGTCAATGGTCACAGAAATTACAGGCATATAACAATCATTTATACATTATAATTATTAATTATAGTTTTCACTGAGTCCAGCAGATTCCATGCACCACATGTGTTTAACCTTACAAAGTTCTTTTGTTAGAAAATCAGCCACTTGTTCTTCGGTTGGAGTGTAGGTTGCGACAAGCGATTTACTCTTAAGCACGGTGCATATGAAGTGATGTCGAATGTCGATGTGCTTGGTTCTGGCGTGATATGTCGGATTTTCTGCTAGTAGAAGCGAACTCTTGTTATCGCAGAAAACTGTTAGATCTGCAAGGCAGCCAAATCCCAACTCGCGTAAAAAACGCTGTAAATATATAGCTTCCTTGACGCACTCTGACATCGCCATATATTCGGCCTCCGTCGTAGACAGAGCTATGGTCCGCTGTTTCTTTGAGTCCCAGGAAATTGGGCTGCCACCGAGCAAAAACACGTAACCAGAATAGGACCTCTGTTCAGAGGTACAACTATCCCAATCTGCCTCCACGTATCCTTGGATGGGTCTTGAATCAAGACCGTAGATCAGCCCCACGTTGATCATTCCTTTAAGATAGCGCAGAACACACTTGGCGCCCTTTCAGTGCTCTGTTTCGTAGCAGTTGTTAAATTGGCCTAAGCTGCTCACGGCGAAGGCAATGTCAGGACGAGTTGGTGTGGAAAGGTAGGTTAGCACACCCAGCAGCTCCCGATAAGGGATCTTCTGGTCCTCTTCACATGGTTTCTCATTTCTCTTGAGCTTTGTGCCAGAGTCAACTGGAGTGGCGACAGGCTTGCACTCGGTCATTCCGAATCTATGGAGCAACTCGTGAATGTAACCTTGTTGACACATTGTAACTTGACCTTCCTTTTGAGAAAACTCTGCGCCGAGGCAGTAGTTAACTCGACCGAGATCTTTTACCTCAAGCTCGCGAGCCAGTTTCTTCGGGGGATCAAAAGGTTTGTCCTCGCTTCTTGACGCAATTATCATGTCGTCAAGATATACGGCGATCAAAGTAATATCTTCTCCTGAGCCTATACGAAACAGGCACGGATCTGACTTGGTTGGAGTGGCACCAAGTTCTCTCAGAGTCGTATCCAGCTTCAGGTGCCAGTTTCTGCCTGCTTGTTTTAGCCAATAAAGTGACTTCTTAAGAAGTAAAACTTTGTCTCCTTACGATATTCGCGTAGCATTTCTCTTGCCTTTATTCCGATATTGTTGCTGCCGTCTAGGCCGATCACATTTCGCAAAATCTTTTCGAAGGATTTGGGCAGCTCCATCAAAATTTTCTCGTTCAAATCGCCGTTCAGATACGCAGTAGCTATGTCCACTTGTCTGATTTCGAAGTTGTATCGGGCGGCAAGGGAGGCCACGAGACGGATAGAGCTGAACCGGACAACTGCTGCGAAGGTCTCGGAGAAGTGCACTCCTGGCTGCTGGCTGAATCCTTGTGCGACCAGTCTGGCCTTCCTTCTTTCAATTGTCATATCCGGCTTCAGCTTATTTCGCAAAGTCATACAACTGTCGATGACTCTGCCTTGTTTTGGGCGATTCACAATCACCCATGTTCCGTTCTTGATGAATGACTTCATTTCAGTAGCCATACGCGAGAACACTCGTCGGAGTCGGGGCCATTCAGCGCCTCCTTCATCGAAATTTCGGAGAGAAACACGTGCTCGGCTGTTCCGACCTGCTGAATAGTGCTAGATTGGCTTTGAGCGCGCGTTCTACTACGCAGTCCTGTCCTAGTACCAACAGCTCGTGGTAGTTCAGGTTTCTTGCGTTTATCTCGACTTTCCTTGTTTCCCGCAGTTGGGACTTTGTCGTCTACTCCACCTTGTATTTGCTCGCCGCGTCGATTTTCGTCGAGCAACAGTGAGCGATTTACCTCGCCTTCCTCACACTCGAGAAACTCGTCGCCCTCATCCATTTCGTCGCCAACGCGCGTATCGCCCGGCTGGCTCGGTACAGTATGCTCGATCTCGATGTAGTGACGATCGTCCTCCAGCAAGATATCATCGCGCACTGTTTCGTCGAATTTTTTCGAAACCAGCGTGAGTTCCTCTAAGAACTTTACTTTACGGCAAATGATCACCTTTTTCTTTTCTAACGACCAAATGCGAAATGCCTTGGATTCTTCTGAATATCCGAGAAAAATGCCCTCTTTACCACGCAGATCCAGCTTGCTCTTGCCAGGGTCTCTGTCAAGATAAAAAATGCGACAACCAAACAGTTTGAAATTAGAAACATTTGGTGTTTTTCCTGCCAACACTTCGTATGGTGTTTTGCAGTTCAGACTTTTCGTAGGCAGACGATTTGGAAGGTAATTAATTGGCAGTGTTGACCGCTTCTGCCCAGAATGAATTATGTAGTAAGTTTTTACGTTAAGCAATGACCAAACATTTTTATTAAAACAATCCTTTTTCTTGGAGAAAGCAAAAAACAAAGTCTCTCATTTTAACTTCAAAAAGAAAAACATTCAATGAACTGACCAAGTGAGATGTTAAGAGTTAGGTGTACATCGCTAGTATATAATTAAATTAATCTTTGTCATCGGTTTCACCATCGTAGGTATTAAAAGTAAATTTTGTATTGTTCTAAGGATTTACAAAAGGATAAAACAAATTAATCACAATATTACTGTACTCTGTAGAACTATTTATTATAAAAAAATAATTAATATAGATTTTCTGAAGAAATATTATACAGTTTCAAGCGCATTGTTATGCATTTTTTTCTTATATATTACAATATTGAAAATATATAAATTACATGATAAGATAAAGTTTAATTATTCACATCGTTTTCAAATGGTTTATTTTATATATATTCAAACATATTCTTGTATATATGTATTATTTTTATTATTCCCAACAATATTGTCTCCTACATTCGCGTATAGTGTGAAAACTCCACAAATCTGTATATATTGAAAAGAAGAAATAAGAAATTTAGTATATTAAATGTTTTCGTGCATACATACATTATAAGAAATACTTACGGCATCTGCTACATTCATATTTCATTCTTTCACGAACAGTTTCTGGATCGCCTTCGTCTGCTAGAGCAAAAGAAATGCACATAGCTATGAGAAACAGACAGATGAGGAACTTCATGTTTCACAAGGTATTTTCGTTCTCTATTAGTTGACCTTCGAAGAGGCTTCTGTTACGCCTTGCTTATATTAACTACAACATAAGAATTTTTGTGTAAGATATGTACGATTTTGTATCTTTTTATTCCTATAAATGAAACGTTTTCCGACCCGTGGGAAAAAAGTAACTTTGGCAGGGGAAAAGCGGATTCCACATATTATTAATAACCAAGAATAATGTTAATCCAAGATATAATTTTATTTTTAAAATTTTTCGTATGTTATAACAAAAGAGACAATGACAACAGAAACGTTTTCTGAAACATTAGGTTTATAACTTGAATATTAATCATGAAACTTAAAATTATTTCTTGCAGGATCCTATTTCTAAATAAAATATATAATAATTGAGTTATCAAAAGAGCAATAGCAATTAACAATATTTATTAAAACAAAATTGTATATTGGAACGATTAATTGCGTTTGAGGAAGTGCGAATTAATTAACAGCAGTCTAATATAAATATAAGCTAAAATGTGTTTTACGAAGCTTACAAGAAGAAACTAAAAGTTTTGATTGAAAAGGATGCTAAATGTATAAATGTTTACATATAGCCAAGAAAAAAAACTGTTGAGTGTTTCGATATCAAGGGATATGAGTTATATATATATATATATATATGTTGAACAAGTTGAGCTATATGTAGTAGCTAGTAAGTCTAGCAATTCAAAATATTGTATCAAAGCCATAAGAAGGATAATAGTAAGTTAAACCAAGATATTTGTAGTTATAATGTATTTATATTCTCTACGTGGTATGTCTATACTGACAAGTTCAAATCCTGTATTTTTGCTTTTTAATTTTTATCTTTATAGTACATTCTATAAGCTCAAAAAAGTTTAAGTCATATTTTAGTCAATATTGAGATTTCATAATCAAAGTTTTTTGGAAAATAACGTTATTTATTGCTACGGATATAACCTGCTTTGTGCGCATATACTTTTAAAAAAATGTTTTTTATTTTCTTACATATAAAGTAAAGAAATTGTCCAATTTAGTATTCTTTTGATTTTAGTTTGTCGTTTATGTTGTTGAAAAAGTCATTTTTCTTTAAATAAATAATAAAAACCTGTATTTTAAAAAATTAATATTGGACAGAATTTTTTAAATATATTTAACAATGTAGAGTTTTAGAATGATTCAATTTAATTTGTTGTGCATGAAGCATCATGGCCAATTAATTTCAGTTAATTAATTTTTTTGTATAATTTTTTATTTTTTCATTATCATAGTTGAACATAATAACAATGCCTAACAAATTTTTTGAACAATTTATAAACTTTATAAAAAATCGTAATAGAAACGATTCTTAAGATTATAATACATGTAATGTTTTGTAATCTGGAAAGAGAAATGAACATTTCAATGTTTACATAAATAAAATTGGAATATTTAAACTTTCGACAAACAAAAAATATTTGTAAATATTAAAATTTATTACTTTAAAAACTATTTTTTACGTTTTGTATGTTTATGATAACATTTTATAATGCAATAGAATATCAAAAAACTATGTTTCTTTACTTGTTCTTTACCTGGTCATCCCGGAATTGTTACATTATTATTTACGTTTAATCGTGAATGAATTAAGTAGGATTAATCGGTGACGCGTATATGTATATATTAAACAGTTCCGTCACTGTAAAACTAATTTTATTGAAAAGGTTAATTTATATGATACTTAAAATGCTAAGAGTAAATGCAGTAATCATGTTATAATTAAAGTTAATCTAAAATTTAAAGTACTTTATTTTGTACTTGATCAATATAAAGTAATAAAATTAACTAGGTTCAATTACATATAATATATATTCTATAAAAATAGATACTTACTCCTGGAAGACACTACTTGTATCCAAAAGCCGTCGAGGTATTATGGCAGTTACTAGTGAAACATCTCTTTTATACACAGTATTATCAGGCTTAATTTGTATACGTTACGTCTTTGAATATGGTTTGTTTTAGTAATGTAGCTTCGGTGTTGTAGGGAGAGGATGATATATATTTGTTCAAAACGTACAAAAGAAATTGTTGTTGACTCATTTCTCTTTGAGAAGTCTACTGAAATAATTTCAGAATACAATAATAAAACATGCAGGTGTTGCTGTTATCTATTAAAATGAAAATAAAAAAATTATCCAATTTTCTTTTAGGAAAATAACAGAATAATTGTGTATACTTTTTTCGGAAAATGACAGAATTATTGCTTATATTGTTTGAAAGATCCATGGAATTCTAATTGTTAGATTTTATTTTCTTTCCGGCTGTTCGAAAAAAATTGAAGTGAAAGGGCGTTCGTTTTTTCGTTAATGTGTCACAACGTGCATCTCTGCACATGAAGCGATACTTGATATAGTGATATAATAATTTTTATTTAAGTAAATGTTACTCGATTGCCATTAAATCTGTATCATTGTGAAGTTGTCGAAACAGTCACAAATACAAAATAGGGAAGAATTAAAAAATTTCTAAAAATATCCGTAAGATAATTTTGATACTTTAGCAGAAGTCACGAAAATTCATTTAAAAATGCGGTGCAATATTTCCATAGTAGATAAATTAGTACTTATTAATCGAACTAGTCATTAATAGAATAATACTTGCTAACCCTGAAAATATTGGTAACCCTTTGCGTCAGTGTTTTCAAATTGACATATGTTACAGATTCTCGGAATTACAAAAGCTTTGAAAATTATAGATAATAAACTTCTTCCCGTATTTCTTTTTTTACGAATTCGTACTTTAAACGTTAAGTAGTTAAGTATAACGTCAAGATCGGTATCAATAGAATGTATGTTTTTTATTATATCGTTGATTGTATCGAATCTTCGTAATTCATTAATTTATACATTTAACACTTGTAAAGTTAATTTATAAATTATTATTATTTTTTTGTTTTTGTATTATCATGTTTATCATTATTTAATATATATATTCAAAGTAAAGACCATTATAATTATTTAATACTTTTTAATATACTATTTTTCATAAAATATGTGTACGTAGATATAAAATGTAAATAGATATATAAATATTGCAGCCTCAAAATAAGAAAGATTTTTCATAATCTAAAATAGATTTGCTGTGAATAAATAAATGCATATAAATAAATGTGATAAATAAAGTATTTCTAGTTTCTAGTTTCTTATAATGTTTTGCAATATAATTAAACAAAATATCCTAATAAGTTTATAAATCAAAGCAACGACTAGACTTCTCGTCGAGACCAAGACAAGACCAAGTCAAGGACTTGTCATGAAACTTTGAAGTAAGGTATTGTCTTGGTCTTGGTGGTAGCCCTAATTGTTTGTTCAGTTTGTAACTTTGTACTTTCAGTTTCAAAGCACTCGCTTGTCATTTAAACACTTCTTATAGATGAAAGCTCTTTTTTAATACATGTGCTTTCGTAACATGATTATTATGGGGTTATGATATATTTAGTTTTATTTCATTTGATACTCAAAAATTTTAAATTTTCTTTATAAATAAAGAAATATTGACGTAATATCTTTATAAGTAGTTAACGCAAAAGAGAAATCAAAGCATTATTTTCATGTGAAGCTCAGATAATATTCATTGAAATGCGGTAATCAGTCCAAAATGTTACAGCGCAATAATATACTATGTAGTAAACAAAACAACCTTTATTTTTATAATTTCACAGTTCGACTGATTACGACATTTTAATTATTATTTGCTAAGAATCACGTAAAAGTCATGCTTTATAATGATGATGTAATACTTAATAGCATATTAATCTATACTTTTTATGAGTGCGAAATATTTTTTCACTTAATATATATAGAGTAAAACTGGAACTTTACTCTTTGTAAAGATTAAAACCGGAACTTTACTCTTCAGTAAAGAGTAAACTTGTAAGTTTCTACTTTATAAAAGTAGATAATATAACGCGGCAATTTAAAAAGAGTAGAAATTAAGGATTGCTCTTTCGCAATGAGTAAATTTTTAAATTTCTATTTTATAAAAGTGGAAAATGAAACCCCGAAATTCAAAGATTAAAAATAGTAGATTACTCTTTTGTAAAGAGTAAACTTCTATATTTCTACTTTATAAACGTAGAAACGTAACCTCGCATTTCGAACACAGTAAATAGTCAGAATAAAATTATGGGTAAACACACATGTACACGTTTTTGAGGTTGCTGATTACGAAATCAACGTCAGAATTTCAAACTTCAAAATGGTGGATCTAATATGGTTACCTCAAATGCGAGATTCGATACAAGTGGGAATAAAATGTCGATCAAACACATACCAAAGTGCATAAAAGAAATATTACCGATCACAAATGTAATGCTCAAGCATCAAAATTACAATATGTATTTATACGAATATGAAGTTCTACACACTAGCGTAAATTTCGATACGACTCTAGGCACTCGTTTAAAAACCGAAAATAACCCCAATAAAATAATCTCAGAATTAATTTCTAAAAAAAAAGAATGTATAGCGATATTTACAGATGGAAGCAAGATTGAAAACGCAATGTCAGCTGGTGCAGCATGTATCTGCAAAAACAAAAACATAAAAATTAAAAAAAGCATTTCAAATTTTGCTTCTATCTTTATCGCAGAAAGCATTGCTCTAAACGAAGAACTAGATATTGCTCTTGAAAATTCAGATTGTAACGTTCTCATTTTTACAGATTCGATCAGTGTACTTCAGAAACTTAAGTCAATAAACCTTAATGTCAAAACCAGCAAGTATATATTTGAAATAAAAAGAAAAATTATAAAATTCTATAAAAATAGCAAAAACAAAAAAATCGAATTTTATTGGATACCTGCACACATCGGAATTATCGAAAATGAGAACGCCGACCAACTAGCCAAATCAGCTACAAATGAAATACGCTGTGAAAATATTTTTATTCCCTTTTCCGATCTCAAACAAAAATTCAAATTAATTTCAAACGAAAATACTCGAGATAAAGTGACTAAACTCGGACTATTGAAAGGCAAAGATTATTTTCAATATTTTTACTCAAACAGCGCACACCCCTGGTTCCACGAACTAAATCTAAGTAGAAAAATTATAGCCACTGTAAACCGTTGCAGGGCGAACCATTACAACCTGGCAGCATCTCTTGCGCGGGTAAATTTTGTGGATAACGCTAAATGTCAATGCAATGATAACATAGATCAAGACATTGACCACGTAATATGGCAATGCCCACTGTATAATAAAGAAAGAATAGATCTAATAAAAAATTTGCAGAGACACAAAATATACCTTCCTATGTGCACAAGAGCATTGTTACATAAGCCAGATGCTCAGACTTGTAAAATATTGTCAAAGTTTTTCGACGATTGTAAACTAGAAATTTAAAATGTAAATTACTCTGTACATTATACACGTTTAGCCAAATAACCCTCATAGGGTTGAAAAGGCTTAATAAAAAAAAAAAAAAAAACACATACCTATGTATATATTTTCGAGGTCGCTAGTTACGAATCCAACGTCAGAATTTCAAAATTCAAAATGACAGATCCAATATGGATATCACAAACGGGAGATTCAACGCAAATCAGAATAAAATGTTGATCAAACACACAATGTTTAGTTTTTGAGGTCACTGATTACGATACCAACAACAGAAATATTAAATTCAAAATAGCGGATCCAATATAGTCGGAGAAGTTGTTCAGGTGATTGTGAGGGTCAATGATGAGATCAATGTTTATGGTTATTAAAATTAATCGTTAAACAGTTAATCAAAAATGAAAATTATTTTTAATAAGACTAATCAGGTATATTACATTTTTGCTTCCTCATAGAGGAAGCTTTATGATGATAAAGTAAACAAGGAATCGAATAGGTAGGCAAGCATCTTACCCACTGAGGCAAGGGGGGACTCTATGATCGCTTCATTTTGCATTTGAAAGAGTATAAAATTACTCATAAACGGTGATATTAATGAAATAATGTATATCAGTAGTTTTTATGTTTTATTTCTTATAAATCTGGGTAAAAATGATACGTATGAATGATTTAATTACACAGTAAACCCGTCGAAGTGAAATAAGTCACTCTAATTGGAGTGGATTCTTAACTCTAAAAATACAGTGGAAATCTTTCACTTTAAAGTAGAGTGAAATCTCACTCTACTTTAGCGTACATACTTTCCCATGGACATAGCTGAGAAACTAACTTTTCCTATCCCTTAACTGATTTCGGTTTTTAGACCACGAAGTTCTTTAATTTTCAAGATATTTAAGTTTATATAAAGTTTTAATTAATTTTTGTATTATTATGAAAAATTGAAAATAAAAAGAGTTTTTAAAATTAAAAGAAAAAGTAAATTTAAATCACAATGAAAAAATGAACAGAAAGCTTCCTCTTTAAGAAAGGAAACTTTTAATTAGTATAAACCCAACGCCGCTACAACAATATCTCTAAGGAGACGTGTAAAAATGTCATTTAAACTAAATGTGTACTTTTAATAAAAAATTATCTTTTGATAAACCATCAATGATAAATCAGCATACATTTTTTGAGATTCTAATTAATAAGAGATTTATTAGAACAAAAATTTTTATATTAGAACAATTAATTTAGAATGAATTGGCAGCGGATTTAAATATTATTACTGAAATATACTGCTCAAGAAAAAATACAAAACATATTTCATTAAGTAATTCTAAACATTAATCTCGAAACCCAACTACATCAATTCGAGCATAAAGCAATCAAAAAATTTAATTAATATGAAATCGCTAGCCTTAAAACCTAAACCCAAACAAATCAAGCTAAGCAATTTGCAATAAAAAAATTTAATATTAAAATTGTAAACCCTATACCTTAAACTCTTAATACAACTACTTCAAATAAAGCATTTTGCAATGATAAAAATTGTAGCAATAAAATCGTGAGCTCTAAACCCTAAACCCAAATAACCCCAGCTAAGTAATTTACAATAATTAAATTGTAATAATGAAACACAATAAAATATGCTTAACAAAAAATGTTTCATATTAATTTATGTTTTTGTACCAAGATATTGTTAATACAAAACAAAACATTACAACGTTACATTTTTTTTATTAATAGCTTAAAAAAGGGCTTTATTAACGGTTCTTGAGTAAAAAGAACTTGTTCTTTTTTTAATATGTGTATAAAATAAATATCTTAATTTATTATTAATACGGGACTTATATTTTATATTTTATTGTTAGTGTCAATTGTGTCATACAGAAATAATTACCTTATCGATATCAGAAAATCGTAAAATAGAAAAATCGTTATAAAACAAACAGGAGTCGATGAATCTTTAAATTTCTTGTCAATTTAGAATCTTCATTAATAAACAAAAACAAGTCAACCCCGATTTGTAAAAAATGATCATGCCAGTTTCGAGATATCAGCAATCAAATAAATTGTCAAAAAATACATAGCCTCAAATATCTTGGAAAATAAAAGTCCTTATGATCTGGGCAAAGAACTCTTACGAGAGATAGTAAAGAGTCACTTTTCTAGAAAGTTCTGACTCAAATGCTGTCGATCTACTCCCTCTCCCTCTCTCACGCACACACACACACACACACACATACACACACACGCACGCACACACGCACGCACGCACGCACGCACGCACGCAGACACATACGCACACATTCACACACATACACACACATCCATATAGACATTTTCTAAAAATAGTGTATTTTGATTCCTAATGTCTCAAAACATGTTTCTATAATGACTTTAGCACACCTATTAGAATTCTGGCTAGAAAACCAGTTTTTTTCCTGGTTATGCCGACCTCATCTTGGTTCGGTATGAACCCGTAAACCCTTGGCTGATTGAGAAACCCAGTTATAAACGCCCCAAATAATTAAAAATTAATTATTTAAGTTGACTAAAAAAGACTATTTAGGAACGGTTTTTAACCTGGCATGGGGTTATTTCAATAGATATTGGTTAAATATAGCTATTAGTTACAAAAGGTTGTCTTTATTTGGTAAACAATATTCGAAACCAACTATCTGCAGATGTTAATGGATTTAAGGCCTGTCCGAGGTTATTTGATTAAACAAGATTTTTTTCATATTCTTTGTTTTTAAAACTCTAATTACTTACTCTTTTCTTTTACAGTATAAAATATAAAAGTAGAATTTATAAGGATATTACCCCCTAAAATTTTTGTTATTGCAAAATGCTAAGTTTGGGGTAGTTGGGTTTAGGCCTTAAAGCTGACGGTTTAATTGCTACGATTTTTCTTATTGCAAAATGCTTAGCTGGGGGTTATTGGGTTTAGTGTATATGTTATTGGGTTTAGTGTATATGTTATTGGGTTTAGGATTTAAGGTTCAAGGTTTACAATTTTATTATCTCAATTAGTTTATTACACATTGCTAAGCTAGGGTTTTTGGATTTAGGATTCAAGGTTTAGGGTTTATAATTTTATTATTAAAATTTCATTATTGTAAATTACTCAGCTTGGGTTAATTGGGATTAAGGGTTAGGGCTCACGATTTTATTGTTATAGTTTTTGTAATTGCAAAATGCTTTGTTTAGAGTAGTTGGGTTTAAGGTTTAAGGTTTAAAGTTTACAATTTAATATTAAAATTTTTTATTGTGAAATGTTTAGCCTGAGTTTATTTGAGTTTAGGTTTTAAGGCTTACGATTTTATTATTAATTTGTTTTATTGTTGTTTGCTCGGTTTATTGTAGTTGGGGTTCGAGATTAATGGAATTTTGCTTACTACATGACTTGCGGAGGTCAAGTAAGCAGCTCCTAACAAAAGTCCGCTGTGTGTGTGAGTGTGTGTGCGTGTGTGCGTATGTGTGTGTATGTGTGTGGATGTGTGCGTATGTGTGTCCCTGATCTGCGTTGTAATATTTCGCAGTAAATCGTAACCAATTTTTGCATGCTTGTTTGTTATGCATTGGGTCTATTCCTTACCACGTGACCGAGGATACGAGTACATTTACGCAGTTCCGTAGATACCCCCAACGTATCCAACGTCTTGCTTCACTCGAGCTAAGAACGTCACATAAGGCAAATAATATACTTCCGTACCCATGTCGAAATTAACTATTATCTAAAAAGTGTTTAAATTACAAGTGAGTGATTTGATATTCAAGATATAAATTTACAAACTGAGCAAACAATATACCTAGACAATAATTCTATTATTTTAGCAAAAAAATATTTGAAGAATGTTGTATTTTTATTTTCATAGATTACAGCTTCACCTGCTTTATTATTATATTCTAAAATTATTTCAATAAATTTCTCAAATGCAATGGCGTCAAGAACAATTTCTTTTGTTAGATTTGAACAAACATCTATCATCCTCCCCCTACATCACTGAAGCTACATTACTAAAACAAACAGAATGCTCAAAAAGATGTCGTATACAAATTAAGAGAGATACAAACCATGTATAAAAGAGACATTTCACCAGTTACTATCATAGTACCTCTATTTCGGCATTTCGAATACTTTCTTAGAGAAGTAAGTATCTATTTCTAATAAGATATATATGTAATTAAAACTAGTCAATTTTATTAATTTATATTTTTCATGTCCAAACTAAAGTACTTTAAATTTTAGATTAACTTTAATTATAACATATTCATTTAATTATTACTGCATTTACTCGGAATATTTTAAATATCATATAAATTAACCTTTTTAATAAAATTAGTTATGTATATATGTACTATAATGACCGAACTGTTTAAAAAAATATGTATATATATGTCATTAATTAAGTGGATGCCGGATACCGATATTAAAGTTTTTCATTTTATTCAGTGAATATATAAAATTTTTAAATTTCGCAAACGTACGCACAATCTATTTACCACTTAGGGCCCGTCCGCAGTTAGGCGCGCGTTGTGACTAGTTACAAAGCTCTCCGTATACTTTATATGGGCATAGAGCTACGCTAGAAGAAAATTTTGTAAAATAACGTATAATTTATTTTTTTTGATAATTATCCATATAAAGTCTCCTAAACAATCTTAATCGATACAATATCTTGCATACCTACTAAGAAAAAAGTTTTTGTCGGCAAAAGAGTAATTATTAATGTCATTCAAATCTTTTAATAAAATTATAACATTTTGTATCCCAAATTAGATTTACGAATCATGTATACATTTAGCCTCTTTTTCTTATTCAAAACTTTTAGTTTCTTCTTGTAAGACACATTTTAGCTTATTTATATTAGACTGATGTTAATTGAAACTTTTTCATGATTTTCAAAAATCACTTAGAAAATAGTTCATTATTGGCAGTAAAGTATTTTTCAGAATTTTTTCAACTCCAATTTATTGAAAAAAAATCATTATTTATGTATGCGATTTTGAATTTCGCGGGAATGATTTCGGAACGATTCGTATTCGCCAGTCGATTTGTGACGTCATGATGGTATAATTTTGGAAATATAGTACGGGAATATCCTTCATAATTTTCGACAAGGAATACAATAGTGATATTAGATTTTAGGCCCGGTATATGTTTTAAGGCCCCCTTAAGGCCCAACTTCATTTTTTCAAATGAGAACATATCTCTTTATTACATATTTGAATTCCTTGTCTCAAAATACATACGAATACGTATTTAGTTTATTTAAGTCCACTGACTGATTTCAGGTAGAAGAAAACCTAATTTCCATAAGGACCAAATTAACTACGTTAAAATTTATGATCAATATAAATAATCAATAAACTAAATATATATACGTATGTATTTTGAGACGGGTAAATCAAATATGTAATAAAAATTATGTGCTTGTGTTTGTAAAAGTGAAGTTGTGCCTTAAAGGAGCCTTAAAAATGTATTGGGCTCAAAATCTAATATCACCATTGGATTCCTGGTTGAAAATTATAAAGGATATAATTTTTAGGATTATATGTTATATTATTTATTTTATAAACATTTTCCATGAGATATTGGAGCGTTTAATCATCTTCTCGTACTTAGTAATTTAGTAAAATTTCCAAAATTATACCATCGTGGCATCACAAATCGTCTGGCTAATAGGAATTGTTTTGAAATAATTAGCGCGACAGTCAAAACCTCATACATAAATATTGATTCTTTTTCAATAAATTCGAGTTGGAGAAATTATGAAGAATACTTCATTGCCAATAATGAATCATTTTATGTCATTTATGTAACTAATCGTTCCAATATAACATTTTTTAAAATAAATTAATGGTAAACACTGTTGCTCGTTTAATAATTCAATTATTATATATTTTATTTAGAAATAGCATCATGCAAAAAATAATTTTAAGTTCCATAATTAATATTCAAGTTATATACCTAATATATGTTTCAGAAAATGTTTTCGTACATAGCCATTCTTGTCTCTGGTGTTATAGACAAGTGAAAAATTTTTAAAATCAAATTATAACGCGTATTAACATTGTTCTTGGTTATTAGTAATATGCGAAATACCATTTTTGCCTGCTAAAGTCATTTCTTTCCCGCGAATCGTAAAACGTTACGTATATAGGGATACAAATATATAAAATCATGCATATCTTACAAAATAATTCTTATGTTGTAGTTATATAAACAAGGCGTAACAGAAGCGTCTTCAATAGTCAACTAACAGAGAACGAAAATATCTTGTAAAACATGAAGTTTCTCATCTGTCTGTTTCTGATAGCTATGTGCATTTCCTTTGCTCTAGCAGATGAAGGCGATATAGAATCTAATCTTCGTAATATGGAATATGAATGTAACAGATGTCGTAAGTATTTCTTATAATGAATTCATGCACAAAAACATTTGATATACTAAATTTCTTATTCTTTTTTTTCAATATATACAGATTTGTGGAGTCGGGACACTCAACAAGAATGTAGAAGGCAATTTTGTTGGGAGAAATCAGGATAATGTATATATATAATGTAAATAATTAAACTTTATCTTCTCTTGTAATTTATATATTTTTAACATTGTAATATATAACAAATACTGCATAACACTGCGTTTGAAACTGTACAATATGTCTTCAGACAAATTATATTATTTATTTTTGTATAATAAATAGTTCTACAGAGTGCAGTAATATTGTGATTCATTTTTATTATCCTTTTGTAAATCCTTAGAATAATACAAAATTCACTTTTAATATCTAATATGGTCAAACCGATAACAAAGATTAATAATATAACAATAATACATAAGATTTTATTTGAAAAGGTCAAATTATCAAAAACTAAAATTTTTATTCTAATTGCAAATAACCAACTGATGAACGCAAAACGTGATAAAATATTTTACCAGGATTATTTTCAGCTACTCAAAATCAATTTATAAATTCGTTTGAAAAATTGAACAAAGTAAATAAAGTTCTGTAAGACTCTAGAGAGGATTTAAATACACTTGGCAATCAGAGTTAATTGAAAATCAAACGAACTTACCTGTAAGTGAAGTTCGATTGCAATTATACGAGAATCTCCTTCGACATGATTAATATGTAGTACTCCCTCTTGGTAGACAAGTCACCAATTTTCAAAGCCATGAAATGAAACTGTGTTGTGCTGCAATCTCCAGCTGGTGTCGCTACTCATTACTTTTAAAGCACCTTTGACTAAAATTTCGATTGTTCGGAATGATTACTAGGGATTATAATTATAGATTATAAGGGTTAGTAAGGTAAGGGTGAGTAATTATTATACATAATAATCATCTCGAACGAGATTCTCATATAATTACAATCGAACTTCACATACAGGTAAGTTCGTTTGATTTTCAATCATACTTCGAATCTCGTTCTTCGAGATTACTATGTAGATGTTTAAAGTGAATTGAAAATGTTCACACTTGTTTATGCGATATATACAAATACCAGGTGATTCTTTTTAAAAAATTTTAAGCGGGAATAGTTTAGTAGGTGTTTGTTCTTATAACCGCCTGTCACCCAGCTTGGGACACAGAGTATCGCCTGGGATGGGACACCTTAAATTTTCTATTTCTTACTTTATCCTGCTTCACCGTAACATGAGGTTTTCCTAAAACAATGAGGCCATAGGGTTATTATAAACGTACTTTATCATTATATCGTCTCCACGAAGCCGTGAATCTTTAACCTGTGCATGCGCAGGAGAGAGAAATGGAGATACGCTAGCTTAGCGGCTTGCATTAGAGGCGCAGGCCTGGGTTATATACAAAAAAAATTACGAATCCAAATAAATTTTATATTTAAAGGCATTCTGAAAGTTCTTATGCTATAAATACTTAGTAATATCTTTTATTTTACCATTGTAAAACCTCAAAATTTTGTTTCTACACGTCACAATAAATAACTATTTTCAATACCATATTTATTGTGGGGACAAGACAACTCTAGACCCTTAAAAAGTAATTTTTTATGAGTCTATAAAACTTCTTATAATTAAAAGAAAACATTTTGAAATTTTTTTTAATATAAATATTTAATAATATCTATAATTTGACCGTTGTAAAACCTAAAAATCTTGATGATACACATCATAATAATTTTCTATTGTTAATACCTTTTTTATTAAAGGGAATTGGTGGCATACATCATAGAATGAATGAAAATTATTTTTCCGACGGTTACATGATGCAAAACTTTAGTCGTGCATTTTTTCGGATAAACTTTTTTTTAATTTTTAATTGACAAATATTCAATTTTCTTTTAATTTATTCATACAATTTCTTTTTAAATTACGTACGGTTAAAGTTTTAGTTCATATCAAAAATTTATAGCATCAAAATTTTAAGAATGATTGTTTTTAAACATAAATAATTTTCTGGAAGCCAGATTTAATCCAGGTCGGCTCCATTAAAGTAATAAGGAAAATCGTGCACTATACTAACATTTAGATTATATGACAAAAAAATCATATGTTATGTGATTCATTTTTATATAATTACTATGACAATATAATATCATCATTAAAGACGAGCAATAACTAATAGTAAAACATGTTTAAGGAAATTAAAACATGATTAAGCGAAAGTGTCACATATCGGAGGACCGTGTCCAAAACTAGGCGACAATTATACCTGTCTTGTATTTTGAATTGCAATTATTGTAGATCCATAATTATAATCTAACTTTTATATACTGTTTCCTTGTGAAGTTAAATTTTATTAACAAACTAAGATTTTATACACGTTAAGCCTTAAGTGTCCCAAACCGAGCGACTCTCCCCTATGAATACTTAAAGTTTTCATTATTGTTATCTTTCATACTATTAGCGTGTATCAAACAAAACACTTCGCAATTTGAAAAATAATTCAATAAAATAAATACCGCTCGTCCGTATAACGAGATATCCGGCAATTTCGAGATCCCCCCTGCAGCATTCTTTCGGGTCAATTTGTAATAGGTTTGACGGAGGTGGGCGGCAGTTGCAACGATCCCCGCGGTAGACCCACCAAATTAGGCTCGATCGGCTTTCTCAAAAGTAGCATGCAAATGAAGGTGGTCGACTCGAGAACCGGCGGGACGCTCGGTACGAACGAAATCGGCGAGCTCTGCTTCAAATCGGCCAGAGCGATGACCGAATACTACAAGGATCCGGAGGCGACCAAGGGAGTTGTCGATGACGAAGGTCAGTCAGAGAAATTTTTTGGTATACTTGCGCTTTTTTATAGACGGATGGTGATTGTAGGTTTCATCGTGGTTTTTAAGTTTTTTAAGGTGAACTTACTTTATCTATAAAAAAACTTACTCTTGAGTGATATATAATATATATAGAGTAAACAAAGTTGTACTGATTGAAAATAGTAAATCAAAATAAAATAAGATACGGTCCCTGATAGAAATCTAAGCTGATTTCTAGTCAGATATTAGCTTGATTTTCTAAATCTGCTTTAATTCTGGTTAAGAAATTAGCTAGAAATCAGTTAAAAACGACATGCTTTTTAGCTAATTTCTAGCTAGATTCTGCTTAATATTCTAGTTAATATAAAATTGATAAACTAAGTAATTTATGTATTAATTAATAATGGGAATAATAACAGTTTTATAATAATCAAAGTAATACGCAATTCTAATCATACTACATTAAGTATTTTACTAAATTAAAGTTAAAAATACACCTTCAATGTCTAGTAGTAATGGAGGTTAGGTTATTTGTTTACATAACGGCGCGTGCATTTAAAAAGCAGAATAATGTAAGTTATGACGAAATTTGGAGAATTGGTAAACAAATATTTGTAGTTTTACAATGAAGTTTTATTAAAAAATTTTATATTCTACATCAATCACAAAATTGTTGTCGACTAAGTTATGATTGATTAATTTTCGGAAAGGGAATTATTAGTTATCGAATACTTTTAGTATTCCATATACATATTTCTATAATCTCGTAAGTTGTTATTTGTTGATAAAAATATTTATTTTGAACATTCAATAAAGTATAATAATATATATTTTTAAAAACGAATAACTTTTCAAAACAAAACATAAATAGGTTAGATTTGCAAACAAAATACGTTTTTGCTTAAAGCATAGTTTTAAGCAGATTCTAGCCCGATATTAGCTATAATTTGACTTATTAATAGCTTATTAATCTGGATAATAATTAGTAAGCTAACCAGCCATTCTAGCTAACTTTCTACCAGGGATCTTGTCATCTTAGTGCAGTTTTTTCCAAATCTTCAACCTTTGTAACCAATTTTAGTGAGGTATTAAGTTCCAGTACTTTTTTTCATATAAGCTATTTCATTTCGAGTTATCATAGACTTGTCCTGGAGGTGCAATATATTTTTAAGCAAATTTACTTTAGAAGTTCATAAGTAATACGAATATTTTAAGTTTAATTTTTAACTGAAAATTAATTATATGCACACATTTAAGAGCATGGATGAGCTGTATACACAAACACACTTACACACGCGCACGCAGATGCACGCACGCACACGCAATGTACATTTTCTTGAGGAACTTCAAACTCCTCAAGTTATATAATCTGATATTACGTAAAATAAATGTTATCAAAAGAATTCTAGTAGGCGTATACCTCTACACCTACTAAATTATCAGTGTAACTTTCAAAGAAAAAAAGAAAATATTTTTTAAATTGCCGTAGTTCAAAAAATGTATTCTTTTAAAATTTTCTTTTCTTTTTCTCTTTCTTTTACAAATTGTCCAAAAAAATTTTTTAAAACAATTTATGATTGATAAGAAAGAGCTTACAATTTAAACTAAACATATATAAACTTACGTTATTTAATTAATTAAACAAGCTTTTTCTTTACAATCATAAATTATTTTTAACAAATTTTCGGTCGATTTGTAAGAAAACATTTAAGGAACAAAATAAGACTTCAATCATTAAAATAGCATGAATACCGAAAATGCTTTTGAATTTTTAGTAACTTTTGTTTCAACTGGCATTAAACATGCTTACAACTTCAGAATTGGTTATAAAATGTTTTCTTACATTTATAGTGTATACAACTTTTACATATATTATAAATATTCACATTGATGAGTTTTAACTATGTAGAAAAAAATCGTCGATTTAAAACACCCGAAGCTCCTTAAGAACTAATAATTCTCATAACTTGAAAATTTAAAAGATTATAATTCAATATAAATCTAATATTCAGTCAAAATTTAATTTAATTTTATCATTTAGTTTTTAAAGGGGTAAGTTATAAAGGTTACAAAATTCTTAATCACAGAGTATAAAACAATTGAAAAACGGCACATTTAGCATCATTTCTGGTCTTAAATTAAAGAATTTAATAAGTACTTGAATGTGAAAGAAATCGGTTCTCTAAAAGACATTTTTTTATCGAAACATTTTTCAAGAAACATAAATATTCAAATTTTTTAAATTTCAACAATGTCTATAAAATAAAAATGAGTTGACCGAAATTTACTAAGATTCTCCTAGGTGTGGATAGCAAACAAGCATGCAAAGTTTGGTCAGGTTTTATCGTGACTTATTCAAATGCGGATATGCGACACACACGCAGGCTCTCACACAGACACATATACATACATACACAGACACACACACACATACACATACACACACACGCACGCACGCACGCACAAACGTCCATACAGCTGGCATTTGTTAGGAGCTGCTTACTCGAACTCCACAAGCGATGTAGTATGCTTTTACGTTAAAAAATGGCAAAACATTTTTTATCAAAACAATACTTTCTCTTGGAGAAAGCAAAAAACAAAGTCTCTCATTTTAACTTCAAGAAGAAAGACATTCAATGAACTGACCGAGTGAGGTGTTAAGAGTAAGGTGTACATCGCTAGTATATAATTAATCTTTGTCATCGGTTTCACCATAGCAGATATTAAAAGTATATTTTGTATTATTCTAAGGATTTACAAAAGGATGTAACAAATTAATTACAATATTTCTGTACTTTGTAGAACTATTTATTATAAAAAAAAGAATTAATATAATTATTCTGAAGAAATATTATACAGTTTCAAACGCATTGTTATGCATTATATTTTATATATTATAATATTAAAAATATATCAAATATAAGTTAAGATAAGGTTTAATTATTCACATTGTTTTCAAATTTTTTATTTTATATACAGGGTGTTGTTTACAAACACACCGCAGACCCCCGTCGTCGATTAGCACCACATGGAAGCACAAACATGGCGACGTTAAAATAATAATAAAAAAAAAAAAAAAAAATATACAGGGTGGAACATTTTAATCTATTATGGGAAATATCTCAGAATTACTTTTGGATACAGAAAAATGTTTCAGACAAAAGTTGTAGAAGTCAAAGGGGGTCAACTTTTGGTACCAACGACCTTGACCTTGAACTTTTTTTTGAAGGTCATTTAAAGGTCAAGATCATTTTTTAAAGAGCAGAAATGATCTTGACCTTGAAATGACCTTCAAAAACCAATTCAAGGTCAAGGTCGTTGGTACCAAAAGTAGATCCCTTTGACCTCTACAACTTTTGTCTAAAACATTTTTCTGTATCCAACCATAATTCTGAGATATTTCCCATAATAGATTAAAATGGTCCACCCTGTATATTCAAACATATTCTTATATATATGTATTATTCTTATTATTCCCAACAATATTGTCTTCTACATTCACGTCTAGTATGAAAACTCCACAAATCTGTATATATTGAAAAGAAGAAATAAGAAATTTAGTATATTAAATATTTTCGTGCATAAATACATTATAAGAAATACTTACGGCATCTGCTACATTCATATTTCATTCTTTCACGAACAGTTTCTGGATCGCCTTCGTCTGCTAGAGCAAAGGAAATGCACATAGCTATGAGAAACAGACAGATGAGCAACTTCATGTTTCACAAGGTATTGTCGTTATCTTTTAGTTGACTTTCGAAGAAGCTTCTGTTATGCCTTGCTTATATTAACTACAACATAAGAATTTTTATTAAGTTATAAGAATTTTTATTAAGTTATAAGAATTTTTATTAAGTTATAAGAATTTTTATTAAGTTATAAGAATTTTTATTAAGTTATAAGAATTTTTATTAAATTATAAGAATTTTTATTAAGTTATAAGAATTTTTATTAAGTTATAAGAATTATTATTAAGTTATAAGAATTTTTATTAAGTTATAAGAATTTTTATTAAGTTATAAGAATTTTTATTAAGTTATAAGAATTTTTATTAAGTTATAAGAATTATTATTAAGTTATAAGAATTTTTATTAAGTTATAAGAATTTTTATTAAGTTATAAGAATTTTTATTAAGTTATAAGAATTTTTATTAATTTTTATTAAGTGTAAAATATGCACGATTTTGTATCTGATTATCCCTATAAACGGAACGTTGTCCGATCCGTGGGAAAAGAATAACTTTGGCTGGCAAAAAGGGTATTTCGCACATTATTAACCAAGAATAATAACCAAGAATAATGTTAATCCAAGATGTAATTTTATTTTTTAAATTTTTCTTTTGCGTATAATAAAAGAGACAATAATGGATATATGCACGGAAACGTTATCTGAAACATTAGGTTTATACTTGAATATTAATCATGAAACTTAAACTTTCTGACCGATGCTATTTCGAAATATAATATATAATAATTGAGTTATCAAAAGAGCAATATAGTTTAATATTAATTTATTAAAACAAAATTTTACGTTGGAATTATTAATTACGTTTGAGGAAATGCGTATTAATTAACAGCAGTCTAATATAAACAAGCTAAAATGTGTTTTACGTGAAGAAACTAAAAGTTTTGATTAATCCGTTGAGTGTTTCGGCCAATATATGGGACAAATCATTTTTAATGATTATTGTACTAACATGGTAAATATGAAACAATAAAATCTTACAACAATTTAGGTAACCATTCAGATGCCTGCTAAACGTTTTAAGGGAGTAATACGGGTAGGTAGCTAGTTAAAATAAGTGCACTATCTATTTCTTGTTTATTCGTGAGTTATACTTAATAACAGAAGTTGCATAAATCAACTTACACCAAATAATGATTATTCATTTTCATTAAACAATTCTATTTATCATAGTTATCAATATAAAGTTTCACATGGAAGCTGATTTTACTCATTTTTATATGCTCCAAATCCTTATTTACAAGCAGTAAAAAACGCATAAAAAAGAAAAGCAATTGAAACATTAGAATTGAAAGCAAAAACAAAAGAAAATTGAAGAAGATGCATAGAAAGGGGTAATCTGTTACAGAGAAAGATACTGCATTTGAAAAATCTTGAAAAATATGTTTTCACCTGATAACTTATATTATTTTTTCATGGCTTTACGATCAATTAAAATGATTAATATATTTAATAAATAATTTTATAAAAATAAACTTTTCTTATTTTGTGCTTCTTAAAATTCTTGGAAAAAATCACTTAAATGATCCTGGAAAACGTGGGAATATCAGGGATTTTTTTTTCAAGCTTCTGGTAAACACTCAGACTATATTACATATAGTACTCGGTTTGTGCTTCAAAATGCGACTACGTCGAATGTGTCAATTCGTTAAAATATACTGCCATGAGAATTCGTCAAAAGTAGTAGGTTAAAATTTAAAGTACTTTATTTCGTACTTTATCAATATAAATTAATAAAATTGACTATGTTCAATTACATATAATATATATTCTATTAGAAATACATACTTACTTCTCAAAGAAACTACCTGTATCCAAAAGCCGTCGATATATTATGACAGTAACTAGTGAAACATCTCTTTTATACACAGTATTATGACGCTCAATTTGTATACGTTACGTTTTTGAATATTATGTTTGCTTTAGTAATGTAGCTTCGGTGACGTAGGGAGAGGATGATAGATGTTTGTTAAAAATTAACAAAAGAAATTGTTCTTGACTCCGTTGCATTTGAGAAATCTATTGAAATAATTTCAAAATATAATAATAAAGCAGGTGAAGCTGTAATCTATAAGAATAAAAATACAAAATTCTTCAAATATTTTTTTGCTAAATTAATAGAATTATTGACTAGGTATATTGTTTGCTTAGTTTGTAAATTTGTATCTTGAATTTCAGAGCACTCACATGTAATTTAAACACATCTTAAATAATAGTACATTTCGACACTGGTGCGGAAGTAGATTATTTGCCTCATGTGACGTTCTTAGCTCGAGCGAAACGAGACGTTGAATACGTTGGGGGTGTCTACGGAACAGAGTAAAAATTTTCAAATATTTTTTAAGGAAATAACAGAATTATTGCGTATATATTTTTTAGAAAAATAACAGAATTATTTCGTATATTGTTTCAAAGATCCATGGAATTATAATTCTTAGATTTTATTTGCTTTCTGGCTGGTCGAAAAAATAAAAGTGAAACGGCGTTCGTTTTTTCGTAAATTTGATACAACGTGCATCTCTGCACGTGAAGCGGCACATGATATAGTGATATATTAATTTTTATTTAAGTAAATGTTACTCGATTGACATTAAATCTGTATCATTGTGAAGTTGTCGAAACAGTCACAAATACCAAATAGGAAAAAATTAAAAAATTTCTAAAAATATCCGTAAGACTTGATTTTATAGATAATTTTGACACTTTAGCAGAAATCACGAAAATTCATTTAAAAATGCGGTGCAATATTTCCACTTGCTGGCCCTGAAAATATTGGTAACCCTTACGTCAGTGATTTTACAATGACATATGTTACAGATTCTCGGAATTACAAAAGGTTTGATGCAAAATTATAGATAATAAACTTCTTCCCGTTACTTTTTCTTAACGAATACGAACTTTAAGCGTTAAGTGGTTAATTATAACGTCAAGATCAGTATCAATACAACGTATATTTTCCATTATATCGTTGATGGCATCGAATCTTCGTAATTCGTTAATTTATACATTTAACACTTGCAAAGTTAATTTATAAAGTATAATTATTATTCTGTTTTTGTATTATCATGTTTATTACTATTTAATATATATTCAAATTAAAGACTTATAATTATTTAATATTCTTTAATATACTATACAAAATAAGAAAAAATTTTCATAATCTAATATAGATTTGATATGAATTAATAAATACATATAAATAAATGTGATAAATAAAGTATTTCTAGTTTCTATTTTCTTATAATCTTTTGCACTATAATTAAACAAAAAAATCTTAATAAGTTTATAAATCAAAGCAATGACAAGACTTCTTGTCGTGATCAAGACAAGACCAAGGCAAGGTCTTGATCTTGTCTTCAAATTTTAAAGTAAGGTCTTGACTTTTCGAGACGAGACCAAGACAAGGCCAAGAAAGTCTTGGTCTTGATGGCAGCCCTGATTGTTTGTTCAGTTTTTAACTTTATACCTTAGTTTCAAAGCAATCGCTTGTAATTTAAACACTTCTTATAGATAAAAGCAGTTTTTTAATACATGTGGTTCCGCTACATGAGTATAATGGGGTTATGATATACGAGGGTAGTTCAATAAGTCTTTAGAATGACCAACAGATGGCGCGCGAATCGCTCCAAATCATCTGTTTTCAGTCAGCACCACTCCTGATTAGATATATGGTGCAGTCACAGTCCACATCTTCTGAGTTTACGTGTTTTTATAACCAATTGAAAAAAAAAATTGCTTGTTAAGAAAAATGGAAAAAAACGAGTTCAGAGCGGTAATTAAACATTTTCATTTAAAGGGTTTAACTCCATATGAGATAAAAAATGAATTGGACTCAGTTCATGGCACATCTGCCCCTGCCTTAGCAACGGTTTATAACTGGGTAAATGAATTTAAGCGTGGTCGTACATCAATAAGTGACGAACCACGTTCAGGAAGGCCCGTAGAAGCAACTACTCCCGAAATCATCAATAAAATCCACGATATGGTGTTGAAGGATAGAATATTAAAAGTGCGTGAGTTAGCTGAGGCCACAAGGATATCTATAGGTGCAGTTGTTTCAATTCTACATGAAAAATTAGGCATGAAAAAGCTATCGGCAAGATGGGTGCCGCGTTTGCTCTCAGCTGAGAATAAACGCAATAGAGTGGTCGCCTCTGAGGCTCTTTTGGCGCGCATAAGTCGGAATCCTGAGGAATTTTTTCGTCGATTTGTGACTGTGGATAAAACATGGATACACCACTACACTCCTGAGACAAAGGAACAATCCAAACAGTGGATTTCCACAGGCGAACCAGCTCCAAAGAAGGCAAAGACCGTAAAGTCAGCTGGTAAGGTTATGGCTACAGTTTTTTGGGATGCACGTGGAATTATACTTATTGACTACTTGGAAAAGGGTAAAACAAATACTGGTGAGTATTATGCATCATTATTAGAGCAGCTGAAAGAAGAAATTAAAAAAAAACGACCACATTTGGCGAGAAAAAAAATTCTCTTTCATCACGACAACGCCCGAGTTCACACATGCTTCGTTTCAATGGCTAAAATTGAAGAACTAAAATTCGAATTGGTCGAACACCCACCGTATTCACCAGATTTAGCCCCCAGTGACTTTTTCTTATTTCCAAACTTGAAAAAATGGCTCGGTGGACAGAGATTTACGGACAACGAAGACGTCATTGCCTCTGTAAGTGCTTATTTTGAGGAACTTCCGAAAACGCACTTTTCTGAAGGATTATAAAACTTAAAAAGCGATTGACCAAGTGTATAGAGCTCCAAGGAGAATATGTTGAAAAATAAAAAAAAATTTACCCAAAAAAAATTGTTTTTATACTTTATTCTAAAGACTTATTGAACTACCCTCGTATTTAGTCTTATTTCATTTGATACTCAAAATTTTTTAATTTTCGTTATAAATAAAGAAATATCGACGTAATGGTAGCACGCGCTCTTGTGGTCATACCATTCAAACATTGTATTAATTGATTTGAATTGTTTCTCTAAAAAAATACGCATCAGAATCCAATTTCCTTTTCAGGGTAGCTTTATTTACGTAAAATACATAGCGGAACAGTCAAATTATTATCAGCATCGAAAATTGGCAATCATGTGATTACGCTAATTTTCGATTCTGATATAAATTCGAGTGTTCCGCTATGTATTTTCCCTAGATAAAACTATCCTGGAAAGGAAATTTTATTCTGAAGCGTATTTTTGGCTTAAACCGAAATTTTCGAAGAACATTTTTTTTCACTTTCCTATTGAGAAATAGAATGATTTACCTCAAATTTTCAGTGTTCCGCTATTTAATTGGTCCAAATAAAGCGATCGCTAAAAGGAAATTCGATTCTGATGCGTAGTTTTTATTGAATGAATTTATATGAATGTGTAAAACAGAATTTTAAAAAAATTATTGTTTCAAAAACTATAACAAAGATAGAATGTATCTTACTCAATAAAATATGCAAAAAAAATAGTTATGTAATGTCTATTTTTACATTACGTATTGATATTGTTACAGATTATATCAAGAAAATGACTAAATTAAAAAAATACTTGCCATTAAGCTCAAAAAAATTACTAAAACCGACTATTCTAAACAGATCTTGCAACTAAAAAAATTATTATTTATAGACTACTTAATATTAAACTTATTAGGATATTTTATCATTGTTCATTTACAAATGAATCAAATCCTAGCTGAATTAATCCCAATTATACGATACCAGTTTTGGGCCGTTCATATTTCTTTAATAAAAAAATATTTTTCGGTAGCATATTAAGTAGATTTAATTTTCATTAGGTAGCCTAGTAGACGAAGAATTTTAGCATATTTTTTGTACCCAAAAGTAATTGTACTGTTTTATTATTAATAAAAATAAATTAGCGCAAATTTCAATATTTTACCCCCAACGTAAGGTCACGTGGGTCAGTGACGTCATAAGTAAAAAAGCCTAATATTTCTTTATTTGTAAAAAAAATGAAGAAAATTCTGAGTATCAGTTCAAATAAGACTAAATATATTATAACCACAATACAATCATGTTACGAAACCACGTGTATTAAAAGAAATGCTTTTATACCACTCTAACCTTAAAATCACAACTTTGATATGATTTTTCGGCGCTCGTGGTATAAAATACGGTTCGAAAATAGTGCGTAAGTGGATTATTTACCTCACGTGACGTTTTTCGCTAGAGCGAAGCGAAAAACGTCACTCTAGCCAAATAGTCTACTTCCGCACCCGTGTCGAAATGAACTATTATCTAAGAAGTGTTTGAATTACAAGTGAGTGATTTGATATTCAAGATATAAATTTACAAACTGAGCAAACAATATACCTAGTCAATAATTCTATTATTTTAGCAAAAAAATATTTGAAGAATTTTGTATTTTTATTTGTATAGATTACAGCTTCACCTGCTTTATTATTATATTCTGAAAGTGTTTTAATAGATTTCTCAACTGCAATGGCGTCAAGAACAATTTCTTTTGTTAGATTTGAATAAAAACATCTATCACCCTCCCCCTACATCACCGAAGCTACATTACTAAAACAAACAGAATGCTCAAAAAGGTGTTGTATACAAATTAAGAGAGATACAAACTATGTATAAAAGAGACGTTTCACCAGTTACTGTCATAGTACCTCTATTTCGGCTTTTCGAGTACTTTCTTAGAGAAGTAAGTATCTATTTCTAATAAGATATATATGTAATTAAAACTAGTCATTTTTATTAATTTATATTTATCAAGTCCAAAATAAAGTACTTTAAATTTTAGATTAACTTTAATTATAACATAAGTATTTAATTATTAATGCATAATACTCGTAATATTTTAAATATCATATAAATTAACCTTTTTAATAAAATTGGTTATGTGGGTGCTGGGTACCGACATTAAAGTTTTTCATTTTATTCAGTGAATATACAAGACTTTTAAATTTAGCAAACGTACGCACAATCTCTTTATCACTTAGAATGTGCGTACGTTCGTAAAAATGCGTTAAAGGAAAAATTGACTGCTTAAACGAAAAATCGATGATGTCGGTAATGGGTACACGGTATAGACTCTGATCTCATCTTAATCAAAATTTAATTAATACCCGATAAGCCGCAAATAATAATATAACCATTCCTAGATGGGCAGCTGTAGGGGTAAAGAAGCATAGATTTATTATATCTTATAAGATTCAATGTTATATTAGGAACATACGAAACGGAAGAAAGTTTTTAAATTAATGAATTTTAATAATTACAAATATTCTTTCATGGTCGAAAGTTTAAATATTCCTATTTTATTTATACAAATATCGAAATTGTAATTTCTCTTTCAAGATTAACAGAATATTACATGCTTCATATTTTTAAAAACATTAAGGTGTGCCTACTTCTTCAACAAAATAGCGAAAAACTAAAATTAAAAAAGAAACTGAATTGGACAATTTCTTTATATTGCATTTAAGATAGTAAAAAAATTTTTCATTCTCAAAACAAGTAACGAAATTGCGTAATTTACTTATTTTAAGAAATCTGTACTTAAAATAAGAATCCATTACTTAAAATAAATTACTTAAAATAAAAAAACTTTTCTAAAATAAGAAAGTAAGTAACGTAGTTACTTAAATTAAGAAATAAAATTTACTTACTTCGCGCGATCTCGTGGTTACCACAAAATTTACAAAACTCTTGACTTTGGCGAGGTACGCAGAGCTATGTGAGAAGAAAATTTTCTTAAAATAACGTATAATTTATGTTTTTTGATAATTATATAAAGTCTCGTAAACAATCTTAATTGATACAATAGCTTGCATACCTACTAAGAAAAAAGTTTTTATCGGCAAAAGAGTAATTATCAATGGCATTGAAATCGTTTAATAAAATTACAATATTTTGTATCCCAAATTCGTTGTACGAACATGTATACATTTAGCCTCTTTTTCTTAATCAAGACTTTTAGTTTCTTCTTTTAAGACACATTTTAGCTTATTTATTCTAGACTGATGTTAATTGGGACTTCCCATGATTGTCAAAAATGGATAAATTACTTAGAGAATGGTTCATTATTGGCTTTAAAGTATTTTCTAGAATTTTTTCAACTCGAATTTGTTGAAAACATCATATTTATGTATGTGATTTTGAATTTCGCGCGAATTATTTCGAAACGATTCCTATTGGCCAGTCGATTTGTGACGTCACGATGGTATAGTTTTGGAAATTTAGTACGGGAAATGAATAAACGCTCCAATATATCATGAAAAATATTTATAAACAAAACAATGCGGCACATATCCTTAATAATTTTTTTCCAGAAATCCAATGGTGATATTAAATTTTTAGCCCGATATATTTCTACGGCCCACCTAAGGCCCAACTTCATTTTTTTCAAATGAGAACATACCTTTTAATTACATATTTGAATTCTTCGTCTCAAGATACATACGAATACGTATTTAGTTTATTTAAGTCTACTGCCTGATTTCAGGCAGAGGAAAACCTGATTATAATAAAGCCCAAATTAACTAGGTTAAATTTTAATGATAAAAATAAATAATCAATAAACTAAATATATATCCGTATGTACTTTGAGACGAGGAATTCATATATGTAATAAAAAAGATATGTTCTTATTTGTAAAAATGAAGTTGTGCCTTCAATGGGCCTTAAAAATATATCGGACCCAAAATATAATAGCACCATTGGATTCTTGATCGAAAATTATAATATATACCATATTATTTTTTATTTATTTATTTATTTAACCAGAGTAATACATCGTAATACATGTTGTAGTTAATCTCCAGATATATTAATTATATCTGGAGTAACCCACATCCTATAGAGGTAGTCAGAGCTACCTGTACATAGGTCCGGTGTGTATAATAACTTAATAATTAACTTACAATCTAAGTAAAACTAAAAACTAACTTAAAACCTAAGTGTCCAAGTACATATTTTGTTTATAAATATTTTCCATGAGATATTGGAGCATTTAATCATTTTCCCGTACTAAATTTCCTAAATTATACCATCGTGACGTCACAAGTTGAGTGGTCAATAGGAATCGTTTCGGAATAATTCGCGTGATATTCAAAATCGCATACATAAATATTGATTTTTACAATAAATTCGAGTTGGAAAAATTCTTATAATTACTTTATTGCTAATAATGAGCAATTTTATGTTATTTATACATTTTTAAAAGTCATGCGAAGTCCCAATCATTTGTTACTTAGCTCCCTCAAACGTAGCTAGTCGTTCCAATATAACATATTTTTTAATAAATTAATATTAAACGCTGTTCCTCTTTTAATAACTCAATTATTATATACTATGTTTAGAAATAACTAGAGAATTAATATACCATGATTAATATTCAAGTTATAAACCTAATATGTGTTTCAGAAAATGTTTCCGTGCATAGTCATTATTGTCTCTTTTGTTATAGACAGAATAAAAATTAATTAAATTAAATAAAATTATAACGTGTATTAACATTGTTCTTGGTTATTAGTAATATGCGAAATACCATTTTTGCCTGCTAAAGTCATTTCTTTTCCCGCGAATCGTAAAACGTTACGTATATAGGGATACAAATATATAAAATCATGCATATCTTAAAAAATAATTCTTATGTTATAGTTGATATAAGCAAGGTGTAACAGAAGCCTCTTCAAAAGTCAACTAACAGTGAAAGAAAATATCTTATAAAACATGAAGTTTCTCATCTGTCTGTTTCTCATAGCTATGTGCATTTCCTTTGCTCTAGCAGATGAAGGCGATATAGAATCTAATCTTCGTAATATGGAATACGAATGTAACAGATGTCGTAAGTATTTCTTTTAATGAATTTATGCACAAAAACATTTGATATACTAAATTGCGTATTCCTATTTTTCAATATTTACAGATTTGTGGAGTCGGGACACTCAACAAGAATGTAGAAGACAATTTTGTTGGGAGAAATCAGGATAATGCATATATATATATATATATATATATAATGTAAATAATTAAACTTTATCTTCTCTTGTAATTTATATATTTTTAACATTGTAATATATAACAAATACTGCATAACACTGCGTTTGAAACTGTACAATATGTCTTCAGACAAATTATATTATTTATTTTTGTATAATAAATAGTTCTACAGAGTGCAGTAATATTGTGATTCATTTTTATTATCCTTTTGTAAATCCTTAGAATAATACAAAATTTACTTTTAATATCTAATATGGTCAAACCGATAACAAAGATTAATAATATAACAATAATACATAAGATTTTATTGGAAAATGTAAAATTATCAAAAACTAAAATTTGTATTCTAATTGCAAATAACCAGCTGATGACCGCAAAACGTGATAAAATATTTTACCAGGATTATTTTCAGCTACTCAAAATCAATTTATAATTTCGTTGGAAAAAAATTGAATAAAGCATGTAAGGTTCTGTAAGACTCTAGAAAGGACTTTAATACACTTTGTCATCAGAGTTAAATTGTTTTATGATTGCTGGTCATGATGCATTTGCTTCCTCCTGAAGGAAGCTTTGTAATAGTAAAAAAAAGTTTTGCTAAAAACATGTTAGAAACATGTTTTGAGATCCTGGGAATCAAAATACACTATTTTTAGAAAATGATTAGAGCTAAGCCAGACGGGGCCTGGACATTCTTGAACGTAATTGGTTGAGACGTCAACATGACGAAGACAAGCCCGGAATTATGATCCTAACAAGACTGTTGGGTTAGTGGTTAAGTTAATCGCTTGCCACCTAGAGGTTTGGTGTCAAGTCCACTTTATTATATTATATGAAATAATATATATAGTTATATAGAGACAAAATTTATGTTGATTAAATGAGAAAATTAAGGTATGATAAAAATTAAGATAATAAAGGTACAATGAAAATAAATATACTATATAAGATTGTATTTTTATTCATTTTATCAACATAAATTTTGACAATACTAGGCATGATATTAATATATTGTATGCCCATCTGAACGAAAATGGCCACTTTCTTCCCTGAAAAGCGTGACCAAAATTACACTTTTTGCTCGCAAATCACTTTTTTCCTTCACTTGCGGGACTTTACTAGAAAATAGTCAAATTCCTTTATTTCATCAAGTTCTACCAATAACCCTCATTTTCGATTGGCTTTTAACAGTCCATTACTCCCGCTTTCCAAGTCAAAAAGCGGCCACAGTTGAGATGGACATAAAGTACTATATGTAACTCGAGAAAATAGTCGTTTTTACCCGCGGGCGAGTTTCACTCGAGGGAAAAATATTCGACTTTTTGTCCTTGTTACATAATGTACTATTTTGTACACAATATTTTTTTACGCATTTCTTATAATATAAAGCAGATGATTGCTAATCACGTTATGTAGTTTTAACTTAAGTATTAAATAATATGCTTAAAAAGAAAAGATTAAATGATGATTTCATAGCCAAATATGTGAATGAAAGGATACTCACTTAAATATCGTAAATATCACATGAAATTCTACCTCATTTTCTCATTTGATGTATTATCTAAAGTATTTTTAATATAGAATAATATTAACCGTGAATCTATTAAAAAAGACATTTGTAGTTAATTGACGTTTTCATAAAAAATGTTTCATAGAAAAAATTTGTTTTTCTCCGAGATTTACTACTTTACCGTGGATATTTTTAGCACAAATTGTGTTGTAATCCAATTGTGGCCTTAAATCAAATTTTTATGCTTTTCTTGAGCTTTAATTTACGTTTTTCTCGACAAACTTGGTTTAAGTAATTGACGTTTTCGTAAAAAATGTTAAATACAAGAAAGTTGTATTTTTTTGAGTTCTACAATTTTACTGTGGAAATTTTTTGCGCATAATGTGGTATAATTCAATTGTGGCCTACAAATCGACGTTTGATAGCTTTCTTGCATTTTAATTTAGGTTTTTCTCAACAAACTTTGTTTAATTGACATTTTCGTAAAAAATGTTAAGTACAAAAAAGTTGTATTTTTTCGAGTTCTACAATTTTACCGTGGAAAAAATTTAATAAAAACATTAAATTTATTCAAGATACATCTAAAATTTGAATTTTCAATATGTTCAATACTTATATTATATTGTAATATGCTCAACAAATATGGCTCAAAATAGATACGTTTACTTATTATGATGAGACAAGTAAGCTCTTTAAGTTTCAGCCGGTTTGACCGTGGTTTTGCTGAGTTAATCTTTTAACTTGATTACATCCATACATACATCCATATATACATTTAAAAGAGTGCTTGAAATGTGTTCATATAATGTTAAAACATGTTTTTATGCAATAATTTGTTAGTTTTTAAGCTATTACACATTTGCTACGACGAAAATATAAGGCTCTCCCTTAGAGCGGTCGTGCCTAGAAATCATAAGCAGATCTGGATTCTTGGGGAAAATTCGAATTATATTCTGACGTTTCTTTACGAATGATAGAAGGACAGGGGTTTTGAATAAGTGAAGTTCCACTATACCTAATTAATTTTAGAATGGAATCATATATATATTCGTTGTTATTTAATACATTGAGATTTTTATACGTTTTATAGGTGACTGAGGAAGAGCTGGTGAAATTCTCATCGAATCTGGGTGAATCGAAGAAGCTTCAGGGCGGCGTAAAGTTTATCGATGAAATGCCAGGTATGGAATCGGGTACAATTAATCGAAAAATTCTTAAAGAAATGTCAGAGGCCTATGCATCTTTGTGATCTGTGAAATTAGTGCAAAAATTATTTAAGGAGGCCATACAGTCCCAACTACAAGTTTTTTTGAGGCTACTTTTTTAATTCTTATTTTTATTAGTAATTTTGTGTTTATGGGTAAAAGTAAAAAAATCGAGCATTCTCAGGTATAGAATTTAAGAAATAAAAAGTATGCTAAATTAATAAAAATGCATTTTTCTAAAATAGTATTGGTTATATAGATGCGAAAAATCTGCTTAAACAAGACCAATCACTATTTTTAAACTATTAAAATATTTTTTAAGTATTGGAATAAGTTACATTGATTGCGCTCAAATTACTCACCGATAATTATGAATAAATCATATTCTCGTTCTTTTTGTATTTATTCTTCTATCAAATCTCTTTCTTGTGCGCATTTTAATAGAAATGAGAATAATCTAGCTTGATCTTTGCGCACTATTTGTAACTGAAATGCACGACTGTTTAAGAGGTTAACATTATGTTTGTTTACTTTTCCTCTATGTTCCGTAACAATGCGTAAGCAAGACTGCTGTGGCGGTGCGAGTAGTATAGCTAATTAATCATCAGCACACATTTCTTCTTTACCCGTAATTTAGACTTCAATGAAATTTTGGAAGAACCAATTCTTGTATTGTTTCATACGATAAACTTATTTTCGAAGTTACTTTTTAAAATTTGTTGATATCTGTTTAGTTTACACTACTTAAAAAACTTAATCTTTACTTTAAAAATATACAATGAAACCTTTTAAAATCACCAATAAATGAAAAGGAATGGTTAAATTAACAAATATAACCTGCGTTGATAATCAATTTACACATCTCTATACATGTAAAATTAATTTTAAAGAACGGGTTCACCTGACGCCAAAATCGAAGGACAGATTGTAAGTCATTTTTAAATACTCACAGCATGAAAATTAAGATATTACACTTATCTATTTGATAGCTGAAAGTAAGTTTAAGCAATATGCTGCCTAATCTTCTCTTGAAACATCATCTCGAAATAAAATTTTAAAATAATATCAGAGAAAGTTGGTTGGACACGGGACACACATGATATATCATGGTATTTTTTATTTTTAATTCAAAATCAAATCAATCAATAATATTGAAACTTTCTAGTAATGTTCTAAATGTTATATCTAATATATCTGGTTTTAAATTAGGCCGATATATCGTTTTACATTTGTGTAAAATAACGGGGACACGACTTGGTCGAATTTATGACTTTTACCCTTGTGAACTTTTATTGTGAAAGTTTAAGTTGAGAACAATTTCTTACACTGCCCAAGTTGAGCACAAAAGTCAAAAGTTTGCGAAAATTAATTAATTACTTCATTTATTTTTCTATTTAACATACCTCGCAAATTAATAATGAGACTTTAGTCAAATTTCAACATTTTACAAGAAATAATGATTATATTGCATATATAATACTTAAAGCATATGATAAATTAAGATAACATATAAAAAATATAAGAAATATTAGAAAAGCGGCCTACTTACAAAGAAAGTTAGGTTGCGCGTGTCTGTTTTTATTTGTATTGCTAATTGTTCTAAAAATTTGCATATGCCTTCTTGAAGACTTTAAGTAGAATGTCTCAAAATTTCATAGCTATTTCTCTGCTTTAAGTTGAGATATGGATTAAGACGTAAGTATTTTCAACGAAAACATGCTTTTCTCCATAAGAACACATGTAATTTTGATATCAAATATCTCCGAAACAATCTTCCTAAACTTCGTGAAATTTTAATATGTTATTATTTTAGTAGATATCTGATGAATCTAAAAATTTTAACAAATTCTGTTCGTTTTGAATTTGGGTTTGAACCTCCTTAAGATAGGTGCAAAATTGTAATTGTATACATGTATACACATTTTAGTCATGCGAATAAGTTTATCGCAGACATTTATCATTCGACACTTGAAGTTATAGATATCCTGCTACTATCTAATAAACATGTTAGGTAATCACTTAAAAGGTAAAAATAATTAAACTGTTTTACCGATTTTCGATTAGAATATGAGTTTAAAACGCAATCTCAAGTATTCATTGCGATAAGTGTAAGTTCTATTTTACTGATGATTCGATTGTATGTATCTTTAATTTTATAAAATGATTTTTGTAATAAAAGATTTTATAAATATTATCTATTTTGTATTCTTTCATTCAAGTTTTCCTTGGAGCGTAAAAACATTAAAACTCGATTGTGTAGCTTACTTACTTAAACCCCAGATATAATACCATTATTCAAATAGAACTCAGAGTTTTTAAATAGTTCACGATTGTCATTGATATCAGAACAGTTTATGAATTTCTTAAGAATTCTTTAATTTATGAATATTTTTAAATTAAATGATTTTATAAATTTTACTTGTTTAATTTGCATTCTTACATTCAAGTTTTCCTTTTAAAAAGAAATATTTTCGTATAAATTAAACTTACAGATTTATAATATTATTTAAAGAAATAATGACTCAATTGATTTCGACGAACTAAATTCTAAACAAAAGAGAATTGAAAAGGAATGAAGATTAAATAGTTAAAGTGCGATGACTCGGTGAGAATTGAGTCATTATATTTCCCAAAATATAGACAAACAAGTAGCTTAGAGTAATCGCACATAATATATTTAATCCCAGCTCTTTATCAACTCTTCCATTTCATTTTGTATCCAATTGAAAAAAGAAGCACACGTGTACTTTTTAAATTAATCTACAATATTAAATTACGTAAAGTATACTCGTACTAAATTAAAAAAACAATATTTTAGATAAAAATAAGCGCATTTGAGTCCCGCGTCTTTCAAAAATTTTCCCGTACGCCGCGCTTACCTACACCTTGCACACTTTACGCAAATTGCATACACACCTCTCGAGGTACGTGCGCGAATGCGTCGGTGTGTCGCGTACGTGTTCCCCTCCCCACATTTACACATAAGCAAACAGAGACAACCTCGACCCTCGCATCGCTTCACGGCTATGATGATCCGATACACCTCCAGCACACACACACGACACACCTCTTCATTCCCATCCCATCAGCACACACCTAGGTACATATGCGCGAGCGCGCCATAATAACTGCGTGTGTACTCTCTCTCTCTCTCTCTCTCTCTCTCTCTCTCTGGCAGTAGATAGTACCAGTACTATCCAGCCAGCCAGAAACTAAAGCGCTGCTGCTGCAGAGTATATAGAGCTCGTCCATCGCGGCGCTCTCCAGCAAAACAGAGACGCGAGATATACACACCACATACACGCGCGCGCGGTACATACCCATTATTACACGCACGGTCTTCGCGGATGAAAAACGGAGCGCGCGCGCGCGCCCGAGAGAGAGACGGAGCGCCGTGTAAAATGGCGACAGCAGCAGCAGCCGAGAGCGACGGCCCCTACTCGCGGAACGGCCACGGCTACGTGCTGTAGCGAAAAAGGAAGGAAGGAAAAAGAAAAGAGTCTCCCTCGCGGCGCCTACGATACGCGACTCGCGAGTCTCGAATCGCAAGTAGCGCGCGACGTTGTGTGCCTCGAGAGCCGAGATATATACATTGCACGCCTAGTGTTCAATTCCTCGCGCGCGTGTGTGCGATATAAAAACACGAGAGAGTGTAGAGTCGCGCGCCATGTAGCCGTCGTCGTCGTCGAGGAGTTGCTGGACCGAATCCAGTCTGCCCCCCCCCCCCCCCTGTAGGTGAGGTGGGGTTGGAGAGACAGCCGAGGGGCGACGTGAGAAAGAGAGAGAGAGAGGAGCAGGTTGACAATGGCGGTTAACGCGAACGCCCTGTCCAGCGACATCAGCAGGCGCAATCCCCAGGACGAGTACGAGCTCATACAGAGGATCGGCAGCGGGACCTACGGCGATGTTTACAAAGTGAGGGAGGCAATGCTGGCTCGAGTGTGTTTCGGGATCTGCGTGTGTGCTTTATGTGTTGTATGTCTCCCGCGAGGAATGCGGATATCCTCTTGTGTGGCTTTTTGTGATGATCGGTGCGTGGACTATTTGCGGGGGGTATTGCCTAGGCTGCGTGGATCTACGACGTGGGAGGCTTTTTATTCTCGTGGCGGGGGCAGGGGGGAGATTTAAATTGGGGATTGTTTACCTTTGGGAGAGTGTGCAAAAGAGGAGGGTTTTTGGGGAGTGAATGTGCGCGATGTGACGTTGAAAATTGGCGTAACTTCGTCCTCTGGCGAACGTGGACTGGAGTTTGTAGTTGGGAATTTTGATTGGGTTTTGTTGGGTTTCTTTGCGGTGTGAATTTTGCGTGGGATTTTTGCCACGAGCAGGGGAGACCTGGGCTAATTTGGACACTAATTTTTCCAAGTTGTGGTTTACAATGTGTTATGTTTAAAAATGACATTCTTGCATTGGTGTACATTCATCAAATATATGCTCATGATTAACTACTTAAAAAGTAGAATTATAGATAGATAGATTCTATCATTTATTATCAGTGAATTTTAATATAGATTTCAAAATTCAATTATCAAATTGGTTTTTTATTGATGGTGCAAGATATAGAAATTAAAATAATTGAGTTTTTCAATAAATACTATTTCAAAACTCTTAGCCCTTTGTGTATTCATTCAATATTTTAATTTTTAATTTTAAAAAGAAATATTATTGTACAGGCAGTGCCGAGCTCCCTTTTACAGTTATTTTTAATATCACACCTTTCTTCTATGCGTTAGAACAGTTTTTATTTAGAATTGAATAGAAAGTCTTTTGTGCTGGTAATGTTTGGGATCTAGAGCGATTAAGGAGCTTTGTCTCGGGTAAAGGAGGTTGGAGTTAATTGTTCTTTACTTTGTTCCCAGGCCAAGAGACTCTCCATGAATGATTTGGCTGCTATCAAGGTCATTAAACTTGAGCCTGGTAAGTGGTCTGGTGCCGTGCATTAATCTCTGCCGGTGTTTTACTCGTGAGGACAAAGTGGTGAACTTTAGTTTAATGAAAATTATAACTGTGTATCTCAGGTGATGATTTTGCGATCATACAGCAGGAAATCCTCATGATGAAGGATTGCAGGCATCCAAATATCATCGCTTACTACGGGAGTTATCTCAGGAGGGATAAATTGTGGATATGTATGGAGTATTGTGGTGGTGGATCGCTTCAAGATATTTATCATAGTATGTTGATTTTTTTGCTTGATTGAACGTGTTTTTGGTGTGGTCTTCATTATCTTGCGTTTGATTTGTAGTTACGGGCCCGTTAACGGAAATTCAAATAGCATATATGTGTCGAGAAACTTTGCTTGGTCTTGCCTATCTCCATGGCATGGGCAAAATGCATCGGGATATTAAAGGTGCCAATATTTTGCTCACTGAGTCCGGTGATGTCAAACTCGCCGACTTTGGAGTTTCAGCACAAATAACAGCAACAATAAACAAAAGAAAAAGTTTCATTGGCACTCCTTATTGGATGGCTCCAGAGGTATTTAATAATTACCATTCATTGTTTTGTTGTTTTCAATGCCGTGCTTCATTATTATTTAAACACACGTTACTTCCTATTCAGGTAGCAGCAGTTGAGAGAAAAGGAGGTTATAATCAACTCTGTGATATCTGGGCTATCGGTATAACTTCAATAGAACTAGCAGAATTACAACCTCCAATGTTTGATCTCCATCCTATGAGAGCTCTATTTCTAATGTCAAAATCAGGTTTTAAACCTCCAACATTAAAAGATCGTGACAAATGGAGTCCCACGTTCCACAATTTTGTAAAAGTAGCACTCACAAAAAATCCTAAAAAAAGGCCAACAGCTGAAAAGCTTTTGCAGGTAAATAATTATAGTTTTAAATGCCTTACAATTCTTGTTATGCCATTACAATCAAAATTTAATCTTTTATAGCATGCGTTCTTCCAAAGTGAAATGAGTAAACGGCTTGCTCTAGAATTGTTGCAAAAAGTTTCAAATCCTAGCCACATGTTTGCAGAGTTGGAGCCTGATGAGGATGGTGCTGTACCAAATGTGCCGCAGCGCATTGCATCAAGGCATACAGCCAAACCAAGACCAAAGAGCCCCGATTCACAATTAGACAGTGAGGGTAAGTTCAAATTAAAATTAATACATAATCTTCACAAAGCCTTAGATGCCAAGTTAGTTCATCTTTTTAAACGTCACTTCTTTTAAAAAACAAAAATATTTCACAAAAACAAATCTTAATTAAATGGTGAGTCATGAATAACTCCTTGCGTTAGTTAAATTGTAGTTGATTAATTGTCTCATTGTTCTACTGCGTTTTTAAATTATGCCATTCAAACTATACTTGGCATGTAAGTTTTTTAAATTCTTCAAATGTTTCTCAAGGCACATAAGGATTAAATTAATTTCTTTATTTCTTTTTAGATCGATTTAATTTAGATGACGGAACACTACAAAGGGATTCAACGTCCCCTTCAGTTGATAATAATCCAGCATGGGATATTATGGACATCATGAATAACGTTAAGGTTTGTTGTTTCTTTTTTACTTCACTTATCTTTAGTGTGCTTGATAAATTCATAGAGCATTTAATAATTTTGATATTTTTTATTCAGACTGTTCATAACTGTGATGTACATCCAGACTGTGGAATCGGATCTGCTTTCGAGGATGGCCAAGAGAAGTAAGTTTAAATTTTATTTGTGGAAAAATTATGATCTGCAACAAATGAAATGCAATTGCTGAGACAGGGATCGTTTTGCGGGAAAGGGCTGAGGCTTCGTACGTTCGACTTTTATCTTTTGCTTTGAACTTCATTCACGAAAAACTCAACATCTATCAAAACTTGTAGTTATGCTTCTATCATTCGACATTTTCTACAACAAATCATAAATTCTATCAGCCATACATAAACTTAATTAAAATTTTTGCCTGCAAAATTCAAAATTTATCCTTCTCCGTCTCACTGTTCATTGATCTAGTAAGGGTGTCGGTTTCAAGAAAAACATATCTTTATGAACTTTGTAGCATTGATGCAGATAGTAAAGTCAAACACAGAAGCAAATCTGGCACGGAGATCTTTCGTATGAGCCTCAGGTAAAACATCAATGGTGAAAGGGAAGTTTAAAATAACTTGCAAAGTTTGGAATAACTCAACAATAATTAAAAATCTAATCTGAAAGCGTACTTTTTTTTACACGAAAGATTTAATACGTGCTGTTTGTTGACAAAACAACGACTTCGTTTCTCTTCGATTTTGCACAATTCCTTATTATTCTTTTGCATGACATAAAAGCATGATAATTTACTTGTTGATTGTAGCTTTCTTTTTTCTTTTCTTTTTTATTTAGTTCTTTATTATTACAATTTTTTTGGTATTTAATTATGACATTTATGACATAATTTAAAATTTTGAAGTAAGTATTAGTTTTTTGAGTGTATCTAATAAAACCTTTTATGTTAATAGTTAATTTTTTTGTTTTAACTGTAATTGTATAATTTACATAAATTTTATTACTTTTATTTTCTGCTCTTTCAGCAGTCTTACTTTTGTTCGAATGATTTTGTAATTTTCATAATTTCTCCCAACAGGAGTCTATTGCAGTACATTGATGAGGAGTTGTTGCTAAGGTATCGGCAGGTAACCTTTTCCCTCGCACTCGCAATCGCGCAAGTCTAACTTTAACACTCTGCTGCACCACGCTTCTTACAGTAAATTATCAAACACCGACATATTTTTTTGTTTTATTTTTTTATCTTTCTTAGAGTTCCTGTGATTTTATGTAAACTCAGTGCTGCACTACTTTGTCACTCTTATTTTTCGATCTTCTAGTAGCAAAGAATCAATTGCAAGTATACTGCAGCACTGAAGGTATTAATTTTTATGCATGAAATGTGTATGTCTCATTTCTTTTTTAAGTCTACAGTTTCTTTTTGCATGAATCTTCAATATGCTTTCTTCCATTTTCTTATCTGCTTATTTTTACACCACTGTCGCACTGGAAGCTTCAGCCTTTGCTTTGATCTAATATAAGTCTAAAATGTCAAATAACTATGTGAACATTTTTTTTCCATGCAATTGTTTCTAACAAATTAAACTCTAATAAAAATTAGTTTCTGTCGAGCTTCGATAATGAAGAGGAATAAGGATAAAATTAATAACTAATGTAAAATTTGCCAAGTATAATTGCAGTTTTAACAAAATTGTGTAATTGCTACTTAAATTCGTAATTTTAGTGTATAAATGTACATAGAAATTTAAAGATTATTTAAAACTCTTATAATACAGTGTAGGAAATGTAAAAGTTTCACAAAATGCTCTTATGCTTACATGAATAAATGTGTGAATATAAAGAGCTAATAATGCAAGAAGAAAAAAACCAACAATAGAGTAAAAATAGAAACTTTCGTATGTTCAGGGGAAATGCAATTGCCGGGCATTGTGACCAGCTCTATTCGCTGCAGTAAGTAGAATAATAAGCGAACTCTCGATAATGTATCAGACGAAGCTCGAAATGCTTAAGACATTAGAGTGTAGCTTTATTTTTTCGTGTTTTTTGATCTAATTACTATTTTACAAGCACCGAAATCCAAACTAATCTCATTTCGTTTATTTATTTTTTTTTTCATAAACAACGAATTTCTCGTATACTAATGAAATTAATTATTTTCAGAGCGACGTTACCTCTCGGCGAGACGTCAAACGACTGCGAGGTTCATCGAGGATTCTACGGAAATTTATCAGGTACGATCGATTCACCTAGAGTACACAATATATACTGCCAATCGTCCATAAAAATGTCGTAGAGCTTGTAGAATGTTAGTTGACGCAATTTGGAATTTAATGTCTTATATAAAAGTGGTAAGTTAATTTTTTTAGACTAGGTTTTTGGGGTTCTTAATCAAGGGCTCTGTTCATTTTTTGTTTATAAGCTTACTACTTGTTGTTTTTTTGATTTTCGAGATTGTTTGAGCTTGTACAAAAAAGTGAGTAAGACGTAAAATGTACGTAGTTTGAAAGACAGCTGGGTAAAATCGTTTTTAAAACGCGAAACTCTCTCCTTGAAAGTATCCAGTAAGTCTATGATATATATATCGAAAGCAGTTATGCATTAATTTTTAATTGGTTAGGAGGTCAAATGATTAGAAACACTTATAAATTAAAAAAAGGTATAGTAACATTTTAATTGCTCCTGTAAAAATCGCGGTAAAAATCGATCTCATTTATAGCAAGTAACTATTCATAATTAAATAGGCTATTAATGGCTAGTTACTGGCTATTAATGAGATTAATCTTTTTTATTTTTCAGCGAGAAATTGAATGCACCGATATGCAATATTCATTTTAGAAGTACCTATTATATTTTATTAGTCATTGGTTTTTAATTCGTGAAATTATCGGATTTCATGGATCTATAGTTTTTTCAGTTATATTTTATTTATTCATATAATGTAGAATGGGAACTAGGATTTTTATTACAAAAAATTTGTTTAAATTTTAGTATTTATTAAATTTTTAATTTAAATGTTAGAAATACTTTATAACAAATAAAAAATAGCATCTATGGTAGAAATAAAATGGTAAAACTGGTTAATTTTGTAAATATATTCGATTATAATTAAACCGGTAGAACTGAATGTGAGTAGTTTTCGGCCATTTTCAAATGACAATTAGAGTTTTATAATGGGTATTCGAGCATTTCGTCGGTAGTGTTCCAACTTATATTTCGTAAAAATTATCCTAATTTTAATTTTCAATTCTAAATTACATACAAGATTAAAAAATTAATGTAATCGTCGCTAAATAATAAATTTAATATAGTGGCTCAGTCCATCGAGTTAGTATAATATACCCTCAAATTTATAAAAAGTATTCATTACGTGAATGAGTTAACAATTAAAAAATCATAATGATCATCAAAATAAATATTGCATTCTATAATGCAGTTCATAAATCCGTTCATTTTGATGCTAAAAGTGCGAAGCAATTTTAATTTGACATCTCACAAAACAATCTGCTAAATACGGCTTATTTTCACAAATCAAGTGTTTCTAATAATTCGGCTATCCAAACCTACCTACATATCCTCATTCCCCCATAAACATCCCACGCGCGCAGCACCTCTCTGACTCGCAACCACGCAATTCTCCCCCGTCCAAAGTAATCCTTCCAAATTCCCATCAATCACAAAACTTACTGGCTATCCCTTCACCGAGAGAAGACCCTGTACAAAGATAAAAACCACATCAACCACCGAAAAGAAAATCCAAAAAAATCAGTATACACATACACATACACACACACACACACACCATATGGGCAAGGGCACCGCAGCCAAAACCGACGCCCGACCCGTGTAAAAGTATATCTATATATACCATAAATGTGTAGTGTAGTGCCGGGCCTTGGTTTTGGCTACACGGGGCAAGGGTCTACAATAACACACACACCTACACTAAGAAAACCATGGGCATTAATAACTCCCACTTGTGGTGCAAAATCTTCACCACTGAGAGACATTGGATGTTTACGCTCACGCGTGGCAGGTACAGTCGCTCACAGTGGTGGGAAATCTTCCCCACGAAATAACAACGCATGTTTACGATGACGCGTGGCAGCAAAAGTTGCTCCCCATGGTGCGAAATTAGCCCCACAACTGGCGATGTTTGTTTACGGTCACGCGTGGCAGTGAGAGTTGCTCACTGTGGTGTTAAATTCGTCCCACAACTGGCGATCGTGGAGCCAATTGCACATCACGGTGAGCGACTTTTGCTACCACGTGTGGCCGTAAACAAACATCACCAGTTGTGGGACTAATTTCACACCACGCGCAATGTATAATATGCAATCTTGAACCGTGGGGGTTATTTTCAACCATGGTTTTCTCAGTGTAGCCAGCTATAACACTCACGCACACACACTGAGAGAATACATCGGTCAGACTTGCTGAACTGTTCGGTAGTTTTGACCGAAGTGAGTTCAGTAGTATGTATACGGCAAGAATAGCGGAACAAGTTCGGCAGCTGAGTCTCCGTAACCTCATTTTTTCACAAATAATGAATATTTTAATGAATTTCTTATCTTTTTGTTACTGTAACCTTTTTATATATGATTAGTTAGTCTAAGTTACATTTTCGATGTTCTACTTTAACCTTACTTCTGTTTTACCTTATCACAAACGTGATAATGAGGCTACAATAAAGCGGAACACCACACATCACTTTTAATACACATCCGGCAAAACAGCCGAACTGTTCCGCAGTTTTTACCGAACTCCTCGGTAAGAGTGACAGACTATGGCCCCCGCAAAGTTAGCAATGCGACTTCGGCAAGCCTAACTGAACCATTCTCTCAGTGCACACCCACGAGATCGGCATGTTAAATATCTGACGCGGGCTATCTGATATCCCCCGGCCCGTAGGCTCGTCGCTGCTGCACCAGGCGAGTAGTAGTCCCCGCCGGCTGCACAGCTCGATGGAGGAGCTCTCGGGCAGCGGCAGCGCCAGCAGCGGCTCCGTCACGATCGGCCTCGGCACTGGACTCGGGCCCGCCCCGAGCATCGTCCCGCCGGGCGGTAATCAGGCCGCGGGACAGCGCCAGCGCTCGCTCAGCGATAGCGCGGGCAGGCGCGACCCGCCGGCCAACTCCTCCTCCTCCCCGCGCTCCAATGGTAATCGTCAAATCTACACCCCGCTGCTGATGATGGACGGCCTGCGGGCCTCATGTTGCTGCACGTACGAACGAACGAACGAACGATCGAGCGATTTGTCGAGTGTCCCTAGTGTGAGAAATCTATTAAATCCTATTAAGGGGAGGCCGGAGCGAACTTTGCCATTGTGATCTCCACCTCGCGCCGTATTTTTCATTATACGTCTAAAATTCACATAGTAACATCAAAATCGAGGTTGATAATAGTTTGATATTATGTAAAGAACACCGGACAACAGCAATTTTGTTTATTAGTAGCCTCAAAAGTTTTTTATTATGAAATATTGTTACAATTGACGAATGGAAAACGGTAAAAGTGATGGTCATTTTACCGTTTCTTAGCCTTACTGATAGCTTCACCTCGCGCCGTATTTTTCATTATTTTATAAAATTGTGCGCAATTATGTACGCTTGAAGCTTTATAAACATTTATTATTATGACAAGAACACCGGACAACCGCATTTTTGTACCATAAATGATCACAAATTTTTATTTTTATGATATTAATTTTTGAGGTTAGGTAAAATCTGCACCAATCAGGATAGCTCCGACCTCCCCATAATTCCTTTTGCAATTTTTGTATTGGTGAATATGATTTAATAGATTTCTCACACTAGGGGTATAAGGAGCATGCTGTGAACATGAAAGAAAGAGAAAAGAATTTTACGAATAGATACGTAGATGAGTTTTGAGTGTCTGTGTTTGGTAGAGGCTGTCTGTGTTGTAAGCGGGCTTTGTGTGCTGCTGGATTGTGCCTCTTGCTGTGCCAGGGCTGTCTTTGAGCTGTTTGTGGGACTTTTTGTTGTTGTTGTTGTTGTTAAGTCTTTTTGAGATTGTCGAGTGTAGTTACTAACAACTGTCTGGCTTGCGTTTCTCGGTAATCTGTGTTTGGGTATTTAGGGAAGATCGGGAGTTGATCATCTTTTTACTTCGTTATTTTGTTCAGGATGATGTGTTTAATCATTTTAGTTATCTACAAATTCTGATTCTTAATTTATTTAACATTTCTTAAAGTCACTGATAGCATTTCAAAATTATACTGTTATACTAAAACAAATCTTCTTCCAAAAGGAAATAGAACTTTTACATTCTAACACTGCACTTAAAAATACCGGAAGGACTACGAAACTTGATACGAAAATACAGGATACATAATACATCAGGTGCAAATAATCGGGGATAAGCTGCAAGAGAACACAAAAAGTTTTCCTTTCAAACCTAATCTCTGGTTAATTGAAGATTTTGTATCTTGTACCAAGTTTGGTATTTAACTCTTAATTCACAATTTTGATTATGACCATTGACCACATTTTCTACAAATACATGTATTCAGAATAAGCTTACTCAATATCGTGTAATATGTACCTATAACTAACGATCAAAATCACTTTATTACTTTATTTGTTAATTTAAATTAATTACTGAAAGTACTTGTTTCAATACATTCTTATTCCGATCTCCCCTTTCAAATTTCTCCTGTATTATATGTGTCGATTTTCAGGGAAATTCACTATAGATTTCGTTACGTCACTTTGTATTTATTGTTTTATTTATGTCCTAAATGTGGGGTATAAAATTATTTAAAAATGTTGTATGTTTGTACATCGTAAATCATCATCTTACATTGTTAAAGTCACATCAGAAAAATACGTAAATTGTAATTCAAAGGAAAAATTATTGACAATTTATTAAAAAATATTTATATATAATCACACAATTATCACGATCCATCGTATTATTTACTCTCGTATTTAAAAAATAAAGCATGTCGCTTCTTTTTATAACAAAAAAAACATACTAGGTGTAAGATAAGTATGGAAACCCTAAAATTTCTGGAAAGGAATGCATTTTAACTGAAAATATCAAATGGGAAAGTTTCAGGGTTTTAAAAAAGTTATCATATGGGCTTATCAGATTTTGGATCCAAGGTCAATTTTGAGCCTTACTTGAACCAGATTTTTCATCGTTAAATTATTATTCAATGTGAAATTTTATATTCAAATTAAGGTAATTAGGGTTGACAGGCCCAAAGTTGGCCCAAATACATTGTGTAAATGACCTGTCTGAAGGTAAAATTTCGCTCTGAATACGAATCTACGGTATAAATGGGTGTTCCCATATGAAAAAAAATTGACTCCAGACCAAAATACATCTTGGAGCCAGAACCTGATCAACCCATCTTATACACCTGTTCCTAAACCCCTAAAACTTCCCCATTAATTATTTTCACCGAAAGCCCTTTCCTCTCGAATCATTTGAAGCTTCCCATCCTCTTCTTACACCCCGCATACGCCAATAATTAAAATCGTGCATTCCTTCTGCATTACGAACGAACCACATTGAATGGCAAAAAGAGCGGCTTATATATTTCTCCGAAACTCTAATTTGGTTGCGCGCTATCCTGTAACGAGTGTGTACCCGCGTCTTTTTCAGGCGAGAACGAGGTGTCGGACAACGGTGAGGAGAGCATCGGACCCGATCTGCTGTCGGACACGCCGCCGGTACCGCCGAGAAGGAGGGACAGGAAGAGGCACACGCCGCCCAGGCCGATCAGCAACGGGCTGCCACCGACGCCGAAAGTACACATGGGAGCATGCTTCTCGAAGGTAGGATTCGCGAAGGTTATGGAAGAGAACAAAATTAAGTTTAAAACGAGGCTTTGGAAACGATTGATGTGGAGTTCGTTCGATTTCTTTTTTACAGTGAAATGGATTCTTTTTATTTAATTTTCTCCAAGTTAAGGACTAAAAAATTAACAAACTCGTGATAATTTATACATATTTATTACATAAATTATCTACACTAAGTAGTATAAAACAAAAACTTTAAATGCATTTTTACTTCTTGTTTTTTCACTTTGTTGTACCTAAACAAAAGAAAATCGCCATAAAAAATACACAATTTTATTTTGTTTAAAATACGAAAAAATACAAAAGAATTTATAAACATTTTTAAAATATGCTACTTTTGAGAAAAAAGAGTATTTCTGCTTATAACGCAATAATTAATGCACTAGTGAAGTTCTTAGTTTAGCTAGTGAAAACCACTATTGATCTTTTTTCCCATAAAAAACGCAGCTAAAATGTTTAGAAAAAGCAGTAGAGCTTTACGTTAAGGTAGTTTTTGTACACATGGCAAAATATTTCTATATTATTGTATGAAATGAGGATTCCCATGGCAACCCCCTTGAGGGAACGTATGAAACCAACACCTTTGTTTAAAGCGCGTTCAGATATGAATTAAAAAAGAATTGACCTCTCTAAGTGCGGGGAAAGTTATAAAAAATAATATCTAGGTATGGATTAATGCCATTTAAAGCAATATATAAAGTATAACCATGCTCGGGAATTTCTACTTAATCATCCGACATTTTAACACGTTTTTCTCAACTTTCCCCACACTTTAGGGGGTCAATTTCTTTTTAAAAATTCTTGTTTTGATGAGCTCTGAACAATGGTATCAGATTTATACGTTCTCCTTTAACAGATCAGATATTATAAATCCATGGGCATCCTCCTTTGATGTTTTTCATTTTGTACAAACACTACCTTAAAAGTTAAATTTCGTGTTTAAGTAGATGCCTGTCGAGTATAGTAAGACACCCACTTGTCAGCTCGACACTTATCCACTCGAACGTTTATCAATATCATCATCGGTAATTTTGCTCGTGATGAATAATCAATGCATCACTTAAAGTCTCATCATGCCGTTACTTGCAATTAGGTATTCAACGGATGTCCTTTGAGAATACATTGTACGGCGAGTTGGATTCATCCGGACACGAGGGATCAGCACCTTCTGATCGCCGCCGAGGAGGGAATCTACAACCTCAATTTGAACGAACTGCACGAAACCGCGATCGATCAGTTGTATCCAAGGCGAACGATTTGGATGTACGTCATCAAAGATGTTTTAATGTCTCTATCAGGTAATTAAATACGTCGGTCAATTGGTATTTTAAAAAGGTGCATTTAAATCGTTATTTGTAATATTTAAACTCCTTTGTAGGAAAAACACCACAGCTTTATAGGCACGACCTCCTAGCGATGCAGAGTAAGCAGACCCATAGGTTTTCACTCCACATGAACAAAATCCCAGAGAGATTAGTACCCAGGAAATTTGCGCTCACGACCCGCGTACCGGATACGAAAGGCTGCACGAAGTGTTGCGTAGGACGGAATCCTTACAACGGGTATGCAAAAATTCATCAATTTTCTATTTCTATTTTAATTAACCCGTTACGATCAAGATCTTCTATCCAGTAAAAAAAACAAACTTTTTTTTGTATATTATTTATGGAAGAAATGGTTAAAAGTTATGTATCCTAGATGATACATACTGCAATTCAGGGCTATTTTTGGAAAAATGTTGAAATTTTGGTTGTTATGAAACTAATTATTTATTCATTAATAAATTTTTGCAAAATTATATTTTCAACCCCGAAAATCTGTATCCATCCTGCATGATACATAAGTTTTAACATGCCACGCAAACTAACGACTCAAATTAAGCTCTTAAATACGTACATGCTAAGTATAATATTATAGTATATCATTTTTAAAAATTGACTACTTTCAATATAACAAATTAAAAAGTTGCATCTTTTTTCAATTAAAATAAAGCTTGGGTAGTCGGTACATCAACTAAAATACTTGTAATGTACTCTGTTAAAATGAAAGAAAAGAAAAATATCCGATGCATAATTAATCGGTGTCTGCATATTTTTCTAGACTTCCTCAATGAAAGTAGAAAATTGAATTTGACCCTTTTACAACCTTTTTAATTGCGTGTATCATGCAGGTCGCGTACGACTACGCCTTGAGAAAGTAGATTTATCATTTTCTACATTTCCTATTTCAGATACAAATACTTATGCGGAGCGCTGCCGGCGGGAATTTTTCTAATGCAGTGGTACGACCCGTTAAACAAATTCATGCTGTTGAAGTACTTCGAATGCCCGCTGCCTTTGCCGCTGAACGTCTTCGAGATGATAATAACGCCGGAAATGGAGTACCCAATGGTCTGCGTCTCCGTCAAACAAGCTTTCCATCAGAATAAATTGAAACTTGACCTGATTAATATGAATTCTGGAGCTAGCTGGTTCCATAGCGACGAATTAGAGGAGATGGACGGTTCTGGTAATCTCTAGCTTCTTTAAGTCGCCGCGTTCCTCGCACGAATTTCTGGCGTACAAGATTTACAGTTGTTAATTTGTTTTTTCAGCGACAGTCATTCCACGAAGAGAAACTCTTCAAGTAGTTAGCGTAGCGCAGCTCGAAAAGGACGCCATTCTCGTTTGTTATGATAGTGAGTATGCATTTTCTAGAATTATTCTTTGTGATCTCTGTATCCGTGATACTGATAGATTGATGTTCTTGGTAGATTTGGTGAAAGTAGTAACTTTAAGTGGAAAGCCGCGAACTAGTAAAAAGCAAATGGCAGAGCTGCAGTTCAATTTCCAAATTGAATCTACAAGTGAGTATTTTTCGTTGAATGAAAGAATGCAAAAGTACGCTACTATAATTAGCATAGAATGTTGAGGTATCGATAGTACATAATTGGATTAAGAACGTTTTTCGGTGTACTTGATAGGCTGCAATCTTGAATTCGCATTCTGACAATGACAATTGTTTCAGTCGTCCTGCCGGATAGCCTTCTTGCCTTTCATAAGCACGGAATGCAAGGTCGCAGTTTGAAGAACGGCGAGATTACGCAAGAAATCAGCGATCCAAGCCGAACCTACAGACTGCTGGGTTCCGACAAGTAAGTGCGCCTCGTTTTAACGACTCATAAAATTTAAACGCCAGCGCGAGAAAGAGACAATGGCAGAGAGAGAAAACTTACGCAACGCTGAAACAATGTTTCTTTTTTTTTTAGGGTTGTCATGCTGGAGAGTCATTTAGTGCACACCGGCACGCTGAACGAGAGCGAAGGCGCTGATCTCTACATCCTCGCGGGTCACGAAGCGAGCTACTAATTTTACTCGATAGCAGAGGAAGAGAGGGGAGGAAGAGAAAAAAAATGAAGAAGCTGCGCAAAGAGCAATGAAGCTTTATTTTTTTGTCCGCGGAGAGCAAAGATTATATAAATAATGAGAGAAAAAAAAGCAAATCGCAGCAGACTGCAATGAGTAGACTGTTTTTAAAAAGCTGCTGTGCGACACAGCGGCGTGTAAGTATTATAATTCGATTTCGCGGAGCTTTAACGAGACGAGCGGAGTCGCCAGCAAAACAAACAAAAAAAATACTCCATTTAAGCCGTGTGTACACGTTAATACTACAGCTTTGAGGTGATCGAAGCTTTTGCATTCCTCGAATCTTTGAATTATTTTTGACGACACGACGAAGTGCCGAAGTTCACGGGCCACGGGGGGGATTGTACGACGATTTCACAATCGGATGTAGATGAGCGAGAGGGAGAATGACGAAAATCTACGTGAATGCGTAACGGGGAAGTATCGACGACGATGTGAGCTGACAGTATCGAAGTAGGAAAAAATAGCGAAACGAGTCGTTGCGAAAAAAAAAAGAGATAAGTTGGTCAAAGCCGAGAAGCTAGAGAAACTGTCTTCCCCTTTCAGTAGAAAGAGTTTTAAAACTCTACTTCGTATATTGCGTAGCGCGCCGACATATCGACGAGAAGTGCAACTTTTGAGTTTTCATTTGTGTATTTTGACCCTTTAATTTCGCAGTGAATTAGAGGGATAACAAAGAAAAAAAACATCGGACAATAAGATGATGTTCAACGTAATAAAGAGAGCTCTTAGTTTTCCAAAAAGTAATACCAGAGAAAAAAGTATATAATTTTAAAGATGAAAATAATCAGTACCATAAACAGAATATAACTAAAGCAATTGTAAACGTACGAGTGTTTCATTGCGAAATTAAAGTTCACGGGCTTCGACAACGCAAACGGAAACTCTGCGGCTAGAGCAAATTGTTATAGAATTGAATAGAATGTATAAAAAAAAGAAGATTTATGCAGGTAAAAAAAACAATTGATAATAAAAAGATGAAAATTTTAAATGAATAGCATCCCATAGATGAAGTAGGAAGACTAGCACAGCGATCAAAAGTACCTGTCAGCATCGACCACAAAATATAAACAAAATGAAAATAATAAAACAAGGTAAAAAACGGCTTTGCCACCGCACAATCATACCAAATGATATTTTATTATTCGGGCAAGACGTCAAGTGCCCTGGGAACTTGGAAATCAACGAATGCGAAAGTTTTGTCGCTGCGGGAACAATACAAAATTTAGGATCAGTCAAACTTAAGATATTACGCGATCGTATAAAGGCTTTAAAGTGTTTCCGAAGCAACAATGGAGCTTAGACAACGCATTATTTGAAAAGAGGAACTAAAGTTTTTTTCCAAGTCCTGCAAGAGGTAAAATCGTATGATGTAGAGCAGAGAAAGAAAGAAATATATATTTAGAAGCGCTCGGATAGAGTTGAATTTCAATTCCAAAATTAACAAAATTCTCCAAAAAAAATATTTATTCTAATTGTCTAATAATCGTATAGCTTGTGTATAAATTATTTTTGAATTAATTATGTTGAATTATGAGACAATCTTAAATTCTAGAATCAAAGTTTTCCCAAATATTTTTCGATAATATAATTGCAGAGAGAAAAAAAACTCGACAAAGAGAAAAGCGAAAAGGGAAAAATCAACGCAAAGCGTAAACGCGAATTTCGAGACGCATCAAAATCCCGAGATTCACCTCGCAATCATCCGAGCAACGGTTTAGCAAAGAGAGATGTGTTCTATTCTTCGTAAGCAAGGAAGTCGACTCGCGGATTTTCGAAGAGGAAAGAGGCGCGCGCGGTGGACTGCTGTGAAGGGAGTCGGGAGCGAATGGAAAAGGGAGGAAAACAAGACAAAAATAGGAAAGTCGAGATTAGCAAAGTACTTAGATTTAGAGGAAAAGAAAATACGTCGTCTAGACGCGTAGAGAGAAGAGCGTTTTAGAGAATGGTAAATAAACATTGCTAGCGCGGTTGTACATAATGTGTATAACGAAGCGTCGCTGCTTTCGGTTCTTCGGCTGTTTCGCCTGTTTTTTTTTCTTGTTCTTCGTCATTATTATGTAGTTCGTCTTTTTTACTCGAGAATAAAAAAAAATAAAGAAAACGTATAGGGATTTATCGACTATAGGACAGTATTGAATCTATTTATTATCGTGATTATTATACATGATTCTATTGTATTATTGAGAAAATCGTCGCGATTTAATGAATTATTATCATTTGCTTACATGTGTAAAAGCGACTAGCCGATGTTTCTGTACATAGAGAAACTTCTCGTAATAAAACTTGTTTCTTAAAATCACCAAGTCAATCTTTATTTAACCCTGTATGTTTATAAAACATTATTTTCCTTATTTCTTAATCTTAAAATGAATTAATTGTGAAGAGAGACGGGTAGGGAAAAAAAGTTGTACACAAGGAATTGTCGATAAAGGTACATTTATTAATATTATTTATAACTCGATACGAGCCTTTTCACTGTAAATTCTTGTTAAAAATGTACATAAATCTACATAAATTTATATAAATCGATTTGAAATGGATGGAGATCTGTGGCTTTGAAATCCAGTGAATCTCAGACTGATTCCATCGACGTCAAAAAAGCCCTTTCTTTATTTACTGTAACGCTTGATAATTATTATAAAATACTTGTACTTTGCCTTATGCAAGTTTAGACTATAACACAGTTTAACAGTAGATTCAAAAAGACTCGAAAATCATTTGCATTAAGATTAAAGCTACAGTAGTAAAAAATGCAAAGGTTTATCGCACGACATTATGGCCAACTTGTCCCGTCACTTCCCTCCTCTTGCAAAATAATTTAAATCGCATTAGAGTTAACTGATGTGTATACTTTTGCACCATCGCAGATAATCTAATAGCAAAAACTCAGCCTTATCTCGGTGGACTTGACGTCTCGAGTTCATAATTATAATTTTCAACATTAATCAACAATTTTTGGCTCATAAATTTCTTTCTTTTTTTTTTAACATTTTAAGAACGAACGTTATATTAAATAGTTGATACATTATAACAACACATTTTATCTTGAGTGATCGAGAGATATGTCTGTTTAAATATTTAAAAATGATTTCGTTTCATTGCTTCTATCAAACATTAAGTAGTAGATACTTTAGAATTTGAATATCTCATTATTAACAATGATAGATACATTTTTTGAAATTTGGCGTTTTACGCTTATTATGGACGCAATAAGTATATTTTTTATTCAATTCATATATTATTATATTGGTTTCTATTCCGTTATGTTTTAAAAATTTGATATTTTCTTAGTAGATATATTTAAATTTGAAAGTTTAAATAATGCAAGAAAGTTAAAAGTGAACGACTGCTACAGTTAAAAATCGACGTTAATTAAAATATTTTAATTAATATTGTCAATGTCAATTATGAAACAAATAAACAATTTTACATGAAGACAAAAACAAATTTTTACATAAATCATTGCAATCATCGTTAATATGAAGTTAAAAAAAATGAAGACGAATGAAACAAATTTTTATCACAAGTTCATCTTTTCTAAGGACAAGTACATATATCCGAAACGTTACGTATGTACTTCAACAAGTGTTTTAAACGCTGACTCCACACGTTGAATAATTTAAACTCTGCTCGTTTCCCCCGATTAACATCGTCCTCTCTTAATTACACACTATTATACTTCTCTTTAACGCAAATACCCCCATAACGAACTCGTGACTCAAGACTTCCTACAACGATGAGAAAGTTCGGTGAAACATCAGAACAGTCGAGTCCTATCTATATAAAATAGCGAAACCCTGTACGGAGCATTTCATTGAAAACACTACAAAAGAAAACCTCAATTATAAATAAACAATTTTAATTACTTCCTCGCTATAACCTATTTCATCTGCATAACCATGGTCAGCTTATCGATTAAGTAGCATACATATATCTCAAATCTCAGAACAATTCCTTTATTTATTATCATTTATATTATATATATATCTCTCTCTAATAAATCACCAACCACAGCTAACCGATGCCTCTCAACCGTTCTCAATGAAATCCTCTAACCGCGGGTCCCACTAACAGCGAAATCCAGCGGCTTTTTCACAGCTTACAAAAAAAAATGAAGAAAAATAAACAAGAAACACGCTGCTCCTCATCACGCGTCAACTTGCGCCTGCAATTGGCCAACCATCTTCTTCACCCATCCGACTTGACTCTGGCCCGCCGACACGTCGTCCTCCCTAATACTCCCCTCCTTGTCCTTCTCCGCGATCCTGGAGCCCCGACACTTGACGATCCTCGCCTTCAGTTTCAGGTGCGCCGGCTTCTGCGCGAGGGCCGGCTTCTCGCTCGCGAGTCCCGCGCTCCTTCTGATCTTCCTCTTGAGCGGCACGGGCGGCGGGACTTTCCTCGCGCTGCCCGCGGTGTCGTTAATCGACTTGAGACTCGACTCGTCGGCGTCGCTGAATATTGCACTGTCCCTGAAGGTCTCCTCGGTCTCGGCCTCCCCGTACTTCTCGATCGTCTCGAAGGACCTCTCGTAGAAGCTGTCGCCCTCGAGCGCCTCCACCGCCTCGTCCACCGTCTCGAACACCTCGTCCTCCTCGTCCTCCTCCTCCTCCTCCTCCTCCTCCTCCTCTTCCTCCTCGTTCTTGTTGCTCGACAGTAGGTTCCTGCGGCTCTCGGCGAAGAGCTTGATGGGATCGGCGTAGTCGGACTGGGCTATGCGCGCGCCCAGGCTCGAGCTGCCCTGCTTGTGGTACGGCAGCTGTAGATGCTCGGGACGTATCTTGAAGCTGCTGTTGTTGTTGACGCAGCCGATGAGGTCGGAGGCGTCGGAGGCGAGGGTGTCCCTGGAGGTGGATTTCGAGGTGGATTTGTTGCTGGTCTTGCCGCTGCTGCGACGGCTGAAGGAGCGGAAGTAGCGCGTGCGCTCGATCTCCTCGCTGCACTCGAGGGCCTCCGTGCTCTGGCTGGAGCGAAGGCCCTGGAGACGGCTGCCGGCTTTGGAGAGGACGGCGCGGAGACTACTGCCCGAGTGGCTGGGGGTTATCGTGCCGCTGGTGAGGTCTGGAAGAGAGAGAGAGAGAGAGAGAAGGTGAGATGGTGAGATGCTGGGTTTTGGGGTTTGGGTAGTTGGCGATGAACTATGTTGCTTCTTGTCGGAGCATGATAGAAATCAAGGAAATTCAGGCGATGTTTAGCAATGATTGGTGAAAATGAGATTCTTTAGAAGAATTAATGATGGGTTGTTTTTAATGAAGTTTGGAAGTTTGGCAAACATTAAAAATAACTTTGGTATCGATAAGAACATTTAGAGACAAAGCATAGTAAAATTTGTCAAAGTTATTTAAGATTCGCGAAGATCGGCATAGTGTATATTTCAAGAATATAAAAACTTGAATTAAAGTGGAGCAAAATCTATTGAGGGTACGAAAAATTTTTCAAAGTTAGGTAAAGTTACACAATAAACTACTAAATCAATAAAAAATGACAGCAAGCTATTTGCAAACTCTTATTCTTGTAAATTTAACTAAACATTACGTGATTTTTCTTGCTAAAACTTGCTAAACTTTGTCGACTTTTGCAAAGGATCGTAAATTGATTAGTTTAGCAAAATTTGGCTAAGGTTGTCAAGGTTTGGCAAAGTTTGGTAAAAAATTATTTCTACTGGACTAGACATACATTTTATAAATGACTAATAAACATTCCTCCTGGAATTAAATACTATTTTTACTTCTTTTATATAAATCAATGCCCCTCGATCAAATAAAATTATTACATTTATTCATTTTTAAATAATATTTATGAATATGTAAATATTTACATAATAAAACTATTAAAACTATTAAAATAAAACTATTTCGTTCAAACTAGACGATAATTCGTAAAAAAACAAAAAAAGTATTTATTGTACACTTGTTGAAATAAAATGAACGAAAGGATGAAGTTATGGCCAATTAAGTTTTATTTACTGGCATTTATCTTCAATATAACTGATCGTAAAACAGACTGATTACAAAAAAATAGAATGTCGTTATAGTCCCTAATGATAACAATTGACCAGTTTTACTTCCTTTCGTAAAAAAGAGTAAAATTATTTATGATATAAGAATACTGTGTCTTCACTAATTATTTTATATATTATTTAACAATAACTTACTATTTCAAATCAGCTGTACATTTAATAGTTTAACATACATTCAAAAGTAAAAACTTCAACCACATCTTCCACATCTAAACCAATATAATCCATGAAAAACCCCAAACAACAGATTCAAATTTCCCTTGGCAAGGGTAACACTAGCGCCAAATATAATGTAAAATTCCCATAAGGCGAACGGCCTTGGAAGTTCTACAATCATGATATAATGCATTGCAGGGATACGAAAAATCACAATTTTATTACACTGTATAGAATCTTGAGATATTTTTAATAAATAATGATTTGTACAATATTTTTCATACTACCAAGAAGAGTTTTGCATTTCACCATCACTATAGAGCTAGCTCTCAAGCTCGTCCACTCTACGGGAATTTAGCACTATCATTTGGCGCTGGCGTTACCCTCGCAAAGGCGAATCCCCTCTCGCCAAAAATCCTCCTCACCTTTGCTAGCCGATCTATTCGCCCGATAGATCTTGTGATCGGGATGCACGTGGGTACTCGTCGAGAGCGTGGCCCCCCTGCTCATCGAGTCCGTATCGGTAAACGAGGCGTCGTCCAACGAGCAGAAGAACGTCGAGGAGGAGGTGGAGGAGCCACCGCCGCCGCCAGCCGTGATCGGGAACTTGGCTATCCTCGCGGAGCCCTGGCAGCTCGAGGCGTATCGCTCCATGTCCTCGAGATTGATCTCCGCGGGCTTGTCCGAGGCGATGGTGAAGGGCCGCTCGGTCATGGACTTGCCGTCGCGCTGGAGGAAGCGCGACTTGGAGACGTGGCCCAGGTCGGCGGCCTCGTTGTTCATCATCTGGAAGCTGCGCGGCAGGGAGCCGCACTTCTGCGGCTGGAGGGGCAGGCCCTCGCAGAGCTTCGTCAGCCAGACCGCGGCCTTGGTCGGGCAGTCCTGGGCGGTGCCGTCGTCGGCCGCGAGACAGCCGTGCCAGGCGTGCTGCAGGTTGTCGTAGTTGCTCAGACTGCCGGCTGCGAGACGAGGGAATAAGATTTTTTTCATTGTATTGATTCATTTGTTGCTCGGTAGTGGTGTAAGCTTGCGTGTGCGGGATTAAGGGAGAGCCTGGTGAATGCGGTTAGTCGGAATTCCGAAGAAGGTAACGCGATGTGGTGTTGTATGTTCGTGAATTTTAGTTTTATTTCTAATTAACCGTTTATCTGTTACGATTTATTCCGATAGACTTTTTCCAAAGGCGAAAGATTTTGTAAGATTTTCACGGGATTACTCAGAATTTGACATTGCTAAAAATGTAACGATTTTAAGAAAAATTTGACAAAATTACTAAATTAGCATTTGAGATTTCATAAAATTTTACTGGTTTCCTCATAAAAGACGCAATAGAGACTACGTTTAACTGAATGTTTCAAAATTTGACTTGCTTCGACTGAATTTTTCAGAAATTGTTTGAATTATCCAGTATTTCATATAAATTATTCGGTAATATTTAAAAAATTTCTCAGAATTTTAAAGAAACCCTCAAAATTTTCAAGAATCCCTCAAAATTTTCAAGAATTTCTCAGAATTTTAAAGAATCCCTCAAAATATTTCAAGAATCCCTCCGTATTTTCAAGAATCCCTCAGAAGTTTCAAGAATTCTTTAGAATTTCCAAGAATCCCTCAGAAGTTTCAAGAATTCTTTAGAATTACCAAAAATCCCTCAGAAGCTTCAAGAATTCTTTAGAGTTTCCAAAAATCCCTCAGAAGTTTCAAGAATTCTTTAGAATTACCAAAAATCCCTCAGAAGTTTCAAGAATTCGTTAGAATAACCAAAAATCCCTCAGAAGCTTCAAGAATTCTTTAGAGTTTCCAAGAATCCCTCAGGAGTTTCAAGAATTCTTTAGAATTACCAAAAATCTCTTAGAAGCTTCAAGAATTCTTTAGAGTTTCCAAGAATCCCTCAGAAGTTTCAAGAATTCTTTAGAATTTCCAAGAATTTCTTAGCATTTTCAAGAACTGCTCAGAATTTTTTAGGATTTGCAAGAACTTTTCAGAACTAGTTGTCCAATTGAAACAACATCACTTCACCTACAGAATCCTAATGAGTCCATTCCACGTAATAGCTTTAGATGAAGATTTAGGATGACAAAGCACATCTGATTCTTAATATTTTTTCACATGATCATTGCAAACAACCAAAATCACACTTCGCCCCTACCTTTATCATCGACGAGCACCTCCTCCTTCTTCCCGATCGTCGGCGTCTCGTAGATCGGCTCCTCTCGCTCCTCGTGCTCCGACACCGACTCGTCGCAGTTCTCCCTGATCCTCAGCGCCGTCCTCATGACCCTGCTGTCCGAGCCGATGTTCGGCTTCTTGAAGCTCTCGGGTGGCGATCTCCTCTCGCCACTGGGCCCCGGGGTCCTCAGCCCCGAAGTCGGCGTCTTCGTCGTCGTCGTCTGCAGCGGCGTCGAGTCCTCGAGCGCGTCCACGTTCCGAAAGCTGTCGTACTGAGAGCGAAAGCTCCGCTGGTTGTAGGCGTTGACCGCGCGCACGAAGCACTGCTCCCTCCTGGAGAATCTCGATCTGGTCTTGTTGTTCGGGGAGCCGACGTCGTTGGCCTTGGCGTCCTCGTTGTCGGTGTCCTCGTCCTCGGAGCTGTCGAGGGTCGCGCCGGTCGCGGCGCTCTTGGGGAATCGCGGATGGCCGTGCTTGAGGATGTTGTTGTGCAGGACGCTGGGGTTGCGGTGCAGTTGCTGCTGCTTGTCGAGGCGACGCTGAAAGTCCTGGCTGTGCAGGAGGATGTTGCCGACTATCTCCTCGACGCTCTGCTGGCTCTTGAGCTCGGGCTTGGGAACGTCGGAGGCGGTGGGACTGGGGGGTTCTTTGGTTTGGGCGGACGGACTCGGGGGCTCGGTTACGGTGAGGCTCTCGTCGAGCTCCGTTTGCGACTCGCTGTCCTTGTTCGCTTGTAGGAGGTCTTGCGTGGGGGTGGTGGTGGTGGTGCTGCTGCTGCTCTCGATGGTGGCGACCGCGTCCACGGCCTCGTTGTCCTCGTCCGACGGGTTCAAGTTTATGTAGGACTGAAAACCTGGCTCGGATTTCCTTCGCCAACTCGTGAAACGATCCTGGGGGAGATATTGGGGCTATTGAAATGTTTCGCTTTTTGTACTAGCTTTATTACCGATTTAAGCGTATTCAAATAGTAAGTAATATTTTTATAATGCTTTATTACGGATCGATCATGAAATGCAATAAAAAAATGAAAATAATACAACGGTTTATTTTGAAAACTCGAATATCCTATATAATGAACTACGTTAATATTTCAATTTATACATATAATATAGAGTATGTTTAGACACTGACCTTTATCTTTGACCCTCGAATTTCGGAGCTCCGATTAAGGTTTTCGTCCCTTAATCCAAAGTGGATGGATTCTGCCGATTGGTTTTTCCGCGAGACCATTGGCGAATTCTAAACAAACAGTTATTTCATATAAACTAAACATGTCTTTGTGTTTTAAATAACGCATTTTGAAAATAAACTCACGCTTACCTCAGCGGTGCTTATGGACACGTCGCTCTTTCTGCCCTTTTTCAATTTTTGCCTAAGACCAGTCTCCGATCTCCGCCTCTCCCTATCCGCCTTCCTACTGTCGAAATAGTCCGAAGATTTCTTGTAGCGCTCCGGTGTGGCATCATCTACAATGACACGTTTTACCAAAGTTAATAAGATATTCGATTAATGGAGATTTTGTTTTCTCAAGAAACGCTGACTCACCTTCGGACCTATTCTGACCGATTTGGAGAACGAGCTGTCGCGCGTGCGACGGTATCACCGCGTTGTAATTCTCTAAAATCACTCTCTTTATCTGTAGGGTCCACTCGCGTTTTTGCTCCAGGTTGCGGGCCTGCAGCTTGTACTGAAGTTGAGAATTGTCGAAGGGTATCACATGAAAGCTGAGCGGTTCTCCGGGAATACTTTCCATTAAAGTTAAATTTGAACACTGAAATCCAAAGCCAAATCGTTGTTTCACAAAATTCTTCAATAAAAAAATCTAAATGTAACATTTAATTTCCATACTTTTTGCGAAGAGTGATGCGTTTTCATTTTTCTGAGAAATATTAATAATATTACTTTGGATAGTAACTACTAGAGAAATAATCCCTCACTCACTGACATTATTCGGATTATTAAATGATAATGTGCATGCACAATTATTGAGGTGATCGAGAGTAGAAATTTATACCAGATCAACAAGTGTTGGATCAGAGAACGCGACAGCAATCGGCTAAAATATCACAAGCTCACAGATTATTAATTACTGCCCATTAAGTCTATTTAAATATAATTATATCATTATAGTTATACTCCGTCGCAAATCTTACATAAACAAACTTCTTTCTCAACAGAATGGATACACAAATCAAATTTTACTTATAAATAGAAAAGATTGTATTGATAAGCATCTTTTATTTTATCTACTGAAAAAAACTACTATTGTTTCTTTTTACTACTCTGGGAGAGAAACTATAATCGTGTATTTAAGTAATTAGGAGTAGTAAACGAAACAAAAAACAAATTATTCGTTATTTAAGTAGTATCAAATATAATACTGGTCCACTTATGGCCCACATCCAGTCGCCTTCTGATCAACTTTCGATTCGGTTACACATTACAGTGAACCTTACCAAGGAAGAATGCTCCTCCTTCGGAATACCAGAGAACGGAGTGAACAATCCTAATATCACAAAAAACAATCACGTCATTTAAACCGATCTACGTCGTATCTCTACACGCTATCCCCTCAAGGTCCCGTCTCGTCCACGTCATCTTTCCCTCGTTACAAAAGTGAAACGCGCCACTCTCCGCAAAGCACATCCATCCCCCCGTCTTCGGGTGGGGATAAATGTGCCGAAAGATAATTTTGCAGACGGATAATAATGCCGAATTTATTTTACCGAAGGGTAAATTTGCCGAAAGGTGAAATGTGCCAATGGGTAAAGCAATCGATTAACAAAAGTGATGGAAAAGAAAGTTCCCACGGGTAAAAATGAAATGTTGAATAGCAACTGATAAAAACTAAAAATATCTAATACTGAAAAGAAACGACGTAGCAACAATTAATACATTAGTATAATACATGCGCATATTCTAATAAAAGCACTTCTTCATCCAAATTTTCGTTTTCGGCATTTTCTTTATCGGGATTCTTGTTATCGGCACTTTTAACTTTGGGCATATTTATCCATGGGTATTGATTTTCTCGGCAATGTCAACCCTTCGGTAAATTTATCCTTCTGCAAATGTATCTTTCGGTACATTTATCCAAGCCCCCTCCTCACCAGAATATGAGCCTTGTAGACGAGCAGGCCGTCCTCGCGCTTCTTCGTCAGCAGCAGCATCCTGTCGAAGAGGAAGGCGTGCCTGGGCGCCTTGGCGCCCCGCATCCTGAAGCTGCCCTCGGCTATGAGCTCGCCGCTCGTGGTGAGATCGGGACCCGGCCAGCCGTACAGGAGCGACTGGATCTCCTGGACGCGCACCGCGTGCTCGTGCTTGCGCTTCATCGCGTTGATGTGCCTGGCTATGCCGGTCATAGCCTCGAGCGCCCCCTCGAGGGCTCTGCGACACTCCAGGGCGCTCGACGAGATGCTCGCGTCGACGTCGTTGACGTCGGGCTCGCTCTTCGCCTCGAACACCTTCGAGAGATTCTGCGGAGAGGGAGTGGGGACGAGTTGTAGCGTTGTGGTCGTACGCGTGCGAATGGAGATTTGTAAGCGGGAAGGTATGCGAGGGAAGAATTTTGTGCCGTGGTTGGCACACCGGGTCAGTTTGACCCTGTGCGAAGTGTAAGGCCTTGTTGTTGGTATTTTTTTTGTGCGCAAAGTAATTCACGCGACACGTGGAAGATTGATTTTTTAACTTGAATATGAAAGGAGGATGCCCACAGATTTATAATGATTGAGCTTGAAGGAGAACGTATGAAGTTAATATCATCGTTTAGAGATCGTCAAAACATGAATTTTAGAAAAAGAATTGACCCCCTTAAGTGGTGGAAAAGTAGAGGAAAATGCGGTGAAGATTTGTAAAAATAAATAGAAATTCCAGAGTATGGTTAGTCTTTTTACATTGCTTTAAATGGGTCAAATTCATAGATATAATTTTTTTCAGCTTTCCCCGCACTTAAGAGTAGAATTTTTTTTATAAAATTAATTTCTAAACGAGCTTTAAACGATGGTGTTGGTCTCATACGTTCCCGCGAGGGGGCCGCTAAGGGCATCCTTCTTTGCGGATAATTTGAAAGATTTAAGTTGGTATTAAATGATTCGGGGTCAATCTGACCCTATGTACCTATTACGTAATTTTAGAGAAGTACATATGAAACTAAAAATTGTAAGTACATATTCTAAATAAAAATTCTTAAGGACCAAATAAGAATTATTAAGTACCAAACAAAAATTGTTATATACTAAAGAAAAATGCTGAAGAGCCAAAGAAAATTTACAGTTATAGTTATTAAATAAATTCGTAAAATAATACATTTAAAAGGATTTCCCGTTGAAAATAAAGTAAAATAGAAATAAATAAAACAGCGATTCATTTATTTATTTATCTTAAACTTACCTCTAGTAGCAGGTGGTACTTGAGAATTCGTTGCACCGGTTTGAGGAGGAATGAGCCCAGTGGAAGTGCATGGCCTAGCGCTGCCTGCCGTTCCCTGAAGGCCCTGGCGATCTCCTCTTGGCCCATCAAATTCGTTAGTATCGAGACGGTTCTTGAAATTACATAAGAACATTACAATTTTTACGAGTTCTTGGCAGGTACTCATTTCAGTCACAAACATTTACAAAAATTGAAGTTATGTTTTTCTGATTTTAGAAAAACGATTTAGTGATATTTGTTATTTTACTTTTACTGAACTTAAATTCAATTGAATGTAGACGTTTCTTTAATTGATAACTTTATCATTTTGTAATCTTTTGAAGTTTACTATAGTTATCAATCGCAAATACGCAAGATAAGATAATAAGAATAGATATTAGCTGTGTAATAATAACAATAATATGTTATTGATGTATAAAGTATATTTACCTTGGATAATTTGTGCAATACTCCGTGTACACTTTGAAACCAGAATTGTGCTCTATGAAGGTATTTGCCACTGCAATTGGATCGAGTCCAGTATTGTCCAACGAAGATAGAAAATTCCTACAATACAAGTGAACGTTCGTTAAATAGAATACTTACGCACAAAACTCGTTGATTGCGTACCGTTTTTAATTTAAAAAGATTATCTTACCGATTAAACTCGAAAATATCTTCAATATTGCTAAATAAACCGTTGAGCTCCAAATCCCGAATCAGCGACGCAGGATCGTCCCTCCAGAAAATTAAATAACCCTAAGAAAAGAAAAATCAATTTTATAGCTATGTCATACTATTAAGTTAAAGATCATAAATTATCTATACATTCGAGTATTTAGGTATCGATAAGTGTACAGTAGACTCTCGATAACTCAACACACCTTATAATAAAAGATTATTGTAATATGTAGAATTAAACGAATATCCAAAGAATTTTTCAAATATGAGAATACAATATTTAATGCTAATAGATTCTTAATCAACTAAAAAGGTATATATAAAATTTCTCTACACTTAATATTACATTGATCTCGTTATATAGGGTATGTTGATTTACCGATAGTTCACTGCGTCACCTAAAAATATTAATTCAATAAAATTACCGACCTAAATTGATTTAATGCCTTCACTTTCGAAATTAGAGATCAAATTATTAACTTGTCTTCGCAAAAGCTCAATACGTCTACTCGAAATACACCAAAAGTAACTTTCTAAATTTGTCATCCTCACTCGATTTCGCGCGCTACATTAAACACCAGGTAAGAAAAATAAAACAAAAAAATGACCTCGAATTCTCGAACAACGGCTACGCCAAATCCCCAAAAGAAATCCCTTTCGCACGCTGCAAACTCAATAACTATCTCATCGAAATCAATTAAACCATCAGCCTTCGCGAAACACCACCCTTCCACGAACTCCCTCCCCCCTCTCGCAATCCATCAGTCCGGCAAAAAACACCCTCTCCGGTAAACGCGAAAACCGGCTCGTCTTCCCAGCCGCGCTTATACACGTAGTCACGCACACAGAGAGAGACCAACCTGAATGACTTGTCGGAGGTGCTCGACGTAGACGGCCTCGGTGTCGACGATCTCGAGGAGGACGCGCTCGCAGGGACTGCGATGGGGATCGCAGTAGCGGGGCCTGCGCTCGTCGAAGTAGCGGGCGGCCGTCGCCCGGTCGACCTCCGACAGGCGGATCTTGCCGTTGGGGTGGTGACGCCCGGTGCCGCCGATGCCGTTCAGCTTGCCCCCGCTCGACTCGGAGATGGTTACGACGCCGCTGTCGCCCGAGCCTGTGGTAACACAGAGGTAGATATAAAATAATTAAAATTTCAGTCAGTTTATACATTTGTTATCTCACGTTTAACATTCATTATTGCGTTTCTTGTATAAAAAGTAACATTATTCGCTGTAACAGTTCGTCGATTTATAAAATCTAAATATAATGAAGTAGTCATAGTCAAATGGTACATCACTGAATACACGTCAAGAAAAATATAAGGAATACATACACACACACCTCCAAAATTGCACGTAGATCTATCACGTCAAAAAATAAAAACACACTCATTCATATGACATTCTTACAATTCACGATAATAAATACATTCATACTTAACACTTAACACTTAAAATAAATTAAATAAATAAATAAATTAAGTAAATAAATAACTTAATTAAATAACTAAACTAAATAAATAAATAAGTTAGATAAATAAATAAATTAAATAAAAGAGAGAGAGATAGAGAAATGATAGTTCGATTGGGGGAGGGTGTGTACGTATATAGGCTAAGAGGAAGGGTAAGAGAAGTTTAAGGAGGATTTGTTGTATGGAGGGAAATTGCAGCATGAAATTGTTATTGGCGAGGAAAGCGATGGTCTTCGGTGCGAGGACTTGGCACGCTTTTTTAATTTGGCGGCATTGGGACGTTAATTGCGAAGACTATAGCACTTTTTTTCAGTTTCCTCACGAAGAATGTTTTCTCCAGCAGACTTTTTCAGCCGAAAATTTTTGTCATGCTAGTGACCGTATTCGAAGAAAAGAAAAACGACCCGACACGAGTTTTTTCGGATATGCGAATACTTTTAATTACACGTATTCTATACATGAATATTGCAAGATTTCGTGGAGAAATTGAATAAAGTGTTGGTCTTTGTGGGGAATATCGTGAATCGCGCTAGTCTTCGTGGTAAGACGAGCCGTCGAAATAAATATTAATTCTTATTCAGTGCCGAAGAAGAATTTGAAAGTACGTTGCGTTTCATTCTGATTAACATTATTTGCTTCCAGCGAAAAATTTGTAATACAAAAAAATGTATTTATTTATGAGTTCTCAGACTTTTGTTTAAGGTATACCTTTATGGAAGATCTAATCTGGTTAATTTGACGACAAAGTAAATTACACCAAATACAATTTTTTGCCTATTTAAAAGTAAATACACACGGAAAGCGAATCCAATAAGAAAATGGTATGTCAACGGAGGTTAGAAAATATCATTTAACTTCAATGTTAAATTTTAATGATAAATTCCGATTTCACAAATTTCAATAAAATTACAAATTTCTATACCAATTTTAAGTTATTATTTTAAGTATAAATATAACAAATGTGACTTTTTGCGTGTACTATAGACATTGAAAAATAATACGAAAAGTTTATTGACCCTTTTAAAATACGCGCAAAATCCGGCCCTCGGCGAAAAACCTGACTAAAAAGGCGGTATTTCTGATTACGATTGAGATGTTTTCGACTCAAATTGAAGTTTAAAGACAGTATTTTGCTCCGAGAATTTACAGACCATTAATAATATCACGAGTTTCGTTTATTATAAAGGATGATTCGTGTTTTCAATTCCTCGCACTTTTGACGTGCAATAAAAAAATTACACAAACCAGTTTACAGACTCCAGTTTGAGTATCCGAGTGAAACATTCGTACCGAAATTCATGTTTACAACTGTCATCTTGCGTACCTCGTTATTGCGATGACCGTTTACGCTTGGAACCCTTTTATTATACTCGTTCAAGCGTACCTTATTTTTTTTACGAGTGTCAGTATTAATATAACGGTAAAAAAGTTATAACGTAAGGTTCGTCCTTATTTTTATTCGATTTTTATGGTTTCTCGAAATATAAATTTTAATATTTGTAATAATTGTATACAAGAAGCAATTAGCGCTTCGAAATCGTCCAGTGAATTAAAAATGACAGCGCAATACGTTTTACACCCATTGAATAATACACTATTTTTACCCGAAAAGAAGCGATCTATAATACCCTAACATTACGTACGCGCCCGTCAAAATATCCGGGTGTATCAAGATCGCAGACAATAATCCCCCAACGTTTGGCATTTCTCAAAAACTCTTATTCGCGCGGCTCCGAGCTCTACCCATAAATCACACAAATCTCGTATACACATCCACGCTCGAATTATATAAACTCGCGCTCTACACGAACGAGATAACCTGCAACCAATTAGTCAGTTTAACAAACGCGCGCGCGCGCGCAAAAACACTACAGACACACATGTAAGAAACTAAAATAAAATCCACGCGTTCGCGAAATTAGATATAAACATCCAGCATCAGCCGCCGCCGCGCTGGGAAACACACACTTATAATACATACGTCGATCCTTGGCCTCCGGCCAATTTCCATCCCAATTACTCTCCCGCATGGAAATTTCTCCTCGTCTCATCGACGCGCGCTGTACAACTTTGTTTACATTGCACGAATTTCCCTCCCATACGTACGATTGTAAATCTCTCAATACAGGACTCTCTAGCCGTTGTCGGCGTCCGTATATCACGTATAGGATAAGCAGATATATATATATATATATATATATATATATATATATATATATATATATATATATATATATATATATATATATATATATATATCTATGTATATGTACGTACCCCCCAGACACGTTTTGGCGCGTGCTTCCTTTTGCCGACGAGTGAAAGTGCTTTTATGTAAACGAACGTGAGCGTGCGCGAGACGTGAAAAAGCAACAAAAAGTGGCTGAAAAGGACGTTGTGGATTTTGGGTGTACGTATGGCGCGCGGCGAGGGGCCCGTCGGATTTCATCGTAACGGTAGCGCAGCAAGTGTGCATTGTGTCGAAGGAGGTTGAGAGAGAGAGCAATTGCGGTTACGAGACGCGCTATAGTTTTGGCTGGGCTGCAGTAGTCGGTGACAAAAGTCCGCGTTGATGAAAGTTGATGGGGAATGAGATTGCGAGGTGGTTTTTTTCAATGCAAAGTGTGGCAGGGGATAACGTTATGATTGAGAGACAAGCGAGTGTATGCGGAAATGGAATGATTTTGTTATGGAACTTATTAAAAAATATTACCAGGCATGGTTGTTTATCATTTTGATAGTTATCTGGTTATTATATGAAGACTGTAAAAGTATATTTTGAATGGACCGACGTTTATCTATGCATTTTGCAGGCAAACTTTTGACTTATAACACTTTATACGCGTGTTTTTAATACCGTGTACAATTTGTAAGAAATAGTGAAACTTGATTCTATTTGTCGAATGGTATCAAAGTAATTAAACAGGTTTTTTTTAATGAAATCTTTCTAATGGCTGCTAAAAGATTTGTCGGTGATTGATTCGACCTAATTGAGTTACTCGACGTAACCCATTACTTCCTAATTGACTCCTTAGCTACAGATTGATTTCTTGACTAAAAAAAACGTAAATCAATCAAATTTCCTAGATTATTGAAATTACTGATAAAAAGTGACTTTTCTAAAAAATGTAATACCTAACTCTTCTAATCACTATAAATCGACCATAACTGTGAAAGGATTCTCAGTTAGAACATAAAATATTTTAAAAAAATTAAGTTTCTTTATAGTTTTCTTCTTTAAAAATATTTGTCAGTAGTACCAGACGGATACTACAAGACTCTTGTTCAGCTTATTTTAATCTATTTTTTTCAGCTTTTCCTAAACTAAGAGTATCGATTACTTTTAAATTGATGTTGTTCTTGCACTCTAGGTAATGGTATAAAGTATTATGATCGGTTTTTCTTAAGTATAGAAGAAATCCAAAAATTGTGTACATCTCCTTTAAGATATTTAAGGGGAGCACTCCATGTAAATGGCTTATAAAATCGTTTTCTTTTTCTTTGCGTAAATCGATAGTTTTTAATGTAGAAAATATGTTCCTAAAGTTTCAAATTGTAACTAGCGCTCTAAAAGTGTCTACAGTCTAGTTTAGCCGTGCGCGATGGCAAGCGCGTCACACAGGTCAGTAACTTTGACTGAACCTATAAAATGAACACGTCTTATAACTTTTATGACCCAATTAAAGCGATGTGCTTCTCGTAAAAATGTAACTCGTTTTTCAAAGATTGACAAATTTTATGCTTTCTTTGTTGTAAAAATAGGTTCAGTTCAGTCACTGCGTATTATCATAAAATAACAAAATATTTTTTTGTTTTACTATTTTAGACACCTGCGGTGGATGCAACATGTCCCACCGTTTCACAACTCTGATGCCGAAGCCACTGCAACAACCTCCAATATATTTATATACATGCTTTCAAAGAACTTAAAAAAAATTTTGTATGGTTTCAAATACGTATCTAATACACATAGAAAGTTTTAACGCTTTTTAATATATCGTTCTTGTATTAAAAAATCATGGTACATTGCCTTCATTTTAAGTGTTTACATGGAGTGCTCCCCTTAATTCTTCCGAAGAAAAAAACCCTCTAATCTCGGTTTCCGAGAAAGGGACAAGTATTATACCCTCAAAAAAGTCTCTTTAGGTCAATTACTTTATTAATTTCATATTTCCTTTCTAATCGGAAAACCAATTGGTTATCCAAAATAATTGATGGACAAGTAATGAACGTAAATCGGTCCCCGTGTAACTATCGAGCAACAGTGTCATTTTTACGTACAGCATAACAACAAACAATCTTCCACACTATATTCCCCAACTTTTGTCCCAACCTGTACGCCACCTCCCAAAAAGACAAAAAGAAACCAAAAGCTATAAAAAACCAACCAACAACAACATCAATCCCACACAGCAGCGGCAAACCCGTCCTGCCCGTATATATATCTCCCCGCATTAATCTCGCCAACTATAGCGACAGCTTCCAAGCTCATCGCGATCTTTATACACCTTCCTTCCTTCCTTCCTTCCTTCCACCTCGCACAACAAACTCTCGCACCGCACGTACGCAGAGAGAGATATATATATATAATACCTTTCTCCGCGCTCTCGGAATCATTTCACATGCCGTGCGCATGCTCTGCACTGCACTGCACTCTCTTTCGAGAGAGAGAGAGAGAGAGAGAGAGATAAAGTGTGTGTGCGCTGCGGCGCTTACCTTGAGAACTGGCACAAGTGTCGGCGAGCGATTCGACCGAGGCCAAATATGGATTGGCCGCGCCGCCGTTCCGCGCGTTTCCCTGATTGCTGCAGCCGCTCGACGACGTGCTCGAGGCGATCGAGCTCCCGGAGACCGGACGACTGCCGGACTGCTGGTGATGGGATCGGCAGCGCCGCCCGCTGTACCTGGGGATGAAATACGAAGCAGAAGAGTTGAGGGTGGTTCGTTGGTTTTCAGAGGTTGTAGAGTAAGTGGGGAAATTGAGGTTTAGGTTCCCGGGTTCGTATGTACATTCACTTGCTGCACGGATAAAAAAATTGTTAAATCTAAGTAAACGTTTCCTTGAATCGTACTAAGAAAAGATTTATTTGATAATAGTAAATATTTCATTATCTTTAGACTGGTATTCACCAATTCAATAAATATTTACTAAATTTAAGAAATATTTACGGTATTTAAGTAAATCTTTTCTTAGTGCGATTCAAGGAAACGTTTACTTAGATTTAATAAATTTATTTTTCAGTGTGGTGTTTCCGAAAATAGCGGATGAGTTTTGTGGGTGAATATCGTGTCAAAGTGAATATGGCAAATACGCTACAAGTGGTATATCGTAGAAGCATAGGAGTAATGGGTTGAAGCCAATAAAATGTAATTGTCTGATGTAAAACTTGGAATGGGGGTGTGAGCATGAAAATACAGCATTTAAAAATTACGATTAAGAGTTTGATTTTGGAATTTTATCGCGATGGATGTACTTATATTGTGACTACTGTAGAAACGCGTATGAAACTCTTTTATAAAACTGTTATAACACTCCCTTCCCATGTCAAAGCCTAATGTACATCCATTCAAACTAATTAATTGCGGAGAACTTAAAATTTAGTGTGTGAAAACTTGATGTCACAATAATTTTAAAGTTCTGCTTATAGCGATCCTCTTGTTTCCAAATGTTTACAAACTATACCACAATCAATAAAAATCATGAGCCTTTTAAGAATATTTTTAAAACGAAATCATAGTATTATTTCATCTTACTATGTTACTGATTGTAATTAAATTACATAATTTAAGATCTTTTAAACTCCACCTCTGAACATTATATAATTCTTTCGTCAAATAAGTACGTTGGGTATTCAAGGGTTAAGGAATTTTTAGATAAAAATTGATTTGTCTGAGATTTTATTCTATACTTATGACAGAAAATGCAATTTCTCTATCAAAGTGCAACGTACATTATAACCCAATTCAGATGATATCTTTAAAATAAACTACAAGGTATTTTACAATAATTGAGTGAACAATAGCAATATGTAGTTTTAGTTCCGTAGTTAAAGAGAAAGATCTAAATCGCAACAAGTGGAAGATCTTCTAACTGACTAAGAGAATGATAGATTGTTAATTGTATTTTCTCTTATTATACAGTCGAGATTTAATTAGAAAGGGCGGGTTTACTACTACTTTAATGGACTTTCACTATAAATGAAAAATTAGAGTGCACCCAGAGATACATGCAACATGTATTATAGTGCTCGACTTTAGTTTATATATAATTATATTTGATTTTGGATATAAAATGACATTTACTCTCTTACGTTACGATTATCTCATTGATTAACGAGCTCGTAAACTATACATTTTACTTCGTTTAATCTATAAACACTAAATTTGTAGATAGAACTCATCGCATTTTCAACACCCGTACATACAAACATTTACAAACAGATATGATATACTGATTTACTGATGTGATATTACGTCAACCCATAAGCAATTATTATTGGTACTGTACGCTGAGTCAGATTAAAAATTTAATAGGTCAAGGACTTGAGAATTAAACAGTAAAAATTTTCAATAAAATGTTGTTAGACTGCATTATTTATTTATTTATTAGTTTATTTATTTCTTGACATATTTTAAAACTTGTTTCAACGAATTACATATTTTCAAATGTACCCGCGGACTCCAAGGAATTTCATCACGAGCGCAATAAGCTTCGCTTTACATCCAAATCCGATTAACGGTACAGCCTCGACACTTACAAGCAAAATAACGTATATAATTCGACAACGGACATGAACTTAAGCCTCCTAAACTCCAAAATTCTCACAAAAAGAACTGCATTAACCGCGTAATCTATTAATCTACGACCCCTCGAGTGGGTTAACTCACGCTTCCCTCATAATCATCTACGTACATAATAAATCGTCATTACACTCCGGCGAATTTAAACGCGAGCTAATTCCCTCTCGCAATTACGCTAATTCCCGGCTATCAGCGGCGCATCAAGATCCCGCCCGCCGAAACATATCGCCCCCACACGTCTCAATCAACGCGTAATTACAATCCCGCGCGTGGTGCGGCCCACTCCCAAAAAAACGCTGCGTCCGAGAGGCATCTCCGCGCCAAGAGACCCATCACTCGCGCATTCAGAGCCTGTGTAATTACACGAGATACGAGGCGTCCGCGCGCGGATGGGAGTGTGTATAGGGGAAGGCGGGGCGTGCCAGTGACACGGTTGAAAAAAAAATTAACATACTTTGTTTGTTAAAAATGGATAAGGAGCAATTGTATGGTACGCATGATTGTTTGTGGATTTATTATTTATACAAAAATGTTGTTGAATAAGTAAAATGCGAATGCTCTTTTCACACCTACACTTTGAAATTCTACATCATTTTTAATAACTTTAATTTCATTATATAATTGAAATAACTTCATGATTACCATATTGTTATTCGATTTGTTGAAAGTTAAAGTAATTAATAGGCCAGCTATTAAAGCGAGATTTAACAGCTACTATAGGTCTAGAAGAAGCATATAATCTGAATCAATATATTTAATAAGTATGCCATTTTTACAAGCAACTGTATACATTAGATTTGACAAACAAATTTCAACAAACAAACAAACAAAAATTACAGGGCGGTATAATAGAAAAACCTTTTGATTTTTAAAAATTACGCAGTATTATAAGTTCGCTATTTTATTTTATTCATAAATATACCGCGCACAAGGTATTGAATTACGTATGTACAAAAAAATGAACTTTACTTTATTGAAAAAGAAATTTAAATTCAATCGAAAACCAAATTGTTTTATAAGACGCATAGACATATACGTCTAACTTATTTTTCAATTGAACAATTGTTAAATTAAAAATATCAATGAGTGTTCTTTACGCTGTACAGGTGGCAAAGGGAACACACTTGACATCGAAAAAATTCTTTCGGTCATACCTATAATACATTGCTCCTTGGCCATTATACTAAAAAATAATTATTATTAACCATTAATCAAATAAATTAATTAATAATTACTAATTATTATTTACTAATATAACATTTTTTAACCAACTATTATTTATTCTTAAATTTCGATTTATAAATATATTATTATACACAACCACACACTGGATCGTCACAACAGCGTCAAGGAAGGCATCAGAGAGAGAGAGAAAAGAAGGAACGTGGGAGTCTGCGCGAGAAGCGGATGCTCGGCGCCACTGCACATCTTACGTTACACGCGGAGCGAGTATTAGAGCGCACGAGATAAGGAGGAGGAGGAGAGGCCTGCGTGCGTACGCGTGTTTTTGCCGAAATGCGCACAGTGCAAGTACGTACGTAGAGAAAGAGAGTAGTAAGAGCAGGAGGAGACGTAGAGAAAAAAAGAGAGAGACACGCGGAGTATGTTACTTGCAGTTGCTACGTAGCGCTATGGTAGACGCATACCTAAAAGCTCGGAGCGAGGCGCGCCGACGCGTCGCCGAGGCCTCAAGTGCGAGAGAAACGCGAGTTTATTGGACGCTTCGTGCGAGTGCGCGCGTTTGACGCGGCGGCGCCGAGGAGGAAGTCAATTTTAACGGAAGGGAAAGTCGGGATGACAAGTTGAATTAATTGGGATGTTTTTCTGGGCGCGCGTCTCGCTCGTCAAACTTATTACTCGTGATCGTCGTTTTGTAAGCAAGGCTTCGGGAACTGGCTTTTGGGATTTTGACAAATCGTTTTTATGCGTAGCGGATTTTATTTTGTTCCTGGCTCGGTCGTGCTCGTCGTCATAAATATTGGGAAAATTAGGGAAAAGTTTTTACGGTGACTGTGACATCAGCGGGGACTGGACCGTGCGTCAAGAAAAATATAATTGACAGTGTCAGTCGATTGCGGTTAATCATTTAAGATCGTATGAATCACTGGTGATCCAGAAGCTTTAAGGCCTCACAGATAACTTTCTCACCAGTTTAGTTTCATAGTTTATAATAAGATTCATTAAAATATTGAAAAACCTATTTAATAGTTTATTACATAAAAAATAAGCTTGAAATGTGGTTTTTAAATTTTAATAACTAATATAATAGTTATATAGTTAGTTTAAGTATTCGTATATATTTAAGTATCCATTAAAAGAATTCTGAAAAATTTATGTTACTTGATATTTTTAACGAAAAACCAAAGCACTATCCCCAATTAAAACCTGACAGGACCTATCAGACATCCTATTCCACCGGAATTTGAATCTGATTTCGGAAAAATTAACCAATTTCGCATATTGATTCAGGCTAGACATCAGTATAAAAACAATACGGTCCATAAACGTAATTTTTCGCTACACATTCAGCAAAACCTTTTCACATTTATTTTAGAGTAATATTCGTAGCTAAATAATACTAAAACGTAGTCACTTTTTGAGTAAAAAGAATTTTTGGTTTCAGCGTTAAAAACTTAATCAATCTTAGAATATATCAACAAAAATCAGTATACATTCAATCCAATCCAATCCCACGCGACTCCCCTTTGAAACATCTCATCTTCCCACCGCTCGAGAAACCGATCGACAAAGCCACCCCGAGCATTCATCGCCAAAGCACTCACCTCAACGGCGTGGGTGACGCCTGATGACTATCGTGACTCCTGTTCAGTATCGGACTGGACTTGTCCTCGACGACGATCGTCGGCTGATTGGCGGTCCCGTTGCCGATCGTCTCCGGCCCTGGACCGACGTCGGCGTTGGGTTCGGGCGCCATGTCGTACACGGCCGAGGCCCGGCTCTTGCGCTTCTGCACGAGGCTCAGGCGCTTCTGCAGGGCCGGTGGCACGATGACATGCTGGAGGCTAGGCTCGGCCTTGCCGCGCGCGATCTCGTCGAACATGCCCAGCAGCTGGGGCACGAGATCCGTCGTTGTGCCTGGAATCAGGAAGATAACGGGGGCGGTTAGAGGTTAGTTCTGGGGTGGTTAGTATTGGTGCACTGAAGAAAAAATTGTTAAATCTAAGTAAACGTTTCCTTGAATTGTACTATGAAAAGATTTATTTGATAATAGTAAATATTTAATTATCTTTAGACTGGTATTCATCAATTCAATAAATATTTACTAAATTTAAGAAATATTTACTTTGTTTAAGTAAATCTTTTCTTAGTACGATTCAAGGAAACGTTTACTTAGATTTAACAATTTTTTTTTCAGTGTGGTGTTCGGGAGATTTTTGAAAATGGTAAGGGTTTAGCCCTATTGTTGAAAGGTTTCGAAAGATTCGAAAAGATTCGGACTCGAAATCCGGATGTATTTGGAAAGACCCGGATTTGGAACTTTATACGAATCCTTTCGTTTCATTCGGGAACCGAGCGGATGTTTTGACCAATTGTGTCTGAAACTTTCCGAATGTATCCGGAATTTAGCGGTTTTTGACTAGGGAAGATATACGCGGAGGGAATAAATAATAATCGTGGCTATAGATTGTTTGGTAAATTTGGTATATTGGGAATTTAAGGGCTTTATTACATAGATGTCTAGGATTCATTGTAAGACAGATGGGCAATGAACGTTAATTGATATGAGTTATATATTTTCATTTTTGAACAATTTCGCAAAGAAAAACCATAGGGGCACAGATTTGAATGCATCTATATTGTCATTATGGGTATTAATTCCTTAAGAACATTTAACATTCATACCATATATAAAGTGAATAATCAAATACTATTTATAATTCTTAGTCGTGCATTTGTTATGATTTTCATTTACTTTACGCAATTTAGTAATTAGACCTAGCCCGTTATTATATTTTCTCTCCGTCTAATTATATCAATAATATTCACTGTTTGACTTTTTACATTGAAAATAAATTAATTTGTTCTACACTACTATTATATTTTAATAAAAGGATATAAATTTGTCGTTGGTTTTACAATAATTGTAGTTATAGCAACCGTAATTTAGGGTTAATAAAATTTGCGACTCCAGCAACTACAATTGCGTTACTTTTGCACGAGACGAGTATATAGCTGTGACAATTGCGATTGTAAAACATACTTTACAACAGCATTGTTTCAGCAAAGCTTAACATTCTTACATAAAATAATACTTGTAAATACCAAGTTAATAGACGATGATGAAATTTTGAAAAAATATTCTTTAAACTACATTTACAAAAGAGTGCGAATTACTATTAAGAGACTGTCAGAGCTAAAATCGTGTTTTTTCTTTTAATGATTACTTTTAAAGTATAGAATGCAGGGGAAAAAAACCGGGCCCCATAATGCTTTTATAATAAAGCTTTTGCATGCAAGATACAGTTGATCTGATGAGTTATTTTTCTAATTAATTGGAAATATGATAGAGTGTTTACGCTTTGAAAGCTAACCTCAAAATTTTAATCCTACCAAACTTTAGCTAATAACTTTCTATAATATTATTTTTACAGTAAGATTCGGAGTTGAGTCCTGTAGTGCTTACTATAATGAACCGATCTATGCAAGATAAAGTCAGTCGGACTTGCAGTTCTTACAAACAATTGAAAATACAAAATAGGTCAAACAGCCAAACGGTGAGGGGGGGGGGGGGGGGGGCTCCAACATCCCCTTAAGGTCATCTTACAATTATCGTGCATGATTTGAAACATTACTGTTTTTTCAACAAACGGAAAAAAAATTATCTAGCTTTTTGTCATATTTTGAATACATAAACATGAAAACTAGATAAATATACAGATAATTTTTTACCACGGAATTTATTTACTAACTTATAATTAGATATTTAAGTTTATTCAAATATTATAACGTGGATGTTGATACCAAGAAAGCTCAACCATGCGGAAAGACGAAAGAAAATAGACGAGGCGTATATACGTCACACTATTCCTAAAAGGGTTAAAAATATTTACGACATAATCCCGCTATGTTCTTGAACGCAATGTGAATATTTGTCTTATCTGATTCAAAAGAAATTAATTTGCGAAAATTTCCTTTACATTGAAACTCACGCTGAAAAATGCGTAATATACTCGGTAAAACTTACACAAAAAGCGATAAATAAATAATCTATTGGCTTCATTTATGCAACATACACAAGCGCAGCCATAAATCCCGTTATTTATCGATCATCAATATTAAAATTTTGTAATTCGCTTTAATTAATCCCCTTCTTTATAAAGTGTATAAAGAAACATACAGTTACCATCACGCATGAACTAAATATTCCAAACATTTCTAAAACGTGCACACAAAATGATTCACTACACACATTCCCTTTATCGCTCAAAGCCTCCCGGTCTAACATTTGCATTTCAAGCCAGCCGCAGCTCTTATCAAACCAGCGGCAGGTGTACGAAATCTTTCGTAACACGCACATCATAGCCCGCGCAACACCGCGCACGAAAAGAATCAACACCATACAAAGTCAAATAAGGCATATTACCCGCGACTGTTCGCGAAGGACTCGCGTTATTTTTCTTTTTTCCCCTCCAGCATCGAGAGGCCTATTAAAGATTGCAGCCGCCGCCGGTGCATTGCGATTCTCGTCTCGAGATTTATAGCCTTGAAAAGGAGCTCCGAGAGAGCCCGCATGTATTTTCATTAACGTGCAGGCGGCGCGTCGTATACCGTTGAAGGCATTCGAAGAGGAGAGAGAGAGAGAGAGAGAGAGAGAGAGAGAGAGAGAGAGAGAGAGAGAGAGAGAGAGAGAGAGAGAGAGAGAGAGAGAGAGAGAGAGAGAGAGAGAGAGAGAGAGAGAGAGAGAGAGAGAGAGAGAGAGAGAGAGAGAGAGAGAGAGAGAGAGAGAGAGAGAGAGAGAGAGAGAGAGAGAGAGAGAGAGAGAGAGAGAGAGAGAAGATCATCGCGATCGCAAAGAGGAAAGTGACGACGACGACGAATGAATAAAAAAAATAAATAAAAAAAGAGAGGGGACCTTGGGCCGATTATTTTCGTGTCATACCGCCGTAATGCACAATTAGTTCAGCAGTACGTCTTATCGATGGCGAGAAATTCTGCAGCGACTTTTATGCGCAAGACTTAATTGATTGTCATTTTATTTGCATGTATATATGGGTGATTCAATGCAAGCGAGTAACTTTTATGTAAGCTCTGTGGTAATTTCGAGTATCTAGTTTCTTTTACAGGTTGATTTTTTTTACATGGAAACGAAATTAATTATTTTTTGGACAAAGGAGGACTTTGGAATTGTCATACTAAAGCTTTAAAGATTTATATCTCTAATAAAGAAATATTCAATGCCATGGAATTCAGTTAAAAAAAGAGGTATAATAGAATTTAATAAAGCATGTAATCTTTTCAAATATCTCTTCTTGTCAAAGTAATCACTAGAATTGTTTCAAAAGCATCCAAATTAAGCATTCTTTTTATTCAAAATAATAATGATCCGTCTTGGGGCACATAAATCTCGTGTTTATGCTTATATATACATTATCTGTATTTTAAACACTTTTATATAGATTAGTAATTTACATTTCTCTAATTTATTAGACACGATATTATAATATATTATATATTTCATATTATTTCTTTCTTTTCATATTCTATATCGCCTGCATTGTTTTCCCCTCTTTACCCATTATATTTTCCGTTCATTCATCTTGTCTAATGTATTTTATACCATAAAAAAGGTGAAGAATCTAGCAAGACTTTTTATGAGATAAAAACAGTTTGAAAATCCTGGCGGCATAATATTCTTTAGGCTTTTACTGTGTCATAATGTAAACAAACCACTATTTACAATGAAATAAACCTAGTCTGTCTGTTAAAGTCTACATTACGAAAAGTAATTGAGCAGAACCGCCAATTTGCATCCTTGTGCCGAATCATCCATATAGAAAGTTGAGCATACACGTATCCAATCCATAATGTAAACACACGAGCGCATACACGATCGCCTTTTGGAATTGGTTTCGATATTACGGTGTTTCTGCATGCGCTTATATTCTTTACGTAAGCCCCATTGATTTATAATCCACGCGTGTGTGCATACATATATACGCGTGAGGAAAATCGCGCGCTGTGTAGCACCGGTAACCGAATCCGCGCACCGCGCACCTAATCCATTACGTAAAGGCGTGCATTTATATATAGGTATACACTCGAGACTCGCGAGATCATTCGAGCGCGTAATTTTCGAGATTTTTTTCAGGATCAGTGGCGCCTGGTGTGTGTAACGCGCAATGCGTGTACTATAATACGGGGAAATGTGTGTCTTAACTGCAGCTGGTGAGTGACAAGTTTTCAAGTGCGACGCGTGAGTCTCGGTGTGCTTGTTTTTTTGGATTGGTCGGGTGACCTAATTGGGTGAGTAAGTTTGTGAGATTGGTACTGATTTTTACAGTTATTAATGAGTTGTGGAAGTACAGTAACTATTTTTTATATAAGATAGTTTGGTAAAGTATATTTTTATTTATTTAAGGAAAAGACGTGCAGATATTTCATCAAATGCTTCGAATTCAATTAATAACAGGTGCCAATATTCAAGTTCAACAGCAAATGAAAAAAAAAACATCCATTATGAAAATGAATGGTATAATCATATACATAAGAGTTCAACCTCGAAACTCAAGAAAATCATTTGTTGCGTAAGGACATTTTAATGTATGCTACTTTTTTCTATACGTTTAGTTCATAAAGGACTGAAAATTGCTCCAAGAACATGTTTCTGTGCTACAATCATGCTCGCGGCACCTCAAAGAATTTTATTATGCCATCATACTACAAAAATTTAATTTTAGTATCCGACCCTCCCGTTTAGTATTACTCTTTTTCGATGCAGATGAACATTTACAAAAATGAAATCCGAGTATTCAATGTCTTTTTAAAAAAATACTACGTATATATACATATTCTAATTCCAAACCAATAATATTTTCCATACGCTCTTATGAAATAAAAAACATTCGCTAATTTTAGTTTACACACCCATTCATTAGTGCACCCATCTGAAAAAAAATAGATTATTAGGCATCTAAAAAACCATCATTAAACTTTATTACTTCCGATACCGCGGCTTTAATAACCTATCGACTCCCTTTGAAGTACTCGAGCCCCACGCGCATCGTCCATAACCAAAATAAATATCGCCCTATAAATCAAGTCTTTTTATCCTCATCAGCGCCGGCACGTCATACAGCCTCCCTAAGCTAAAAGACCCTTTCAAAAAAGCGAAGACTCCTCACCATTCCCCCGAAGGCGCACTAAATTTCATCCAACATATTCAATAAATTTCGCCTTAGGCTTTCTCTCTCTCTCGCTCTATACACGCGCTTTGCTCCTAAGTAGTGCACCACACCAGTCGCTATTTATACGCCACGCGGCTGCAGTAGACACTCGCTCCAAAATCTCGGCTGCGTTCGGGAAAATTCGTCGGACTATAACACCACGCGCGCATACAAATATATATATATATATTACGAGGCGAAATTACGAATAAAGAAGCTCGCGCCGAGTAAAGTCTCCGGAGATATAACGCGTTTACCCCGTATAATGCACGCGACGGCGAAGTGCATCTATCGTTGAAAGTATATAATACGAGAGACGACGAAGAAGAAGAAGTATATACGAGAAGCGTCGGTAGACTTGGTTCTTTCTTTCGAAGCCGCGTAACACGAAACGATCTAAATTTACGAGAATTAATGCGACTTTGACACGCGCGGGCTGCAGCATCAGGACTCGTATAGGTACGCCGCACACACGTGGCGTGGGCGCGAGAAGAAGCAAGGAAGTTTTGAAGCGCCCGAGGGCCTTATAAGCGCGACGCGCGCGGCGTTAATCTCGTGGGCCTATGCTCTCTGTATAATATTTCATATGCGCCTTTTTTTCCTTTGTGATGCACGCGGGATGCGTATCGCGCGCCCTTTTATTTGTGGACGCGGGCGGCGCGATGTGCGATATTAATCTAGGGAGAATACGAATATGAATTATATTATACGTTCGTGGTGTGAGTGTGTGCGTGCGTGTGTTTTCTTTGTGGTTGATGGGGTGAGGATCGTTGTCAGGTTTATAATGTAATACAGAGGTGCATTGTTAGTGGCGTCTCTAATTTAATGTATAATTTCAGGGAGAGTGTGGTAAAGTTTGAAGCATCTTTATTCATGCTTGTACTTTGAATTGTGATGTGTGTTTATACGGGTAGGGTTTGAATGGAAATTCTTTAAATTTTTAAGATATTTAGGTGGTTATTGTGTATGAAGCTTTGGATGCAAAAACAACTTAAGGGTACGTATCTTCTGTCTTTGTGTAATCACGTTTTTGGTATTATTCAAATTGTAGTTTGTTAATTAAAAAACTAACAGTTAGCCCCAATTGGTATTAAAGTAAGGAATATTTTGAGAGCTTAAAAAGTATCTAACATAATTTCCTTTTCGAGAAGACTTCGGAACGGAAAAGCTAACCTTAATTTTCGCGTTCCGAAGTTTTCTCGAAAAGGAAATAATGTTAGATACTTTTTAAGGTCTCGAAATATTCCTTATTTTAATACCAAGTGGGGCCAACTTTTAGTTTTTCAATTAACTAACTATAATTTGAATAAATAGCAAAAACGTGATTATATAAGGACAGAAGATACGGACTCATCTTAACCCGGGTTAAGTTGTTTTTGGTGAAACATATACATATACGTATTCTACGATCCTTTATTTAGAAATATAGTGAATCGAACAAGTTATTTTAGAATATATCGAAATCTCTCGCCGTATCTACCTATATGCCGGAGACTATACCGTCCGAAATTCGCGCGCGCAAACCACGCGCGATGTTTACCTCTCATTGTACGATTTAAGATGAAAGTTTCACTCTTACAATTTCTAACGGACTATAACCGATAGCGGTTTGAAAATATTATTTTACGTATCGAAAATTACAGTTCAGAGTAGTGAAATAACAGATCAAAAGAAATATATAAGTTAAAGCTACAAATTAAATAAAAATATACTTATAAATTTAAAAATATATTTATAATAAATTTTGGATGCAATAATTCATGTATAAACATTATTTTAATGAATAAAAGATATGTTCTGAGATTTATTTGATGAAAATAAGCTGGATTGAAGCGAAAAATACTTGTTCTAATACGCAAAAAATACCCGTTCTATGCCAAAAAACAACTTAATTCGGACGAGATTGTTTTAGTTATTTAAATAATTTATATTGATAAACAAATGTTCTAACACGTGTAACTATATGCTTTAATAGTAGAACTAATAAGCTAAACAAGAAAAGCCGATTGGTTTTATTTATATATTAATATACAACAATATATAAACTTTAAACGTCTTTTTCCCCCCAAAATTTAACCCGGGTTAAGTTGTTTTTGCATCCAACGCCTCATATATAAGATATAAACGTATTTTAATGAAGAAGACATGATTTTTCACTTGTATAATAAATTTTCACTGAAATAAAATGATCAATATTACGTCCAGAAACAGAGTCATGGAACATTGATAATTCAGTGAAAAAGTGCAATGCATTTAAAAACTTGAAAAACGTGTTTCACTATAAAATGTTTTTCTTAAAGTTGCTACGTCTTATTACTGCGTGCATATTAAGCAACCATAAACTTTGATTCAAACAAAGATTCGCTTAATAGGATTTAAGATTTAAAACCTAAAAATTATGACAAAAGGCTGAGATGCGAACTGACAAATTCGTGAATTTGAGGTTTTATTTGGTTAGTTCGGTTAGATTGTGTATATACGTAAGACATAAATAAGTAATTAGAGCTAAATGAATTGACGTATTTGTTCGATCGTATAACCGTATTTTTTATTCAACATTCTGTTAACGAGAATGATAAAAAATGTTGAGGAGTGCGAAAATTATTAAGCTATTATATTATATAGTTTCATTTTCAGTTTAAAAGATAGCTGGCAACAAGTATTTAAATTGTCTCATTTTCATTTTTATTTTAATTTTGATTTCAGTCAATGTATTCTCACAGTTGTTGCATTGTGTTATTATGCGGATATCTGAACTGAATTCAAGTAAAACTTTTTATAGTTCGATTTGGCCTTATTCATCAATATTTCAGTGCACACTTCTCTTAACTGCTTTTTGAGGAAACGATAAAACGTAAATACACATCTGTAAAACATTAAATTTATATAATATATTCATTTGCCGAAAGTAAAGCTACAAATAATTTATTTGCAATGCACTTAATCCAAAGAAAAAAATCACCGAGATACATATAATGCAGTTTCAAACGTAGTCCCACTGCAAGTCGGGTTTCGTAACTTCCCTCTGTTCCTTTTGCAGACACATCGCACATTTAATACCCTCCGCCCAGTAAATAAAGTAACTTCACATCCCGCAAACAAGTCCGCCATCAACCTCCCCCTCCAGAAAAATGCCCAACTCCATTACCATAACAATAACCTCCAACGTCAAAGAGCAGCCAAACCAACATCCGCCAACAACCGCGCGTTCTCCATTTACAAATCGTTTAATAACACTTCACCGCTCTAACCAACTAAACTGCCTACCCAGAAACTACTCCTACATGCATACTACAAACTGCGAACCAGCTTCGCATTCGATTACCGCTCCAATCGTGCCTCCCGATAACCATAGCACCGGCCCCAGCTCTCTTCCTCCGCGGGAGAAAATTAAAAACAAAAAAAAAAGCCAAGCCCGCGAGGAAACAACAGTATTAAAACCGCGAGCTGCAGTTTCCAATTTCCCTGGCGGCAGACGTGAAACCCGCCGTCGCGGCGCGAACGTGTATATGTATTCCGTGTACGCTCGCGCGTAAAACGTGTACGTAGCTATATAGGCACGCGATCTCACCGCGAGCGCGATAGGTTGTGTATGTATCCTACGTTATTCCAGCTTCGGTTGATTCCGGGGCCGCCTAATCTGTTTCTCGAGGCGTTGATACGCGAGTTAAGGTGAAACTTTCTAAAGAGCGGATATAAGTAAGCAAGGCGTCGGGAAATGCTTGGGAGGTATGGAGAGCTAATGGTCGGACGTCTTAGGACTGTCGGAGAAAAATGGATAATAAGTAGTAGTGGTATGAAACGTTTTAAGCATAAGTTTTGTGAGTAGCTGATAAAACGTTTAATTTACTTTAGATATGAATTGAAAAAAATATTGTATTGGTTTTTTAATGTAGATGTTAATAAGAATAATTGCTATAATTGCAAACGTAACGTAAAAAAAGAACGATGCCAATGATCAGTTTTCTATCTGTACTGTATAGTCATTAGGCGCAATTAATGAAGCTATTAAATCGATTCATTTCGAGTGAAAAAGTTGTTTAAGGGCAATGAGTACTGATTTTTTTATCAATTTTTAGCCACGTACGACGTCTGATATACTTAATTAGTTTCTAAAAACAGAAAATTAATGTTAATATCGAAGGTATCGGTTCGACATAGGTATCAATATAGCTGGTTATCGAAGATTTGCACTCTTTTCTACATTGCAAGTAAGTCGTCTGATTTCATGAAACGTGATCTTCATATGGAAACTAATTGTTTTTAATAATAAATTTTAAGCTAAACACGAACAGTTACCGAATAACAAACTTTAGTGTGAACATGCTATAAATTACTTTATGTTTCATAATTTTAATATTCCCAAAAATATTTAATGTTGTTTATTTTTCTTCAAATGTCCGATCACTAGGTCTTGTACCTTATATAGTATTTTAGGCGGATGTTTAGTCGGCAGAGATGTATGGTTTTTTCTTTTTGCAGTGTGTGCAATGTGTGCGATGAGATGCGAGAGCTTTTCTTGGCTGCTGCAGAAGATTTTTTGCTTTTGGTACATGGGGTGTTCCTTTTTGGTGCGTACATAAGATTGTTTGAATTGCGAGGTATGGCCGTGAAAAGGATTTTTGATTATTGGTTTTGGGGTTTCGTGTAATTCAAATTTGACGAGGTCAAAAGAACGTTGGATACATGCAAATTTATATGCATTTTGAAATTATCTTCAAAGCTTGCTTTCATGTAAGAATTAACGAGCAATAACAATCAATTTTAAATAATTGCTGGCTATTACCATTTTAATGTCTATAGGGAAACAAATTCCTTTCGCATAAGGTCATTAAAAGAATAATACTTAAATTAATGTAATTTTGATTAGATTATTCAATAAATTTCTTTGCACATTTAAATAAATCTTCAGAATGTAACTATATCATTTACAAAGATAATATATCCATTTGTCTTTATTCTGATTAGGGAATATTTTAGTTAAGGCTGCAAAATTAAGCACACAAGTTATTATAACATACTAAATGCTATTAAGCGAAAATAGCATAAGAGACTAAATAGAATTTATTTTGAAACTCATGAAGTCAAACCGAGTAGGTATTAATCTTTATTTATACTTCAGATAAATCTTAGGTACATTGCATTTCTATGAAATTTAATGAAATATTCATTACAACATTCGCTGAAAAGCGTTTTATAATAAGAAACAATAAAAATGCGAATATTCTGCTGCTTTCAACGTAATAAAAGAATCAAGTCTATTTTCGTAACAAACAAAAAATAGGTCCTGATTTAGCGCATCCGTCTGAATCGAGAATTTTCTGATATCTCCAGAATCGAGCGTCTATAAATTTTCTGGAAGTACAAAATTACGAAAGCTCCATATTTAACAATGTATTTTTATACCTTCCATACGTTTTGCTCGCGGAATACCAGACATTCTTCCTCTGGTATGTCACACGGAACTGTTTCTAGTCATAAATCGTCAAGCGCAAAGCGCAGCACAAAGTATAAAACTTTTTGTCACGTTTCACAATGACTTGGAATCCACTTAACAGTACCGTTTAAAAGATTTATGAAAAAGAATTATTTCATTCATTGTTTTGTGCGCTTTTGTGCTGCACGAAGCTAATATTGCTTTCGAGAGTTTCTTTGTGCTTATACTTAAGTATGAAACAAAATGATTCCGCGAGTATCGAGTGATATATCGGTCAGATGACACTCGTTTCCGAATCGTTTCGTGGATGCAGCAGTTTATAATGTTGGCGGGATACGTGATGCACTGGTCAAGTAGTCGTATCATTGTTAAAGCTTACAATTGGGGATATGTCCTCGGATATGTCATCCTTCTGGAGTTACCCATTTCGATTAAGCTATAATGTACTTTGTAGTTAGCGATGACAAGGATGATTCATGTTTTTATAAACAGATTGAATTCTTTTGATACTTTTTAGCGTGGAGTAAAGTCACTTCAAGAGAACTAATTTAATAATAAATGTGTTCTCAGAATCCCATGCACTGTATTTCTAAAGCAAGTAAAAAATATAAGATCTACAAAATAATAACTGTATATGCTACCATATGTTTCAAGATGCAAAATTGCATAGTCAGCCTATTAGAAGCATACTTATAGTTATTAGCCATTTAGTGCCCAGCCATTTAACTGTTAAAATAGAATGCTATGCATTGTATACGTTACTGGAAATGCTATACGTGGCTGTTTTATAATACTTTTACTAACTTTTGTAGTATTTAATGCAAAACTTAATTATGCTCATTTAATTATCTCACTATTTAGCAATTTCTTTTTATATGTGAGTATGCAAAAGTTTTAAATTTGAAACAAAAGTTTTGTAAGCATTTCTGTCTTGTGTGATACAATGTTTTCACGAGCATAATATATATGCTCCACAAAATTAAAATCGGATGTGTGTTTGATTTCGAATCATATGTATAATGGAGATAAACTAATTATGTATTTTACAGGTCGCACCAGCATTTAGACGGTTAACTAATCTACTAATTTTGGAAACATCAAAATGTACAAGTAAATATTTTACGGCGGGCAATAAATGGCCACCAATAAAATACAATCAAGTGCGCAGTTAGTCATTTGCGTTCCGCGCTAAACTCAAGCCATCAACATCAACCCGGACAAAATGAAGTACATCCACGGCAAATTGCAATTTCACGCAATGTCCATCAGCAAACACCATCGCGCATTCCCTTCATCTCTTCATTCACAAATTCCCCGCACAAACACACACATTCCAACTAAATAAAGCAACAACTTAACAAAAAGAAAAAGTCCCCTCTCTCTCCATCATACATCCACTCCACAACTCACTACACGCGTGTACACATTCGCCCAACTAATTCGGTCTTTACGACACCCGTAAACTCAACTCAACTCCGCTACTATACACACTCTCCAACTTCTATTTCAAAATATCCCAGCACGCACTACCTACTCTCCGATAACTCGACATATAGTGCGCTCTACTCGGCTTCGAAAATGACTCAAAAATAGAGAGAGAGAAAGAGGAAGAAGAAGCTTCAGGTCCAGAAGCATCTCGGCGCCAGCAGCTAAAAAAGAAGCACCAAGACCGAGAGAGAGAGAGAGAGAGAGAGAGCAAAATAGGAGCCATGAGCAGAGGTGATTCACGTTGAATAAACGCGCGGGCTTTCGTACACGTGCTTTATGGCGTGACTCTCGCGCGTGCTCTTGTTCTCTTCTCTTTTGCGTCCCAAGACCAAGACGACGACGACGACGGCGACGACCCGCGGTGAGTCATCCGGGGAAACAAAAAGTCCGCTGCACGTGCGCGTCCATCCCCTCGATCGAGCCCCGCGAGAGGCCCTTTGTCCTGCATGTCGCAGTGTGTTTCGAGCTGCTGCTTTGGATTTTTCTCGCTCTCTCTCTCTCTGGCGCGGGCGAAAATAACAACTCGCCCTCGTGCGCAAAATAGTTTGCGTACGTGTGAAAGAGTTTATGCCTCGAGTGTTGTTGGTACACGCGTATACACGAGTGCTCGTGAAAAATACGCGTATATGCGTCCGGGTGGCGAGTCTTTGTTGGAGTTGTAATTGCGCGCAATTTGTCGCAGCGAGTGTTGGGGTATATATAGGCAGTAGCGAGTGTGGAATTATTATTAGTGGGGAGAGGGGTGTCGAGAGGAGAGTTTTTGATGGCTGGATGGCTATACTTGAACGGACGGGGGCGCTTGTTAATTTTTATCGGTGTTGTGATTCGGAATGGACGTGTTCGAGGAGTTGCGAGGGGTTCGATCGAGTGGGATTTTGTTTTCAAGTTTTCGGGATCGTTTGGTATGATTGTTTCGAATGTACGTTTGATTGTGCGTTGGATTTGCTTGGACGTTTGTTTGAGTGTAATTAATTAATTGATGTATTTATTTATTAACTCAAATTTAACAATCAGACTTGTGACGTGCAGTCATGGGCAATACCTAAGAGACATGTATCTAGATACTTTTGTAAAGATACTTTTTTTAGATATACAGGTATCGAGATTGGTTTTTTTAGATATTCTTTATCTGGGGATTTTTTAAGCTACGTTTATTTAGATACAGTATCTAGATACTTTTGGGCCCAGATACTTTTAATCCTACTTTTTAACATGAAAGTATCTAGAAAAATATCTAAAAAAAAGTATCTAGATACTGATGTATCTAGATACATTTTTTAGATACTTTCCTTTTAGATACGGCATCTAAATACAACCGTATCTAGATTCAATAGTATCTACATACACAAGTATCTAGATACTGTATTTAACAAGAAAATATCTAAAAAAACATCCAGATAAAAAGTATCTAGAAAATGAATCTAGATACATCAGAATCTTGTATCTGTATCTTTTGAAAAAAAGATACATTTTTCCCATGTCTACTTGTAACTCCTTGAAACTTTAAAGATTTAATTATGTTACTTATATCAGTTATTATTTAGTATTTAACCCTTTAGTGCCAAGACCTAGAAAAATGTAAAAAGTAAAGTGTTATTTAATTGAATTTATTAATTTATCTAATTTTGTTCCAACGTGAGTTATTAGAATAATTTTGGTTAATAAAATACGTCTAAGAATATGTTTTTCTAAACGAAGCATTAAAAGTTCATCTGCGTTGCGGGTCAGATGCAAACATTTTGTAACTAATTTTATCTAAGAGTGGGTTAATCTGAATTCAGCAGTAATTAGTTATCAATAAAAAACTATATTTTTCTAATCATTCAATAAACGTCTCATATACTTTCATCCTTTGCCAGGGCTATTTTCGTCAGATTTAAAAAACAACACCGATTTCATTTTTCTGTTTTATCGAGATAAAATAATAAATCAGTTTTCTATCAAACTTAAGCGCAGTCGAAACTTCTAGGTTCATAAGAGCATTATGGGCACTAAAGAGTTGAAGTAGAGAAATAAATATACCTGTGGTCGGACACGTTTCATTATTCGAGCCAAATTCACAATAACTATTGATAAAAATTTAATTTTGAACTGCATTTTGGTAGTAATTAAAGAATATTAATATAAACTTAACTATTTTCGTAGTTTATTTAACTAAAGTAATGTTTAAGTATCTGGATACCGGTATTTTTATTTTATATACTTATATCGTCTGGGAATAATTTTTGTAATTAAAAAACATAATATATGTATTGGGGAATCGCGTAAAAGCCACTACGGCTGTACATGGAAGTTAACTAAATTATTAAATTATTATACTATATAAATATTAATTAGACTACATGTATAATCAATACACACCAACATACTTTCTAAATAAAATTAAAGTGTTGCGGTAATTGAAACGAATTCTGCAATAGAAACTCATACTCCATATACTTAAATAAACAAATTAGACTCTCTAAAGTTAAATCAGAGAAATTTCACTACAGTAAATTAGTAAATTAGTTCCTAATATCACGAGTATATCCAAGTGGCGTACTTGCAACTACGGCGAATTTATGAATACTCACCGTAATTAAAATGAAAATTTCGTTAATATCATTTTAGAGAGTAATCATACCACTCTAAGAAAATGTGTAAGTTATCCACAAGACATTTATTACACATAGAAACTAAAATATCTCGCTAACTCAGCATAAATCATAACAACCAACTCCTTACACCTCTAACAAAGCCCGCTCTCCATTATCCAGCATTCAAACTCGCAAAAATCTTCGGCATCGCCCCTCTCGTACTCTCGTACCCATACCTCCTCCAAATGGAATCGTTACACTTTTATCGCGGGCACGACATCTTTAATACGCCAGCGTGCTCGAGCTCGGGGGACAATCTTCGATAATTATCTTATCGCGCGCGCCTCGCCTCGCCTTTTAATCGGCCCGCGGCGCACGATGCCGATTACGAAACGTTAAGCGCTGTGCAGCGTGTTTGTAATATCGATCGCGGTCGCCGCCGAGCGAGACTTTTCGTGTTCGCCGAACGTTATGATGCAGCTTTGAGGCCGGGTGTTTTGCGGGTAGTTACAGGGCGCACACTTGCGGTATATGAAAAATTGCGGGTAATGAGAGAGTAGGAGAGAGAGAGAGAGGGGCTTGTCACACGCTGCATCTGGAGTGTGCTGTATGTGCATGTTTGTGTACGCGACGGTAGTGTGTTGTGGCTGTGGGATTGTGCAATTTCCGGAAATTTGCATGTGTGGCTTTTGCGAGGTTTAGAGGAAATTTAGTTCACGGGAAAATATGATTTGTTATTTATTCTTTTGTAGCTATGATTATGTAGGTTTACTTTTTTAAGGTCGTAAAATATGCTTTTTCTAAGTAGAATAAGAGCTGTAAACTAAATTTCAATTTGCTTGCTATTATAGAATTAGGATTCTTAAAATTAATTTCCTAATTACTAGATATGGAAGTAAGATTTTTACTATAATTTTAGACGATGTTTACCCAGAACTACCAACATTATTAACAAAAACCGCATTTGTTCGTATAAATAGTGTAATACCTAAAATATAAAAATATAAATATATATGTAGGTTTAACTGTATTTAAATTTAGTTTTATTGAATGTCCCGAACAAATTTTGTATAAATTTTAATACTAAAATAAACAATTTTCTCCCCTTAAGAAGAAGCTATATACCGATACACAGTTTCATTCTATTTTCGGTTAGTTTCAAAGTTTGTCAAGTTTTCTTTTATTCGTTATCATTCAAACTTTATTGCCGATGATAACCGCATATAAGGTAGTACAAGAGGACTACGACTCGGACGTCCTGCCAAGGAGTAAGGTATAAAAGGTATAAAGCTACCTTATTGGTAGTTGAAGATCAAATGCTGCTGATTGACTCCAATTATCATTGGTAAAGAAAGTCGATTTTTTTACCAAAAGTTTTTTTTTGTCAAAAGAAACAGATCAAGACTAGAAAATTTTACTGAATATTCTTCTTCGTATTCTTACCAAATATCACCGTTTAAAAAAAAATGACGTTTTCATATAAACAAAACAAGGGAAATAATTTACTTAAAACTTCGGGTCGAAAAAGATAGGTAGTTTTATATGCTCTCTCAAAGTGCGTTTTCACTGAATCGATGATATTATTTCTAACGTATCGAATAACTCAAAAAAGTTAAACTCCAAAATCAAAAAACAAAAACGCACCAAAAAACAAAAAAAAATTGAGTCACCTTCCTTTAAAAACAAAAACAAAAAAATGAGCCCTGAAACATGTTTCTATAATGATTTTAGCACAACTTATTCTCTACCATCACAAAGTTTCCTCTATAAGGAAGCAATTGCATTACAGTTTTTTAAGATTGGATTATAATCAGCGTCGGTATATGTAAAAGAAGCGTACCCTCTAAGATGGGAAAAATATTTTTAACAAAACTGAGACGTTGTAAGCGTATGACATTGACCAATAAATGAAAGTTAAAATGGGTAATCTCTTTTATCTTTCATTTGTTTTTAATTTTTCATGCCTCATTTTACACCTTATATAGTATACTATAAATCGCATTAAAGTATAAGTATTTTTTAGTGGACAGTATCTACGCTTGTGATGTCATAATAGTATTATTAAAGTATATTTTTCCATTTTACGGAGTTTGCTTCTGTTACGTAATATTGACGTCAATACTACCCGGTCGTAATAAACTCTAATACAAATTTTTTGCCGACGGCATGATTCGCAGGTAAAGAGCGTCCTTAATTCGATTTTTTTGTAAAGTAAAATAAATGACCAAATCAGCTGTTATCTCAATATAAACGATAAGAGTTTAACTTCAAAAGCTTCCAAACACATTAATGTTAATAAAAATATATTCAAAAGTTATCAAAATGATAAAATGAAGAAAAACTGAAGGAACGTTATATTACAAAACCATTATTTTATACCTAGACCTCGAACAATAGCAATCTCTCGGCACACGCATCAAATGAGTGGACGTTAAAAATAAAACACTAAAACGATAAAAGAAAAGAAAAGAAGGAAGAAAAACAAAGAAAAGAAGAGTAAGAATCTCTCGTCGACTCCTCTCGGATCTTACGTCCGGCGCGCAACAGCCGCGCATATCAATTTGCAATATAAATGCCGCATGCATAATCCCGCGCGGCTCGGCTACGACGACGATAAGTCACATGCACCTCCGCGACTTCGCAAGATTTTTTTCCTTCATACCTCTCTCTCTCTCTCTCTTGCACTCTTGCACTCTACGACTAGTCACGAGAAACGTGCCCACATCGACGCGCCGATTGACGTCGAGAACGTGTGCACGAGAGGCACTCGCTTATCTCTTCCGTTTTCTCTTTCTTTCTCTCTCTCTCTCCCTTGGACATGCACGTTATTTTGTGTATAGATATATGACAGCAGAAAAAAATAGACCGCTGCGTGATTTTTCTTTTTGTAAAAAAGGTATAGCGATTTCCTACGGTACAATGATTGAGAGTTACGCAAGATAGGGAGAGGACCTTAATTTAGATCGGGGAAACTTCAATGGCGGATGGATGCGATGAGTCAGGGTCGCTGCATATAGTGTAACATACGTGTAGATAGGATAGCGAGTGTGTGTGTGTGTATATAACTGTCTCGTAAATTGCAGTCGCAATTTTACAAGGCGGATGAATGAAAGTTGTAAACGGCGCGGATATACGTTCTTCTCTTATATTGATAGCGTCGATCGTATCTGAGGTGTAAATGCGCGATCGTTACAGGAATATATTGTTTATCGCCTCGCCGTTTGCGCTTTTATATTATATGCATAGGAACAAATAATAGCGCGCGCGTTATTTGTTGTTGTAATGTCCGTTTCGGCTTGTTTATCGGCCAGCCGATATTAGCCTCGCGCATAGGCGTCTCCGATATCGCTTTGTCCCGCGGTTATATCATCGGTACAAAGGACTTGAACTTACACGTGGCGATTCGTAAAATCTAGAAACCGGTACAATATACGTACAATTCCGCGTACAAGTTTGCGAGGCTCGTTGCGCCATATCGTCGCGATCTGTCATTCTCTCATTATCTTTATTTATCTCTGCGCGTGTAATATACCTGGACGTTTCACTTTATTCTGGCCTTATAAGAGACACTTTTTTGTATAGTCGAGTTTTTTTTGCGTAACCGCTGAATTTTAAAGGCTGTCGGTGACTTTGGCTCTTGTGTTCACTTAATTTAACAATAGTTATCTATGTGTCGATCCGTACATCGTAAATCTAAGTGTGTGTCGTCAATTTTCCACGTTTTGAACGTGTAATTCTCGGATATATAGATATGGTTCTGAATGTAAAAGTTACGGACTTAGAAGTACGGAAAATTGGCGAGAAGCAAGTGCGTTAAAATAACCCATTTACACGTTTAGCGTATGTAATTTTAGACACTTGAAGTTTATAGTGTGGTAGAAATCAGACCATTTATAAAATGGTTTTCAGACTACGAACAGCCTATTTTTAAGAAAATCGATAAAAAAAGACTAGTTCTAGTTACTTATCTAAAATTCGTTTTATCCATATTAGGTCCGACTTTCCTTTTACTTTAATTTTTTTAATTTTTTCATAATTTTTTTACATTTTGCTCTCAACTTTATTAAATCGTCAGTACGTATTTCTTGTATATTTATTCGTGTCAATGCACATAATATAAAATGTTTTATTATTTGGTAATAAAAACGAAATATTTTTTTTATATTTGTAAATACGGACAAGGTTAAAATGGAAACTTTCATCATCGAAATTCTTCATACATTATACAATATTAGCGTTCTACCTTTATAGCTTATAATCCGTAAAATATTTTGGAGTATTTATTTATTTATTTACCTTATTATACGGTCACTACTAGTATAGTAATTTTTTATTCTACGTTTTTGACAAGCATTCATTAATATCGTTTCCGATCTTTGCCACCGAAACATTCCGATAGACAAGAGCCTCCCAATCCCAAAAACTACACTGAGAGAAAGGATTCCTTGAGGCAAATGAATCGTGTACTTGCGGAATCGAATTCTCACGTACTTGTCGCAAATGTTGAATTCTTAATAGTTAAGAACTCGAACTTGAGAAAAATCTGCATGTGTAAGATAAACATGACGAGTACGAAAGGTTATTTGACGGTTTTCTAGCATATAATGATGCTTTTCAAGCATTAAAATATAAAAAGATCCTATACGTAGACATAATCGTAGCAAGCAAAATCTTATACTAACGTGTAACGGTCATATAAACATCTTATAAATATGAAAAATTCAGTTAACCTTAGAGTCAGGCGGTCAGCCATTGACGTTACTCAAGTACTCAGTTCTTAACTATTAAGACGATGCGTTTAACCGTTAAGAAATATTCACTTGACCGTATTCAAATCCACAAAACTGAACAATCAAGAAATATTCTTTGCCGCAAAGAATCCTTTCTCTCGGTGTAAGTCCCCCATATTTTCCTTCATTCTTCCATCGCACGCCTCGTTCAACCTCATCTCGAAATCCCTCACCTCGGTCTCCCGTTCCGCGCGACATTACACATCCACCGTGAGCACCACAGCCGAGACGACGTTAGTTCGACAACAACGGCGCGCACGTGGCCCCGACCGAGTGCACGAGTTACTTAATTACTCATTACGTGTGCGCTTGCGCGCTCGGACCGCCGAGGCTGGCAATTTACCTGCGTGCACGCGCGCGAGCCAGGCGAAATTGCCGGGATTTACGAGCCTCCGCCGTGTCATTAAGCGCTTCTCCGCTTCGGTGCTCCTTCTACTCTGGGTGACGCGGGAGGAGAGGAGAGACGACTGTCTTGGCGCATTCCACGGAATTATCGACGCTTGAACCTGGCCGAGGTATAAGGAGGTTTCGATGTCGAGGTGTAGTTTTGGGGGTTGGATATTTTGCACCCGTGAAGGCGTGATCGTTCGTGCTGGGTATAGTGTTTTAGTGCAGGGTGAGCGGATAGGTTTATAGTTTATAGGTATAGTTTAAGAGTATTCGCTATGAGCGTCTGCTGGGAGGGGATAAAAGAAACGGTCGCAGCGCACGAGATGGCAGAAAATGAAAATAGAGGTGTAACCGTAAAGCATTACTATATATACACTGTTAAAAATTGCTTGAAAATTCAATTACAAATTGTATTTAAAAATTCAACTTTTAGTAACTGAAAACCAAATTCAGTAACATTTTATTGAATTTATGATTCGGTATGCATTGCTAAGTAAATTCAAGTTCATGTAACTGAAAAAACTTATGAAATTTTCACTAGCATAAAAACAATATCAAATAGCCGATTAGATTTTATACTCTTTCTCTACCATTAATACTTTCTATTATTAATAACAAAATTAAGGGGCTAATTAGGCTCGAATCCTCCTTATATTTATCTGTTTGAATAAATCTATCTTAAGTACCTATAATAAGATTGGAAGTATGTGTTAATTTAATCATTTTGATAAACTATTGCTGTATAAAAGTACTTTTATGCAAGTTTTATAATATTTAATTTTTGTGGTGCAGAATGCTATTGAAAATTCAATTCAGTTCTTGAATTTTCAATAATCATTCATGAATTTTCAATAACTCATTTTTTAATTTTCAGTAGAAATGTAACTGAATTTTTCAATTACATGCATGGAAAAAACTTCAATTACATTTTATTGAAGTTTCAATCATATATTTTTAACAGTGTACGATATATACATGTTGAATATACTACCCGAGTTTCCAACTTTTGGAGGGCGCCATCGGTCATGCTCTGGGCAAATAGTATAGTTTAAGGTAAGAGCGGATGACCGAGGTGACCTTTGGAATTTTGTGGAAGGTGATTTGTATCGTGCAGGTCGACGACGTGCTATCTAAGAAATTAGTCTTTTATCGATAGATTATCGTACTCTTTATTTTATTATTGACGAGTTATCAACATTTTTATCTCAACCTCTCGTGTCGAGATCCTTTAACGGATCAAAAAACTCTTTTTTAGTATATTTTGTCTAGAGATGGTGGAACTGTATAACAAACCAATAGTTTGGTAGGCCGAAGGTGGCTGCAGTTATATGTTTATCGGAATATATATAGTACAAAAATGCCATGTAATGTATACTCATTTAAAGACAATTTCAAGTGAGAAAAAGGAATATTTTGTAGAAATATACTAAAATGTATTAATTTATCATCCCATCTGCCGTTCCCTACCAATTTTTCAACTTCGCGTCAATACACTTTTTATCAATCTTTTCCTTTGCTCCCTCACATTTTAAAATATGGTCTGACCCTTCTTCTTCTTCTTTACATACTCTATATTTTTATCCTCAAAGCCTTTGTTCTACTGACATTACCACACCTTATCCTTGCGCCCAAAGTTTCTTTACTGTTCCTCTTAACTATCTTCCCAGTACTCCTGCAGCAAGGGTGCAGCCATAGTCTTATAATATAATTTAGAAAATCGCCGGCAACACTTTGATTTTTCTATTTTAGACAAATTATTTTGAGTTTCCTGATCACTTTATATTTCTAACATTCTATTAAAATTACCGACTAATTTATCTAAATAGTTCCCTGTCATTAATACTTCTAGCGTTTCTCCATCACTCGCGTCCTTCAAAGATTTTACTACTTCTTTGAATTATTTTTGTAATTTTTTGGAGATCTATATGCCGATATTCTATCGATATATAGATAAAACTTCTCATACACTACACACTTTCTTCTAAATAATAGTTATCTGATAAATATATGCCAATACATTCTCCAGATTTTCGATTAACCAATTTTTACTAGCTGCTAAAATCAAATATCCTGAACAAAACGCAGACGAAACGATCGGATGCTTAATAACGGTCAACTAATTGATTTTCGCATCACCTATAATTATATTATTAACGTCGATAGCCATCGCACAATCATCTAATTGAAGTTCGTCGCTTATTCCAGGTATACAATCTCTCCTCGATCTCAAAATAAATAGTCCCCGATATTGCGGAAAAAAGAATCCGCGCTATCTCCCATCGAATATTACATTCGCAGCGCATATCAATATAAATCGCGATCTCGCATCTGCGACCCGCTCTCGATCGTTAACCAATGAAAAGTCGTCGCATCCGTATCAGGCGCGCTCATCGCGCGGCACACTCTAAAACTCGGCGGCGGCGGCGGCTTATATCGAAAGAGACAAAGTCCGACTGCAGCGGTAGCAATTTTCTCTATATAATCACCTCTCAACCGCCGCTCCTATACGTGTACACACGCACACCAACCAACGAACGCATTACCAGCCTCGACGACCGCGATTTCCTATTACTTGCGTGTGTGTATATATAGTTATACTACCTCCACGCACGCTCCTCCACATCCTCGTGTCCGTATATATACATACACGTGCACTCGCGAAAAAAGAGGCGGAAGATTTTACCTTTAAAATTTTGTCATACTCTATTTCTCGTGTGTGTACAAGTATATATATACACACAGGAGGAGAAACGAAAGCGCGCATGTGCTGGGAATCCTTTGGAATTTCTCCCACAAGCCCAGTTTTCTCTCTTAGAGCTGCATGCATGCATGCGCGCACCATTCGCGATATCTATCTCTCTATCGCGGCTGGGTATAATATATACCACCGCGTCGTGTGTAAGAAGCCGAGGCGGACAAAACGCGCGCGCAAGAGTGTATGTACGGATGCATGTATAGGCGGCCTTCTTTGGCGCGTCCCTTTTATCAGAAGTGCATACACACACGTGCGGGGAGAGAGGAATGGGATGGGACGGTTATGGAGGCTGGTTCCGCGCCGAGGAGAAAACGAGCGCGAACGGGATCGCACGCGGGCCGAACGAGGGAGAAATCGTGCTTTTCGATAGGACGGTGGCGGGAAAATTAGAGTGGAGGCGGTGAGTCTCAATCCGGCTGGCGATACACACTGAGGTTGGGAATGCGTTTTGAGCTTGGCTGGGAGATTGAATTTTGAGAGTTTGTAATGTGGTTTTGATGTGGATTTGGTAGGGGTGGGTGTTGGTGAGGAATTTTTGATTTGAGAGATATTTGTAGAAGTATTTTATGAGATCATGGGTAACATTCTCGAATGGTTCTTTTTAGATTACGCTTTGAAGTACAAATTTGTATGTATACCTGTGCTGGATTTTTCAGAAAATTAGTATCTAAGAGTTCTTTGATTTGCTGATTATGAATATGGTAATGTCAGATTGTCAAAATTCATCGATTTTTACGTATATGAATTTTGAACTGGAAGAAAATTGAGATTTTTAGTTTTGCCATATTTCATTTTCATAATCGTACCTCGAATTCGTGAACCGTTTATTTATTATTAATAATTTTAATAAAAAATATCTGAATAATCATTTCTTATATTATAGCTGCCTTAGGAAACCAATGCTAAGTAAAAACTAAAACGATTACACAAAATTGGTTATAAACTACTCGCCTAGGGAGATAAATTGTATGTTTTCGAATTTTAACCAGAAAGTATAGCGATTTAGTCACAGATTGCCAAAACTTAAATAATAAGTACTAAACATTTTCTTTAAATATCATGAACATTATAGTAAAATTTACTGTATATGTGTATTACTATAGTTCCTAACAAGCTTTACTTTACGTATTAAAATTCTACTATATCATAACAAAAGCAATTTTTTGAGTTTTAGCACTAACTAAATTTTTACATACATACTTTCTGGTAAAAGATAAACAATTATTTATAAACTCCACCGTCATACAATTTCTTTATCTGTGAAACAATCAGAAAGAAAAAAACAGAAAGTATAAGTGGGTGTCTATGTGAGAGCCACTTGTCCTGCAAAGTGATAAACAAAGAATCAAATATTTTAGTCCAACTAATTTACACTCAACTACAATGAACACCCGCAAGTGCAAAATCGACCCTGAATTACCTCTCAAATCCTAAATCTTAGCTCTATGAAAATCATCGCGATAAATTGTTTATATTCTCCTCCTCCTTCTTATTCTCACGCCCATTCTCACCATTGTAGAACGAGCCTCGCACTTCTCCACCTCCTTCGCTCCGTCTGCCTCACCTGAATCCTTGAAACTCATAATCTCGCGCTGCAGCGCTGCGCGATTGCGACTCCGATCGTGCACGATCGCAACTCCGCGCGCGCTCTCGGCTCTTCGTCGTCGTTGGTCGCAACCTACGCGCGTGTACGTATACTTTTATATATATTGTTGGAATTCAACGATACTCATAGACACACATAGATGCACCCTCACACACACAGATATGCAGTGCAGCAGAAACTCTAAGGGGAAAACTGACCTGCACTTTTTATGACACTTTCCCCGGGCCCAAAGGGACAGCTAGAGGAAGCCTCAGTCCGAACAGAGACACAGCGCAGTCAACGTCACCAGATACAGTGTTAAAAATATAATTATAATTTAAGAAACTAAAGATTATATTCTATATTACAGTGTGCATTATATTTACATTACATTATATTTTATTACTCTTATTTGTGCTAGTTACGTGTATAACCACTGTTATAATTATTTTGTATTTATAAATAAACTTGTCTTATAAATAAACAATAAATTCTAACATATATATATATATATATATATATATCGCACTCGACGATTTAGCGGCGGGTGCAATCGTCCGTGAAGCTGCGGGTACGCGTTATATACGCTCGGTTGGCCGTGCGATTATCAGAAATTTGCAGAAATGCACGTGCCGCGAACGTGGAAAGTTGATTTTATTTTATTAGAGAGAGAGAGAGAGAAATATAGGTATCTGTTGGAATATCGCTACGCTTTAGCATACGTATGTGTGTAACTGTAGTTATACACTACTACATGCTTGTACAAAAATGAATCGACTTACTAAGAAATGTCCCAAAGACATAAACAATATTCTCTTATGCCCTTTCGTCAAGTGTTTTTAGTCGTACTAGAGCATTTAGCTAGAGCAGTCGCACATTACTGACGTTATCCCTTCCGTGTGCGAGTTTGAATAAACGAAAGTTATTTTATTTGAAATATACATTGTGTATGCTCATTTATTTAACACTCATTTCCAATAGTATCGGTTGTGGGTTTGGTGATGGAGGTTTTAGAGGAGGATTTGGTTTGAATGTGGATGATGGCTGGGGGAGATTGCGGTATATAGGTGGAGTGGAAGTGTTTTTTTCTTTTCGGGCGAGATAAGCGGAATGGTCACGCGTGGGTGGATGTTATAGGTAGCAGCTGGTAGATACATAGGTGTACGACATGTTTGGAATACCGATGGGATTGTGTCACTCGAAGTTTTCTGTGATAGATATACATTTTATTTGTGCAAGCCAATGTTCGAATAATTAATGATTTCAGCATTTTTCGCGGTTTGATAATAAATTATCGGCTTAATTTTAAATTATTGCACGGCGAAAAAGCATCTAATGCGTACATTTTTCAATAAATTTATGTTGATTTATTTATAAAAGCTTATTAAGAATCCTTTCATCCTTCAAAACAAACAATGCAAGCAAGCAGCGCGCAAACGATTATCAATGAACTCATATTCGGTGAATTATGATTTATGCGCTATTAACATCGTAATTGTTCTCCAGCGCGCAAGCGCGATACGAAATCCCTTCATCATACGTACAAAGTATTTGCGAAATTAGAATTTAATTAAAGTAATAACTCTGCGCTGTCCCAGATAGAGACCGAAAGCCTGCAAATGAATAATAAAAGGCCGGCTGCGCTTTTAACGCGGCGTTTAACCTGCAGCGCGTGTGTAGGTAACGTACATGTGCCATTAAGAGTCCGGTGTGGAGAGAACGAAAACGCGGCGATGGCTTACGTCGCGGCGAATACTCCTACGCGCGATTCCGTATACGATATGCACGGACTCCAATATCGATTCAAAAGACGCAGTTTCGTAATGGAATTACGACGTTTTAATCTTCTAGAAAAGTTGTTGAAGTTTGGGTCGATTTTGTGGTTTATCGTTACGTAAAATTAAGTTTTTTTTATAGGTGGTTTCGTCAATTCGTGAGATCGTTGGGTTTTGGAGGTTTAATCCTGCTTAAGCGTAATCGGATTGGGAGTTTGAAGATTATTGTTGAGAATGTTCCAACTGTATTTTGTAAATTACACTGGGAGGTGCATAAGGCATAGGTGGTCAGAAAACGATTTTCGAATCATTTGGAAATATCTAATCTTTGTCGCATTTGGACACTGATTTTGTTAATCACGCGCAGCGGCGATGATAATGTACGAGCATACGAAGAACATATTTTACGGTAATCTTCACAAAAATTTCGGGACCGTAGTAGTATTAAATTTAATTGTTTTTAAGATAAGAAAATTAATTTTTTACGATGTAACAAAATATTTCTTAATGGTTACAACTTTGTTTCAGAAAATAGTTTGTCAATCTAATGATTTACATCTATTACATAACCTATTATGTTCACGTATATAGATGTGTCGCTACCTGAATTCGAATTGCTTGTTTATTAATTGTATGCACCTAATAATGAAATATTTTATAATTACACTAAAAATCTGTAGTTTTGTGTATAAAGCAAGAAGTATTTCTACGTACTTTCTAGGTATATAAGTACTCCAAATTTCGGTGCACTGAGAGAAATTATACAACAAAATTTATTTTATCTACTCATGCATTAGTGATATACTTAATTTACTGTAAAAGTGTCCATATTTATGATAAACTTTGACAAATATTACTTTGAATATGGTAATATTTATTGTAGAAATATACCGACAAGTACTCGACCTCAAAATATAAATACTTCTGGTTCATTTATTTGTTATATAAGATCTCTAGAAACTCGATTTTCTTTAGTGTTAATAATAAAAATAAAATAAGCGTTTAAAAATATTTTAAGGACAAAAACTTGCCGGTTTCTGATTATATAGATATGCTCATTTCATAGAAAATCAAGCCGGGTGAACGCACTACTTTTCACCAGCTTATCTCTATTTATGGCCAGCCATTCTTAAAACCATCTCATGACTGTAATGATATTCTATTATATAATCAGTCACCCACGTATATATGTATTCTAAATCTAACAACTTATTTTTCTCTCCATTATTCTACGTGATTGTTCGAATACAGCCAGTAACGAAGCAAGAGCTAACCTACGTCACAAATGTACAAACCGAAACAGTTTGCTTCTCTCGTCACACCAAACATACCAACTCCTCTCACACCACAAATCCTTAAACCACCCAATCATACAATAAAACCTTTAAATAAAAAAGTACCAACACAAGTCCGTTCTCCATGAACGCCAGTTTCCACCAGCACCCTCTCCACCTCCACACTTTCCTCCAAAACTCCACGCAAAGAACTTCACCGGTACGTATATATCACCACCGATCGCACTCACACTCGCGAATCTACACACGTCTGAAAACTCTCTCCGTTAACTCCGCGTGTACCCCGTCCGCGGTGTGTTCACTCGTGAACGCGCGCTGCAATGCGACTGCGAGGCTATCGGGAAATCGACTGAGCGGCGGCGCGCGTTTGCTACGAGCCATTCCTCGCTTTGGCCTTCGCCGCGCGCGCGCGCGAGCGAGCAACAGGTAGACACAGACACCGAGCGCCGCCGCACCGAGTTTCCATGGAAGGCGAGCGAGCGGGACATAAGGATGAGTTCTTGTTTATATAGGTATATATACCTATGCCGAGAGAGGAGAGTTTTAGAGCTGCATGGCTTCAGTTTCCTAGGCCTGACCGAGCGGTCTTCCATTCCTCCCCACTACTCCGGATTGCGCGGAGAGACGGTGAGATATAGCTGCGCGCCGGCACGCTGTGTTGTAGGTTTGTACCTGGTGAGGTGGATCTTTCTCTTGCGGGAGAGAGGAGAAGCGCGTTTATCTCGCGCGTTGGGAGATGACGAGAGATGCGCGAGCGCCCGGTTTACGACGATGAGTTGCGAGGTTGAGAGTTGGGAGTTGGACGGGGAAGACGTGGAGAGGAGGATGAAGCTTTTGGATTGAGGGGTTGGTCGTTGATTAGAGGATTTTTTGTTGGTGGTGAAATGTGGGATTGATTTGATTGTTGATATTAGGTGGTGGGATCTTTTGTTTGGGTGTTCGGCGGGATGGGTTTTATCTTGATAATGAACGTAAATGTTTAAGGCATCGTTAGAATTGAGTATATTATGCTAGGGGTTCAAGCATTTTCTTAGTGTAATGCGACACGTGACTTCATGAATATTGTAAAATTATACAAAAATGCGAGATCGATTATTTTATTTAGTTAGATCGCCGCTGTATCGCCAATTTTCTTTCCAATAATGGTTGTTTGAATTTAAATGTGATATTTACATTTTTGTCATGATCAATTGATTCAAAGTAATATGTGTAATAAAGATTATCTGAAAGTTCCAATCGATTCTTGAAAAATTGGCTCCGCAAGCGCGTGGTCTAGTGATATTTTCAAATCAAATGCTAAGGCCTGATTTTTTAGGTATTAGTATTTAAAAAAAAAAAATTTATGACGATAGGTATACTTGATTTGCATCTATTTAATCAATACTTAATTTATCAATTTAAAAGCGCGTAAGCATAAAGATTATCCTCGAAATTATCAACCCAATTAAGCTTGTATCAGACACATTGATTTTATATTCTTACTTCATAAATTAATGTTCTACCGTCAAAACCAGTTATCGGTTTCTCACCCTACTGCAATACGGACGACTTAAAGAAATGCTATCGAAAACAGCTATGCAAACACGATTTACAACGTTTCATCACTCTCGCTTAAAAGGAAGATAAGACGACGCATTTACGATTTCATTAGATTTACTTCTTTTTTAATCAAAGAAATTAACTCATGACGAACTATACAAGTTTCTCATGATGCAGCAATTTTCTCGTTATGTCAGAATGTGAGTTAACAGTATTCCTATATTTCATTGTAATAAGTGTATTTATACTCATTTATACTCATTCAAAATATATGTCACTTTTCTACATAATTCATACCGAAAATTTGAAACCCATAGTCGTATGATCATTTTGACACTGCCAACTTAAAGCTAAACAATTCAGCTATAAGAAGATTAATTTAATTTAAGAAGTTAAAAATGTTTACAGCACTTGATAGTACATTTACACTCGATAAAATCTAAATACAGTGGCTTCCTGTTATTTTGGTGTTGTGAGAATCAATGACAAATATTTGTCTTCAAATACATTTCATTTGAATTAAAATTTACAATCAAATATATATTTCAAGTAATAACGACGTCTTATTCTTTATTAGTATTCAATATTAGATTAAGTACCTCTAATCTTATTGCTGCCAATACAGTAAAAAGTCTATTGTATCTGAAAATAAATTAGTGCGCAGAAGATTTAAGGGGTCACTCTACGATCTCAGCAATAATTATCAATAATATTTTTCAATAAAATATATTTTTTATTTTTGTTTTGTATGTGCAAAAATGACAATTGCAATAAAAGGTCGAAAATTTCAAATGTCCGCCATTTTGTTATTTTTCATCAAATTTTGTTTATTGAGCTACCGGCTATAGCGAAAAGCTTATTTTTTAATAACCCTCTTTTGCTTTCAGGCTCTTCAAAGTGGAGATATCACGTCAACCAGATCGTAGTAGGGTCAACTTCAGGCAGCCGGACCAGTCAGATTTTACATACAAAACAAAAATAAAAAATATATTTTATAAGTGTGAAACCTCTTCTTTTATGTGTAAAAAGTTTGAATATATTAAATAAATTTTTCTATGAAAAAAAAATTATTGAAAATTATTTCTGAGATCGTAGAGTGACCCCTTAATATACAAATTTTGAACACCACTCTCAACATCTATTATCCATAAAAAGTTTAAATTTCCAGCTCACGTGCGCTAACGAGCTATAACAACTCCCCCAATCCCTCAAAAATCCCAATAATTGAATGCTAAACGCCAACCTCATTATCCAAAAACCCTCTTTTCTACCTGCCCGTCTCATCTACATGCCTTCGCTTCAGAATTCACAAGTAGCCGCCAACGACTATCTCTCTTTCTCACGTGCCTCTGACAAAGCGCCGCCGCGCCGCCGCGCCGCCAAGTCGGCACGATATATTCCTCAATTTTCAGCGGCTGCACCCCCTGCGTGCGATTCCTCCAAAAAATGCCTCCTTTCCCTCGCAAAGGACATGCGCGCGCGGCCGGCGCATCTCGTAGACACATCGAACAGAGAGGTAATAGGCGTCAAAGAGTCCAGGAGTCCAGGAGTACGTGCGCTATTCCGCGTACGACTCGGTGGGCGGCCGGAGAAAAACGGCAATGCTCCGATCGCTATATATATACTCATCCCAGGTGTCTCTCTGCAGTCTGCACTTCACCTTTCTCTGAGGACTTTGGTGGATAGATGCGACTTGTAGGGGAGACTGGGGTGAAAATTGGTAGTTCTTTTTCTAGTTGAATTTTAATTTAGTTCAAGTGAATAATTTCAGAAGAGGGCATTCTCACTCGGTGAAGGATTAATTTTTATTGAATATCAATTTGTGAGATCTAATTTACATGAAAATGTGAGATCAAGTCAGTGTTTTTAGGGGAGAATTCATTATTCACTCAGTGACTGTTGACTGAACGAGAGTGAGTATTTATACTCCAAGGGAGGTGGGTTCTATTATTTCTTTCAGGGTAGAGAAATCGAACTTGATTTTTTAAAGAACGTTAATTATTCATTTCCATAATACGATTTTTCATGAGAAATAAATTTTGCATTCGTATTAGCTTGATCACGTACGAGGTCAAATTGAACACACATTTATTTTAAATATAAACGGCAATCTTTGTTAAAAATAACATATTTTATAGAATCAAAATTTTATTGAATATCATATACATTATTAAAATACGTATAAGTACAGCAAGTAATTTGCTTTTTAACAAAAGTAAATACTGGAAGACAATCTATAATAGAGACTCCTGATCAATTTCGCCACAATAACATATAGAAAATGTTTTAAGAGTTCTGAAAATCTTAATTTTGCTCTTTAGTAAGTAATAAGGGCCTCAAATTCTTCGTAATAAAATACTTTATCAATACAAAAAAATGAGCGTTTATACACTTATTTCTATCTCTGTTATAATTATCTTTAATATGATTTTCAAGACATCATTGAGATGCTCACAAAACCCACAAATGCATATGAGCTATCCCTAATCTTTCACACCTTTCTTCTGTACATTTGTTCTCCTCATACCCTTCCTTTGTCAAATCCCCAAAACTTCCACTTACACTCATCAACTAAAAAACATCAACCCCGTTCAATTCTTCCCCGGTCACCCCCAATACACAAACAAAAGCACACATCCACGTCCTACCAACAACTAAGTCTACCTCCACGTCTAAGTCGGCGCTGGCGACGAAGCAGAAAAAGGAAGCCGAAGCCGAAGAAGAAGAAGCACAGAAGACGAGAACTCGCCGCCGCTGCTGCTCTCTTCCTGATTAACGAGCTTTTCTCGGCACGGCGAGACCCGCTCCAGAGAGAACCGGCTTGATTTATGCACTCTTTGTAGAGGCGATTTTGCGCGGAATCGGCCGCGCGCGTGCGTGTGTGTGTGTGTGTGCACGTACTCGCCTAGAACCTAGACACACACGAAGACGGCCGCGGCGCTCCGACTCCTTTTTTTTTTCTTTCTTCCTTCGCGAGACTTCGCCGAAGGCTGGTATATACGCGCAGCACACGTGCGGTACATTATACCTCCTCTTCTTTTTCTTTCGCAGCGCGTGTGTATCGCGCGCATGCATGGGCGCGTGTGTTCTTATTTTTATGCGATAGCGGTGTACGTACGCCGCCCCCTCGCGCGCGTGTCGTACAAGCCTCGCCGCGTGCTCTGTTTCTGGGATATACAACACGTGTAATGCGCGCGCGGGCGAGTTTTGCGCGGGAAGCGAGAGCGCGGGGGGATGCTGATGGCTTTATAAGTCATTGAGGGTGTATAGGTGTAGTGTATACGCGAGGTGCGTGCACGCTGTTGCGGAAGGTTTTTTTTTGAGAGAGAGAGAGAGGATAGTGTACGGGGCGTGTTTGTCGAGGGTAATCAAATTTGTTCGATCGTGGGTTGCGGGGATTTTTTTTGCTGAAAGTAGTTTTCGCGATGTTGAGAGATGGTAGACGTGGTTCGTTGGTTTATGCAGGTAATTTGTGTCGTAGGTTTGTTTTTAATTTAGTTGGAGATTGCGCGTGATGAAGTTGTTATGAATTTCTATTGCTAATTTGGTTAATTTACCTGTTTGAACTTTGGGGAACGTGAGTTTTCATCAGACACTTATAGAATAAATTGTTAATAGTTCCCTAATGCTTTATAAAAAAATTCGCAGCTCGATCTTTCAAATGTCATTTGAACAATGGGACTAAATGTTTAAAATAGCAAAATTTATTAAAAGATTTGGAATTTTTGTAATTTAAGAAAGATTAACTATCCGATGTATTTTTTTTTTAAATGCAAGAGAGTATTTATATACTTTATATACTTTATAAAGTATATAGGCTTTATATACTTACGACTTTTTTCACAAAGTTATTAGAAATTTTTAAAAACAACTATGAGATAGAAGTATTCATTAAACTTTTCTATACTACTTTTGTATAACGTGTTCTTATATTTATCAAGATAAATTTACATAGAATATCGTAAAATTTTTATAATCACAAAATTTATCAGATGAAAAAGTTATTTTGGTAAAGAAGGGATTGAAGAAACTGTTCTCTGCGGTTTAGTCTTGCATCAACGTTAATAGAACTTTTTAATTTATGGAATGTATAATTTAAAAAATTAATACGTGCACTGAAAAAAATGCTATAGTTAAAATTAAACTCTTGTTTTGGCTAAAGAAACAGGATGTATAGAAAAAAATGTAGATCACTGCGATACATATATATCATTATATTTAAGACAAATGCTTGGTAAGCTTTTACCGCGAGCGCTTCTCACAGTGCAGCTGTGATATCAACTGACATGTTCTACAACGGTAGCAAGAATCCTGTGTGTAATTTCACACAAGCAGCTTAAACTTATTGTTCAGAGCGACAGTTAAATATTTTTATTATTTTATTAAATATTTTCTTTCAGTTCCATAAATGATATTTGTCAAATTGAAACTCATTTTCAAAGATTCCACATACATATAAGAAGAGAACAATTTTTTAATTATATTAACGATACAGTAAATATAAATCCATATTATAAAACGGCATAGTGCGTTTCTTACACATAAGAATTGTACACGTAATTATTATGCACAATTTAGCATTGGTCAAATATATCTATATATAATTTGACCAATGCTAAATTGTGTACAATAATTACGTGTATAATTCTTATGTGTAAGAAGCGCGCTATGCCTATAAAATAACGTAAACTGCGCTTCTACTTTCAAAATCTAAATCCTATTGGCCGAATTTCGGTTCTAAATTCAAGATCTCGCAAAGCAACTCAATCAACCTCGCATATTCTACCTTCTCAAAACTTCCTCCTGCTTCCTATATACACTCCAACCCAAACTTCCCGATTACATAACAGTCCTCCACTCTTTACGATACAATCACCACCAACTCCAGCAGCATTCTCCCAGATTCCGCGTATGTACACGCACTCCAATCACACACTTACACGCAATTCCATCCAAAAACACTCTACTCCACGAAACTCACCACCCTCCACACTGTGTCCATGAATGAAAACTCTCCTCGCGCCATAAAGTCCCCATTCATTCCTCTCTCTACACATACACACACATTGTCGATCGGTTCGCTGCAGGCCGCGCGAGTTATTCATAGAGTCGCAGTCCCCGGCACTTTATGCGCGCACACCGAAAATAAATAATCCCTCCTCCTACGACAGCCATGCACGATGTGTATACAGCGTACTACATAAGTATGTATGTACAGCCGGAGGGGACCGCGCAGTGCGCTTCGACTCGCTTCATTCACGCGAATCGCCGCGCACAAGCGCCGTTCCGCATAGCCTATGTGCAAGCTTTACATCTTTCTCTCTTTTTGTTTTGGAAGCGCGCGCGCCTTTCACGCGCAATTGAGCGCGTTGTACGAGTGTCTGTATAATCGGAGGTAGGAGTACGGGAGTCTTGTATGGGGGCTTCTTTTTTTCATTGAGTTGTGCGTGCATATGTGTCGCAGGGGTGAATGCCGAGGTGTTGGAATGATGTGGAATGTATATTCAAAGTGGAGGAGAGGCGCGGTCGATTTGAAACTTTATAGACTCACTGGCCTTGAATATGATTAATAAAGTTACTTTATAGTAGCTATCGCCGGTGTAGTGTAAACAAGAGGGAACGCGTGTATAGGTGTATATATAGAAATGCAAATTTACCGTAGATCGTAAGGCCGTTGACGTAATTTCGAGGTATTACTTCATGATTGATATACACTCTTGTTATGTTCCTCGATCTTCCGGCACTCAACTCGTGGAGAACGCGTAAGTTACTCCTCGTTCCCGCGCACTTCACCCGAACTTAATTCGTAAACCTATTATACTATTCTTCCTGCAGCCGTGACTCTGCAGTGTTCTTTTTTTTCTTTCTTCATTCGTCACCGCGCGCCGCGATTTTATTCACTTTTTGCTATACCACTGCAGCTCGTTCTCGAGCATCCTCGTAAAGTTTCTTAGCTACCGCTGCTGCCTCTCAGCGCCACTGCTGCACGCGCACGCTAGGCGTATTTATTTTTTCTCTTTCATCAACGTGAATCATCGCTTCATCGCCCGTCTTCGCATGCACAACATACACATATACACCCAACCTCGATCGGTCAAAACAAACGAAGTTACGAGTGCAACACAGTTACAGTTCTTTTCGGAATGTCTTCGGCGCAAACTTCTTTCAAATCCTTCTACAACCAGCTCATTCCAAAACACGTTCATTCACACACACACACGCGCGTGCGCGCTCGAACTGTATCGCGGGTGTCTCCCCGCGTGCACTCGCGTCCACAACAACAATCTTTCCCCTCTTATCACCGCGTCACTTCCACCCGTGTACGAACTACAGAAAACGCGAAACGTCCCACGGCACTCGTGCCTGCATCACACGGAGACTCGTCCCGTACGTTGGTGCACACTGCAGATATGGGTTTAATATCGCGTTATACGTCCGTCCAACTGCGCGCTCGCCCGCGGAGTGAGCGGAGGCACCGCAGCCTGAGGAGCCGCTCGCGCGTATAGCGGAGGTGGGGGTCAATCATCATCGTCCCGATGAATTACAACGAGGCAGTCACTCCGCGCGAGCGCGGTGACTCACGCGCGGAGCTCGCGCTGAGAAAGAGAGAGAGAGATGGGAGGAGAGATTGTAGAGTGGCGCGGAGGCACGCGGTTGCGGCTTCCTTTGCCTCCGACTGCACAGCCTCCGGCTTTCCTGGTTCAAAGAGAGAGAGAGAGAGATATGCGTGCAGGGATGTGGAGTGGCGATGGCTTTTGGCGCGGGATTTTCGGAGGGTGTGTAATGTCAGCTGATGCGGAGTGGAGAATAGTGCGTTGGCTTGTGTGTTGATGGGTCGGAATTTGGAGTGAGAGAGAGAGAGGTTTCAAGTGGGAGAATTGGAGTATGCATGGTGTTGAGAATGAGTGAACTTTTCGAGACAGTGTGGATGAGTTGAGTTTTAGCTTGCGTGGATGAAAAGGGTGATTTTTGCGGAATGGTCGTATATATATATATATATATATATATATATATATATATATATATATATATATATATATATATATATATATATATATATATATATATATATATATATATATATATATATATATATATATATATATATATATATATATATATATATATATATATATATATATATATATATATATATCTCGTGTCCTTGGGTTTCGTGCACTGTTTAAGTGAAATTTCATGCATGGATTTGTAAAATTTGATCTTTTTTGAAAGCTTAATGAGGGAATTGAAGCGAATATTATCCGTGGTAGAAAGTTAAGCAGCTCAGTTAGTAAATTTGTAAATCTTGTCAATAAATCATCATATTTTAGCGTACACAATACGGCATTGTTTTCCAGCGAATGAACTGCCTAAGTTATTGTGATTTCACACAAGGTCTAGGTATTTTATTAAATGTACATTTAAAGAATACCTCTTAGTTTGAATTAAGAGAAATGATTTAGGGAAAGCGAGTTTCTGTACCTCGCATCAGTTACTGTGGCCCTGGATATTTTTATTTAAAAACTTATAAGTTTATATAATAACTCGATGCAAAAGTGATTTATATTAAAAACTAGTATTTCGTTTGATTACTTTATATTTTATTATTATTTAAATAAAAGTATGGAGGGTCATAGTAACTGATCGAGGCACAATAACTGACACACTTGTCCTATATGTTACTAAATTTTTCACCAGAAAATTAATGTAAATGATCCAAAGAGAACTATTGAAAATGTCATCGGTATTCTCATCACGTTATTGTGTATGAATAAATCATTAGAAACAAAATATGAATCATTATTGAAGTCGATGGACTTCAATTTAGGTTTGAATCAATGATGATTTTGTGTATAATTTGAAATGTATTTTACGTGCGAAAATCCCCTTTCAATGGATGATTTTATTGAATACCTGCTTTTGATTTAAATGTTGTATACGTATATTGAAGTAATCAATCTATTTTAAACTGAATAGAAAATACTTTATTCAATTTCTTTTTAAAATGAATAAAATATGCGAATAATTAGTAGAAATAGTCAAAGAAAATAATTTTTCCATGATAAAAGGCAACTTATATTCGTTAATTTAAATTAAGTCTTTTCATTTCAGTTACAAGTATTACGACACCGGTTCAAAAAAAACATAAATTTTGCATAGGTATAACTCCAGTAAAATTGAAATTTTTGGACTGATAATTTATAAATAGCTTTTGATCCTTATTATCGTTGGCCGGGAAAAACAAAATGCCATTTAAGAAAAGCTTTAGAGAACATACCTACTGTTTCAAAGTTTTTGTGAAATGGTATCTTATTCTTCTCAACGAACGATATACGGTAACTGTTACTGACAGAAATAATGATAATAATTGTAAAGTAAAATTGACGTCGAATATAATAATGTGAAATTGATAATAAATAAATAAATAAATATAATATAAAATATACAGTGCTAAAGTAATGCAATGTATTAACTAAATCGACTATGCGTAAATGTTGAACATGTGTTTTTTTTTGTCTCAAGTGCATTTCCCGAAAGAAGGTCGTAAAAAAAGGGCCATCGACAACAACAAGGCAGTGCAGTTTAGACACTCGTATGGTTCACATCGTGTGACTATTAGGGAAAGCATCGGCTTTTTAGCGTAAATGCATCACAGAAATAGTATATCGGCTAGGCATTTGAATAAATATAATTTTGAAAGTTTAAACTGTGATTGAATTATTAATTTCTCCTCTCGTGAATCCTGCTTTGTGCCGGAACAGTAACAATTTCAGAATATGTATATTTTATTTGCAGATGTTTCATTTTGGAGCAGAAGCCACCTTTAACTTAACATTAGAGTTATAAGTCAGTTGTATTTTATAACAGAAACGTAGCTAAAAAAATTTGTAAATGTACTTTTAAAACAATATCTACGTAATATGTGCAATAAATCTTGCTGTATATGTAAAATTCTTAAAGAAAAGATTTTTTATTTATATAGTTAGTAGTATTCAATATTAGATATGTTGAAAGAATTATGCTCCAACGAACTTTATCAACATTTTTCATTGATTTTTAAGTCATTATGTGACTCTTTTCAACGGAATTAATTTGTAATAAACAGAAATTAATAATAATTGTAATAAATTACTTTGCATAAGTAAAAAGAAATTGAAATCGAAATACATTGCTCTCGATATAATTACATTCTCTGCAGAGTAATAAGAAAGCGTAAGGTTGGGAATAAACACGTTGAGTATCTGCATGCCTGCATACGTTAATGCATTCTTTCTCGCTTCACGTATAGATGCAAAGGTACGTACATGTAAAGGTGCAGATAAAGGTAAAAGGTTCGGACGTACGCAAAGTGATTCAATAACTAGGAATGCACATTTAGGTAAAAGGAAGGCACAAAGAGAAAGGTGTAAAGTCTGAAAAGGGATTAACCTACATAATTTAGGAGAATTTACGGTTCTCGCTGTATTCCGACAATCTATTGATGTTATTTAATAAAAATAATACAATATATTTCTGGACAATCAATAAAACTAAAAATTTTCCAAACTATATAGTTTATTATAATATACCAAATCTTCAAAATCTGTAAAGTAGCAACATGTAAGTCATCATTATGAATTCTAATTTAATATTGCATTATTATACTCAACTTACTATCAACAAATAACCATAAAATATCGATAAAACTTGTAAATTATACAGAAAAACACGCACCGTTCAGAACGAACCAATCCTTCAAAATCCGCAGACCAGCAGAATCTAATTTGATCCCGCATTATTGCCAACCACCACGGCATTCATCAAGCGCACTTTACACGCAAAATAAAGCACCCGCGATAAATAAGCTCCCCCCCTCCTCTTACTAGGATCGATCCATCTTGCGCGACGCGCTTATCGGCAGCACCTCATCTATATACCTCTAATTACAAAACAAAAATGCGGGGCAAATACACGATCCCTTGTCTCCTATCGTCCTCTCCTTTCCCTCTCGACGGCGCAACTTTCTTTCTCTCTTTTTACGCGTCTCCTAGCTCATGCACCACAAGCTCCTCCAAGATAAGCGGGGGAAGACTCAACTTTCAAATATGTATATATACACACACATACACGAGAGAGGTGAGCGTCGCTCGGGGCGCTTTTCTTTTCATTACATGCACTCACGCGGGTACGTCGATGAAGGATATATGTATGTACGTATACGCGTGTCTTCGCGGGGCGTCGCGTCTATACTCTTTTTTTTTATTTCTCAGCCCGACGCGCCTCCGACTGCGCGGCGCGTGTTTTCTTTACGATCGGCGGAGGCAGATTATTGGGGGAAGGAAGCCGAGAGAGCTGAGTTGGTTTTGCGAGAAATCCGCGAGCATCGTGGGTACGTGGGTACGAGAGCGCCGCATGAGGTGGGTTCAGGTGGAGAAGCGTTTTCTTTTAATGGGTATGCAGGGGGGGGGGGGGGGAGATAGAGGAATTTTAACGTTTTCATTTATGTACAAGGTTGCGGAGATTCGATCGGATTAATAGTGTGTGTATACTTTGAGAAAGCTTGTTTTTAGTGGAGATTGAGATGGACAAAAATTTAAATGGAGTTTTTAAGCGCTGCAGATGCGGAGACGATGCCAATCGTTGTAAATGAGGAAAAATATGTACAAATGAAAAGTGTCTTTTTTTCAAAACGTGTTATAAGTATTGACTATTGGGATACATGAAAATGAATCATTAGCTGAACGAAATCTCAGCTGATTTGTAAGACGTTTTATCGATAGATGTTAAAAATATTCTACGTATTAGAGATTTTCAATCAAATATGCGCTCTTTTTACTTATCTTGCGACTCTAGTCATTAGTCTTGTAATTATAGTTAACTATTTTTTGATGCTATGAGTTATTATATATATTTTACGAATTCTTTAATTATTATTTGGCAAGTGTACACAACACCATGTATCCTAGTTTTTAATTTCTTTTGTAAAAAGGCTTACAGCCTTTGGAAGATTAATAAATAAATAAATAAATAAATAAATACCGAAACAAATCGTGATCAAAAAGTATTCAAGTACATGAAGTCAATTTATAGTTGAGTTTAGCTTCAGTAAAATATATATTCAAGCGTTAGGCAACTTCGACTTAATGTTGCGAGCTCCGCACGAGCACCGACTCAGCCAGTAAAGCTAAAATTGCACAGAAATAGTTAGTAATTTTAGCTCAACCGTCGTAGCATGAGATTTTGAGCAATGTTGCTCAACCTTGAGCTAGACGTTAGTAACATCTACTCAAGAGTTGAGCAATTTCGACTTAAAATTAAGTTAAACTAAAATTGCTCAAGTTATCAGTAATTTCTACTTGAGCTTATAAAGTAAATTTAGCTCAACCGTCCTAGACCAAGATTTTGTGCAGATTTAGCTCAATGTTCAGCAGATATTTTAACGAGTTATAGTTCTTTCTACCGTAGATATCGCAACAAAAAACAACATTTTTCATGATCTCCGTGGCAGTGGCTGTTGAAATACGTATTAGGAATGTTTTAAAATAATTTTGTATTTTAAGGTGATGCTAAAGCCACCTGTCACCGCCAAATACGAGGATTCACTTTTCTCATTTCATTTTCAATTTTGAGTAAATATCTCTATGGAAAGTTGTTCCAATCAAAAAGAACAACTTTCCATAGAGATATTTTCTTAAAATCGAAAATGAATGAAATTAGTGGTTCCCCGTATTTACCAGTAACACAGAGTTTAACATCACCTTAAGAAATAGTGATCGTTTGAATAAAAACTTATCATTCATTTTAAACCAATAAACTACATGAACAATTGTTAATAAATAAATAAAAAATATACGAAATCGTTAAACAGCTCCTACATAGGCAAGTGCGGGACGCCATTTGGCGGGTCAAATGGACTTCGTTATTTCTGAGACAATAAACTATATAAAATAAAAATCTTTCATCAATGTTAAACACGAAAGTATTATAGAGTATTTATCCTACGTAAAGAAAGTTAAAATAAATTAAAGAAAAAAGCTTTATAATAAAAAAATGAATTTTATGGGTCTGAGAACTTACATATGCTCAATATTTTAAACACTAATTTGATTTCGTATCTTCTGTCCTTGTCTAATCACGTTTTTGCTATTTATTCAAATTGTAATTTGTTAATTGAAAAACTAAAAGTTTTAATGCATACCTATGCATGTGGAAAACATATTCTCAAAGTTATAGCTCAATATTCGACGTCTAAATGAAGTTATATGCAATATCACTGAGTAGCTCCGAATAGATAGATTGCAATCGTAAACTTTAAAGGCGTTTTTCTCGAAACGACTATTTTCAAATTGGCGGGAAAGATATCTCGATAAATTTTCAACCAATCATCCTATTTCGGGATTGTACTTATACGAAATTACATTCTTCACCAGATGAACCATGAATATTGAAGAAATTATAATATTATAAAAATTGTATTGCAATATGAAAGCTGATTTTTTTTCTTTTAAATCGTATAATTTTTTTCTAAATCCCGAAAAAATTTTATTCGATGCTTTTACATTGCAATTTTTGGTTCATAAGGCTCGTACATTCATACTAAAAGTAAATTTGTCTGATTTTTTGGTTTCAGATCACCTTAACAGATGCTAGGTTTCCTACCGATTTAAGGTCTCCGAAGCCGCTGCGCACGACCGCTGTATATATATACATATCATAACAAAATTCTTGAAAAAAATTTTTTTTTACTTCTTCCAATATGTATTAATTTGTATGAAAAGTTACAATAAATTTAAATAAATGCTTTCTATGTAAAAAAATCCCCGAAAATTACCTCATTTTTTGGCGTCTATATGCGATTCTCCCCTTAAGAGAAAAAAATAGTTACGTATTTTCATATCTGATACTTGTACATTAAACTATTTATCTTTATTTATATAGGGTTTGCTTTATTATTATATTGTTTAATCTTTTTAATTATTAACTGCTTGAAAAAAAAGAAGTGAATGGGGCGACGTGGTCTCGAACAGTGGGGCGGTAGGTATGGACTTTTATTTATATAATCTAATGGTTTTTCTAATATTTTTGTATTGTATTGAAGATAAATGTTCATTACTACTATTTATTACAAAAAAGAAACTTCAAACATTTATCGAAACAGTAAAAAGACAATGTTCAAAATTTGACGATTCGACGCTATCGCAAATCGTCTTTTACATCTAACCTCTAAACTACATTTTTTGAAGCTCACAGTAAACACTCGTGTATCAACAATTTTTAAGAAAAGTCAATTTTCCTGTTCGAAATTGTAATAAAGAATAATCTCCTCTGTATTATCTAGGTTTATTTTATTTAATAATCGATATAAATAGGAAGCCCGCGATGCCCCATCTCGCCCCACTAGTGGGGCGGTACTGGCTTTTTCAGACCTTGCCAAACTTTCATATTATATGTGTATACTAGTGGACCTTTTGATTTATAAGTTACTAAATATCGTTTTATAATAGCATTAGAATATTTTAGCATTTTTTTAGAATTTTATAAACCTAGCACATTTTAATGTATTTGCTTTCAAAGTTAAAGGAACTCGTACCGCCCCGCTGTACCATATTTCAGCAAAAAGTGCAGTTTAGAGGTACTGTAAAAATTTGATATCAGTCGAATAAAGTTTGAATAAGTTATGCTGGAACTCGATTTGAAAAAAGTGATTTCAAGTAAAAAGCGTTTAAAGTTTTGCGAACATTATTTTTATACAAAAATAGTTTGATAGTTTCAAGGACCTATACTGTTTTTTACACCATCAAAATATAATCATATTTATATAACAACGTCAATCAATGAAATAATCAAGATAAAAATTACTTTGTTTTCTCCTTGCCATTTCTATATTCTACGCCAATAAGATGTCTATCTTTCCAAGAATTTAAAATTATCGCTGGAGCTTTTTTGAAAAAGAAAAATATTTTTAAACTTACAAAAAAAAATTTATATTATACTATTTTATAGCACAGCATATTATATATACTTTTTGACGACATGAAACTTTGTTGTCAAGGCCTATCGATAGATATTTATGAACTATTAATAAGCGTTAAAAAGGCAAAATGATTTTTTTATTAGTGGCTCAACCACGTCTCTTCCGAATTAAAACTCGTTGAAATCAAGAGAGTTTAAAGCGCGGCCCCGGCCATTTTTGATATTGATACATAGAAGAGGGTGATGATCAGCCTTAATTGACGACTAACCGGGACGCACGAGGGGATAAAACTGTAAACAAAGATCAATTTTAGCATGCCGTCGTGTAAACATCTGCCTCACATTGAATTTTTTAATAAAAATGTTAGTATTTATTGAATAATATTTATGTTTAATTGCGTAAACGTTTACAATTTTATAGTTGTCAAATGTAAAAAGTTTATTACTTGCTTTAAGTAGTGTTAACTTACACAATAGCGTAGACTTAGCAGAAGCTTAGTTTCTCTAACTCACCTGTAACAGAAAAACAAAATTACAATTAGATACACAAGATAACGACAGCATTGAAAACAATAAAAATGAAAACGTGTAAATCTCCGCACCGCTAACGTCAACCCACAACAATCAAAAGTCTATACTTTCGATCTCGTTCCAACAACAGACACAGAAAGTACAACCACAGATCCTCCAAACTCCAAAGAAAAAGAAAAAACCCCCCGACAATTCAATGAAACTTCCATCGCTTTCATATCGAATCACGATCCTCTTTCACCGCGAAGCGAGCTTTCGCTCCCGCGAACTCCCTCTCGCGCCACCGCGCCGAGTTCCCCATCGCACATCGCAAAAAATGGAAGTCTCGCTCGCGAGGCCCCACGGGCCACCTCGTACCCACACATACCCAGATACATAAACCTCTGTACGTACCTCGCGGTGCATGTAAGCGATTACTACCTTGACATTATCGGTATCGAGCGCTCTAAACAATGGGAATCCGACTCCCCCCCTCCCGCGGTACACGCAAAAACCACGAGAAAACTCGCAAATAAAAAACAAGGCAGCAGCTCTCTCGACCGGTACATATCCCAGTCTCTCTCTCATAGGGAGAGCTTCCCCCGATACCTAGACACTTTTTCTCGCGTGGAGCTGAGAGAGAGAGAGAGAGAGAGAGAGAGAGACTTCGTGAGGTCCGGCTGGGAAACAAAGGCCACCACCGCGAACTATCACGACTCGCGGCAGCGGTATGTGGTAGTGAGCGCGGCAGCAGTGCACACACAGGATACGCGGCCATCGTATGGGTCATCGTCCTGCACACTCTCCTCATCCTATTTATTATCGTGTCGCTCGCGAAATTGCACGACTACTGTCAAGCCAGCCCCATGTGCCGCAGCTCGAACCGACTGACTGACTGAGAGAGAGGAGAGAATATTTATCAAATTTGTTGCTGCCGCAGATGGTGTGTGTGGCGGAGTCGTGTTTCCGTTTTATGCGAGCGAGAGAGAGAGAGAGTGTACTGCATTAGTCACGTTATTTTATCACCGAGGGAGGAAAAATTGCCAAGTTCAATGGAGTAATGAGATGGTGGCAGTGTTTTCTTTTTTTGCTCGTTGTGATGGGTTGCTTTATGAGCTGTGTCTGAGTACGCTTTAACAACGTCGCGTTTTAACTTTCAACGTTGAACGATATTCATAATGCGATCGTAAGAAAGTTGTATTTGAAAGTTTCAGTTTGTTGTTCAGTTTTTAGATATTTTAGTTTATTTGATTTCTAAAACAGTAGTTTAGTTTTGAGTCTCGGAATGCTTCTTTTACATTACTAGTTCATTTAGTGGAGCAGAGGAATCAATATCTGGATCGCAATTGATTTATTGCGCAGTTCTAATAATAGTTTAACTTAAGAAAAAATAACTAAAATTAAGCTATTTCCTGGCTTGGAAGTGCATAGCAAATATACTGATGAGTGAGAGAGGTTGAATATGGTGAAATAAATGCTTTATAATATGCATGTGGATAGTAGTACAAAAAATACAAATATTTCTGATTTGTAATTTTTCAAATTAGCTTTCTCAATTGGTGTCTTCAAGCTATGATGTAAAAATGCAGCGAAAATTTAGTTTGAATATTTTAAGATTAAGTAACACATTTGTTTACTCCGTTTAAATGCTCAGAAAATTGGAGAAAGATCGATTCATTGCAACGAAAAAACTAACCATTTGTTATTACTATTAACTATATGAACGAATTTCTGCCATGGTAATAAGGTTTGTTGTTCGATGAAAAAAGTTAAAGCTAAACGCTATTAAAGTGTATATCGAATTGTGGAGACAGAGCATAAGTGAGGGACTATATGTAATCAGCTGATAAGTATTTAAGTGTTGTTCGTTTTTTTACGCGACAAGACATGGTGAATCTTTTATCAGAAACTGGAAGTGTAGTAATAAAAAATTCTACTCTGATTATATGAGTCAATTAGTCATCAGAGTTTCCGCATAAAGTTGTAAAGAAAAACATTACAGATTAGCTGATTATGAATTAGCATCAAATTGAAATGACAAGTTATACTTTACAACGGTTTACTATCTTTATAATTTAATGCTTAATGAAATAGTTAAAACTAGCTCAAGTCTCACGAGATATATGCGAGCTCTTCGCATTCAACTCGCTCCATAGACTGACCGACCGCACTTATATGCCAACCTTAACCTCTATCTATTTTTGAGTTGTTGTTATTGTTGTTAATGAATTTTCAGCAGCTGCTTGCGACCATAAAGTCACAGAGAAACGATCGCGCTATATTTCCCGCTGTAGGTTACCAGTGCGATTTTTAACTAGTTCAAGGCTGTCTTCTTAACGATGGGAATATTTATAAACTATTATTTAAGACATTTTTTTGCAGACGCTTTTTATTAAACGAGAATACTTTTATGATTTGTCAAATACCACTTGCGTCAAAGATATGTTTTATACTAAAAGTGATGGCCTGGTTTTTTTTGCATTTCTCAGACCTACATTTCTACACATATAGAAAAAAGAAGTATCAAAAGATAGCAGCTCACGTTTCGAAAATGTTACGAATGCATGTTAACGACGTATTAGCCTCAAGTATCATTCCCAATAAATATCAACCCAAGCACGCCAAAACAACCAAAGAAGCCTCACCTCCGCTCCTAAGAATCCGAAAAACCCGATCGATCATCTCCAAATAAAAGAAACAAAGCCACAAACCCATATTCCAAAAAGCCCCCCCACATCCATACCGCGTGCACGCACACCAACCTACAAATAAAAAGAGCAAAGCGCACGATCGCCACCAATCCAATCTCGGGGCAAATACATCGAACGTCCATTTACACAAACCATCTCGCGATATAAAAAGCTCGACAATATCGACCGATAACCGATCTCTCGGCCTCTCCGAGTCCACCCACAGTAGCGGTAAAATCTCTCTCTCGGCATTGAATTAATTAAAGCCCCCCACAACGCGAAGCGAGAGAGCGCCTCCTAAGCACACACACACACAGCGACAAGCCGGCCTAATTAACATAATATCAGATGCGGCGAGCGGGTGGCCCCGACAATTCTCCATGCACACACGACGTCTGCATAGATCCTCCTCCTCCTCCTCCTCCGTGCTCTCGTTGTTCGTATATTACGACGGTGCGCGCGTGCGTTGTTGCAGGCCGACCGGCGACGCGTGCAATAATTCACATTCCATAATCCGAGCCGCGTGCAGCGACGCATCCTCGTGCGTGGCTTTTCATCCTTTGGCGAGTGTGTGGTATATACAGAGGATGAGACCCGCCGGCGTGTACGTGTATATCCTTCCTGAGTCCGAGGCTGCTGCTGCTGCTGCGGGCGAGTTACACAATGGGGGACAAGTCGAATTCCAGAGGATACAGTCATATTCGCCTTCCGCCCTTCTCTCTTCTCCTCTCACTGGCTTTCTTGCGGGCCTCCTTATACCTCGGGCCATTTCTTCCTGCCTTTGTGCGATTCTTCTTTCTCTCCTTCTTTCTTGCGGGTATGGGATTCCTTTTTTGTCTGCTTTTGCTAATTGTTGGGTTTGTGTGTGTGGATTGGAGACGACGGTGTGAATAATAATCGTTGAGTGGGCAGTGTACAGGAACATGCCGGTTTTGCGAAACTTGAAAGCGGCTGTCTTTTGGTTATCCGGAGAGGGTTTGAATGGATTTGCACTGATCTTAGTGTGATTTTCTCGTGATAAACTGTTGATGCCTGATAGAATTGACATCAAATTCATTTCTCGGACGGTATCTATTATATTGGTTGAATCACTAAAAGTATTATAGTAAGACGACATTGAAACGCTGAAAGTTATCGCTTCTTTCTAAATTTCGTGGATGACGTTATATACTCTAGTAAACTTCATTTTTCGTACTTTTGCATCTTTTTTAATTTTTTATATACCAAGTAATATGGAAAGTTCACAAAGAAAATAGGATCTAAGTACAACATTACTACCTACTTTAACCCTACAGGGAAAAATGTTGCACTAGTGCAGCACTCACCTATTTCGTTTTTCTTGAATTTTCATGTGAAAATTTTAATTCTGCAAAATAAATGATGTAAAGTAAAATAATGCCACATCTTGTAATACAGTTATATGTCTTCGTACACTAAATCCATATAGAAGCTGAGAAAACTAAAAAAAGTTCAAATGATTGTACATGACATTGCATTTTTTGTTCTAATACTGTACAAAATCTATCGCTACTTATGTCTTTGTCTCTGTCTTTATCTTATACTTCTTCAACTTGGATTCACAATTTTTTAAATCGATTTGCTAATTGTTATGAATAGATTTAAGAAATACGTTAACGCAAATACATTGTTGAGTAAGCATTTTTTTAAATTCTACATGAATTTGGTGCGTAATACGAAGAAGAGTAAAAAACTCAGTGCGTATGATCAATGAAATTTACATTTTGTAATAAAAAAGACGACCTTAAATCGTCTTGTTTTACATATGAATACATTGTAAATCTCAATTTTAAATGAGCCTCTTTAAAACTTGGTTGTGTATATTGTACCGGCTATCGGTATGTACAAGACATTGTATTCGAGTCCACCCACAATTTCTATAATTTACCATACTTTTTAAGTCTACACTACACTATAGTCTTATATATTCAGTAAATAATAATCATATAATATGATTAGATAAGTTCTATTTTTAATTTACATGTTTATAAAATTGTCGATTTTGCGGCTTCTTTTTATTGCGTGCGCTACAGATTGTTTCTCAATGGTTAATATGATAAGTAAATACATCTAATCTTTTTAGTTCTTGCACAAAAGTTAAATTAAGGGAATCATGCGAAATTGAAATATAATGTTGATAATACCAACAGTTATATTAGAGTGCAAAGTTTTGGATTGGGTTATTCACCAAATATTGAAAATAATTAACTTCGAAAACTTGCAACAACTACCTTATACGCGGAGTAAAAGCTTAGAGAAAAAATAAAAATAGTACATTGTGCTACAAGGGAAGAAAATGAGCTTATTATATCCCGCTAGAGAGGGAAATAATAGAGATTTTTTCGCACTTTTGCCAAACAACCATGCCTGTGTTGAAAAATAGTACATTGTGCAACAAGCGGAGAAAATGGGGTTTTTCTAAGTGAGGATGATGATTGAGCACGAGTGGAACTGAAGACGAGTGATCAAATCATCATCCGAGTCTGAAAAAGCCCTTTCCACACATCGTACTCTTTAAATAAGTGTGTGAATAGGGCCTTTTTGATGCATGCAAAAGGAATGAGGAAATGGACATTACGAGTCGTCACTAAACCTAAGAAATTCAGGTGCGGGAGGCAATGACCATTACCTCCCGCTCAGGCGAAAACGCTCGGAATGCCCAATTTTCCATTTGCTTTGCAAGCATCAAGAAGGTCATTTTTCATGCACGTGTTCAGAAAAATGTATCGTTAACGTAGAAATCCTCCTTTAAAATAATTTTAAAGATACCTAATCAAACTGTAGCGTACCTCCATAAATATTATAAAAAAGACATGTACGATATGCTTTCCAGCGCATTATTCTATTCAATACAGCAACGTTATTGCTCTTAATCTACAATAAAACTATCATTACCGCTATTACCACGGGTCTTATGGGCTCGTTATCGCTCATTTATTTCTCATTGTAATCTCGAGCCATGTTTTGTAACTCAATACCTAAGCATTGTCCTGGAGGCGCTTCGAGCACTGCCGCAAGCGCTATCACGTATATTGCTGTATTATTACGCCGAAATATTTTGTTTACAATATTCTATTATGATTCCCATGCAGATTACGTGACTTTTACAAACACGCGAGTCGCTTTCCCAGGCTTCTTTACATAATCCCCCTAAGAAAAATCGAGGAAGCAAAGTTTTGCAGACCCGCGTTAAAGAAGAGTATTAAAACTCCCGTCCTAAAAACAAATTTGATTAAAAAGCTTCAAGCGCGTTGCAGCACACGAGCCACATAACTCCCTGGCGAAATAAAATTTTATTTTCACTCAGCCTACCAGCCGCGCACTGTTTAATGAACAATCCCAGCAACCTCGGAGCAAATTACGTATTCCAAAACTGTGTTACGACTCTCTCGTAACGATTCGCTCGTTTGTATAAACGAAAGTACGTGCGTGCAATTGTCCTCCTATCTCTTTCTCTCTCTCCCTCCGCACTTTTCTTTTTTTCCCTTTTTCTTTTCGCTAAATTCCCGCTCGGCCAGAGTTGACATTCGCCGAGTGTAGCGCCAACGGATCTTTTTATTCCTCAAGTGTCTCCCCGATCTCTCTCGGCGTATATACCTATACAGTCCTTCTTCTGGCGTCGCTGCATGCGACGACGACCCAAGACTCGCCGCTACGGGGCTTTTACTCCAAATTCCTTTCTGCGCTCGACGTCGCTGCTTCTGCTGCTGCCGCTGATGTTCTTCACCGTGTGCTTGCTCGTTTTTCGCCTTCTTTTTTGTTTTCTCGTGCCTTTCTCTGCTTTTTAACAGTACGCCACACGCGCGCGCCGAGCACTTCACTTCCGCGGAGTTTAATGTCGCTCGCGAGTCGGAGGGAAGATGTTTTTTCAGGAGGAGCGCTTTGGCGGGATGCGCTTTTAAACAATTTTAAAACGTTTTAGTTTTTAAATCGCTCGAGTGTCGTGCGAAAGGATTTTTAAGAGTTTTCGGCAACGCTCGTTGCTGCGCGGAATGCATTTGGCACTTTTAACAATTTATCGAAAACTGTCCGCGACTTTTAAAATGGAAGAAAAAATTGAGGTAACAGTTTAGATCTATTATAAACATTTATATTCTAAAAAGAATCGCTAAATTACAAAAATGTTTTCATTTATTCTGTGTATGAATATACTACATATATATTGAACAAGTATTTATTGTTTAAAAATAATGCAAGAATCAAAGGGTCGAATGAAAGATAATAACTGTTGTTAACAGTTAATAATAGTACTTGATAGTAAAAAGGTGGAAAGCAGACACTCTATCCACTTTGCGATCACGGCTGCACTGGCTATTTCGTTGCGCTTTAGTCTTCATGTTGCCCCGATTTGCATTTCGACTGACAAGGCATACGTCACACTTCATACGTGACATTGCAGCTGTTTTGGTATATATATTTATAGTGTAAAAATTTAGTTAAAAACAAAATTACATCAATTTTCAAATATATATCAATCTGAATACACACTTTCTTGTAATTTTTAAGTATTTGTTCAAATTGGTATATGTGCAAAAATTTTATGTCTGAATTCTGGGCGAACAATACATCAAAGAGATTTTTTTGATAAAAACATGGGATAGTTTGATTTCATGCAAAATGTTACTCTGATAAATGGCAAAAATTAAGGTTACTTATCATAATTTTCACCATTCTGTAGGGTAAATTTTATTCTGACTTACGGTAACTTTTACCGTTCATCAGGAAAAATTTTCCCGTGAAGTGAGTATTTCCTCGGGATGTCCAACATTTAATACTACTGTGTTCTAATCATTATGGATTTTAAACTAAAACTACTTTTTACGTATGAACATGTAGTACAATAGTTATGGCATAGAATAAATGACATTCGTCTGTCTTAAAAGTAAAATATGAAAAATGTACTAATACACCACAATTACTCATTCAAAAGCTTACTTAAACCTCTCAGAAACGCCAGCACTCACTCAACCCAACAAATCCGTCAAAACTCGAAAGCTCCTCTTCAATCAGCCCGCAAAAACGCACATCGGCACGCGACTTTCTTAATTCCATCGTGAAAGTGGAGCCACCGTACTCCATGGCGCCAGAATAACTCCTCGCGTGGTCGGTTGTGTCCTTTAATTTCGTCTCGCGATTAAACCGAGCTCACAACTCGGTACATATATAACGCACACATCAACGCGGAGGTGGGGGGAATGCGTCCGCGGAACGTGTTTGTTTGAATTGCGCGGCTGGCTGTGCCACCCCTCGCGCGAGAGTGAGAAATAGCCGAGAAAACAAATAGACGAAGCTCGGGCATTCGAAAGCACCACGCAGTAAAACTCGGCCGGGAAATAAAGCGCCCGGAGCGCAATAAAAATTCTTACGGGAGGATGGCGCGCGTGTGAAAGTTCGCTCGAGACGCGCGATTAAGGAGTGATTATTCTTGGGTTGTGTGGCTACTGCGGCGGGTGCCGTTCGATGGATCGCTGCAGGAATTCGTGGAGTGCGCGCGGGGACGGGGGGGGGGTCTTGAAATACAAGATTGCGGTGCTGCGTGCGTGTGTAGTTAGTTGTAAGGTGATACGCGGATTTTACTGGATAAGGAAAGCAAATGAGCGCGTATAAGAATGCGAAGTTTTTGGTTACTGGCCTTGTACCCTGAAAGATATTGCGAATTTTGTTGTTATTGTTCAAGTATGATACGCATGCGAGGAACGTGTTACTATGTTACTATTATTATGCTAAGTTAGACTATTTTTAGTCTAGATAGACATTTTATTCCTGAGAATTTTTGTAAAAATGCTTGTTTCTAGTTTAGAAGATGTTTTAATAAATAGTCTGATTTATTATGAGACAGATTGGAGACAAAATTTCTGATATTTGCCTGCGCTTTTCAATATAACTTTAAGCACAATTACTCTACGAATACTTTTAGCCTCTCAAATTGAAGCTAAGTAGTACATTTATATTTTTAATAGATCGAAGAAGTTAACTATCAAGATTTTATAAAAGTTAATTAACCGCAGGAGTCTAAAAGATTAGGAAATCTTGTTCATTTTATTTTGTTTTATTGTTATCCCACGAAAATAGTAGTTTGTTAGATTTAAATACGTTATTACTTTGAAAATTTACATAAGGAATAACTGTATTACAGGGATTAAGTGTACGCAAATAATAATTTTAAATATTTTATGTATAATAGATTAGTATAGACTATTGTGTACAATACATTTATGTAAATTTACATAACTTTAGTTCTTTGGCGCAAATAAACTAAAATGATTACTTTAATACAAAACAATTTATTAAGAATGAATAATAACTTGTCTTTTTATTGACATCAATAAATTAATTTTTAAATAATTAACGCGGAATTCATTATACTTCATATCATTCAATTTCAAACTCATTGCAATAATCATAAATCATTCATTCTCTATCAATTTTAATTAAGAGTATAATTTTCGTCTAATCAACCCTGCTAATAACAGTTATTACACCTACATACACCGTACAAAGTTAATCGACTTCGAAACATACGAAATTTCACCAAACCCAAAGCACTCGCGTCTTTCTCTCCAAGCGTCGTTACACATCAAACCAATACAGCCTCCGCACCGTCCACTCCTTTCATTTTCGTTTCTTCCTCCATACATGCCGCGGCGCCGACGGCGCCATGATAGATTCGCGTGCGCGAGATTAAATCACGTGCACGCCATAAGCGAGCTGTGAAAAATCGCGCTCTTTTGTGTGTTCCCTCGGTCTCCTCCGCGCCAGCGAGAACTCGGTCAGCGCAGTCGCGCGATAATTAATCAATGACGCTCAATTGCTCCGATTAATTAGGGATCGCGCGCGTTTGAAAACTGCACGACACACGAGTTCGCAACTGCGAGAAATAAAGAGAGCCGAAGAAAGGAGGCGATAAAACACACGCGCTGACGTATATATACCATGAGACATAATAATAATCGCAATCAATGCATACGCGAGCCACGTGTGTGTGTAATACGCACGCGCGTTATAAATTACGCATCATCGCAGAGCGAAGTATTATATATATATACAAAAGTGATATATATATAGGATACATATATATTTGCGCGACGCGCGCATTTGCCTCGGCGCCGAGAGATAACGGAATAACGAGGGACTTTGTGTAAATTTCAATACACACGAGCGTCGTGTACGCTTCTTTTAACGAGCTGCGCCTGTACAAGGCGCGAGAGGAGAATTAAATCAATTTTCAGCGTTCTCAAGCGAGCGCCGCGTGTGCAGTTTTAGAAAGTCTTTCTTCTCTCGTCCAGTCGCACATTTTTTTTCCTTTCTTTTCTCGCGAGCGCGGCTGATTGACTCGCGGGCTCCGACTTTTTTTCTCCTTTTATCTCGTGCACGCGTGTGCGCGCAACGACTCCGCGCATGACTCGAATGTAATGGCGCTCGAGTCCGCGGGGCCTTTTCTCTTGCGATTTTCGTAGTTCCCTTTTTTTCTTCTCTTCATTGTGCTTTACGGTTTGTCGCGCTTTACGACACTGCAATTGAGAGACGGAGATGGAGTCGAATGCGCGCGCGAGAGAGCGAGAGAGAATTGAGGAGAACGGGACGGGGTTTATTTGCCAGCAGCGAGGGGGGACGATGAAGACGTTTTGAGCCGCGGAGAGGCCGAATTTTGCGTGATTAATTAGGGCGCACGCACGCGCGCGGTGCAGCGGCGCTTATTTCTGTCGCTGACGAGAAACGAGAGGATCACGCGCTGGTACACGCACAAAGGGGATTTTCTGATAAAAATTAACGTGAAAATTGTGTGCACGCGCGGGACATTCTGACGTTAGGGAAATATTACCCGGATGATAAAGGGAAAATTTGCAATGTGCTGCAAGACGTATCTTTTTTTAGGTTATTTGTTACGTTGACTTTTAGGTCAAAAGCTATTACATGACAGTTTAGAATAGATGAGTGTAGGGCTAATTTATGCACAGGGTAAATTTGTACAATGCAAATATCTTAAGTTCAAATTTTTGTTCAGGCTTGTTAATCAAGCATGTAAAAGACATAAACAAAATCTAACTTTCGACAACATTTCAAGCAGTATCGTCCCGTATCCTTTTCGCAGACGTGTTTCAATTTTCTCAAATTTTCCTATAAGAATTTGGAGGTCTAATAACTTTCATACATCAAACAATGAATTAAGCAATGCAAGTGTTAAATTTTTCCTAGTTATAATATTCGTTTATAACTTATGTACGGAGCATATTTGAACATCGACTGCCTAATTCTAAACATGTATAATTTTTCATAATATTTATGTATCACGTATCTTTTACTATATTTATTTTATGATGAATTTTGTTTCGAAGTATGAAAAAATTGTTAATAATAACGTTTTATTGCATTGAAAATAAATAATTGTAACTCCCCATTTAAAATACACGTAAAAACAAATTTATCCCGGGGTAAAATTATACGTTAAATTTTGGTTCTCTAAAATTGTAAAAAATACTTATTAAATGGCTAAATTGACATTCAGAAAAATTCATACACTTACTTTGAAACGTACACTTTCAAGCCATTCACCGACGTAATAATTTAAATGAATAGTTAATTTTAAAAACCATTGAAACCTATAAGTGTACAAAAATGTCTCACTCTTCCCTATAAATTTTATTTATTTATTAATAAAATAATTATCTGATGTTAACAAGAAATTTTTTACTTTTTATTTATTATTTCTTTATTTTTTATTCTTTATTTTTAGTTTGTATTTTTAAGTTAGTTTTTAAATTACCCTGGTAGAATCGTTCAGCAGTGGCTCGCCAGTCCATACCCAGTTAAAAATGAACTGGCCAGTGAGTTCAGCAGTGACTCGCCAGTTGACATACGAATTTCGTCAGATTTTTTACTAGCGTCACTGCTGAAGGACTGACGAGCGAAATAAAAAAGAGTAAACAACTATAAATTGACTTATAATTAATTAAACAAACCCATGAAACCAATTAAATGGCTTATATTACCATATATTATATGTATTGATCTGACTTTTATATTTTAAACCTCACAAAAATAAGTATTCCATAGTACAAATATTTGTAGGTTATGTAACTCGATGCATCAAATATATTTTTATTTACTTCCAATTCTTGTTGATGCATTGTTTAAAATCCACCTTTACACGTTTTTATCCTTATTAAATGAAAACATATAAAGACAACTCGCAAAATAGTATATACGTATGTATGTCTTTTTCGAGGTTAATCTTTTTTGTTTACGTTTCGCATAATTCGGAATCTTAGCAGTGATTAGCCAGCACTTAACCCGTTAAGGGCCAAAATGGCATAAACGATGCGACGGTCTTTGACGCCGTTTAACTCATGCTATGATCGAGTAAAAAAATTGAGAGAGACATATTTTTGAAGTTAGAGACCTGCTCTTTCGAATAGTGACCGCGGAATCGATCTAAATTATTTTTTTCTATGTAAAAATTCAGTTTAAAAAATAAAAACACGATTTTTTCGACCTTTTTTTTCTTCAAATCGAGTTTTAGAAGGTTTCCCGGTCTGTTAACAAGCTGGAACCCGTTCGAATGGTGGAGTAAATGTCTGAACTTTAAAAATATGTTGGGAGGAAGTTAATTTTTCACTTTGGTGTTTACAAAATGGCGGCTGATTCACAGAATTTGTATCAATGCATTCACGATTTTTTTTAGCGGAAAATATGAATGTACCGAGGAAATTGCTAAGAATAAAAAGTTCTTTGAATCACTCAAAGAATACGTCAAAATTTTGTCGAAACCTTTTGAGCAACTTTTTGATTTTGCAAATTGCGTATGTGCGTATTCTTTGAGTGGTTCTGAGAACTTTTTATTCTTGGTAATTTTTGTCTAGAGCTCATTGCTTCCAAGAAAAAAATTATCAAATATCGAATTTGTATCCGTTGTGAAAATTCATCCTGCGCAGCTTTATTTCTCGATATATGATTTTCGAAGTAAGAAAGTTTCTCCTAGTATACGATCTAAAAAATGGACGTACGCAATTTTCGTACGGATTATACAGATGTCAATCGCGAATGCAGTCATACTAAAAAATCTTTGCGAAAAGGACGATGAACGTGAAATGAAAACAAGAGAGCTGTGTAAAGAAGTGAGTAGAGAATATTTATTGAAATCACGATTAGGTGATCTCAAGTCTCATAGGCACGAATCAAAAATGAGAAGAACATGTAATAATCAGGGTTGTAGTCAAAGAACTACAAGATTTTGTATTGATTGCCAAAAATATTACTGCATACAGTGTTACTCGCAATTACACGCCGGATAAGCATTTCTGTACACAGAAACGTGATCATAAAATTCATAAAAAAAACTAGAAAATAAAAAAAAATAAAAAAAATAAAAAAAATGTAAAAAAAACGAGACTATCAATATTCGTCGACCTCCACGTTGGTGATAGTTGGGCAATGTAAACTTTGTTTGCAGCGGACAGACGATGAATGTGGAATCCTGTCAGAGTTTTACGTCTAGTACTACTTTGATAATTTTTTTCTTGGAAGCAATGGGCTCTAGACAAAAATTACCAAGAATAAAAAGTTCTCAGAATTACTCAAAGAATACGCACAAATTTTTCCGGAGAGTTTTGAGCAACTTTTTTGATTTTGCAAAAATTTTGCAATTTGCAAAATCAAAAAGTTGCTCAAAAGGTTTCGACAAAATTTTGACGTATTCTTTGAGTGATTCTAAGAACTTTTTATTCTTAGCAATTTCCTTGGTTCACTCATATTTTCCGCTAAAAAAAATCGTGAATGCATTGATACAAATTCTGTGAATCAGCCGCCATTTTGTAAACACCAAAGTGAAAAATTAACTTCCTCCCAACATATTTTTAAAGTTCAGACATTTACTCCACCATTCGAACGGGTTCCAGCTTGTTAACAGACCGGGAAACCTTCTAAAACTCGATTTGAAGAAAAAAAAGGTCGAAAAAATCGTGTTTTTATTTTTTAAACTGAATTTTTACATAGAAAAAAATATAGAAAATATAGAAAAACCGTCGCATCGTTTATGCCATTTTGGCCCTTAACGGGTTAAGCAGTCATCATGTTTTGAACTGGGCAGTGGGTACTGGCTAGTGACTAGTCTGATGAGCAGTTTCACTGCTAAAATTTCTACCAGGGTAGCGTTTAAGTATTTTGGTTTCTTCTCTAGGTTATATAAGCCAGCCTATGCACAGGTAATTTTATTTACCTCTTTAGAATTTACTTGTAAATACCAATGTCAAGGTAACTCAAATTTATCTCCATTGGTTACATGTAAATTTTTCTGGTCTAATAAATAAATAAATAAATAAATAAATAAATAAATAAATAAATAAATAAATAAATAAATAAATAAATAAATAAATAAATAAATAAATAAATAAATAAATAAATAAATAAATAAATAAATAAATAAATAAATAAATAAATAAATAAATAAATAAATAAATAAATAAATAAATAAATAAATAAATAAATAAATAAATAAATAAATAAATAAATAAATAAATAAATAAATAAAGTAAATAAAAAAGTGGTAAAAAATAACATAAAAAGATAAGTCTTTTTTAATTGGAGTTCGGTGATACGTCTTTTTTATTAGGATTCATCGAAATGTTAATTTTTATCGTTCAATTTTTATCAGAATATTATCTCTGTGTACAAGTTGCAGTTTATCGCACTCGTCGATGCGCTGCGTTTTTATACTGTTTTATAGTCTTGTATACTCTCGCAGTTTGTAAAATATGGTTCGCTATCGATGATGGCGAGGGATTATCGACGTGGTACAAATATGAGGGTTCGATAATGCACCTTGCGTGCGCAAATATAATGTGAGAGGTTTTATGAAAGTGCAGGAAAATCTCCTGTTACTTTTTTCATTATTGATACAGAATACGTAAAAGATAGGCGCAATCTGTTGCGATTGATATCAAAATCAAATGGAGAAGTATCATGCTTGTAGAAAATAAATATTTGCAGTCATAAATTTTTACATAATGACTATTTTTGTGCAACTTAATTTGTATAAAGATTTGTTTTGGGTCGCTGATTACGAATTTGAAGTCTAGATTTCCAAAATGTAAAATGGACGAGTCCCTATGACGAATAACACACTTTTAGTCCCCCATACTTTTGTAATGTTCACACCCCGATTTCATATAATTATGGAATAGTTACATTTTACTTGTAAAATGATCACTATTTGAGTTTTGTTTATTTATGGTGCATTTTCAATTAAGAAATTTATTAGTTAATTTTATTTTTACTTTTTTTTATTTTATCTCTAAGATACTTTGGCTCGACTTTGGCATGTAAAAAATTAATCAAAATATTAAAAATAATCGTAATTGATTAAAATTTGTTGTAAAAATAGTATATCATATCTGAAGATCGAGCTGGTTAACCAAACTGGATAATTCCACATTTTTTAATTCTGAGGCAATCAACAGAAACTGTTATCTTTTTCTTTTAATTTAAATAAAACAACGTATTTTAAATGTTTTTAATGGCTGTATTTTGATTTTAGATTAAAAATAACACCATAAATGTGAAGAGATAAATGTATTATAATAAAAAAACGCATAAAATTAATGTTCACTCAAATTTGAATTATTCGGTTTTGTTCGCCCACTCATATACCTAGCATTCAAAACCATAACGGAATAATAAGTCCATTTTCGAAATTTAGTAAACGTCCCTAAAAACTTAAAAAACTATTTATTTACGTAATTATTGTTCTGATTTCAACTATGCAATTGATAAATAGTATATCTGAGTATTAATTACTGTAATGACAAAATTCATCAAATTTCAAGTTTACAACAGTTTGCAAGTGTTCTAAAATTAACTTTTCGTTATGGTTCTTAACGCTCCATATAATGCGCTATGTCTGAAAGGATTAAAAAAATGTTTTTTCCCTATATTTACCATCGCTGCTTTTTAAAGCATCAATTGTTTGGAAATTAGATACATAACATGCAGTAAAAGCGCATCAGCGCCAAATTTTCTTCTGGAAAGCGAAATCGTTCCGCTTATGCAAAAGCGCCGAATAAACCGTATCAACATCATGCTTGTAAAATGCCCCCCAAGAATGCGCGTTAACGACTTTTTCGAAACGTATCAGATGCACGCACGGAAACGTTTTTTCGGCGAGACAATCGGTGATTAGGTTCACAATATCATAGGGGCGTGTGAGAGTTGCGCGCCGCGCTCCGAGCGAGTGTACGTATGCGCAAGTATGTAGCCCAAGGTGCTGCGCGTGACCTTATTATATTGGAGATTAACCTCTCCCAGTGAAATCGGCATTCTAACTCTCTCTCTCTCTATCTCTCTCTCTAATTCTAACCTTTTTCGCCGCAGCCGTAAATGCAAATGGCATTTCATAAAAGGCTGACAAAGTGGTCTGTTACTGTCTGCACGCCCAGAAAAGATTACGCTGTTATAGTAGATTGCAATCTTGCGAGATTTTCTAAATTATTTATTACTTTTGTGCTCGATACAGATAAATTTAAACAGTAAATGGGCAAATTAATAAAGCAGCAAACACATTTTGAGGATGTTGCAACTTTTACGCTTTTTTATACTTAACAAAAAATAAATGTAAATACTAATGTGTAAAGCTCATACAAAAATCATATTTAAACCAAAATTTTCATTACATATTACTCGTTCTTTTGCAATAGAATACCTTTTTGCAAAATAGACACTCACAAAAATATATTCTTTATTTAAATGTATTTGGAACGAGAAAATAATAAAGCGCGCCTCACGCATCGCATGGTTCTCTTTCTCTTACGCTTACTTCTTTTGCAAATTGAATTATCGAAATTAGAAATCGAAGACTCGATTTCCTCGGTTTGGATTCGTTGTCTGGTATGGATTGTAACATAATGGATCCAATTAATCAGAACCCAGAATTCGCACACCGTTAAGTCTTCGTCGCTTGAATCTGATTGTCTGTCGAGCAGACGCCGCGCATTCACAGTGCGCGGCTTCTGACCATATAGATTCTGATCTTCTTGAATATATAAGCACATCATTTCTGTGTATTCGTAAAAAGAAATCGTTTTGGCTGTAAAAGGTTCATATTAGTTTTAAATATAGATATTACAGATTATTAATAAATATGTAGACAAACTTTTTATTCGTAATAGGTATTATTAGTTTTCCTCCAATATGATGCCGTTCGAAATAAACTCACTATAAATACAACTAATATCAACATCACTCTCATCGTTATTACAAGGTATTATTTATTCTTTCCGACATGTACCAATTTCGATGCTTATACAAATTTTGAGTCGATATTGGGCCAATACTACTAGTACTGACCAAATAAAAATGTTTCGTCATCACTTTTCAAAATCAATATATAAAATTGAGAACACCAAAAACAGTTAAATAATTTTTTTTTAATTAATAATGCTATCTGTCATAACGGAATTAAGAAAATAATGGGATCGATTAAATGTTTGTTATCTTTATTTAATACAAAATCAACATTTATTCAAATTACAATATTTTGGAGTAGGCGCTAAAAATTTCAGCAAATTACTATACTACACTATTCTGGCGTCTACTCCAAAAAGTTATAATTTGAATAAACGTTGACTTTGTATTAAATAAAGTTAATAAACATTTGATCCAACCCATTATTTTCTCAATTTCGTTATTACAGAAAGCAATATTTTTTACTTTTTAAAGCGTTATATTTTTTTAAGTTGGATCAATATTTTGTTAAAATTTATTTATAATTAAATAAAAAAAATTATTTCATCCAATACCTCTTAAAATTATTTGTATTTTTAAGATAGTGTTTATTTTTTGCAAATAAAAGTACAATTATAATGATTAAATATTCGGTAATGAAATATACTGCTATTATCATGTGATAAGTTGTTTACGTATTGTAGATACAGTGTTTCATATATCTTTTCACGATAATATATTAACAAAAAATAAAAAAGATTTACATTTATATTTGGTTTAATGTAAAAAAACTTTAAACATGTTTTTTATAAGCTTTTGGATACACGTTGTCTAAAGTTTTTTATTGCAATATAATTTATTTAGATAAAAGAAATAAATAAAAACAAAAAGACTCCGTATACCCCATGTTGTTTGATACATAGTTTAATTAGGATCACAGTTAAATTGCTTTAATCGTTTATCTACAGTTTATTATTGATATTTAGATCAAAGTACATAAAAAGATTAATGGAAACTTAATTTTTTATTTTTTATACAAATTATCGTATACAAATTAGATCACGAGCAATTAAAATTTTTTTAACAATATTGAAATTTATCATGCTATTGTTTTTACGTAAATAATTTACAATTCTTTATGTGGATTTAAGTTTTTTGTGGCGATTAAAGCGTGCACTAGTTTTTCTTAATCCCTTGGTTAGAGCTATACGTTATTAGTCAAATTAATATAGTAAAATAGCAATTTCCTGTAAATATACCTAAAAATCCGTTATTAGAAGTTAATTATTTTGCATATTTGGTTAATAACCCAATCTAAACTTCTGCAGAGTACTAACTATTGATATTATGAACAATATATTTTAATTTCGCGCGATTACTTTAATTTTCGCTCTCATAAAAGAACTACCTGACTAGAAAATGGCTCTTGTTGATATGTAAATGCTTCAGAAAATTATGAAAAATCCTATATATTTTGTTCTTTAGATTTTGAGGAATGTATCCAGATTTTGCTGTATTCAGGGTAACGAATTAATTTTAAAGATTTCTTAACAGAAACACTTCAGATCATAATGAAAAACAAGAATATATAGTAGTATAAATTTCGCACTTTCTAATGACCCAAAGAAAAGTACAGCAAGTCGAACTTATTAAAAAAATATTTATTGTAAAATGTACGAAAATGCAAAAAGAAACGCATACGTTTATAACCTCAAAGCGTGACTGAATGAGTCTTGTGAGCGTCAAAATATCTATACTATTTTAAATTATCTTAAAATTTATAAATAAATTAACAAATATTATTTACACACACTGAACAATATTCTCGTAATTGTTCTTATACGCACTCAATTGACTTCGGATTCCAACAAGAATCACCTTAAGAGGAAGCCGTATCTACTGTCCTTGTCTAATCACATTTTTGCTAATTACTCAAATAGTAGTTTGTTAATTGAAAAACTAAGAGTCGTCCCCAATACCTCTTAAAATAAGGAATATTTGGAGACCTAAAAGAGTACCTAACATTATTTACTTTCGGAGAATAGTTCGAAACTGAAAACCTAACCTCAATTTTCGCGTTTCGAAGTATTCTCGAAAAGGAAATAATGTTAAATATTTTTTTAAGTTTCAAAATATTCAATATTTTACGAAGAATTGGGGACGACTCTTAGTTTTTCAATTAACAAATTACTATTTGAATAAATAGCAAAAATGTAATTAGACAAGGACAGTAGATACGGCCTTCTCTTAAAGGGTTAAATTCTGTCTCTTCTGAGTGTTAATTTCATGGATTTTTCATCCCATTCATGTTATTTGATTTTATTTTTATTATGTGTCACAAAAAAATTATATTTACAACATCTAAAAAATAACTTGAATTAACAATTTTGTTGTAATGGGTTAACAAAGTCTCAACGTCATAATAAAAACTGAAGATATAATCATTAATTATTGCAAAAGCATTTTCAAAGCAAGACAAGAATTAAAAACTTGTATTATGAACAGCAAGCAAAACGAACCAGATAATTCCACTTTTAGTGAAAATTGATGTTATGTTTTTTATCATAAATATATTCTTCTCTTCATATGTACGGTGTTATTTTTAATCCAAACTCAAAATTCAGCCATTGAAAAAGCATCTAAAATATGTTATTTTTAAAAATTAATAAAAGTGGAATTTTCCGGTTTTGTTCGCACACTGCTCATGTAAAGTCAGTTTTTTAAACATGTGCAATCGGCAGGTCAGATTACTTTTTGCACAACTCTTGCATTGCATTAATTAAATGCCCGCGAACAACAACGAAGACAAATAAGATAAGGACATGCACGCACAATTCGCAAATCCGCGAAGTCAAACCTCCGAAAATTTAACTTCGCTGATCTGCACCACAGTCCGGCCCCCCTTTAGGTCAAATGTCAGCAGATTTACCGGCTGTATCTCGATATTTCTTGGTATATAAACGGTCGCAGCTTCCGACAGTAGCATCAATCTGCCAGTTTTGGCGGTGTAGTCTACGTATTCACCAGTGCTGCACATTGACTACGAGGATGCTGAGGTGGTGTTTCGTGTTCGCCCTGGTGGCGGTGAGTTTGGCGGCCGCGTCCGTCGACGTCAAGTACACGACGAAGACGGCCGACAGGGATATGCTTATTAAGCAGAAGAAAATCTTCGATCTTCTCATGTACGTAGACAACGTCCACACCGACACCGAGTGCTTCGAGATAGGACGAAACTATGATATCATGAGCAACATCGACCACTACGTAAACAAAGTAAATATCAACGATTTTTTGGACTTAATGAATTCTAACTGTTTTTAAGACTTTTACAAATAAATTAAATTACAATTAAATTTCACAATTTTAGAGTATCAATTAATAATAAAACATTGGTTACTTTTACTTGTATAAAGTGTAATTTAATAAGTACACCTATATAAATTACTTAATCATGCCTAACTTACACATAAAATGCAAGTTTATTATTGTTATTCCCAACTTAACCATAAGGCTTTTCTGACCCGAAAAATGGGACGAAAGTGGCATATGATTCCCTATTATACTTTATTTTCCGCATTCGGAAAGTACAGTCAAACCTGGCGCATTGTTAGAAGTCGGGACCGCCGCCCCTGCGTAGTGTTGATGCGTATAAACATCCGCTCGACAGTAAATGCGGGAATAAAGTAAATTCTCAGTTTCTCTGGCTTTCTCTCTTTTATTTTCAATTTTGAACTATTTCTATATTAATATAAATTTTCAATAAATTCTGGTTTTTTTCGTGGGTCTCACTTTTAAATCAATAAAGTAGCCACAGTTAAGTAAAAAAAAAAGAATAAAGTTCTATATGCAACACTGGAATAAAGTCGACTAATCCCTCGGATGATTACTGCCCTCGGGAATAATCTTTGACTTTATTCTCTTGTTGCATAGTGTACATTGTTCTTTAATTGTTTCTGAGAAGATATGTCTATTTATGCATGATTTATGTTTTTCAGGATGTAGTCATGGACTTCATGATGCGCTACAATCTTGGTATGCTGAGCAAGGATGGCCTGTTCACATACTACAAACAGGAGCACCGCGAGGAGATGATGATCTTGTACCGTCTCTTCTACTTCGCCAAGGATTTCAGCACCTTCTATAAGACTGCCTGTTGGGCCCGCATACACATGAATTCTGGCATGTTCACTACTGCCTTCACTACCGCCGTCATCTACCGCGACGACACCAAGTTCATCCGTCTCCCAGCCATCTACGAGATCTACCCCAACATGTTCTTCGACTCCAAGGTATACTGAGAGAAATCGTAATTGTAAAATTACTATCTATATGTGTACACTGAGGATAAACTAGATTTTCTACAAAAATTACCATATTTATTATTCAAAATTTTGTATGATTCAAAGTAAAATTAACTGAACGAATATTTAATTTCACTATGTATATGGCGAGTTTTACTATAAAAACAGTAATCTTTACAGAAAATTAAGTATTTTTTCGATGTACAAATAGAAGTTGTAACTCTTTCAATATAATTTTTAAGAAGAAAAAGAAAAATGATAAAAAATATCATTGTTTGAAACAACACAAAAGAAAAATTATCATATTCGTGTCACTTCACACAATACAATCAATTTTGTTTTCGTTTTATAGATGATCCGCGATGCCCAGCGCATCATGATGACCCGTGGTAACATCCACCTCGGTCATCATATGATGGAAAACAGAAAAACCGACGTCCTCGACACCGTTGAAACTTTCCATCTGTACTCGAACTACAAGGATATGTGCCTGAACCCGATGTACGACTACCAGAACAAGCTGGTCTACTTTATGAATGACGTCGGTCTTAACGCCTATTATTACTACTTCCGTATGATGTTCCCATTCTGGATGAACACCAAGGAGTACGACGTGCCTAAGGTCTTCCGCGGTGATCTGTACTACTACGTACATCAGCAATTGATGGCCAGATACTACCTCGAGAGAATATCTAACGGATTCGGCGAGATGGAAGACTTCACCTGGGACAGGATGAACCTGCCCGGCTTCCACATGAACATCGTTTACTCGAACGGTGTTACGATGCCCAGACGCGACTGGTGGAACATGGTGCCCATGTACAAACAGAAATACTTGGAGGTATGATTTCACTCTATTTTTTAGTAAAATGAGTTATCTAATTTATATTTTAAATTCACAAATGTAACTTTGGGCAATCTGTTTATCCATGCAGTACCTCAAGAAATTGGAAACACGTATCCTGGAGGCTGTTGACTCCGGCTTTGTCATCGACGAGATGGGCAAACAAGTCAGCATCATGACACCCGAAGGACTCAACATCTTGGGTAACATCATCGAAGGTAACCATGACTCCATTAATCTTAAATACTACGGTGCCTTTGACGTTCTCTCCCGTCACACCCTTGGAATGAACTACGACACCAAGAACAAGGACTTCTACGTGCCAAGCTCCCTTGAGTTCTTCTCTACCTGCGTGAAAGATCCGGCATTCTACAGAATGTACAACAAGATTGTTCATTTCTTCCTTAGGTATATGCTATTTCCAATCATAAACTTAAAACTAATATTTAAATAAAATTTCTAATTGTGATTAAATTAACTTTAGATACAAGACTCTCCTGAACCGATACACCAAAAACGAATTGGAGTTCACCGGCGTGAAAATCGAAAACGTAGAGGTTGACAAACTTGTCACTTATTTCGACACCAAGGACTTCTTGATAAACAACGCTGTCGACGTTCCTTCCATGAAAGACGGACGATCCTTCAACATCAAGGGTTGGCAATACCACCTCAACTACAAACCCTTCACCTACAAATTCAACATCAACAGCGACAAAACCTCCAAGGCGGTTATGCGCATCTTCTTGGGACCGGCCATTGACGGAGAGAAATACGACGACTACAGATACCTTCTTCACTACTACAAATATTTCTTCATGCTGGACGAATTCCAAGTCAACCGTAAGCCTTTTCTTTCATCTTTATTCGTTTATTACAAACTACAGTTTTCATGACTTAGAATATATAAATCTGATTTAAATTTAACAAATATAGCTGCAGAAAAGAAATTTTAGATGATACTTTTAAAAAGCTTTAACTTAGCTAAAGCTACGTTACATCTATTAAATCAAACTCAAATAATTGTTTAATTCCAGTACGCGAGGGAGTGAACAACTTCGACCGCATGAGCACGGACTCCGTCCTCTTCAAGAAGGAGTACCTGACCGGTGACAAATTCTACAAGAAGATCGTACAGGCAATCGAGGGCAAGGAGGTGCTCAATTTCGACGAGCGCATGTGGGGCTTCCCCGAGCACCTGCTCCTGCCCAAGGGTTCCGTCGACGGTATGCGCTTCAAGCTCTTCTTCTACATCGGACCCTGCGAGGTCGAAAAGGTCATCGACCTGCCCATCATCGGCAGGCGCATGTTCTACGGCAAGTCCCTGGGCTTCCCGCTCGACAGGCCCATGCAGCCCTGGTTCTTCAAACTCGACAACACGTTCTTCAAGGACGTGTTCATCTACAACCTCGTCGACGAGGACAAGATGCAGGTTGGCCGTAACGTCAACATGATGCAGGACTACCACAGAATGATGACGATGAAGGACCGCGACGTTATCAAGACGCGAGATATGCATGTGGATATGGATATTAAGGACAGCGGTGTGATGAGGGAACACATGGATTACACTCACAGAATGGATAGGATGCGGGACATCAATATGATGCACATCTAAGTCTATGACGGCATTCGTCAGGATGGAATTGTTTTATAATTAAATTAAATTAATTTTACGTGTTTCTATAAGTAGGAATAAATGAATTTATTGAAAATATTTTGTATTTCTTCCTGTCGAATGTTACTCCTCAATAGTACATTACCTATAATACACATAAATTGTGACCATACTTCCTGTTTTATAAACTACAAGCATCCTTTAAATTTAATAAAATTCACCCCTAATTTTTCGAATTCCATTCCTAAAAGGCTTGAAAGGGGTTATATATAAATTGATCTATAAGTATAAAAATGTTTGTATAAAAGCTTATAACATAGATTATACTTCTTATTTATACCACGCAATTTGCATTAAAAAAATGTTAAGAAAATCTTGTGTTATAGTTTTCAAAATACTCAATTTTAACAATAAGATAATTTCAATTTATACATGAAAAAATGCATACTGAGAAATTCTTTTTATTGAATCAACAAAATATTTAATCATAATGTTGCAATAAAATATTTACTTGATTCAATAAATGTTTATTAGATTCAATACTATATCTATTTGGTTAAATTAAAATGAATAAAATTATTTTGTACCGAAATGTTATTAAATATTTAATTATCCAAATAAATATAGTATTGTATCGAATAAACATTTATTGAATCATTTAAATATTTCATTGCAACATTATAATTAAATATTTTGTTGATTCAATACATTTTTTTCCTCAGTTTTTCAGAAATTATCTATCATGGGCATTCTTTCCTATATTCAATAATCCATCATAATAGCACTTCGAAGATCTTCTTCTCAGCATGAAATAAACATACCTTAATATAAAAAAAAAATTCTTCACCGCAGTTGAACGTTACTTCGAGAAATACCCATACATCCATACGACCATCAATCTCTCCACACTTAGAAACTTTTACCTCGCACCTCATAAAAAGTAACCACCCAAGAGAGAAAATAGTACACAAGCTCACATACCCAAGTTATACCCACAACCAACGAGGAAAATCGCGCGAAAAGTGTCGCGTGCGCGGCCCCTGTCGACCACGCGCGCCCCACAAAACACCTCCAGTCACCACTGTTACACATGGCGCCCAACAAACCAAATCCCCGCAAACGCCTATACATACACCACATCTCCTACATACAAAACAGACCTACATACACACACACACACACACACACACACACAAACACACGCGTTATACCTCGATATACAGCAATCCACACAATCCCGTACTACAGCGAGACACAAAAGCGCGGGGCGCGGCGAGCTCTCGTGTGCACCGGTGCAGCGGACCGCAGGGGACTTTTCTGCCGCGACACCGCGGCGAGGAAAACCGGTCCTTGGCGCGTCTGGCCTGCGTGCACACACACACCGCCTAGTTTGCAGCAAAAGAGAGAAGGAGAGAGAAAAAGCGCGATAACTGGCGTGCTCTCCTTATGCGCGTGTGTATACGCTATGTAGACCCTGGAGAATCGCTATAGAGAGGGCATCGACGCGAAGAACTGGCGAGACTGCGCAACAGCTGATTCCTGTATCGGAGTGTGGATATAGGAGGGTATATATCAGGAAGCGAGTCGGGTGACTGGAGATATACGGCGACGGGGTGAGTGCATGGGAGAGTGAGACGTTACGGCTGGATATTCGTAATGACAGCGAAACGATCGCTGATGGATTTGACACGTATTGCGGATTGTGCTTATATATGCTATGGTCGAGTTGGCACTGCTGAGTGAACTGTTTGATACGGTTTGCGCAGAGTGGAGCTGGCGATGATGGACAAGGTGATCCTTGAGCTTGATGACGATGTTGTATCGTTGTTTAGTTATTGAATGCACAGACATCAATCGCCGGCTTTGATTGCAATATTTATACTATATGTATTCAAATGTTAAAACAATTATTTTCACCTAGTTAGAAGTTGAATTTCGAAAAATTCTTTCTTAATGTATGCTTACGACATGAAACGAGAATATACCTAAATTTTACATTCTTAGGCTTTATGAGATGGATTGGCTGTTAATAAGTTAGTCAGTTAAGAACGTTCAGAATTTGGTTTTTGGGCGATTGTATGGGTAACTTTTGTAAACAGAAACCAAATCGATATCTCATCGGGCCTAATGAAAATATATTTTAACCCTTTTAATCCCCTAAAGTGTTGAAATTTGAAAAATCGCTCCCTATCCGATGCTTCGTCATGAAAAGAATATACGGTGTTCGCCCACAATTTCGTGTTTCTAAATCCATGGGTTTAGGCTAGACGTAAATTAGTCAGTCAGTCAATCAGTCAAGATATTTCTGATAAGACATATAGATATTTGCGTTAAGTACTATGTGCTTATTTATTTCAACCTTTTAGCCCAGAAACGGATTTGGTTGACAAACTAAACTTAAACAATGTACTAATTCATATGCATTACATGTACAAATCCATATCAATACATAACTTTTTGTTTCTTTGTACCTCTACAATTTGTTTATGTTAATCATTTTGATTGATAATATTTTAATCTATTTCCAGTTTGATTATGATTTTCAGGGTACAGAACAAAATGTACAAAGCTACAAAAGATATACCACGATTTCTCCATTGCATATAAGTTCAAATATTACCAGAATAAGAAAGTTAGATAAATCATTATATCATGTTTGACTACTGCATTTGATTTTTTCCATTTGGAATATTCCAGTAATAGCTTATCTTTATAATTATAAGAAATTAGATTAGATAATTAATTTCAACTTTCAATGGGCGTTTGATTCTATCTATCGTAAACGACCCAAGGCGGACACCCACGAACTTTGAAATACTTCCAGCGCATGAATTTAAAATTTTCTTAAATTTGAATTTAAAGTCCATCCATTAGTCAAATCGGAATTCGAAAAAAATGTCAATTTCGTCTTTAAGCGCTTCTTAAATATGCTTGCACACCTCTTCGTCTCCGTCAGTACAATCACTCAAAAATGGATTTATGCACGCAGTTTTCCATTATACCTCCTTCATTATACAGGATATATCCCATCGGATGAAAATATTTACTCTAAAGAAGGGAATTTCTATTTTTAATAGCCGAGCCACGCGAGCCGCTCCGCAGGCGCGCAAGGCTATTAAAGTTCCGATGTATACACACGATAGCTATAAGATACACGACGCGCCGGATTGATATATCGACGTGCGCCTGAAACTCCGGAGCACCCGATCTCTAAATACATAATTTGACTGTATAGCCTCGCACAAAAAAGAAATAAAGAGAGAAAAGCTTTAGGAAAAAGACAAACATTGTATAATTAATCGCCGCACTAAAATTGTCAAATTAACGATCCCGGTGACTCATCAGCCGGCGGCTAAAATTTATACATTCAAAGCCGCGAGAAGGAGAGAATCATTCAAACCCCTATTTTTCAGAGCCGCCCATTGTTGTGAGCTCCCCGAAGAGCCTGCCCATAGTCAATTGGAATTATTCACATCCGCCGGGATGATAAAGTCGATCTCTCTCTCTCGAGTTCTAAAAAGAATTCGTTCTTTTGGCGCTAAAAAGCTCGAGAGCTCCGCAGTGACTAATCCCCCGTAGTATCTTCTTTTTTAATTCGGGGTTGCGAGGGTTATAATAATCGGCACCCCGCCTACTTTCTTTTCAGCCATGGCTTCTTTAGCATGTATAATATATAATGCCTCCCGATGCTGGGTATGTGTACACTAGCTCGAACGGATATTTCACTCCGCGAAATGAGATTGGGCTTTTCTTATACAGCTGTATAATGCACTGTGCAACCTATAATTAAACATCGAGTATCGCTACCGATGATGTATCGTCGAATAAATCCACGTTTGTTTATCGAAAGTGAAAAGGCGAAAGCGCCGGCGTATATATATTCTGTATTAGAAAAGGTGAGCAAAGAAGGTTTACGCCTCGGTTTGCGCACCCTACGCGTTACTCAACTTTATAATAAGGCTTGTAATAACACTTTTCTTGCGCAACTTCATATTTTGCATCAACAAAGATATCTCTTTACACAAGAAAATAACATCCACATTGCACTCTCGATATAATCTAACGACCCACGCGCTTCATTACTAAAATCAAATGGAGATCGCGTCGTAAAAGAAAATTCAGTTTCGTAATATATATATATTCTCGCGCGCACTCGTATAATACGGCGCTCCGGCGGCCGTTCATTTCGAAACTTTATATTTAGAGCGCGAAAGACCACTCGGCAGCGGCGGATTTAGATATCTAGATCGAAAATTTGTCGCAGTCCGCGCGCGCGACTATTATTTCCTCCGATCGTTTACAAGCTCTTTCCTAAAAAAATCACGAAGCAACATACATATTTATTTGCTTAGGGTCGTCGAATAAACGAATATAAAGAGAATATAGCCCCGAGGGAACGAGAAGTAGAAGAAGAGGAACGAGCGGATGACGTAAAGGTGGAGCGGCCAGAGCACAACTCGAGAAGGATAGTCGTTCGTCGTGTCTAGACCCACACCTCAACGGAGTCTCGTTTCGACTTTCAAAATTAAATACAATGTAATAAAATTAGAGCGAGATTATTTTAAAAAAGTCCCGTGTACACACGATACTTTTCTCTATTTGTTACATACCGCCCGATACATTATTACACACGCAAGGTTAACGCTACTCCACGCCAAAGATTAAAGCTTGACTCTATTAAAGCGTAAACCCAGATACAAGACTCGCCTCCGGCTGGCTGCATTCTCTCTCTCTCTGTCGGTCCACCCACGTATTATTACTCGCGACTCTCGAGCTCTCCACGGCGCTCTCTCGCGACTCCTACACGCGCACGCACGTGCAGGGCCCGGAGCGCGGAAATACTGGGTGACCCCAAAAAAGAGCCGTACGACCATCGTCGCCATCAGCCAGCCAGCTTAGATAGACCTCGTGCTGCTTATCTCCCTCTCTCACTCGAGAATATGGTTGTACATAATACGGTAATTAGGGGGGGGAGAGAAAAAAGTCGAGCAGCTGCCGCAACTGCACGAGGATGATCGCTTAGGAAATTGTTGTAGGGCATGGAATGATAAGTTCGTTGGGGACGCGGTGACTTTCTGCGCGGGGTGATCATTGTTATTACGGTGTGGGATCGGTGGGAGAGAGAAAGAGAGCGTGGTAGAAATTCGTGATGCGGAAAAGGGGGCTAATGCGGCGTTGTATGCGCTCACGATTTTGCGCGAGTATAATAATAATGACTCGGCCGTGGCGGCCTTGAGGCGCAACGTGTATGCGAGGCTTCTCTTTTTTAGCTTGGTGCTTGGTTGGTTGGTTGGTTGGTCGGTCTCGGCGCGCGGTGCGAGGGAGATAAGAGAACTGTGGTTTATTCAGATTTTTCAGTTCGATCGGTATGTGGGCATGTGTGGATGAAAGTGGTTCGTTGGGTTCTGTGTATATTGAAGCGAAGCGAGAGAGGTAGCTTTTGAAATTGTGACTTTCAGTTGTAGGAGTGCGGTGAAAATATATAAAATTCGTTGCTTCGTTTAATTCTTTTGATATCTCGTATCATACTATATAAAGGTATACATTATACATTTTTGCAATATTGGAAGTAGGGTACACTGATTATTTTTGATAGCGCTTAAAATGTTTAATATAAATTACATAAATTCTACTTTAAGTTAAAATTCATAAATTATTAGATATTTTTGTAATTCTTACTAATATAAGTTTTATCACGATCTCTTTGTAATTCTGAATCTCTCTTAAACTGGATTCTGCGTGGAATGAATTAATCGAGCTTCTTAGAAATTGTGCTGAAAGTCTCATTTAATTTTAACCTCCCTGCGTAAGCGTTTTACCCGATTATTCCGTACCGGAATGCATATTTCTGTTTTACATGTTCAAAAATTGGATAATATCTCTCTTTATGTTTTCGAAGTCGCCTAAAAATCGAAAGTCGAACCAAGCTTATCATAAAGAGCAAGTTATCAGCTTTAATTTGCGTGGTCGTAGGTACACTTTTAGTGTACCAGTCAAAAGTTATGACCAAAAATGTCAGGACGAGATATCTCGTCCCCCTGGCTACGGTAAAAACCTCGTTTGGACGAGATATCTCGAGATACTTCGCCAGAGCTTAAGAAATAATTATAAGAGTACAAATTTCGTATTGGTAAGTTTTAATTATTAATATATTAACTTATTTAGTGGATTATTTAGAATTTGATATTAATTTATATTAATTTATACTTTTTAATTGAATAAACATAAAAATATACATAAAATAAATTTATACTTTTATGCTATAATCTACATTGAAATGAGATTTTTAAGCACAGTCTTAAGAGTTTTGGTAACTTAGTTCAACGAAAGGTCCATTTAAAAAAACAATGCAAAATTAGACAGATCAATTCATTCTTTAATAAATGAATCGCACTCTTTATAGGTTATACTACCTCCATAGAAATCGATCTCTTTAATATTTAGTAACTATCCAATAATAGCTATTAATACCTGTAGTCAATAGCTATTAATGAGATCGATTTTCACAAGGTTACATGCAAACTTTAATACCCCTGCAAAACTGAATAAATACACCATGAAATAGAACATCTTTAACGAAAAGCCACACAAATTTCGAACCACGACACAACAAGGCAATGAAATCATATGCACAATATTCAAACAGCGCAAACTGTCGCCATAACAAAGAAATCGTGCCGCACACAAAGGAATAACTCGGCCACTTAATCATACGAGACTCGCGGCGGCTTCGCGCGGCCTTCTACATTTTCTACAAACTTCATCAAGAAGTTAGCGCGCGTTAATCCGACGCCTCGCCCCTTGCTGTCGCATCGTATCGCGACTTCAGCACACACTCGCTGCTCTTGCTGCTGCTTCATCAGACTACGAAAAAAAAACGGAAATAAAATATTAAAAGAGCGCGTCCGTGGGATTAGTGCGCCAGAAAGACACAGTAGCCTGTTGATAAAGAGCTTAGTTGTACTGACAGCGTCAAGTAGTTTAATAAAATTGTATGAAAACTGTTTATCTGCATTTCTCAGATAATTAAAAAGTTTATTATAATGCTATGTGTAAATACTTATGATAAAATTCTTATATAATAATAGTAGAATAAGATAAATAAAAAAAATATAAAAGATATACAAATCAATATTATGTACCGCGTGATCCTAGATTAACATATTTTAAAAATCGAATGAACACACACGATAAGTTTGCGAGAATTCTCCATTAAAAGCTTACAAGCTATAAATATATGATCGCGATGATTCATTTAACAAATATAAGTGATAAGCTAATCTAGGTCTAGACGATAAGTGTAAAAAAACCTTATTTATTTTTCAAAAATAAGTCTGAACGTTGTCAGTCCTCTATTTACGGTTTTGTTTTATTTTTACTTCGTTGAAGTACTGAATAATAGTAAAATCAAATCAATGCACCAATGTTCAAATAGTCATCAGTGATGAGTATTTGAGTAGAAAACAAAATATAACAATTTTAGTGAAAATGACTCTACTTTATTCTTTTAAAAAATGACGAGCAATGAAAAAATAAGATATGCACTCGGGTTCACAGTTTTCATTCAGTAGCACTAAATGTAGCTATATTCACTAGGTTTTCATTTACTGTATACATACTTTATTTATTTTAGGAGTTATAGGTATGCGCAAAAAAACAAGGAACAAATATGAGGAACAAAGTCTGATGGTTAATAGAAAGTAAGCCGAGAAACAAGCTTTAATAAGAATTGTACTTTCTGTTTTTCCCTAAAATCATGCCTTGTTAAAACTTGCTTCTTATACTGGTTATCAGGACTTGTTCCTTACATTTGTTCACCTTGTTCTTTTTTCCGTGCATATATAGACCCTTAAATTACTAATTCAATCCAAATTTAAAAGCACATCAACATTAATATGAATATTGAATTAATATTCAACAATCACATCTCAAAAGATAGTTACTTCTTAAAAATCGCATAATGATGTACATAATTGTCGAATTTGTAATTACAATTGTCCATTCACTGGTGTCTTCATGCTACTTCCAACAATAATTGCACAACCACACAATGGACGTTTATAGATATCCGCATAAACTAAACGTGCCTACAAATCTCGAAACAAACTTTTACTCAAGATTAGCTTCTTCTCCATTGTTCATGCCTGAAAAAGAAACCCCAAAGCACGGCAATCGCGAAACTCTCAAATAACTGCAGATCCGTACAAAATCAGCGCGATCTCTCCTTTGCAAATCAAAATCCACCGGCGCGTGCAGCGCAGACTCGCTCTTTTTCAATCGCACACACACACACACACACACACGTATCCATACACTTCCGCACATTTGACGTCCGATCTCAGTGATCCATCTTTCTCCTCTCGGCGCGATCGCGGACAAAACTGGGCCGCCGTTCGACTTTTCGTCCCGCGCCGGCTGCGTAAATAGAAGCGCGTAAATTCGATTTGAATTCCCGGGGAGAAATTTTTCGGCGCCGGCGCGCGCTGGCGCCTTTCGATGAGCCGAGAAAGGCAGTGGCGCGCGGATGTATCGGTGTACGCGCGCGCGCTCGTACGTGTAATTATGCGCGTGGTTTATACGGAGTCGGCTGGATGAGCATTTTTTTAATGGGATTTTTCCTTTTCTCCGTAAGGATGCTTAGCGTGCAGCAGCGGAGAAGTCGATCGAATTTCGCTCGTTTGGGAGGGACTAATGGCTCTTGCGGACGATCTTAATTTTACGATTCTTAATGTGAGGTATAATGGCTGCGGCTAGAAAGTTGTAATCGAGAGGGAAGCGTGAGTGAAATTGAAATATGCATTGTTGATGGATATATCTATATTTATGGTGGTAAAATTTTAGATTGGGTCATTGACCGAATAGGCAAGATGATTGATTTCGTGAATCGGGGGTTTCGACACTTTTATCGTATCATATTGGGTAAATGACGCATTTATTTCAATGTAAAATATACATACTAAGGATTTTCAAGGACCCGAACAGAATTGACTGATTTTTGTTCAGAATTTCGTTCGATACAGATTGTACGAGCCCGATAAAAATTTGATTTTTACGTAGTAGTCAAGTGATAGAGTTAAATGTAAAACGCTTGACAAGTTTAAAAATACAATCACGATGAATTTCTAGATGTAGGTTTTCTGAAATCGCAACCATGTAGCATTTTTCAATTGACTATCTCAATTCACCATTACGTCATTATCAAGACATCTGCTTATGTACTTTGCACAGGCTGTATATGGAACAATTTTCAAATATCAGTCAGGCCCTCGCACTCCACTAATATATATATATATATATATATATATATATATATATATATATATATATATATATATATATATATATGCTCAATAAAATTTGTGCTAAAACTATACGTACCTATATTATACTAATGATCAACAAAAATTCAAATTCACATTCCTAATGACAAATCTTTAAAAATTTAATGAAGTTATTATTTTGACCTTAAAGTAAGTCAGTGTTATAAACTATTTTAATTTATATAATTTAATTTATTTTCAATCTAAGCTATTTCAACATTCATTACAAAGTCTGTTATTAACATTTTACTTCCGTTTGACAAAAATGGAAGTCTCCATCGTAAAAAGTAATTCATCACGACTACACGAACATTCACTTTATCACCATCAACAAATCTCGAATAAATGATCAATAATCTAAAAAGCAACATCAGTTACACACTACTTCAAATTAAAATGAAAGCACGCGCCCAATGCAGCTCCAAAGATCATTTTAATAACTATGCAAATGAAGTGCTCCCAATAAAAAACACGCGTATCGAGCCCCGATCAAATCCTTACCCAATCCACACCTACATCCCAATAATTCCTGCAAAGATTACTCCAATCAAATACACATCTCACCTGCCTCCAACGAAACCAGCAAGCTACCCGCTCTTCAAAAACCACCCAACACTCGCAACACACTTCACCTCCACAAACAGAAGAACCTCGTCCTCTCTCCTCTCCAAACCCGCGCGACTGTCCCGAATCAGCGAATTCCCCGTAGATCAAGAAAAGAAAACACGAAAAGCCCCGCTAACGGTACATTTCCATGTACATACAACAACGCACCGTGCAGTACAATACTCCGCTGCACATCGCGGGTCGCGGGAAAACCGAGAGCGCTCCGTGCAATGTCAACGCTCGCACTGCGGACTGCACAGAAGTACCCGCCGGAGGGTTGCTCGTGTCGTCGCTGCTGCTGCTGCCGCTGCAGTCGAGATGGCAGGATGTGCAGAGAGTCGAGACGCGGAGACGGGAGAGAGGAAGCAGGATTTCGCGCTCCCGATAGATAAGGAGCTGCGGAGTGGAGTAGAGCTCGCGGCAGTGCGGAGGACAACGTGGGAGGGGGAGCGAGAGAGAGAGTGAAGTTCGTGGCTTGGCTGTGGCTGAAGTGGAGGAATCGAATCGTGCTTATTGAATTTTCGAGAGAGAAGAACGTGATTTGAATCGGTTTATTGACTTTGCGAGGTATTGAATGGAGTAGACATTTGTACATGCTTAATCTGGTAGGGGGGATTTGCCCTCTATAGTTGGTGGTTCTTTTTGAAGAAAGAGTGGAGCTTCGTCGGAGATATAGGCAATAAACATGGTTTCCTCGACCAGCATGAATTCACACCGTAATAATCTAAGTAATGAATAATAATATCGAGATTCTTACAATTCGAACGTCTTCGAGATTATAAATTAACAAATATAATGGTTCAACCATGTCTTAGGGGATGCTTCAGACTTACTTTACCTGACGATAAATCAATTAGAAAATTTTGTGTTTATAAAAAAATACGTATCAGTATTAAATTCTCTTTTCAGGATAATTTTATTTACAAAAAATACATAGCTAAACGCCCGAAGTTTCATCAGAATCAAAAATTTACATGATCACGTGCTTTTTCTAATTTATTATTCTGTTTTGATAATAAGTTCAGTACACCGCTTTAAATACACGGAGATAAATTATTTAATATACTGTTGGGGCATACTTGTAGTATACTATTCTAGTATATATTCTAGTATTCTCATATTTCAATAATTTAATTTAAAATAAATAATTTTCATCGAACAACCTATAACATTAATAATACGTATTATTTGCTATATTTCGAATTAACTTTCACGTATTGATATAATTAATGAGATCTTATGTTGAATTAAACGTAATATCGTAGTCAGTTGCAAAAGATGACATAAATTTGTGAGGTAAATTTTTTTTAGTCAAGATGTTTAAATTCGACATTCACGAGTAGAAAATACGTGATGTTTGTTAAAAAATATAGTAATCTGAAATTATAACAAATATTACTATAATTTCTAGTAATCTTTTGTAAACCCTAGTCGAGATATTTTAATGTAGGATAGAAAAGTTTTGTATGTTTCCTTGCATGTGTAATGAAAACGTCTACAAATACTAATTTTCATACAGTAAATAGTAGTTCTCATACAGTAAGAAGTAATTTTTATACAGTGGCTAGTAATTCACACAGCATTTCTCTCCGTTAAGTTAAATATTTTTATATTTTCAATAGGGACATTCGGTTGCACTAAAATGCTCGCGGGCAAGCACACACCGACAAAAACATTTCAGACAGAGCGAACACAGGAAACGTCTTATTTTAACACATTACTCAACTGATTAATGTCTCAATTTGCATACGCACAGCATTAATAAATGCTGCACACCCGTCCCGCAAACTACCTCGCAAATTGCACAAATTTTTATTCATCGCAGCCGCCAAGCACCTTACACCCCGGTCACGCCAATGCAACCAACAAACCCACTCCAACCGAGGAACAACAAAACTCCCTTCGATCAGGACTAAAAAGACTCCAACAGCCCTCAAAAAACCACCATCCGCGCACTCGCAATCTCAAGCGGTGTAATTCCCGGTATACGCAAGCTCCTCCTCGCGCAAATCCCCTCGACACAAAGCCAGGCACACTCTGGTTCATTTTTCAAAGTGAGCACCGAGGAGTTTTTGCCTCGCGCCAATCATCCTCCTCGGGCGCAAGAAGAGGAGAGAAAAGAAACAGCTCGCGCCGGGAAATAAGAAAAACAATCGGGGAGTACAGTAGCCACGAGTGTGTGTCTCTTCCAAGGAAGGCTCGGCAACGCGACGCCGTCTTTTTTACCGAGTGCGCGCCATTTCTCGGTATATACGCCAGAGAGAGAGAGAGAGAGAGAGCACACGAGCGAGCGATTTTGGCGCGCGCGGCACCGACGGCTTGCCTTATAAGTAGACGCCCGAGAGGAGAGCGCGAAAGAGAGAAAGAGAGAGAGAGAGAGAGAGCTCTATTCAACCCCGCCGGGAAGGGAAAGGGCTTGTGTATGTATACCTCTGTGTCGGAGGAGGAGGAGGAGGAGGAGAATTTACACGAGGAGATTCGATTGTAGCGTGTGTGTGTGTGGGGGGGGGGGGGGGGTATAGGGAGGAAGAGAGAGAGAGAGAGAGGGAGAGATTCGAATGCGATATCAATCGATGCGACGATCACGATCGAGCAGACTCGTATTGCTGGGGTTCGGTGCCCGTGGTGCAAGGGGATTGAGGTTTCATTGCGGAGGAGAAATAATGTGGCTTTCGGATTGTTGTTCTCATTTTGAGTGGACGAGTGAATGAGGATTTTTGGTTTGACAAGTTACAAGGAGTCCTGGAGCTTCTCGAAACATGATAATGTGTTTTACGAGTAACAGCCTAAAGCTGCACGCTGAACGAAACCCCATTAAAATAGGTTCTGTAGTTTCTGAGACTAGCCGGAACAAACTGACAGACAGACGTTACGCTTTATTTTATTTATTTATTTATTTATTTATTTATTTATTTATTTATTTATTTATTTATTCCAGAGTTACATATAACATCTGCTAAATTCGATACAGAGTAGAAATTATTTACATAACAGCACACTATAATGCCGCGAATCTTGCAGAGGGAATTGGTATTTCCTGTTCGCAGGTCTGGATTAACAACAAAAATAAAAAGTGCTGGTTAGTTTTACTGTATTCATTACACAAAAACCTCCAGCCTTACTAAACCGTACAATGCAAGTACCATTTATTCATAAGGATAAAATGTATCCACGGCTATATTATATATAGCAAGATTATCACAAAATATGAGATGAACACTTGTCTCAGCATTTTTGCGAATGAACCCTTGTTCTGAGGATATCATTTCTATTTCAAGTATGCATTATTTCAATTAAAAATAGTACCTCTATATGAGGGATTATCACGAAAATGTTAGTTTTGACGACGTTACGTATAAATATTTTTAAAAAGCAAAATAACATAAATCTTGCGATTGTATACGACAAATATAATACATTTACATAATATTCAATGACATTAGTTACGAACAACAGAATTCATACAATAAGTAGATCAAATATACCTAAAATGTCAGCTCCGGGGAATAATCTTTTTTAAAAATTAAAGTCAATTTGAGATTTACATACCTATATATAAAATTTAAGTAATTGAGAATGATGCTTCTCAAAATATATGTTAATTCAAACATTTTGTAGCCAATCAGAATAATTAAATATTAATTTAATTTATTTTGAAAATGAGTTAAAAGTGTCCTATGTACAAAATGTCAGCTTCGTGGCATCAAATATCCATGTATATCTGTCCATAAAATTTTGATTTTGTACATGAATTCGACGTATGACACAGGTTCGTAATTAACAAAGTATGGTGCCACGGAGCTGACCAGAAACTAGCAGTTTCGCGATAATCACTCATATCTGAGCATAAGTCAGCAAGTTTTTCTGTTAAAGTAGACGAAAAGAGTTTTAATTTAAGCTTTTAAACTAAATTTTAAACTAAAATTGCGCATATTTTTTGCATTATAACTTGGAAAATCCAATCGGGCAAACTAATTTACAAAACTAGAAGTAAAATTTGTATTGGAGGTATTTATACTACTATTTCATAGATTTTACTAGGTTTTTATTTCACTATCTTCTACGTCTCTCTCATTCATCAATGAGCACGTTTGCTACTTCTTTCCTAGTTAGAATATAGTATACCTTTTGTTTCAAGCGAAAGTATTTTTTTTTCAACGCCGGCATAAAATAGGCCTTTTTTCATGTCTAAAAATAGGGTAGAAAATCATGCATTTTGAGCGTGCTTAGAAAAAGTGTAAAATACTTTTATTTTTCCCCGCTTCTCAAAAATCGAAAATACAAAAATGTGGTACACGACTAGAAATGCGCAATCACATACCTAACTTTCATGCATAAAAAAGCCCCTATCATGCCTTTGTTGAAAATAAATACGGTGTGTAACACGGGGATAAAAGCTATTTCAGACTCGGATGAGGTGTTTTCAGTACGAGTCGGAGCCGTGCTGAATACCTCACAATCGCTACAAATAGCTCATTTTCTCCCCTTATATTACAATGTACTAGCTCGGAAATGCATAATACATCACTTGAGAGTAAGAAATTGATTTCATTACTCCATTAAATGCTCCAATAATGTGAAAAAAAGTGTTTTATTGCGACCACAAAATTGGACCATTTTTTAAGCATTTTATTATTGGACTAGCCAACAGTTTTCTTCAAATAAATAACTATTTAAAGCTTCAGAAAAATCGGTTGTTTTTGTTGATCATAAAAAGTTCCCGAAAATAACTATTTTTCAACATCTTAAGTCTAATTAAGTAACTTAAAACTTTCTTTTTTATATATAAATATTTTAGTTTAACTATATATCACGAACGCGTGAAACACCCACTTCAGTTTTACTTCTAATTAGAAAAAAACTCTATTTGCTCTAGAGAAACGATTTTGTTTAGAACTCACCGTTAATGATAATAATTAACTTATTACTGTTTTCGACGTGTAATATATCTACACTTTTCACAGGTATATTTAATTTTTAGCTAGTTACGCGTGCATTAGTGGTGTGATATTAAACAATATGCAGTTTTCATCTAATTGCACGGTGTCGTGCACCTTTGCTAAACCATTATTATCCCCTTGGGAACGTTTCCCACCGATGGGTTCTTTCATTATACGAGCTCGCATCTCCTTCACCTACTCCACTGATTCACCTAGTATAAAGGTCAAATTTTCGTCGGAGATAATCTTGAACGGTATATTAAACTCTCTCAATTCATTACAGAGAATTATTACGTGTACACGAGAAATTACGAACAAGTGAAAAGTGAACTAACAACTATTACTTTGAATTATAAAACAATTCCTTCTCAAATTTTGTTAAGTCACGTTTTAATCGACGTGCACACGACGGAACAAACATCTGATCGAATTTGTTTGACTTTTTACTGCAACTTCATTGGATGGAAGTATCGTTTTTGCTAACCTAATTAGAGGATTTAAGAAAAATTCAAACAAATTCGATCAAACGTTTGTTTTGTCGAGTGTACATCAAAACTAACGACAACGGGTGGGTTTCGATTATCAGAACATCTAATTCTCCGATATCTTTATTCAGAATATCAAATACAGAACAAATATGATCAAAATTATATATATATAGTTCAGAATTTAGAACAGTAAAAATCAGAAACTTTAAATTATACAAAATAGAAAAAAATAGAGTAAAAGTCATAAAATGTGTTTACTAATTATGGGAGATTTTTATTAATTCTGAATAATTATTATAATTCATATGGCACGCATAATTATGAACTCTCTGAACTTTAAGCTATTGTAATTAAAACTTTTATATCACGAACTTTCAAACTTTATAAAAATAAAGTAATTCTATATTTGAAATGCTCAATGAAGACACTTGAAAACATCGAACGCTCCCATACTCCGGACTCCCAACAACGAAAAATCATGTACCCACTTATTCTCGATACAGAGCCTAAACGCACAGCAAATCGAGTGCACGCGCACAAACGACCGGCACGAAAACAATGCCACACAAAGCCAAAGCTTCCGCGCCCAAAACAAAATACACTCCCTCCTTCTCTCCTTTCCAAGCTTGCGCATCCGCAACAAGAGCAACTCTACTCTACTCCAGCACGAGCAACAAGTGCTATAGCAACGCTCGTCGCCCAAGAAGAAGAAGAAGAAAAAGAAGAAGAAGTAGAAGCAGCCAGCAGCAGAAGAGGCCAACTCGTACGAAAGAGAGCAACAAGCTCTCTCGCGACCGACGACAAAGGCTTATACATACACACGTACACAAACCATTATATACTCGGCCCCCGCCTTATACATTTCCCCACAGGGTGCAAGGAAATCGCAGTTTGTAGTCGTACCACCGAGACAAGCGGTGCAGTAAAAATGACTGTTCTGGTATTCGTGCTTAGTAAACAGGCCTTTATTAATTTGAACTAGTTTTATTGTTTCTTTGACTATATTTTGGTCATGACGACAAAATGAAAATAGTCTGGGGCTCTACTAACAAGGAGAGTGTACACCTTGTGGGAAACGAATTTTTATCAAACTTTAGGAGATGATTTCTGGTGCATCACCCAGATGAAGCCTAATAGCACCCTTAATCTTTCCAATAGAAATTAAAATTGATGAAAATTTTGAAATTGTTCTCAAAATGTGAAGTATTTTACTTTAAATATGCGATATTCCTAATGAAGAAACGTACTTCTTAAAATTATTTAGACAACAACTCTGCAAGTTTTTATGCTAGAAAATTTGACCCAAAAAATTATCAAAGTAGGTGGAAGAAGCTATAATAAGCTCTGACTCGTATAAAAATATTATTCCGATGCAAAGTTATTAATAACTGAAGATGGGACTGAAAAAGCATGAATATTTCCATGAAATTAACTCTTAAATTCGATGATTCTTCATGCTCACTTCTCTCGGACAGTAAATCCAACTCTTCTCCACTCGAGAACAACCTTCGACTTTATTCCCTTGTCGCACAATATACTATTATTTGACTATTTCGCACAGTTATTAGCGTCCTGTATATACCGCCGCTGCTTCAGAGGTTAGAATTCTACCTTCGCTAAACCTGCCGATCGAGAGCTAAATTATCAATAAATGCACTTTCAACTTCCCTTACCCCTCTCCAATAATCCCTCGCCCACTGCCTGTATTATTTCCAATTTCAATTTCAATTTCCATTTCCACTTTCATTTCCGGAAAAAACGGGCCCTTGCGGCGAGCATGTTCTACACGCATACACACACACACACACACACACACACACACACACACACACACACACACACACACACACACACACACACACACACACACACACACAAACTCACACTCACAGCTGCACAGACCCGCGATGTACGCGCGCACGCTTATGCGCTATAGACACGCGAAGAGAGCCCAAGCTCTCGCGAGAGCCGCGCGCGCATGTATACACACACACACACATACATACACGGTACGTGTTTCGCGCAAGGTCAGTGAACCGCGGCGGCCGCGTGGGCGCGACCAATCGGAATGCGCCTCTCTCTCTCTCTCTCTCTCTCTCTCTCCGTGGACTGCTGCAGATGTGTACACGCGTGCACACGCAGGCGAAGAAGAAGAAGACGAGTGCGCGTGTGCGGTAGCGGGAGGACCGCTCTCCGGTGCGTTTTTGGCCCGGGGCGCTCCGCAACGTAAACAAAAGGCGACAGAGAGGGAGAGGGGGGGAAGCGCCGCGAGGGAAGAGCGCCAGATATATGGAGAGAGGATACTTTTTTTTTGTGCGCGCGAATGGTTGTGGTTGTACGAGGAAGGAGAGGTTTGATTCGGAAGTAGGGCTAATGGTGAAGGGAGGACTGAAGGGAACTTATGAGACCAAGACCATCGCTTAAAGCTCATTTGCGTATGAATTTATATAAGAAAAATTCAACCCTCGTTAAGTGCGAGGAAAGCTGAAGAAAATACACTGAAAAAAAAAATTTGTTAAATCTAAATTTGATTATAGTAAATATTTCATTATGTTTAGACTGGTATTCATCAATTCAATAAATATTTACTAAATTTAAGAAATATTTACTTTATTTAAGTAAATCTTTTCTTAGTACGATTTAAGGAAACGTTTACTTAGATTTAACAAATTTTTCTTTCAGCGTAATATCTGTGAATTTGTCACATTTGAAGCTATGTTAAAGTCTAACCGTACTCGGAAGTATCTACTTATTGTTCCGCATATTCACTTTATTTTTCTAAACCTTCCCCGCACATAGAGGGGTCGATTTTTTATTTAAATTCATTTTTGGTGAGTTCTAAATGATGGTATTGGTTTTGTACGTTTCCCTACAACGGAGAAAGAGCTATAAATCTGTGGGCATCTTCGTTTCTGGGCCGTGTTTGAAAAAACAAGTGCTGTTGAAGAACGTGGAGATTGTCAAAAAATGCGCATTGTTGAAATACAAAGTAGGCACTGAAACAAATTATACAGGGACTGCACTCGCATCTTTTTGCTTGCTTACGTCTTTTAACAATGCCCTAACAAATTGGTTCCTCAAACTGGATCCGACTTTTTGAATACAATTCTGCGGTTCCAAAATCCTGAATAAACCAATAACTTTCCTAATTAATCGTTGGAACAGTTTAAAAAAAAACAGTCCAATCCCTTCAGCAACCACCCATCGATCCTCGCATAGGCTCAAGAGCACAAAGTTCACGTAAAGCCTAGATTTAGATTTATTAATTTATTTCCACCCAGGGACTAAATAATCCCATAGGGTATAAAGAACAATAAGATACATGATAAAATAAAAAATACAGAAAAATGATTAAATGATTCGCTGTGACAAACTCGCTCGCAGTATTAATACATAATAATAACAATGCTGTAAATATAATAATATAAATATAATAAATATAATCGTGTATAAATTTAAAATGAATATTGATTAAATATTTGTATATGTAAGGCGTATCCTGATCTATCACAATCTATCTTATCCTATCGTATCATATCATATATGGCTCTTTGGCCATTTTGACGCATTAACAAATAAAATTAGCAATAATATTAACGATTATAAAATAGAGATAACATTAAAGTAAAAATATTAACCTGAACTATAACAGTAGTATATATATTATAAAACAAGAACAAATAGATATAACGCTTCAGACTTAATTGGTAAGTTATTCGACGTTATTATGCAGAATTAGCCAGTATCAGGCTCAACATCACAACTGTTGAGGTACTTGAGTAACAGTGATTTTATGCTTTGGAGGGAGGTAGATTTGAGAGGCAGGGAAGTGATGTGATCCGATAGTCTGTTCCATAAATATGAGGCTGCTATTACAAACGAATTGGTATATACGGAAGGCCCAGGCCCAGATAACCTCATAACCTCGTAACCTCCCGAAAACTCGCCCCGCAAATAGCCAACCCAAGCCGACCATATAACCTTTATCTCGCGCAATGCGACGACGACGTCGAATGCGCGAGTGCCTGCAGCGAGAGCGCGAAGGCTTTTCCCGCGAGCGGCGCGCAGGGAATGAAAACGGGAGGGGGAGAGGAAGAGAAAAGAAAAAGAGCGCCGCGCGCCGATAAGGCGCCGCCGAGAGCCACGCACGCAGCTGCTGCAGCGACGTACCAAGCGCTAAGAGAAGCCGGGGGGGTTATTGCAGTGCCTCGCGCCGCCGCTCGCGAGTATTTACAGTACGGAGCTTTTTCTAGCCTGGCACATTCATTCTGGTTGCATGCGTGGATTAGAGGTCTTATGCGTCACCCGGGAGTATATGAATATTTGCGGTTACTAAAGTGCAGGAGAGACGAAGTGGAGAGGTGCGTTTTCGTTAAGGTGATGTTAAATCCCCGTATCACCGTTAAATACGGGGAACCACTTATTTCGATTAATTTTCAATTTTGAGCAAATAACTCTCTGGAAAGTTGTTCTTCTTTATTAGGACAATAACGTTTCATAAATATAGTTGCCAAAAATTGAAAATCGAATGAGAGATGTGGTTCCTTGTATTTATCGGTGACAGGTCGCTTGAGCATTACCTTAAAATTGAAAGACAGAGTGTGCAGGATTTTTAATACGGGATATGGGCAATTATTTACATTTTTGGGGTGTTTTTGGGAAGCTGACCGAGAAATACAGGCTTTTTACGCGAGCTGAATTGTACCTGCGTAAATATGAGAGATTTGGGCACGGTTTGGCTTAATTTATAGGCCCGAGGAACTGAATCAAAGTTTTAGAGGAAGAAAAGAATGAAGCTTGGCAGAAGTATAACCGACGTATGACTAAAGCTCGGTTGAAGCTTAATAATAGTTCGGCCAACATACGACTGGACTACAAACGAGGCTCGGCTGCTAAAGCTTAAAAGTAGTTAGTTGAGATACTGTCAAATTACACTATATGAATATGCTCAGTAACACCTTTAGAATCTCTGACAGCATAGTGATTCCTTTATATTCATGTACAAGTCGAGGATTATTAAATTTGGTAGCAGTTAAGCTAAACATTACATTTGGTAGATTTGAATATTGAGGAAAACAGCTGATAATATTTTTTTTTATTGTCAGTACGTAAATTAAAAAATGGATATCGTATATACATAGGTTCCAAAAAGGAAATAAATATTTATACTAACGCTAACTCAATAACAATGTAATAGTAATAAATAATATTATTCGCAAATAATAAAGTTATAACTATAAATAAATTGATTAACTATATTCAAACAATACAATAAATAATTAAGTAAATTTATGAAAGTTTTTTTACATACCACTTTTATGTTACCTAGCAGTTACTTTTATCGTGTATGCTTTAATTTATTGTTTTTGGTCACGATCGTCATCGCTCTCTTTTTCTAACGTTATAGTTTTTTAAATGTTAATTTTCTAATTTATTTTTTAGTTCCTAATTCCTTATACATTTTACTACTTCTTTTTCTATTCTTCTTTGTTGTATATCTGCTTGCTATGTATGTAATTTCTTTGCAGTTGTTTCCTACTTAAGCTTTATGATTTTTTATCGATTATCAAGTTACAGGTATGGTTCTCATTTTTTTATAAAAGGTTTTCGTGAACTATAGCCAAGAAAAAATATAAAGTTTGAGTTATCACAGTCTTGCTTTGTGGGTGTAAAATACTCAGATTAGAGTTATTAGAAACTACAGCAACATTGTACATTCAAATACACATATATTGTTTCATTGTATTTAAGTTGTCATATTTTACAGTATCTATACACTACTCATTCACAAGAAAAATCCAGCCTAGTTTTTTTAGTCAAAGTAAATGGACCATTCGAAGCTTGAAAAACAAATACGATTTCCCCCCGGATACATGTTTAGAACGCAAAATCGCTACGGAGTACATATACTAGTAGACATAGTGTTTTAGTGCAGCTTCATTTAGGATGAAGATACTATTTATAAATCGGTGAATGGGGAAGTCGGCGGGCGGGCGTCGGTGTGTATTTTTTTCCTGTTGTTTTGGATCGGCGTGAGTTTGTTTTATGGGCTTTGATTGGGAAATTCGTTTCGACTGAGACTACTCTCTGTTTCAAACAGGTTTGGAATTTGGGTCGTGAATGTACTACACGAGAAAAGTTGTGTGTACACGTAGAGGTGAGAGATAAATGGTCGAAACTGACTTGAAATGGATTTGATTGTTGTTAAAAGTATTCGTAGACTTTTAACAAAATTTAAATAAATTCTGAAGTAACGTTTGCAAAAGATATCTAGTTTATCAGTTGAAACTTATAGATATACAATTTTTATGAATAAAGCTGTATCTATCATGTTTAATCAAACAATAAACAATCGTATTAAGCAATGATCTAGGCTATGACACGAATAACAAAATTTAACAGTTACGTTTCACTTGAATGAACTCACACGTAGTAAGTTCACAATAAAATATTCATGAGTCGTCCTAACGCCTACAGTGATAGGAAATGGCCCTTACCATCTATAGGTTCACAGTTCGTTTGGTTTCTTTAGAATTTAAAAATAATAACGTTTAATCATTACACTTTATAGAGAACTGTTGTTAATATAACACTTGTACGTTAACAAATAATTAATTTCATGCAGATTTTCACTATTTTTGGAAACACAAAGACTACATTTATTTGCTATTATATGTATTCTTGTATACTTCAGATTTTAAACATCAGAATACGATAGAATTTCCATGTCGAATAATCGCAATAACCCTGCGCTAAACTCAAAACCCAAATAGAAAATGTAATCGCAGCGCGAAAAACAGAATTTTCAAAGTACACTGAAAATAGGGCACACCGACACCCAGTATGCAGAGATAAGCAAATAAATATCTAAACAACGAAAAAGGTTCTTCAAAGGGTCAAGAGAGTTTGCGCGCGCTCTTGTGCCAACCTCCTTTCCTCTCCTCAAAGGCCGCCCCGGCGACAAGACGTGTGTTTGAGCGCGCGCGAGACTCTTCCACATAAACCTTTTTATACGTCAGCACCTACTTCCTGTCGGATAATTGAATTCTTTATGGTTTCTAAAAGTTATTCTCGGTTCTTCAAAATGCGAGGAGAAACTTTCGACGGTAGTACTTCTAAATTGGTTATTTAGTGCTGATGGCCTTTTATTTATTGAAGTTGGCTGACATTAATCTTTATATTTATCGAATGAAATTTTTAATGCCGTATTTTAAGGACGGAGTTTAAAGTTTATTTGATATGAGGAATTGGAGTCAAAGCGATGCATACATTTTCTCGTGACAGATGTTAAAAACGACTAAATAGTAAATTATAGATACTTTTTTTTATAAATATGTTTTGCGTGCGATACATATATAACACAATTGATTTTAACAGCATATTTATATTTTATTTTAACTTTTGATAATAGCATTAGTTATTTTAATTTGACCTAAATGCATTCAGAGAATAATCAATACTATATTAGACAATAAAGCTGAAAAATTGTAACGTCCATTCTAATTCGAAACTTTTTACTTTTAACGCGATTGATTGTTCTTTGATCAAGTTAAGATCGATTTATATAAGAAGCTTTCGGATAATGTGGACACCTTATAGAATTTCGACTTACAGATAGTTAGAAGGTTTCACAATTTTTTTGTAGGCGAATACAGGTTTATACCTTTCATGGTTTCAATTTAAGAGGTCTACCTGCTGTTCGATTATCTGAGAACATCCGAGAAAATAAATATTGGCTGAAGCTATCGCGAATATGGTCACCCTCGCTTTCAGAGGATTAATCGAGCAAAGACACTTTTTATTTCGCAGAAAAGAGCTTTTATTGATAATCGATCATTTTTTAACTTTTTTCTACGCATTTAAGTAAGGTATAAAAAGTACTATAGGTACTCGAATACTTTATTAAAGTACCAAAATGAAAAATATTGATATACACATTTTTAAATACAACAGTAATTAATTATTCAAATGCGAAAAGCACTATTTAAAGTATTTTAAATTGATTTGAAAGAATTGTAATGTACATTTTCACGGCATTTATTATTTTATTCGTGTACCGACAAAAAACGACATATTCTTGACAGTTAAAATACTATGTAGTATAACATCATCTATCAATTTAAAATTTTGCACCATGAGTCAATTAAATACGAAGAACAAGCAGTAGTAGGTTACACGTCATTGGTGGCCATACCCTTCTTAATATACATCACATCTAAACCAATTTAAGGATAATCTTAACGAGTAAGAAGATCCTTTCTCAAGTTAACTACCTACTCGTCAAAGAACGAACCCCTTGTATTCAAATTCTTAGAAACACCAAGTTGTCTCTTGCGCAGTTAATTAAAATCAATGAAAGCAAAATCATGTCAATTCTCCCGTTTTTACATATCCCATTTTTTAAAGGTCATTTACCAGAGCAAAAATAAAATTTTATAAATCTATATGTTCAAATTTTCAATTATATTAAAATCACTAGGTGATAATTATTAAAAAATAATTAAATAATAAAAAATGCTCCTAACACCAGCTTTTTAATTCAAACATTCTTAAAAAAAGAAACACTAAAAATCTGTTTTCTATGGCGAATTTTGAATAAAACATTATTAATTAAGTAAACTTTATGAATAAAAATGTCAAGACAAAATATATCAAGGGATGTCTGATGTTATTTTTAAAAGAAGTAAGAAATATTCTACAGTAACAAATGCAATAATTTTATTTCTTGTAACTTCAATTCAAAAAGATTTCTTCGCTATTTACATTTTAGTATTCAGAAGCAACAGTCCAATACTCAAACCATCCTGTTTAAAACTTTGTCGTGAAGAGCATTTAAAAATTTAAAAATACGGGATAAAATATAATTTTTTGAAATCAATTATAGTATAATTATTATTAAAAAAAAAAGAAATATTTAATCTCGTAGTATGTTTAACTGTAAGAATTGTCCACATTATAATTGTCCACAATTTAGCATTTGTCAATTTATATATAGATACATTGACCAATGCTAAATTGTGGACATTTAAAATGTGGACGATTCTTATGTACATGAACCGCAACATGTCGTTTAACTAGTGCAATGATCATTTATTTTTCAATTTCTCGATTTTTTCTTCTATGACTTTACAAAATCTGCAAAACACATATGTGGATCATACCAAACCGAACTAAAAGAAACGAGAAAACGAAAATTTCTTTTAGAATTTTATTGCCGAATCTTCTAAGAAAATGAACCTAAATCATCCCCAAATTTCTTAGATTTACTTTCCATCATTATCACATCCCGTTCTAACACCTTAAACATCAATCACATACTCCCATCACAGCAAGAACCAAGAATCCAACCTAACTTCCAAAAAACCAGCTTGTCGACCAAAATCCCTCAATTTCCCACACTACAACCCACATCCCTTCAAACACAAACCAACCCCCCAATACCACATTCAATCCCACCTACCTCAACACGCACCACAATTCCCTCCACCTCCAATAAGTCATATCCCAACGCGTGCGAATCGCCGCAGTGAACAATCGCCTCTCGCCTCCCATTATCGATAATAATTCAATCCGCGCGCGAGAGAGAGCGCAACGCATGCCACGCCGTGCACGAGACTCCCCCCGGTCGCTGACCCACTGGCACGCACGAGACTGTTGCATCCATGCAGCAGCAGCAGCAGCAGCTAGGTAGGTATAGGGTGGTGGTGTCACTGCGCCGACTCGGCGCTGCCATGCTTGTACGCGATGCGATGCGATGCATCCCGCGCTCGGGCGTGTATATTCTGTCGTGGGTATGCGTGTAACACGGTGACCTTTTGAACTGTAGTATAGGATGGTTGCGATGATGAGAGTGGAAGGTTCGGTAGAGGATGAGGAACACCTGTGGTATAGGGACTTTGGGTGTGTTTGGTAGAGTATTTTCATAGGATCGTGTAAATTTGTGACCCTGATTAAGGTCTTGTTTTGATAATAGCGTAGAATTAATGGAAAGTTGTACGTTTTGTAAAGGAAATGATTAGTTGACTGATAATACAGTTATGTAACATCATCGTAAATATTAGGATGCATCAATTGATAAAGATGAACAAGGTTTAAAAAAAGTATGGCCACAAATGGTGCTAATTTGGTGGCCAAAATCGCTGCATTAACCCCATTTCTGCTTAAGAATTTTTTTACAATCTATAATAGAGTGCGTGGTCAGACTAGAGTTTATTCGAGTGTGAATAGTTAGTATACTTCTTTTTTATACTTCATACAATGGTAACAATGGCTTAATATCATACTGCCAGTGATTTGTTCTCGAATTAGTGTCAAATCGTAAGCCGTGTGAAGGTCCTATACTCAATATTCATAATATTATCTCAAGCCTTATAAATACTTTTTACTCTTCTTAACCTTTAGAGTTCCTGAAAGCCACTATAGTGGTTCTACCCTTGATCGATACCTCATGATCAATACACGACATAAGGTACCATTATTATTAATTTTCATCGAGGAATCATGTAGGTACCTCGAATACCGGAACTCTTAAGGTTAATGCATAATTCTCTTTATAAAGAGTGTCTTCTTCCAATTTTCCTACTTAGCGAGTATTTAAACAATTTACACCATTCCCACAAAAAGGAAATCACCATCCAACGACCAAAAGTTTCACAATCGCCTTCGTTGTTTCCTCAAAATCCGCATATTTCCACAGCATCGCCCAGATAAACACCGAATACCCAACCACCACAATGACGCTCATTGTCAACTTTTTCGTCAGGTCCCCCCAAGTACTCGCACACAAAAACCTAACAAAACGCACGCACGTCGCCCGCTTTCTCCTCGAAACGTACAAAAAAAAGAGAGAAGAATCCTCTCTCTTACACACAAGCGACGACGACCCAAAACAGTGTCGCAATCCACGAAACGAAGTGTCTTGCACACATCATCGCCTCCTTATCTCTCAGGTACACACACACGTACACACGGCTACATTATAACACCGCGCAATGTTTACTCGCGATCCGACCCCGTCTCGTCGCCCACCGTATACACCTTATTTTTTTTTGTGGTTATTGGCACCAGAGGACTGTACGGCCATCAACAATCGGTTTGAGTATGCGAAGAATACTTATTAATTATTATCGGACGCAAGATCGATCCCCATCAGCGATTAATCCGGAACAACGAGTTGTAAAATTCGTTGCCGAGAAAAACCCACGCCCTTGAGACCGAACGTGTATCAACAAGCTAAGGCTTAGCGCTTTATCCAGTTGAGCTACACTGTAAAAAGGCCAATGTTACTTTACACGCGCAAGTAAAATAGTCTCCGGTACATTACAGCATTAAATGTAGTTATATTACTACGTTCTGTGTAGTAAATTTACTGTGCTGAGTAGTGCTATATCGTAATATTACCGTCTCAAGTAAAATCACTGCATTGAATGCTGGAAATAATAGTACCACCTACCAATGCTGTAAACTTACAGGCAACAGTCAATATGTACACTTACAGGTAATAATACAATACTAAATATTGCGAATTAACAGCGTACCAACAGCATTAAATACTGTAAAATTACGACATTAGATGGTGGTACTATTATTTCCAGCATTCAATGTAGTAATGTAACATTTTATTTTTTACAGTGTTCGTCCCTCCCGCGTCAACACCACAAAGGTAAACAAAGCCTCGAATCGGCTTGCAATCATGGACTCACCGATAAAGTCCTCCCAGCTGATGGAACAGTCCGAGTCCTCGTCCTGGGCGCCGACTGCCTCCCTGCCGGCGCTCTCCATCGTCCTCTTGTCCCTCTCCTCCGGCTTCTTCCGCTCGTCCTCGTCGTCGCGAGGCGGCGGCTGTAATATCTGCACGCCTCGCCGGCCGCACTGCTCATCTCTCATCGTGCTCCCTCATTGCCTCTCCCATCCACGGCTCGCACGCGCCACGATTATTCTACATTCGCCACTCGTGTCCCTTCTCGCACCTGCAGCTTTCCTCTCTCTCACTGTATATGCAAGTATATATACCTCGTGACTTTTTGTATATACATATACAGCCCGCGCACACGCGACGACGCGGTTTCTTACCCTACATCCGCGTGCAGGTATACATATCGCTCTGCTTTCGCACTCTCTCGCGGTCGATTCTCCCCTATTGATAAGTATATATCCACACAATATAACGGACTACGCTTTTGTTTCGTGCGTTCCCACACCACTCGCGCGTTCACCGCACAAGGATCGCGATGCGAAAGGATTCAACGAGTGCTTTGGTTGTGCGCGGTAATACCGGAAGTGCAAGGGCGCAGCGATAAGAAGTTAGACACACACGGTCAGCTGGAGGTTACGGGACGAGGTGTGTGCGTCTGCCTGGGCTGCAGTCGGCGCGAGGCTGCGACACGGACTGGCGCGCCGGAGCCGAGCGGAGCCGCGCGCAAGCCGCTGTCTCGCGATCAAGCTCAGCCGGCGGCGGCTTAATACCCCCACTGGATTCGCCGCCCGGTCTCGCGTGTGTGTGTGTGCGGCCCTACGTGTGAGGGAGAGAGAGAGAGAGGGAGCGGCGAAGTGCCGAGCTGAGGCGCCGAATATATATGTATTGTATATACGAACTATGTGAGACTTGAGAGAGGGAGAAAGAGAGGATTGCTGTGTGTCTATAGTAGAGAGGAAGAGGAAGATGGGTAAGTATGTATGGTTTGATACATGAGGTATATATGGTTAATATTGTATATTAACCCTTTGTGGCTTAGTGGCTATTATAATAGCCACCTCTTTCGTCTAAGATTTTTATGTATACAAATTTTATTTATAGGTGTATATAAATGATTTTACATTCTTCTATTAGCTAAGAGGTTTCTCTATAATACTAATTAACAAAAATTCAAATTCGTAATCAGTGACCCCAGAAACCCCCGAGTAACAATTTTCAGCTTAAAAGATTGAACAGAAAAATGTGGGCCACAAAGGGTTAATCGGTCTGGGATGGAAATTATTTATTGGGAATTTTGGGGGGAAAGGGACAATGGGGATAGGGTTGGTTTTAAGAGGAGGCAAGGGTGAGATAAAGAGCTTTTGCCGCTTGTTTGTTATATGGAGAATATGACACTTTCGTGGTAGAATCCGACTGGGTTAATATCATTGTTTTTCTTTTATTTTTAATCTTTTCTCTATATCATTTGTTTCTCTCACCGACTTCCTTTATTTTTGGGCTATATAATATATGTTGTATTTTTATAGACGATGAAGCGAAGTAATTTACATGGGATAACAGGCAAAAATAAGCTTTAAAAGATTACTGTAAAAATTTGCAGTTTTTTCGCACTCTGCAGTGTTCAAAATGTATTTTATTGTTTTCAGACCTTACATTCTGTATAAATAACTGAAGAATACATAAAGTTTATGTGGGAAGAAATTAGCTGCCGCTTTGTAGCAGCCAGTTTGCAACCTTCTTTATAAAACTCATTACAGTATTAACAAAAGACACTGTTAATTAAAACATTTTTTTCAAACCGGTTTCTGGAAAGCTGATGTTAAGGGGTGGGGTTACCTGCACTTGTAAGTCGCATTTTTCAAGTATTTTTATTTCAAAAGTAAGTACATCTTTTTGTTCAGCTGCTTTTGTGTTGAAGAAAGTTATACATATTCATGAAGTTACATACTTTTTTCGAAGTAAAAATATTGCGTTTTAGCAGAGTTAAAGTCGACGAAGTGCGGACACATTTTTTTGCGGTGACCAGTCCTGCTCCGAACTGAGTCAACTGAAATCGAAAATTCCAACGAGGTTCGTTTTTATAAGACTTAATCTAGTCTTTAATCGATGCATTTTCGAAATAAAATCCAGGACCAAACGGCGGCACTTTAAACAATACAAAAACAAAAATGTTCGAAAATTTTTTTGTTGAATTCCAATTTATAAAAAAATAACTATGCACTGTAATTTTTGGTGTTAAGAAGTAGGCAAAGTTTCAGAACAATCGGTAAAACGGTGCCCGAGAAATCGTGGTCCCCGCAAACGATTTTTATGAAAAAGTACATTACGAAAGAAACGCATTTAAAGTTTTAATATTATATAGGCGCTCTCCGATATGGTCTTGCTTCGAACGGTGGTGCTCAAAGAGTTTTTGTCGGTTTGACTTGAAATTTTGAGGAAACATTTTCAAGATGATATACTTTAATGTTATTCCCCAAAAATCCCATCCCAAGTGCAGGTAAACCTTTAACTTTAGTCTGACTATTTAATAGATAGTTTATTTGAAAGTAACTTGAACAAACCCTTATTTCTATCTCAAAAATAATTTTTGTTTATACAATTTAGAACAAATGTGGATGAAATAAGCTCAAAATTCGTCAGTACTTCATTTATGTAAAAAAAAATACAAAAGATTTAATTTTATTTTACAAAATAATGAGATTTAGAATAATTACGGTGTCGTTAGGGACAACTATATTTTTCCGCGCCACCACGGACTCTTAATGTACTTGATGATTACTTTTTTATTTAAAACATTCTTTAAAACTTATATTATGTGTTAAAATTTTGCATTAAAATTATTTTCACGTATTTCGCCGATAACATTTTTTTGTTTAAACGATTTTATTTTTTTTACAGAATTTAGATATACTTGCTTGTAGAGAATTCGAAATACAATTAAATGAATTTCAAAACTAAGATTTTTTATGAATAATATACGCATGCTGATTCAGTGCGTGTAAAAGGAGGGGGAAAATGATGAGTTTCTATACCGTATAGTTACACTTAACACCTAATGCCGGATAGGGTGACAGGTCTTGTAAAATGAACCGAAAGTCCGGTAACTTTAACCTGCTTGCTATAGCATAATACCGGAATTTCGGTTGACTTTACACATTTATATACTCTACTTCCAAATTCATAAAAATAATACATTTTCTTTGTAATAAAAATATTAACTTAAGTAACTCTACATATTACAACATTTTATTTTGTAATAAAAGTTTAATAGTATTGAATGCGAAATTGCAAATGTTACAATTTTTCAACAAAAGCCTCACCTGCACAAAGCTGCAAAATAACTTTTTAACATGCCTATTTTTTTATTATAACCCTCACTTTTATAATAACAAGTGTATCAAATCAATATTACCAGTACAAATAAAAATAACAAATTATTTGAATACACCAACACAACTCGTATTAAAATAACGAATTATTTTTATTTTCACTTACAACACCGATTCCACGCAATCACTCCCAAACTAAAGAGGAAATCCATCCGAACATTATCATTCGCACCCGTAATCATAAAATTATCATCACTCATCGTCGCGCGTATCCACCCAGCAACACTGTCCACCAAAATACCTCACCCCACAAACTGCACGCCAGTTATCCCCCCAAAAACTTCAAAGCGAATTCTCGACATTCGAAAATTACTCCGCTATACCGGCTAATGACTCCGCTGTCTCTACATACTCTCCGCTATCTCTATATACACCGCAGCATCGCCAACGGCAACTTCAGCCTGCATGCTGCTGCTCCTCCGCTACGCGCGTCATATTCTCTCCCCTCCGGCGAATATACATGCACGCTAATGCCGGGAGAGCATCGGCAGCATACTTTGCACGTCTCTCGGCCTCTCGCCTGTTGCTCCATTTAGCGGCAAGCCCGAATATTATACTAAGGTAAAGAACCCAGTACTGGGACAGTTTTTTGTGTGATTCACGAACGGACAACGATTTTAGAACCAACAAGCAAATTGTTCAAAACATTTAAATCTAACCATTAATTTGCGATCAATTTTACTTATTTATGCACATACAATGACATTAAAATGCTTTTTTATATTAGAAGAGTATGTTTGAAAAAATGTACATAAGGATACAGAAGTGGGACGGGCTATACCGACCTGGACGCAGTACTGGGACATCCTTTGGATGCAGTAGTGGGACATATATTATTAAATGTGTCCCACTACTAGGTTATGCAAATTGAGAAACATGTGAAATGGGACTAAAATTCGCCTATACACGCTTCTGAAACGTAACCTCAAAAGATTTGTATTTTGTTTTATAATAATTTTAAGCTCTAAATTAACAAAATATCGTCTTGACTACAAAGATAACATCATAAACAACGCTAATGTATCGATACTTTTATGATGAATTAATAGTAATAGAAGTGTTTTGCTACTGTTCCAGTACTGCTCCAATTTTCACTTTGTCCCGGTACTGGGTACTTCACCTTACGCGTTCAATGTGGCGTCTGTGTTTTCGCTTTTGGATTTTCCTATTTTGTAGGTGGGTCGAGTGGAGGGATCTCGTGTGCTAACATACGTCCGATGCATGAGCGGATTATACGAGGGAGCTGAAGCTGGTGTTCATTTGGGAGAGAGGACCTTTTTTGTATGCGAGGGGGGAGAGAGAGGTTTGAATGGAAGCGTTTCATGGCTTTGTGCGTGTGTGTGTGGAGTGCTGGGAGTGGTGCTTTAATTTTTAAAGGTATTAGGAGGGTTTTTTGGGTGTAGTAGTTTACGGAGCTGTAAGTTGATATGGCTTGCCTAAAGAAGGCCGATTTGAAATAAGTACGCTTTAAAATGTAGTTATATAAACATTTGGGATGGATTAGTGGCGGCGGCGAAGGCGGTAGTTGGTATTATAATTATTTGCAACTGCTTTAGATAATCATTGGATGATTGTAAGATAACGAGCCTCGGAATAAGTAAATAATTTACGATTCTTTTTATAAATTGATTGAAATTTTTAAAATCACGACGCTTTTAATAACATTTTGAAATCTTGGTACTTTCTACGTTTTAAAATTTAATGACAAATTGTGAGAATTAAATATTTTGTTACTAGTTTATTTTTTAATGTAAGTTGGGTAATTATTACTAGTTCAGCAACATGACACAGGATTCAAAGCAGATTTACATTTTTTTCGGTATAAAGAATGTGCTGTAAAGTTATAGCAAATATCAAACAAACTTTACTTTTGTAGAGACCTAAATGTGATACTGCAAGGCCTTTCGCGTGATTTTCGGCAGTTTTCTGGATCCCTTTAAATAGCATTTAGCCTACTCCTATAAAAGTTCAACTATTCAGAGCGTCACAGGTAAAACTGAGTCATTCAAGTCCTGAAACCCCGATCCTGGGATGTACCGCATCGGGAAACTGAATAGCAAACTTTTCAGAGGTGTTTCTCTGAAAGTTCTTCGAGATTCGTTTATATATAGATAAAAATATGAAAAGAAACTACTTTAATAAAATTATGAGACCAGGCGTCCTTGAAAATACCACCAAAACTCTTGGAATTGAATGAAAATTGAATGCTTTTTCAAAAAAGCTTTCTATACACGAGTGAAGAGAAAATATATTATTACATTTATGAATGTAAAATATTCTTTTCTACTCTCTTTCCTTTTTTAAATTAATATTAGACACCTTTTGTAAAAGTTTTATTGAGGTCCTCGATTATTTCCCATGTCAAACTAGATACTACATAGTTCTCGATCAGTTTCCACCTGAGATCAATTGTTATAATACTTTCTGTTACTTCTACTCAAAGAGGTTATTGTAAATGGTCTTTATATTACTATTCAGAAACTACGTATCAAATTTCAAACATTTGAACATTTTGAGACAAATGTATAAAAATAATAATAATCATTATTATTACTAATCATTTATTTAACAAAAAATAGCTCGATGATGATTCTTATACGGTGTAAAATCATTAAAAATGATATACTACATAGCAATAAAAAAAATGTTATCAAAACACTAATTTTTGTCCATAATTCACTCAAACATCCCCTCAACCTTTTAAAAAAACATTACTTCATTTCGCACCGCGGTGCATTAACAAACCGACGTTAAATTTGCATTGCCAACCATCATCGAGTCCTGCAACCCAAATGACATAGGTATCCCGCACACTCCGCAACCCAATCAGCGCACTCTTTCAGCTCTCGCAAATCCCCCGTCAACAATCAATTTCCCATTTCCAATTACTTCGCCTTACGCAGCACTATATAAATCCCTCCCATTGTACATACAGCATCCTCCAAAACTCGAATCTCCCGGCATCCAAAACTTCACTCGCTCGTCCGCCCCGTGCCATCCAGTTACATCCTTTAAACCACCCGCGCGTCTACGTCATTTGCATTCAATAAACAAGTCGTAAATTTCAACTCGCCGCGATGCCGTCCGGTACATATATATATACATACACACACATCGCGCTGCGGCAAGTGTTCATCCTCTCTCGCAGGATGCGAAAAAGGGCGCGGCGCATGTGTATATATTTTTCGGAGTCGCGCACAAATGCATGCACGGACGCGTGCGTGCATGCGTGATGCTGCTGCTGGGCAGGCCCCGAAACCGAGAGAGAGAGAGAGAGAGAGAGAGAGCCGGCTGCTATTATTAGAACGCGCGCGTCGGTGTGCGCGTGTGTGTGTCGACGCATCCGACAGAAGGATGAATGGACTCTCTCTCTCTCTCTCTCTGTCGCACTCTCGTTTTTGAGGGCCATCGCCCCACGCCGACGGGTCGCGTCGAAGCCGATCGTTTGACGCTTCGATGGGAAGTGAGAGGGAGAGAGATGACCGGTCTCTGTGTATTGGATCAATGGAGAGAGTATTTAAATTTGAACGTTGAATGATAAGCGTGGAATAATTGTGAGGCTAGCTTGGCTGCGTAGAGATGATGGAGTAGGTTTTTCTGCGTATTTTAGGGGGATACAAGTTTGGTTTACGTGGACAGGACGAAAGCTTATTAGATGACAAAAGTTTAATTGAGACTCCGTTGATCGGTATGTGGAGACAGTGTATGAGATAGAGAGAGAGAGAGAGAGAGAGACGTCTGCGAACGAGAGGCACTTCAATTCACTTCGCGTCGTGTCTCTATGTAACGTCTCGATGGGGCCTTTCTTTTTTTCTTTTATTCTCTTTCTTTTTTCCTTGGTTGGGTCTAATCTATTGAGACATGCCGAAAGTATTGTTTTCGGGGAAATCGACGCGGCTATCTTTTTGTCGTCGATGGAAAGTAGTTTTTTATCGAGCTGATGCACTATGATGTAAAAGTATTCATTTAAAATCAATGTGATTTTAATGTTACAGATACTTTTTATTTGAGTGATTAATAGTTTATTCGTTTAGGATGAGATCCCCTGCAAAACAAAGAATTTTTAATAGAAATTTTCATTTTATTTTTCGATTTTTCAGTTACCGTAACGGACCCGCAGTTACAGATAGCTGCGTCGAAACTAGATCCGTAAGTAATGCTATTTGACTTTTTAATTTTTAATAAATTAGAGAAACATCATTAAATTGTTTTAATCGTTGCGGGCGTAAAAATTTGTTTGAATTTTTTTTGTAATACTACAACTTTATTGGATCGCTAGTTAGCTCTCACTTACCTCATTGGAGGATTTGAAAAACAAATCAAACATGTTTGAGCAGGTGCCTTTAACGTTAAGTGTATAACAAAGTAGGAAAGTGCGTTTTTTACAATCTTTTAATAACTTAGAATTTGATAAATTACCGAATTCTTATAATTCAAAAAGTAGACCATTGTAATTCCAATTTATATCAAAATGATTATTGCCCTTTTTTATTTTTATATTAACAAATATAATATTAAATTGCGCCAGAAATAATACATATTTTGTTTAGCTTCTTAGCTAAGAAGCAATCACTTATTTGCTAATAAATGTATTATACACTATTATTTTCTATTAGGCTGTTAACTAGAAAGCACATAGGTTCGAAGTAGTACATTTCGACATGGGTGCGGAAGTAGATTATTTGTCTCATGTGACGTTTTTCGCTCGAGAGAAGCGAGAGTGAAAAGTCACCTGAGGTGAATAATCGACTTACGCACTAGTTTCGAACCGTATTTTATACCACGAGCGCCGAAAAATCATATCAAAGTTGTGAGTTTGAGGTTAAAGTGGTAAAAAATAATTTTTAATTTGTTTTATTTTATTTAATAGCACCAGTGTTAATAATAGTTCAAATAGAAACTTTAATATTAAAAATGTTATGTAACATTATATTTATTGTTGAATCAATTTTCATACAAGTTTACATTTAGTGAATTTTTGTTAAATAAAATAAAACAATAATCCAATAATGTAATAAAGAAAATAAATATTATAACTACTTTGTAAAAATTATTTATAATAAGAGAATGAAAAAATATCTTTATCAACTCTTCAGAGTAAAAATCGTTGGTTATTAATTGGTTAAAGTACGTATATAGGTCATTGTCTATATCTATAATTGGTAAAAAAGGAGGAGGAATGAATGAAAGGTTTCAATAAGATAAAAGACCAATTTCGCTTAAATGCACATTGTGAGTCTATATTTCTGTAATACAATATGACATATTACATGATAAGCGATAAAGGTTGAAATGTACAAAAGAATCCTACAGATATCGTTATCAAATAGAGTTTTTCTAATTAAAAGAAGATCTACATAACTTTTATTCTACGTTTCTTTACTCTGATTCTCTCTATACGTGTTTCGCTCTTAAGCGATTGTTGATGTTGCTGTTGTTGCCAAACTAAAATTCGCATGTTACGCACGTGATTAATCAAAAGCAAATATCTCTTTCTCCGGAGCGGAGTTTCTTTTTCTTTTTACGTGGCACAGGTACGCTCAACTTAACGATTAATGTACAATTATCACAAAAGAAGAAATAAAGTTAGTTACTTCCTATTTACAAGAAAATAATTCAGATAATACCCCAAAGGAAACGTGAAGCTTCTATCGAGACTGGAAGCTCGAATTTATATACTTTCGCTTCACATCGGACCTCTTGGGAAGATTTTTTTTCAGAGAATCTCCATTGAACCGCGTGTAATCTAGCTACAAAAATGCTAAGTAATATTGGCCGTATTTCCGACCTTCCACTTTACTGACTTCACCGTGTTGTGTGTACATCAACTAAATAGTATTAAAACTTATACTTCGAAAAAAAAACGGAAAAAACAAAGCGCAAGCTCTCATTTTTTCTACATACTTCACGTTTAATTTATACATACTTAAGAGAAACTAGAGAAAAAAAAACATTTATTAAAATTAAAACAATAATAATGACATGTTTGTAAGAGGATTCGTAAAAAAGGAACGGGGGGATGGGGTAAAATTGGGGATTTTTGATCACCAAGGCTCTTGAAAGGTAGCGTTGGCAAGGCAGTCTTACGAAAAAGTGGCGAGAATCACGCGAGTCTTATTTTGTCCTCTCGCAGGAACGTCAAAAATCTAACCCTAGTCATTAATAATACTTACATATTACTTTTATACGAAAGATTTGCAATTTCTTTTTACGATCGATCAGATTCTCCAAATTTCTATGATTGCTTACTGAAATAGTTGTCAAAAATTTAGTAGGACAGTTTCCGCTTCTTCGCATTGTTCCTCGGGTCAGTCTGCAGCGACCTTTTCGCCGACTTGTCTTTTACTGTAAACAAAACAAAAATCACATTTAAGATCACGATATAAATTTAAATGCTGCATCAAGAAGGCAAGAGAGAAAGAAATTGAAACTAGAATGAAGTACGACGAAAAGACAGAAGTATATAACTTCATCCATTCAAGTAAGATCTTAGACTGATTATGTTGTAATATGTGACGAAATAAAAGAAATAAAGCATAAATGTAAGAATGTAAAGGTTAGTGAAAGTGACTTAGTCGTTCACATAGTTTGGTGCGCTCTGCTTTCATACTTTGCCGGCATAGCGTTACCGCGTTCTTTCATGCATTAACATACTAAATGTGATATTAAGACAATCTTAAAAAATGACTTTTTATTAACTATATAAATTTTGAATTTTACACCTTTGTCTCAAATGAATACGAAGCGTAATACAACTTTATCATGATTCAACTCGATTTATCATCCATAACTCAAGCACAAACAAACCAACAAACTGCTATACTAACTCTTAAGCTGCGCCACACGTGAGCGCGTAAGTCTTTTGGTTTCGTTGGCGTTCGCGTCCAGCTGCGCCAGACTCTTTTTCCTCAACAGGGCCACCTCCTCCATGGCCGGTGTCATCCATTTCGCCTTGAGCTCGTTACTGCAACACACACACACACACAAAAACATAAGCACACAACAAGAAGGAAGAAAGGAAGAAAAAGAGAGAAAGAGAAAGAGACGCTTACTCGGAAGACTTGGAATTCGTTCGCTGCCTGACCAGGCCGGTCTGTCGCTCCTTCATCCTCTGCAGGACGGCGAGCATGGCGTAGGTGGGCAGGGTCGTCGGTGGCTGGGGCGACGGCGGGGGCGTCAGCGGCGACGAGGGCGGCTGGGCACTAATCTTGGCCAGCTTGTCGGGGTGACAGGCGAGCACGGCCTCCCAGCTGAAGTCATCGCTGTCCTTCTTCTCGGGCTCGCCGCTCGACTGGGTGTTGCGCGTCACTCGTGCCTGGATGGACGAAAGGGAGAGCGTTTTGCTTTAGTATAGGGTTCTTTGTGCGGGTGTTGATTGAGAATTTTTGAAGAGAACGGTTGAATTTTATGAGGTATAAGGTTAGAGTGAAAGGCTTGTTGTCATTGTTGCAAAGTAAGAAAGTTTGATTTTACATCTGTGAAAGAACATTATCCGTCTACGAATAAAAAAGTTATTAAATAAATAAATAATTGGAAAGAAAGTTAAGAAAAATTATTGAGTTGAAAAGATTGTTCTTATCGTTGGAAAATATAATACGTACTTCTCCGTTGACCGGCCTGCAAGGTTTTCGCTCTCGTAAACACTGTCTCTTAGAGGTCTTAACGGGTGAAGAGTTTTCATTGGCGTAGGACATTCGCTTTCCGAAGAGACTCTCAAAACTCAAATCCTGGCGGAACAGACTGCGCAGGTAGGCGTAGTCAGGTCTGGATTCAAACTTCAGATTGGCAATGTACCTCATGTAGTTTGTTATATTTTCTGTAGAGATAAAGAATGTGTAATTGATTAATTAACGATTTCAATACATTTTAAAGCATTGTTTAATAAGCTTCTTTTATTACCTGGTGGTTTTTTGTCTTTGAAACATCCTTTCATAAAATAATCGACATTTTCTAAATACTTTTCTTTTTGATCATGAATGTCATCGGGATCGGCAGACGGAGACAAACCACCATCATCTTTTTCCCAAGGCAATCTTCCACACAGCCATTGCAGTAAATTATATCCTAGTGTTTCTAAGTCTCCTCTTCTCGAGTGTGCTGCAATTAAAAAAAAATGTTATTTTACAAAAGTATAAATAAATTTAGGAATAATTTATGTAAATAAGTAAATAAATAAATTAATGAATTTTTATGTAAAAATACCACAATTTAAATAAAATATATTAGTAAAGGTCACTCACTGCCATGATGTGCATCACGAGATGTATACTCCAATGTTCCTTCATGTGCTCTTCTCTCGTCGTGTAAAAATGGTTTATGCACACCATTGCTAGTTCGATATCTGTATGCCAAACCAAAGTCAACAAGAAAAGCTTGGGTTTTTTCAAGCTCTGTACGATACTCTTGACTATTCTTTTTCAATAAAATGTTGGATCCCTTGACATCAGAATGGGCATAACCTTGGCTATGAATGTACTCCAATGCATACAACTTAAAAAAGAACAGTTCAAATAATTACGAATAATGTAAACTATGATGTTATTTAATTGTGATGAATTAGAAATAGAAAAACTACCATTTGAACTGCCAGACTGTTGATTAGTTTGTTTGACAGTTTTCGACCATTTGAAAGGAAAAGTTTCCCTACGTCTATTCCATATCGTGGCATTACCAAAAATCGATATTTCTCGCCCTCATAAACGTGAGAGCCTGAGCCTTCATAAGATGGTATGCCTACTTGTCGTAAATTTTGTTCTTTACACCAGTTTTCAACTAAAAGAAAGTTAATTAAAAATGTAATAAAAATAAAAATAAATAATATAATAAAATAAAATATACACTTATTACAATTGTATATGATGAAATATTAACTTACTCATTGATCTTCGTGCAGCTCGAATATAAAAATTCATCTCCACAAACAAAGGTCCATTATTGTGTGGTTCAATTTTTATGACATATTTTGCATTTGGGCCAACTGGCTTATTAATGTCATTTGATGCTGAAATTATAGAAAAATAAACAATAAAATAGTTTGCATTGCATTATCCTAATGTTGATAATTTCTTTAACTGTTCACAACATTTACCTAGATAAACATCTCCAAAACCTCCACAACCTATGGAATCTCCTAATCTCCATGAGTTCTGAGTGATATCTGTTAAAATTTCTCCGGCAGGAAGACGAGATGGTAAACGACAGCCATATGCTGCCACTCTTTTCAGAGGAATATCCTCAGCTCTTCTGGGTGCCATATTTTCTCTTTTGTTATAACGAGCGATCTAGAAATATTGAATTAAAAGAAAAACGGTTTAATTACACTCGATACAGTAAACCTTCCCAAAAACCAAATTGCATATGTAATACCATCCCTTGCTAAAGAAAATAAAACTAAACTCCTATAAAAAAATCAATGTCTGTTACGAATCTGCAAGAACAGCTTTTCCAAAAGTAAATATTTAAAAAATAAGCGTTTGTTTCCCAACATTGCAATTCTTCTCTATAAAAAAGTGTAGTTTCACTAATTTGCATAATATGCACAAAAAATGTTAAAATAGGTTATGAATCACACCGAAAGATAACAAAAGTGGATCAGCTGTACTTTGAACATCAACAAACAGAAGTGGATCACCTACAATCCCACGACATTCCTCCAACAACAATACAAACGACGATTCAGCAAGAAAATCTTCACTCCCCCAAATTAACAACAATTACGTCGAAAATCGTACTCTATCCAATCCCTTCCTCCAGCTCGACGTTCCTACTCTCCCAACCGTCTCCGATCCTCGTGAAAGTCCATCCCACCTCCCGAACAACACCCAAAGAACCCACAAAAACTCCCCGACAGACAAACTACACTTACCACCAAAGAATCAGCTCACCTCCTCTCGCCAACCCAACGCTCCCCGTTATCGATAACCCTCCAAAACCCTCTCGAAAAGTCTCTCGCACTGTCTCCCAATACCACTTCACAAACTACTTTTCCTCCCAGCCCAGTGGTCAATGAAATTCGAAACACAAACCGCACACCGCGCACCCAAAGGAAGCTTGGACGTCTACTGTAATGGCACTTGAGCCGCCGCCGCCGACTTCGGTAAAACTACAACCCGACAAACTCTCTCTCTCTCCGCCTTCCTCGAACTCACCTATGCGAAAATTCACTGGCATAACGTCCGCGATGCGTTGGTCGGTTGGACGAGGCTCGATTCAGGCTCGGGGCGCAAAACTTCCAGCCTGGACTCTCAGGGAAAAGCGGCAGGTGAGACAGTCCGTGGCGACGATCCACACTCTGCCATTTTGCTGCGAGATACGTCTCGTGTGTGTGTGTGTGTACGAGCGCGGAGAGTTCGTTATGTATGCGGAGAGGGGAAAAGCGGCGATCAGCTGAAATGAGCGTTCGCAAAGGCAGACGCGCGCGTACGGTATAGGCGCCAAACGCCTCAAGGCGCCTTTACACGAGTGCGCTTGTCTTTTTGTTTATCGTTGTTGATGGATTTTCGCGTTCTTTCTGGAGTTAGAAAATTTTTTTGGCGGTTGAGATTCGACGTTTTAAAAAGGCGTGGAATGCACTCTTGCACTCTTGTTTTTTGGGATGCGGCGGTGTTACGGCCGGGTGCACTGGGTGTCTTTAAGAACGCTCGAAATATAAAAATAGAACACGAATTTAATATTTTTGTTATTGTTTAAAAGGCTATTGTAGTAGACGGTATTGCGTTACGGTATTAAATGTACGGATGTATTAAAGTATTCTTCATCGTTGAATACGAAATATTAACGTTCTATTAAAGAATTTGATGCAGTATTCGTTAGCGCAGTGCATATTTGAATGCATAATTTCCCAGAAAAATGGACAACAGCGGCATCGAGTCGAATTCCTTTGATCCATTTGACATTCACGCCAATTGCAGTGTGTCCAAAATAAACTTTCATTCATATTTCGTATCAAACGAGTATTCTGCTAAATATCCCCCCACTTCACCCGCCATCACGCTCGTTCTATACATATACATTTTCCAAAAAGTACAATGCTCTAATTGGATGAACCAACGCCAGGCAGTTATAAAGTTTCACCCGCGCATGCGCACCCGAGTCTATACATTTTCAAACGCGCTTCTCTCGTTCTTATTGCCCGGTAATACGCTGAACTGAGTAATCCAAAACCAAGTCGTCGATCCCTCGAAACTCATCGGAAAGGGGCAATGAGTGCGTTGTTCGTGCGAAGCGTCACGTAAACTTAGGATAAAAGTTCCGATTTTCTGTATCTTATGAAACAATAAGGCCAATAGTCTTGGAATAGGGTTAGAAAGTTCCGCCGGTACTTTTCGGCGGCTTGGCGAAAAATATTTGCTACGAGACGGCGCTCCGATCAATTCTTAATTTCCTCAATAGTACGATCCGTACACTCGTAATTAACTTTGTTAATTGATAGGTAGCGCCCTCTTAGAGGTTAGTTAAAAACTTCTCTTGTGGTGGTAAAACGGGGATATTTATATCGAGAACTGGATAAAACGAATGATTTCTAATGAATGTAATGGAGAAACAAATGTAAAATATGATATTTGGTACATAAATGTATTATACCTGAATATACAATGTATACATTTTCAAGGGAGACAATATAAAAGAACTTCGCAAACATACTTGTCTGCTCCAAAAAAACTCGAAAGTTTCTACAACATACACCCGTTCAAAGGGTCCATAAAATTAAATAAATCGAACGCAACTACACGTATGTAGAATTGGTAAAACATAACCTCAATAAATTCGTCTGATTCAGAAATCTTTAAAGTTCCATCCTCATTTTTTTTAATTTTGACATTACCCCTTTAAATAGGTATACCCTATTAAATTCGCATCTACCTTACATTCATTAAATAGTATGTTGTGTGTACCTAGGGCGCAAAGTGGGCTTTTTAAGACCGAGTGTGAAGATTGCAATACGAGTCGAAGGCGAGCTGGCACGAGTCGAAGACGAGTACTGCAACCACACGGGGTCAAAAAGTCTAATTTGCCTTTGGTGCAGACCATATTTTTTGTAACGCATGTATTGATTTTTGCGTTTTTCTAGCATATTAAGCTGGGCTAAATATATATATATATAATAGCAATTTTCCGAAAAATTTTAGCGGGCGAAAAAGTTAATTTTGCGCCCGCTTCTTTACTTTTGCACCCGCTTCATTACTTTTGCGGCCGCTTATTTACTTTTGTGCCCGGTGGTCTAAAAAATTGTCCTTTAGGCCCGCTTAATAGGTACAGAAAAACGCGAAAATCGTGCTTGTGTTACAAAAAATCATTTATTTTCATAGTATCTTCTGCCTTCCGTACAAATATCAATAAATACACACTCGGCGTATACACCACCAATGCATCGTTGCCCTCGAACGACCGCGTAATAACAGCGCTGCAGTCTACTTATCAGATAAGTATGCGCGTGCAATCCAAATCCTTCATTCGGCTTGATAAAGTGACCAGTAACGCCATCTGACCCATGTAAAAATAAATGACGCGGCAAAAAATTGAACTATTCTTTCGGTGGTAAATACATTGAACGAGATAGGCCAAGATCCGAATTCATAGTCGAGACTTACACTTGCACTTACATTTATACTTACACCTACGCTTAAGCTCAAAATTAACCTCAAATTTGTAAAGTTACGTATTACCTTACGCTCTTTTTCATAAGTTTGAGTTTAATCGTAAGTATAAGTATAAGTCTCGTCCATGCATTCGGGCCCAAATGTTGTAAATATCAGTTTAACATTAGTGCTTGCTATTGATTACATTTATTTTAAGCAACCCCTTAACCGCCACTATCATAATAATTCGGCAAATTTCCCTAAGCCTCTTAAACTTCTAGTCAAAAGAAACAAACTATTATTCTCCCGCACGCATTCGGTACGCGGCTACCACCCATACGGTAACTCGCTTTCGCGATGGCGCCACGCGCGACTCGCCAAGGCGAATTGTACACTCCACTCCGCGTTCGCGCACCTCGCGCCGTGCACAGTCCGCTTGCACGCGCCACAGAGACTCGAGCGAGACAGCGCTACGTCCAAGAATCCACAATGGCGTCGACCAACTAGCAGCAGCAGCAGCACCGATCAGTGATCACCGATACAATCTATACGCGCACTGATACGCGTGCGTGTGTGTGTTGGTGGTCAGCGGTTTGGTGTGCGCGAGTGCACGCAGGAGCTGCTGCTGGCTGGCAGTCTAGTGCATCGTGCTCCTCGTCGCTACCCCCCCATAGCGAATAGAGCGGAGCCGCCTCCTAGACCTCGAGCCACCCGAGTGCCCCGAGTGCTTATCCGGATCGGCGGACAAACGGGAGAGTCGGGAGCGCGAGTGTTATGTGACGTCAGCGGGGGTCCTCTCGTCGCAGCTCTCCGTCTATACTCCCCTCTCCGTCGCTCCGCGGGGCCATGCAGATGCAGACGCAGACGCAGCCGAAGGTCCCTTGATACGGTGCGTGGCGTTCTAGCCACGTTCCTGCCCCCGAGCAGCGGCAGAAGGCCAGTGAAGTGAGTGTGCGTGCAATTCTCGACCCTTTTCGCCCGCGAGCCGAAGCTCTCCGTTCCAAGACGCGCGTGCACCTACGCTCTTGGGTTATAGGTTAGATTAGAAGCTCTCTCTCTCTCTCTCTCTCTCTCTCTCTCTTTCTCGGGTGTGTGTGAGAGAGAGAGAGAGGCAGCTTTTAGACTTCCTGACGTGCCGCGCGCCGCCACCCGTGTATATACGTGACGTTCGCTCCCCTCGGAGGGGAAGAGAAGGGAAAAAAAGTGCTATTCGGTCGTTTGGAGGGCTTTCTATTCAACGCGAGGGAGAGAGAGAGAGAGCTTTTGAGCATTAACGTCCTAGTGCGAGAAACTCGGTGCAGCGGGAGTCGCGAGTGTGTGGCGTCCGCCCGTCCGTGTGTCTCCGATGTAAATTGGAACACATACGCACGGCGCCGATGCTCCATTTTTCGCCTCTTGGTCGTCGTCGCGAGACAGCTTGATTGGTAGGAATAGGTATATGTGTATATGGTCACGCGCGATGCCGTTAATTGTTTTTGTTTCGAGAGGAACGTTGTGCTTTGTTTTTTAACAAAATAGAAAAGGATCCGTGACACACATCTGTTTTCGTGGCTGTTTGATCTTGATCGATGAGCAGGGGTTGAACTAGGTGGTTTAATGGAGCTTTTGTGATTTTAGGTAGTGAAATTGTAGCTGAGCGCGAAGAGAACAATTGGCAGAGAAGATGTCGTACCCAGGACAGACGCCGATGGGCATACCCGGCATGCCACCCATGCCGTACATGGTGGGTGCTCCGCCGCCCATCCTCGGAGGAGTCATGCCAATGCCACACGTGAGTGGAAATCTGCTTGCATTAATTTCATTGTTGACAGTATGTTGGCGTTAGTTTATAGATGGATAGGATTCTAGCTTGTAACAGAGCTAGTTTATTTAACAAGCTTACTCAGTTCATATTGTAACATGCGACTCTTTAATTAAATTACTAATATTCTTTATTTTAAATTCTATGTATCATATACTGGCTTTTTCTTATGCACAATATTAACAAGTAATTGAACTTGTAGCCTATAAATAGATAAATAGAATTTGAAGATATATTATCAATTATTAATTTATTTTATTAAAATATGTTTAATAGTTCACACAAAATGTACCAATATGTAAGTTACGTATCTTCATACATGATATATGTGAGTCTTTAATTATAAACCATATGAGTTCCAATAGAGATAAGAAAATTAAAAGACTGGAACGTGTATCATACATGTTCTGATGTGTAGTTTTTTAATGATACCATGTGTTATAACAGATGGTTCCCACGCCAGTCTCGGCGATGCAGACTTCAGCTCCAGCTGTTCGATATCAAAGAAATCCACCACCCATACCCCAAAGGCCTCCCGAAGCGCCACGGCCGAGAAGAGAACGAGAAACGGGCCCACCGGTCACAGTTTTCGTAGGCAATATCATGGATCGCGCTCCCGACATCATGATAAGACACATACTCGGTGCTTGTGGACATGTGCTCTCTTGGAAAAGAGTTCAGGCATTCGGTTTCTGCGAATACGCGGGTCCAGATGCTGGTCTGAGGGCTATTCGGATACTGCACGACATGGAAATTGGCAATAAAAAATTAGTTGTCAAAGTTGACGCTAAAACGAAAGTCGAATTAGATAAGTTCAAAGGTTGGTTCGATTGACTGTACTTGCGTAATTCTTTTTGCAACCACGGTATTAACATCGAGGAAAAATTAATTTTGCAGCGGAAAGACGGAAAAAACTCAAAGGAGGTTCATCTCCTTTGCAAGATGAAACGCCGGCCGACTCGACTGAATCGGAAGACAACGACGATTACATGGACGAGGGAATGAAGGCTATTGACACGGAGGCTCACACGCGAATTCAGCAGATCATTTCGGAGCATCTGACGGATCTAGAAATAATCCAAAATAATTCAGGTTAGTATGCGGATACTTTCATTTAAATCTTGAATACTTGTGCTAACCGAATAAAATTTTTCATACAGAGGAGCCCATAAAAACAACAGTGGCCAAGCTCCTGAACCTGGACGACGCCGAAATCGAGGAAAGTAAGCGCGATCTTATCACACGAGAAATTGGAAAGTTTCGGGAAGTCATGAAGGTAATGATAATTTTTTGACCCCTATGGTACATAAAAGAAACTCTTGCATCGAAGTATTAATTCGGTGTTCGATGACCGGGAGGGGGGTGGGGGGTATTACGGGTGAAGAAACATTACTGGTTGAGTAGTTATCAAAAATCAACGCAAATCAACAGAAGCCAGCCGAGAGGAGAAGCGCGAAACTCAAGTTTCTCTATTGTTTCGTCTGTTATTTTATTTTAGAATCGTTTTAGAGACGCAATAAGAGCTGCTCCCTCTCTCGAGGGGCTACTCTGTTAGACTCTGAGTGATCGCTCAGCTGCGTTAATTGCAAACGTGTACATATATATATATATATAAAAAAAAATAGAAATTTTACATATGTAGATAAGATTTAGTGAAAGGAAAGCATATCCAGAGCGAGAGATACCTCGCCAGACACACAATTTTTTTTCATCCTCGACGAGACGGAGAGCGTTCAGTTGTTCTTTATTTTGTGTAAACAGCCAGTGTTGCTCGGCCTCTCACACGATCAGACATGTACGTAGTACCATAGGTGCTTCTCCAGCGCCCCTCGGCACTGCCAGCAGCCGACTTCGCATACCGTGAGTAAAATTCACCAAAAAAAATCAGATCAACAATGAAAAAAAAAACAAACAAAAAAACCGGCAACCCATAGCCACTGACAAATCTTAATGTTCCTCGTGTAAAGGATCCCCATACATATAGCTATACATTTACTACTTCTCTCTATAAATGAGACACACACCATCACTGCACACTTCAAAATTTATACTTTTTTTTAAAATTTTCCTCAAGTGCATAACTGTAAATCGTGATGATTTTATCTTTTGAAGACAGGCATTTTCAGTTTGAATATGGCATACAATTTTTTCAGAAAAAATATTGTAATTTTCATTTGATATTGGAAAAATGAAATATTGAAGCATTCTACAAATGTCAGGGTTAAAAGAAATCTTACTATTTGGAATTTTTGCTGTGATGGTGAACATCAAAGTATGTTATTAGTTGGTTGCTTAATCCATATAAACGTACGAAAAATTGTAAATACAAATATTCTTGACTCGTCGATGACTCATGGTACAGTAAACACATGAGTAGTGCAGTTGACTGCTCGTTCAAATTTCAAAATCTTCATTGGATATAAATAAATTTAGTTTTCACTAAAGAGTAATTTATGTTATCACTAAAAATATACTTCATAGTTCTTATAAAATAATTAAAAAAAGTATAAAATAGATAGACAAGTTTTCAACTCACTTCGCGTAAAAATACGAAAAGCATTTTAATGTTTCATTTTTCCAATACTTAAATACCCGAAAGATCTTTAAAAATCACAATATTATTTCGTATACAGTAAATTTCATGAAATACAAAAGCAATTCTTTATCTAGATTTGTTTGTCTGCATGTTGAAAAAAAATTGTATCACATACATAGAATTGCTCTGGACGATTTTCAGTTGCCACCTAGTATTTGCATTAAAAAAGAAAAAAAACGTAAGAGGAAAACCAATAAAAAAAGAAAAACAAACAAACTATTAGAGTTGGTTGAGGTTTGTGAAGTTTGTGAAGACACGTCGCCCAAGAAAATTGTGCCTTTGATATTCAACAGCTGTCGCTGGCGCTTTGGCTGATACTTTGGCAAGGATAACGCACGCAAGAGCGCGAGAGAGACTCAGACTCAGATCTCTCTCAGAATCAGGGGGAGATAATCACTGCACAAGCACGAAAGCGAGCCGACACAATTCTCACGTTATGATAAGTTGTGTCGCTCCTTTTGCGCGAAAAGTGAGTGATAGAGAGAGAGAGAGAGAGAGGGAGAGAGGGTGAGAGGGCGAAAAAAGCGACGGAGAGATCGACCAGAAATTCAGACTCAACGACTTCGCCTACTCCTCCAAATCGGTATAACCACAGCAACACTTCATATTAAAATACTATTCGATATTTTTTTTTCTTTTTTTTTTTTTTTTTCAAAATAAGAACTTTTTTTTTTTATAAACTTAGGCTAGTTAGAGACGAGAACCGCGGAACTTAACGTTACGTATTTAAGAATTGCGAATTAATATATGATTATATTATATATGGCGAGCTCGAGAGGTTCGCGCGCGGTGTTGTGAGTACGCGCGCGCGCGGCCCTCGGCTCCAAAATCCGGCCGATGATGACTTTTTTTATTCGTATATATACATATGCATATACTTGTAGACACGGGTGTAGATAGCGTTTGCCAATTCTTTCTTTGTTATTTCTATGTGTACTATTTTGCTATTTCCCGAGTTTGCTCTTCTTTTGTAATTTGTCTCTAGATCATAAGCTTTAGACGTAAGAGAACAATCATTTAGTCTTTATGAAAAAAAAAAACTATCATACAAACCTCTTGAGGAATCTTGTCTCTCTTTCTTCCTCTCGTTCTATAAAGGCTCTCCCAGTGTAACCTGAACAGCGGCCAACCTATATCGACAGGTCCTTCAAAGTTGTGAGTAAGACAAAATGAAGACTGCGCAAAACGAAGATATATTTTTATACATTAAAAAAAAAAAGATTAAGCATTCAAAATTAATTTTTTTCTTCGAGTCAGTAGTCTTGGTGAATTTTTTTCTATAGAGAAATGTAGTATTCTGAATTAATATCATGAAATCTTGAGTCATTTGTATACAGAATCAAAAATTCGGATGACGTACATTTCTCATAATTTAACATTTTTTACGCTACGAGATTACTGGCTCGAAAGCTAACAATAGATTTATCAATATTTAAAATTTGTATACAATGAAAAAAATATTAAGCATTCAAAATTAATTTTTTTCTTCGAGGCAGCGATCGTTGTGAATCATTTTACTACAATGAAAGGCAGTATTCTGATTCTTGATCAAGTCAACGTTGTATCATGAGATTTTACAGGGTCAAGGATTCGAATGGCTACCTTCCTCCTACACCACACGATCACTGCCTCGAAAGCTAACCATAGACTTATCAATCAGTTACTATAATTTTCCATTCTGTCATCAAACTTACTATCCAAATTTTATTTTTCCTTTTTTTTTCTCTTGAAAAAAAAAATAAAACGATCAAAAGAAAGAAAGTTAACTTGAACACGTACTTATTGATATACATCATTGTTTAGTTTTCGTTTGACAAGCTCGATCACGTTATTATTACTATTTATTACTATTGCCATTATTGCCGGGTGGTTCGAGAGGTCGCACTAAAGTCCCTCGTGTCTCTCTCTTTTGTCTTTTTTAGAAGCAAGAAGAAGAGAAGGCCAAAGTGAAGAAGAAGCGCGAGAACGAGGAGAAGGAGGAGCGCGAGAAGCGCGAGAGGCGCGACAAGGACCGGGCCATCAAGGACGAGGACGCCGCCAATTCGAAGCAGGAGGCGGGCGAGGACGGCGCCGAGCCGGGTAGCCCCTCGCACAAGGGCCGGAGCGGCAGCACGGGCAGCAGTCGCAGGGACAAGCGGCGCAGCAGGTCGAGGTAAAGTGCGGGAAGCCTTGTCCTGCACTGAAAAAAAATTGTTAAATCTAAGTAAACGTTTCCTTGAATCGTACTAAGAAAAGATTTATTTGATAATAGTAAATATTTCATTATGTTTAGTCTGGTTTTCATCGATTCAATAAATATTTACTAAATTGAAGAAATATTTACTTTATTTATAGTAAATCTTTTCTTACTACGATTTAAGGAAACGTTTACTTAGATTTAACAAATTTTTTTTTCAGTGTGCGTTGTATTAAAGATGGACGTGTGTACCTATTTTTTCCGTGTAAGGGAATCGACGCGACGGAATCGGGGAGGTTGTTACCAGTCTCGAGGTCGACGTGACGACCCCCGATGAGTTCGGAATGAACCGGCTGTGCGGAATCCGGTGTGGTCCGGGACTTTACACCGTGGTCACGATGACACGTTGCCATTTCGGACCATACCGGATTCAACATCTGGTGGTTCTACGCGAACGCGTATTCTTCATTTCGTGTCTTAAGAAATTAATAGTGCCTTTGTCTAGGTTCTTAAACGTCAATTCTTAAATTTGTGAAATAAGTAGCTGTGAATGCGAAAAGAGAAAACAGGCAACGAAATTTTTAGTTTGAGGGTCGGTCTTACAGGTTTTGAGTAAATCTGCACCATGCATTTCTTTATTTTATATTTTACCAAAAATATCTCGTACAGTGAACCAAGTAAATCGTCAAAGTTAAAGTTTCTTTTGTAAACTTTAGATATTATTAGATTTTTATTTATTTATTTATTTATTTTTAGATTCTAAAGATTAAAATTACATTTATTGTATGTTTACAGAATAATATTGAATTTTTGGAGACATGAATTTAAAATAAAAAAAAAATCAGATTTTCGAGTGTTCAACATCTCTAAATGTAAACAGTAATTTTTTTAGCATTTATAAGATACATAGTAAGAGAAAAGCATGTGAATACTGGACTATTTTGTAATTGAAACATTTTCACTGAAAACTTTAAAAGGAAAACTTTCAAGGTTTTAAAAAAGGTATCATATGAGTTGATGTGAGTTTGGGTTCAAAAACAATTTTGAATATTATCTGACCAAGACTCAATATTTTAAAATAGAAACCCTCTATTTTTCGAAACAAACAGACCAAATTTTACATTTAGATTACAGATTGAAGAGAACTGCATATAGCTATAACAATTGCATTTCGTCATGAAAAACCAACATAAGATTCGTTGTTCCAAACGTAGTCACAAAAATATAGTGTAAATATCATTTAATAGTCAATCTGAACATAAAATTTCAAACTGAGTTCAAGTCTGCAATAAAAAATGGAAGGTTCCATTTTAAAAATTGAGTCTAGTTTTGGTAGAAACCAATATAGAAAGCCTTTGATAAAAAATGTAATGAGGATCACCTCATTTAATAACATTTTATAACCCAGAAATTTTCCCATTAAATGTTTTCAGTGAAAATGCTTCCCTTTAAGAGGAAAATGCTTCCCTTTCAACCCAAAAACGAAATTTATTTGTACGAGTCCATAAAAATTCTTTCTTTCAAAAGCACTCCTTCTGAATTTTTTTTACTATTGATACTTGGTAATACCTTTAATTTCACCGAAAAAATCCAGAACGAGATATAAAATCACCATAGTTATTAAGCTACTAATCCACTGCCCACGAGATTCCAAGTGATCCCGTCGATCAAATTTCTGCAGGTTTGGGGATATTACTTTACAATATTTTAGTTGAAATGGTATGAATACAGGAAATTAATTTTTACATACACATTATTGACTTTAATTAATTATTTAACATTATTAATTTATTTACCATATATATGTATGTACAAAATTTTCTTCGTAGTAAAAATTAATTTCCTGTATTCATGCCATAAATAATGTATTGAAAAGTAATATCCCCAAACCTGGAGAAATTTGGTTGAGTCACTTAGAATCCCATGGAAAGTGGATTAGGAGCTTAATAACTAGTGATTTTATATCACGTGCTGGATCAAGATTTTGAGTTTTCTTAGGGTGAGATTAAAGGTATTACCAAGTATTAATAGTACAAAATCTTTCAGAATGATTGCTTTTGAAAGGAAGAATTTCTATGGACTCATACAAATAAGTTTTATTTTTGGGTTCGAAGGTGGTGTGTCTTAAGTTATTTCAGACTTTGCATACTTGTATCTTACCCTGTATATGACACTATATATTTCTAATTCAAAAATAATCTGAAGAAATTTTTAAGTATAACGAAAGTCTCCTCAAGATATTTTATTGCCCGAAAGTATAGTTGTTTTTTATGGGATATGTCTATAAAGCTGCTAGAATAATGTGTTTGGGATAAAATAACATGTTTGTGTATGATGTAAATCAAATCAGTATTTCATAAATACATCATTACGTGCCTGTATTATGTTTTTAAAGTTTTTAATTGATGTACACAGTATTTATTTCCAATTTTTATTGCAAACAATCAATTTTTAACATGAATTAATCGCTACAACTGGGTTACTAGCTTCAGAATCATTTTATGCTGTATTTGCAATCAATGATAAAGTTCTTACCATTTCTTCAGCAACACTTGCTTCTTTTACATCTAAACAATCTACTTTCGACAGTATTTCATAAATACAGTACAATTTTAATAATATTGATTCTGTCTAACCAGAACCACACCAGACCCACACAAGCTACAAGCAAGCAACCAACCAACTAACTCTCTCATCTCTCTCTCTCTGTCCACAGGTCCAAAGATCGCGACCGAGAGCGGGAGCGCGGCGGCCGCGGCGAGCGCTCGGAGCGCGACCGCGACGGCGAGTCCCGCGGCAGCCACCGAGACCGCGGCGACCGAGGCGACCGTGGCGACCGCGACCGCGAGCGCTCCGACCGCAGCGAGCGCTCCGAGCGGAGCGAGCGCGACTCCCAGCACCGGAACAGCGGTGGCGGAGGCGGCGGCGGAGGCGGCGGCGGCGGCACCGACAACCGCGCCGACCGCGAGCGCAGCGAGCGCAGCGAGCGCGACAAGGAGCGCGAGCGCGAGCGAGAGCGGGAGCGCGAGCGGGACCGGGAGCGGGAGCGCGACCGGGAGAGGGAGCGCGAGCGGGAGATCCGCGAAAGGGAGCGCGACCGGGAGCGGGAGCGGGAGCGCGAGGAGGCGCGCAAGACCGAGCGGGAGATAATGCGCGAGCGCGAGGAGGAGGAGGAGGCCAAGGACCGGAAGAAGAGCGAGAGGAGGGCGAGGGAGAAGGACGCCGCTTACCAGGAGAGACTGCGCGCCTGGGAGGCCAGGGAGAGGCGCAAGCTCAAGGAGTACGACAAGGAGAACGACAAGAGGCGGGGGAAGAGGGACGCGAGGGAGAGGGAGGCCAAGAGGCTCAAGGAGTTCCTGGAGGACTACGACGACGACAGGGACGACGCCAAGTATTACAAGGGCAAGGAGCTGTCGCGGAGACTGGAGGAGAGGGCCGTCGAGGCGGAGGCCGACTCGAGGGACAGGTGCGCGGAGAAGCAGGAGCTCCACCGGTTAAGGGAGAAGCTCTACGCGGACTCGAGCTACGCGGATCCGGCGGCCGAGTTCGAGAGGGTGAGTGGACTTTGGCCTTTTGGGAATTCAATTGTGGGGTGGGAAATCCTTAGCGATTTACTGGAAACTTATATACCGAAGTACATAAACTCTTGATTACAATAGAGAGTAATATCGATTTTTATTCTTCTAGATCGTGGTGTAGCTTCTTTGTATATTGTCTTAATTTCTAAGGTATTTTCAAAATTGTAATTTCAAAATTGGTATTTTCAAAGTACCTTCAATATACTATAACTTTTGTAAGAAAGGAAATACACGTCGGGTTAGGCTCTTTATCACCTACATGAATACCGACTAAAAAATAAATGCCGTATTTTTTATTTTTTAATAATGATTTTGACGATACAACGTTTATGTTTATTAAATTAATACACGAGTCATTCGCTCGAAGAACCTCGCTAAGAATTATATTACTAGAAGGTGATCATTACCCCTAAAAGGTAAATGTACAAACCCTTACTCAATGCGATGGTTTCGGCAGACTGGTACTTTTATCATGTATATACCTTATGACTACCATAAAAACAAAAATATATCCTACTAGTAGTAACTCCGTAAACAGTTTACCTGCTCTGTGTCGAAAAGTGGCGTCCTGGTAGAAACATTGACTAACTATTCGCCATATAATGCCTAATTTTATGGCGTGTAGTCAATTTATGGCCTATATTATGGTCAACAACCCAGCTTATGGCCGAGGGTTTATGGCCAAAAGGTGGTGTAATTTATAGAATATATATATACCAATCAATGTTATTCTTATGTTTATGTTTATTGTATATACGATAAATAAGATGAATACAAACTTATTTCTCTTGTATCTGTATATTTCTGGTGTGTATATATATACTAATCAATGTTATTCTTGCGTCTTATGTTCTTATATGCTTTTAGAGAGCAAACCACCTAAGCGCCCGACGCCGTTCGCGTGCGCATATAAGTACTTATACTAAGGTAAAAGCACCAGTAATTAAAAAAATATATTAGTATTATCGTGTAGCTCGGGAGATTTCTTATCGATTGAAAAAAAAATGTTTTTTTTAAACCTTCTCTATGCGAATAAATAGTGGTTTTAATAAAATAGTTCCTGGCTGCAGTAGTGGGACACGATGTTTCGAGTTGACCCAGTACTGGGACAAACAATTGGCACCAATACTGGGACAGTTATTAAGTAGCTTTATTCGTTACCATTCTGCAAACAAATAGAAATAAGCTCATTTTCTCAATTCATTCGATAATACTAATTGATTTACATGCTTTTGTAGTTTGGTAAGAATCGGCAAATTAAAAATCACAAAAATTGATAAACAGAGACCTGTAACCCCACTTTTTGAGGTTATAGGATTACACCTCCCAAACTAAAGTTATAGATTTCCAAAATCCACTATTTCCGAAATTCATTCCAGTTGACATTATTGATTGTTATTTAATATCTTGTTTAGTAAGCTCTAAAGTAGTTTTCAATCACTGAATCTAATTATAATTTGTATATTTTGAGTGTCCCACTACTGCTCCCTCGCAAAACTATGGAACCAGAACTAGGACACCGAATTGTACAGAAAATAATTATTGTTTTCACTAAATACAACTTTAATCGTATTCGTGAGCGTGTCATCTATTGATAAAAACATTAACTTGATCTGGTAGAGTAAAATATTTCTTTTGAATGCAAAACTCAATCCTCAGAATTTAGTCAAATCTGCACGATTCAGTAGCGTCCATCGTTACTCTCGGATCCTGCTCAGAACAGATTTTTGGTAAAAGCTTTGAATATAATTTCTGCCGCAGAGTTGGAATAATTCATGTTTATTTGAATAGTTGATACCCTAGACAATAGATAAAAAATTTTACTATAACGATTTATGACTGTATTTTTTATGAAAACAGTCATTTTTCGTCCGTGTCCCACTATAGGTCCCAATTTTTGATTTGTCCAGGTACTGGTGCTTTTACCTTATACTATACTAGGCATCATGGGCATATATTTTACGTATAGAATCAGAGTTAAAATTTGCAGAATGTATGAATACTGCAACTTCGCTTATATATCTCCTCGTGTCAGTAAACTAAATGTTGTATTGTAAATTCGTTTAAATCATAAACATTGTGCGAATTTAAACTTTTATACATGTATTTGAGGTTATAGTACATTTATATCTTTACTCATATTATGGTAAACTTATGGTGTAAATGTTGGCTACAAATTGACCACGGAAGTTGGTCAATAGATAGCGAACAGGCCATAAATGATAGTCAATTTTCTACCAGGGCGTAAAAGAATTTTTAGAATTTAATAATGCAAAATGAAAATATTGTTAGCAAATAAATTAAATGTATGATAAACACTTGCATAGAAGAATAGAGTACATTAAACTCAAGGCGGTATCATATTTCATCAACGTACAATTGGGTTTAAAAGCATTTTTTTCGAACAACATATTTGAATAGATAGTAGTATATTACCTATGTAAATTTTTGGAATTTTATTTATATCTTGAAAATTGAAAGAGATACGACGCTCCATAGTTTTTAGTGACGTCAGGATCATACGGCGGCACCTTTGATGTCGTTATGATCGTAACGTCATAAAGAAACTTTAGAACGCTGTAACTTTCTGAAACAAAGTTCAATTATAAAAATTGAAAATGGATTATACATTGGCTTACTGGCTTATTGGTTGAATGCTTAAACGTCATACCATTAAAACGCGTATTTTACGTAAAAAAATTTAATGAAAAAGTTGTAGATCTCAAATAAACACAACTTTTTATAGTAGCAAGTATTTAAAAAAAATGCTTTTACACAAGAAACAGCCTAAGAAACGATTTTTCATACACACCATTTAATAACAATTACGGTGCAGCACGCCCAATCTATCTTAAATTTTTTTAAAGATCTCCCCTTTTCAATATAAGTTTTATATCTAAAGTACGACCACTTAAACACGATAGTATTTTTTTTTACTAAATACAAACAGTTAATAGTGTCAGCGTTAAATGTAAGCGTACGCGCAGCGCGAGTTCAGTTCGGTCGTGCCTCTAATGCAAAACGCCTGGCGTTTTGCATGCCTTGCATCGCGACGCGATGTAAGGCGCGGAGGAGCAGGTTAAATCACAAAATCTTACAATTCGTCATTAACGAAAACCCGAACGCCGCGTATTTCCAGTTGAAAGCCGAGCGGGAGGAGCAGTACAAACCCAAGCCAGTAATAACGATCATCGACGAGGACGACGAGAAGCCAACGTCGCGCCACCACAAGGACAAGGACTCCCACCACCACCACCACCAGCAGTCCCAGCAGCAGCAGCAGTCGCAGCAGCAGCAGCACCAGCAACAACAGCAGCACCACCAGGAGATGCCACCGATCGAGACCGAGCCGATCGACAGCGACAGCGACGAGGCCGCGCACTACGACAACGGAAGCAGCGCCAACTCCCAGCCACCCCCACCACCGCCACCTCCCCAGATCCAGCAGCAGCAGCAGCAGCAGCAGCAGCAGCAGCAGGAGATCTCGCGGACGCCGCCGCGCGACCATCGCCACCATCATCGCCGGCATCATCGGCACCACTCGCAGAATCATCATCGCGGCGGCGAGGTCCAGATCGAGGAGCACGAGATCGAGCAGATCGACATCGAGAGGGAGGTGAGGGAGATCAAGGAGAGCAACAAGAGGAACCAGTCGCCCCCGGTCATGATGATCAGGTCGACGACGCCCCCGCAGCCGCCCATGATACAGCCGCCCAGCCATCACGACGAGGACTCGAGGACCTCCATGGCCAGCGAGACGGACAAAGTTAGCGGCAGTGAGTATCGGGAATGGGGGGAGCTAGAGGGGCACTTCTTGCGTACTTCGAAGTGACTTAGGCCTCCCGGTTCGCCTTTATCTGACCTGTGCATTTAGTTAGCGGAATTTCGACTTTGTCGCGCGGAACATTTGGAGTACCTCATCAGCGACGCGTACAGCGTTCATGGTATTAATGGATCAAATAGTTGCACATTCCGAATCTGACACTTTTGTAGCTTGTAAGACGTGTCGAAAAAATTCAGTTATATACTAAACTTTTACCATTTGAAACCTTAATTATCTTAACAGTAAGAACATTTTTTTACTTTCAGTTATTCTTAGATTCATTGCAAATCTTAAATACAACAGACTATTTAAAAAGTAATACGCTTCAAGTATTATTTGTGGAAGTGTAACTTGAAAAGGCTGCTCCTCTTAAATTCATTAAATTTTAATAAGTAACATAAACATGATTTTATAGATGTGATTTGTTAATTACAGTTTAATACTACTATACAATATTAACTTCTAGTAGTAATGCAAGATTATGTTCTTTAGGTAGTTAGTAAATAAATGTGATTCATATTTTTTTTATTGCATTTTAAATCACGAGTTCTAGAGTATGATTCGTTTTGTGTCTCATTATATTTCAATATTCTATATGCAAAACGCAAGGAAATATTTACATAATAATTCTAATCTCCTGTAGAAACAAAAAATAAAAAAGTAGGCATGCATTTGCAATATTATACGTACAACAGATTCATAGGAATCGCATATAATATATTAATTTTTATAAACCATTGTCAGTAATCTACCCTGAAATTTTATATTTAATTAATTACATGTCTAACTATTAATCGACACCATGTAAGGACTCGCTTAAACTGTAAAATATTTGTAATCTAGATTGCGCGTGACGCGCATTTACAGTCTACTAATCATTCGCGTTTCTTTTTTAAGGTAACTTTGTTCCATTTGCCATGGGAGGCGGAGGCTCAAGAGGGGATCATGCAATGGGTAACAAGACTCCTGCCAGTCCTACTACGATACCCACCTCTCAGAACTCTAATCAGTCGAGAAAGAAGGGTCGTATAGACGTGAAGGATGTTTTTAACAATGACGACGATGACGATAGCACAAATAATTCCAAAAAGCGCAAGCTCGTACCTATTGGTGAGTAGTCAAATTTCGGATGTAATAACGCAATTAATATTTTATTTGTTTGTTTTACATTGTTGTTTATACTTATTGTTTCGGAAATTGATTTATTACAGACTACGGTGAAGAGAAAAAGAAGAAGAATGAAGAAGCTGCAAAGAACACAAAGGAAGAAAATTCGAAATCTCAGGAAGAAAAACGAAAACACATCAAATCTCTCATCGACAAAATTCCCACGGACAAAAATGCGCTATTTGGGTATCAGCTTGATTGGGCTGTTATTGACAATGTAAATCTCTTACTTTTTATTGATTTTTTTTCATAAATTTACATACGAATGAAATGATGAAATATACGTTCTCTCGTATTTTCAGTCGTTGATGGAGAAGAGAATACGTCCTTGGATAAACAAGAAAATAATTGAATATATAGGTGAACCAGAGCCTACGCTAGTTGATTTCATTTGTAGTAAAGTTATGGCTGGAAGTTCACCCCAGGGTATTCTTGATGATGTACAAATGGTAAATATTTTACAGCACTACTTCAAATCTATTTTTAATGCAAAATTTCTTGTACAATACTCATATTTCTTGTATACGTTCAGGTTCTTGATGAAGAAGCTGAGGTGTTTGTAGTGAAAATGTGGAGGTTACTCATTTATGAAGTTGAAGCGAAAAAAATGGGTTTAGTGAAGTGAAAAGTCATACTTTCCACAATGAACTCAAAAAACATTTCAACTTGAAAGAGCAAACGCAGAGAAGGGACACTGAAGGAATTCCTTTGAATAAGTCGTAATATTTAGGTCTCATGTTTAAACTATCAAATACTAAGAAACAATATGTGTACCGATGACAGACAGTGTGAAAGTCGATTGTAAGAAAGAATTAACTGCAAAGCATGAGAATGCGAGAATGACGCGAAAACATAATTTGTAATTAAATTGTCATTTATAAGGTTCTTATGGTCTTGTCATTTATACCAAAAATGCAAAAAGTTTGAAATGAAATTTTTGGTAATGAAGTAAAGCGCCTATAAACATTGTGTTTTTGATAAATGAAGTGGTATACACTTTACTTAGTGATGCAATTTCCTCACAGTTTTGTCCATAGATCTAATTAAGTTTACGTTAATTCATCCTGTTTAATTTTCGCTCAATTTGTACATTTACTGTGTATTGCTATGTACAATAAGTAAACTTATTTTCACTCACATCATATTTTGATATTCATTTATTACTGAATTCTTATAGTCTATGACAAGCTCAGCTTTGTCACTATATCATGAATAAATTGTTCATTTGTATGTACAAAACATTAAGCTATTTTTATTTAAAAATATATGTTCAAACATTGCAGCTAATCTTTTTTATTTTTAACGCAATTTTCTATAAAACGTATATTTAATGTTAATAATAAGTTATTACTAAAAAATTGTCTTTAATTTTTATTTATGTCTAAAATTTAAATAAAAAGGAGAATAATAAGTGAATAAATGGTGATGATATTTTAAGAAATTTTTAGGAGAATCTTGTATAGTGAATTGAAAAATAATAAAACTGAACTAAATTTAAAGTTAACATTATATAGATTCATATAATAAATTCTGTTTCTAACTTATTTCAAAATTATGAAAAATTTTAAGATAATTAACAATCAATAAAACAATTACAAGAAAAGTGTCTCATCTCCGAGAAACGAATTTTAATGAGGTTTTAAGAGTTGTTTTCTCGCGTATAAAAATGAAACCTAGTATCCGTAATTTGCTCCAACAGGCCCTTATCCTACAGATACGCGCCAAGTGACATCAATGATGCATTATTGGAGATGCAAAATGGTAAATTTACTTCTAATCATAATTGCACTATTTTCAGTTAGAAAAAATTATTCAGAATAAAATAAATAACTACACAAAAAGATATTTAATTTTAAACGCGCAGTTTTGAAAAAAAAATTTCTCAACGTGCACGAAAAAGGTTTTTTTTTATGACACGTGAATAAAAAAGACCATTTTCGACGCCTATAAAGTGCAGCGAAAATAGAGTTTTCCGAGCGTCAAATAAAGGGTACCGAAAATATTTATTTTCGCTACCTTTTATTGGTAGCGAAAATACTCATTTTCGCTACCTTTTATTTTCGGTAGCGAAAATGAGTATTTTCGGTACCCTTTATTTATTTTTGCTCCATTTCCTTAATAAAGTGGATGACTCGAAAAACTCTATTCTCAATCCACTTTGTAGACGACAAAGAATGGCCTTCTTTATACACTTGTTATAAAAAATACGGTACCCAACTTGGGACATTTTCGCCCCTAGTTGCGTAATATACTATTCCATGCTTGCAAAGCGAATGGAAAATTGGGCATTCCGAGCGTCTTTGCCTGGACGGGAGGTAATGTTGATTACGTCCCGCTCCTGAATTTCTTAGTGGACGACTCGTAATGCCCATTTCCCCATTCCCTTTGCATGCATGAAAAAGGCCCTATTCACACACTAATTAAAAAAATACAATGTGTAACACGGGTGGAAAAGACTTTTTTAGACTCGGATGGTGATTGGAGCACTAGGTGGCCTGAAGGCAAGCTTGCTCTAGCTGAAACGCCTGCGCGTCTTGCATCGCGAACAATGCTAGATATGCAAAAAGCTATGCTTTTTGCATGTTAGGCGCGATCGCTGTCGTTCGCGCGTCGCGCTCGTCGATTTATGTAATATTTATATAAATATCAAAACAAAAAAATTAAAACTCTCATACGAGTCAAGAGTAAAGTAATGGTCAGTTATTAATAGAAAAAAAATCAGCTCAAAAAGATGTGGTTTTTGAGAAAAACGAATTTTATTTTTCTCTTAAAACGTCTGTAATATTTTGATTTTTATTATTTTAAATTTTCTTTTATTTTTTTAAAGAGTTGTTGAAAATGGGCTATATCAAAAATTGATGAAGGTTAAATCTTGGAAAATGGCTGAAATACAGCGTTTTAGGAAGTTTTGTTATTGATTTTTTGAAAAATGAATTTTCAGGATGCATTTTTCAAAGGCGCATAAAAAATGCAATTTAGTCCAATAGCACAATAAAAAAATACGTATTTACTTTTTCAAGTGCACTGTAAGACTATAGCATATTTCATTCCTGGACCGTTTAGAGAGGGGTCGTCTGCTGTTCTGCATGCAAACCGGACCGTCAGCTTCCTTTGACAAGACAAGTATCTTCCATGAATTTCTGTCGCTATGGCTAAGACTTCGCAAAAGTAATTAATAAACTTGATTACATACACACATCCATACATACAATTTAGGGTATGCTCCAATTGGGTTCCTTTTATCCTAAAATATGTTTTTATACAACAATTTCTTCATTTCCAAGTTATTACACTTTTTGCAATGACGAAAATATAAGGCTCTCCCTTGGAGTGGTCGTACCTAAAAAGTGGACTTAAGTTGTTTTTCTGGGAACCCGGAGATTTCATTTCTGTGGTTATGCATAATGACTTTTAGCCTAATATCTTTTTACTTTTATATGGAAAGTCAGTGAATACCATACAATAATTAATTTTATTATATATTGAAGAGACGAATTACCGTTGAGGACGCTGTTGACATAGGAAAATGGCGCAGTTCAAGGGTGAATTCAAATTTTTCTAGCGTTGAAGTATATCAACCTCATTAGCCAGATGTATTGCAATTTGCATTGCGGACGCAGTTTTACGTCAAACTTACGGAAATCGATAGCAAAACGTGTATGTCAAATTGCTAATAATTTATTAGCAATTTGACATACACGTTTTGCTATCGATTTCCGTAAGTTTGACGTAAAACTGCGTCCGTATATGCTGGAAATTTTGTATCAAGTATTGAAGTAAATTATGATGGCAAAGTGAAGTCAAAATTCCAGCAACTATAGCTCATGATGTGCAGGCGTATCATAGGCATAAAATGCCATCATATTGCCGTCACAGTTCTCGATTTTTATGTTACGCAAATTTCCATCAATATGCTGTTATTAATTTCCTCCCTCTCTCTCTCGCACTGTGGCATATACGAGTAATTTTATTGAATATTGTGTGAATAATATTGAAAATAAAATAATATAATATATTAATAATATTGAAAACAAGTTGAAAGCAAATTGATGTACAAAACTTGCAGCAACAGTTACACATCAAATGTAAGTAAATCTGCGTCCGTGTATGGCAACAATTTGATGGCTAGCATGTGCAGTCAATTTTACGGCACATTGACATCAATCCTTGATATTTGTCATTTCTTGAGCGTAACTTGGAAGCAAATTGCTAAAAAAATATTGCACAGCAACTATTGCCGCGATTTTGCCGCGGCAAGCCTGGTTAATGGGGCATATACGTTCAAATTGATAAAAATGGGAGCATCGTAAAATTTTTTTTAAATAGCCGTTATCGGCTATATCTGATTACCCATGTAAACAGATATTAGTACTTCGATTCACTGAATATTCTTTTCGATATTTCTAATCATCTCAAACTTTTCTTTTTTCTGAAAAAACTATTCCTTGAAACTCACCTTCTACGTAAGATAGCTCCAACTTGTATTTTAAAGCATCTTATAAGTTTTTTGAATATTTTTATAGTATTTAATTACATTCATTTATATGCAATTTTCCATTAAAGTCGTTTTTAACAGAACTTCATTTTTGGCCTTAAAAATGCTACTTGCGCAAATGCACGTGGTGAAATGAATTGAAACATTATAAACATATTGTAAGAGCGATTTATCATATAACCCTCGTATACACATTTTCCGAGGGTTTCTCACACTAATAAAGAACACGTATTTTATCTAATAAAACTTGCACAATTTTTTACATTTTTTCGCAGTTTTTCAAAATTTTTCACATTTTCTCATAATTTTTTTCGTTGCATTCCTTTATATAATAGAAATTACAACTGTGAGAAATTGTAATCAATTGTGAGAAACTGTGAAAAATTGTGAAAAGCTATGAGAAACTGTGACGAAATTTATGAAATATTCTATAATTATTTTTTAAAATCCTGTTGTAAATGTAAGCCCAATTTCACAGTTTTTCATGAAATTCTCATGGTTCTGCACGTTTTATCATACTTTTATCACAGTTTTTCACATTTTGAAATTTCCACTAGGGAACGACTTTAAAGATTGCAAATTGCATATAAGCGAATGTAATTAAAAACATACTATAAAAATATTCAAAAAATTTATAGGATGCTTTAAAATGCAATTTGGAGCTTTCTTACGTATAAAGTGAGCTTCAAGGAACACTTTTTTGAAAAAAAAAGAGTTAATTTTGTACTCCTTCAAGTGTACTCAAGCCTTAAACTAAAAATATAGTTTTCGTGTATAACAAAAGAAGGAAAAGAGCTAACCCAAAATTTAGGGTTGTAAAAGATACGTAATTTTTAGCTCTTTTAAATGCATTTACACTGAATTTATCATATTATTTCTAACATGCCTAAAAACCCGAAAAACTAAAACTTAAAAAACGAAAAATCGCTAAAACAAAAAAACATCAACAGAAAACCAGTGCTAACAGCCTTAGCAGAATCCTTTCGCAAAGAGAGGACCTAATTAATCGATTTATACAATCTTATAACAGAAATTCGCAATAAATAAATTAATGCTAAAATTAATTTATGATTTTGAGCTTCTGAATAACCTTAAAAAACATAGTTCGAATAAATCTGATGCGTATTTTGTGAATATTTACGTATATATTGTATATTTTACTAAACACTGCTAAAAGATTAATTTCGATTTGCTAAAATAGCTACTTATTGAAAATCCTTTAAATCCACGTTTTCTTTTTATTAAAAAATAGCTTAAGAATAGTTTCAAAATACAAAAATGGAAGGATATCACTCGCACTTTAAAACCTTATGTCTATAATAAAAACTACAAGGAAAATTGTTTTTTCAACATTTTTTTGAAAAGTGATTATATTATCAAAAAACATCCTGATATTATTCATTTAGCTCCAAAATATGATCAATTATAATAGCAGCATCGAATAAATAGATTTACATTGAAAAATCACTTCGACGTAGCATAAACATATAAGATTTTAATGAAACTAGCTTATAAGGTACGGTCTTACAAAAAAAATGCTACAACGCAAATTTGTTCGCATAAGAATTGTAATTAACTTTCAATTTAAATTTTTTTTTCTAAATGCAATATTTGTTAAGATATCGCCAACAATCCATATATTTACAGTTATTATTGTTAATAACAAATAATTCTGTGACATGCGAAGTCGAACACAAATAAATTCTAATTCTGCATCATTGAATGAATAGAATTACATTGAACCTTCAGGTCGACCTCGCAAAAATACAGAAGGGTACCTGGCGTATGGACTATAAGTCCAAACGTACCTAATATGTGGCAAACATGCTTACTTCCAAGAGTTATTGTGGACACAAATTTTTGTTTCACGCATATATACATACGCACTTACATACACAGATACATATACGCATACATACAAACAGACAGATATTTCTTAAAAACATATTTTTCTGACTCAGGAACCTTGGAAACATCGAGATTTATCAAAAGCTCTGATCCGTAAATTTTCATCGTTACAAAGCTTTTTCTTTATGAAAGCATAATACGAACATTCTAAAACTAGTACGTTACTTTCTCAAAGAGAAAGCTTTGTAACGATGAAAATTTTTCCACCATAACTCTGGCAGGGAAGCATAATACTTAAATAGCATAATGTTAAAAAAACTATGTAAAGTGCGCGTAATTTCTTTTCAATTTATGTTTTTTAAAACTATTCTTAAGCTATTTTTAAGAAAAATAAAACTAGAATTTAAAAAATTTTCAAAAAGTAGCTATTTTATCAAATAAAAAATAATTTTTTCGGCAGTTTGTATTGAAGATATATACGAGATAGACTTAAATTCTTAAAATTCGCATTCTTTTCTTTCGATTTGTCTTTTAAAACAATTAATCCGGTAATCCTAACCTCTTTTTGCGCTTCCTACATTTAAACCCGCCCAGGCGGAAATGATTTTCTATAATAAAAATTTAAAAAAGTTTATAACTGTTATTAACAGATTATAAAGTCAGGATTTGAGACTTTTATAAAAGTTTATAAAAGTTTAAAACTGTTTAAAACTGTTATAAATAGTTATAAGTAGTTATTTACTGATATAAGTTATTTGGATTATCATAAAAGTGTGAGTCTTCGATCAGTAAAAAAGTAAATAACTGATAATAATCATTATGATTTTTTAATAATTGATTATAATGATTTATAGTAGATAGTTATTGTTACTAATAGTAATTAATAATTATTTGTATTTTTCAATATCCAATTAACCATAATTGAAACAGTCAAGAAAGTTAATAACTGATAATAACTTTTACGAATTTTTACTAATTTGTACTAATTGAAATTAATGCATGCAGCTAGTGAGAGTCTAAGTACCCTGGGTGGCCATTTCATGAGTCCCGGTAGTGCACACTGCTCGTCTTTAACTTTGTCATCTAAACACGACTCTGGATAACACTCACTATAGATATATGGTCTACACGAAAAAGCTAAGACCTACGGTGCGTAACACCTGAACCCCTAAAACAGCCACCCGGGACACCTGCACACTCAGCAGGTCCATACATACTCTTGGTCCCTTTTAGATCTGGAATTCGACCCCTTGTTTATCTACTGGAATGCATCTGGAAACCTCCTGGATATTTTTGTCTGGGATACTAATACTTGTTAATTAATAACTGTTAATAATTTAAAACTAGTTAGAAATTGTTTATATTTGGCCCATAATTAAATAATTAGGAGAAAACATTGTTTTTAAATGTATTTTATTATTTCAATATAAAAACATTATACACTTTTTTAAAACATTCCATACAGACTTTCTAAATTAATTAATAATATTTATTGTCAATTACAATGTTAAACACAATAATACCCTCATTCGGTTGAATATTAGTTTTATAATAACTATATTTATTATATATTCCTATTTGCATTATTACTATTATATTCTTTAGTTTCTAAAAAACACTTAAACTCTCAAAAAACTACACAGATGTAGAATCTGAAAACCTATAGCTATCTTATACAATTTTAATATTAGATCACATTTTGGTTGATTTTTAATCTTGTCGATTTTCAAACTAATTATAGCAAAATATTACGCTACTTTTTAGCAACTAATATTCAAAACAATTTTATACGCTAAAAATTAGTTTTTCTACTCTTACATATGTTGCACTTGTACATTTATCTGGTTTTCTGTTTCTTGTACTTTTTTCAAATACTCAAGCCTGGATTTTGCCCCATTAATTACCCTGCGGTGATGGGCATTTATATTATCTAGAAAATCATCAATTTGACTTAAGGTTTGATCTTTGACGCGCATAAAAGCGTATACTTTCTTTTCAATTACTATTCGCTTAGTGGGAGACAACACCTTAAGATTATGTGTATTTGCTTGCTTTCGCACACATCTTTGCGACAATTCCTCTAACCCATATACGCCTTCAGTAAGTAAACTTAAATAGTTGAATGGCTTTTTAGATTTTATAGCACACTAACCTCAAAATGCCAACTTTATTGTCGATTTTGAGGTTGTTGTGCTATAAAATATCGTATGAGACTGTTGTGGGAGGTGTTTTTCTACCTTGCTCGATTTTCTCACTCGCTTCGCTCGTGCGAAAACCCTCGAGCAAGGTAGAAAACCATCTCCCACAACAGTGTCATAATATACTATAAAAGCATCATTGTATGCTACAGGATTACAGTAAACTTGTGATCCAAGATGTACATTCCCATTTTCATCATATTCCAACTCTTGTTGAGCCTGTTCTTTGGTAAAATCAAACATTTTGTCATGTACTTTGAAGTGATCTATACCACTGCAACATGCTAAAATAAAATTAAAATAAATTAATAAATTGACTAAAAAATATTGTTAATGTATGCATGTAAAATATACCCGTGTTAGAATTAGTATTGAGTGTGTTACGATTTTCGTTTCCACTCAGACGTTCTTCATAATCATTGTTTATATCTCTAATTTCTTTTCTGCTTTGTTTCAACTGATATTCTAAATGTTTAATTCTGATTTCTTGTTGACGAATAGTCATTTTGTCACTTTGCTAAAAAAAGCAAGAAAATAACATATTGTTAATTAATAAAGTTTGTTAAAATTATGAAATATTATGAATTAATATGAATTTGCACTTACCGTTTTTTTTTTATTATGTATAGGGGTTGACGCTACAGGTTGTATGTCATCCAATTCATCTTCATTGCTATCTACATCATCTAAATAGGCTTTCAAAATCATTTCCTCATTATCGTTCTTATTTTCTCTGGTAATTTCAGCTTTTCTCTTCCTTGTTGCTTTAGCTTTCTGAACCAATTCTGTTTTCTCTTTGTGAGATTCTTCTGTTTGAACCTCTATATCATCTAGAAGCTTTTCTCTAGAAATATTTTCAGTACTGTATTGTTCCATCAAATTGCTTTCGTCAGTTAGAGTTTCACAAAGTCGTGGAGGTGCAAATCGTTTTTCGTTAACTTTCTTCATCACGACTTGTTGATCGGCTGAAATATAAAATAGGGGTTATGAAGTGATGAGCTCTCTTTATATTATTATTTTTTAAGGTTTTAATATAAAACATAAACAGATGTCTGCAGTAAATTTATGAAACTGAATGCAAGAGTGTTTTATTATTAAATATACTTTGCTATACCATAATAATTAAGTAATACTACCTATTTAATACTCTTAAAATACATTGTACTCACTTGCAGCATACAACACATTACACTTTTTCCTTTTTCCATCAGGATGAATTTTTATTTTAAGTAGCTTGTTCTTGTAAATGTTATTATCTTTCTTATAATTATCGTAATTAAATTTTTTTACACAAGTTGATGGTACTATTTCCCTTGTTTGGGATTCTCCTATTTTCGATCCAACTATATTAACGTATAGATAACATACCGGTTCACTATCTTCAGACAGTTCATCCATTTTTTACTTTTATTTATTTGAAAAAGGTAAACAATAAATAAGGCACGATTAAGCTATTATGCAACTTCTACTAAAGAATGCTGATACAATGTAGGTATGTATATTTTTTAGTTATATGCATGGTGGAAAAAAAGAGAGGTGTGCTATCAAGGAGAAGGAAAAACTCGGAACGGAAGAGCAACGGCCAATCAGAGCCATTCCGAATCGTCATATTCGCCTTGGTAAGACAAACGAATATCGACTTGTATAGAAGAACAGTTCGCATGCTGCACCTGGGAACAAAATCGCGGGTAACATGTATAGTACGTTATAGGTTACTCCATGTGATCTGTGGGTAACACCTATAGTATAGTATAGGCTTTACGTGTATAAGAAAGCGAGACCCCGGCGCAACTACAGAACCGCGCTTCTATACAAGTTTATATTCGTTGGTAAGACCTTCCATAAGAGCAATGTATTTCCTTCTAACTATTTATGTTCCAATTTTCGCCACCTCATTTGATTTACACCTAACTGTTTGGCGCTAGTGTGCTCTTACCTAGGCGAATAACGAATAGCGAATTTTAGAAAAACCCTAGTGCTGGCACGCGTTTCCCGCTCGAATAGTTTGGTGTAATTACATACCGTACAGGTCAATTGGCTGTTATAATAGGTCAGTTTGTTATATTTCTGTTTATCTTAATATATTAATTATTTATTTAATTTTACATGCTTAATGTATGACACTGGGGTTTTGAAAATATTTTTTTTGATTAACTTTATTCCTTTCAAATCTTTTTCATTCCATAATATAATAGAACAAAAGTACAAAAAGACAATTTTATAATATAGTCATTTTAACACCCTGATTACTTTTATACATCAAAACTCTAAAAAAATAAGCCAACATTTGTTGATTTTTATAAGAATTACATGCGTCTATCCTTTCAATGACAATTTACAAACTTATTTGAAATATAAATTTAAAATTCAATATACTATTTGTTTTCAGAGACAAAGTACTATTTTACATGGCCATGAAAGTTACATCGTATACAGTGGAGTGATCATTGTCAGTAGTAGTGTGGCAGTATAAAGTTAGTGATCATAAAAGAGTCCATCATTTCTATGTCTGCTACATCATTTACATTGATTTATTAAAAAATAGTCAAGCAGTTTCACGAGTATATTCTGTAAAATCAGTGTGATATTCAAAACCTATTTGACAAAAATGAAACATTTCTTATTTCAATTTTTATTCCAGGTAGAATTAGGAGTGCTATTCTCAGTACTTCTATTTAATTCAATAATTATGTTTCAAAGAGGTCCTTACAAAAAATACTACGGCAGTAATACAGAAGGCATTCCTCGATCCACATTTTACAAAAGAAAACATAACGCAGAAAAACCCAATCATAATTATGAAGAGTTTCTAGATCATGAGTCACAACAGGAATCAATTGATTCATTACAGAATGTAAGTATGTAGTCAGCTTATTATATACAAAAAATAAGTTCTTACCTTCAGAATATTTTTTAATTAAAATTTTGATTGTGATCATACGTGTGAATGTAACATAATCAGATGTTATTATTGCAAGTCTGCTAAAAAGTATAAAACTTTTATTATTTATTTGTTTTTTTAATTCTTCTTTATAGTTGATCCAATAAGTAACTCGATAGACAATGTAATCAAATAATTGATAAAAATATTAACGCTCTAGGTATAAACTTCTTTTTTTTAATACGTGGGAAATTTTTTTATTAATAATACAATCTTTTAAGGAGATAACATACCTAAAACAGATTTTTTTTTATTTTTTAGTTGTAAACAAAATTAATTATTATAAATTATATTATAAATTTCATTTCTTACAAGTAAATACAGTATTTTATTATCGATGAAATATGGTAGATAAGTGACCAGTGTCATTTTCTTTGTACACGCAGGCTCCAGACTACCCATGTGCATGATATTAGGTCTACCAGAGTTTAAAATACTTTAAATACAAACCACTAGTGGATAAAGCTATTTAAATTTTTTTTATTCTTACTTACACAATTTTCTGAATCTATTTACTGTATCTAAAACAAAAAAAAAGTTGAAAATTCACATATTTTTCTGTTGATTGAACAATACTTACCTATTAATCATAATTTGATGTATTCTAATTAGCATCATCCACTAGCTGAATGAATTACGAATGATTTAAGCCCTGGAAGAATATTTTGCATGCTTTCGGCTAATCAGGAGCCTATGCGTACGATCTGAAAATACAAAGTTGAGCAATATCAAGTTATAGTAAAAGTGTATTAATATCATAAATATCTGTGAATAACCTACCTGAAACAATACTATAACGTTTTTATTCACTAAAGTAACTATTATGACATAAAATATGTCATTTAATACTTGTGTATCCTGTAAAAAATGATATCACATAAGTATAAATACAAAAAACATATACGATTCAAACAAAGTTTAAATAATTTGTGTACATAATAAGACTAACCTTTTAAAAGCCTATTAATTTTCTTGATATTGAAATAGTGATGTATTGTTTACTCTGCTTGTCCCTTGTATGCTAGTTTTGCTGAAAAACAAATAAGTATACCACAAAGTAATATATTCTTTCCAATATTTAGATTACTTGTAAAACAAAAATACTTATCTGGTTAAAAAATTGGTTTTTTATGATTCACTTTTATAATACCTATTCTGCACTATCAAGTTAAAATGTTAGGTTAATATAAGTAAACACTAAAAGTGACTGTCAGTATAAGTACTCAGTAGTACTGTACAGCGCGGCACTGCGAGCCAAACACGCAAAAATTAAAAAAAATGTTGCTATTCAAAAATGATAATTATAGTCTATATCTTTTTATATATGACAATTGGTATCTAAAATACATTATAAAAAAAATATATTTTCGTCTTTTTTAGGTATGTTACCCCGTTAAATTAATATTTAATCAATACATAAACTGTATAATATTAGTTGTGAAAATATAATATTGCTTCATACTGATGTTTTAATGGGCTGCAATTCGTTTTAGTGTACAGAATCTTAATTATATTGCATGCTAAACACATTTTTAAATACAGATTTTACATTTTCTTGCAGTTGAACTTTTCTGACTTACACTCATCTGCTGATGCTGTTTACAGCATAAATCATAGCCATATCAACTCAAATAATTTATTAGTAAGTTCAATATAGTATTTTATTAGAAGTTTTAGTTGAATAGTACTTTATTATTCATATTCATTTAGAAGCAGTTTTATTTGAGTTTTTTAATTGTTGTTACAGAGTACATCTCATCTATCAAGTACATTTCTTGTGGGTGATTATAACAGTTCCAATGAAGAAACTGTGACTGAAGAACCATTTATTGTAAGTAATTTTTAATTTTACTTGTAATAACATTTGGTAAACGCGTACATGAAAAAAAATTTTATTTTTTTAATTTTTAGCCACATCCTAAAACTACTAAATCTGACAATGAGAAGCGTTTTTACTCATTAAAAAATGAAATTAATAATGGCATAAATGTTGGAGAAGTATTATTAATATTTATGAATATTATGAAGAAGCATTCATTAACGTGGACTGCTGTTTTAGATATATTTTTAGCATTAAATTTTATTTTTAAAAAAGATATATTTCCTGTAACTAAGTATATGATTAGAAAATTAATGAAAGTAAATACTGATTCAATATCATATCATGTTATATGCCAAAACTGTAAGAAATATTTAGGAAAACATTCAGAATTAAAATCTAGTTTAGAATGCAAATGTGGTAATACAGTATCGCCTTCGTCAATGGGCTCATTTTTTATTGAGATAGACATAATACATCAATTAAATAATTTATTTTCTAATCCAATTATAACAAACAGTCTTGATGAAAGATTCAATCGCCAGAAGAAAAATATTAATAATTTTGAAGACATTTATGATGGATTTCATTATAAAGAATCTTTGAAAAATATTCTACAAGATAAATTGATTTTTTCGTATACTTTTAACACCGACGGTTGTCAACCCGCAGAAAAATCAAGAATCACGGCATGGCCCATATTTTTGATGTTGCATGAGCTTCCCGACTATTTAAGAAAAAAATTCATGCTTCTTACAGGTTTGTGGGTTGCCCAAGTTGAGCCAACCATGAATATTTTTCTACAACCATTTGTGGATAGCGCCAATCATCTATCATCAATAGGATTTGAGTGGATTAAAGATGGTGTGAAGAACATTAGCAAATTGTTTCCTTTGGGATGTTGCGTGGATTCAGTCGCAAGATGTGCTATATTAAATATGAAGAAGTTTAATGGCACTAATGGATGTACTTTCTGCGAACATCCAACTGTTAAAATTGACAGAGTGAGAAAGTACCCCATGTTAGAAAATATTCCTAAAAAAAGAACCGACGAAAGTATAAGGCTTCAGATGATTAAGGCTACTCAAAGTAAAAAAGACACTGTGGGAGTATGGGGAACTTCTTGTCTGATGAATTTACAGCACTTTAATCTTTCGAAGGGAATGATTGTTGACTTCATGCATTCATGTTTGCTTGGAGTTGCTGAATTATACACCAATATCATCATCACAACCACAGGGGCTGACTATTATGTTGGATATCCTGCTTCCATTCAAATAATAGATAAACGTTTGCTATCGATCAAACCCCCAACATGCGTTGCAAAAGTACCAAGAAGTATATGTCACCGTAATAATTGGAAGGCTTCTGATTATCTCATTTGGATTTTAGTTGGCGCTTTACCAAGCCTAAGTGGACTTTTGCATATTATGTATTTGAATCATCTGGCATTGTTTGTTACAGCTCTCAATATTCTTCTGCAAGACAGTATATCAATCGATGAATTCAAGACGGCAAAGAAGTTATTGGTAAAATTTGTTTTTTACTTTAACAAATATTTTGGAGATAAGCATATGAACTACAACGTTCATTTATTATTACATCTCTCAGATACTGTTAAGAATTGGGGACCGTTATGGACCATCAATACCTTTCCCTTCGAAAATGAAAATAAAAATATTTTACAGATGAAAAAAAGTAATTATCACATTGCGAAACAGATAGCTATTCGATTGTTAACATACCAACAGATTCCTCAATTAGAAACAGAAAATTTCATTTCTTATCGGACAAAAGATTTTTGTGACCAACTAAATAGTAAGCGATTAAAAAAAGTGTTTCAAGTTGGCAAATGTACATTAGTAGGAAGTGCAAAACGTCATATACTAACCGAAAAAGAAATTATATGTCTTCGTCCATTCATTAATGTCGATAGCATAACTGAATGTAAAAAGTATAAGAAAATCATATATCAAAGTTGTAGATTTACTTCTTGTTTCTATTCAAAAGGTAAAAAGACTAATGATTCAGTATTTCAGACTAAAGATAATAGATTTGGGATTATTACTTCTATGTATCTTATAAAACATGATGACAAGTATGATGTATTTGTATTTTTCAAATTGCTAAAACTTGTACCTGTTTCCATCGTAACAGATAGTGATGTAAAAGAATTACTTAATTTAAAGAAATGTTCACTCCATTCTAATGATATTCAATGTATAAACTATTCTACACTTCACAGACCTTGTATTATATCTAAATGTAATAATTATTATTATTTAAGCTCTATTGTTAAAGGTGCGATTGCTCGTTGCATTAATTAAAATATTATGTCATATTTATTTCTTATACATTAATAAAAAAATGTCTTGTCATATTTGATGTTTTATTATTATATTTTAGTAAATAATTAAATTTAATTGTTTCCTAACAAATGTAATGGAGCCTTATTAATACAAATTAGTTAACAATATTAATTGTTCCTAACAATTAATATTGTTAATTAACAGTTAATAAAAGTTTAAATTCATTAAAAAGTATTTAAAACTATTAAAAACTATTATTAACAGTTTTATGCTTTAATTATAACCAATAAATAAAAAGAGTATATAACTGATAATAACTTTTATTTACAGATTGCTTTCGTGGTTTTGCGCCGCAGCACAAAAAAGTAAATAAAAGTTTATAACTATTATAAACTTTTTTTAGCTGTTAATAACAGGAAAAAACTGTTCATAAATTTTATTAACAGATATTATAGTCTCAAATCCTATCTTTATAAAAAGTTACTAACAGTTATAAACTTTTTTTAAAATTAATAAAAAATTATATATTTTTATTAATAATTATTTGCTCAATATTATTTCCGCCTGGGCGGTTTAAAGAAGTTACATAACTTTGTGATGTAACTTTATTTCATCACTTTGTTACATCTTTTACGTATCTTTTTATGTACTTTGTGATGTATCGATTTGGCACTCTATGAATTTTGACACTTTTAAGTCGTTGGGAGACTGAAAAGCGGCAGTTTCCATAGGTCTAGTGACCTTTTTTGAAAGTATCATCCGGATGATAACATTCAAACTTAGGGACTAAGCTTTCATATTTTCATTTTAACAAAGAGTGCCAAATCGATACATAAATGTACATAAATGATGTAACAAAATGATGTAATAAAGTTACACCACAAAGCACATAAAAAGATACATAAATGATGTAACAAAGTGATGTAATAAAGTTACATCACAAAGTTACTTAACCTTTTTCAACAGGGAATACACACTGATCGAAATGACCCCACTTCACTACAGAATTTAAAAATTCATTTAGAAAATAATAAATATCAGTAGGCAAATAATTAAATTGAATAATTGTAAAAATAGTTGTATCGCAAACTATTCTTAAAAAACACTAAAATCTATCAATGTAAATATCTTTATACAAATACTTTATATTAAAGAAAATCGATTTATTTTACAAAATTATTCTTTTCTCGACAACAGAAAAAGATCAAGACTCAAAAATTCCACTGAACATTCTTTAATATATGTTATTAACAGGTTCGCGCCGGCTAATGTATAAGTCGATTTTCGCAATCGTTTTCAAAATTAATTTAAATTTTGAATATTTAATAAAATCTCGAAATTTTTATATCATTTTACAATTGCAAAGAATAACAGAACCCGTTATATAAATAGTTTTATTAGTTTTTAACTTTTAAAATGACATAAAAAGTAATGAAATTTACTACAATACAAGAGTCATTTCTGACTCATGCTTGCGCGAACCTGTTTACCGCCGAAACATGTTCAACGTATGAATTTCACGTGATCCTTAGAAAATAATCACTGAAATATTGTAAACACGAGATTATGAAAAAAGATTTTAATTGTTTAAGGATCCATCCATAAATTATGTAAGACTTTTTGAGGTGGAAGGGATGTACCAAATTTCTTACGTAAGATAATTTTTCGAATTTGAGGTTTCATAACACTGCTTATTATCAAGAAATAACGTCAATTCCTTTATGTTCAACGGCTTTCTTTACACCTTCTTCTCGGGCCAAACAAGATAAAGTTTTAGGAGTATTGATAATTTCAATTCCTGCTGAGACTAGCGTAACAGCTATAGATTTACCCCTTTTCAAAAGATACTTTGTAATAACTTTGGGCTCGTTTCTGCTATATAAAAGTATATTTATATATATCGCCGAGAGGCAACTCCGCATCGCACTATAAATGCGCTCTTACAGTGCTCTCTGTAATCTAAAATAAGATTATTTTCGCTGACAATATAATCTCAGATTTAAGGGAGATTCTGCGCTATAATATGCGGCCAATAGTTCGTATTTAAGAAAGCATCGAATAGTTTTCAATCGAAGAAAATACAAAAGTATAGTCTTAGCAAAATAATAAATTTGAGTGTATCAAAATTAGAATATTAGAATTATCAAAATGTAGAATAGATTCTTGTATATGAAGTAGATTCTGATATACTGATAACAGAAAATAACAATCCTAAAAATTATATGCTGCATATTACCTATACAATTTATCGAGACTGCCCTGGTGGAATTTCAAAATGTAAAAAAATGTGAAAAATCTGTAACTGTGTGTAAAATTATAAGAAATTAATTGTGTAAATAAGTGAAAAACTTTGAGTTTGAAACCGGATTAAATATGAGGTTAATCCGCTCGTTTTTTAAAAGTTTCTTACACTTTCTCAAAGACGTTTTATCACAATTTCTCACATCATTTCCATTTATAAGAGAATGCAGCGGGAAAAAATTATGCAAGATTTATTAGAAAATACTACTTGTTATAAGTGTGAAAAACTGGAAATAACTATAAAAAAATGTAAAATAAAATGAAAAATTGTTCATATATTCTTGTAACAGATGTACCAAGTGAAATTTATGTTTCCTTTTCACACTTTCTTACAACTTTTTGCATAGTTTCCACATTTTCATACAACGGTCTACTAGGCTGGTTCTAGAATCTAAGGACAAATAACGAATAAAATAATTCAAATTTCTTAAAAAGTTTAGTGATAATGTCGTTGATGCTCTTTTAATTTAAAAAATACATTTCAAAAACTTTATATTTACCGTGGTAGAAAATTATCTAGTTTTATCAAGCTTCCTCTCTTATTATTTTGGGAGCCTCGATTATAAGGAGGAAATCTAGACAAAACTAGATATTTTTTTACCAGGATGTGTTTAGAAAATGAGAAACAAACAATAGTATAAGTATTTAACAAACATTGTCTAATTTTTCTATTAAAATGTTTACATAAACACTATTAATACTACAATTACTAAAAAATATGCGAAAAAATATTACGTAACAAGAGGTAGGGGGCGGGAGGGTGTACCATGAAATCTTACGTATTCTTATACTGCGGGTGGGAGGGGGTTAATAAAGGCCAAAATCGCCCTCACGTAATTTATGGACGGCCCCTAAGAAACGCTTCTTTATGAATGAATCAAAAATCATGCGACGTCACCCATAGCATGATGTCAGCCCTTTTAGAAACATCTATATTTTTAGTCAATTTGAATCGTTTTCTTATGTTATTCGACTTTGATAGGACACTATACTTAATAATAATTCATGAATAAATAAACAACCATGTGACGTCACCCACAACATGACGTCAGCATTTTTAAAAAGTCTGTATTTTTCGTCAATTTTAATCATTTTTAAGGTTATTCGACTTTGATGGGGCACTATAGTTAATAACATTTTATGAATAAATAAATAATAATGTGACTTACACTCACTGCATAATGTCAGCACTTTTAGAAACATCTGTATTTTTCGTTGATTTTAATCATTTTTGGGATTATTCGACTCTAATGGGGCACTATTTTTCAAAAACCTAAATTTTCTAATTTTCAAATTTCGAAAAATGGCTATAAAATCAAAATGGGTGGACCATACTCGCTAAAATTTTTAAGCCTTTCCTAGACATGGATAACGATGTGCATGCAAACTTTGGCCAAGTTTTACCGCGGAATATTCGAACGCGGATAAAAGACACACACACACGTATCCAAACGGACATTTTCTAAAAATAGTGTATTTTAATTCCAAATGGTCCAAAACATGTATCTAACATGTTTTTTAGTAAAGTTTTTCTCTTCTATTACAAAGATTCCTTTGGGTAGAAGTCATTTTATATTGGAACGATTAATCAATACAATGTTTAAATCGTATGACCACAAGAGCGAGTGCTGCCATATTACTTCGATATTTATTTATTTGTAAAAAAAACAAAGAACATTTTAAGTATATATATCATAACCCCAATATAATCATGTTACGAAATCACCTGTATGAAAAAAATGCTTTTATCTAAAAAGTGTTTAAATAACAAGCGAGTGCTTTAAAATTCAAGGTGCAATGTTACAAACTGAACAAAAACAATATACTTAATAAATCTATTATTTTTCTAGAAAAATATTTGATAAAATTATTATTTTCATTTTAATAGATTACAGAAACTCCTGTTTTATTATTATATTCTGCAATTATTTCAATAGATATCTCAAATTGAATTGGACCAATAACAATTTCTCTTGTAAATTTTGAACAAAAATATATAATGCTCCCCCTACATCACCGAAGCTACATTAATAAAACAGACAGAATATTCAAAAACGTGCCGCATAAAAATTAAGCATGATAAATACTGTGTATAGAAGAGACATTTCACTAGTTACTGTCATAATACATCTACGGTTCTTCGATACAAGTTGTTCCTTCGAGGGGTAAGTATCTATTTCTAATAGTATATATATGTAATTGAACTTAAACTACTTTAAATTTTAGATTAACTTTAATTATAACCTGATTGATGCATTTACTCTTAATATTTTAAGTATCATATAAATTAACCTTTTAAATAAAATTAGTTATACAGTCATCGAACTGTTTAAAATATATACAAGTCATCAATTAATCCCATTTAGTTAATTCACGATAAGACGCAAATAATGCTAAAATAATAAAACAAAACACAAAAAAGTTTTTAAAGTAATAAATTTTAATATATTTTTTTTAAAGTTTAAATATTCCAATTTTAAATATATAAACATCGAAATTGTCATTTTTCTTTCGAGATTAACGGAATATTATATGCTGTAAGAACATTAAGGTAAACTTATTGGGAGTTTAAATTTGCAATGCGACACTATAGTGTATTCTGGATGATCTAGATTTACACGGGAAAAAGTTTTAGTAATTGAAATAGAAGTTTAATATGTGACAAAAAGACTTGTTGCTACCATCCATTATACCTTCATATTGTATATACAACGACATTAGTATAAACTTTGTAAGTAAATTTATAAATATAATCTCCATGCAAATCTTATGAGAAACTGCTAACGTAGTTGAGCCAGTTCTCGATCACATAAGAAGGAAATGAGGTTATTCTGACAATAGAAAATTATAAAAAGAAGCAAAATCCAAAACCATTTGCTAATTAGTTAATTTATATCTTAATTTAAATAATAGTAGGTCTGAAGCGTTTATATTTGACATAAAACCGTAAAAATCATGTTTAAAAGCAAAAGTTCCAGTGGACCTAATGTCGATCAGTGAATTGCAGTCGGGACTAATTGTCGATCAGTACTCCTGGCCCAGTTCTCGATCACAATTACGCATGAAAAGTGGGGTTATGAAATCAATCTTTTAGTGTATGATTATCTATGATAATAGGCGAATATTAGTGCAGTTTTATTGTAAAATAGTAAATAATTAATGTTATATCGTTATTATGCCTTAAAAAGTATCCGAGTTTGTCGATCGACCAATGGTACAGCATACACAAACTATGAGCCTATCCTCGATCACTTAATTAAAATTGTAAAAATAAACTAATTATCGTCTACTCTTCATTTTTAAGTTATTGTCGACCTAAGGTCACTATTAAACATTTTTTCCTGATTTAATAAGCAAAAAAATTTGTTAAAACATCGTATTACTAAACACAGGTTCGTTAGCTCGGCGGCTAAGAATGCCACTTATGACCGCCCAAACGAGAAGTGCTGTATTAAATAATTTTGTTCTCATAAATAAAATCATTAAATCATTTGAAACCGTTTGACAATTATTCACATATAAGGCTGCTATTAAAACCAATTTAAATTTGTACGACATATTTTAAGTAAGATGCGAAAAATCGTATTATTTCTCAAAGTGATCGAGAAGTGGTACGTGATCGACACCGGTTCATCTACGTTATCTCGGCGGCCAAGTTTTTCGCTGTTTTCTTATGGGGAACAGCAGTGCCCTTCTACGCGCGGTGGAAGTTTTCTTTGGCAATACTGACATTTGGTTAAAAAATCGTTTTTATTTTGATTCTTTATAGAGCTTATAATTTGTTTAAAAAACTTATTTAGCATTGTTATTATGTTGAACTATGATAATGAAAGCATATATTCGAAATATATTTCGAAAATTCTGTCCAATTTTACTTTTCATAAAATATCATTTGTTATAATTATGACTCTTTTTACTTTGTAAATGGGTGATTGTCAAAAAGTTGGCTCTTTTTAGATTTTCAAAAAACTAAAGTCTTTGAAACCGAAAATAAACAATATGATGTAACAGTATTAATTATATAAATAAAGAAAATTATAATGGGCGAGATCATAAAACACTTTTATGTAGTTAAAAACATATTGCAATGTTAAAAGTTTCTTATAATCAATTATATTAAATTACGAGTTAATAGAGTATAACTTTCATTTAATATTGTTTAATATATATTACCTTACATGAAGTATCTCTTGTCTGGCACAAATTAAAAATTGCATCGCTTATTACGGAATGTGAGCGATTATGACTACGCTTAAATACGTTAAAATGTTGTTATTTACCTATTTGTTGTATTCGATGCTAGCGCCTCTGATTGTTTTATTTTTTAATACAACTTTCTTTGAATAAAGTCCTTGGGACGAGCAAGACATAAAAATCGGGGGACACATTTCAAAACAACCATACATAAATAGAATACATTCATTAATATGTCATGCATCATTTTTGGATTTACTAAGTATTACATTATCACTCTGTGTAATTATTTCTTTTTTTTAAATTTAGTGTATTGCTAAATTTCTTGGTACATTCGTATGAAATTAAGATTTAGGAAATTTTTTACTTTTTACTCAGAATAAAAATACTTGATACTCTGCAAATTTTGTAGATTGTTGCTTACGATAGTCCTATTGTAGCACTATTTTTTTAGATTTAAACGACAAAATATAATTACAAGAAAAACTAAATTGGATAATTTCTTTATATTGGATCTAAGAAAGTAAACAAATTTTTTAGGGGTTTTAAGACAAAAAAGTATGCGCACAAAGCATCTTATATCCGTATCAATAAATAACGGATTAAAAAAAAACGATTATAAAATTTAAATATTGACTAATTAAATATGACTAAATCTTAAATAAAGTTAAAATATACAGGATTTGAACCACGTAAAAAAGTATGTTTTTTTAAGAATTATTTATATATTATGGTCTCGCAAAACAATCCTAATACTGGTACAAAAACTTGGATACCTATATTAAGAAAAAAGTTTTTGTCGGCAAAAGAGTAATTAGCAATGGCATTGAAATCGTATGATAAAATCACGAAAATAATCTTGGGATGGAATGTAAATAGTTGCTTAGCCTTTATCAAATAGTAGTATTATTAAATTGAATTCAACGCATGCTTAAACAGACTTTGCAACACTCTTTTTATCCCAAAAGGACATATCGATGACCCTTACGAATACTAGCAAGTTTGCGACGCTTACCACGAAGAATAGCACATTTGACAATTTTCCGTCGTCTGATTTTTTCAGGCTATTTTTATTGATTCGGTTAGCCTGTATTTCTCGGATAAACCGATTATTTTTTTTGTACCAAAAGGGTCTAGTACACAACCCGAGCCCGATAAGAAAAAAGAATCGACCCGATTCGCCAAGAGTTTGTCATGACGACTTTAATTTACATATTCTTTACGAAAATTGCTAGTCTTCGTGGCAGAATTGCGAAAATGCTAGTCTTCGTGGGGGAAAGGGAAAAAGTGTGGAAGTATTTGTGGGGGAACGACGAATTGTGCTAGTATTCGTAGGAGAATGGCGAAATGTGCTGCTCTTCCTGGCAGTTTGAGATGTGCTAGTCTTTGTAAGAGCCGTCGATATGACGTGCCTAGAATCCAAACGCTATAAGTGCATTATAGTTCAATTTAGAAAAGAGGTGATTAAAGTTTGGTAAATATTAAATAAAAATAACTTTATAAAATACAGATAGCATAATTAAATACCTTGGTTTAATTCCGTATTATCATATTTATGGCTTTGATACAACATTTTGCATTGCTCGACTTACTATATAGGTATTGCATATGATGGGTGATTATAAAAAGAATATAGATTTTGGTGTCTTGCTTTTAGCTATCCTTTTAAATATACTTCAGAACATATGACGTACCTAAAATTTTTTTGAGAGTTATAATGCATTATTGTAACAGATGATCCAAAGTCTAAATATGCTATTAACGTTAACAAATGCTGGAATTAGTCATGCCACGAAAATGACAAATTGACCATTAAACTGGATTTGTTCAGATTAACCGAATATTTAGACTTTCAAAACTAAAGAAACATCTTTTACATAATGCATTATAACAATTGTGATGTTGCAGACACGATTATTGTCAATTGAAAAAGATCATCAATCTGTCAAATAACATTTAAAGAACAAAATAAGACCCCGATCATTAAAATTGGATTAAAAACAAGAAAGTTTCTGAATTTTTAAAGATTCTTTTTCAATTGACAATAATTGTGTCTGCAGCACACAATTGTTGATTAAAAATTTATTTTATGTACACTCAACGTGGGAAATTTCTGGTGGAATGCATTTGAATTTTTTTGAAATACTGCAATTTCATTGGGTCTCATTGCATCGAACGCACGTTTTCGCTAAGCTCATTGAAGGATTTCAAACGCTTTCGACCAGAAATTTCCCACGTCGAGTGCACATAAGGTATACTATAGTATAATATATATAATGATTGACACTAACAAGTTTTAACAAACTAGAAAGAAAAATTACAATAAATTGGTCGTTTTGTAACCCCTGAATCTCCTTCAGAGGTTCTTCACGCGCAGTCCGAGATATGAGGTTCTTTTGCTCAGGCGTCGATATATAAAATTACTTTTATAACCGAATATTGCTTTTACCTTTTAATTCTTGGCGTCTTTTACTAAGCCAATCTTTTTATCAAGTAAATATTACGTATATAAATTGATATTAGCGCATTTCGCCACGGGGCCTCACAGACGCCACGTCGCGGCTTACGTTACTAAATTTCACCTCGGTGGTAAAGGGTTAGTAGTCACGTAGCAAGCTACAACATGTTGTACAAAAGAAGTATCTACTCCCTTTTTTCTTAAGTTAAAGTTCTGGATTTCGAGGTTAAGTCAATATAGCTTTTAGAAAAAGTAGCATCCACTGTAAAGAAAGGAGCTACTGCTCTTTTTTAAAGGCTTTCAATTTTTTCTTTGTGGGGTTATATTGGCATGCCTTTAACAGCTATTCTTCTATTTTATTTTTCTCCGTGTATCATACTTTTTTTTTTTTTTTTTTAATTAACGTCGCCATGTTTGTGCTCCCATGTGGTGCTAATCGACGACGGGGGTCTGCGGTGTGTTTGTAAACAAAGCACATGTAATTTTTACAGAGGTGCTTGTATCAATCGGCAGAGACTAGGATTCGAACCCGGGTCACCGGCGTGGGAATCCGACACTCTACCGACTGAGCCGCCGCAGGCCCCTTGTGTATCATACTTAGACTTTGACTAATATTCAAGTTACAAACCTAATGTTTCAGAAAATATTTCTGTGCATATCCATTCTTGTTTATTTTGTTATAGACAGAAGAAAAATTTAAAAAAATAAAATTATAACTTGGATTAACATTATTCTGGGTTATTAATAATATACGAAATACCCTTTTTGCCTGCCAATATTATTTTTTTTTCCGTGGATCGGAAAACATTCCGTTTTTAGGGATAAAATTATACAAAATCGTGCATATCTTACACAAAAATTCATATGTTGCAGTTAATATAAGCAAAGCGTAACAGAAGCCGCTTCAAAAGTCAACTAACAGAATACGAAAATATCTTGTGAAACATGAAGTTCCTCATCTGTCTGTTTCTCATTACTATGTGCATTTTCCTTGCTCAAGCAGACGAAGGCGATATAGAATCGAATCTTCGTAATATGGAATATGAATGTAGCAGATGCCGTAAGTATTTCTTATAATGACTTTATGCACAAAAACATTTGATGTACTAAATTTTGTATTCCTTTCTTTTCAATATATACAGACACGTGGAGCCGGAACACTCAACAAGAATGTAAAAGACAATTTTGTTAGTGTAAATACTAATAATACATATGTATAAAAATATGTTTGAATATATATGATTAAAATAAAGAATTAGAAAACAATGTGAATAATTAAACTTTGTCTTATCTCGTAATTTCCCTAATAGCACAAAATGTTTTTACAACTGACGGAGGCACGAGTTTATGGGAACCCGCGGCGTCAAGGATGGAGAGGAAATTAATTCTGTAAATTGAATTTGACATGATTTCGCTATGGATTCAATGTGGAGAGGAAGAGGGGGGGGGGGTATTGAAGGTGAAGACAAAGAAGCACACGCCACTGGAGATAAAACGATCTTTCGGAATCATGCGAGATATGAACGGTCGACCATCGATGACTGAACCGCGATTGACGAATGATCGATGACTGCTACGAGTGATTTCGACTGACGGGAGACGAGCGAACGATTGGTCTCGACTAATGGTAGACTAGACGGACAAACAACTGATTCGAGATAGCGAGCGGGGCAGGGACAGGGCACGACTGATCCAGGACGATTAGTTTACAAACTTTTTTAAAGATTTTTTGCAGCAAAGTCGCTAATAATAATAAAGCATTGAGTCTATCCTGATTTTGAGTCACTCTCAAATATTTTATACTTTTATCAAGGCTTCAAGAGATTTTTCAGGCTTTTCATTCATTACACCGAGCCTGTACTAAACTATGTATATTCTTTGAATCTGTCTTACATTTATTTCATAGTTTTTTATCGAACCTTTTCGTGTAATATACATTTATATTAACCATAAATATTACTATATGAGCCTTGAGGTTATAATATACAATGAAATCTTACCTTTGATCTTTATGTTACAATACTTTAATCCATACTGAGGACAAGTTCCTCTATATCTAATTCGAAGATCGTGTAATATAGACTGCATATTTGATAGCCCTTCACTGCACCCACTTATTATATCTTTCGTATTCTCCTCTCTTGTCATGCTTGTCTTTTCCGATACACCACGAACTCGAATACGCTTTAGCTCATTCATATCTGATTAATGCGTTCAAAAGTATACGTGTTTCTCACAATATTTTTGCGCATTGTCGCAACCTGAGAAATATTTTATTCACCGTGCAGAATGCGAATGTTTCTTATTTTTTTGTTAGATGGTAGACACGAAGAAATAGTTTTCTCCATGCTGGTAAGCAAGTATATATTTAGGAATAACACGGAAAAAATTGTGTACGATGGTAGGACTGGCTAACTTATTCAGCAAAAGTTTTCAAAGAAACTTCTTCATATCTACTACTACTTAGTCTGCAACATAATTAATCGAATAAACACTGTTAGAGCAATCCCCCTATCTATAGTTTATAGATTTAGTAATGAGCTTATATGCACCTGCTTATTACTGGAAATGCGCGTTTCTCACGTTTCTCTTCCCTTTCTTCGTTCCTTCTGCTGTGTTTTTCCTTTATCTATTACGATGCTCATAGGCAAGCGTTTTGTACGAAACATTGTTGCAAGTTGTTTCTTGTTCATAACAATATTTTATTAATTCTACGAAGCGTTCGACAAACTAGCATAAAAGTTTTCTTCGTTTGATGCATGCATAAACGTATGGAAAAATATATTTTTTGAAAAAGTACGGAAATACACCTCCGCAAAACATGAAAACAGTTGCACATTGTTCGTAACTTAACTTTAATGCTTTACCTATTGAAGCCCATGTGTATCTGTAGATATAGAAATGTTATTTTGGAAGAAATGTTTATCACAAATTATAATAAGTAAAAATAAATACTATTTCGATCGATTTTAGCTATGTTTTCGATTGTCCATTTCAATCATTTATTCGGTTATTCTTTTATTCGATTATACCCCTGAGCAGCTTAACATTTATCGATTAATTAATTGTGATTAGCCTACCACATTCTAAACATAGTAACTTTTCGCTGTAATAAAAAATAATTATTTTGCTTTCTCAAAGAGGAAGCTTTTTGTGATAGTAAAACAAAAGTTTTTCTAAAAACATGTTAGAAACATTTTTTGAGACATAAGGAATGAAAATACACTATTTTTAGAAAATGTTCGTATGGATGTGTATGTATGTGTGTGTGTGTGTGTGTGTGTGTGTGTGTGTTTGTGTGTGAGTGTGTGTGTGTGTGTGTGGATTAATATTTATTGAAGCGAGTATATTTATTTATTTATATATTTATTTATTTACTTACTTACTTACTTACTTACTTACTTACTTACTTACTTACTTACTTACTTACTTACTTACTTACTTACTTACTTACTTACTTACTTACTTACTTACTTACTTACTTACTTACTTACTTACTTACTTACTTACTTACTTACTTACTTACTTACTTACTTACTTACTTACTTACTTACTTACGTATTTATTTATTTAAAAGCTATCAAAGCATTTTCATAGTTAGTCGTGGTTGTGGTTGCGAAGGTGACGGCGGCTGCTCCTGCTCGGGGACATGCCGGTCCAGTACTCAGGCAACGCCCATTGTGCTTCTCCTCCTGTCGTAGAAAAATGGACTCTACTGTTGTATTAGCCTTCTGTCGATTGCCCGTGTTACCTGGCCTATAGATTCCAGATTGAGTGACCTTAGCGCGGTCGGTTCCATAAAAGGGGCGCCCCAGGCTCTCTGTCTAGTCCCCACGAACACGGGACATTTACACATTAAGTGTAGAGTTGACTCCTCTCTGTAACCGCACCATCTGCACTGGTCTACCTCACAGAGCTTCATCTTATGAAGATGATATCTCACCTTTCAGTGCCCAGTCAACCAGCCAATAATAGACCTAAACTTGATTCTGCCTAAGCCTTTTATAGCTGTCATCCAGTCTTCCGGTGGGTTGTCTCCCAGCAGCGCCTTTGCTTGCCTAATATCAGATGTATTTCTCCATTTTTCGCGCAGTTTCTCCCTCAGCCAGGCCCTCGCAGCCCTTCTGACTTCGCAGGGTGGGATTGCTGTCTCGCAGCGTTTTGCCCTTACCTGTCTGGCACCTCTGCACGCCAGCCTATCCGCCTTCCCATTACCTTGGATACCCGAGAGTCCTGGCACCCACACCAGCCTCACTAGGTTACGTGCCGAGAGAGTGACCAGGGCCTTCCTGCAGTTTAGCACCTCCTTAGAGGACGTGCTAATATTATCCAGCGCGAGCAGAGCCGCCTTAATGTCCGAACAGATAGTTATTGTCCTCTGCCCGATACCCCTGGCCAAGAGGCCTTCCGCATATTCCGTTATGGCTCTGACCTCGGCCTGGAACACCGTCGCGTAAGCACACTATCTCTTCGCTCCCTCGCCCGGTTCGACCTTAGAGCCATCCGTGTACCAGACGATACCTACTTTTATAAGTTCATGTCCCCGTTCACTCCATTCTGCCCTGTCCGAGAGAAAGACCTTGTATGGGCTGGAGAACTGTATCCTTTCTGTGATTCTATCATAGCCTACATTGTCAATGACCGACAGCATTTCTGAGACAACCTCGTTGTCTCTGAAGTTGTCGCTGCTCGGTATTTCCTTCAGCCTGCAGTAAGTTTTAAAGGCATTTACCCTTAGTACCTTATTTAGTGGTGGGAGGTCCATTAGGATTTCCAGAGCGACTGTGGGTGTCGTTCTCATGCACCCTGTCATGCCTTCCAGCACTAGCCTTTGAACCTTATCCAGTACCTTTTCATGTACCTTAAGTTCTGTCCTGTGACCACACACAAGGGCACCCTGAGCCAGTCTCGGTCTTATGATAGACTTGTAGAGCCACCTAACCTTCTCCGGTTGCAGCCCCCAGATGTTGCCAAAGGCCCTTCTACAGGCCCAAAACGTGCTAATCGTCTTCTCGCATTTACCTTTAATGTGTCTACCCCCCAATTTAGTTTGCCGTCTAGAGTGACGCCCAGGTATTTGGCTTCTTTGACGAGGCTAAGGGGCACGCCCCCCAGGTGGAGTCCATCGATCGCTTTCACCTTATACCTGGTGGTGCACTTTTACCCACGTATCGATTCACATATCCTTTCACTATCCCACCCACTTACTAACACAAAAAACGCTTAAAACAAAAAGAAGCAGACGGACGGTCCGACAGACATATTTAAAATCTTAATATAATGTAGATTACTCAAAATATTATTCATTTAGAACAATAAATCTTCGATTATTAAATACGAACTATTAATTAAAACAATGCTAATTTGTATTATTAATTCGTATTTATTAATAAATACTAGTTATTTATCTTGAAATTATTAATTTTCTAATTCAATCACTCATTGTTCGTAGCATCATGTAATATGAGAAAGACGTCCTGATGATCTGAAAGATTTGACTGATCTATTATTTAATTTTAACAAGTGCCTACTTTATTTTTAAATAACTTACCGACGAGAGTTGTTGGTGACCGATCGGGAAAAATCCTAATGCTGTACAACTAAAACCCTTCTGAGATCTAATGATAATCAACTGGATGTAATATCTAAGTTTATAGTCCTTCATTGTCCATTTTAAGTTATACACTGTATCAGCTAGAGATTTTGTCTTTTGAGACCATTTTTTATGTAAATGTAATTTTCAAAGTTTTCAATGTCCCATCGATCCTTACTTTATCCTTACAATAAAATTTTGCAACCAAAGTTTAATAACAGTAGAAGAGAAAAAACCGCTGCCGACTGCATTAAAAGATTGCTTTCTCAAAGAGGCCTAAAAGTTAAGCGTATTTCCACGAAATACATAAAAGTACTGGTACGAAAAATGTTAGATTATCTTCAAAAGTCAAACGGATTTGCTACTTAATTCTTATTCATCGAATAATAATATCCGTAGCCCCGACTAAAGGTAAGTATATTATTTATGGAAAAAATTAGAAAATTTGAATGAATTTGTCTGCGTGCAACTTCTATAGAAAAAGCAACGAATCCAAAAATTGTATTAACAACAATGTTTTAATGAATATGTTTTATACGAACATGTTGATATTCCCGGAATTGATAAATTTATTTTTAACCCGCGGGAACGTTCGTGGCACCTTTAAGACCACCCTTTTATTAAATGAACTTTTATCTGCAAATTTTTTTACTTACATTGGAACATTTATGTATTCTTTAGAAACGTTAGTTAGCTTCAAATAAAATCAAAAATAATTTTTAATAAATTGAACAGAAAAAGTTTTTTTTAACAAATTAAAAGAGAAACTATTTACAAAATCAAAAAAACTTTAAACGTATGTCTATTATTGATAAACAAGTTACGCCAAACGTTTTTAGTATTTTAAATCTGTTAGAAATCCTTACTAACACTTTTTACCTGCATTTGGCGCCTCAGTGGCGCCCACGCACGTGTCCGCGTAGGGGTAACGCCGAAAAACGCGTACTTGCGGGTTAAGCTTACCAGTGACTTACTATACTAACATTTCCAAAAATGAGCTCTTAACGTGGATCTACGCTGATTTGTAACAGTAAGTCACAGCAAATATAAGAACTATTTATTTATAGAAGTTAGAAAAGAAAAGATATAGTATTTCATGCATGGCATTAGGTAAAAACATAAAAAATGAAAGGTTACTTAAAAAAATTTTAAAACCCAGATAACGGACCGAATATGGTGGTCTAAAAGTCTGAAAAATCTGTAATTTTCTGTAAACATCTGTTTTTGAATACGTATGCAAACTAAGTTTTACAAATTTCAATATGGCGAATACAATATGGCCGTCTAAACTGCGCAAAAATCACGCTATTTGCAGCGAACTGACGCTGAATATGCTTCAGATATGTATCAATGCTCCAGAATCTACGTATTTATGGTATGCGTGATAATATAAATAGGGATTACATATATTTTCCACTACTTAGTTTAGATCCAAGATGGCGGACCAATATGGCAGATCAAAATTTTGAAAAGTATAGTTTTTTGTGAATTTTTTTGAGTATTTTTGGGTCCCCGAATATGAATTTGAACTAAATTTCACAAATTTCAATATTGCGGATCCAACATGGCTGCCTAAACTGTAAAAAAATCAAGTTATTTGCCGCAAATTATCGCTCTATAAACATTTTCGGTCCGCCATATTAGGCCGCCATCTTGGATTTAAAATTTTTTTTAAGGAACTAACCTTCTCATTTTTTATGATCTGACCTAATGGCAAGAATGAGATACTATTTGGGAGCTCAGGACACACAGATTACTGGCAGCCTACAAATAAATATTATCGTCTGCTTACAGAACTATATACAAACAGACACTTTTATCCATCAACCAACGAACACTTGTCTATGCACACATACACTCATTCACCCGGCGACATACCCCATTTACCCACATATCTATCCGAATATCTCTTCACCATCGCACTCAGCTACCAACACAAAATCCACTTCAAACAAAAAATGCAGACGGACGGACGCACGGACACATTTCAAATCTTAATATAACAGAAGATATTATTTCTACATCAAAAATCGAACTCCAATTTTAGGTACAAAATATGAAATAAAGATTATATAGAGCACCAAGAGCTTAATTTATGCCCAATTAGGACCCAACCCATCTTTTAATTGAAGTCGTCCGATTTTTAACAAAAATTTTAATTCTGCTCAAAAAATAGGTCCGAATATAGTTAAATAAGTTTTGAGCTTTGGGCCCATACTTTGTGAGAAATGTTATTTACAAAATTATTAACCGTTCATTTCTTGTTTTTCGGCTAAAAATCATATTTACGTTCTATAGGGTACATACCCCCGTAAGGAGGTTCAGGTGCTATATAGTTAAAACTCATAACCGACTAATTTTTCTGCAATTTTAATTTTTGTGTCTTATTTGATTCTTTAAATGTTTTTTAAAACTCGGATAAAAAATTTTTTAAATAATTTGTAGTCATATATGCTTATCCATGGTTTTATACAACTACATACTTGCATATACATAACTAATTTTTAATTTGATGATCGAATGAGTCTACATTCAGTAGTGTATGATCATATATATTAATACTATACATACCTCTAAATTATTATTATATTAAAAATTGTACTGGACATTATTCCATCAACTTTAAAACCTAATATTTACTTTCAGATAGCTAAATTTAGCGATATTATAATATACTTGTTGAACATTATTAGCATTAGCAATGCTGTATGATGTAATAGTTAGTTATTTTTACATCAATAGTATACAAATATGAGATTTGTACGAGAAAAGTAAAGATCGATATTTGACTAGAATGCATGTTTGGTACCTCTTCTGTTAGTGTTTCCGTAAAAGCACAATAGAACACTATCTGGAAAAATGTACCCACAAAGAGAAAAACGTTACTTCCCATCTCTTGGTAATATCCTCTTGAAATCGCCTAAAAGATAAAATTACTGTTTTGTATTGATTTACGACCCTAAGATTTAAAAAAAGATTTTTGATTACCTCTTTAGCTCCAACAACGTTAACGCACATGATTGAAGCTGATAACAACATGGTTGAAAAGATAATAGGACTAAAAATTTCTTCAATCAGATTGCAAAGCCTAGCATATAGTTTCTTAAATTACGTCAAAGGAAAGCTTGTTCTCATAAAATTAAGAAAGTAAACGCTTTGTCATGAATATAATATTATGAAAAAACGCTGCCAACTCATTTGGCACTCTGCTTTCTCAAAGAGGTACCGGCTATATTTATGTATATGTCAATATCTGTTGATGGATTTAACAAATTACATAAGTTATTATAAAGCAAATTTAAATATACATTTTAACTGTAAATTATTACATACAGTTTGATCAGATTTTATCAGCTGGTTTTCGTGTTTAGGTATGGTGTTTCGTATTTATATACATATATACATACATACATAAATGTCATAGTGTCATGACTATAAAATTTGCAAGGTTATAGTTCTACATGAAACTAATGTTCAGTATAATTTTCATTAATTTATGTCCTTCAATATTCGAGTTATAAGTAGTTGTTCAAAAAATCTTACAAGGAGAGTCCACAATCTCTGGGAAACGATTTTTGACCAAACTTTAAGAGATGGTTTCTGGTACTTAAAAATGAAACCTAGCACCCGTAATATTGTCCAGTGGGCTCGAGTTCTGGAGATGAGGTATTTTACTTCAAATATGCGTTATTTTAATGAAAGTAGTGTATCTCTTCTTCTTTCACCAACTCTGCAAGTTCTTATGCTTGAAAAATTGACGCAAAAGATAAAGAAAGTAAGTGCAAAGAGCAATAATTTAGGCTTTGTTTTGTATAAAAATATTATTCTGACACAAAGTTGGAGACTGAAAATGCATGGAAAATCATGTTATTTGAAATAGTTAAGTTAATAACTTTGCGTCAGAATAATATTTTTATACAAAACAAAGCTTAAATTATAGCTCTTTTTACCTCATTTCTTTGTCATTTGCATCAATTTCTCTAGCATAAAAACTTGCAGAGTTGCTATACGAAGAAGAGATACCTTTTTTCATTAAAATAACGCACATTTGAAGCAAAATACCTCATTCTCGAGAACAAGGGCTCATTAGACAAGATTACGAGGCTTCATTTTTAAGTACTAGAAACGACCTCCTAAAGTTTGATCAAAAAACGTCTCCAAGAGGTTATTAACTCTCCTTGTTTGGCACATTTGCCTATACATACATACATGCGTACAGTCAGATATTTTTGAGAAATGTATATATTCTGATTCAGAAATACAATTATGCAACAAAGGAATAAAGTAGCAGATTATTCCCACGGGTGGGTTTACTGTCCGAAGGTAGTGCCACTTTTTTCTCGTAAATTTAGCGGGAAAAAAGTAAATTACCGGGAAAAAGCAGATTTGCGGGAATCACATGCTATTTTTGTCCCGCTTTTAAGGTGAAGAAAGTGGCCATTACTATTGAGTCGGGAATAAAATTAAGTTTACAAACACGCTCGAAATGCACGATTTTCTACGCTACCTTTAGGCATGAAATAGGGCCCATTAGCCCGTTTCGTTCCTGGGTTGGGAAAAATCTGTTACTTCAACTGTCTCATCGATGTATAAAGGCTTTCACTTTGAGAAAGCAAAATATAAACAAATATATCACTTTTTCGAACAAATTACGAGCTCGCTTCAATACCTTAAAAGTTCTTCATGCCTTTTTACCAGATGAATTAAACTTGAAAGCTCTGTTGCACTCTCATTATTAAACGTTGCTTCTGTATCATATTTTAATATCTAGAAAAAGATATGTTAGGTTTGAGTTTATAGAGTTATTAATTTGCTCATTTTCTATTTAAATCTTACTTTGAATTGTACGCAGATGTGGGTTGTTATTTGAGCGAATAAACTATCGCTACTAACCCAGAATAACGAAGATAAAATACCATAATTAAATTGTATACAGTTCCATAACAAGTAAGTCTTGATATTGTTTATTTCAAAAGGATCCTTTGAAAGTAAAACTCTATGGGAGAAGTCATATGTATAATTGGTAGCTTCTCGGTTAAGATATTGAAATAAAAAATTTCTGAAAATAAGAAATCCAGATAAAAGAGCGTAGTATTATTAACATTTATTTTAATGTATATTTTTAATTTTGAAGTATACTTGTGAATATCTTAAGGTCTATAAATATCTAAAGTATGTTATCAAATGCAAAAATACTTTTAAAAATAAGATAAATTTATTTAATAACTTAAGACATCCTAAAGCTATGATAAGGTACCCTACCATCAACTTTAAAAATCAAAACAGCGTTTTTTATTATATATATTCATATATATGGGTGATGTTTCCGTAACAGTTCCAGCTTAACTTCAAAAGTATCCGAAAATTTATTAGACCAAAAAATTTTTTCTCTCCATTACTAACTTTTTCTTAGGGTATATGAGGATTTTTTGCACTCATAATAACGCTTAAAATAAAATACTTGAATGAGATGTATTAAAAAGTATTCCTATCAAAATGTACACAATATTATATGATGTTAGCAGGAACTGTTATCCACATGACACAAGATATTACCATTATCAATACTATATTTATTGGGAAAACTTTGCTGCCTGCACGTTTCAAGGTGATACGTTCAACAAAATTTTTTTTACCATTTACATTTTCGCTAAAATTTTTTTTTAACATTAAATTTTAGAAAACAAACTAATATTTTAAAAATCACAAAGAAAATTTTTTTTAAAAATATGTTTATTATCCGAAAGATTATAATAAGTAAGTTTTTAACGAAAAAGTAAACCGTAAAAGTTTTAGTACATACCAAATGGAATCAGATTACCGTCGGAATTTTTTTTGTTGACTGTATCAGCTGAAAAAGTGCACGCTGCAAAGTTTTTTCAAGAAATATAGTATTGATAACGGTAATATCTTGTGTCTCGTGGGAGATAGATTTTGAGCTTTTACAACGGTAAATTACAGATATTATCAAGTATTTATATAGTAAAAGAAAATTTCAGAATTATTCCTTTTATAGGAAAATTTTTTATCAGTTCATAAGAAGATTTCTCTTTTTGAATTTAACTAAGGCTGGCCCCTTTTAATGCTTTTGTTCATTTATAATTTTTGTTCAAAACTAAACAATCTATTTTTATTCAAGTTTCTATCATCAAAATGGAGTGTATCAGTAAGTTAGTTGGTTGAAAATTTAGTTTCAGTTTCAGAAAAATATAAACATGTGAAAATAGAAATCGATCAGTATTCTATATTAGGTTATTTCACTTAGAGCAAAAGATAGCGCGCGCTGGATGAAAAGTACCGGGAAATATACATATATTGCAAAAGTTGTGGAAATTTAATGTTAAATTCATGAGCATCTCTGTACGTGTATGTACTACATATAATATATATGTGTGTATACGATGGTAGATGAGTGCGTTGGGCAATAAGTGTTTGAGAGATGGATAAAACATTTCTTAGTAAAAACTGTATAATAGTAATTAAATACCAATTATAAAAACAATTCCATTTCTTAAACGACATTTTTAAGTGCAAAATTAAAAATTTTGCTTTATATTTATTTTATACAAAGTATAAGTACGTATTTACAAAATATGAGGAATATTAGTCAATACTGATAATTAATTTTCCTTCTTTATAGCTTAGATCATTAAATTATGAGCTATGCTCAGAATCACCGATATCATGATGCCATGTAGCCTATATTACTTTTCAGAAAGCACATTGGCAAAGAAAACTACCACCGCGCCTAGAGAGGCGCTGCTGTTCCCTATAAGAAAACAGCGAAATACATGGCCGTCGGGAATATTTCCTATAAAATATACATGGGGAACATATTTATGAATTGATTTATGCATTTTATCTGTGATAAAAAGCTTGTTATTATTGTTATATCTACTATAGGAACGTATACTACATCAAATTGTACCTCAAGTTTTTCTGTCAGAAATTAACCTTGTATTTCAATATCTAAATATGCTCCCAGTGAAAATCGTACAGAGAAACATTCCTCGAGCCAGTCTTGATTAGTAGTTCATCTAGAATCCACTAGTGTCGCATTGCAAATTTAAACTCCCAATAGTAAATATTGTTACAAGTTTGTTATAATCGGTTGTCATTTTTAATCGTGAGATACAACTTTTTAAAATTAAGTCCAATACTTACGTGAAAGGCAAAGTATAGGACATAAAGGAAAAGCTTAGAACAACTCCATAGTAGAGCTTGCAAACACAAACTGTTTTATAAGCTGTGCTCAAAATTAACGCACGACTATCTTCTCTTGGCCGGTGTTGTTTCCAAATAATTCCTAATTTTTCAAAAATTATTTGAATTTTGTTAACGGCATTTGCTATTAAGAAACTCTAAAGTTATAAAATTTATTAATATTGCTGTACTGCTACAGCAGTTTATGTATATAAAAAACCAATAGATATAGAAAATTTAATTGACAAACTAATTGATTTTAATACCTTAGAAATACATTGTAGATTGGCAAATGTCTGACTAAAGGCTTGTATTGCTAGGAACGTATTACTTCGCACTACATCCACTATAAAGCAGACTTCTAATATAGATTCAATTATTCCCAGTATATTGGCCGTATATGTTGGTATTTTATGCATAAACTTGAAGTTTTTGACTTTTTCATTAAAACTACATTTAAAACCAATAAACGATAACAATTTTAAATTTATCCAAAAAAAGTATTGTATGTCAGCCTTCTTTGGCGACAAGTTTTCTCCTGTTAAACAAAATTGAAGTCTTATCATTCTTATTTTCTATTTTACAATCGCTTAATCTAAAACTATTCGTCGCTATTTATATAGAAGCTGGATTTGTAATGATATATGGACAAAGAAAATTGTTCTTTATTTTCACGAATATCGTTACATGGAAATCCATTACTGTGTAAAATACATTGATATCTATTACGTGTATGTGCTAACCGTTGTTCTGCATGTTACACTCTTTGAATCGGAACTGTCGACGAGGACCTCTTTGATCGTAGTGTATCGATCGCAATGCATATTTAAAGTAAAGTTCTCGGGTGCGCCTACTTGTTATATTATATACTGATCGTAAGCAATTGTTATCGTATACTTTTTTATATTTTATTCTTTCTCATTAGTTAGTAATGCTAGTACTGGTGAATAATACTCTAACAAATGCACATGTTGTTGCTAGCTAGTCAATTTACGTTATGTGCGCGCGATGAACGGGATGTTACGGCGTGTAATACGAATAGTGCTAGTTTTCGTGGAGAAATTATGAAATGTGTTAGTTTTCGTGGGAATATCATGAAAAGTGTTAAACTTCTTGGGAAACGACGAAAAGTGTTGTCTTAGTGGCAAGTACTGAAATGTGTTAGTCTTTGTGAGAATTTGACATGTGCTAGTCTTTGTAAGGGCCATCGATATTACGAAAGCATATTGATGTCAAATAAGCTGGGTGCAGGTAATGTGAGTAATGTGACCATGCTGATAATGTGGCCACCTATAGCGATCTTGTTTTATGAGTTATTCTAGGGTGTAAAAACTCCTACAGTATATGTGTTGTATCAAAAGATGTATAGGCTTTCGAGGTTATGCCCTCTAATTACAAGATAGTGTCCTGTTTACGGGCGAAAGCATGCAATCAAAACACTGATTTCTTTAAGCAGTTTTACGCACGTGAAAAGCTGCCGCCAATTCATTGGCACTTAACTTCCTCAAACTTTATAAAATGTTCCAATATAAAATTATTTGTTCTATTTAATACTGTGGTGAAAAATAAAAATGAAAAGTCTATTGCTTTTATGCAAAAGTATAGCATAGATTATGAAACAATATTGTCGATTAAAATATTTTTTAATGTATATAATGCATACCATTCTTACAAATAAATTTTAGCTAAGATGGTAATATATAACTAAGAAAATCTTTAAAATGTTCATTAAGTGTAATTATTACAGTAAGTTATTCAAATAAGTTTACTCAAACTCATTTTAACTGTGAAGCAAAATTTTAACTAATTAAATTTTATTCCTTACAAATTGTATATCCTTACATAATATATCGATTAACTAAAAAGTGCTCTACAGTCTTCTCGTATTTTGAAACTATTTAATACAATTTCTTTCTACAGGTTAATGGAGTAAATGAATATTTTTGTGATAAAAACAAGAATTTTTAAAAATAGTTCTTTACAATACCTATCAAACAATATCAATTTAAAAAAATTCAAGAAAAAATTCAACTATAAATGAACAAAAGTTAATGTTTTTGACTCTGTTTAAACTCAAATTATGGTCTGAAATAAATAAAACATTTTTTGAACCCATGCAAAAGTATAGCGTAGATTATGAAAAAATATTTGAATTGTGTAAAAACGTAAAAAACTTTTGCATATCCAGTTACAGTTCTTTCAATTAACAATGATGAATTTTTCAACGGTGTAATTGTTAATTAAATTTTATATATGAATATAATAAATGTATACTATTTTTACATATACAATTATTTCGTAATTTTGTAATTTTGTTCGAGTGTATGAACAATGGATTTATTAATTTACTACAAAAAATCACAAAAATGAAAAACGGTAAAAAAACGAATTGATGAAACTTATTTTTTTTTATTTTAAAACTTCATAAAAAAATTTAAAAATAGCTTTGAATGACCTTACAACACCGGATAATACTCAAGAAAGACAAATTAAAAAACGCTAATTTTAAATCTTTGTCCAAGAACGTAAAAATTATCGCGTAATACGCAAGAAATCAGCGATGAAAAATTATTTGAAAAGTAAAATATCAAAAAAATTAAAAAACGTTATAAAACAAACACTATTCAATGAATCATGACACTTCTTTTTGATTTAAATTCTCCATCGAAAAACAAAAAATAAGCGTTTAAGGGTAAAAATTTAATGTGTAAAACCCAAGAAATAAACAATCAAATATTTTTTGAAAAAAATATAACCTCGAATATCTGAAAAAATAAAAGTCCTCATGATCTGAGCAAAGAACTTACAAGGAAACCGCCCGAGGTGTCCGCCTCCGATTTTCCTGAATTTTTTATATGTTGTAGAGGATCGAAAAATAAGAAACACGTTTATTTCTTATCGGCCCTATCCGATATTAAAGGGGTGAAAACCGCCCCTAAAGTTTACCCCCAAAAACGTTTTTTTTAAATACCTTAAGTTCTAATTAATGTTTTGATATGAAACAAAATGGAACAATACTTCTCTTTGAATGACGAAACTAGCAAGTATAGTTTGGTCCCTGGGGGTGGCAACCCTTACTTTTTATTTCAGAAAAACCCTACTTTTTAAACTATTTTTGTATATAATATTTGCAATAAAATTAGTTAATTATTATAAAAATCATTTTTGGGCTTAAAATCAAAATAAATTTGACGTTTTAGGGTTTTTGCAAATAAAAGCGTTATCGGGCGTAAACAAGGCCCAAAATACTTTCGAATCGTTAAAATAAATATTTTAAGTTATATAATGTATAATTTATTTTTATTTGGGCTAATTTTTTTCTATGGGCCCAATTTCCTAAGGGGTGGACGCAAACAATTATTCAATTTAATTATTTGCCTAGTGATATTTATTATTTTTTAAATAAATTTCTTAATTCTGTAGTGAAATGGGGTCATTGCCAATTTTCGCAATCTTTTTCAAAATTAATTTAAATTTTGAATATTTAATAAAATCTCGAAATTTCTACATCATATTACTATTGCAAAGAATAATAAAATCCGTTATATAAATAGTTTTATTAATTTTTAACTTTTAAAATGACACGAAGAGTAATGAAATTTACGACAATTCATGAGTCAGTTCTGACTCATGCATGTGCGAACCTGCTTATCACCGAAGCAAGCTCAACGTATGATTTTCACGTGATCCTCAGAAAATAATCATTGAAATATTGTAAACAGTCTGTCAAATTGCGACAATATTTTTGTTGTTTGCTATACACATAACGAATATCAAGTAATTTATATTCTGTATTTCAATAACTATTATCTAAACTACTTATGGAAACACGTCAAAGAAATTTTTACTGAATATAAGCCTCATATACAAATATATTTCAGTAAATTTTCAAGGATATACTGCTTCTTAAGAAAAAAACCACTGTCAATTAATTGGCACTTAGCTTCCTCAAACCTTATTAATTGTTCCAATATATAATTGTTCGTTATATTTAATTATGTGGTGAAAAGTAAAAACGACAAGTCCATTTATTTAAATGTCGAAATATATATAGATTTAAATGTTTAAGAGGGCCAGCCTGAGTTAAACTCGAAAAAGAAGACTTTTCTTTATGAGTCAATAGAAATTTTTCCTTTATAAGCAATCATTCTGAAAAGAATTTTCCTACAAATACTTGATAATATCTATAATTTTACCATTGTAAAACCTCGAAATCTTTCTCGTACATGACACAAGATATTACCGCTCTCAATTCAGTGGATCCTGATTATACCGCAACCCTGTTATAACGCCGTGCGAGCTATCCTCTCCTTCGCACGTACACGCACACATGCATACGCCGCATCCCCTACCACAAGCGGCCGGCGGCAGCATCGCCACGCGGCCGACCGTCACGCATGCGCATGCAGGAATGTAGTCCAGTCATATTAATTTCTTAATGAGAAATACATTAAAGAAGATATGTTGCAATTGAAACTTATACAAAAAAATGTCATAAACATAGGAAAAGTAGTTAAGACTCGAGAAAAGTTGTGTAACATTGTTTAAACAATGAAAATATTCACGAAAAACAGTATTTTGGCTATAGAGAGAAATGTGTTGCTACTAGCGAAAAATAAAAAATAGGTGCTTATAGGCATTAAAAATACCTATCAAATGTATCCTATTTAATGTTACATTTATTTACTATATATATATTTGAAATTTTTTTAGTATTACTAAAATTCATAGTTTATTATATAATAATGTAATAGCTTTTTGTGTATTATATAGTAAATAAAAAAGCAATTTTCAAAAATACATTGGTGAAAGGACTATAAGTAAAACGTAGGTATCTTTTCATGTATGCTCTATAAACTTTTTAATACAAGTACTTATGTGAATATAGGTGACACAGCCACCAAAACGAAATTACCTATGGTCATCTGACTTCTTTGATATAACTACACTTTTACGGTTTACTTTTTCGTTAAAATATTTTTATTATTACATTTCGGTGAACAAACATATTTTTAAAAAAGGTTGCTTTGTGATTTATAAACATTTAGTGTGTTTTCTAAAAAGTAATGGACTGCTTAGGGTACGGATAGGCGTGACAGCGGACTTAGGGCAAGCAGTGCTATAAAATAGTATACGATACTCGTGTCATATGTCGTCCTTCATAGCACGGCGTTTAGCTAAAACACACCGTGTTGTAAAGGACTACTTAGGTCACACGTATCGTAATGTACGATATAGTAAAAAGAAAATAAATAGTTACTTTTAAAGGAAAATGGTTCATAAAATTATTTTTCTTTTTTCGACTTTAACTCAGGCTGGCCCCCTTAAATTGACATTTGAACCCATACAAAAGTATATCATAGATTATGAAAAAAGATATTAATTGTTTAAGGAGCCGTCCATAAATTATGTAAGACTTTTTGAGGTGGAAGGGATGTACCAAATTTCTTACGTAAGATAATTTTTCGATTTTGAGGTTTCATAACGCTGCTTATTATCAAAAATAACGTCAATTCCTTTATGCTGAACGGCTTTCTTTACACCTTCTTCTCGGGTCAAACAAGATAAAGTTATAGGAGTATTGATAATTTCAATTCCTGCTGAGACTAGCGTAACAGCTATAGTTTTACCCCTTTTCAAAAGATTACTTAAGATTCAAAAGATGTAATAACTTTGGGCTCTTTTATGGTGAAACAACAAGGTTGTATCTAATAGATGCGTTTAGTTGTGTCTTCTGCTATATAAAAGTATATTTATATATATCGCCGAGAGGCAACTCCGCATCTCACTATAAATGCGCTCTTATAGTGCTCTCTGTAATCTAAAATAAGATTATTTTCGCTGACAATATAATCTCAGATTTAAGGGAGATTCTGCGCTATAATATGCGGCCAATATTTCGTATTTAAGAAAGCATCGAATAGTTTTCAATCCAAGAAAATACAAAAGTATAGTCTTAGCGAAATAATAAATTTGAGTGTATCAAAATTAAAACTGAGTGGGAGAAATGTAGAATAGATTCTTGTACATGAAGTAGATTCTGATATATTGATAACAGAAAATAACAATCCTAAAAATGATATGCTGCATATTACCTATACAATGTATTGAGACTGCCCTGGTGGAATTTCAAAATGTAAAAAAATGTGACAAATTTGTAACTGTGTGTAAAATCATAAGAAATTAATTGTGTAAATAAGTGAAAAACTTTGAATTTGTAACCGGATTAAATATGAGGTTAATCCGCTCGATTTTTAAAAGTTTCTTACACTTTCTCAAAGTATTCATTTCCATTTACAAGAGAATACATCGAGAAAACAATGCGATATAATGTTAAAAAACGTGAAAAATTGTGCAAGATTTATTAGAAAATACCACTTGTTATAAGTGTGAAAAACTGGAAAAAACTATAAAACATGTAAGAAGAACATGAAAAATTGTTCATATATTCTTGTAACAGATGTACCAAGTGAAATTTATGCTTTCTTTTCACACTTTCTTACAACTTTTTGCATAGTTTCCACATTTTCATACAACGGTCTACTAGTCTCGTTCTAGAATCTAAGGACAAATAACGAATAAAATAATTCAAATTTCTTAAAAATTTTTGTGATAATGTCGTTGATGCTATTTTTTTTTAAATTACATTTCGAAAACTTTATATTTACCGTGGTAGAAAATTATCTAGTTTTATCAAGCTTCCTGTCTTATTATATTGGAAGCCTCGATTATAAGGAGGAAATCTAGACAAAACTAGATATATTTCTAGTTTTGAAGGATGTGTTTATAAAATGAGAAACAAACAATATTATAAGTATTTAACAAACATTATATAATTTTTCTACATTAAAGGTTTACATAAACACTTTAAATACTACAATTACTAAAAAATATGCGAAAAAATATTACGTAAGAAGAGGTAGGGGTGGGAGAGTGAACGATGAAATCTTACGTATTCTTATACTGCGGGTGGGAGGGTGTCAATAAAGGCCAAAATAACCCTTACGTAATTTATGGACAGCCCCTAAGAAACGCTTGTTTATGAATGAATCAAAAATCATGCGACGTCACCCATAGCATGATGTCAGCCCTTTTAGAAACATCTATATTTTTCGTTGATTTTAATCATTTTTGGGATTATTCGACTCTAATGGGGCACTATAGTTAATAACATTTTATGAATAAATAAATAATCATGTGACTTACACTCACTGCATAATGTCAGCACTTTTAGAAACATCTGTATTTTTCGTTGATTTTAATCATTTTTGGGATTATTCGACTCTAATGGGGCACTATTTTTCAAAAACCTAAATTTTCTAATTTTCAAATTTTGAAAAATGGCTATAAAATCAAAATGGGTGGACCATACTCGCTAAAATTTTTAAGCCTTTCCTAAACATGGATAACGATGTGCATGCAAACTTTGGCCAAGTTTTACCGCGGAATATTCAAACGCGGATGAGCGACACACACACGTACCCAAACGGACATTTTCTAAAAATAGTGTATTTTAATTCCAAATGGTCCAAAACATGTATCTAATACGTTTTTTAGTAAAGTTTTTCTCTTCTATTACAAAGACTCCTTTGGGTAGAAGTCATTTTATATTGGAACGATTAATCAATACAATGTTTAAATCGCATGACCACAAGAGCGAGTGCTGCCATATTACTTCGATATTTATTTATTTGTAAAAAAAACAAAGAACATTTTAAGTATATATATCATAACCCCAATATAATCATGTTACGAAATCACCTGTATGAAAAAAATGCTTTTATCTAAAAAGTGTTTAAATAACAAGCGAGTGCTTTGAAATTCAAGGTGCAATGTTACAAACTGAACAAAAACAATATACTTAATAAATCTATTATTTTTCTAAAAAAATATTTGATAAAATTATTATTTTCATTCTATTAAATTACAGAAACTCCTGTTTTATTATTATATTCTGCAATTATTTCAATAGAGATCTCAAATTGAATTGGGTCAATGACAATTTCTCTTGTAAATTTTGAACAAAAATATATAATGCTCCCCCTACATCACCGAAGCTACATTAATAAAACAGACAGAATATTCAAAAACGTGCCCCATAAAAATTAAGCGTGATAAAAACTGTGTATAAAAGAGAAATTTAACTAGTTACTGTCATAATACATCTACGGTTCTTTGATACAAGTGGTTCCTTCGAGGGGTAAGTATCTATTTCTAATAGAATATATATGTAATTGAACCTAAACTACTTTAAATTTTAGATTAACTTTAATTATAACATAATTGATGCATTTACTCTTAATATTTTAAGTATCATATAAATTAACCTTTTAAATAAAATTAGTTATACAGTGATCGAACTGTTTAAAATATATACAAGTCATCAATTAATCTCATTTAGTTAATTCACGATAAGACGCAAATAATGCTAAAATAATAAAACAAAACACAAAAAAGTTTTTAAAGTAATAAATTTTAATATTTATTTTTCTTTAAAGTTTAAATATTCCAATTTTAAATATATAAACATCGAAATTGTCATTTTTCTTTCGAGATTAACGGAATATTATATGCTGTAAGAACATTAAGGTAAACTTATTGGGAGTTTAAATTTGCAATGCGACACTATAGTGAATTCTGGATGATCTAGATTTACACGGGAAAATTTTTTAGTAATTGAAATAGAAGTTTAATATGTGACAAAAAGACTTGTTGCTACCATCCATTATACCTTCATATTGTATATACAACGACATTAGTATAAACTTTGTAAGTAAATTTATAAATATAATCTCCATGCAAATCTTATGAGAAACTGCTAACGTAGTTGAGCCAGTTCTCGATCACATAAGAAGGAAATGAGGTTATTCTGACAATAGAAAATTATAAAAAGAAGCAAAATCCAAAACCATTTGCTAATTAGTTCATTTATATCTTAATTTAAATAATAGTAGGTCTGAAGCGTTTATATTTGACATAAAACCGTAAAAATCATGTTTAAAAGCAAAAGTTCCAGTGGACCTAATGTCGATCAGTGAATTGCAGTCGGGACTAATTGTCGATCAGTACTCCTGGCCCAGTTCTCGATCACAATTATGTATGAAAAGTGGGGTTATGTTTAAGGTTATGCTTTTGAAATCAAGCTTTTAGTGTATGATTATCTATGATAATAGGCGAATATGAGTGCAGTTTTATTGTAAAATAGTAAATAATTAATGTTATATCGTTATTATGCCTTAAAAAGTATCTGGTACAGCATACACAAACCATGAGCTTATCCTCGATCACTTAATTAAAATTGTAAAAATAAACTAATTATCGTCTATGCTTCATTTTTAAGTTATTGTCGACCTAAGGTCACCTAAACCTTTTTTCCTGACTTAATAAGCAACAAACTTTGTTAAAACATCGCATTACTAAATACAGGTTCGTTAGCTCGCAGCTAAGAATACCACTTATGACCGCGCAAACGAGAAGTAGCTGTATTAAATAATTTTGTTCTCATAAATAAAATCATTAAATCATTTGAAACCTTTTGACAATTATTCACATATAAGGCTGCTATTAAAACCAATTTAAATTTGTACGACATATTTTAAGTAAGATGCGAAAAATCGTATTATTTCTCAAAGTGATCGAGAAGTGGTACGTGATCGACACCGGTTCAACTACGTTATCTCGGCGGCCAAGTTTTTCGCTGTTTTCTTATAGGGAACAGCAGTGCCCTTCTACGCGCGGTGGAAGTTTTCTTTGGCAATACTGACATTTGGTTAAAAAATCGTTTTTATTTTGATTCTTTATAGAGCTTATAATTTGTTTAAAAAACTTATTTAGCATTGTTATTATGTTGAACTATGATAATGAAAGCATATATTCGAAATATATTTCGAAAATTCTGTCCAATTTTACTTTTCATAAAATATCATTTGTTATAATTATAACTCTTTTTACTTTGTAAATGGGTGATTGTCAAAAAGTTGGCTCTTTTTAGATTTTCAAAAAACTAAAGTCTTTGAAACTGAAAATAAACAATATGATGTAACAGTATTAATTATATAAATAAAGAAAATTATAATGGGCGAGATCATAAAACACTTTTATGTAGTTAAAAACATATTGCAATGTAAAAGTTTCTTATAATCAATTATATTATATTACGAGTTAATAGAGTATAACTTTCATTTAATATTGTTTAATATATATTACCTTACATGAAGTATCTCTTGTTTGGCAAAAATTAAAAATTGCATCGCTTATTACGGAATATGAGCGATTATGACCACGCTTAAATACGTTAAAATGTTGTTATTTACCTATTTGTTGTATTCATTGCTAGCGCCTCCGATTGTTTTATTTTTTAATACAACTTTCTTTGAATAAAGTCCTTGGGACGAGCAAGACATCAAAACCGGGGGACACATTTCAAAACAACCATACATAAATAGAATACATGCATTAATAGGTGATGCATCATTTTTGGATTAACTAAGACTTACATTATCCCTCTGTGTAATTATTTCTTTTATTTTAAATTTAGTGTATTTCTAAATTTCTTAGTATATTCATATGAAATTAAGATTTGGAAAATGGGACGGACAAGACATTTTTCATAGTTTTTTATTATTTACTCAGAATAGAAAATACTTGATATTCTGCAAATTTTGTAGATTGCTGCTTACGATAGTCCTATTGTAGTACTATTTTTTTAGATTTATATAACGCCCTGTTACCTTGTAAAACAGGAGGAATAAAAATTGTTCAACTTTTTGGCAATCACCCTAATACAGTTCTTTTTATTATTTATTAAAACAAAATATTTTTTCAACAAAATAAACGACAAAATATAATTAAAAGAAATGCTAAATTGGACAATTTCTTTATAATGTATCTATGAAAGTAAAAAAATTTTTTTTTGAGTCCTAAGACATAAATGTATGCGCACTAAGCACCTTATATCCGTATCAATAAATAACGGATTAAAAAAACGATTATAAAATTTAAATATTAACTAATAAAATATGACTAAAACATTATTTATTGACCTTATTATAGAACGTACTATCGAATAAAAAATTAGAAAAGTTAAAATATACAGGATTTGAACTTTTCAGTATAGACATACCACGTAAAAAGTAAGTTTTTTTGAGAATTATCCTTATATTATGGTCTCGCAAAACAATCTTAATATTGATACAAAAACTTGCATACCTATACTAAGAAAAAAGTTTTTTGTCGTTAAAAGAGTAATTAGCAATGGCACTGAAATCGTTTGATAAAATTACGAAAATAATTTTGGGATGGAATGTAAATAGTTGCTTTATCAAAATAGTAGTATTATTAAATTGAATTCAACGCATGATTAAACAGAGTTTGCAACATTTTTTTATCCCAAAAAGACATATCGATGACCCTTACGAATACTAGCAAGTTTGCGACGTTTATCACGAAGAATAGCACATTTGGAAATCTCCCACCAAGACTATAACACATTTGACGATTTTCCGTCGCCTGAGTTTTTCAGGTTACTTTTATTTATTCGGTTAGCCTGTATTTCTCGGATAAACCGATTATTTTTTTAGTACCAAAAGGGTCTAGTACACAACCCGAGCCCAATAAGAAAAATGAATTGACCCGATTCGTCGAGAGTTTATCATGACAACTTTAATTTACATATTCTATACGAAAATTGCTAGTCTTCGTGGCATATTTTCAAATGCTAGTCTTCGTGGGAAACCTCCAAATGTGCTACTTTTCGTAGCAAGTACTGAAATGTGCTGCTCTTCCTGGCAGTTCGAGATGTGCTAGTCTTTGTAAGAGCCATCGATATGAGGTGCCTAGAATGCAAACGCTATAAGTACATTATAGTTCTATTTAGAAAAGAGATTAAAGTTTGGTAAATATTAAATAAAAATAACTTTATAAAATACAGATAGCATAATTAAATACCTTTGTTTAATTCCGTATTATCATATTTATGGCTTTGATACAACATTTTGCATTGCTCTACTTACTATAGGTACTGCATATGATGGGTGATTATCAAAAAAATATAGCTTTTGGTGTTTTCTTTTTAGCTATCCTTTTAAATATACTTCAGAACATATGACAGACCTAAAATTCTTTTCGAGAGTTATAATGCATTATGTAAAAGATGATCCAAAGTCTAAATACGCTATTAACGTTAACAAATGCTGGAATTAGACATGCCACGAAAATGACAATAAAAATGCCTCGAAAATGACAAATTGACTATTAAACTGGATTGGTTCAGATTAACCGAATATTTAGACTTTCAAAAGTAAAGGAACATCTTTGACATAATGCATCCCGTGTAAAAAAATTAGTCTGGCACTAGTCTGGGATTAATCTGGCTTAAAAAGTCTGGCGAAAGTTTTGAAAAAGTCTGGGAGAAGTCTGGCTTAGGCCACTATGCCAGACTTTTTTTGGAATTATGTCAAGATAACTCATTTTTCACAAGTAAATAATTAGAGTAGTATATTAATTATTAGTATCGACTAGAATAGTGAAAATACGTACCTTTCGATAAAATAGGAAAGTTTTTTTACATATTGCAATCTTGTTTAAAATATGAATATTTGTAAAAAAAGAGGCAAAAATTTAGGTTACTGGCAATTTGACATGACGCGTTGCTTTTGTATTGCACATTGTGTCTAAAGTCTGGCATAGTGGCCAAAGCCATACTTCTGCCGTACTTCTGCAAGACTTTCGCCAGACTTATTGAGCCAGACTATTGCCAGACTAATTTTTTTACACGAGATTATAACAATTGTGATGTTGCTGACACGATTATTGTCAATTGAAGAAGATCATCGATCTATCAAATAACATTTAAAGAACAAAATAAGACCCCGATCATTAAAATTGGATTAAAAACAAGAAAGTTTCTGCATTTCTAATGATACTTTTTCAATTGACAATAATTGTATCTGCAACACACAATTGTTGATTAAAAATTTATTTTATGTACACTCAACGTGGGAAATTTCTGGTCGAATGCATTTGAATTTTTTTGAAATACTGCAATTTCATTGGGTCTAATTGCATCGAACGCACGTTTTCGCTAAGCTCATTGAAGGATTTCAAATGCATTCGACCAGAAATTTCCCACGTCGATTGCACATAAGGTATACTATAGTATAAGATATATAATGATTGGCACTAACAAGTTTTAACAAACTAGAAAGAAAAATGAATATAAATTGGTCGTTTTGTAACCCCTGCATCTCCTTAAGAGGTTATTCGCGCGAACCGAGACAGGAGTTTCTTCACGCACCGACCGAAATATGAGGTTCTTCTGCTCAGGCGTCGATATATAAAATTACTTTTATAACCGAATATTGCTTTTACCTTTTAATTTTTGGTCTTTTACTAATCCAATCTTTTTATCAAGTAAATATTACGTATATAAATTGATATTAGCGCAATTTCGTCACGGTACCTCACAGACGCCACGTCGCGGCTTACGTTACTAAATTTCACCTCGGTAGTAAAGGGTTATACCCTTTTTGCCTGCCAAATTTATTTTTTTCCCGTGGATCGGAAAACATTCCGTTTATAGGGATAAAATTATACAAAATCGTACATATCTTACACAAAAATTCATATGTTGCAGTTAATATAAGCAAAGCGTAACAGAAGCCGCTTCAAAAGTCAACAGAGAACGAAAATATCTTGTCAAACATGAAGTTCTTCATCTGTCTGTTTCTCATAACTATGTGCATTTTCCTTGCTCAAGCAGACGAAGGCGATATAGAATCTAATATTCGTAATATGGAATATGAATGTAGCAGATGCCGTAAGTATTTCTTATAATGACATTATGCACAAAAACATTTGATGTACTAAATTTTGTATTCCTTTCTTTTCAATATATACAGACACGTGGAGCCGGAACACTCAACAAGAATGTAAAAGACAATTTTGTTAGTGTAAATACTAATAATACATATGTATAAAAATATGTTTGAATATATATGATTAAAATAAAGAATTAGAAAAGAATGTGAATAATTAAACTTTGTCTTATCTCGTGATTTTCCTAATACGAGTAGCACGTCAAGGATGGAGAGGAAATTAATTGTGTAAATTGAATTTGACATGGTTTCGCTATGGATTCAAAGAAGCATACGCCACTGGAGATAAAACGATCTTTCAGAATCAGCGAGATATGAACGGTCGACCGTCGACCGTCGATGCCACGAGTGATTTCGACTGACGGGAGACGATCGAACGATTGGTCTCGACTAATGGTAGACGGGCAAACGACCGATTCGAGATAGCGAACGACTGGTGAGAGACGGCGAGCGACTGTCCAGGGACAGGGCACGACTGACCCATATCTTTTAAAGAATTAGCCGGCGAGGCCCGGCGACTCGTTATACATAGATGTCCCTAGAAATCCGCGGACGGCCCCGGCCATCCGCGTCGGCGGCGAAAAGCCATTTTATGGCAAGTCCGTTGGCTTGTCTCGGATATCGCCTCTCTTGTCTACGCGAGCGATACTTTGCGATGCATGTCCGTGCGCGTTCCTATACTTTTCGCGTTTGACGGAAGAAGTCGGGAATTTTATGAAACGTCGTGCGTCGCAGCTCTTGTTTATATAAATGATATAATCTTTTTAATAAAGGTCGCGACGTGCGGACGTCGCAACGTTGTAAAATGTACGTTACTAGCTTAGTTTTATAAAAACATAAAATTGCTTCCCCCTAGAAGAGACTTTGTAGTAGTAAAAAAAAAATGTTTTGGGCCATTTGCAATCAAAATACAGTGGGATCTCGATTTTGTGTACCTCAATTTAGTGAGTTTTTCCCCCACCGGCATATCAATAGTGGACGGCGGGGTTTACCGCGGCGGTATCTGCGGTGTGGCGGGGAGAAGCGACCGCACTCAGCGTGCGTAGTACCTGAGATATTAAACCTAGCCACGCGATTGGGCCTCGATTTTGTGAATTCGGGCCAGAGGACTTCACAGAATCGAGATCCCACTGTACACTATTTTAAGAAAATCTTCGTATGGATGTGTGTGTGTATGTATGTATGCATGTATGTATGTCCTCGCAATATCTTTTATGGTCTCTTTAATACTTTTTTTTTTACAGAAATATTTAAATAAAACAATTTAAAAATGCAAATTTTTTTTTTACCGTACTAATTATATATTTTTTATAATAAATAAATAATTTTTGTTAGTTTACAAACTCTTCTTAAGATATTTTGCAGCAAAGTCGCTAATAATAATAAAGCATTGAGTCTATCCTGATTTTGAGTCACTCTCAAATATTTTATACTTTTATCCAGGCTTCAAGAGATTTTTCAGGCTTTTCATTCATTTCACCGAGCCTGTACTAAACTATGTATATTATTTGAATCTGTGCTACATTTAGTTCATAGCATTTTATCGGACCTTTTCGTATAATATACATTTATATTAACTATAAATATTACTATATGACATACTGAGAACAAGTTCCTCTATATCTAATCCAAAGATCATGCAATATAGACTGCATATTTGATAGCCCTTCACTGCACCCACTTATTATCGCTTTTGTATTCTCTTCTCTTTTCATGCTTGTCTTTTCCGATGCACCACGAACTCGAATACGCTTTTCCTCATTCATATCTGATTAACGCGTTCAAAAGTATACGTGTTTCTCACAATATTTTTGCGCATTGTCGCAACCTAAGAAATATTTTATTCACCGTGCAGAATGCGAATGATTTTTATTTTTTTTGTTAGATGGTAGAAACGAAGAAATAGTTTTCTCCATGTTGGTAAGCAAGAATATATTTAGGAATAACACAAAAAAAATTGTGCACGATGGTCTGTAGGAGTCATTAACTTGTTCAGCAAAAGTTTTTAAAGAAACTTCTTCATATCTACTACTATTTAGTCAGCAACATAATTAATCGAATAAGCACTGTTAGAGCAATCCCCCTATCTATAGTTTATATATTTAGTAATGAGCTTATATGCACTTGCTTATTACCGGTAATGCGTGTTTCTCACGTTTCTCTTCCCTTTCTTCTTTCCTTCTGCTGTGTTTTTCCTTTATCTATTACGATGCTCATAGGCAAGCGTTTTGTGCGAAACATTGTTGCAAGTTGTTTCTTGTTCATAACAATATTTTATTAATTCTACGAAGCGTTCGACAAACTAGCATAAAAGTTTTCTTCGTTTGATGTATGCGTAAACGTATGGAAACATATATTTTTTGAAAAAGTACGGAAATACACCTCTGCAAAACATGAAAACAGTTGCAGCATTGTTCTTAACTTAATTTGAATGCTTTACCTATTGAAGCCCATGTGTATCTGTAGATATAGAAATGTTATTTTGCAAGAAACGTTTATCACAAATTATCATAAGTAAAAATAAATACTATTTCGATTGATTTGAGCTACGTTTTCGATTGTCCATTTCAATTATTTATTCGGTTATTCTTTTATTCGATTATACCCCTGAGCAGCTTCACATTTATCGATTAATTAATTGTGATTAGCCTACCACATTCTAACTATAGAAACTATTCGCTGTAATAAAAAATAATTATTTTGCTTCCTCAAAGAGGAAGCTTTTTTGTGATAGTAAAACAAAAGTTTTTCTAAAACCATGTTAGAAACATTTTTTGAGACATCATAAGGAATGAAAATACACTATTTTTAGAAAATGTACGTATGGATGTGTGTATGTGTGTGTGTTTGTGTGTGTGTGTGTGTGGATTAATATTTATTGAAGCGAGTATATTTATTTATTTATTTATTTACTTACTTACTTACTTACTTACTTACTTATTTATTTATTTATTTATTTACTTACTTACTCACTCACTCACTCACTCACTCACTCACTCACTCACTTACTTACTTACTTACTTACTTACTTACCTACTTGCTTACTCACTTACTCACTGACTCACTCACTTAATCACTTACTCACTTACTCACTTATTCTTTTACTCAGTTACTCACTTACTTACTTACTTACTTACTTACTTATTTATTTATTTAAGAAAATACGCGGACAGATGTCCATTTACAAAAGTTGTAGAAAATTAAACAATAGATAGTACACATTATAGTTTGCTAAAAGCATAACGCTAAATTAAGCGTATTACAACTACGACGTAGCGATAGAAGGGCAAATGGGGAGATGATGCAAGGGTGTGGTAGCAGGAGGATACAAAATTAGGATTGGTGTGAAAAGTGGTGGGGGTTTTGGAGGAAGTAAAGGGGGTATTTTTCTTAACAAAATATTGATATTCAGCATCCCGTTAAAACGATAATGTCGAAGTACGTGCGAGATCACTACTCCGTAGTGCCTAGATGATCAATGGGATGAGGGTAAAAGAGTGTGGGAGTGCAAGAACATAACATTACGATAGATGGGAATAACAGAGGAATTATAAACCGCTAAAATATACGTACATTTAGTGTGTACGTAAGTTAGTGTGTGCGTTAGTAAGTAAGCGGAGCGAGTACGAGATTGAGTCCTTGAGTAAGGATGCAAGCGAGTAACTGAGCGATCGCCTGCACGAGAGAGTGTCAGTACATGCATGAATTAGTGATTGAATACGTGCATGAGCTCATGAGTTAGTGAAGAATTGAGCGAATGAGTGAGTGCATGTGTAAACATGTGAATGAGTAAGTAAGTGAGTGACTGAGTCTGTGAGTAAATACGTGACCAACTAATCGCGTTTGGAGCAAGAAATATAAAAAGAATTAACCAAAAAGTACCTTGCTTACTATTTAGTACATGCCAATAGTAGTTAAATAACCGTCAAAACAAAGGTTTTGTTCATCGTGTATCCTAGAATCGTGCACGCCGCCAAATTCCTCCAATAAATTTGGGGTTGACAATAATGATTAATCGAGACCTGTAGGATGAAGATTTTGAGGTACAAGAGTGAAATTAAAGATATAATCAAGTACTTATAGTCGAACAGTTTTCAAAATGATTGTTTTTAAATATAAAAAGTTATATGGATTCATAAAAAAAATAATTTCGGTTTAACCCAGGCTTGACCCCTTAAAGGGGGATTCCTGTATAGAATTTTATTTGAATAACAGTTTTTCTTAAAGTAATCCGATAGCTGTCTATCTTGAGAATATATCCCCAAATTTACAGCCCGAAATTTAAAGTCAAAATGAAGCTACAGGTAAGTTCCCTGTGTTAGCGTTGAATCCTTAGCAATATTGAAGAAAATTTGAACTTCTCGTAAACTCGAGTAAATCAAACGACAAAAGTTCATTAAAGAGGCTGAACGTCTGCTGTATAAACTTGGAAGCGCATATGAGCGTTAAACGTTTGTAAGTATCCAAAAACTTAGAAGTTTTATTTTTGTAACCAGAACTTAAAATGTGTTTATCTGGAAACGACTTTTTTCAAACTGGTGGAAGTTGTCAATCAAAAAGTGTTTGACCTATCGCTCTGACATTTTTTATACGCATATATACGCATATATTGCTTTTTGCTTTGAAGATATAAAACAATAACAATTGCTTTTTTGGTAAAATAATGTTTCCTTTTTAAACAGTCACCATTTTGTCAATTTTCAACTTTTTAATTAGGTTCAGTCGAAGATTTTTATCATATAATAACGAATTTTTTTTGGTTCGCTTGTTTTAGGCAGTTACAGACGACGCTATGCCTTACACCGATTTAGTCCGTTCTTGTCGAGACGTCTGAAGGTGGCACTTGTATACATATATATGTATAGATCATTTTGTAATCTAACCTACGTTTTCCATATCTTCCAATAGTCACTTCATACTTACTGTAAAAAATTTCAGTTCAATTCAATACATAGATTCCAAATTAACGCTCCTCAAAAATTCGCCTTTTTGTCATCTATACAGGAATCTCCCCTTACACATATGCGTGTAATTTTAGGGTTAATCTAATTTTATATGCGATACGACTTTCAACAAGAAAAATAAAAGAAAGTGATTATCCTTTAGACTAGGAATACATATAAATGTGTAATGTAATTTATCAATTGAAGAATCAAATATATTGCTTCCTCATACAGGAAGCTATCAAAGCATTTTCATAGTTAACAAACGATACAATATTTTGAGACATCGAAAAATGACTGGCGGTTACAGTGGGCTCTTGTTATATTACCGGCACTATAATTTGATTAAATTATAATCTACTATCTCTGAAATATATATTTAAACCAACAGTCGGCTTCCGATTATTCATTTATATTGAGTATTACAAAAGACTCTTGTTATATCGCCGGAAATAGAAAAAAAAGACCACTGTATTTTGCTAAATTGTTCACAGGAATATTATTAATAAATCAATTATTTATCAAAATCTCAAATAGTTTATTAGAATTAGGTTATGTCATTGATCCTTGTTGAGATTGAATCAATTTTTTTTTAAATAATTTGTAGTCATATATGCTTATCCATTGTTTATACAACTACATACTTGCATATACATAACTAATTTTTAATTTGATGGTCGGATGAGTCTACATACAGTAATGTATGATCATATATACTAATACTATACATACCCCTAAATTATTATTATATTAAAAATTATACTGGACATTATTCCATCAACTTTAAAACCTAATATTTACTTACAGATAGCTAAATTTAGCGATATTGTAATATACTTGTTGAACATTATTAGCATTAGCAATGATGTATAATGTAATAGTTAGTTATTTTTACATCAATAGTATACAAATATGAGATTTGTACGAGAAAAGTAAAGATCGATATTTGACTAGAATGGATGTTTGGTACCTCTTCTGTTAGTGTTTCCGTAAAAGCACAATAAAACACTATCTGGAAAATGTACCCACAAATAGAAAAACGTTACTTCCCATCTCTTGGTAATATCCTCTTGAAATCACCTAAAAGATAAAATTACTGTTTTGTATTGATTTACGACCCTTGATTTAAAAATAGATTTTTGATTGCCTATTTAGCTCCAACAACGTTAACGCACATGATTGAAGCTGATAACAACATGGTTGAAAAGATAATAGGACTAAAAATTTCTTCAATCAGATTGCAAAGCCTAGCATATAGTTTCTTAAATTACGTCAAGGGAAAGCTTGTTCTCATAAAATTAAGAAAGTAAACGCTTTGTCATGAATATAATATTATGAAAAAACGCTGCCAACTCATTTGGCACTCTGCTTTCTCAAAGAGGTACCGGTTATATTTATGTATATGTCAATATCTGTTGATGGATTTAACAAATTACATAAGTTATTATAAAGCAAATTTAAATTTACATTTGTAAATTATTACATACAGTTTAATTAGATTTTATCAGCTGGTTTTTGTGTTTAGTATGAGCTAAACACATACAGGCGAACACACAAACATGCATACACATCACACATACATACTTACACGCATACACACACACATATACATATATATATATATATATATATATATATATATATATATACATACATACATACATACATACATACATACATACATACATACATACATACATACATAAATGTCTAGTCATGACTATAAAATTTGCAGGGTTATAGTTCTACATGAAACTAATATTCAGTATAATTTTCCTTAATTGATATCCTTTAATTTTCGAGTTATAAGTAGTTGTTAAAAAGATCTTACAAGGAGAGTCCACAATCTCTGGAAAACAATTTTTGCCAAATTTGAGGTGGTTCCTGGTACCTAAAAATGAAACCTAGCACCCGTAACATTTTCCATTGGGCCCGCGTTCTGGAGATATTAGGTATTTTACTTCAAATATGCGTTATTTTAATGAAAATAGTGTATCTCTTCTTCTTTCAACAACTCTGCAAGTTCTTATGCTAGAAAAATTGACGCAAAAGATAAAGAAAGTAAGTACAAAGTGCTATAATTTAAGCTTTGTTTTGTATAAAAATATTATTCTGACACAAAGTTGGAGACTGAAAATGCATGGAAAATAATGTTATTTAAAATAGTTAAGTTAATAACTTTGCGTCCGAATAATATTTTTATACAAAACAAAGCTTAAATTATAGCTCTTTGTACCTAATTTCTTTGTCATTTGCATCAATTTCTCTAGCATAAAAACTTGCAGAGTTGCAATACGAAAAAGAGATTTTTTATATATATATGAGTATATACCTATATTAGAGATTAGTAGAGATGGGCCACAGAGGGGGTTTCGGCGCGACGCGTTTTGAAGCAGTCGCAGTGTCCTCACAAACTTTGGCGTACCTTAGACTGCATATACAAAAAAGGGACCGGAGGAGGAGAGGAGCTCAACAGGGCTACAACGAATTTGCAGACCACGAGTAAAATCAGTCAGAGTCTAGACGTGCTAAAGGACACATGGGTTTTCTCGCGATATTCATCTATTTCATTCTCCTCGTTATATCTCGTTTCAAACACGTTTAATGCGGCCGTAGCCAGTCTCAAGCCCGGATTACACGCCGAGAGAAAGTGTCGTTGCTAATAAAAACATCCTTATTTCAATCCGCGTTTATTATATTTCTATTCATTTATTTATTTCTAATTTATTTAAATAAACCGCTCTCGGTTCACGCGCTACCTAACCTAACCCCAGCTGGGTCATCACACTTCTATGATGACCCCAGCCCGTTGGATCCGAAGTGCAGGTATAATAGCATGGATTTACGGGCGCGTAATTTGAAAGTATTTAAATGAATTTATCTAGATTATAATTGTTGTATTATATTTATATTATTAATGTGAAATTCAAGAAATGCTTTTACTAGGACGTAAAAGGAGTGTAAATAAAATAGTTGAGTTTAGTTTAAACAAAGATTTAGCTCAACCGTCTAAGTCCTTCTACATATTGTCAAAAATGTATATATTTTAAAATACAGCTGAATGCTTTCGCGTCTCGGACAGAACTGCTGATTCCAAAGTCCGAGCTCTGGTGCCGCTCGATATCCTTGTCTCTACCCTCGCTCTCTAGTCCTGGCCAATCAGCGAAGGTCAAAGGGTAGCGATCGGGCTTTTCCCTCTCTTCGCTCTTGATTTGGGACTGCGTGTAGGTACGTGCTTTCTCTCTCTTTTCGCTCTCCGGTCCTCGGCTTCCCACGACCCGTTTTATTATGAGCACACGTATTTCTGCTCGTGCGCTTGTGTGGCTGTTTCGACTAATGAAATGCACTCGGATTGCCTAGCTTTTCTTTGGAAATTTACGAGAGGCCTTTTGTGTGCATCGAGCGAGAAATGCGCCGTTGGTTTTCTCTTACTTATTATTTATGATCTTGTTTACTCGTGCGACCCACTTAGAATTTCGTTCCGTTATCTTTGTATTTCCTGTCCGAGCCTTTGCGCTATCGAGTGATTTATTCGAGTAACCAATTTCTAGAGGTCTATCTACTAAATTAGGGTAAACTAGCCAATAGATAGACGCTTAAGGATTTTCTCACTTTATACATCAGATTTTTGTATGATAATATCATTTGTTTAAAACAATTTGACAATTATCGAATGCAACAAACTTTAATTTATCAGTAAAAAAATATTAACAGTGTTAGAAGTTTTTGTTCAATTAGAAATTACGAAAATAGTGCGAATCCATGCGAATACCCAGTAGATAGACGATTCTCAATGTCCATTTACTTTGTTAGTCCATCTATTGGGTTATTAGGTTATACACAGCGAAGACCCGATAGATAGACGATATTTTTGAAGATACCTTATTGCATACAAAAAGAGCATGCCGTTCATAAATATCATATTTAATCCAATCGTAACAAGCTTTTATGCAATTAGAATTTCAAATTTTGCTTGAAAAACCACTAGTTTTGTAGATACAACAACATTTATAATTCGTCTATCTACTGGTCAGTGTCCATCTATTGGGCAGACTACCCTATGAATGCTACGTATTTTGGAGTCACTTTCCAATTTGAATATTCCCAGATAGCAGCCCGTGCCGAGCACGACGTGCTGGCACGGCGTGACGAATTTGTGCCATCACTGTGCAGTCGCGGCGTGCTGTCCGATTCGGTGGCACGTCGTGACCGCCCTGTGCCGTCATCGTGCCGTCACGCAACATCACTTTTTTGAACTTTTAGATTCCAGCAGAATGACGGCACAGTGCAAGCCCGCCGTGTCGGGAAAATCGTGGCCGCAATGTGACGGATTATGGACAGCACGACGTGCCATCAATATAATTATAAAAATATAATTTAATTGCATATTTAAGTTATTATTTCTATTACAAATAAAATTGATAATAATAGTAATGATTTGTTAATTTATTTATATGGGGCTCAATTGGTGTAATTGAATAAATAAATAAATATAAATAAATAAATAATAGTATAATTTTATGATTTATATTTTTATTAATAATAAATATATTTGTTTATAATTGAATATTAAAATTGATTTACATTATAAATTTAAAGTCTTGAAATAATTTCGAGCTTTCTGTTGTTTGAAGAAATATATCGCATCCCGCCATTGCAGTAATGTCCCTGGTTTCATGAAGACTTGATCTTCAATTGCAGACGCGCGCAATAAGTGAAATTGTTCTTAATAATTATAGCGGTATTATTGTAGTTATTAATTATTGTAGTTATCTGTGGTGTAATTTGGAATTCTGAATTATATAATTCGACTGTGGCAAGTTTGTGGTGGACGTTCGAGAGGAAGTGCAGCTCGTCTTGAGGATCATCCTGGCGCGCACACGTGCAATTGCAGTTCATAGTAAATAATTACTATCATTAATTATTTACATGCTGCAATTTGGATTTCCCAAGAGAACTGTGGCAACTTTCTGGACGTTTCAGGGTGAAGAGATTGTCTTGAGGATCACCCTGGCTGAGATGTAAAATTTTTTTATTTATAATTATTCTAATAATTATATTATGTTAATAAATAGGTTAGTTTTGACGAGGAAGGACGAGTGGCCAGGACGAGGAAGTGCGACGATGGATGCAGCAGGACGGGTATCTGGGCTACGGTCCCCACGAAGGGGCACGAAGACGAGAGCTGCAAGGCCCAGGACGGCGTACTTGCGGCAGCAGCAGTGGCACGGTTAACCTCGAAGAGGTTATGTTTACATACAGCTTCCTACTGCATTCGTCCACTGCCAATATTATCAGGTGAGATTAGTGTTTAGTTTATCACTGTAATCTCCCCTTACTAATGCTGCGTTGTTTCTAGGTGTCTGGTGAGTGCTTCGGAGGTTAAATGAACACTCAAACTCTAAAATCCATGAATCTTCAAACATATGAAACCTACAACCCATGAACCGTCAAACCCCTGAACGCAAGACTTAGTTTTATAATTATTAAATTTTTCATTTCTTAAATATATCGTTTATTTTTAGGTCAACTACTTGATTTATCTTGGTGGTAGAAATACCGATGACTCTTAAGCAATTTTTTAAAAAAATTGCTTTGCAGTCAACACAGAGCTTCTGTGCAATGTTACTTGGCTTGGAGATAAGAAAAAAATGTCACAGGACTACGTGATACCCGTTTTGTGTCAGATTGTGAAGGTATATTGTTTTATATATTTTATTTTACTTGTCACACTAGACTTATTATATTAATTATGAATGTTTCCATTTTTTTACCAGGGCCTTGAAAAGCCTTAAGCAATGTCTACGGCGTCTCGAAGCGATACGCAGAGACGAGCTACTACCCGAAAAAAGAGATGAGGAGCAGCTGCCACCATCTCCGAGGAGAAGACGAGCTCCTGATGAAGAAGAAGAAGAAGAACATCAAGAACCCCTGCCATCCAGTCCAAAAAGAAGAAGAGTTTTAGAAAAAACTTCAGTCGACGAGAGGGAGAGGGATGATCATCAGCATCTGTCCAGACCAAGGAGCTATGTAGGATTGGATGACCTGAAGGATGAAATACCCGACGAAGATGACGCACCTACAGAAAATTTCGACCATTTAAAGCAGAATCCACCTGATAAACTCTGGTAAGTGGCCTCCTGTTAAATATTATCATAGAGCATGTAAAAAACCGCTGGCAATTCCTTGGCACTTTGCTTCCTCAAACTTAATTGATTGTTTCAATATGAAATTAATTTTAAATTTACTTATCTTTTTTTAATCAATATCTTAAAAAAGCTGTGATTTTAGTATTGATGAATTGTCAAAAGATAATTTTTTACTTAAATTACATATTTAGATTAAATTACAGTTTTTCACGTCTTTTATAACTATTGTTATAGATAAGTTATATCTAACATTCCAAAAAACCCTACAATGTGAAAGTAGATTTCGCCCTCGAGTGATTACTGCCCTCGCGAGAAGATTCTTCCCTCGGGTGATTTTTCCCGCGGGAAAAACTGCTACTTTCGTCCCTTGTTGCATAATGTACTATTCTGTCCGGATAAGCGGGTAAGAAAGTTTTTTTACCCGTTGACTACTTTTGTTGCCCGAGAAAAAATTTCTTTTTTGCCCGTTTATTTAAAAACTTATTTTAAAAAACGCAAAAATCCATACATGTGTTACAAAAAAATATGGTGTGACACACACACACACGCACACGCATACATGCGCACACACTAACTCACTCACACGCACGCACACACACTCACACGCAGGCACATACACACTCACTCGCACGCACGCACACACGTAAACACACTCACTCACACGCACGCACACACACATACGCGCATACGGACACACACGCATGCACATACACATACACGCGCACACACATGCACGCATGCATGCATGCATACACGCAGCACACATACACGCGCACGCACTCACACACGCACATTCATACAGACATTTTCTAAAAATAGTGTATGTTGATTCCTATTGTCTCAAAAAATATGTCTTTAGTGATTTTAGCAAAACTTTTTTATTACCATCCCAAAGCTTCCTCTGTGATGAAGCAAAATCAAATGAATTTAAAATAAAATATAAAATATATCAGGGAATCAGAGGACGGAGAATTCGATGGAAGGACCCACTATGACGAATACCCCGCGAAGTATTTGGAGGAGTGCCGACCTGACAGAGGAGGTGCAGAACCTTACCCGGACGATGACACGGAGATCGAAAGCGACGCCGAGAACAACAAGGATCATGACGACCACAGCAACACCATGATGGAGGACAACGGCCAGCCTGAGGATGGGACCGAAGAATTTCCGGACATCTACACATTTATAAAACACCAAGAAAAATACTAGCTTGCTACATATTTCTTTGCGTTTTATAAAGGCGACTTTATTTATGTTTTTACTTTTAGGGAAGTTCATATAAAAAGTACACGTTTATTATATTAGTAGCATTCTTTTTATATTATCACTTGCTGAAATTAACGTGGACTTTTTATATGAATAGAACGTTTTCTTACATTTTATATTTTATTTATTTGTTCATTTATTTAATAAATTCAATTATCAATTTACTAATCTTTTATTTTTTAATTATATTTTAATTTTTAATTACGTATTTAAATTAAAAAAAAATGTAAGGAAGCGTTGGAGGGGCAGAGAATGTTGGTTTTGCCTCACAGAGATAGGCAAGATCGGGGCCCTCTCACACATAAAAAAAAAATTCTTTTATTTTTGTTTGAAAAAATAGCAATATTGAGGTAAATTTTACATTACAAGAGAATAATTCTAATAACATTATAATTATTATAATTATTACCCAGACAGCAAAAAATGAATTTTTTCTAAGGATTTTTGTCGAACACTAAGAATACTTATGCATGTAAGTTAGAAAAGGATTCTTAAAGAGTTTGAAAAGAGTTCATAAAGAATTCTAACGTCTGCGACATTCATGAAATTTGTTTTGCCGTCTGGGAATTCTTTAGTGTTATTATTACTTCTATTAAAATAAAAATAATAATTGTTTTCAGATGCCGTTGAGAGACGTTAGAAAATAACTCTAGAACCGATCCAGCACGTACTGAGAGACGACGTCAAGGAATAAAGACCTCCGATTCAGCGACTGACCCAAGACTGAGGTAGACAAGCTGAGGCTGGGAGCGACAAAAATGACATCGTTTTCAGACTTGCAAGCTGAGCTTCAAGGAGGGCCTAGCAAAGGTAATTTATTCATCATTCTATTATAACTTTCCAACCCATAATGCAATAAAAATCTTATTTTTTTCGTTTGTTTTCAAAAGAGTTCATAACACTTCGAGCGCAGAAACGGTGTGTACCTGCCTGGAAGTGATAGCGATCTGCTGAATGGTTCCCAAGGTCATGCTGTTGTCGTACGAGCGCGTGGACATGCCTGCAAAACTCTCGATGACGCAGGGGCAACGAGAATGATGTTGAGTAGGAGGCTTCTTGCGAGTTGCAGCTCAGACAATCCCTGTTAAAAAATTGAAGCTGGATTTCAAGCTTGAAATTCAGCGATGAGGTTGAATCTGGTTTGATCGAACTTAAAATCCAGCTCGATTTCAAGCTCGAAATCAAATTCAAAAAATCCACCCTGATCGACCTACATTTCATGTTTGATCAAGCTGGATTCAACCTCATCGCTGAATTTCAAGTTCGATCGAGCCGGATTCAAACTCATCGCTGAATTTGAAGCTTGAGATTTAGCTTGATATTTTCAATAGGGGAACCTGCACAAGGCCTGCACCATTATTTACGTAAATATTTTCAGGGACTATATATATATAAAATTTCTTCATATATATATATATATATTCCACGTCGACCATGGAAGAAATTTTTTACATTTCGTTTTAAAATGTTTTTACTAGTTCAGAATAGTTAAAAAATGTATGCAAAAAAAAATTAGATCACAATACCCTAACTATGCAGAACTGTGGCCCTATTAAAAATAAAGTTTTTTTCAATTCTTAGAAACAGAGAAAACTTTAATAATTTTTAGCTCCAGATAGGTGCAATTTAGGTATTTACACATATACATTTTTATTATTTTTCTGTATATTTTTCTGTAAATTTTCTATAGAATATGCTAGCACTTTTTTAGGCCCTAATTACCACGTTTCTGATTGATTTATAAAAGATATACCGTTATATAGTAATAAGAGCTTCAAAATGAGACCAGGTAGACCATGGACCGAGCTTATTAACCGAAGTAACAGAATTTTGAAGGAAATCTACATTCAATTTGTATATCTATATATGAAGATTTCATTTATAAATGATATACCCTACATACATATAGATATATAAATTGTATGTAGATTTCTTTCAAAATGCTGTAACGTCAGTTATAAAGCTCGGTCCATGATCTACCTGCTCTCATTTTGAAGCTCTTATTACTACAAAATTTTGAGATTAAAATAAACTGCCGAAATTTTTTAAATAGCATATAACGGTATATCTTTTATAAACCAATCAGAAACGTGATAATTGGGGTCTGAAAAAAATGTCAGCATATTGTACAGAAAATTTACAGAAAAAAATGCATATATATATATATATATATATATATATATATATATATATATATATATATATATATATATATATATATATATATATATATATATATATATATATATATATGTAAATACCCAAATTGCACCTATCTCGAATTGAATTTTCTACTTTTCTAAAAATTTAAATAAACTTTATTTTTAGGGTCACGGTTCTGCAAGATTTGGGTCTTATGAGCTAAAATTTTATTTACATGCTTTTTTCACTATTCTGAACTAGTAAAAACATTTTCAGCGAAATGTAAAAAATTTCTTCACGGGTTTACGTGAAATATATATTATTATGAAATATTGAAATTCGTTCAGAATGAACTTTTACTACAGTTTTTTTTTATTAGTCTTGACGTTTCTTTCGTCTTTACAATACATCAGGAAAGTATAATACATTTTTAGGCCAATTTTTTATTTGAAAATTTTTATATATCAAATTTTTAAATTTTAAATCTCACCTGAGATTTTACCAGAGATCTCGCGTAAGATTTTGAGTAAAAATTCATGAGGTTTTCGCATGATATTTCACCTGAGATTTTTTGGTAGGGATATATAAATATATATATATATATATATATATAATCATGCGAAATATCATGCGAAAACCTCATGAATGTTTACTCAAAATCTCACACGAGATCTCTGGTAAGATCTCAGGTGAAATTTAAAATTTCAAAATTTTATATATAAAAATTTTCAAATAAAAATTGACCAAAAATGTATCATACTTTCCTGATGTATTGTAAAGACGAAACTTCAAGACTAATAAAAAAAACTGTAGTAAAAGTTCATTCTGAACGAATTTCAATATTTCATTAAGTGTACATATAATAACATGAGATTTTGGTATGAGATCTCAGGTGAGAATCTTACTTGAGATTATTCAGTAGGAGTATGTGAATAATCATAATTAAAGTATAAAATTATAATTAAATTTATATATTTACGTAAATAAATGGTATATATGTGTTATTATTGTATGTATATATCTGCTGCGGATTCCCGGAAAAACAACTCAAGTCCATTTTTTTGAAAATTGAGTTTTAAGCGATTTTAATATCTTTATATAGTATATTTTCAGATAAAAGTGCACAAAATCAAGAAAGTGTAAAAATAAGTAGCCTTATCTATGATTTATGATTTTTTTTACATTAGTTCAAATGGAAAATAAAAATTTTAAGTATTAGTATCTTCAAAACAGAAAAGTGGACTTATGTTGTTATTCTGCAAAACCATATATATATTACGTATTAACTTATTAATTTATTGTACAAAAATATTAAATATTTAAAGTATATAAATAAAAAATTACAAATATAAAATACAGTATTTTTATTATGATAAAATTATACATTTAATATAAATAATATATATATATATATATATATATATATATCGCCGTGCTAGCATATTGTCGGCAAATTGCACCGCACAGTGCTGACACGTTGCCGGCACGCGGGCCGCAGTACCAATCGCGCATGCAAATTGCGTCGGCAAAATGACGGCACTATGACGGCCCGCGTGCCAGGACCGCGGTCCTGCACCGTGCCGTCTCAGAAGCGGGGCAGGAATCCGTCACAATGCCGGACCGCGGGCGGCCCGCGGGCCGTCAGCGTGCCGACACAGTGCCGACTCAATGCTATCTGGGTTTGCGCGTTTCGACGTATCCCAGATAGCAGCCCGTGCCGAGCACGGCGTGCTGGCACGGCGTGACGAATTTGTGCCATCACTGTGCAGTCGCGGCGTGCTGTCCGATTCGGTGGCACGTCGTGACCGCCCTGTGCCGTCATCGTGCCGTCACGCAACATCACTTTTTTGAACTTTTAGATTCCAGCAGAATGACGGCACAGTGCAAGCCCGCCGTGTCGGGAAAATCGTGGCCGCAATATGACGGATTATGGACAGCACGACGTGCCATCAATATAATTATAAAAATATAATTTAATTGCATATTTAAGTTATTATTTCTATTACAAATAAAATTGATAATAATAGTAATGATTTGTTAATTTATTTATATGGGGCTCAATTGGTGTAATTGAATAAATAAATAAATATAAATAAATAAATAATAGTATAATTTTATGATTTATATTTTTATTAATAATAAATATATTTGTTTATAATTGAATATTAAAATTGATTTACATTATAAATTTAAAGTCTTGAAATAATTTCGAGCTTTCTGTTGTTTGAAGAAATATATCGCATCCCGCCATTGCAGTAATGTCCCTGGTTTCATGAAGACTTGATCTTCAATTGCAGACGCGCGCAATAAGTGAAATTGTTCTTAATAATTATAGCGGTATTATTGTAGTTATTAATTATTGTAGTTATCTGTGGTGTAATTTGGAATTCTGAATTATATAATTCGCCTGTGGCAAGTTTGTGGTGGACGTTCGAGAGGAAGTGCAGCTCGTCTTGAGGATCATCCTGGCGCGCGCACGTGCAATTGCAGTTCATAGTAAATAATTACTATCATTAATTATTTACATGCTGCAATTTGGATTTCCCAAGAGAACTGTGGCAACTTTCTGGACGTTTCAGGGTGAAGAGATTGTCTTTAGGATCACCCTGGCTGAGATGTAAAATTTTTTTATTTATAATTATTCTAATAATTATATTATGTTAATAAATAGGTTAGTTTTGACGAGGAAGGACGAGTGGCCAGGACGAGGAAGTGCGACGATGGATGCAGCAGGAGGGGTATCTGGGCTACGGTCCCCACGAAGGGGCACGAAGACGAGAGCTGCAAGGCCCAGGACGGCGTACTTGCGGCAGCAGCAGTGGCACGGTTAACCTCGAAGAGGTTATGTTTACATACAGCTTCCTACTGCATTCGTCCACTGCCAATATTATCAGGTGAGATTAGTGTTTAGTTTATCACTGTAATCTCCCCTTACTAATGCTGCGTTGTTTCTAGGTGTCTGGTGAGTGCTTCGGAGGTTAAATGAACACTCAAACTCTAAAATCCATGAATCTTCAAACATATGAAACCTACAACCCATGAACCGTCAAACCCCTGAACGCAAGACTTAGTTTTATAATTATTAAATTTTTCATTTCTTAAATATATCCTTTATGTTTAGGTCAACTACTTGATTTATCTTGGTGGTAGAAATACCGATGACTCTGACTTTGCAGTCAACACAGAGCTTCTGTGCAATGTTACTTGGCTTGGAGATAAGAAAAAAAATGTCACAAGACTACGTGATACCCGTTTTGTGTCAGCTTGTGAAGGTATATTGTTTTATATATTTTATTTTACTTGTCACACTAGACTTATTATATTAATTATGAATGTTTCCATTTTTGACCAGGGCCCTGAAAAGCCTTAAGCAATGTCTACGGCGTCTCGAAGAGATACGCAGAGACGTGCTACTGCCCGAAGAAAGAGATGAGGAGTAGCTGCCACCATCTCCGAGGAGAAGACGAGCTCCTGATGAAGAAGAAGAAGAAGAAGAAGAACATCAAGAACCCCTGCCATCCAGTCCAAAAAGAAGAAGAGTTTTTGAATGCGACATTCATGAAATTTGTTTTGCCGTCTGGGAATTCTTTAGTGTTATTATTACTTCTATTAAAATAAAAATAATAATTGTTTTCAGATGCCGTTGAGAGACGTTAGAAAATAACTCTAGAACCGATCCAGCACGTACTGAGAGACAACGTCAAGGAATAAAGACTGCCGATTCAGCGACTGACCCAAGACTGAGGTAGACAAGCTGAGGCTGGGAGCGACAAAAATGACATCGTTTTCAGACTTGCAAGCTGAGCTTCAAGGAGGGCCTAGCAAAGGTAATTTATTCATCATTCTATTATAACTTTCCAACCCATAATGCAATAAAAATCTTATTTTTTTGTTTGTTTTCAAAAGAGTTCATAACACTTCGAGCGCAGAAACGGTGTGTACCTGCCTGGAAGTGATAGCGATCTGCTGAATGGTTCCCAAGGTCATGCTGTTGTCGTACGAGCGCGTGGACATGCCTGCAAAACTCTCGATGACGCAGGGGCAACGAGAATGATGTTGAGTAGGAGGCTTCTTGCGAGTTGCAGCTCAGACAATCCCTGTTAAAAAATTGAAGCTGGATTTCAAGCTTGATATATATATATGTATATATATGTACATATATATATATATATATATATATGTATATATATATATATATATATATATATATATATATATATATATATATATATATATATATATATATATATATATATATATATATATATATATTCCACGTCGACCATGGAAGAAATTTTTTACATTTCGTTTTAAAATGTTTTTACTAGTTCAGAATAGTTAAAAAATGTATGCAAAAAAAATTTAGATCACAATACCCTAACTATGCAGAACTGTGGCCCTATTAAAAATAAAGTTTTTTTCAATTCTTAGAAACAGAGAAAACTTTAATAATTTTTAGCTCCAGATAGGTGCAATTTAGGTATTTACACATATACATTTTTATTATTTTTCTGTATATTTTTCTGTAAATTTTCTATAGAATATGCTAGCACTTTTTTTTAGGCCCTAATTACCACGTTTCTGATTGATTTATAAAAGATATACCGTTATATAGTAATAAGAGCTTCAAAATGAGACCAGGTAGACCATGGACCGAGCTTATTAACCGAAGTAACAGAATTTTGAAGGAAATCTACATACAATTTGTATATCTATATATGAAGATTTATTTTATAAATGATATACCGGGGCCTGCGGCGGCTCAGTCGGTAGAGTGTCGGATTCCCACGCCGGTGACCCGGGTTCGAATCCTAGTCTCTGCCGATTGATACAAGCACCTCTGTAAAAATTACATGTGCTTTGTTTACAAACACACCGCAGACCCCCGTCGTCGATTAGCACCACATGGAAGCACAAACATGGCGACGTTAAATAATAATAAAAAAAAAAAAAAAAAAAAATGATATACCCTACATACATATAGATATATAAATTGTATGTAGATTTCTTTCAAAATGCTGTAACGTCAGTTATAAAGCTCGGTCCATGATCTACCTGCTCTCATTTTGAAGCTCTTATTACTACAAAATTTTGAGATTAAAATAAACTGCCGAAATTTTTTAAATAGCATATAACGGTATATCTTTTATAAACCAATCAGAAACGTGACAATTGGGGTCTGAAAAAAATGTCAGCATATTGTACAGAAAATTTACAGAAAAAAATGCATATATATATGTAAATACCCAAATTGCACCTATCTCGAATTGAATTTTCTACTTTTCTAAAAATTTAAATAAACTTTATTTTTAGGGTCACGGTTCTGCAAGATTTGGGTCTTATGAGCTAAAATTTTATTTACATGCTTTTTTCACTATTCTGAACTAGTAAAAACATTTTCAGCGAAATGTAAAAAATTTCTTCACGGGTTTACGTGAAATATATATTATTATGAAATATTGAAATTCGTTCAGAATGAACTTTTACTACAGTTTCTCTATTAGTCTTGACGTTTCTTTCGCCTTTACAATACATCAGGAAAGTATAATACATTTTTAGGCCAATTTTTTATTTGAAAATTTTTATATATCAAATTTTTAAATTTTAAATCTCACCTGAGATCTTACCAGAGATCTCGTGTAAGATTTTGAGTAAAAATTCATGAGGTTTTCGCATGATATTTCACCTGAGATTTTTTGGTAGGGATATATATATATATATATATATATATATATATATATATATATATATATATATATATATATATATATATAATCATGCGAAATATCATGCGAAAACCTCATGAATGTTTACTCAAAATTTCACACGAGATCTCTGGTAAGATCTCAGGTGAGATTTAAAATTTCAAAATTTGATATATAAAAATTGACCAAAAATGTATTATACTTTCCTGATGTATTGTAAAGACGAAAGAAACTTCAAGACTAATAAAAAAAACTGTAGTAAAAGTTCATTCTGAACGAATTTCAATATTTTATTAAGTGTACATATAATAACATGAGATTTTGGTATGAGATCTCAGGTGAGAATCTTACTTGAGATTATTCAGTAGGAGTATGTGAATAATCATAATTAAAGTATAAAATTATAATTAAATTTAAATATTTACGTAAATAAATGGTATATATATGTTATTATTGTATGTATATATCTGCTGCGGATTCCCGGAAAAACAACTCAAGTCCATTTTTTTAAAATTGAGTTTTAAGCGATTTTAATATCTTTATATAGTATATTTTCAGATAAAAGTGCACAAAATCAAGAAAGTGTAAAAATAAGTAGCCTTATCTACTATTTATGATTTTTTTTACATTAGTTCAAATGGAAAATAATAATTTTAAGTATTAGTATCTTCAAAACAGAAAAGTGGACTTATGTTGTTATTCTGCAAAACCATATATATATTATGTATTAACTTATTAATTTATTGTACAAAAATTAAATATTTAAAGTATATAAATAAAAAATTACAAATATAAAATACAGTATTTTTATTATGATAAAATTATACATTTAATATAAATAATATATATATATATATATATATATATATATATATATATATATATATATATATATATATATATATATATATATATATATATATATATATATATCGCCGTGCTGGCATATTGTCGGCAAATTGCACCGCACAGTGCTGACACGTTGCCGGCACGCGGGCCGCAGTACCAATCGCGCATGCAAATTGCGTCGGCAAAATGACGGCACTATGACGGCCCGCGTGCCAGGACCGCGGTCCTGCACCGTGCCGTCTCAGAAGCGGGGCAGGAATCCGTCACAATGCCGGACCGCGGGCGGCCCGCGGGCCGTCAGCGTGCCGACACAGTGCCGACTCAATGCTATCTGGGTATGAAATTATCCCAGATAGCATTGAGTCGGCACTGTGTCGGCACGCTGACGGCCCGCGGGCCGCCCGCGGTCCGGCATTGTGACGGATTCCTGCCCCGCTTCTGAGACGGCACGGTGCAGGAACGCGGTCCTGGCACGCGGGCCGTCATAGTGCCGTCATTTTGCCGACGCAATTTGCATGCGCGATTGGTACTGCGGCCCGCGTGCCGGCAACGTGTCAGCACTGTGCGGTGCAATTTGCCGACAATATGCCAGCACGGCGATATATATATATATATATATATTATTTATATTAAATGTATAATTTTATCATAATAAAAATACTGTATTTTATATTTGTAATTTTTTATTTATATACTTTAAATATTTATATTATATTTGTAATTTTTTATTTATATACTTTAAATATTTAATTTTTGTACAATAAATTAATAAGTTAATACATAATATATATATATATATATATATATATATATATATATATATATATATATATATATATATATATATATATATATATATATATATATATATATATGGTTTTGCAGAATAACAACATAAGTCCACTTTTCTGTTTTGAAGATACTAATACTTAAAATTTTTATTTTCCATTTGAACTAATGTAAAAAAAATCATAAATAGTAGATAAGGCTACTTATTTTTACACTTTCTTGATTTTGTGCACTTTTATCTGAAAATATACTATATAAAGATATTAAAATCGCTTAAAACTCAATTTTAAAAAAAATGGACTTGAGTTGTTTTTCCGGGAATCCGCAGCAGATATATACATACAATAATAACATATATATACCATTTATTTACGTAAATATTTAAATTTAATTATAATTTTATACTTTAATTATGATTATTCGCATACTCCTACTGAATAATCTCAAGTAAGATTCTCACCTGAGATCTCATACCAAAATCTCATGTTATTATATGTACACTTAATGAAATATTGAAATTCGTTCAGAATGAACTTTTACTACAGTTTTTTTTATTAGTCTTGAAGTTTCTTTCGTCTTTACAATACATCAGGAAAGTATAATACATTTTTGGTCAATTTTTATTTGAAAATTTTTATATATCAAATTTTGAAATTTTAAATCTCACCTGAGATCTTACCAGAGATCTCGTGTGAAATTTTGAGTAAACATTCATGAGGTTTTCGCATGATATTTCGCATGATTATATATATATATATATATATTTTTATATATCCCTACCAAAAAATCTCAGGTGAAATATCATGCGAAAACCTCATGAATTTTTACTCAAAATCTTACACGAGATCTCTGGTAAGATCTCAGGTCAGATTTAAAATTTAAAAATTTGATATATAAAAATTTTCAAATAAAAAATTGGCCTAAAAATGTATTATACTTTCCTGATGTATTGTAAAGGCGAAAGAAACGTCAAGACTAATAGAGAAACTGTAGTAAAAGTTCATTCTGAACGAATTTCAATATTTCATAATAATATATATTTCACGTAAACCCGTGAAGAAATTTTTTACATTTCGCTGAAAATGTTTTTACTAGTTCAGAATAGTGAAAAAAGCATGTAAATAAAATTTTAGCTCATAAGACCCAAATCTTGCAGAACCGTGACCCTAAAAATAAAGTTTATTTAAATTTTTAGAAAAGTAGAAAATTCAATTCGAGATAGGTGCAATTTGGGTATTTACATATATATATGCATTTTTTTCTGTAAATTTTCTGTACAATATGCTGACATTTTTTTCAGACCCCAATTATCACGTTTCTGATTGGTTTATAAAAGATATACCGTTATATGCTATTTAAAAAATTTCGGCAGTTTATTTTAATCTCAAAATTTTGTAGTAATAAGAGCTTCAAAATGAGAGCAGGTAGATCATGGACCGAGCTTTATAACTGACGTTACAGCATTTTGAAAGAAATCTACATACAATTTATATATCTATATGTATGTAGGGTATATCATTTATAAAAGAAATCTTCATATATAGATATACAAATTGTATGTAGATTTCCTTCAAAATTCTGTTACTTCGGTTAATAAGCTCGGTCCATGGTCTACCTGGTCTCATTTTGAAGCTCTTATTACTATATAACGGTATATCTTTTATAAATCAATCAGAAACGTGGTAATTAGGGCCTAAAAAAAGTGCTAGCATATTCTATAGAAAATTTACAGAAAAATATACAGAAAAATAATAAAAATGTATATGTGTAAATACCTAAATTGCACCTATCTGGAGCTAAAAATTATTAAAGTTTTCTCTGTTTCTAAGAATTGAAAAAAACTTTATTTTTAATAGGGCCACAGTTCTGCATAGTTAGGGTATTGTGATCTAAATTTTTTTTGCATACATTTTTTAACTATTCTGAACTAGTAAAAACATTTTAAAACGAAATGTAAAAAATTTCTTCTATGGTCGACGTGGAATATATATATATATATATATATATATATATATATATATATATATATATATATATATATATATATATATATATATATGAAGAAATTTGATATATATATAGTCCCTGAAAATATTTACGTAAATAATGGTGCAGGCCTTGTGCAGGTTCCCCTATTGAAAATATCAAGCTAAATCTCAAGCTTCAAATTCAGCGATGAGTTTGAATCCGGCTCGATCGAACTTGAAATTCAGCGATGAGGTTGAATCCAGCTTGATCAAACTTGAAATGTAGGTCGATCAGGGTGGATTTTTTGAGTTTGATTTCGAGCTTGAAATCGAGCTGGATTTTAAGTTCGATCAAACCAGATTCAAGCTCATCGCTGAATTTCAAGCTTGAAATCCAGCTTCAATTTTTTAACAGGGATTGCCTGAGCTGCAACTCGCAAGAAGCCTCCTACTCAACATCATTCTCGTTGCCCCTGCGTCATCGAGAGTTTTGCAGGCATGTCCACGCGCTCGTACGACAACAGCATGACCTTGGGAACCATTCAGCAGATCGCTATCACTTCCAGGCAGGTGCACACCGTTTCTGCGCTCGAAGTGTTATGAACTCTGTTGAAAAAACCGAAAAAAATAAGATTTTTATTGCATTATGGGTTGGAAAGTTATAATAGAATGATGAATAAATTACCTTTGCTAGGCCCTCCTTGAAGCTCAGCTTGCAAGTCTGAAAACGATGTCATTTTTGTCGCTCCCAGCCTCAGCTTGTCTACCTCAGTCTTGGGTCAGTCGCTGAATCGGCAGTCTGTATTCCTTGACGTCGTCTCTCAGTACGTGCTGGATCGGTTCTAGAGTTATTTTCTAACGTCTCTCAACGGCATCTGAAAACAATTATTATTTTTATTTTAATAGTAATAGAATTCTTTATGAACTCTTTTCAAACTCTTTAAGAATCCTTTTCTAACTTACATGCATAAGTATTCTTAGTGTTCGAAAAAAATCCTTAGAAAAAATTCATTTTTTGCTGTCTGGGTAATAATTATAATAATTATAATGTTATTAGAATTATTCTCTTGTAATGTAAAAATTACCTCAATATTGCTATTTTTTCAAACAAAAATAAAAGAATTTTTTTTTATGTGTGAGAGGGCCCCGATCTTGCCTATCTCTGTGAGGCACAACCAACATTCTCTGCCCCTCCAACGCTTCCTTACATTTTTTTTTAATTTAAATACGTAATTAAAAATTAAAATATAATTAAAAATTAAAATATAATTAAAAAATAAAAGATTAGTAAATTGATAATTGAATTTATTAAATAAATGAACAAATAAATAAAATATAAAATGTAAGAAAACGTTCTATTCATATAAAAAGTCCACGTTAATTTCAGCAAGTGATAATATAAAAAGAATGCAAACTAATATAATAAACGTGTACTTTTTATATGAACTTCCCTAAAAGTAAAAACATAAATAAAGTCGCCTTTATAAAACGCAAAGAAATATGTAGCAAGCTAGTATTTTTCTTGGTGTTTTATAAATGTGTAGATGTCCGGAAATTCTTCGGTCCCATCCTCAGGCTGGCCGTTGTCCTCCATCATGGTGTTGCTGTGGTCGTCATGATCCTTGTTGTTCTCGGCGTCGCTTTCGATCTCCGTGTCATCGTCCGGGTAAGGTTCTGCACCTCCTCTGTCAGGTCGGCACTCCTCCAAATACTCCGCGGGGTATTCGTTATAGTGGGTCCTTCCATCGATTTCTCCGTCCTCTGATTCCCTGATATATTTTATATTTTATTTTAAATTCATTTGATTTTGCTTCATCACAGAGGAAGCTTTGGGATGGTAATAAAAAAGTTTTGCTAAAATCACTAAAGACATATTTTTTGAGACAATAGGAATCAACATACACTATTTTTAGAAAATGTCTGTATGAATGTGCGTGCGTGAGTGCGTGCGCGTGTATGTGTGCTGCGTGTATGCATGCATGCATGCGTGCATGTGTGTGCGCGTGTATGTGTATGTGCATGCGTGTGTGTCCGTATGCGCGTATATGTGTGTGCGTGCGTGTGAGTGAGTGTGTATGTGCCTGCGTGTGAGTGTGTGTGCGTGCGTGTGAGTGAGTTAGTGTGTGCGCATGTATGCGTGTGCGTGTGTGTGTGTCACACCATATTTTTTTGTAACACATGTATGGATTTTTGCGTTTTTAAAATAAGTTTTTAAATAAACGGGCAAAAAAGAAATTTTTTGGCGGGCAACAAAAGTAGTCAACGGGTAAAAAAACTTTTTTACCCGCTTATCCGGACAGAATAGTACATTATGCAACAAGGGACGAAAGTAGCAGTTTTTCCCGCGGGCAGTAATCACCCGAGGGAAGAATCTTCTCGCGAGGGCAGTAATCACTCGAGGGCGAAATCTACTTTCACATTGTAGGGTTTTTTGGAATGTTAGATATAACTTATCTATAACAATAGTTATAAAAGGCGTGAAAAACTGTAATTTAATCTAAATATGTAATTTTAGTAAAAAATTATCTTTTGACAATTCATCAATACTAAAAACACAGCTTTTTTAAGATATTGATTAAAAAAAGATAAGTAAATTTAAAATTAATTTCATATTGAAACAATCAATTAAGTTTGAGGAAGCAAAGTGCCAAGGAATTGCCAGCGGTTTTTTACATGTTCTATGATAATATTTAACAGGAGGCCACTTACCAGAGTTTATCAGGTGGATTCTGCTGTAAATGGTCGAAATTTTCTGTAGGTGCGTCATCTTCGTCGGGTATTTCATCCTTCAGGTCATCCAATCCTACATAGCTCCTTGGACTGGACAGATGCTGATGATCATCCCTCTCCCTCTCGTCGTCTGAAGTTTTTTCTAAAACTCTTCTTCTTTTTGGACTGGATGGCAGGGGTTCTTGATTTTCTTCTTCTTCTTCTTCTTCTTCATCAGGAGCTCGTCTTCTCCTCGGAGATGGTGGCAGCTGCTCCTCATCTCTCTCTTTCTTTGGGCAGTAGCTCGTCTCTGCGTATCTCTTCGAGACGCCGTAGACATTGCTTAAGGCTTTTCAGGGCCCTGGTAAAAAATGGAAACATTCATAATTAATATAATAAGTCTAGTGTGACAAGTAAAATAAAATATATAAAACAATATACCTTCACAAGCTGACACAAAACGGGTATCACGTAGTCTTGTGACATTTTTTTTCTTATCTCCAAGCCAAGTAACATTGCACAGAAGCTCTGTGTTGACTGCAAAGCAATTTTTTAAAAAAATTGCTTAAGAGTCATCGGTATTTCTACCACCAAGATAAATCAAGTAGTTGACCTAAAAATAAACGATATATTTAAGAAATGAAAAATTTAATAATTATAAAACTAAGTCTTGCGTTCGGGGGTTTGACGGTTCATGGGTTGTAGGTTTCATATGTTTGAAGATTCATGGATTTTAGAGTTTGAGTGTTCATTTAACCTCCGAAGCACTCACCAGACACCTAGAAACAACGCAGCATTAGTAAGGGGAGATTACAGTGATAAACTAAACACTAATCTCACCTGATAATATTGGCAGTGGACGAATGCAGTAGGAAGCTGTATGTAAACATAACCTCTTCGAGGTTGACCGTGCCACTGCTGCTGCCGCAAGTACGCCGTCCTGGGCCTTGCAGCTCTCGTCTTCGTGCCCCTTCGTGGGGACCGTAGCCCAGATACCCCTCCTGCTGCATCCATCGTCGCACTTCCTCGTCCTGGCCACTCGTCCTTCCTCTTCAAAACTAACCTATTTATTAACATAATATAATTATTAGAATAATTATAAATAAAAAAATTTTACATTTCAGCCAGGGTGATCCTCAAGACAATCTCTTCACTCTGAAACGTCCAGAAAGTTGCCACAGTTCTCTTGGGAAATCCAAATTGCAGCATGTAAATAATTAATGATAGTAATTATTTACTATGAACTGCAATTGCACGTGCGCGCGCCAGGATGATCCTCAAGACGAGCTGCACTTCCTCTCGAACGTCCACCACAAACTTGCCACAGTCGAATTATATAATTCAGAATTCCAAATTACACCACAGATAACTACAATAATTAATAACTACAATAATACCGCTATAATTATTAAGAACAATTTCACTTATTGCGCGCGTCTGCAATTGAAGATCAAGTCTTCATGAAAGCAGGGAGATTACTGCAATGGCGGGATGCGATATATTTCTTCAAACAACAGAAAGCTCGAAATTATTTCAAGACTTTAAATTTATAATGTAAATCTATTTTAATATTCAATTATAAACAAATATATTTATTATTAATAAAAATATAAATCATAAAATTATACTATTATTTATTTATTTATATTTATTTATTTATTCAATTACATCAATTGAGCCCCATATAAATAAATTAACAAATCATTACTATTATTATCAATTTTATTTGTAATAGAAATAATAACTTAAATATGCAATTAAATTATATTTTTATAATTATATTGATGGCACGTCGTGCTGTCCATAATCCGTCACATTGCTGCCACGATTTTCCCGACACGACGGGCTTGCACTGTGCCGTCATTCTGCTGGAATCTAAAAGTTAAAAAAAGTGATGTTGCGTGACGGCACGATGACGGCACAGGGCGGTCACGACGTGCTACCCAATCGGACAGCACGCCGCGACTGCACAGTGATGGCACAAATTCGTCACGCCGTGCCAGCACGTCGTGCTCGGCACGGGCTGCTATCTGGGATAGGGAATACGCGATTCCCAAGTATCGCGACGTGTCATTACGTCACACTTCACACTCGAGTTCGCGTTCGGTCCACCAGGTCGGCGCCACCCACCACTCTCTCTCTCTCTCTCTCTAACATTCAGTATACTCATCACCTGGCGCTCGCATCATCCATCCGGCGTAGCGTCCATGACCGAAAGTCGGCGCCGTCGCCGATGTCCCGCACGCGCGCTGCAGGCCGCCAGTAGTAGCCGGCAAAGCGTGCTTTCGAACGTTTTGCACTCACTCGCTGCAGGGCTCTCTCTCTCTCTCTCCCACACACACACAGACGCACACGCGCGCGCGCGCGCACACGGACAAAATCAAATAAAAAGAAAGAAAAAAAAAAAGGGGAAAAAATGGCGGAACAAAGTGTTGACGGCTCGCCGACGGCCGACGATTCCTCCCCGGCGACGAAGAAGATGAAGCTCGCGGCCGGCGCCGAGGCCGGCGCCGAGGACAACGGCAACAGCGAGGAGGCCCAGAAGGACGAGAAGACCGAGGAGTCGAGCGTCCACGAGGCGGCGCTCAATCTCTCGAGCTTCACGATGACGCGCGTCCTCAACGTCAACAGCATCATGAAGCAGATCTTCGTCGAGGGGACGTTCAAGGGCCACGAGGCCCCGGCCGTCGTCATACTCGAGAAGAAGAGCTTCCCCGAGGACGAGATCTTCCTCAAGAGGGGCTTCTTCAACGAGGGCACGATCATTAGGAAGCTCTTCAGCAACGACGTGTACGGGAACTACGAGTGCTTTCCCACCAGGGAACATAATGGTAAGGAACATTCGCGCGCAAGGCCTGGAAACAAGAGAGAAAGAAGGAGTAATTGTGCGGCTCTTGGCTTTTTGTAGAGTTGTGCACCTGGTGCCGGTTGGTAACGTAGACGACTCGTTGGGTTTGTTGGATGTACCAGGGTTTTTCTTTCTTTTTTTTTTTAGAACGTTTTGTTCCGTTTCTCCTTTTGGTTGTTTGTTTTCTAGTCGGCGCGGTGAGGGTAATAACACGGTATCGGCTTTTTTTTCCTCGTCGTTCTGGAGGAAATGCGAGGGCTGACAGTTGCGAGGGAATTTCGCTTTATTTATTCTTTACAGAGATTTATTGAGATATTGCTTTTCAAACAGATCTATAGCTTGAGATGCTGGAGTACCGTGGGAGTTTCCTTTGTTTTCATAAGTTTATATTTAGGGGGTATGAAAATATCTAGATATTTGCTTCAGTCACCCTAGATTTTCTATGCAATTTAGTTATTTTATAAATTGAAGCAAAGGATTTGTTTATTTTATTTTTTCGTTCAAATTTTATTTAAACTTCTTCTTTTATAGTTGTGTGTAGTTAAAAATAGAGGTAGTTACAAAAATATCTGAAAAGAAAATTAAACATGTTATGTGATAACATATTTCTATAATCATTAATGATATATTTTTGTTACACAACTAAACAGGTTTGAATACAACAATAATTCATCCAGCAAGTCAAAAGCATTTGGATAAATTTATGAGAAAAGAGCTGTACATTGTAAATGAAACATATGAGATTTATGAAAAAGTTACGCTGCCATACTTGGAGAGCAATCATTTTTCTCTGCTGGTAAGTCACAAACTAGTTTTGTAAAATAAATAAACAAAAAATAGTTTTGTTTATATTTGTATTGATCAAAAACATTTACTTCTAGTGGGTGGACAACATCTTGAATCACAAGGTAGAATTTGATAAAATTATTTATGAGGATAAAGATAAAGAGAAAGGATTTGTAATGCTCCCAGACTTAAAGTGGGATGGACAATTGGCAATGTTACGCATACTGGCTTTAGCAAAAATAAGAATAAAATCTCTCAGAGAGCTAAACGACACTCATCTACCATTACTTAAAAACATTCGAGATGCTGGAACAGATATAATAATGAAAAAGTACAACTTGCCAGCATCTCAACTTAGAATTTATTTACATTATCAGCCATCATACTATCATTTACATGTGCATTTCTCATATTTAATGTTTGAAACACCAGGTATTTAACATTTTTTATTTATTTATAGAACAACATTAAAAACAAAAATAATAACATCTTTTTATTTATAGGGATTTACTGCGAAAAGGCCCATTTACTTTCTACTGTTATTAGCAACATAGAAATTGCATCAGACTACTATCAAAAGGCTGTTCTATCATTTGTCGTAAAAAAGGATGATCCATTATGCAAAAAGTATCAAGAAAATGGTGTATTAACTGTGATTGATAGTCCAGCAGACAATTAAAAAGAGAAAATGTGTATATTAGGAAATTATTTTTATCCTTAAATTAATTAGCATTTTGTATTGACGAGGAAGTCTTCTGAATCATAATACCAAATAAATTGTGATGAGATATGAAACTTTTTATACAATCATAAAACTATTCGATTTCTTAAAGACATTTTATTATTGAACTTTTTACAATATGTATATATATATATATATTGTAGAACTTATCTATTTAAAATATAACGGAATGCTTGATTCAGTATACTATTATTCTATAATGTTCAACTTATGAAACACCACAGTCAAATGTATCGACAATCACAGTCTTGAGGCATGTGATGTTTCTACTTTGGCAATGAATTTGTGCATTTAAATGAAATATAATTTGTGGTAGCATTCTTCAATGAAACGATTTTAGCAGTCATTTTAGCATGTATTTTGATAGAAATTTTGAAATACCAAAAAAATTTAAAAAGGTTGTGATTTTAAATGAGGCACATTATAATAAACATGACATCATTTAAAGTAAAAAATCATTAAATTATGATACATTCATCAAAAATTAAAATAAACAATTATTCTTGCATTTTCACACAGCATGAGTCATGAGGTACAGTTTTTTTCGTTTCTTTTTTCAAAAATTGCACTGTGGTTAAATACATTATTCCTTATTGTAAAAATATATGTCTTAAGTTGAAATAAAAAATACTTGTCAGTTGTCAAATACAGTACGTTTTGCGTGTCAAATCACAATATTAAAATACAAGGAATTCTTGATACCTGTCTGTCAGTAGACAATGCGTTATATTCGATGAATTATTTTACAAATGGCGCTTAGAATGTAACGCGAGCTCTCAGTCGCTTTTGATCCTCTTGTCGTTTTCTCTTTAGGTACATCTTTTTAAGTGACAGCCCCTTCAATGACTAGTTGTATTCGGTTTGGCCAAGCAGGCGTAAGCTATGCGCTGACTGTGTGCTTAAGTCATCTCTTTCTTCGTTTTGACAATAGTCTAGAAAACAATGACACAAGTTTTAAAATGATGCATAATAATATCTAGTTTATTGATTAGCAGATATTTACCTCATGTTTTCACCCTGGAATTTGATTTTAAAAAACCGTTTCGGGATTTTCCGTTTCTTAAAGTACCATTACTTTTACTCTTTAGTTTATCAAACATCACGTCATCCGAATCTGTATCAGATTCTGACAAAACCATTTTATGGGCTGAAACTTGAAAAGAAAATTTGATTACATTTCAAGATTGCTTGTAGAATCGAAAGGTTTTTTTAATGGAAGTATAAAATAACTGGTAATTACATGTAGTGCTCTCGTCTTCTGGTTCAGGCTGCAGTAAAGAATAGCGGGCGGGTTTCTTCTTAGGGCGTAAAAGTCGGCGTTTTCCGTAACATATCCTTTGACAAAAGCAAACCATTCCCCAAACGAATCCAACCCAACAAACCACGAGTGAAAGTAGAGCTATGATTACATATAAAATACTCCAATCTGAAAGAATAAATAAAAATTAAATGCTAATAGACGTAATAAAATTTTTAAAAATAAAAGTAGATCATACCACAATTAGACTCTCCATTTCTAAAATATAATTGTATAAGATTTTGCATCCAAAATGCTTCACACAGGCATTGCCTAGTTTCTTGATCACATGTGCCATGTCCTATTTACAAAATTGATATAATTAAACACATTTTTTAAATATCATATTGTGAATGTTTCGTTTATATTACTTACCTGAACAGTTGTTTTGACAAATAGCAGTGTCCACGTTTGCCACTGACAATTGCAAGATCCCAGAATCTTGTCTAAGTTTTTCTTTCAATTTATTGACTACTTCTGGTCCTGTCATTGTTGATTTACCTCCCTTCTTTTCAACGTAAAATACCAGAACGACTCTTCCGGAATGAGGCTCTGCTCTCAGAGTTCTAACAACGATTGAGGTTTCCTCGCGAAGCAACATCTGCAGTTTAACAACTAATGAATCTTTTTGAGATTCCGTTAAAAGATGAGCCCCAATATTCAATGTTAGCTCTACCAAATTAAGGAGTTGCAAATCTGAAAAGTAAATAGGTTTTAGTCTTTTTGATTATTCTTTAATATTATTTTTTTTTATTAATTTATGCTCGTTACTAACCAGGTTTAACTATCACTGATGCAGTGTCTTCACTGTTTAAACCCTGATCATCTGTAACTTTCAACCTAAAGACATACCGACCTGGGACTACATCTGTTACCTAAAGAAAATATTTACGATTACAAATTTAAAATTGCTTGAAAAATAGTTAAATTTAATAAAACGGCATATTACCATTAAAATTGGTGATTTATCAGTTCCTTCAACAATATTTCCAATGGCCAAACTTATTGGGTCTCTGGTCCATAACCATTGTTTAATTTTCAAGTCATCTGTTGATTGGGAACCATTTATAATAAGTGCATTAACAGGCGCGACTACTGTTTGATCTCCACCAGCATTTGCTTTAGGAGGCGCATTTTTATCTATAAAAAATCGTATGCCATATTAGTAAAATTCATCATAGTATAACCCTAGTGGAAACAAACTTTGTATACCAAAGTTTGTCTATGTTTGGCTCAGTGCATCATAATATGCCATCAGAGTTTGTCAGAGTACGCCAAACGTCGGAAAAACGTGTCAAATTGGCCGTTTTTGCACACTTTTGGCAAACTTTAGTACACTTGGCAAACTTCGGCATAACCGATTTTGACATTAAAATATATATTCTAGTGCAGTTTTCCGGCACTGCATAGTTAAGTAAAATCTTGCGCAGTTAGGCATAATTCGGTTGTAAAAACAAAAATATTTCTGCCGGCATGAATTTATTTAGTAGAAATCGCAAGCCAATGTATAATGCATTTTGAATTTTTATAATTGAACTTTATTTGAAAAAGTTAGTGTTCTAAAGTTTCTTTATGACGTTACGATCATAACGAGATCAAAGGTGACGCCGTATGATCCTAACGTCATCAAAAACTTTGAAGCGTCATATCTCTTTCAATTTTTAAGATATAGATAAAATTTCAAAAGTTTATAAAGGAAATATACTACGATCTATTCAAACATAGTGTTAGAAAAAGATGCTTTTTAACCCACTTCAGCATACTTTGGCAAACTTTGGCATTTGATGGCAAACTTTGGCAAACTGGAATAACTGATTTTCTACTATATATTCTACTACAGTTAAAAAAATTGGTTATGCAAAAGTTTGCTGAAGTTTGTCAAAGTTTGTCGAAAGTGTACCTAAATTTGCCATATTTCTGTCAAAACGGCCAATTTGACACGTTTTTCCGACGTTCGGCGTACTCTGGTTATCTCTAGCAAACTTTGGCACAAAAATCATTTCCACTTGGGAAGTTTGGATTTTGCTTTCTTACTAATGCAAATTTAAATTCTTACTCTGTGTAACTTTGAGTTGTACAGTGTTCGAGTCTTTGTTACCATTATCGTCAATAACAGTTAATTTGAAGGAATAATCTCCTTTCGTTAATTTTGTAATATTAGTAATGGACTCGTTGGCAGCTGTGAATGCTACTTTACTGGGGCCTCCAATTTGCTCCCAATGATAAGAAACTATTTTAATATCATCTTTGCTTCTCGTGCCGTTCAGCACGGCCTGCGTTTCCGGTAGCGCGATCGTGATGTCGTCACCGGCATCAGCTTCGAAAATAATTTTTTTATTATAAAACAAAATGCGTTATAAGCGCCCAAATATCTATTTTAATATTCTCTAGAAAATTATTTACTTCAGACTATTAAACATTTATTAGTTTGAACATTGTTTTATTTCATTCATCAAATGTTTATTAAAATAGAGTAAATATTAGTTGGATTAAATAAATGATATCTGGAGAGTATTGAAATAAACACTCGGACACTAAAAGCAGAAAGAAAAGGAAAGCGAACCTTTAGGAGGCTTATTAGTGGGCGGTTTTACGAATACGTGCACCTCCGACGTCGACGACTGCTCCGAATCGTCGGTGACTTTGAGTACAAAAGTATACATTCCCTCCTCCAAATTGGACAAGGACAAGTACGGCGTCCTCGTGTTTTGCATGTCGACGGCCTTGTTCTCGTCCGAGGGACTCTTCGTCCATTCCCAGCTGGCGATGCCCCTGTCGTCGGTGCTCAAGTTGCCGTTCAGTGTGTGAGTATTCTGAGGCAGATAGATTATCACGTCTTGGCCGGCATTGGCACTTGGTGGATAGTCGGTGATCTTTAGAACTGTTATGTTAGCCGTCGTGAAGTTCGTCACGTGATCCGAGTCCTCCACGGTCAATCTGAGAATAGGATATTTTACGTTGTAATAATGAATCAGGGCAGATCTATAGGAAAATTGATACACACTTGAAGGTATAATTTCCAGCGATGAGATTGTCTAATTGAAGGGTTGGGGTGTCAACGAGGCTTGGCTGATATCCAATTGGACCCTGCTGTAATTCCCAGTGGTAAGAGATAATTTTGTCGTCATCCTTGCTCGCTGAGCCGTCCAACACGGCGCCGGTATTCGGTAACTTAACAATTTGAGACGCTGGCGATATCACGGGAATCGGAGCTTGATTTATACGCTTAGCTGATAAAAAGAAGAAAAAATCATGAGTGCATTTGAGATTTTTTAAGGTATGTATCTAATGTAATAATAAATCTTACGAGGAAATACAGTGACGTTTGCATAAGCTTCGCCAAAGCTATTTAGTCCATTGACGGTCACTTTGAATTTGTACAATCCTTCGGATAAGTTGCTCAACTTAACGGTCCTTTGATTTTGATCAGTCATTGTGCCGGTGTGTGCTTCTGGTTGACTTAGCAGTGTCCACGCGTAATTATAATGGCCGTTTACTTGCTCTTCGGATGGCACCGTGAAGGCTGATAATGTTACTTCGTTCTCTGGTAGACGTACCTCCTTAGACATCGTTTTCACAAATATCTGCTTCACTGGTGGCTTAACAGAGGTGCGTGGATCTTTCAAGATATGGGGTTCTATCATTTCTGGTGTAACAGCAAGATCAAGATCTTGAAGTTCCTGAAATGAACTGCAAATACCTGCAACATTTGAGAAAATATTGTAGTGTACGATGCTATCGATAATTGTAAATTGAAAAATGAAAATCTGTTTACCAGCAAGGTTTCTTTTATAGCCACGTGTGCATTCACATGTTCCCGTGTCAGCCTTTTTGTTATTTTTTATGCATAGTTCATTTTCTGCACAATCTTCCGAACTGCTGCAACTGAGCAAATTTGCTCCAAAAAATGAAAGTTCTGGTTCTGTTCCATCTGACATCATTGAACTAAACCAAAGGTATGAAAATAATTAAAAATATATCATTCAACATATTTTTATTTAAGAGTTAAAGATCATGCTATTAAATTTGCATTTAAAGGAACTGAAATCAAATATTAAAAATAAAGAGTTATTATTAATATTGATTGATTAGCGAATCATGTGATAAATGATTATCTGAATTTCATATCTTTCTATAGAAAACAAAATATATACATATGGATAATACATACCCAGATACATCATTTCCTTGATCCAAGAAGTCACTCCAGACTTCATCTTCTTCAACAGGCTTAACGAGCACCATACTTGGAGGATTCGTATTAGCTAAATCTGGGCGATAGAGAGGCGTACACAGTTTTGACGAGAAGCACTGCACATGGTAACAGGACATATTGTACATCAAAGCCACATGACAGGTCGGTCGACTGCAGCACGCAGCTACGCAATGCCTCATTTCGGACAAGTTGGGCTGTTTGGTGAAATCTCCACCTGTTAGATTACCACTAGGAGCATAACTCGTGAAGACTCGTGGATACAAGGCAGGACACAGTATCTGCCACTTGCTCTCCCAGTCCGAATAGACGCTGCTGCAACTTCCGAGGAAGAGCAGGTATAAACCAATATAATGGACTTTTAACATATTGCTGTAACAAAAGAAAACAAAATTATCATTATAAACATTTTAAATATTAGAATATAGTAAACATATGCTTTGAAAATATCATTAAAAAAATTAGTAGCATACAGCCAAATTACGTAGATTTTGGAACTTGCTACCCAACAAAATTATGATTCCTTTTCTAATGTTAAATAAAGAGCAAAAAGAATTTCTACCATTTTAATAATCTTTTCTGAGATAGCGTGGGGAAATACATACCCACATACAAACATCTAGCCAAAATTAAAAAAAAATTTTAACAAAATATTAGACGATTCACTTAATTGGCTTTTAATTGGTTTATAATATTTTTAGCATCTTTAATTGGTCTATCATCTTACTCGGAATAATTTATATATGTATCGATTAATTTATATTTTACTATAAGTATCAATGTAACTTATGTAATGATTAAACCTCGTACTATTTGTTCATCTGCATCCCTGCATCTACGTACTATGCATTGCCTTTATTATTACACCAGTTAATGCGTTGCAAAAAAGGGGTAACTCGCGTTTATTTCAATGCAATAAAATAAAAACACTCGCACTAAATTAAAAACTCAGATAAATTGCAACTCTACATTTTGTGCATTTCAAACTATACAGAATTATTGATTTTTCCAATTTGGTATAGATTCAGCAGTCACTAAATCATTTCCACGCGATGAATCACTCTCTACATTACAATTTCGAATCCTACACCACAACAATCAGGAACCTTCGGTAATCCCTTTCTATTATTCCAAGACCTTGAAAGGGAGAGCGAAAGGCGACGCGCACCAAAAGAGAAAAAAGGACAGAAAAATCTCAAGCCACGACGTACCGCGGACGCGCACTTTTCCGCAACTAACAGCCGGCAATTAGCCTGCACCACGCACACACACACACGCGTGCGTATTAGTCACGGGGAGGTTCTTCCCGCGTCCGCGCTTTACATTTTTTATCAAGCCACGCGCCGTAATCAACAATAGGGGCACGTAACACACAAACGCGCGCGCGCTTTATCGCGCGCGCGCTTCCTGCCCGCGACCGGAATATCACATGATTATTAACGAGCTGGTGCTGCGTGTGCCTCTTACGTCTCTTTTTTTTTTTTTTTTTTTCGTTAATTGCGGGCGTGTGCGCGCACAGGCTCCCCGATTGTTGCTACGGTGACATTTGGTCGTCCTTCGCGCTGGCCAGGGCCGGAGTCTGCGGCTGGTGATTTACGATGACGATGTAGCGGTGAAGGCGCTAGGACGAAATTGATGCATCCTCGCGCGTCTCGTGTTGACGACACACTCCGTTTGACATGACACCTCGCGGATGGTGCATGCGAGCTAGAGAGAGATACCTAACCTAAACAGCTGACGCGCGTCGTCTGCTCTTGCGCAGTGCGATATGTATCAAAAGGAAAGAGTAGGTGGAGACGCTGCTGGGGTTGTGTATTTGAGTAGTTATGGGGTGAAAGTAAATTTGATTGTTTAGGTTTTTGGGCACTTTTGGATAAATGGTGATTTAATGAGTGTATTACGGAAGCGCTTGTTTTGCGTCGGTGTTTGGTAGAGAAGTAACCTTTTTTAAATTTGTTTATTGAAATGGGAGATTAAAAATAGATTTATCGACGTCTTGGTAATGAATGATACACGAGCTTTAGCGTAAAGAAAGACGGGCTATAAATGCAGCGGCTGACCAAACCGGATCTGTTTCTACTTCGAACAGGACGTATACTGAAAACGTATGATGAAAATATAATCTGATTCAGCTGGATTCTTGACTGTAATTTCGTACACTCAATTGAAATTCAATAGGTTATTAAGTAGTATTGCACAATATTAAAATTAAGTTGAGTGTTCAAAATTGTTAACTATATTGAATGATTTTTTCATTTTGTCTTTTTCTACTTACTGCAATTTACTAATTTTTAATGGAAAGAAAACGGTACTTATGAAACTTGCATTATCGTGTACATACAGTACAGAAATTAATGAATTTAAAAATTATTGTGGCTTATCAAATAAATGGGAAGCCGTGCAACGTTGATCAAACGTCGAAAGATAACATGAACATACCATATTTGTACGAGTAGATAAATACCAAACCTAGTAAGACGTTATATTTTTAGACTTTTATTATTAAGGAGAGATACAATTTTTCTTAATAAATAATTCTTGAAATTTTGCCTTTTCTGCACTTCAAACATTATTATTCGGGGAACATTCATTTTAATCTTTTTCTGCACTTAAAATTTTGAAATTTGGCACATAATTAATAATTTTCTACAATAAAAGTCTAAGTACGACATAAAAAAATTTATCAGAATTAATTATTATTTTTATGTATACTCTATGTTATCGTATAAACAATTAAAGATAACTAATTGTTATTAATCAAAAACAATAAATTATTTTTATATATAATTATCTATTTACCTATTTTTTTGTTATCAGAATTAAAAAGAAAAATCCACCTAATTAGGAAAGTCACGTTCAGTGGGTTGCCCAATTAAGGCTTTAGATTAATCAAGTGGAGTTACATAATTAGTGACCACGCGAAATATGTTTTTGTTACTAAGTATGAAAATTTAAAGAAAAATAATAAGTTTAATTATTTTTTTTACTATTGGAAATAAAAATGTAGGCTAATTTGAGTAACATTATACAGTAGCATACGTTCACTATGCGTCAACTGTCCAGTAGAATGAGTACAGTACGGTAAGCCGCCCGAGCAGTGATAACACAAGCTGATTAGTTATTTGTCTTTTTTTCTAGTAATTAAGTGAAGTTGTATTTTTCTAATTGCACTGCATTGGCTTGTGATTTTGTACATCCTGTTTTTCACGTAGGGTATACTAAAAAATATAAAAGTATTTGATTGTGCAGTTCGTGTTCGAAAAACGACCACCAGATAACGTTACTCAAATTTAAACTAATGCAGTCAGACATATGAACGCCGGATTTGCTCATTTAGTGTACCGGAAAATACATGTCATATTATTTTATTTGAATCTGTCGTCCGAAGGTCAGTTTGTCCCGCTCGGCGAGAAAAAACATTTAAAGATAAATCAATTATATACGCGTGTACAGATTTTTAACGCCGTTCTTTTCATGATAATAATATATAGATAGGTTAAAGTAATTTGTACAAAATAAATTGGGAAAAAATTGTAACTCTAAAAATATGCAGTCTTGCATCAATTATTCATTTGTATTCTTTTATTTATTAACTTCATTAACTGAACGTGAAAAAATAGTTTTATCTAATTAATAAATGACATAGTTTAGAAAAAGTGAACGTTAGTATATAGAACAAATTTTGGAAGAAAAAGGAAAATTTACAAACTGATTGAGAAAAGTAGTAGAAAAAGGAAATATAAGATTAATGAAAAAGATAAAGATTCATAATCACGAGACTTTAAACAGAGACTATATAATATATATTTTCATATATAGATAAAACCAGAACTTAAAGTAGTTAAATAAGCGTAAGAGAAAATTATACCAAATGAATTTAAGAAATTATAAGGGGAAGAATGTCAAGCGAATACACAAATGTTATTTGTACGTAAGATCAAACGTTTCTACCAAAGTTTTACTAAAGTCGAGGTATATGTAATATAAAATGCTACAAATTTAATTAATAATTCTAAAATAAAATTCTTTGTTCAAATAAAATAATTTAAACTGTTATAACTTTTTTAATATTGTTATTGTTATTGTTTATCCGAGGTCGATGTTTAAGTCAACTTTGCAGTGGCAATTTAATACCTGTACGCATTAGATCAGGTTTCCATATATTGTACTTGTAATTTTAATTAAGAAAATGTATTAATCATTAGTGTAATATACAATATATAAAATAAATAATTAAATAAAAGAAGTCTGACAACAAAGAAGTATGCGCACGGTTTGCAGTTTATATTATGCTTGAAAAAAAGTATAAGACTTACATCATCGTAGAGAGCACAAAAAGATTTTCAATTTGAAAAAAAAGCCTTCCTGAAAATGTCCGATTAAAATCGATTAAAACCATTAAAACCCATTAAACCGAAGCACAATTGTGTATTAAGTCAAACTATTAATACGAAATTATGCTCGGTTTTTATTGTTTTTAAACAGTCTTAATCATTTTTAAGGGAACGTGCAAGTCTTACCTTTACCTACCACATGCTAAAAGTGGAATTGGAATATATTCTTAAAATATTATATAGAATGGTAATACTAATATGAGCAAATGAGTTTTAAATTTTTAATTCACTTTCGCATCTCCTCAATAGGACATTTTCAACAGTGATTCGGCTATCTTTGGTTTTGAGATAAGTTGAAAAAAGAAAAAATTATTATTATCTATCGATTAGAATATGCACAAAATTTACGTCTGTCGATGCCCAACTCATACTACTTACATATTTTGTTCCCACTTTGCCCGATATCAGGGTTGGGTAACTTTTTTAATTTTTCTAGAATGTTAAGTTAGTAGTTAATCAAAATCAAAACTAATTCAGTTAAGTTAAGAGTTAGTAACTGAAGAAAATAATAAAGTTGAAAGTTAAGTTAAAAAGTTCAAAGTTAATTTATCAGTTAATTTTATTAAAATTAATTTTTTAAAAAATAAATTGTAAGTTTAATAGCAAATGTCAACAAATTGTATTTTTAAATCCTAATGAGTATTAAAATATTTTATTATAATACTAAATTTTGTAATTAATTTTATATAGAGCAATTCATGACCTGTTAATTATTTTTGCTCAAGACTTTAATTAATGAAAATATTTTTATCTGTAATTGTGTGATAATTCCTGCACAAGTGAATAGTATATCATCATCATGTATATCATCTGTTATTTATTAAAACCATAAGCTGTATCATCAAAATCAATCTTATTATAATATATATACATCGTTGTTACATCTATGTATCATTTTAATCATTTATGTTTATTTTATTGTGATTTTAACAATTACTTATATAGAACAACGGACGGTCGAAAGTTACTTCTTTAAAAAGTACATGCTTCGCTGGTGCAGGTGATTCCGGGTAAACACAACGATGCGAAACCAAAAAAACAAGTTCTCTTAATTAGTATCAGTGTATTACTTATCCGAACCAAAATTTTCCTTATCCAAGTTTGTAATATCGAAATATTTTTGGTCACTCTTAAATTACCTTTCTTTCATATTATAAACATTTCTCATATTCTAATATGTAAACAAATTATTGTATACATTTTTGTATTTAAGGTCGAATATCATGAAAGAACGACCTTAAAAAACTTTCGATTGAAGTATAAAAATCTCATACTTTTTTGAAAGTTTATTTATTTAAGGATGTCGACCAGCAAGATTCTAGTTTCCTCAGATTTAAAAAAAAGAAATATTTTTTTTACTACATTCTCCATTAGTGCTTAAAAATACACTCGTTTAAAAATTGTCCTTTCGATGAAAACTTCAAAATTGAGAAATTTCCTTCAACAATTTCATCATAAAGTTTAAAATGAAGAAATTTGTGGAGTTGATTTACACAAACTTAAAATAAAAAATATCACCGTAGTTAAAATTAATTTTTATAAAAAAAGGGCGATTTTTGAGTGCTGTTTTATTAATTATTGTACATATAAAATTGTTTTAATGTACAATTAACTTATAAAAGAAAGTTGAAAAGTTACAAGTTACTCTAAAATAGTTAACTAGTTAAGTTAAAAGTTAGGTGGTTGCAAACACTAACTAAGTTAAGTTAAAAGTTACTAACTTTTTAACTATTTAACTTCACTTGCAACCTTACAACTACTTACACCCCAACCCTGCCCAATACTAAAGGTATAGGTAGGTTCCCTAGATTTTAACGAAAAGCAAAAACTCCCCATTCCGTGGGCCCCCGCCCTCCTTTGAAAACTCCCAAAATTCATACCTCAATTTGGCTGACACATCTACCGACAAAGCAACAATAATCACTATCATCAACAATTCCCCAATTACGAAAAAAAAAGCTCCCTTGCATTTCGATCCACCCCGGGAGAGACAGATACGCATCTCTCCTCGCGAGCCTCTCCAGAAGACAAGAGCGAGAGAGAGAGAACTCAACCCGCACGAACAGAAGGCAGGAGTGCGACAGATAACCTCGAGATAAGACGCCTCGCGCCGACGGCTATACCTATATACACACGTGCATGCAAGTTATATAGGTACCCCCGAAAAGCACGCCCTCCTTACAAAGAAGAAGAAGAAGAGGAGGAGGCGCGCCAAGAGGAAGAAAAACAGACACATCGCAATGCTCGTAACGTGTGTAGGTGCAGCGGCGGCGGATATGCGCTGTATATTGCATCCTTAGCTGCCGTCGCCGCGCGCGCTGCTGCTGCACGCAAACTCGATAAAATTCGCGTGTGGGTGCAGCAGCACCAGAGGACAGAGCAGGACGGCGAGTGTAATGCTTTGTGTCCACGTGGAATTTTTGGTCTGAACCGAAGAGTGCGAGCGGAGTTGACGTTAAAAAGAGTACAAATTCAGGCTTTTAGCTTTTAACAGGGATTATAATTGGTAATTTTGTATTTCGTAACTGCGAAATTAGCTGCTTCTTTTTTTAGCACAAAATTATGTTGTTATTCCTTTTGAAAGATCGTATTACTGGATTTGTACGTTTTTGCGTCGGATTTGTACTTTTTATTTAGAGTATTCCTCGCGTCTCGGATTAAAATTAGAATTATTTTAACTGCATTTTCTTGTAAAATATTTTATCCTATTTAAACAAAACGTGGTCGTTGCTGACAAAATGAAGGATAAAGTAGGTTATTTATTAACATGTTCGTATTGCTAAGCCTTATAATTGTCATAAATGAATTATATTTATCCTTGAATGTGGAAGTGGAAGACCCTTTAAAAGATTATAGGTATACTGTTCAGTTTAAGAAAAGAGAAGTTTCTGAGAAGAACTAGCATTTTTCGGTAATTTTGGAATAACAGTCTTTGTAAGAGACGACGACCTGTAGTTGGCAGTTAACAAAAAGTTTCATTTTATTTTTATTTTAGTATATATTACTGATCTTATACACACGTTTCTTAAGTAAGACCACTTATTTTTGGCTGAGTTAATGGGTCAAGTGTGAGTTAAATTCTGTAAAAAATCATTATCCATTCTGTAGACGGCAAAAATATTTTGACACAATCTAAGTTGATGCAAGTTTTTATAGCTTAAATGAGAATTAGACCCTTCTAAGTGGTCTTCATAGCGCACTGAAAATTCATTAATCTACATTATTGAATTTAATCCTTTTTAAACATTTACCACAGGTTTTTGAATCAGGCGTTTTCATGGTCACCGAGACTTTAAACTATTCTTCAGAAGTGTACTCGTCAACTTAAGGAGCTACATTTTTTCAAAAAGATTATTTCCAATTGTTAGAGACACACATATCAATAATAATACTATGAAAATACTATACAAATACTACTATTATTGATACATGTGTGTCTCATAATTGGAAGTAATCGTTTAAGTCCACGAGTACACTTCTGAAGAATAGTTTAAAGCCTCGGTGACCGTGAAAAATGCACCGCCTGATTAAAATACCCGTGGTAAGTGGTTAAAAAGGCGGTTAAATTCATTAATGTATAAGACTAGCGAATTCTCAAGGGACTATATAAAGACCACTTACAGGGGTTTAATTCGTTGCAAAATCACATATACTATACATATTTAAGATATAAAAACTTGCATCAACTTAGATTGCGTCAAAATATTTTCGCCGTCTATACAATGGATAATGATTTTTTACAGAATTTAACTCAGACTTGACCCCTCATAAGTATGCAATGAACTCGTTTATTTAGAATGTTTTCCGGTGACCTTAAACTTACTTTGTACTGGGTCAATTAAAAAAAAATATTTTGTTAATGTAATCAAATTTTGTTTTAATGAACTTCGACAAAATTATGGTGTCAAAAAAACAAGAATAAAGTTTTTAATTTTAGTCCGTAGCGAAAGTAACTAGTGCATTGAAAAGTGAAATCCTTCGACAAGGGTTTATGCAAAATTTCAGGATAATCGATGAAGCAATTTTTCATCTGCAATAATTGTGACCTTATTGACACGCAAGCTGCGACGTATTCGAAAAAGTACATTTTCAGAAAATACGTGTAAAGCTTCAAGTTCATGGGGGTAAAGCTCTGCCTTGGAATATTTTCGAAACGATGCCGCCTTACTTGTACCGAATAAAATCGTGTGATTGACCATGTGCTTGAAATTATATCATTCATCATGATATCACACATCCGTATATAGAAAAGTACTATGCGATTAATCACATGATTTGTCATTTGAGATTTCTAAATAAATTTAGAAAGAAAATGTTTAAAACAAGTGTTTCCATTTGTATAATAACATCCCCGATTTTTGGAATTAAACTTTTGTTTTCAAATACGACCAGAAATCTCAATAAATCCTGTGAGATTAATCACCTCCTTCATCATATGGCAATTAATTCATCTGACTATAATTATCCGATTAACCACATGATGAATTCCATGACTAACCACGTATAATTTTCTTCCACGGAGGTACAATCATTCATCTCACTAAAAGGTACAAATAATTTCCAAAAAAATGTCCTATCCAACCCTGCAACACCCACAGCTACAGGTAACCCCCCTACGTCAAACCATACGTGGAGACAGAGCACAAGGGTATATACGCAAGGATATAGGCACAGTCCATCGGGCGGTGCTCGTCCGAGCGTGACGAGTTTGACAGTACTAAAAGCCGCCTATATACACACCCAACTCCCAACTCCCTCCCTCCTCCATACCCACAGTGTGCAATACAATGTGCGCGCGCCTCGCGCCGCGAACACCGCGCAGACTGCCATATATACCTAGCAGAAGATAGATAGATAGATAGAGCAGCCACAGCGAAACTCGGCGCAGCAGCAGCAGCAGTCCAGTCTGCCAGTAGCCGTGTGCTGCTGCTCTTTCTCGGTGTTCTCTCTCTTTCTCTTCCCCGACACACACACACACACCACCTACGTACATCCTTCCCCACGAGTACACATCTACAAAACACACCTCGCAACGCGAAAATCGAGGAAAATCCGAGGAGAGGATTGACACTATGAGGAGGTCGAGGGCGGCTGCTCGGGCTCCCGTGCGCTCGCTGGAAAAGTGACATCGCGCGAAGAAGACAGTGCTCTCAAGTGTATATATACCCCAGCAGCAGCAGCCGAGCCGGAAGGGAGCTCTGTACAGGAGAGACAGAGAGAGAGAGAAAGAGAGAGGACTCGCCTAATATGGGAGAATGTTGGCTCACGCCGCTGCGTGGCTGCCGCTGCTCCTGTTCTTCCTCGCAGGTGAGACACCCATGTGTATCGTATACGTATAAACAAAGCCCTGTTACGTAGCTTTAAAGGACCGCAGCGCGAGCTTCTGTCGTCCTGATGACGCGCCGTCGCCGCGCGGCGATCAATGCCAATCTCGTCGCGCTCTCTCCCTTCTCCTTCGCGTGTACATCGAGTTACACCGCACTCTCGGACGTGTCCCGCCGTGTACACGGGGATATAATACCCGTATAGGCATGCCCGACGTGCGGAATATGGAATAGCACTCGTATCCGTATCCCATCTCGCGCGCGCGCTCGCGAGCCAATCGTTACGGATCAGGGACGCAGTTATGCAACACGCGACGCGTGCAGCACGTAATAACGCGATCTGCTCTCGTGCTCCTTTTTCATCCATCCTGCGAGCATCTCCGCGCTTCTGTACTTCGTGTCGTTCGAAGATTTTTCGGGGTAGGTATAATGTGTACACAGAGGGCAGCGCGCATATCCAAGGCTCGTTCTCTCGCTCTCTCGTATGGATTTTAGGCTGCGCCTCGCGGCACTCGCACATTCGCATAGTGCACCGCACTGCGCGCGCGTGCATGTGGGTGTATTATGCGCACGCGGCGCAGGTGGTGGTGGCGAGGCGGTGCTTCGCTGCACGCGAAGTACACAGTCGCGAGAGAGGGAGTGCAATGTGTGTAGGTATATATAGGACTGGCGGCGGTCGCGATTGTCGATTTTGATGCATTAGAGGAGGAATCAATGGCTGCACTCTCGGCTCTATAGGCTCTTCGTGGCTGTTCTCTGGAGCGAAGCTACTGCCTGGCTTTTGGTTTATGCTTCTTTTTTTTATAGTTGGGGGACTTTTGATAGGGGTGTTTTGGGAATGGTAGAACGGAAATTGAGACGGTTCGCGCTGGAATGGAGTAGGATTGGTGTACCGTTACGGACCCAGTTCCTGATCAGGACCCAATTCCTGATCATTTTCTTACATAAAATATTACTTTAAACTTGTTGCTGCAAAAACTTTTTTGAAGATTGCAGATGTAACTATCGACTATTTAGATGTTCCTGTTCAAAGTCTAAAAAGTTTCATTGTAACTGGTTTTATGGAAATCAGAGTTGATCAGGAATTGCTCTTAGCTGATCAGGAACTGGGTCCGTGACGGTAGGATTTCTGGACGATTCGGAAGCGTTGTATGATTAGAGGATTGATATCTATGAAGTTGCGTTTGGAGGAAGTCGTTTGAAAGATCGTGTCTCGGAGAAGCATTGTAACAAGTTGTAGCGAGTAGAGAAACTATACTTACGTGAGTATTTTTTTAAAGAAGTTTGGGATTCTTTCATTTGTTGAAAGAGGTTTGAATGAGTTTAACTCAACGTCTTTGTTTAAATTTGGGGAAAATCAGAATCTGATCACTTTTACTCGGATCAGCTTTTGCAAAAAATAAATGATACAAATTAACTAATGTATCTCTTTTTCTCTTATAGATTTCTTCGAATCACATATTGTATATATCTTAAGAATATTTGTTTATAAAGGTATCATCTGACTGATTTAAAATTTATATCACTTGTATTTTCCAAAAGCGGAGTTATCCCTGGTTAAAAAAACTTATGATATCGGATAAGACCTGATAAAACCGGGTTCAAATTCTGGACAAGACAGGATTGACTTTTTGATCCGGAAATAACCAAGTTTGTATTGATTTGGATATGACCATATGAAATAGGTTTCAAAATCCGGATAAAATCGAATAAGATCATATAGGTTTATTTTACAATCCGGTCTTATAAGTTCCTTTAGCCAGGGATGACCTTTCAAACTGCTTCTCTGATGCCCCTTCTAATCCTAGGTTTTAATAGAGTCTCGCCTTATCTTTTATCATTAAATAATATTAATTCTACCTATTCTTATATGTAAATAAAAATTGTACGTTATGTAAAAATAATAAAGAAAAATGTAGACACGACATGAGATATGATTTTATTGATAGGAAATGTTGACTGTAACAAATTGGAGATTGTCATGCATAGATTTTTCTAAAAATGTAAATTACTTGACAATTTGTAAGTCGATTTTGCCTACTTTCTGTAGCATGAATTTGTATCAATTATATTTACAATTTCGAATTAATAAAAAAAAACACTTCCTAGATACATAGTAGATATAAATCATTAACTAGTAAGGGTATATAAAGGGCTCAATTCTTACTATTATTAATCTATAGTTTTCAGGGGATATATGTATTTATATATTATTGCAATGCTTTACGTTACAATGCGAAATAGTATCATTTAATTTCTGAACAATTATAAAATGTTAAATATATATTTACTCGTTTGAGATGATAATGCGTAGATTTTTCTGAAAATACAAATAGGTACTTGTCAACCTTCTAATTGATTTCATTTTTATCTATGGTACACTAGATCTAATGTACACTCAATGATGCGTTTAAACTTTGTTGAAATACTGCTACAACATTAGCTTGATCGCACGTATTCGCTAAAACCTCATTGAAGGATTCGAAAACAATTGATATACATTCAATCAGAAGAATTAGCCTTATAGGGTGTACTTTCTTTAGGATATATTTGTATCGCGTTTTACAACAAAATAATATCAATAAATTTATTAGCATTCGATGTAATTCATTACTAGAACACTGAGAAACCCACACATTGATGTATTGCAATATCGCCATGACAAAACTTCCCTACTAATTCTCCTTTCTTCAAATTCACGTATATCTACATCCGGACATCCCGCATTTAAGGGGACGACGGATATCTCAGTCCTTATCTAATTGAGTTTTCATTCATAATTTTAAGAGAAATAATTTTTCTGAAAAAATAATAGTTATCCCCGTTTCGTTTTATAATAATCTAAATATATGACCAAGCTGGTTTCATATGATTATTTTGCTTTCGAGAAAACTTTGACAAACTTAGTATGTAAAGGTTAATCTCCATGTAGTTGGCCCTCATAGTGTGTCAAAGTTTTCTTGAAAAAAAAAACAATCATATGAACCCAGCTTGGACATATATTTAGATTACTATAAAACGAAGCGGGGACAACTATTATTTTTTCAAAAACATGATTTCTCTTAAAATTATGAATGAAAACTCAATTAGACAAGGACAGAGATATCCGGCGTCCCCTTAATCACACCTTCGTTACATTCCACGACATCTACCGCGCCAGCCAAATTATTACCCCATCCCACGAAGAGACACGCCACTGCATACTTCTACCTCTGTACAAAATCCCTACAATCGTGCGCGCAAGGGTCGCACAGCGTTAATCACGTTTCAGGCGTGATTCAACGCAGGGTCGATACACGACCCGCGACGTACGCATAATTGACAGGGGGCCTGCGTCCTCATCGATTTAAAACTTCGTTTATTAAAAACGAAGATCGCGGGGTGGATGCGTCCCTCCGGGCGAAGCGCGACGTGCTATTTATCGCGACGTGTACAAGGTATATATGATTGTGTATATGTTCGACGCACGCTAATGACCGTCGCTGCTGGGCTAATGGCTATATATGGGTGGACGAGCGCATCGTTGCACGAGCCTGCGTTATAGTTGATAATTTGGAAAATTGTTTGATGACAGGTGAAACACGGGGCAAATTGCATTTCCGAGCAGGCGGGTGTAATTGAGTAGCGCTTCGTCGATGTGTGTTGGCAAAAAAAGATCGTGGTAAAAATTAAAGTCCTTTTTGGAATGGAAATGTGTGGTTTGTATAGGGGAAAACTAGTGCACGGTGAGAGTTTTCGGGCAAAAGTCACCGTGATAATTAGGGTGAACGAGGGAGCTGCTGATTTTACGGGAAAATTACGCTGGTATGGGTATAAGGTAAAAGTTGACATGATTCGCGGTAAAATTTGTACCCTTATTATTTGGTAAAAATGATGTAATAAATAACATTAATTTGTATGGTATGTTAGGGTAATTTTTCTCACGTTTACTATATGACATCACGGTAATTTTGATGAAAAAATTCCCTGTATGAAATTATTATATTATTCTGTAACATTTCCTTGTCACACTGCTTTCTCGTGAGTTATTTATGATGAATAGATACAAATTTTCAATAGGGACTAATGAATAAACCGTGTTTAAAATTTTGTAGGATAGTGTTCTAAATTTTTAATAACATTTCATTACTGTATTTTATCAGTATTTATTGATGATATTAACACAAATTCGGAAAAAGAACTAATAAATAAACCATATTAGAATTGCATAGAGCAGTATTTTATCTTTCAATAAGAGAATGTTTTTTATTTTCTCAGAAAATAAAAACTGTGTTGAGTAATTGATTTGATTACTTTTATCTTACATGGTGTACCAATTTTATTATAGGATTTCCATTAGTCTAAAAATAAAGTCAATTTTATCACTCTTTGTAGTTTATTTCATTAATAGAAAAGCCATATTATGCAAGTTTTATCTAATATTCTTCTCGTCAAAACCTTGAAAATGATTTTACTATTAGATAAGACAGTATTAATCACAATTTCTGAAAACAATAAAAGTTCATATTATTCATATCAGTAAAAAGTACAGACATGCATTTGTAACAAAAGCATGAATCATTTCCAATGCTTCAATAAAATCGCATAATTCCCTCAAATGTTTTCTTGTATATTCACATCTATGAAAGCATTCAAAGTAATGTGCCCATTATTTGTATTAACTCTGTAATGAAGAAAGCCTGCACACTTAAGGTATTAGTGTAAATTGACATAAGTATTAAAGTGCACATTATTTACTACTTCTAATGCAAGTCTCAGTACTGCATCACACATTTCTACAGCATATTGTGCATGAATATATCTCATATTAGTTTTATCTGAGAGATGAAATAAAAAATTTACCTTGGATATTGTCACGACCCACGAAGTTTTTATTCACATGACAGCTTTGTTTTTCAGTTAGACTAACTTTTTTTTAACTTGTGCAAAACATTCCAGATCTGATTTAATTATATAGTACTTTTTATCCTTATATATTTTTTTCATTCACGAGTGTACTCTGAAAGTCCTAAGAATATTTCAATTCTTTACAAAATTTACATACAATAATTTTCAAAATATATTAATATATAAATAAATAAATAAATTAATTAAAATTTCTCAATAATATTATACATTATTTTCTTATTCAATTATTCTGTTTTGCTAACCTCAGCTTCGAATTTTAATTTAAAATATTTTCCAATCAGAAAAAAAGACTATTATAATATACTACTTCTGTATTAGTGATTCATTTATTCAAAAATAATATTTTTTTACATAAATAGTTCAAAATCTATTTATTTTAATTGATTTACTCAATTAAAATAAATAATTGCAAGTTACAAATAAAAAAAAGATTTTAAAGTAAATATTCACAATATCCTGTTGAAAATGTCTTTTAAATCATGCTTTAAAAGAGCTCAAAAGTTAATTATCTTATTTTTTTAAAACATGTGTAAAAAATTTTCCCGTACTGGACAAGAGTTAAGGATTGCATGACCTATTGCAGTTACATAAGTTTCAGCAATTTGGTTTAAAAAAAGATTTTACTGTTTCTGTTATTATTATTATTTTTTTTAAATCCGTACCATCATGTATTATTAGATAAAAACACTCATTAGACTACAAATTGAAAGTTTCTGGGTAATTACTCATGCGATGTTGTTTACTGTTTTTATCTTTCTTTCCAGGATGGCAGAAAGCACTAGCACTGGATCCAGTGTCAGTACGTAACGTCAGTGTGGATCTTGGGGAAAATGTAACTCTGGTCTGCTCGAATGGAGGTGGATCGCAGAATCTGGGGGATACCAAGAGGGTCACGTGGATCAGGGAGGGTCGAGAGGATGGCCAAAGCAAACGCCTGACCGTTGAGCCTAATGGCGTTTTGAAGCTCATAAACGTCAGTCGATTCGACACCGGTGACTACTACTGCACTGTGGACGATGATGTTGTCAAAGACAGGATCAAAGTCCAAGTCAGAAGTAAGTGTGATGACGCAATCATTAATTTTTTAATGATAACAGTAAGATCAAGTGTAATAAATTAAAATTGTACATTTCAGCACCTCCTCCAGCTTTACACAATGTTTGGGTTAAGCCATCAACTATTCTGGCGAATATTCTGTGGGAAGTAGCAGGGTCCGGTGGTTATCCTATCATAGATTTTACTGCCGAGTATCGCTTGAAACCAACTCCAGGTGAAGAACCAGAAGATTGGAAGCCTATAATTCCTACACACATTCCTCCAAATTCCGTAAGTTTTTATTTATTTGGTCATAGACTTTAAGACTACCTAGATTTTTTTGACTTTTAAAGCGTTAAAAATTATATTTATCTTAAATTTACTCTAATTTCGATTTGACTTTACAGAGACAAATAGATGTATATCATTTAGAACCAAATACAACATATAGTTTTCGAGTATGGGCTACCAATCAGCTTGGCAGGGGGGAGATTGTAGAGGTAGAAGGGCATACGCATCACAGCGTGGAAGAATTAGGTATAATCACTGCTTCATACATACCATCTTATCTATCTACTTCTAATTAAAAAAGATTAAGGATCTTCTTGAATTACTTAAATTTATGCAAACATGTAAATATTATAAATAATAATGAAAATTTTTCCAGAACTGGCAAGACACTTGCTAGCGGGAGTAGAAAATTTTGATACGCGTGTATGGGTGGCAGCAGTAGGGATTGTTATGGGAACTCTGATGGTTCTTGGGTTCGGTACATGCTACCTGTTGTATCGGGAGTGTAAGGCACCCTGTAAGCATCTTCTTGTAATTTTTTGAAAAAGCTTACGCTTCTACTCTATCTCTTTGATAACTCATTGTTTCTGCTACTAATACCAAATAATGCTGGCCAGTTGGGAATCTTGTGCATTGAACACTTAAAATTAACAATATTAACGAAAAGCATAGAAGTATTTTTTTTTTATTTATAGAATGTAAGTCAGTAGCAGGGACAAACAAGTCTTGCTGGCCTCTGAACTTATCTACGGCCCTAATCTCTAGCTTCACTTAACGAGTCACTTTATATCTACTTTATCTTTGGTCGCTATTCTGTCGCAGTGCCATTTCATTTTTTCACTAATCTTTCTCAGCTGCAAGCGCTTAGCATAATAAATTAGACTTTAAATTATAGTACTTTTCATATAAATTTTTATACTATCCTAACTTTTGCACTTGATTAACTATACTTATAAAGTATGGCACTGAGACTAATAATTATCGATTCTGTATCTTTTTAATCTATCACTAAACTTTGCACTTTTTAAATTTTTATATTAAACGTTTATTTCTTAAGTACTTATGAATTATTTTAACCACCAAACTTATTCGAAGAGATGGATCATTTTTCTACATATTACATTCTCATACAGTTGAATCATAAAGATTAAAAACCATGTCATCCTCGGTATAATGTATTATTTCTTTAAAAATAATATCACAGTAAAATTGTTATTATAAATAATCCATGTTAATTTTGTACTATTTCAAGGTGTATCTTTCCGATGCTTTCTTCTAAAGTTAAGGTAATAAGTTTTGGTGGTTTATATTACATATTTATTATTATAATATTTCGTGAATAGTGCATTGAACAGTGCTACGAATCTTGAAAGTTAGATGTAGAGCATCGTGATTTAATTAAAACTTCAGTATGTATTTCTAGAAAATTCGGGCTACGTAGATGTAGTTCAAATGTAGCGAATGCATATGAAGATGGGTGAATAGTTCATAATGACTTAGACGAACATCATGACATAATTTAATTAATAAACAATTATATTATAGTTTCACTTCCCTTAATTATTTTTCTTAAATAGTATTTTGGATTATCAAATTATAAATAGTTTTCCTCTGTAAAATACTTCAATGATAATTATTACGAATATGTGATTAGTCATCTTTATACTAACATTTAATTTATTACATCAATTTTCTTATTCATAGTAGACATTTACTATTAGTACACTTATTCAAATGTTTATTTCTGTATCTTATTATTCATTCATGTATATGGCATCTTTCTTAAGCACTTCAGTCACAATCATCTCTTAACATTTTACAGCTTGTTCATTATATTAATCAATAGTTTATATTCAAGATGGTATTTAAAATCAGTGTATTAAATTTTACCACAAAAACTTTTACTATATATGTTTATTTTATATCTTGTATTTATTGTTTCATTTTATGTACATAGTTTTTTGAGTGACTGTATCTCACAACAAAAGGTATTTAAATGCTGCCACTACTAACAACTATATTAATCCCCTTGATTAATATTTATATAATGTTTTATACTGTTTAAATTGTTACCACTAATCCTGAAAAAATTATTATTTTTCTGTTCAGTTTTAAAAAATGTTATTACAACCTTTAATTTTCAGTATAGTTTTGTTTTTAAAATTTTGTAAAAAGAAAAAAAAACAAATCTGAACAACCAAAAAAAAGTCATTATGTTACGAGTAAATCTTAAGTATGAGTGAGAGTGAGTTATAGTCAAGGAGAGAGGGTAGAAGCTGATATGGGCCATGGACCAGGCCAATGAAAATTAATCTCCGCTCCGAAATTGCAGCGCAGCTGGAGGAGCAGGAAGTGATTGAGCTGGTGCCCAACATCATACTGAATCCGGGCTTCTTCGACGAGAGGACGGAACGCATACCCCAGGACGAGAACTTCAACAACCAGACGACGACGCGCCTCAACAACAACACCGTCGTGCAGCCAAGACGACTTTAGCGACTGATATTCTCTTAGACTTACAGCGGGTGAAAAAAAAAACAAAGGAAATCCTAGCAAGCGATATTTTTTTTTCGCACGCGCCGCGTGCGCACGGCCGTATATTTATACAAAAAAAGAGGAGGAATACAATGTTACATTTTACGAGCGCGGGCAAGAGGAAAGAAGATAAGGAAGAGGAAGAGAAGAATTTAACCTCATACAAAGTAAGTGAACAAAAATAAAAAAAAAACTAACAGACTGCTGGTAGCAATCCATTGCATTTTGGAAAACTATTGTAGAAAGGAGTAAAAACAGCGATGAGAGAGAGAGAGAGAGAGAGAGAGAGCCGACAAATAGTAGACCGCGTATATCTCGCGAGCGTAGGATGTATAAAAGAGAAAACGAATATATCGGACTGAACACGTAAGGAATGAGAAAAGACGTCAAGCTTTGTTTCTCTTTTTTGACGCGCGGAAATAAATGTTCGTTCACTCACACACAGTACGTAGTTGAAAGTGTTCAAAAGCAAATGAAAATAACGTAAATAATGCAAAATAAGACTACGATATTATAGGTTTTCCAGAGCGGATTAGACTTTTTTGAAGATGATACGTTTGTCGCGCAGGAGGTTTTATTATGTCGTTCGTGCCTCGACGCAGTCTTTAGAGAATAAAAGAGAAATACGCTGATGCGCTCGCAGCGGCGCGAGCTTTTGATCCTGGAGAGACTTCCACGAAACTTTAATCGCTAAAAAAGATGCAAAAAAAATAATGATAAATACGTTGTTTAGTAAGACTGTAAAAAAAAGAAACTCTGAGGTCGATTTCGTAAGTTCGAAATCGCTGAGATACACGTGAGATATTGATCTGATGCTCCATGACATTAAAATATACGAGCTGTATACTCTCGTTTTCTGCATGAGTATTTAGCTCTGTTGTTGTGCGTTTTCTATTATTTTTTTATTTACGATTTTACGGCGGAGATGGGCACTTGTTAATTGATTTAGTGGTCTAAGGAGATGTGAAAATCGCGAGGATGCTTACTGTTACCAAAGAGTTAGTACATAATAAATGAGAAATCGTGCTTTTATTTCTATATTATAAATCAAAGTCACAAATTCGCAAACCATGACCGGTGACAAATATTTGTTTTGTTTAAGAAATTTTTATATTTTTATTGTTTATTTTGTTATTATGTAATTTATTATTGTTACGTTAGTTAGTATAGAAAAGCGCTTATAATATACACTTTATTGATAAAAATAAATTGTATGTTGAAACGGCATATAGCATGTAAAAGCATAATTAAAACAGAACTAGGGCACACGCGAAATTTCGCATTTCCTTGGCGACTAATTAGTAAAATAATTAGTGATTTTCACTGACTTTCCTGCGCAGAAAGCCGAGTTAACTAGTCTGCGAAAGGCGCATCAATCATTGTATAGTTCGAGCGCAGGGAAGTTGAGCGTGTATTCGATAAACGTTGTTAATTACAAATTTTGGAAAAATAAATACTTTGACTGAAAACAATTTTTTCTAAATTCGTTCAAATTACAATTTCAATTATAAAGTGCCTGCTGATGCTTTCGTGTATAGATTATTCGCATATATAGTTAAGACGTAGTTCTTATTCGATTGCATAGCTTAGTCAGCCGCGGTCGGCGAAATTCGATAGCGATTATAATTACTTACACTGTACGACATCATGCAGAAAGTGAGACTCTTTTGTACGAATATAACAAAAAAAAATAACGTAAAATAAAAAAAAACCAAAAGGCATCGTGCCATTCTGCCCCTCCAAAGTGGATCGATCGCGTCGCCCTTATAATGTGAGATCGATGCAGTACGCTAAAGTTATTTTTACTGCCGTTTTATGGTGTACAGGTGGTCTTGCGATTTTAGTAAAAGAAAAAAATAACAAAAAAAAAAGTAAACTAACGTGAAATAAGATGTAAAACGTAAATAATATTTGCACTCGATTTCGAAACGAGAAATGGATGGCTGTACGTATTAATAGGCTAATGGAATTTTTTTACTGAGAAAAAAAATAACGAAACCGCACTGTGAGCGATCGACGTCTCGATGAATAAAACGAACATTGAATTAAAAAAAAAAAACGAAATATAATCAAGCTATTATAACACGTGTTCGAGAATAAAGAAAAATAAATGCGTTCCTTCCTTCCGACGAAAAAAGACATCGGATGTGAAATCTGGCACTCCGGAAGCTGCTGCACACTATACACACATCAGCTTGCGTATAATTGGGGGGATCCGTAGGAAAAAGATTCGTCGATTCGATTAGCGAACACACACAGACGTATACACACGTGGCACGTTATATATACACGTATACGCGTTGTATTATTATACTCTCTCAAAATCTCGCAGATCAAACTTCATTCTCATCTCTCTTTCATTCGCGGACGGACGTAGAAGGGAAATAAACGATTTCGCAGGCAGAGACGGACAGTTTGATATTTTTTAAATTGAATTTTCGTTTGAGTTTGATTTTTATATATGCAACGATCATTTGATTCGTTATTATTTGCTTGAAAATAATAATTGCAATAAAAAATGCACATATCTTGGCATCTATAAAGCAATTGTTAAATAATTGTTGAAAATTTAATTTTTATTCAGACGTATTTCAGCGTTAAATAAATTTATAAAAAATATTTATAGCACACTAACCTCAAAATGCCAACTTTATTGTCGATTTTGAGGTTGTTGTGCTATAAAATATCGTATGAGACTGTTGTGGGAGGTGTTTTTCTACCTTGCTCGATTTTCTCACTCGCTTCGCTCGTGCGAAAACCCTCGAGCAAGGTAGAAAACCATCTCCCACAACAGTGTCATAATATACTATTACTTTTTAAGATTTGGCAATATATACTCACAAAAATAATTATCAAGCAATAATTCATTAGTCGACTAGTCGACTATAAATAAATAAACGAAATGTTAGTTGGATTGATAAATAATAAAGAATTTGATATGATCTGTCTCTGCAAAAGTCGTGATTTCAGGGAAAGCTCACACAAATCTTCTTCATAGTCATCATCGTCGTCAAAATTCATTCGTTCACCCATCAATCGTATTCATGTCAGCCATACAAAAAAACTCAAATAACTAAAAGAATCAAACGACATCAAAACGAAATCTAGACAAATACAGAAAGAAAAAAATCCAATGCACAATTTCACTAAAAAGTTAAGATAACCAAAGCAGAATAATAACAGAAAAGAAAAGTGCGTTTTACTCGTAAAAATTAGCCGAGCCTCCCGTAGCTTTCGCAAAACTCAACTGTATATCTCTTTAAACGATGTAGGGGGTTGCAACGCGAGCTAATTTTAACGTTGCATCCACTCGTTGAGTGACGTTACATGTCTGTATGTCACGAATACGAGACGTATAATGAATAGGCAATCATGCATCTCTCGATCAAAACGAATAAGCTTCACATCTCCGTGGTCGGGTAAGATTTGGACGAATAAATGACTACGATAATTAATATAGAGCCTTCGATGGCAGAGTTGAGTCTTGACGCGCGTATAGTAATATATAGTATAGTCGCGAAGAGAGGAGTATATAAACGGAAACTGTATAACGGCAGCTTTTAATGTAACTTTGTAATGGGACTCGCTATTGAAGAAACTTTAACAATGAAAGTAATAGCTTTACCGATGATCGACGAATTGATTGATTTTTAAATAAACTGATAGTGACGGTGAGAGGGGGGACAGCAAGCAACTCAACTCTGCCGGAGAGAGTCGAAAGAGAGCTTTATAATTCCACCGAGCAATATAGTTGCTGTCATAGACTGCGTAATACGAATTCCCACTGTTCAGAAAAGCTAGTTTTCTGTTGTTTCCTTGTGTTTCCTCTAATACCGGAGTGAGATGTATTTATACAGATGCAATTCATGGTTTGGCGCAGATTTACATATATGCTGGTACAAATTTGTGGACATTTGGGGATTGATCTTGATTTCAGAATGCATAAAATTGTAAAAGTGGAAGATTTTAAATCGCTTATTTTAAGAATTGAAAGTAGAAAAGATAGGAAATTTTTAATGTTACTTAGTAATTTTACGATATGATTGGAATTTAAAAATTCTATCATCTCTAAGGAGGGCTGTACTTAAAAATGATCTAAAATTATTGTTTTTTTTTTAAAAAAGGAATAAATATTTTATCCAAATCTTAAAAATTAGGAATAATATTTAACAATATTCTTCTAAGAGAAATATTAGTTTATTTTTAATAATTTTTATGTTATTTACTGTCCAAATTTAGTAAAAATCTTAATATCAGAGTTAATGAGCATATGGTAAATTTTCAGAATATAAGCAAACAAATTAATAAATTGACCTCGCCTTTGACACGGTTTTTATATGTAAATAAATAAATCAATACTAGGTATATTAAAATATGGAATTTTAAATAATAAAGATTCTGAAATCAGGATCATTCCGGGATTTTTGAGTACAAGTTTCGAATAAAGTCATATCAGGGTTACTTTCTGCGAACATCCACTCGATTGGCGATTAGCTGGGAAGAGTATATTTCATTGAACGATGATGGCACGGGCTGTTCTGAGATAGAATTCATACGGGAAACTGCGGAAGCCAGTGAAACAAGCGTTTAACTATAAAAGGCCAGACAGGAATTTTCATTGATTATTGGTTGTGTAAAAGTCGTAGATTCTTAAATTTTTAGCTGCGGATTTTTATAAGCACAAAAAGCTGCGATTGTGTAATCATTAGTCATTCCGTTATCGAATTTTTGAAATCGTTGTTATATAGGTTTTTGAGAAATTATACGGTTAAGGAATAGCTTTTAGTAACTATGTGCAATTTAAATTTTTTTTAAGTGATTTTTATAAGCATACTTCACTGTTGATTAGCTTTGAAGAGTATCTTTAAGAATATATGAAGGACACTTGTGTTTGGAGTATTTGATAACTATTGATTTATTAAAGTTATAAAACGAGTTTTTTTGCTGTATATTATAATTCTTACACAAAATTAAATGAACTATATATAAACTCCAAACTTTTGGGACTTTTATCTAAAGCTGAAAAAAAAAATTATTCATAGAACATATTATTTGCAACAAGTGATTTTTCTTCATATATTTTTAAAGGACAAATGGTGTTCGATTCAAACTGAAGCAATTCGACTTTACAAAGCGACACTATCAAGGAATTTTTCATTCGTTGTCTTAGAAGTTGTATTGCATCGTCGGTGAACTGCCACTAAAACCAGTACTAATCGTCACGAAAAATAAATAAGTGATATACGAACGAAAAAAAAAATGAATAACAGTTCCACTCGTTGGGTTGTAAAACACTTGTATTTATTAGACTCGCTCCTGTCGGATTTTCACTGAAACGTAATTTACAAGCGAAAGAAGTACGTAATCTTTACAATAATAAACAAAGAGCAAATAAACGGGCAAAAGAGAAGACAACTATCGAGACAAGACATGTTTTGGTGCACGCAGGTTGTAATAGATGCAAGTATTGGTTGTGTGTCGCGGTTGCATAGAAGCTTAACTCTCGCGCAGTGTTTTTTTCCTCCTTTTGTAACGTTTTGTATCACTTTACAAAAGTTATTACAATGAGGATGAACAAGTTCGGTATAGCTTCGTACTATGCACTCTGTGTTGTGAATGGTATTTAATTATTATTAAACAGAACAAAAAAAATATAAACACACACACACACGCTAAAATGAAATATTGAATAACGAAAACGATAAAAAAAACAATAACAATAATGATAATATATATAAAGTTTAATATATATTTATATATAGCCAAGGCATCGTAATATTTTAGCTAATTAATAAGCAAAGACAATTTTTTATATACATATACGAGGTATAATTACACGGACAACAAGAAAAAAAACAAATAAATAAATAAAACGCAATGATAAAATATTTACCTATATATTCGTACGTATATAGTGGAAAAGTTTTATCCTTTGATACCGAGAGCTTCGTGACCGAGCTGCACAAGAGCCGAAAACCCTCTTCTGCTCTCCCCCGCGGAGGCGATTTCATCGTAGCGATCATGTTCCTTTATATGATTCACATTCCTTTTTGTTCTTAATCCGCGTTGTTTATTATTCATTTTCTTTCCGTTGCCGAATACGCAATAGCCGTACAAATACGTCGTGTTTTTATTTTTAATCGCGTAAACTTTGATAGCCAAATACGTTTTCCACTTGAGAGAAAATACACGCAGCGATCGAGGATCGTTATACGGCAAAATAATTCAATACGAAGTCTATAATATGTGTTTGTATGTATATTTTGTTTCCCGTCGCCTGTGTTTGTTAACACGTTACGAGTATTATTTTAATCGTGCAATGTTGTTATTATTTTTCTTTTTTTTTTATAGAGATGCTTTATTATTTTGTAAAAGGAGCAGGGAAGATGCGCGCGTTTTTATTTTAGATTGTCTATTTACCAACAAAGTGAAGTGTAACTTTTAACCGACAGAAAGAAAAATTATTCTTGTAATTATGGAACCAAGGGTTGAAATAATTAGTGAGTAGGTTTTTTAGATCTCCACCTCATCGAACACTGATGTCTGCCATTGAGATTTCATTGGTAATAGTGTAGACTTTTGGCGTGCTCAGTGTTACAATGTCGAATATTCATTCAATATTTATTCATTACTTATAGTGAATGTAACTAAATATTAAACACAGTAAAAGAAACACAATATTTCTGGTGCTATATAATAATTAAATGAAAAAATTAACTACACTTTTAACCAAAAGAAATGCGTATACAATGTTTCACTGGGCACGTTAAATAGAGATAATGCGAATTTACGTTACAAAGAAAATGGCAGACGTTTTCATCCATATCATCACTGTAGTCTCGAATACCTACCTACCTACCTGAGAAAAAAAAAGAAGTAACTTCAGATATTTTAAAATTTTTGTATACACTTTTCTTTAGCCAGACGTCCCATCTCTCGTTCTCTATGGGCGTCCGACGGACTATGATTTGTATAAAAGAAAACATAATAGAGAACCTGTAAACTGCGAAAAGAAAAAGCGTGAAAACAAAAAATAAGAATCTGTGCTTAGGAATAATCGATGCACCTTTCGTAGTCAGATGTATCTAATTAGCGTGCTATTATAATAGTATGTTGAAGAAAAAAAAAGAGCAAAGTAAGGTAGCACATATAATAGATTAACTGTTATGGTTGCTGGCAAAACCATTATTTCCGACATTCCCTTCATCGCTACCTGTGAATATGACAACTTGAGCATCTTTTGAGAAGGAATAAGCCAAATCGTTGATTTGTACATACAACGGATGATTTCTTATGATTTAAGCAGAAATTCAGTATTACTTTAATTGGATCTTCGAAGAAGTATAAAATTTATGTCAATATTATTTTAAATGGACTATTAATATATAATAATAATAATAATAATAATGCGATTCCACGAAAGAAAAGAAAGTTTTTGCGCAAATGGCTCGATTTGTCATAAAAAGTCGTTATAGTACCAAAAAAAATCTATTAACGTCGAAGAAACTCCTCCCCAGCACAGCTAAAGCTACAACATGACATTGAGTCGGCGATTAGTGATTAATATTTTTGTTATACATATGATTTCGTTGTTATTTATTTATTCGTAATTTATTGGCGTATTTAAGAGAAAACAAGTAATAATGCGGTTGCAAGTAACGCTTTAAATCCAAAACTAAGTTTTCGTTTTCCTAGAGGCTTTAATTAATTAATTGAATACAAGAACTTGAAACCAGTCGAAGTTACTTGCGACTAAAGTCAGCGTTATTTCTATATATCGGACCTAATAAAAAGGAAAATTCAATGATATCGATGACAGATCTGTGTAATAATTGTGAAACTAATCTCTTGTATATTCCTTGTGAACGACAAGTACATGACATAGACAGATAGCCTTCGAGAACAAAGATATATTTTATTTACAGACATAATGAAATATCTGAGAATCCTTGGTACTTGATATTGGTGTATATATAATAAAAAAAAATAGATTATAAATTGACTGTTCTAATTGTTAAGATAATCGGAATTTATATTCATTAGTTGATATATCTTTGATTCGTTCGTCCTTCGTTTGACCATTGATTTTCAGATGAATATATTTTATTTTGATAAAGAAGAGAAAAAAGAAATGGAGAGATGGAAACTGCACATTCCACTGTAAGTACAAAAGTGCTTGGTGCGCTTTTTCCTCGGACGATCGGAAAACGCAATGATCGTACTATTGTAATTTTAGTTGATATAGGTAATAAGTTTAGCTATCTATGTGATTGAAAGAAATAAAAAGGTTGATGTTCAAGTGATGCGAATTGCTAAGGCTGTGTATCCTTGGAAATTCTTGTTCTAAAGGTTGTGCACAAAAATTCTGTCACTTCGGAGTCCCTCTGGCGTATATAATGCGTAGAAATTTTAAACTGCTGTGCTTCGAGAGCGAGTATTAGGCACATATCAAGAATGGTATTGAAAAAAACAAAAGAATCTTGTATCATAAAAAACAATCAATCGATCGTCATTTTAAACAAAAAATAATAAAGAAAAGACATTCATGTTCCATACGCGAAAACGCATGACGCTTTGTGCAGCGAAATTATAAACTTATATATTATAAAGCTAAGTTTGTACATTTTGTAAGCAAGTTGCAGCTGTAATTTGTTTTAAGGAGTTTGTAATGCTGTTTTCTATTGTCGATATGAGCGTCTTCATAGTGAAAAATGTTTGTAAATTATTCATTTAACAGTTTACAATATTTTATTTAAAATTTTGTCTTTCTGTAAATCTAACATTATAACAGCTCTAAAGCCTGTTTTATTTGTTAATAGAAATTTTTAAAGATTAATTTGAAAATTTTGTTTTTTAATAAATTATTGTAATGAAATGTTTAGAATATTTCATTAATTTACATTCCTATGAAGATGCACCTAGATATAAATGCAGTACAACAAACTCTGTTAAAGAATGTTTTTTATAATTTTTTTTTTTGTTTGAATGAACAATAATGCTATTGCATTTCTGTTAATATTGTTTGTTCTAAGTTTCTTTTACATTCCACTTGCTGTAACTTGATATTATAAAACAATGTACCTATGTGAAAAACAGATGTAAGAGTTATAAAGGTAATTTTAATAGATAACTTTAATGTATCGCTTACAGAGACTCTGCTTTCATGATGTTAACGTAGTCGATCATTAAGAATTCTTGCATTTTCAATAACGCACTACATATGCTAAAATCTTTCATTCTACATTTTGTCACTATGATCGATGCTGTAATCATACATTGTCATTAAGAAAACTGTGAAGATTTATTTACAAAAACTCATTACAAATATTGGTACAATAAATATAAAATCATTCATAATGTTTGTTTCTTTTATTTACACCTATATATCTTATTTTAATTGAGCTAGAGATTTTATTATACTATTACGCAGTGTTTGGAATTCACTTGGTGCTGTGTATTCTGCTGCTAAAATAGCATTGGCGATAGCAATTGTGTCTTCTACACTTGCTTTCGATTTAATCCATATCTTTCCATTCATTCCAACTGCTATTTCGTACTTCAGCTCTTCAGATAATAAATGCAACAGTGGACATTTTGATTTAAGAATCTTTCTAATAAGACTCAAGGAACACGTGAGCAACATGCCATTTGGACTCAAAACCCCCAACTTTCCTTTTTTGCCTAATGAATCAACGCAAACCAGCTCTGGTTCCATGTCCTTACTAGCTACTAAAAGTTTTGCATAAACAATGTCTCCAACCTGAACATCGGGTCGATTCCTTTTGCTGGCACCTTCAAAACCTAGGTACGAAAGAGCTGCTGGTTCGCTAGCTCCTATGTCGACTTTAAAAATGTCTCCAGCTTTTTGCGTGACAACTCCAACAACATTTTCTCCCTGAGTTGGTATGTACCTAATTTTTAGTAATAATAAATAATAATGTAAATCGATATATGTCAATTAGATCAACCACTTTTGAACAATACCTCTTTTGATAACTGTCAACATAGTAAATAGATATCCTCTTTTTCAAGATTCCCGCTTTACACGCGTATATCGTTTCACCATCCGTTCGTAATCCAGGACCTAATATAATTTTCTGATTTTTATCCGCTGAATCGATATTTTTCATCCTGTCACCAGGCATAACAACGTCTCCCACGGACACTTCCATTATAAAAATATTTACATTCAAACAATCGGAGCAACAAAAGTGTTCACCATGTTATGCGGTGTTGACAAAGTTTTTTAGGTTAGCTCTGACCAGTTCTGACAACGTGCGCTCCACGGAGACCACAGAACAAAAAAAAGGAGATGGAGACCATCAGACCACCGGTATAAGAAAAAGATGTATCCTAAGTATTTCTAAGTAAGTATGTATTCTAAGTAACTTACACCGTGATGGAGACTAGAGACCAAAGAAAGTCTTTATCTTTAGTCTCCATGGTTTAGCTATACAAATCATCTTTCCGAGTAGCATAAATAAAGCTAGGAATAGAATGACTGGATTTGCAGGTCTACGTGTTCCTATATTTTTTCTTAAGGATCGTACATTCAAAATACTGTACGTGAACGATTTAAGAGGAGTTTCCCAGTATGACCCTGGACACTCATGGGTATTGCGCTCCTGTACCGCTAAATTACTGCACTTAGGTAGATTATTAGGTATATACAACCTTATGAAGAAAATGTTAGAAAGATGTGAGAAAAAGTGCAAAAATTGTTAATTTCGAATGGTGATGGCATAGTATTTTACATTTTATAAAGAATTTTCTTTTTAATTACATATACAGGCATTACTGCCCGTATCCAGGTAACAGGTTACACATTAGATGTCTGTCACCGAAAAATCCGAGAAAATAATTTCTTTAAATGTACGCGAAAAATTCGGACTGTTCGAGATTCGAACCGTGTGAGCAGCTTCGGCTTTCGCGTTTACTACTTATTTGATCCATCGATCGCCCCATTTTTCATTTTATCATTTTCATTTTTCACGTTTTTTAATATTTTATCACGTTTTCTCACATAAATAAAAGATAGATTGTACACAATAGGCTCAGTAAAATATTTTTACACTTTCCTAATTTTTTGCATGTATGTATATCTAAAAATATACCCTGTTGAAAGACTCATAAAAGCAATATAAGAAATTTATGAGGTTTGTAGTATATATTTACACCCTAAGTAATGCCAGATAAATTTTGTATCTGTTTTTATTTTATGTTAATAAGAATAATTAAAAACCCAAAACATCAGTTCCCATAAGAAATTAAACTTTTTGATTTTTATTAAATACAATTAATAAATGATTTTTATTTAATACCGAAAAATTGTTTAGGAATCAATTAATAATTTTTTAATTCACATTTAACTATTTAATTAGAACTTATGAGAATTCTATCTATATGTATATTTTTCTGTATAAAACTCTTAGACCATATAGCACTATTACTACAAATTGCTCTAGGTTTCTTTTGCATAAAATGCCGATCCAATATCTAACGTGGTTTTCAAAATATTCAATATCAGTAATTTTTTACGTTTTAGAATATTTCGTAAACGCAAAATAATAAAATTGATTCGACACAATACTGAAAAAAGAAAAAACTTCATACTTCTAGACTTATAATAGGTACTGTAAGATAATTTTAAATTAGAAAAATAGAGAATTATTACTCTATAACAGTACAAGATTCGCAAAATGGTGATGGCCCGGGCTATTTATATTTAAATATAAAAAACAAAAAGAAAATGTCAAACAAATCGAAATTTTTGTATTAATCAATTATAGTTATTCAAGTCAAATATTATAATATATAAATCTTACATATTATAAAAGTACATATAATTAAATACAGAAAAAAGCTTTAAAATTACATTAATTAAGCAATTTTTTTAAATACCTGGTACCATATTTGAAATTGTCGGAAAAAATACGCGCGCAAGCTCGGATGCTTGGACCCCCACCACCATCTCTTCAGACTCTTGCACGCGTGGCTGCGGTATATGTATATATAGGTATCTCGGCGCGCGCTGCTTCAGCTTCTTTGTAATTTCTTTACGATGAAATTATTAAACCTATCTTTAGAAAAGTATTTTTGCCCACGTTAGACTATTGTCTGAAAAATAATGTCGCGCAAGATTCATGTTAAAATGTTATTAATAATAATCGTCAAAATCGTTAAAAGAAAACGGAAAATATTCATATCTTCGCTTTAGAAACGTCCTTTTTTTTTAATTCATGTTTTTTAATAACGAAAGTAAAACCGTTCGTTTCATTCATCTACATTTACTACGTCCGTGCGCTAGCATTGCCGTCATGGAGACTACAGAGAAGAAGTATAAAGTAAAGAAGTCAGTATAGAGTGCGCTCAGATCACCCACGCATCCGAAATTTTGTGGAGGGGGCGCTTACTTTGCAAAACAAATAAAAAAAAAACATTTTAAATGTAACAAAACGTTTGCTTACATTTTTTGGTAATATTGAAGTGATTATTTCCTTCTCTAAAAATTGTATTCCAAAGGAGAAATATATAAATAGGCATATTTTTAGTCAAATTCATATATTTACAACAATGTATGTACAAACCATTTTTTTTATATAAAGATTTTGTTTTATTTTTTAAACATATTTAAAAACATCTTTACGGTAAAAGTATAAGCGTTCAATATGGAATAAATATATATTACATAAATATATCACAAAATAAAAATTTTATAGACAAAATTGAACTAGGTTTCTTATGATGTATCATCTTTCTAGTCGAACCGTTTTAATACAAGGTTTACCATACCGTCTCTTGGCTTCTTCGATAAACGCATTTTCCATTTGTCTAACAATCTCGTTGAAAAACAGGTTTGCTAAATGAGAATGTATCCACGACTTGAATTCAAATGACAATGAGAAATCAATGACGCATGTTCGTGGATTGTTTTTTAAACCAGGAGTAAATATCCACAAAGTGTTTAAGTGATTGAATAGCTTTCCATCCATACACTCTGCCTTTACAAGTTGTGGGTAGATTGTTGTAACATGTGACACATAGCTTTCGTTTAGAGGTGGAAACCCTATGACTAGATTAGCCTTTAAAAAGTCATTTCTCCTAACGATCACATCAGACTTTTTACAAAACGGCAAAAAATTTTTGTAATTCTCCACATCAGCTACAACATCAAATATTTGTTCCATAGAAAATCTGAAATTAATTTTAATCATATAATAATATACAAAATTCATTGAAAACCTCATCGAAAAAGTAGAAACATACCCTATTAATTTCCTGCCTTCGTATTCTTTAATTCTACGTTTATTCCAAGTTGAGTAAACTTGTCGTACATTGTGTTTATTATCTTTTAGACGAAGTGCAAGTTGGTAAATTAGTGGAGTACATCTGCTAATAAAACAAACGTCGTTGAAAAATCTGAAATTCTATTATTGAATAAGAAAAGCATTTATTTTAAAATTACCTGTGCATTTCGGGAAGTTATCGAAGCTTTCGAAAATGATGTTCGCTGCAATATAAAAAAAAACGTTATTTATAACTAAAAAAATTGTGCATTAAGCTAGCTATCAGAGGCAAAACACATTACAATACATTTAAACATAATTAGAGCGATAAGTTCCAATTATACTAGGAAAATAAGACATCACTGGACGCATTCTTCGTCGAGTGAAATTACTAAAAATTTTTCTAATTAAAATACAAAAGTACAAAATCTTTTTCGACTTCGAGAAAGTGAATCACAAGTAACAGGTTAAGTTCATCCTCGCGCAATGACACCGCGCCAGCGTTGGCAAATCGAACTAACCTCGCGATCAGAAGACGACGTTTCAGTGCAGCATTCTCGTCGATGACTCGAGAAAAATCATCGATCATTTTGCGCAGAATGACAAAGGATATCTTTATCCGCGTTTAGGTGGCTATGAGTGTACCTAAGCAGCCGACGCGCGCACCACTAGCAGCTTATCAACAATCGCGTAAACACCTCGACATCGTATCACAGGCGCCTTATGACTTTCCCTAGCCTCTCCGCGAATGATCATTCCGCGCGCGCTTTCATCGTCATCGAGGCGTTGCGTAAGCGAGTGAGTGAGTTGGTCCTTCGACCCGTGAAAATGCTAAAACGTCGAAAATAGACATTTGGAAAGAGAACGGCGCGTGTGGTTGTTGTCGGTTGTTCTTTGCGAGGGTTGCGCCACTGCGCCCCCCATGTTTCACGACACACGTGTCTGTGCACATTTGCATACGTATAATTAATATAACCTGCAAACTGTGTACCCATATACCTATATATATATATATATATATATATATATATATATATATATATATATATATATATATATATATATATATATATATATATATATATATATATATATATATATATATATATATATATATATATATATATATATATATATATATATATATATATATATATATATATATATATATATATATATATATATATATATATACCTATATATATATATATATATATATATATATATATATATATATATATATATATATATATATATATATATATATATATATATATATATATATATATATATATATATATATATATATATATATATATATATATATATATATATATATATATATATATATATATATATATATATATATATATATATATATATATATATATATATATATATATATATATATATATATATATATAGGTATATGGGTACACAGTTTGCAGGTTATATTAATTATACGTATGCAAATGTGCACAGACACGTGTGTCGTGAAACATGGGGGGCGCAGTGGCGCAACCCTCGCAAAGAACAACCGACAACAACCACACGCGCCGTTCTCTTTCCAAATGTCTATTTTCGACGTTTTAGCATTTTCACGGGTATATATATATATATATATATATATATATATATATAGATCACAGTGCAAAATCTCTTCTTAGACAGTCGTATAGATATATGCCCAGATAGCATTGAGTCGGCACTGTGTCGGCACGCTGACGGCCCGCGGGCCGCCCGCGGTCCGGCATTGTGACGGATTCCTGCCCCGCTTCTGAGACGGCACGGTGCAGGAACGCGGTCCTGGCACGCGGGCCGTCATAGTGCCGTCATTTTGCCGACGCAATTTGCATGCGCGATTGGTACTGCGGCCCGCGTGCCGGCAACGTGTCAGCACTGTGCGGTGCAATTTGCCGACAATATGCCAGCACGGCGATATATATATATATATATATATATTATTTATATTAAATGTATAATTTTATCATAATAAAAATACTGTATTTTATATTTGTAATTTTTTATTTATATACTTTAAATATTTAATTTTTGTACAATAAATTAATAAGTTAATACATAATATATATATGGTTTTGCAGAATAACAACATAAGTCCACTTTTCTGTTTTGAAGATACTAATACTTAAAATTTTTATTTTCCATTTGAACTAATGTAAAAAAAATCATAAATAGTAGATAAGGCTACTTATTTTTACACTTTCTTGATTTTGTGCACTTTTATCTGAAAATATACTATATAAAGATATTAAAATCGCTTAAAACTCAATTTTAAAAAAAATGGACTTGAGTTGTTTTTCCGGGAATCCGCAGCAGATATATACATACAATAATAACACATATATACCATTTATTTACGTAAATATTTAAATTTAATTATAATTTTATACTTTAATTATGATTATTCACATACTCCTACTGAATAATCTCAAGTAAGATTCTCACCTGAGATCTCATACCAAAATCTCATGTTATTATATGTACACTTAATGAAATATTGAAATTCGTTCAGAATGAACTTTTACTACAGTTTTTTTTATTAGTCTTGAAGTTTCTTTCGTCTTTACAATACATCAGGAAAGTATAATACATTTTTGGTCAATTTTTATTTGAAAATTTTTATATATCAAATTTTGAAATTTTAAATCTCACCTGAGATCTTACCAGAGATCTCGTGTGAAATTTTGAGTAAACATTCATGAGGTTTTCGCATGATATTTCGCATGATTATATATATATATATATATATATTTTTATATATCCCTACCAAAAAATCTCAGGTGAAATATCATGCGAAAACCTCATGAATTTTTACTCAAAATCTTACACGAGATCTCTGGTAAGATCTCAGGTGAGATTTAAAATTTAAAAATTTGATATATAAAAATTTTCAAATAAAAAATTGGCCTAAAAATGTATTATACTTTCCTGATGTATTGTAAAGACGAAAGAAACGTCAAGACTAATAGAGAAACTGTAGTAAAAGTTATATATATATATATATATATATATATATATATATATATATATATATATATATATATATATATATATATATATATATATATATATATATATATATATATATATATATATATATATATATATATATATATATGAAGAAATTTTATATATATATATAGTCCCTGAAAATATTTACGTAAATAATGGTGCAGGCCTTGTGCAGGTTCCCCTATTGAAAATATCAAGCTAAATCTCAAGCTTCAAATTCAGCGATGAGTTTGAATCCGGCTCGATCGAACTTGAAATTCAGCGATGAGGTTGAATCCAGCTTGATCAAACTTGAAATGTAGGTGGATCAGGGTGGATTTTTTGAGTTTGATTTCGAGCTTGAAATCGAGCTGGATTTTAAGTTCGATCAAACCAGATTCAAGCTCATCGCTGAATTTCAAGCTTGAAATCCAGTTTCAATTTTTTAACAGGGATCGCCTGAGCTGCAACTCGCAAGAAGCCTCCTACTCAACATCATTCTCGCTGCCCCTGCGTCATCGAGAGTTTTGCAGGCATGTCCACGCGCTCGTACGACAACAGCATGACCTTGGGAACCATTCAGCAGATCGCTATCACTTCCAGGCAGGTGCACACCGTTTCTGCGCTCGAAGTGTTATGAACTCTTTTGAAAACAAACAAAAAAATAAGATTTTTATTGCATTATGGGTTGGAAAGTTATAATAGAATGATGAATAAATTACCTTTGCTAGGCCCTCCTTGAAGCTCAGCTTGCAAGTCTGAAAACGATGTCATTTTTGTCGCTCCCAGCCTCAGCTTGTCTACCTCAGTCTTGGGTCAGTCGCTGAATCGGCAGTCTTTATTCCTTGACGTCGTCTCTCAGTACGTGCTGGATCGGTTCTAGAGTTATTTTCTAACGTCTCTCAACGGCATCTGAAAACAATTATTATTTTTATTTTAATAGAAGTAATAATAACACTAAAGAATTCCCAGACGGCAAAACAAATTTCATGAATGTCGCATTCAAAAACTCTTCTTCTTTTTGGACTGGATGGCAGGGGTTCTTGATGTTCTTCTTCTTCTTCTTCTTCTTCATCAGGAGCTCGTCTTCTCCTCGGAGATGGTGGCAGCTGCTCCTCATCTCTTTCTTCGGGCAGTAGCACGTCTCTGCGTATCTCTTCGAGACGCCGTAGACATTGCTTAAGGCTTTTCAGGGTCCTGGTCAAAAATGGAAACATTCATAATTAATATAATAAGTCTAGTGTGACAAGTAAAATAAAATATATAAAACAATATACCTTCACAAGCTGACACAAAACGGGTATCACGTAGTCTTGTGACATTTTTTTTCTTATCTCCAAGCCAAGTAACATTGCACAGAAGCTCTGTGTTGACTGCAAAGTCAGAGTCATCGGTATTTCTACCACCAAGATAAATCAAGTAGTTGCCCTAAAAATAAAGGATATATTTAAGAAATGAAAAATTTAATAATTATAAAACTAAGTCTTGCGTTCAGGGGTTTGACGGTTCATGGGTTGTAGGTTTCATATGTTTGAAGATTCATGGATTTTAGAGTTTGAGTGTTCATTTAACCTCCGAAGCACTCACCAGACACCTAGAAACAACGCAGCATTAGTAAGGGGAGATTACAGTGATAAACTAAACACTAATCTCACCTTTTTTTTTTATTTTTAAACGGTATACGAACTAATGACTAATCTCACCTGATAATATTGGCAGTGGACGAATGCAGTAGGAAGCTGTATGTAAACATAACCTCTTCGAGGTTAACCGTGCCACTGCTGCTGCCGCAAGTACGCCGTCCTGGGCCTTGCAGCTCTCATCTTCGTGCCCCTTCGTGGGGACCGTAGCCCAGATACCCCTCCTGCTGCATCCATCGTCGCACTTCCTCGTCCTGGCCACTCGTCCTTCCTCGTCAAAACTAACCTATTTATTAACATAATATAATTATTAGAATAATTATAAATAAAAAAATTTTACATCTCAGCCAGGGTGATCCTCAAGACAATCTCTTCACTCTGAAATGTCCAGATAGTTGCCACAGTTCTCTTGGGAAATCCAAATTGCAGCATGTAAATAATTAATGATAGTAATTATTTACTATGAACTGCAATTGCACGTGCGCGCGCCAGGATGATCCACAAGACGAGCTGCACTTCCTCTCGAACGTCCACCACAAACTTGCCACAGTCGAATTATATAATTCAGAATTCCAAATTACACCACAGATAACTACAGTAAATTAATAACTACAATAATACCGCTATAATTATTAAGAACAATTTCACTTATTGTATGCGTCTGCAATTGAAGATCAAGTCTTCATGACAGCAGGGAGATTACTGCAATGGCGGGATGCGATATATTACTTCAAACAACAGAAAGCTCGAAATTATTTCAAGACTTTAAATTTATAATGTAAATCAATTTTAATATTCAATTATAAACAAATATATTTATTATTAATAAAAATATAAATCATAAAATTATACTATTATTTATTTATTTATATTTATTTATTTATTCAATTACACCAATTGAGCCCCATATAAATAAATTAACAAATCATTACTATTATTATCAATTTTATTTGTAATAGAAATAATAACTTAAATATGCAATTAAATTATATTTTTATAATTATATTGATGGCACGTCGTGCTGTCCATAATCCGTCACATTGCGGCCACGATTTTCCCGACACGGCGGGATTGCACTGTGCCGTCATTCTGCTGGAATCTAAAAGTTCAAAAAAGTGATGTTGCGTGACGGCACGATGACGGCACAGGGCGGTCACGACGTGTCACTGAATCGGACAGCACGCCGCGACTGCACAGTGATGGCACAAATTCGTCACGCCGTGCCAGCACGTCGTGCTCGGCACGGGCTGCTATCTGGGTGAATATGACAACAGATAGCAGAAATATACACAAGCTGAAGCAAAAATTTATGAAAAGTGCCAACCCTGTAAGAATAGTTGCTGCCAATGCTTTAATAATAAAACCGCTAATTTTAAATTTGTAGTTCAAGTTTGTTATAAAATTGAGATTTTTACTTTAATGATAATTTTTTTTCTTGTTTAATAAAATCAGAAATTCTTCTTATTATAATTATTTTGTATAAAATATGGAAATAAATGTAAGTAATATGTGCTCTACATTACCTACTGTACTATCGTAGACTGCGTATAAGCTGATTGGTCAATTTTTAAGAATCAACCAATCAGTGAAGCATTCTACAAGTAGTATCATAGAGCACAGTACAGCACAGCACAGCACAACACAGCGCAGTAAGAGATAGTGGTGCAAAATAGTCAGTTTGCGGGGTAAAATAGACATTTTGGATTTAAAAATATATAAATCCTATTTCAAGCAAATGTAATACTTGTAAACTATATTTTAATATCTCATTTATAATTACTAAAAGATACAAACCATCATATTAAGTGTAAATATACGAAATTCTTAATATGAAAAAAGACTTTCTAAAACCATGCAAGTGTCCCCCATCGATGTCTATTTTACCCCATACAGGGGTAAAATAGACATCGATGAAAGAACAATTAATATAAAAAAATTGGGGCAATTTTATCAGTTTGCTGGGTTACATTATTACTTTGCGGGCGAAAATGGGCACTTTAGTTCTTATTATATTATGGTTATTTAATTTCAGTTTTAACTTAATGTAAAACAATGAAGACAAATAAGGTGAGACAAAACAGTCTATACATGTCTATAATTATTTTTTTAATTATACGAATTATTATACAAGAGTCAAACTCTATATTAATAAATTTGCATGAAATATATGTCATCATTCCAGTTTATCAACGTCCGATGTATTAATGATGATTCAGAACTATCAGCATCAGAATAATTTATCTAAAAAAAAACAAATAGACAATAAAGTGCAGATAATGTATGTTATAATATTACTATTGTAATCGAAAATTTTATTAGAATAAGTATTGTTCTAATATAAGCTTTATCGTCATTCAAAGTGCAACATGTAGAATTAGATTATCTTTAAATTTGGTCTTCTTATAATAAATAAGTAAATAATTGCAAAGCTTTGGCAATATCAAAAGAATACAAGTTCTATGCTAATTTCTTTTTCGAGAACTGCTCGCAATAAATTCTAGAATTAACGATGAAAAATATCGTAGAAACCATACCTCTCAAATCATCTACTATGCATCTGGGAACACCATGCCACCTTGATCATATGGGCTTCTTCCATCACTCATCCCTGGTGGCTTTACCTTCTTAGCCTTGATTTCAAGCATTTGTTTAAGCCCAGCAGGAGTGCCCATCAAACTTGGATCCAATTCGTCGTAGAACACTGCGTCCCACGGTGTATTCTTTTTCGCTGCCTCTGTCCATTCTGTCGGCCGTACCCATATCGTAGGATATCCAGCTATCGTATAAGTAAGTTGTTTTTTAACGACAGTTTCAAAAGTACGGTAAATAAATTTAGTTATTGATATTTGAATATTTTGAAGAGGTTAAGAAAGCACAATTAGACGTATATAAGGGTGACGGTGCTGCCGTTGGCTTCGTATCGTACCGTGGTTACTTATACGCTACCGCGCCTCTCGATTATATAATAGTTTCTTTAGATGAATACTTTTATTCATGCATAAAAGCTTAAATATATTAGCTTATCGGTAAAAGCACCTCCAAGAGAAGTTTTTTGACTCATAAAATTACATGTTTCTTGTTTTTTTTTCTTATAAGTCTATAGGCACCCAGCAGGGTTTCGTAGCACCTTGTATGTCCACGTCTCAAACCAGGCTTACTTTATGTTTTTTGACCTCCTGAACACGAATTTCTTGATCAGAAAGTCTGAAAATGGCCAAGGTAATTGTTATTCACAATAATTTGTTAACATAATTAAAAAATCATTTCTCTTATCTAAAAATTTATTTTACACTCTTCGGAAGATTTTAAAGCTAAAGCGTTCATACAAGTTTTTTTGTAGAACCCTTATATTTTTAGTAAAAAATGTCCAAAAGCGATATTTTCAAACTTTGACAAGTTTTTACTCAATAATTAAGCGGTTTCCAAAAAAATTTGTAACAACATTTTTTATTTATAATCATCTAAAGAATCTAATAAAACTTTTTTTAGATAACAAAAATGATTTTTTAATTATGTTAACAAATTATTGTCAATAACAATTAACTTGGCTATTTTCAGACTTTCTAACCAAGAAATTCTAGTTCAGGAGGTCAAAAGACATAATGTAAGCCTGGTTTGAGTCGTGGACATACACTCGACGTGGGAAATTTCTGGTCCAATGCGTTTTATATCCTCCAATGAGGTTAGCGAAAACGAGCGTTCGAAATGAAATTGTAGTATTTCAAAGAAATTTAAACGCATTCGACCAGAAATCGGGATAGAATAATTAAGACGCTGCATAGAATAAGGGGATAGTATGATTATTTAAATATTCTCCCAATCCTTTGGTAATAATAAATATGATGTACAATTACTATCGATTGTACAAATTAATAATTAGATGGATTTTTTACTATTTTAAAAGTTTAATTATTTAAGAAATCATTATTATTGGGTTATCCCATTATTCTACGCAGCTCCTCAATATCAATATAATTATAATTAAGCACAGAATACTATTAAGGTAATATTTTCAATGTGGAATTTATATGGATTATAATGATTTAACTATTACTAACCGTCGCTTGGACCCATGCCCTGGTTTGTCATGCCATTTGCTTCCTCCTTCTGTGGACCTGTAATTGAAATTGACATCAACTTTTGGAATGCTCCACTTAGATACATAAAAATGGGTAGACTGTATTTTCTGCGAACTTTTACTTTTTGGCCGTCATTTTGAAGAATCTAGGTATGTTGAATTTGAAAGAAATAATTCTGCCTATCTTATAGTTAAAGCATTTCGGAAGCGATGTATTTACGTTTTAAAAGTTTTCCAATACATTGTTGATGCAAAATAGCATATTAAACGAATAAGAATCTAAATTTTCGGTCTCTGTTTTGCTCAAACAATTATAACTTTGCTGCATTTTAGTTTAGCTCAATTCTGGTTTCACCATCAAAAGAGTGACCTCAAAAATAAAAGAAAAGACCTTTCCGAATATTTCATGGGCGCTTTTTCATAACAAAAATTAAACTGAAAGTAACGATAAAAAATACCCGATTGGTAAGTAAAGAGTTAAAAGGTTAAAGGTTTTCATGGGATTTGCTCCCCGGTTCTGTGGACCTGTAATTGAAATTGACATCAACTTTGGAGTGCTCCTCTGTAGTATTTTTTTTTACCTACATGTATTTTAAAGTATATTAGCGTGATATTTATTTATTAGTTCTATTTCAGCCTAAGTGGCCCAGAAATGGACTTAGTTTACACAATACTTAAATACTTGAATTCATACCATACTCCATACGTTCGAAACATTTTACAATAAATTACTCTATCACCATTTAACTTAAACCTAGACTGTCATAGATTTAACCAATCTTGTTAAATTTACATTCCTGTACTTAAATACTTTCCATATATACACAACATTGTTACCTTTTATAGTATATATTTTTTTATTACATTATATTTGCGCTTACTCTAGATAATTGACCATTTTGTTCGTTTTACTTTTTTTTTACTTTTTAATCAAAATCTATTTTAAACACATTTACGGTCTTTGGTTTCTACTACAATTACTTTCAATTTGAATTTAACTACCGCTGTACAGTACTATTTAAACTTCAATAAACTACGAATCAAACTAGCTCGTTACAGTCTTTTCGGTACCTTAAAACTAAACAGACATTTCTTTATCGCTCCACAACTACACACACATACCGGTCCACACTCAGCGTCTCTCCATCCTACATTTCGTACCTAACAGTAGAATCTATGGATATGTTCTTTTAGATACACGCTCACCCTATCTATTAACATATGTATATACAGTTATACATTTGTACATTTTACGCCTTCTTCTACGTGTTTTATTTCTTCATCTATTTTCCTGACTATATTGATAAATTGCATATTTGCCCACCCGTTTTTTATCCACTCCCCTACCTGAAAATCATTTACTCTTAATTCCTTTGTCCATTCCTTAGTTTTTTCGCATCTAACTATAAGGTGTTCAAAAGAACCTAATTCTTTACAGATAAACTGCATGCTTTCTCCCCCTCTTTTAACCAATATCGGTTGCTCTATCCAATGTTGCCGCATCTTAGTCTCGCTATAGTTTTTACATTTCTAATTCTTTTTTCCCCTAAGTACTTTGGGCATTTTTCCTTTATAATGTCTTTATAGCCCGGGTTAAATTTCGACTCATTGATTTTCCCCTGATTAATCTGTGTTTCTATATTTAGACATCTACTTACCACTTCCGTAACTACATCTATACTAAATAGCCTCCACCTATCTATCTACCGAGCTAAGCCCTATCTTGTTTAAAAAATTTTCTCTATTTCTACTATACAAATCCTTATCCATTAGTTTCAATTTTCCTTCCCAACATAACTTGAGCAGTCTATCATCCTTTAATTTTAGAATCTTCTCTTCAAATTTAATTGCTCTGATACCCAAATCTAGCATCATTTTATACGTATTATTTTCCCTTTCTACAATATATCTTGGTGTGCAGAAGTCTAGACCCAGAACCCATCTATAGTAGTCCGCTTTTATCTTTTCTAAGCCTTTCATTTCTTCTCATCCCCAGAGTTCCACTCCGTATTCCATTACGCTTTTAACTAGATAATTAAACAGCATCTTTCTTCTTTTCAGACTTCCTTTACATCTTTCACCTAATCCTCAAGCTTTCCTTGCAGCTAAAATACCTTTCTTCTTTAATTCCTCAATGTGATCCTTGTTACCTTTATAATTAAATGTAAATCCCAAGTATATTAGCGTGATGATAATTTGTACTCACGTGCGTCAATGCATGCATGAATTAAGACTGAATAAACTATGATAAATGAAGCTAAGTTAAACAAAGGCTTTAGTCTAGTAACACACATTATGGATATTAAAATCTATCGCGACTGTGACAATTTTTGTAGTGGCTTTCGTGTTCGAATATACACCGCTTATATGTATCCTTTGTATAGTCATAATTGTAAAATAAAATTTGTTTGTTCCCTATTAAAAATTTAATTGCAAATGTGTTTTTTTACTACAGATTATAATTTATGACAGTTTGTAAGCCACGGCCCACCACATCAGCATTCAGTTTTCAGATAACTGTTATTGTATTACCTTACGTATCATTTCGGCTTTACAGCTATACTAACGAACATTGGATAATCATATTGATACTTGTTTCGATGAATGTTTTACGATCACGTTTATTGCTTTCTCAAACTTTATTAATTGTTCCAATATAAAATTATTTATTCTAATTAATTTTGTCTGTGAAAAATCAAATATACAAGTCTTATACTTTTAGATTCGTCGAGATATATAGATATACATATTTAAATTTAAACTTATACAAAGGATAGCATATCAAGTAATATTTTTCAATTGACAATAATACATTTTGAATTACTATAATTGTTAATTTCATTTCATTCAAGGAGGGTCTTTTGCCAGATCTAAGGCACAAAACTAAAAAATATATCAGAGTTTATAAAGGTCCTACGATAAAACTAATGAAATGCACTTAATAATAGTCCATAACTACATGAAAAAAATTGTTCCGAAAAAATCGTGACGTCACAAGTGTAAATATTGTCAATTAAAAAAATATTTAGTTAAACGCCAATTTTTTTTTCATTTCTTAACCAATGTTTCGGTGCTTATATTTTCTTTAAACATTTCTCTAAAAAGTTAATGGAAGAAAATTATACAATAATATACCTATAATAAGAAAAAGCTTATTATTTATATGTAAACGTGTAAAATTCTTCAGTTTTCATTTTAACATAATGAGGTTTTGATGATATATTTACTATTCTTATGCGATGCTACCTACAAATTTTCATCAAGTTCTAACTTATTTTACCCTTACAGTGTGCCATTGTTGCATCTGTTTGATGCTATTTTCATAAAGTGATTGGCGCATACAGTTTTCATCAAATGGTCTGAAATAATTTGTAAGTACTTACTTCAATATAGCAAACAAAACTTGGTATTTAATTTTTCATTTAAAAGATTTTCTTTCCAAATTAAAAACATAACAAATTAAATTTTTTAAAAAATCTTTATTTATGTTGTTTAATAGTGGCACAATAAATTGAGTTTAAATATTATTATAAAAAATGCCAATTTTTTATTTTAAAGAACATAAACAATTTATCCTAAAAGTTTCAAAAAGATTCATTAAAACCTCTTGCGCCAACCACTTTTTAAAGTAGGAAAAATAAGTGGGGGGAAAAACGCGTTTAAAGTTTCAATTTTGTATGCTATCTGATGTAAATTATTTTACTTGACCGCATGTAACTTTTTCAAAATGTCGAGTTTTTACACCTGACAGGTCTTAAAATATTCTTACAGTTAAAAGGATTAAAAAAATATAATAAAAATATTTTTGATATTTTTACCAAAAACACCAGAATTCTATCCTTCAGGTGATGCTAAACCCCCTGTCACCGTCAAATCCGGGGAACCACTTATTCATTCAATTTTCAATTTTGAGAAAATATCTCTCTGGAAAGTTGTTATTTCTTATTAAGACAATAACGTTTCATAAAGATATTTGCTAAAAATTGAAAATTAAATGAGAAAAGTGGTTCCTCGTATTTGTCGGTGACAGGTGGCTTTAGCATCACCTTAAGGCTGTCGTTAGCAAAGTATGCTCAGTAGATTCGTACAACATCAAAAACAGGGGCTTATATTTGTAGTAAAGAGCGGAGATGCGACTTGGCGGTATATACATTACGTACCAAACGGACACATTATTATCGTCATTTTCAATTTCATTTTTTAAGATCGCTCTTTCTGATGATGAAACCAGAATTAAGCTAAACTAAAATGTAAAAATGTTATAATTGTTTAAACTAAAGAATGACTGAAAATTAACATTCGTTTTTATTTAATGTGCTACTTTCGCATCGAAAGCGGGTTGAAAAACTTCCAAAACGTGAATAAATCTCGTCCAAAATGTTTTTGCTGTAAGATAGACATCATTATTTTTTCAAATTTAAGATGACGTAGTCAAAAGGGAGCCAAAACGTCAAAATCGTAGAAAAGTTCTATTTTAATAGAAAAAAGTAACAAGCCGGTTACATAATAACGTGTTTTTGATTTTTTTTAATTTCAGAATGCATCGTCATAGCGCTTTGATAGTGCTACTTACAACTATAAAATATGAAACATAAGTAATTAGACAATAGGAAAGATATTTCTTTTAAATTCTTAATGGCTTTCGTAAATGTTGATTTAAATATAAAAATAGTACAAAATAGATTGATTTTCTTAGAAATATAAAAATGGGTAGACTGTATATTCTATCTTGAATTTGAAAGAAATAATTCTGCCTATCTTATAGTTAAAGCATTTCGGAAGCGATGTACTTATTTACGATTTAAAAGTTTTCCAATACATTGTCGATGCAAAATAGCATATTAAACGAATAAGAATCTAAATTTTGAGTCTCTTTTTTGCTTAAACAATTATAACTCTGTTGCATTTTAGTTTAGCTCAATTCTGGTTTCACCATCGAAAGAGCGACCTCAAAACTACAAGAAAAGACTTTTCCCGATATTTTCTGGGAGCTTTATCGTAACAAAAAATGAAACTGAAAATAACGATAAAAAAGTATCTAATTGGTACGTAAACAGTTAAAAGGTTAAAGGTTAAAGGTTTTCTAGATTAACATTCTAATTTTCATATATCTCTATCAATGTATATGTTTGCTGATAGCAGATTTTTCAGGCAAGAGATCATTCTCAACTCTAAAACAAGAGAGATTTAGTGATTTGTCTCTACTGTAGTTTTGAATGGGAAATAACCTTTTCTTGGATTGCGATGTTATTGGGAATACAAATGGGAGCGCCGAAAGCACGAAAAATATATAAAAACTTGTAAAAATCAACGATTTAAAAATTTTAAACATATTTTTCGAAATAATTATATTATATTCAGCAAATTATATTTAATTATGCTAGAATAATATAATTTTTAATAATACAAATAATTTGTAAATTACTAATTTTAACTATATTTGTGTTGATGCTTAATCGATTCATTAAGGGGGCGCACCGACTTTGAACCCAAAAACGAATCTTATTTGTATGAGTCCATTTAGACTCTTCCTTTTCAAAAGCAATCATTCTCAAAATTCTGTTACTATTAGTAATTGGGAATACCTTTAATTTCACCGTAATAAAGCTCAAAATCTTGATCCAGCACGTCATATAAAATCACCACATTTATTAAGCTCCTAATTCACTGCCCACGGGATTCTAAGTGATCCCGTCGACCAAATTTATCCAGGTTTGAGGATATTACTTTTCAATACATCAGTTATAGTATGGATACAGAAAAATAATTAAAATTAATTAATATTATTAAGTAATTAATTAAAAAGTCAATAATATGCTTGTAAAATATTTTCTACGTAGTAAAAATTAATTTCCTGTATTCATGCCATAACTAGTGTATTGAAAAATAATATCCCTGAATCTGGAGAAATTTGGTCAACCGGATAGTGATCAAGTGTGAAATCCCGTAGGCAGTGGATTAGGAACTTAATAAATATGGTGATTTTATATGCGTGAGGATCAAGATTTTAAGTTTTTTTACGGTGAAATTGAAGATATTACCAAGTATTAATAGTAAAAAAAATCCTAATAAGAATGATTCCTTTTGAAAGGAAGAATGTTTATGGACTCATACAAACAAGTTTCGATTTTGGGTTCAAAGGTGGTGTGCCTCCTTAAATAGCGAATTTGCATGAGATTTTTTTATATCATATTCTGATAGACCATAGTACATTTCCTTTGAGAACTTTTAAAATTTTTGCAATACATAAAAAACTAAAGAAGATACAGTTGTGTGAAAATCGGCGTGACGTCATATTACTGTGTCAGCTCCTTTGAACTTTACAACAGTGTAATTACCGTGGCCGATCTGGTAAAATCCCCATAAGAAATACATGTAAAAACTTTTCTGTCATCTGTAGCTGTTTCCAAGAAAAGTTTGTCTCATTTTACCATAAATAACAACTAAAACCCCAAATTAATACTAAAAAAAAATATTTAGTTTGGTCCAAAAATTAGGTGAAAAACTACCGTTTTTTTGACAATCATCCATATCTCCTTTTAGTTAGAATCTCAAAAAATGTGTGCTAATTTATCATTGATGGTTTAACAAAAGATAATTTTTTTATTAAAAGTACACATTTAGTTTAAATTATATTTTTCCACGTCTCCTTAGAGATATTGTTGTAGATGCGTTGGGTTTATAATTATTAAAAATTTCCTTTCTTAAAGAGGAAGCTTTCAGTTATTTTCGTAATTATGATTTAAATTTACTTTTATTTTTAATTTTTAAAATTCTTTTTATTTTCAATTTTTCATAAAAATACGAAAATTAAATAGAAATATATAGGGTAATGACCCCAGTAGTCGACAATCTAAGGAAAAACTTGTATTGAAGCTATTACAAAAAGTTTATTAAAAACATCTTTTCTTATAATTATGATTTAAATTTACTTTTATTTTTAATTTTAAAATTCTTTTTATTTTCAATTTTTCATAAAAATACGATAATTAAATAGAAATATATAGGGTAGTGATCCCAGTAGTCGACAATCTAAGGAAAAACTTGGCATAGTGCGTTTCTTACACATAAGAATTATACACGTAATTATTGTGCACAATATAGCATTGGTCAAGTATATCTATATATAATTTGACCAATGCTAAATTGTGTAGAATAATTAAGTGTATAATTCTTATGTATAAGAAACGCGCTATGCCAAAAACTTGTATCGAAGCTATTACAAAAAGTTTATTAAAAACATCTTTGTTTATAAATTACCGATTCTATTAGACCATAAATGTAGTTTTTGATAAAATGTTTATTCTTGCTTAAAATTTTTACCGAATAATTATAATATGTGTTTTAATAAAATATGACGAAAGCACTAGTACTTAGTCGACCACCGGAATCTAGTACACGGCCGCTTAATCGCTAGTAGTCGACCAGAACAATTTACAGTAATACATCGCGTTTTAAAAGAATTGTTTATTCTTTTTAATAGTTCTATGATTTAAGTTTAGCTATTAATAAATTGAATAAATATTAATGGGAGGGGGGGGGGCGACTACTGGAGTCACTGCTCTATAAACCTAAATATCTTGAAAATTAAATGAATTCTTTATCACTGGTGTAGGACTCTTAAGAAGGTATTGATTTGTGATTGACAAATGATATTATTTATAGTATTCACAATCTTTCATAACTGATTATATATATATATATATATATATATATATATATATATATATATATATATATATATATATATATATATATATATATATATATATATATATATATATATATATATATATATATATATATATATATATATATATATATATATATATATATATATATATATATATATATATATATATATATATATATATATATATATATATATATATATATATATATATATATATATATATATATATATATATATATATATATATATATATATATATATATATATATATATAAATATATATATATATATATATACATTCGACAACTGGCAATCACTTTGTTACCAACTTAAATCACATACAGTTACTTGCGTCGAGTACATAAAACTGTGGTATTCTCTTATAGCTATGAATAACACATGGTTTTATTTGATGAGTTAAATGCAAATAAAGAACATACAATAAATGACTTTTACAAGTAATTCTGCTTTGTCTACATTTAAGGAAAAATTTTTAATTAAGACCTGAACATAATGAATGTGTATCTTGCGTCACCTACAGTGGTAACTTATTTACATTCATTTAAATATGTTAAGATAACCCTAATATTTTTGTAAACTATATTTTACATTGCAATGAATAATATATAATATTAAAGTTGATAAATTTATCACATACATCTTAAATGTGCAGTTCGTGAGGTCAAAGCATAAAAACTAGTCGATTATTTTATCTGAAAGTGAATAATCGGATTAATAGTATATTGTGTACCGAGGGCGAAAAATAGGCTTTTACCACTCGCGTGAGTTTGCTGTACGAGTCGGAGGCGAGCAAGCACGAGCCGAAGGCGAGTGCATTTTGCGAGCCGAAGACGAGTACTGCAAACACTGCACAAAGGCGGAAAAAGCCTCTCGCCCATGGTGCACACCGTACTTTTTGTGACACATGTATTGATGTTTGCGGTTTTACGTGTCTATCAAGCGAAACCAGATGTAGCCGTTTTTCAACACGGTGCAACTGTTGTCCTGTTCTATTAAGAAATGGAATATGTATATCTACACATGCATTGATTTATACATACACCCATATATACACACATAGAGATATACATACACATACAGAATAATTATTATCGTATATTAAAGTTTTTCAGGTTAATGAAATATAAGATAATTTAATTAATGTTAATTTAATATTGAAATGTCTTTACCGTACGCTGTAACACGCACGCTGGCGCTACCTTGACCAAGGCGAATATAAAATACAAATGTAAAATACAAAAACACATATGCATTGTGACATTTCGGAGTTCCAAAAAAGAGGGGACAGTTGGCCATTCAACACATAGAAGAAATAATTAAACAATCATATTATTTCTAAAATACAAAAATAATTTACCTTATCGATTTCAGAATATCGTAAAATAAAGAAATCATTATACAACAAAAATGGATCGATGAATTTCAAAATTTCTTTTCAATTCAGATTTTACATAATAAACCATAAAAATGAGCCCTAGTTTGCAAAAAATGACCGCTCCGTTCTCGAGATATAAACGATAAAAGAAAATAAAAGAAGAATAAAACATAACTCGAAATGTAAAGGTCGTCATAATCTAGGCTTCTAACCATCTCAAGATATAGTAAAAAGTTATCTTTCTACAAATTGTCAGAAGAAATAATGACGATTTACTCAAGTTATCCTTCGTCAAAAGAAAAACGATTTTTGTTACAAAATTATTTTTTTCTCGATAAAAGAAAAGGATAAAAGCTTGAAAGTTTTACGATAATTAAGTTTTACGTTAAATATTCTTATCCATATTCCTAATCACCTCAAATTTTTTCAAAAATTTTCTTTATTATATTTCCCAGATATTACCGGTTAAACAAAACACGATGTTTTCGTGTATAACAGAAAAAAGAAAGTAGCATTTTTAAAATTTCGGTACGCAAAGGATAGGTAATTTTATGCTCTTTCACGTGCAAAAAAAACGATAATATTATTTCAAACATACCAATAAACCGGAAAACTAAAACTCAAAAATCGAAAAACCGCTATAAAAAACAAAAAAGAACATCGTAAAACAACAAAAATTTGTGTTTATTTGTATTTATTTGACACATCCGGTCACACACACACGTATACACACACGAATGTATGTACACATACATACACACACATACGCACGCACGCACCCACACACACACATACACGCATCCATACAGACTTTTTCTAAAAATAGTGTATTTTAACGGGGCCGTCAATTCTCTCCACAAATGAGCTTTTCTACACAATAATTTCTTACGCGGGAATTCTCTACACATTTATTTCTTTTCAATATTCTGCACGGAAAAATTCTATACAGTAATTTCTTACACGGGAATTCTGTGCACATTTTTTCTTGTCAATATTCTGCACGGAAAAATTCTACACCAAAATTTCTTACATGGAAATTCCCGGGTAAGAAATTTTGTGTAGAATTTTTCCATGCAGAATATTGAAAAGAAATAAATGTGTAGAGAATTCCCGTGTAAGAGAAATTATTAAAAAAATACATAGATAAACAGTAAACACACTTTCAGACATACACTCTATTGACCCACATGTACATACCTACAGGCACATTAGCATAAATGTGAGGACACACTTACAAACACCGAAATTATAACACAGAGGCATACTATAACGAACGAGTGAACATTTTGAGGATAGTACGAGTACTCGTACTTGACTAACAGTGTTAGATAATAAATATTTACTAAAAAAATTTTATTCAAAGATTGTTTTATTTTTGAGAAAATAAAAATACATTCTAGCCTGAAGATTATAAATTGATCAGCAATATTGACCGTTCATACAAAAACTAACGCATTTCAATTTTCCGAAAAAATACACTATTTAATTTTATGTTTATAAAAATAATATGTTTGGAAATTTTAAAACTATATCAATGTGTTTATCGATATCGTTTGTAACATATGTTTTATTCGTGTATTTTGTAGGAAAATTTTATCGGTATTTTTATCAGTCTTTCACCTCATGAAAACTAGACGATTTTTCAAAAATCTGAAATGCCTTTGCAAATAGTCTTTGTATGAGACGTCGGTATACGACAAACAAATTACAACATAAATAAATTACATGTCTATATTTTTTTTCTTTAATTATATTATTTATTATAATAGAGTCAAACTCTATATTAGTAAATTTGCATCCAATACATGTTATCATTCCAGTTTATCAACGTAGGAAGTATTAATGTTGATTCAGGACTATCAGCATCAGAATAATTTATCTAAAAAAGACAAATAAACATTAAAGTGCAGCTAGTGTATTGCATGTGCTATAATATTACTATTGTAATCGAAAATTTTTATTAGAATAAGTATTGTTCTAATTTAAGCATTATCGGCATTTAAAGTGCAACGTGTAGCATAGTATTAGATTATCTTAAAATTTGGTCTACTTATAATTACCATCTAAATAACAGCTTTTCTAATTTGGTTATACGCCAATTTCGTATATATAAGGAACTTTCGAAAGTTGAAATAAATAATTGCAAAGCTTTGACAATAGCAAAATAAAACAAATTCTATGATAATTTATTTTTCGAGAACTGCTTGCAATAAATTCTAGAATTAATTATGAAAAATATCGCAGCAACCATACCTCTCAAATCATCTAGGGTTAAATCCCATGCCACCTTTACCGTATCCAGATCACTTGCCAGTATTCTGTGAAGGACTCGCGTTACCGCCTTGGCCGTATCCAGGTGGCATGCTAGGATTCTGACCTGGACTCGGGTTACCGCCTTGGCCGTATCTAGGTGGCATGCTAAGAGTCGGTATTGGTCTAATATAACTGCCTTGACCGTATCCAGATTGTTCGCTAGTATGCTGTGAAGAACTCGGGTTACCGCCTTGGCCGTATCCAGGTGGCATGCTAGGATTCTGGCCTGGACTCGGGTTAGCGCCTTGGCCGTATCCAGGTGGCATGCTAGGATTCTGTCCTGGAATCGGGTTACCGCCTTGACCGAATCTAGGTGGCATACTAGAATTCTGTCCTGGACTCAGGCTACCGCCTTGGCCGTATCGAGGTGGCATGCTAGGATTCTGTCCTGGACTCGGGTTACCACCTTGGCCGTATCCAGGTGGCATGCTAGGATTCTGTCCTGGAATCGGGTTACCGCCTTGACCGAATCTAGGCGGCATGCTAGGATTCTGGCCTGGACTCGGGTTACTGCCTTGGCCGTATCCAGGTGGCATGCTAGGATTCTTTCCTGGAATCGGGTTACCGCCTTGACCGAATTTAGGTGGCATGCTAGGATTCTGTCCTGGACTCAAGTTACCGCCTTGGCCGTATCGAGGTGGCATGCTAGGATTCTGTCCTAGACTCGGGATACCTCCAAACGTGTGTAGATTAAATTGGTCTTGAATTACTGGGTACCACGGAATTGTATTTTTCTGGCCCTCTGGCCATACTTTCGGTCGCATGTATGCCTCAATAGACCCGTCATCTATCGTATAAGTGAACTTTTTTTAATAATAGTTTTAAAAGTACTGTAAATAAATGATATAGTAGTCTCTTTAACCCATTTCTTCCCAAGCGGCCATTTTATAGTCGATTGGTTTGTTGCCTAAAAAATTGGCGAAAAAAAATAATAATAACCAATAGCTCTTTTCTGAAGTAAAATTGTCCGCTCTTTCCGATTCTAAAGTCAGAATGTTTAAATTACTGTTGGAAAATTTTTACGACAATTTTTTAGGCAAAAAACTAATCGACTATAAAATGGCCGCTTGGGAAGAAATGGGTTAAGGTAGATCACCTGTGATAATAAAGTTAAAAAGTAAATTTATATTTTAAATCATCATTAAATGGCATTATTTATATATAACTTAATGTCTTCAATTCATAAATTAAAATGTTAAAATAACAAAAGCAACCCAAAGTTTTGAAATAAGGCAGATAATTAAAGTGGATTATAAACTTTTCTACAGACTGTACCACAATATAAATATACTAATAACACAGACAACAATTGTTACTTAGCCATATCTTTGAAAGGAGACCGCTAACTATAGATTTTTTGTCTTACGTAATATAGGTAGTAATTATTTACATCATATATTAGTTTTTCATTTTAGTACCGGTACGATTCTTACACTTTTGCGGGATGCATAGATAATACTATTAATAACATTCTGTCAAAATTTAAAGCAAATATATAATTTTCGGTAAAACTTCCTCCGAGACAAATTTTTAGATTCACAAAAATGCATGTTTTTCTCTTTTTTTCCTTGCAAGTTTTTCACTGGGATAGAATAATTGAGGTGCTGCATAGAATGGGGGGATAGTATGATCACTTAATATGCTCACAACCTGTTGGTAATAATACGTAAGATGTACAATTACTATCGCTTGTATAAATGAACAATTAGACGGGTTTTTTGCTATTTTAAAAGTTTAATTATTTTAGAAATCATTATGTTTACGTTATACCATTATTCTACGCAGCTCCTCGATTTCAATATAATTATAATTAAACACAAAATACTATTAAGATATTCTCTTGGCAATTTGGTATTTAAATGGATTATAATGATTTAACAGCTAGTACTAACTTCTGCTGGGAGCACGGCCCTGGATTGTCTTGGGATCTGCTCCCAAGCTCTGTGGACCTGTAACTGAAATTGACATAACTATTAATTTTTAGAATGCTCTACTGTAGTATTGCTTTCTCAAAGAGAAAGCTTTGTGATGGTAAAAATTTATTTAGTGTTCTTTTAAAGTATAAACATGTTTTATGCCTTGGGGAGTCCGAATTCACAAGTCTTAAAAAATGTCTGTATATGTGTGTGTGTGTGTGTGTGCGTGGGTGCGTGCATGCGTGCGTCCGTGTGTGTGTGTTAGTATGTAGCATATCACCATTCGGTCAATCTGCGTTATTATTTTCTCAAACTTTGCACAAATGTTTCTTATCAATACTCGGTATGCGTTTGAAAGTTTCAGCTAAAATGATCAAATACATTTTTTTATTAATATTTCTCAAATTTTAAAAAATTTCAAATTTCCAGTATTTGAAATTTTTTCAATGTTGGAATGGTTTTTGAGAGGCGATTTTTTTTCACAATAAAGTACTCATAAATCCTTCATTTCATGACCAGAAAAGATTGTATATGAGTCGTTTTTCAGTTGTTATACTGTGTGAGTAATTCTTTTTTATTCAATGTTTATTACTTAAAAACTATACGATAAAAGTCAGTGACATTTTTACTAAATACGTGCTTCATATAGAGGTATATTCCTGTAAAATTCTAGGTAATAAAACTGTTTGTTTTCTGAGAAAAAAAAATCAAAAACATGCACTTTTTTTAGACAACGATAACTTGATAACTTATTTATACTTTATCCCTGGAAATTTTTAGAGAATATATACTAGGTGCATGTCAGGATATTGGCTGAATATTTTTGAGCCGATTTGGTTCATAATCTTCTGAGATATTAGAGATTATATAATTTAAACAATACTTTTTCACTCCGCGTATCTCAACATCTTTAAGCTTTAACATTGTACTATTTCTTGTAGATATTAAGTATTATTATATAGAAGGTTAACTATTTTACATTTCTAGCCCACTTTATGCATTATATTGCACGAAAAAATACAAAAACTGGAAAGATATTTAATAATGACATCATTTATTTTTGTCATATTGAATTCGTATCTATCTATAATATAGCATAGAAAAATTATAATTTTCATACTATTTTGATGATGGTATTTGTAAACTAGTATATGTTAAATAGTAATAACTTTTTTAAAAAATGGTGCATTTTTATGTCTTATGCATCTTTTACAATGAAAGAAACAAACAATAATTCAATCTTTTATAGGTATAGATTTGATTTGATTTTATACATAAAAATTGTTTATAGGAAAATATTAATTTTTCAATATGGTACAAATCATTAGATGAAAATAGTTAGACAGAAAAATAACCATGATAGGCGGCATTGCGTAGCTCTTCCTTATTTATAATAATTTTAATCAAATTCTTTTTGAGAAAGCATAGCTATAAGAGAGCATGTAGTCCGGGTCTTGGATTTTGATGAAACTTTGGGGATCAACTTTTGGAACCTAAAAATGAAGCACAGTACCTGTAGTTTTATCAAATGGATCTTTAAATCTGAGATAGTACCAAAAAACATTAGCATTGATAATATGGGTAATGCTAAAAATCAAATATATATGGATATACTATCAACCTTAATTTAATACGCCGTATCTACCGTACAAAGGTCCATTGGATAAAACCAGGAGTATTGGGCTTTATTTTTAGGTATCAGAGAACGATCCCTAAAATTTCATCAAAATCGGTGATCCTGACTACGTGGTCTCTCCTTGTTAGTGCCAAAACAGTTGGCAGCGTCTTTTTTAATGAATACGTATTTTAAAGTATCTTGGCATGATAATAATTTGTACTCACGTGCGTCGATGCACGCATGAATTAAGACTGAATAAACTATGGCAAATGAAGCTAAATTAACCAAAGGCTTTAGTCTAGTAACAAACATTATGGATATTGAAATCGATCGCGACTGTGACAAATTTTGTTGTGGCTTTCGTGTCCGAATATACACCGCTTATATGTATCCTTTGTATAGTCATAATAGTAAAATAAAATTTGTTTGTTCCCTGTTAAAAATTTAATTGCAAATGTGTTTTTTACTACAGATTATATTTTATGACAGTTTGTAAGCCATGGCCCACCACATCAGCATTGAGTTTTCAGATAACTGCTTTTGTATTACCTTACGTATCATTTCGGTTTTACAGCTATACTAACGAATATTAGATTTTCATATTGATACTTATTTCGATGAATATTTTACGATCACGTTTATTTGTCCTTAATCTTATATTGTTTATTATTTTAAATTAGTTCATTGAATAACAATAATTAACATCAAACACTATAAACAAACTGCTGCCACCCACTTAGCACCCAATATTGCAGGAATGTCGTAGAAATATTTCAACGTTTCTGTGATGTTACGGATAAGTTGATATATTGGAAATACATTTCTATGATATTCCAGTATGATTTTCAAGATTGCAGTATTGCTACAATAATTCTACAATATTACATTGCGATAAATCACACGTACGTAGTACATTACTGCAATATTGTTATGTGACATATAACATTGCAATTTTATATCAATATTATTACAAGTTTACGGAATGACATTTCACGATGCATGTCAAATAATATTGTCAAAATATTTCTACAATACTTCACTGTGACAAATCACATTGAAATATACGCGAAATATCTTGTAATATTGTTATGTGACATATCGCATGGAAATATTATAGTAATATTCCTGTAAGTGTACAGAATGTATAATATTACATTGTTACACATCACACTGAAATATATGCAAAATATTCTGTAATATTATTATGTGATGTATTACTTTAAGATATTACAGCTATATTCCTGTAAGAATACAGAATGACATTTCTGGATGCATTTCAAACTAATAAAGTTGAAATATTGCTACTATATTATATGGCAATTAATCAGTTATCATTTGTTTAACGATAACATTTTAATTTTATCGTTTTAATTTGCCAGAAATCTTGACTATAACTGTAACAATGTTCTAATATTGTAGTTAGTCAAGATTTACGTAAAAACAAATCGAGGGAAATCGATTATTGTCATTGTACATTATTTGAAAGTCAATTTTCTCAAGATTCGCCGCTAGATGGCGCTTTGGAATTTTCTCGCAAGTGCTAAAATTCGCCTTCAGTTACTATATAAGGACGGTTCAAACATTACGATAATGTGTGTCATCCCAAAACTGCTGTTTGTTACATGTATATTACTAATACTAATAATGGTACTAGCGTTACGGCAAATTAAAAATAATATAAAATGAAAAGGATATTATATATAATATACTTTCGATAAAATAATAATAATATTGCTGAAATGCCACTGAAATATTACTCAGTATTTCTATTATTATTGTGAAATGATAATAATATCATTGTAATATTTTTCGTTCTCACTGCAACAAATAAAAACCCATAATAATATTGTTGTGATGTTACTGAAATGTTGCCTGATTGTCACCAAAATATTGTACTGATATTCCCCGTAATATTCCTGTATTAAAAACGACGCGGACATTAAATGTTGCTACAGTATCACTGCAGTATTACTGCTATATATCACAGGAATATTTAATATTGCGTGTAGTACTCATGTGATATTGCTGCAATATTGAGTACTATATGGATAATTCATTGGCACTAAGCTTCCGCAAACTTTATTCATTGTTCCAATATAAAATTATTTGTTCTATTTATAAATTCTGTCTGTAAAAAATCAAATTGGCAAGTCTACTTTTAGATATATCGAGATATATATTTAAATTTTTAAATTTAAACTTATACAAAGGATAGCATAGATTATTAAAAAATATTTTAAATTGTATAAAAAATTAAAAATGTTTTGCGTATCAAGTAACATTTTTCATTTGACAATAATAAATTTTGCAATACTATAATTGATAAAAACATTTTTTTTTCAATATATTAAATTGATATATATATATATATATATATATATATATATATATATATATATATATGAATGAGATTTTTAGCATTGTTCATATGAGTAATGCCAATGTTTCTTGGCTCTATTTCAGATTTAAAGACCCATTGAATAAATCTACGGGTTGTGTACTTCATTTTTAGGTTCCAAAAGTCGACCCCCAAAGTTTCATAAAAATCCGAGATCCAGACTCCATGGTCTCCCCTTATAAGTGCCAATGAATTGGTAGCAGTTATTCTATTATAGTATTTCATGCTAATTATTGTTAAGTACTCACTAAACTAATTTAAAATAATAAATAAATCAAGATAAACACAAATAAACGGAATCGTAAAATATTCATCGAAACAAGTATCAATATGAGTATCTAATTTTCGTTAGCAGTCGTCAAACCGAAATGATACGTAAGGTAATGCATAAACAGTTATCGGAAAATTGAAAATGCTGATGTGGACGTCCCTGGCTTACAAACTGTCATTAATTATAATCTGTAGTAGAAAACACATTTGCAATTAAATTTTTGATAGAGAACTGCAAACAAATTTTTTCTACCATCATGGCTATCAAAGGATACATATATATTTAGGTGTATATTCTGACATGAAAGCCACTCGACACTACAAGTTTTGTCACGGTCGCGGTCCATTTCAATATCCATAATGCTTGTTGCTAGACTATAAAAGCCTTTACTTAATTTAGCTGCATTTGCCATAGTTTATTCAGTCTTAATTTATGCATGTATTGATGTGCATATTCATAAATGAAATTTAATTAATAATTATAGTTGCAAACTTTATTATTGTCAATTGAAAAATGATACTTATATGCAACAGATTGTTAATTTTTTATGCAATTTAAATATTTTTCGTAAATAAGATATACTTTTGCACAAGTTTGAATTTAAAAATTTTAATCTATATATCTCGACATATTAAAAAGCTGATTTGTCACCACAGAGCGAATTAGAAAAAATAATTTCTTATTGGAACAATTAATAAGGTTTGAAGAAGTTAAGTTCCAATATGAATTGGCAGCGGTTTTTTATTGTTCAATCTTATGACCTAAACTTTTAAGGGCTTATGTAGGATGATATTAATAGGTTTTATATACATTTTTAGCTCAAAATATCGATTATTTTCAGAGTTATTGGTAAAAATCGAATTTAAATGAAAACGACCAGTTTTCAAAATGTCACTTGTGCATAACCTTTTCAGAAAGAGCTCTAAAATATTTGAGGCACTTCCTTGTTTGGCCAACAAAAGAAACTGTTGACAAACTTTCAAAAATCGTCTTCTACTTTCTTAAAACAATTTAATTTTCACTTGACTTATAAAAATGCTTTAAAAAATCACTTTTTATAATAATGACTGTTGAATAGAATGAGATAAGAACAAAATATACATGTAATCAACAGTATACGCCGATTACGAAATAATGGCTAGACTGATTTTAAATATTCTTGCTTTCGATAGATCACCCTGCAGTATAGTCCAGTGAGAGTTGAGTAAATTATAAAAATCAGTACATTTATTCCTGATTGAATTATTAGGTGTAAACAACTTCAGTAAAATTAATAAGGGAAAGTAGTTACAGTCATGCTTTAACAGACATTTTTATCTTTGAAGAGTGATGAATTAAAACCGTTTTAGAATTAAATCGAATCAGTCCACATAATCTTATTTTAATTGTATAATAAAGTATTTTGATAAAACCGCTGCTAACTGCCTTAGCAAAATGCTTACTCAAAGAAAGGGGAATCTTATAATGAAAATTCGCATTTAATATATGAATGCTATCATCAATGCATTAGATACAAGCGTTTAGGTATTGTCAGTAAAAAAATTAAAAGTACAAAAGACAAAAAAAGATTTATCGGTTTAAAATTTGTTTTTAAAACTAATATTATGTTATTATTTAACAAAAATAACTTTAAAGTTATTTAAGATATATCAATCGAAAGGAAATTATGTCAACTTTATGAAAACGTATATATTTTTGACAAGTTCAACGTATTGAATGACAAAAAAATTCTTTCAACGCAGGCATGAAATAGGCCTATTTCATGCCTGCCTACATAAATAAAGTTCTAATATATGCAACACGGGAATAAAGTTGACTTTATTCCCTTGTTGCATAATAAACTATTTTTCCCCGCCTCTCAAAAATTGCGAAAAAATGTAGAAAATAAGCTCAGGACCCATTTTTTCAGGTAAAAACCGTGGTAGAAATCTTATCGTGGCGGCCACATTCGCTATAACGGCCTTTATAGGCAAACTAGATAGTACAAGAGTGTACAAAACTCGATAAATCCACACAGATCTATATAGTTTTCTCAATAATAATATGTACGTATAAAATCTGTGAGGTTATATATTATTTATTGAACAGAAGTTTTATTGTAAAAATTAATGTTAAATAAAGTTTAACATGCAAGTTTTCAATTATAATAATAAGATCTACAGTTATATCCATACTATTTACATATAAAAGTAGTCAGAATGCATATCTAACCTAAGAAATGAAAATTTAGAAACAATGTTCCTTGCATATGAAAAACAGTGATCATAAAATAATGTTATTGATTGATGTAGTTGTTTCTTGAAAAGTAATGTATAAATAATAATAATATCATATGTACAAATATGTACTTTATGACATGCTTTATTTAAAAACTAGAATTTTAATTTCAGAACTACAAATAATTTTGTATCCATCTGCGAATTTTTATAATACATAAACTGCTCATCCGTGACAACATTTTCAAAGACAAACACATTAGTCGAACACATGTAGACGATAATTTTCTTTATAAGTAACAAATTACTATGTATTAACTGGCCATAGATGTCAAATGAAAGTGTTTGATTATAAATTAATCACAGTAGGAAATACAAAAATAGAACATATGTATATAATAACTCAAATACATTATTTCTTTATAAAAATAGAAAATTATTCAGTTGATAATAAATGTGTGTGAAAATAGTTTTCCGTACATAAACCATACAGGTTTGGAAACCAAGCCTGTATTTAGGATGGAACATAATCAAATGTAAGGAAAATAATTTTACATAAACAAATAAATATATGCACTAATACTTCATATACTTAGTTATTTGGATATTCAGATTATTTTCTTATTTTGATTGTTTAATATATATGTGTAACATAATATTGTTATTGAGTTCTTAAATACAAAAACTTGATGTATCTAAAATTAGATAACCTTACACTTTAGAGGTTATTTACAATTATTTACATTGGTAATAGGTGAACAATAACAAGTAAATACCTTTAAATCAAAATAATACATAATGAGCATAATAGATTATGCTTCTGTTTCTTAAAACATAACCTTTAAGTGGTTGTTATTGTCATAATTTTGCTTATCTAGTTTTATCGGGGCAAATAATATGGGAAACTAGAAGGGTCGACCGTTACACGCCTTTATAGTAACTATCTAGTTTGCCTACATAGATCTACACAGTGCGAGATTATTCTACATAGATCTATAAAGTGGACGGGATAAATTTCTACCAGGGAACATATATAAGTATTTCATTTTATATATTATTTACATTTTTATTTGCAACTTTTATTTTGTTTGTTAAATATTTGAACTGTACGATTAAAAGTAATAATTACAAATACAACAATTTTCAACAACGTTGGACACGATTCGAAATACGCGATCACCTACACAACTTTCATGTATACATGGGGAGAAAAGCTATTTCAGACTCGGGCGAGGTATTTATAGCACTCGTCTGTGTGTCAGGCGCCCTCGACTCTGGTTTATGCTGAATACCTCACCTTCGCTAGAAATAGCTCATTTTCTCCCCTTGTTGCACAATGTACTATTTCTCGATTTATACAATTTTTTTTAATTAAAATTTGGTATTATTTTACAAAATAACTTTGAAGTTATTGTTAGATGCATTAATCGAAAGAAAATGACGTCTACTTTATAAAAACGTACATATTTTTGAAAAGCTCAACGTATAAAATGACAAAAATAGTACATTGTGCAACTAGGGGGTTTTGGATGATGATTTAAGCAATCGTGTATCGACTTTCACTTGTGCTCAATCATCATCCTCGTTTAGAAAAGGCCTTTCCACCCGTTTTACATACCGTATTTTTTTTATCAAGTGTGTGAATAGGGCCTTTTCCATGCATGCAAAGGGAATGAGGTAATGGGCATTTCGAGTCGTCCACCAAACGTACAAAATAAAAAGAATACATTTTTTCAAAATTTTGATTTTTTTCCAAAATTAAGAAATTTTTACAAAATTTTAAATTCATTCTAAAATTTTGATTTTCTTCAAATTTTTGAATTTTATTTAAAATTTTGAGTTCCAATTTTGAATAATATAAAATTTTGACATTATTTTCAGAGATTTTCAGGAGCAGGAGGGAATGTACATTGGTTTTGTCAACATGGAAAAGGATCTTTTTTACGCACGTGTTGAGAAAAAGATTTTTCGCTTTTTACTATTTTTTTTTTAAACAAATATTTTGTTATTATTCACGAAAATAAGTTTAAAGTTATTATAAGATACCTATATCAATCGAAAGGAAATTACGTCATCTTTATGAGAACGTACATATTTTTGACAAGTTTAACGTATAAAATAACAAAAACAAATGTTTCCGAGCTTTAAAAATTTTTAAAATCTAATATTTTTGCTGAAAAGTGAGTATAATATTATCCATTTAGCTCCAAAATCTAATCAGTTCTAAGTACAAACATATGTAATATGCCTGCAAAATTCCAGCGCGTGATATGCTTTCCTTTGAAGAGTTATAGTGAATACAAATTTTGGTATCATACATATATACAATGTTTATATATATGTTACTATTTTTATGACTCGAGAACCTCAAAATCATCGAGATTCATCGAATCTCTGAAAACAAATTTTATTATCGTTACAAAGCTTTCTCTTTGAGTTAAAGTAATAAGGAAAATAATAAATACAGTTTTTCAATTTTTTAGATTTTTTAAATGAAAATATACCATGCATAAATACCAAACCACAGAATTATAATTAAATAATAAAATAAAGTAAAAAAGGAACGAAGGAAGTAAAGGAAACTTAACAATAAAAAGGACACCATAAAAAGAGTGCAGTAGAAAGTACAATTACAGTAATCGCTCTTTATTCTCATTCATTTTACAAGGCAGTCGCTGTATTTTATGTAGAAGCATCCGAGTCAATGACCATTCGTCGAAGTCGAAATCATTAGGCACCATTGGCTCATTGCGAGATACAAAAACTCGTGTGCAGCGGTATTTAATCACAACTACAATCGTGTTTACAATCTCCCAAATCACACATATTTTTTTGTTTTCTTTGTTAATTCACGGTGCAAATTTGATGATCTCTTCTAAAAAATTTAGGGTTATTATCCTCGAAGCTTCCAAAAGCATAAACAACGCACTCTTACACTTTCTCCAACATCATCCTCAACATCGATTCTTCTTACATCTGTTTTTTTTATCGCCTAACAGTTTCTTTAGTTTGTTTTTTGTTTTCGAACAAATGTGTGTATTTTATCTGAGGCGGCTCGCGTCACGTTTCACTAAAAAGCGTTGTATTCTTATAAAAAAAGTGGTCTAAAAAATGCGCCGCGCAGACTTTTCTTCTTCATTTTTCTACTTCTTCCGGCAACAAATGTGTCCGCAAATCACGTATCTCTCCGAATATCCGTATAATAATTCCTCAAGCTCGTGTTCGCAGTACATATTCATTTACAATTTAGCACCAGCTTGTCGACAATTTGACTCGCCACTCTCTTCATAATATATACTTATAACGACTCGTAGCTCCTGACCAAAGAAATCTAAAAATATCTCGTGTATATTATATCGGTTTATTGTAAGTATTATGCATTTATTCAAATTAAGAGTCTAATTTGATTTTTAGGCTTATTATTGCTTGGAAACATGTCTTCACTTGAAAATGAATAAAAAAGAACACACAGAGAGAAATAAAAAGTGTGTGTAGTCATTTTTTTAATCAGGAGCCGCTAAAAGTATTGTATACTATTGTCGATCGATTTTTCTATTCACAAGTAACAGTGGCCGTTGCATATCGATACATTGATACTCTACAGAAGATTTACATTATGGAAACAATAGTTCACGACTATCCTACCGATATAACACAGCATTTAGATATTTTTTTTTCTTTGCAATAAATAGTCTTTTTTTTCTTGCTGCCTCTCGCAATAATTACTATACGCGCTCGCATCAACAATAATCAAAAAAGAGATTCAATCGATTATTTTTCTACTTTCCTCGATCTCCTCGTACATCGTTTAATCTACAAAGTGTAATTATAAATTTAAAAAATAACGAAGTTCTTCGGCACTCTCCTCCTCTCGCAACGCGACCATTCGCAACGATCGAGACGCATGTCGTGCATCCATGCGACGTTACTTTTTTCTTCTATACAGACGTGTGTAGTATTTTTGACCAATGAGTTTCGTAATTTTGCGTCGTGTGCAGTCTATGCATTCACGCGCCTTCTTACTTTTGTCCTGCTCATCCTTGTTCTTTCTCCTTATTAATTACGAAATACGTTATCTAATTTTATTACATATTATTGTTGTTTGTTGTTGTTTGTTGTTGTTTGTTATTGTTGTTATCGTTATGTCTACATCCTACTTCGGGAATTCATTTCTATAAAACAGTTTTATATAAAATAGCGAATTAAATAGTCTCGAAATCACAATGAACCGTATATAGTCGCGAGTTTTATAGGTATTCTTCACTAAAAAAAAAACTGAATTTACTCTTCGCTCTTGATTATCTCGTTCACTCTCTTATAGCTTTCTCACGCTCGCTCTTTCATTCTCGCCGCTAGTCCACGAGAGACACATAATAACGCAGGCATTTATGCTCGGCATACGAGGTAACAATCTATCTACAAAGTAATAATTAAGATTCGTACGTTCACTTATAAGTTAGTGTAATAGTGCAGTGTGCAGCACAGCATCCGCTTATTTTGTCGTAGGTTCATATATTTTTTGTTTCTCTCTTGTATCATTACAATAAACGCCAGAAGCCGAAACGTTTGAAATTTATTTGATTATTCTTGTCTGTTTTGTTGGATATCGTATTCGTAACGTATTTCGAAGGATTTCATCTAAGTAATGTATGTACTTATATATTGACCATCGGGGTTATACGGGTTTGTTTGTTTTTTTTCTGTTTTTGCTATATATCACGATCTCCTCTGACGGCGAAGCTATGAACTCTGCAGCGCGAGTATATATCTTAAATGAAAAATGAGGATAAGACAGGGTACATTTGGTCGGAGTTGAATAAATTTGAAAGACAGATTTTTCAGGCGGCCCGATAATCACTTGGAACGCTGCTGTATTTCGTCGTCGTCGCTGTAATCGTCGCTGAGATAATGATTACCGTGCGAGAAATCGTAGCGTCCGGCCTTTTTCGGTGGAGGACTGAAATTACAAAATTATTTCGGCATGAAACAAGACTCGGATCAGATCAAAATGTTATGTACGTCGTCGACGCGTCTAGAGATAAGAGACGAGGGACAATTTCGTTATAACACAAGGTAACATTCCAGAATCAGATTCTTTTTGCAGGTCTGGGCATTAGGATCATTATCATGCTCGGGTTTTAAAGCAAAGTTATGTAATTGAGATAAGATTAGTATATTGTGGTTAGTTAAGTAGAAATAATAAAGCTATGTATTTGTTAGTAATGAATGTAGTTGTTATGAGTTTTCTACTACGTCTTGGTACAGAAAAGAAAATGGTGTTTATGTGTAGCAAGTTTCTAATTGAATTGGCAATGATTCTAGATTTTATTTTAATTTGTTATTTTGTTTTTGTAAGTAGTAAATACTAATTTTAGCTAAAACAATAACAATGTAAATTGTATATCGTATAAAAATGTACTCTTGCTAATAATTATTGATAAGTTTATAGAAAATCTACATTTTAAATATTCTAATATATATATATATATATATATATATATATATATATATATATTCATTACAATACGATCACCATACTGTCAGTTTAATAATCTACAATTAAATTTTACTGTTAACAAAACTTACAGATATAAAAAATATCTTTAAAAATAAATATATGCATGGTATCATGCTTCATCAACAAATAAATAAATAAATAAATAAAAAAACTCTAATCTACTCTCTAAACGAATAAACGTCTTTACACACGGGTTTGATAATGCCCAGTCTTGCCTACTAATAAATATCGACTTTCAAAAAACATGTTCCACGGGGTACTAACACAATGAACTCAGTGTGTGAACCCGTGTGATGCACCGCAGATGTAATTATCATAAATTTTTTCTTTTGTTAGTATAAAGCAAGCAGGAGAGAGAGAGAGAGAGATAGAGAGTTATACGTAGTAGTAGGAATGAAGAATGGACGAGATAGAGAGAGATCTCTGATCGAGTTCTCTCAATCGATCGAGTTGAATGCTGTGTGGTACCTTGTGCTGTCCTCGTCGTTGTTATGGCTGCTCGTGCTGCTGCTGGGACTGCCGTCCCGCGTCGGACTGGCGGGCGGCGAGAGGGCTTGCATTAAGCGGCCCTTGCCCTCGTTCCAGATCGTCGACTGCGAACACACACAACGAGGAGAAAATAATAATCAAGGACATCCACAGGCGTCGTTCAGTTGAATGTGCAGAGACGAGAGAAAGAGAGAGAGGTTATCTGACGCGTGGCGAGTGTAAATCATATCGATATCGCGCACGTCTCCTTCGTGAATAATTAATTAATGTACAGAGAGAAAACACCATGATTGGGTTAAAACGTATATATATTTATTTCCTTCGTATCAAAAACAGAGTGCGTGTAGAAAAACAGCGGTTCGAGGCCGGTAGAGAACAATATTGTTGTAACAAATGGAAATCAGATTTATTGTATGAGCGGTAAAAAAATCTTGATTTGCGTACAAATTGAAAATTTGTATGATATAGACAATAAGCGTTAAAAATGTATTGTATTTCGTTTGTATAAAAAGAACAGAGTGCAGTAGAACAAACAGTGTTCCGAGTGCGGTAGAAAATAATTTTGTTATAACAAATGTAAATCGGATTTATTGTATGGGCGGTAAAAAAACATATTAATATATGTACAATCCGAAAATTTTGTATAAAACAAACAACAAGCTCATTGAACGTTAAAAGTTAACTAGTAACGGTAAAGAAGCTATAGAAAAGTGCGAGGGCTAAAGTAAATATCGTGGGTATCAAAAGCCGTGGATCAATGAACCCGGTACCGCGCTTTCGCCATAAAACTGAAATAAACAGACAAACAAGTAATTAAACAAATAAATATACGCACCAGTCGTCCATCTCGACCGAACAGAAGGAGGAAGGCGTCGATAAAATCCCTCGACTTTTCCTCCCACTTACTTATCATGTCGATTCGTTTCTCACCAATATTCTCCATCACTCGTTTTCCCTTGCCTTTCAAGTCATCGAACTTATTTTGCAAGCGGAACTTCTTTTCCTACAGTGGCAGAAACAATATTTCATTTACTATTGGTCTTTATGCAAAATGAAGATTAGAAAAATGTAGTATTTGTTTTTATTGTAACGAAAAAGTGTGTACACACGTTTGACCGTTGGAATCGAGCAAACAACGACACTAAAGATCGAAATCAATATCCATCCAAATACTTGAGAAGTGCAACTCACATTGAGAAACGAAACGTTGAGTTCCTTGGCGCTGTATCCTCTAGCGAGATTTCGCCTCACGTAGATGTCGTAGTCCTTGACTATCCTGGCGACGATGTCCGACGTCGAGACGCCTTCCGTTCGTTGCGTCGCGACGAACATCCCCTTCGCCTTGAGCGCGGCGTAAATGTCCTCCCCGTCGTCCGTCATGTAGGGTATGTCGTCGTGGGCCACAAAGTCAATCTGCAATGCGAGATATGTAATTCTTACCAGCAGTAACAATTACACGCCGTCTAAAATTATTAGTTTGCGTCGGAAATATCGGATGAAGTTTCGAACAAGCGGAGTCTCAAGAAAGTTTTGCCAGTGTTACAGTACGCGTGTTATCGGATGAGTGGGGTTACGTTACTTTGTGCTTCTCGATGAACTCGTCGTCGAGCTCCCAGGGCGCGTCCCGGATGACCTCGTCGACGTATCGGCAATGTCTCACGGCGTCGTATCGCTCGGCGTCCGTCATCACAGTGCGGCCCTTTTGCCTGTGCGTTAGTTCGTCGTTGCAAACTGAAAATAGGTCAATGTTAAGGTTAGTCTCTTATGGCAACGGTTAAATTGAGGTGTTGCTGAATCCACCCGACACCGACAATTACAAGGACCCACATTTTTCATTTAATTTTCAAATTTTTAGTAAATATCTCTCTGGAACGTTCTCGTCGCAATCAAAGACAACAACGCTCCAGAAAGACATTTTCGCAAAATTGAAAAATACACGAAAATAGTGGTTCCCCGTATTTGTCGGTAATAGGGGATTTGTTAAGAAAAGTTGAACATTAACGATTATTTATTTACCTCCTACTATGAGATATACATTAGGGAAAATGTTTTTGGCCTGCATGAGCTGCCTTGCATGGCCTTGATGGAACAGATCGTAGATTCCATCGGCGTAGACACGTACTCTGCGAGGAGCTGAAATTTTAGAAAGATTTTATTTTATAATCGCTCGAATATTTCTGTTTTTAAAGCGTAGAATAGAAAAGTGTACAAATTAAATGTATAAATATATTAGATTGTAATTGTCAGATAGTTTCAGTATAAAAGTAATAAATTCATAAAGTTAAAAATATTAACACGTGTATCAACAAACCTTTCCCTGTTCTGGCCATTTTTAGTGTGATTTTTGTATTGTAGTCACAAGCCTGTGCTTCTAGTATAGCATCCGGCTCATCACCGAATGGTGCTTCCTTACATATGGACTGCAATTTAAAAATGTTGGCGTCAGTATTTGATATTTAAAATATTTTATAAGATCAATCGACTTTACACTTAAACATTCACTATCCACTGCACTTACAACAAATTTATAATCAACAGCTGGATTTCTAAATTTGTGATAGTACATAATGTCAATATCATTCTCAATTTGAACACTAAACCTCTTATTTCCATATGTCATTTTAATTTATTTTTATTATTAAATATTTTTAGAAACAGATTCTTGAATAGAAAACTTATAATTCACGAATTAAAAGTTAAAAGTGACATAAACTTAAAAGCAGTCAACTTTTCTGTTATGAATTAAAGAACACATGTGTGAGGTGATTTTCCTATATATCTCACTGACTGAATGAATTAATTACTCAAACTGTGAAATAAGCTAATGTTATATACAAGAACTTCATCATCAGTTCTTGTCACACCACTGTGTGTTATCAGCAAAAATGCTGAGTATCTTCTAACCGGTTCACTGTGTATACATAGATAAGATGCATATCTACCTTCAATCACATCAGCCAATCATTTGTATTTGTGGAACCACCAAGGGTGAGTGTATTTTACTTTCTTTTATTATATTTGGTTGCTAATCTACTCATTTACTAAATTATTTCCTTCTTTGTCATTATTAATTTTTACAATTTACATTTATAATATTTATTAAATTAATAAAGCTTAATTTTTCATACGATAAATATTTAAGAAAAATAACAGGATTTTCGATTTTGGAGGTTACAATGAATAGTATATTAAAATCAATAAAGTCTAAACCATGATACTATTTTTATTTAACATTAAACTTGAAGATTGTCAAAACCAGATAATTCCACTTTTCTTAATTTGAAAGAATTTATTTTATTTATTTATTTATTATATCAGAAAGTAATTACATTAGTAATTAAGAAAAAACTAATAATCTTATTCTATTAGTTTGGCTAGAATAAAGTATTTGCTTGTTTTTAATGGCTGAATTTAAAAAATTAAATTATCCTATCTTGTTCAAACATTTCTCAATTAGTAAAATTTGAAAGTTAATTATAGTTAGTGAAAGTCAATTAGAATTGAAATTTAAATATCAAGTAGAATTTCTTGTATAGAGTAAATACTTAAAGATTTTTTTAAAAATAATAATACAATTGCATTTCTAAACAGCTAATCAAACATTATCTAACCTATAATTATTTTGTACATGACAGACATAAGCAACATAATACTCATTCTGGTTGAATGCTTTTGAATTTTTTTGAAATACTGCATTGGGTCTAATGGGATCAAATGCATGTTTTCGCTAAGCTTATTGGAGGATTTCAAACGCATTCGACCAGAAATTTCCCAGGTCGAGTGTACATGTTAAGATTTCAAATAACATTTAAATTGTAAAAAAGTTCTTTGCTTGTTAAGATTACATTTTTTAATAAATAAATAAATTACATTTTGGTTAATATTTTCAAAGAATTTAAACTAAATGTTTCTTAATCATTATGGAAATTTTTAGTCTCTGGTTACTTGTTTATCGTAAACTGTAGGAACCTAAACTTTTCTAGAGCTAGATAAAAAAGAACTGTATTATTTTGTGTGACCCAAAGTTTGACCTGATCTTTACACAACACATGAACTTTATAATGATAATAAGAATTGCTGATACAAAATTATCACCGTCCGTCACTTTATCTTTTCTACAATTGTCATAAATTTCTAGCTATTAAAAAATATTTATAAAAGAAAGACCAAATTCTCTGTGTGAATTAAAATACTAGATGAGATACTAGATATTACTGTGTTCTATGCTTATGAATGAATTGATCAGTTAGAGAGATCATCAGTGTTTATTAACATCAATTGCAGTTTCCAAGCAACATCACGAAATTTTCCTTTTAATATTGCATAACATCATGGACAAATGATAACTTACAGCAAATATGGGTGATTCCTCTCGTGAGCAAGAGGCATCTGCTCCATTTTGATGATGATTTTGTAATACATCCATGATTGTTTCCTCTCTGATTCGCTTTCTTGACATTTTTTCTACGTTAATGATGTCAAGCCCATCTAGCTTCGGTATTTCTGGAAAATAAAATTATAATAGTAATTATTTGAGTACTTTAATTCTTAACACTGATGTACATACAATCTAATAAATTAACATACTTAAAATAATAAAAAATACAAATATATCTGTCTATAAATTTAAAAAAAAAAATTTCTAATAAAATAAAAATATTTTTATAAGTTTTAAAATAACGAGTCAATATAATTATTATAATTGACTTTTGGATTAAAATTTTTTTATGCTTTTTTCATGTGCAGTGATCAAGCCATTAAAACATTTGAGGTCAAGTTGATTGGTTGGTTGTCAAGGTTAATTAAAAAAAAGAACATACAACACATAATTAAACACTTTTTTGTCACTCTATTAACTGTCTGATTTTTAAAGTGTTATAATAATTCCTTTTTTTTTTAAATTAAAATATTTTATGTTACTAATTGTAAGTATTATTTTATTATACATCAGGACTATCATAAAAGTTGTACAGAAATCATGTACTTTTTTAATTATTCATAAACTTATAAAATTTAATAATGAATACAAGCAGCAAAGTGGGAATGTGTCGTCATTTGTCACAGAGAACCCCAAGTTGAACTTTGAGTTCCCTGCACAATTATTATGACTCACATTATCCCTCTGACGGTGGCTCGACAAAAATAAATCTGATTAAACACAAACAGTGAGTGCAAAGGCCGCGTAAAGCCAGATAGTAACTTTTCTGCCGCTAGAATACCTCGACAAACGTACATCTTACACAGTGCACTATATTATCCCTTGCTCAATCGAACCAAAATCCAACACAATCAACAAATGGGAGCACGAGAATCTAAACAATCAACATCGACGGATCAAAGTAACAAAAGCTCTCTACAACCGGAACCCCTCGCAGGCCAATAATCAAAACCAGCCACTCTACGTACGCTCTAACACAGTCATCAAACAGACACACAAATAGTAAACACCATCCGGATCAGAGGTGCATACGTACACGAGAGCCAGTGGGAAGCCAAGTACGCTGTCTCTGCTCGTCATCTCAGGCGGAGAGCCACATAAATCAGCAACGATCGAACGACAACAACTGCATATAGAATCACAGTCAGCTCGTGCTCCAAAAAGTTTACGCACACCCACCCACACACTACCAATGCAGTGTCACGTTCGCAATAACGGAAAAAAGCACAATCCGTACCGAGAGAGCAGTCACCTATAACCAGATCCGGATAGTGCGTACTTATACGCGTACGTGTGTGTGTGTGTGTGTGTGTGTGCACACAACAAAATCTGCTGCTGCTGACGAGAGCGAGACAGAGATAGAAAGCGTCCACCACGTATATATATATATATATATATATACCTCACTAAAGTAGGAAAACCCGATGGAGAACCCTTGCCCTATATACTATATCTCCGTGTCAACTGTCTATTCAACCACACGCACACAGCCACACACAGAGAGAGAGAGAGAGCCACAAATATGAATAGAGCGAGTCTCGGGCCAAGTCGAGCGTGGAAAGTCCCGTGTCCGAGAAATTTCCACGACCTTCTCGCGTGCAGCTTGGGTCATAGCGTCCCGCAAGACGTAACCAGTGATACGATCAGTTCCACCCACGCTTTTGATTCTCGGCGCCGTTGGTCTCGTCGGCTGCTGGCGCCGCGGGCCGCGCGGTCCGATCGCTGTCTACTTCCGCTGGCGTCGTCTCGGCTGCTGCTGCTGGTGCTTCCTCCTCTTCGGTGGGTTCCTCCAAAGTCGCGCTGGCCGTGGGCTCGGCCGTTGTCCCGTTGGCCGCCGACGACTGGGACGTTGTCGTGGTCGGGGTTGCCGGGGGAAACAGCAGCGAGGTGGAGGACGTCGAGAGGGTCGTGGTCGTGGCGGAGGAGGGCAGCGAGGACGACAAGTGGCGGCTAGTGTGCTGCTCCATGCCAGAGCATCAGCTGAGACGGGGCTCAACGAGGCGGGGGGGGCACGCACACGGCTTTTTCCTCCTTCCAACGCGGCCTGGTGCTTATGGAGGTGCAGCGGTTGGCTGGGTGTGTGTGTACGTAGGTGGTAGGATGCGGATGCGTTGCCACCGCGAGGAAATTTCAACGCTGCCTGCTGCTGGGGATCGTCGACTGTACCGTGGCGAGAGAGAGAGAGAGACTGTGGCGCGGCGGTGTACGTTGCAGTATTGCAGTGCCAGCAGACGCCCGTTTCTCGCTCTGGAGGTGGACGCGTATGTGGGTAGGGTGTCTCGCTTGCTCTTGTAGTTCCTTCGTTTGCCCCCTTCCTGCGTGGCGCGGAGAGGGTAAGGCCGTGTTTCCACTTGGCCGGTAGCTTGACGATGGTGAGTAAGAATCGGGTGATGAGCGTGTAATGCGCTTTTTACAACGAGGATTTCGTGGAAGCTTGCTTTGACTTTTCAAGTGGAATAGGAAGTTGGATGGAATTGTGTAGATAATAGGTACGGTTTTTTAAGTTTGATGGGTAGAGAATGTTTTTCTGCATTTTTGCGCAGCGAACAATGTTTGTTTACGCAAGTAGAATCAATATATTGTTTAATGTGATGAGAGTTAAAGGGAGACTCTATGAAGTATAGTTGGTGTGTAGAAGGGGCGTTAGACTAGATTGAGCCCATTGCACGCCCAAAACAAGACTATGACACAGTTGAATATTTTTTTAACATAATTTTGTACACAAAATAGCTCTTACGAAAGAAAGCTGAAAGTTCTTTTCCTGCTTATCGAAAATTAGTTTAAAGAGGTTGAGAAACTAAATTAAAAATTGAAAAATGTAATTAGAACATTATTTTATGGAAAATTTACCTTACAATTGCTTGATTTTATAAAAAATATAGGATTTTGATTTGTCATAGTCTTGCGCTGGTGGTACTAAATAGAGCATACTTTTATGCATTTGTCTTTGGTAATAAAAATAATTAAGTTTCCTTTGCATCAATATACGATAAATACTATTCCAGGACTTCGAGGCATAAGAACATAAGTCCACTTTATTTTAAAATTCAGTTTCGAGCAATTTTGGTATTCTTACATAGTATATTTTCAGATAAAAACGTAAATAATCAAGAAAGTGTAAAAATCAGTAACCATATCTACTATTTATAATTTTTAAACATTAATCTAAATGGAAAATCAAGGCTTTAATGACCCTAGTACAAATTTAAAAATGTGAAAAACTATGACAAATATGTGAAAAAGTGTGTAAAACCATGAAATTTCGCGAAGAACTGTGAAATTGTGCTTACATTTGGAACAGGATTTTAAAAGATATTATAGAATATTTAATAAATTTTGTCACAATTTCTACATAGTTTTTCACAGTTCTTCACATGTAAAAAACTGTGAAAAATTGTGCAAGTTTTATTATATAAAAGGCTTACTTTTTATAATGTGAGAAACTGTGAAAAACTAAAAAAAAACGTGAAAAAATGTGAACAAATGTGTATATTTGTTTGTAACAGATGTTTCAAAGTATGTGTATTTTCACACTTTTCTACACTTTCTCACATTTTGTCCATAGTTTTTCACAGTTCTTCACAGTTGTAATTTCCACTACGAGATATCTCAAAAACATAAAAAATGGACTTACGTCGCTGTACGTACATACATCTAACCCACAGTTCTGCATTTGGAATTGAATTGTTGAAAAAAATTTAACGCGATACCGCGTTAAATGTGACGACAGTGCATTGGTAAAATATTTTGCAAGCTATTCGAGTCGACGTCGGCGCATTTTTCTTCGCTCCTCCCTTCCCCCTCTTCGCGCTCTCTATTCCTCGTCATCGCTATGGTACTCGCGGTACGATAGGTATATAAAGGATATATCTTGTCTATTGTTGCCTTATTTTTCTCGTTCGTGATAATATACGTGCGAGTGGGTCCGAGTACGCGCTCGGGGCATGCATGTGCGAATGGAGGTATTGTTCGAATGTTTATTGTTTCTTTTGTGCTTGTTTTTGAGATACACGATCAGAGATCGTTGGAAACGATTTGCGCACACCTCGCACCGTTATAACAATGGTCAGTGTATAGGTATAGATCCTTGATTGCTCGTGGCTGCGGTGTTGACGTATTGGGGATACCGCGGGGTATGATGAGACACCGAAGTGAAATGTTTAGGTGGTTTGTACAATGGAGATCGGGAGGAAACATTATTTTGAAAGAAGAGAAAGAAAGAATCGTATCTTATTTTGAATGCTGATAGAATCTGATATTGATACAGTGGTATTAAACTGCAATTGTGATGCACACATTGCTGGATTTTTTTGGGGAATATTTTGGTAATTGTGAGAGTAAATTCGTTTAGATTAATTGAACAAAAATTAAAGTAGGGGAGAGTCGTCCAGTATGAACGAGCTTTCGGTATAAATATTTTTGAGTTTTGGGATACTACTGCTTGGTGGCGTTGCATCACCAAGTGAAACTGGTGTACCTATGTTGTGATTTTATTAAACGTCATCTGCAGCCGGTATTTTAAATTCGCGTCTGCCAAAGTTATCGCGCAATTAAGTAACTGATTAGCCAATTTTCAGTGGGTCAAAAGTTATTTTTGTGCCGCATAAAATCGTCACTATTGTATTTTGTTTCTTAGGAAGGGCCATTCGAGGAATAAATCATTTTTTGGGAAATCAATGTTCCTGGATCTAAACAAAAGCTATACTTAAAATTGACTATGGGTGATCATAGTGAACACCACTTTTTAAAAATCTTAAAATCGCCACTTTTGCATTTTCATCAATAAATAATTTTGTTATTTATATTTTCCCCAAACGGGCTTTTCATAGAATTTTTTTTTTGGAAATCGATTTTCGTTGCTATAATCAAAAGTTACAGCCAAAATAGATATGGATGTTCGTATTGTACGATCTTCCTCTCTCTCTCTCTCTCTCTCTCTCTCTCTCTCTCTCTCTCTCTCTCTCTCTCTCTCTCTCTCTCTCTCTCTCTCTCTCTCTCTCTCTCTCTCTCTCTCTATATATATATATATATATATATATATATATATATATATATATATATAGTAATTTGAAACTGACGTGATGACATGTAATATTGTAGTATACCTATCTCTGTATATAACTGTGAGAGAAATTCCTGATCATATATATATATATATATATATATATATATATATATATAGTAATTTGAAACTGACGTGATGACATGTAATATTGTAGTATACCTATCTCTGTATATAACTGTGAGAGAAATTCCTGATCATATATATATATATATATATATATATATATATATATATATATATATATATATATATATATATATATATATATATATATATATATAGTAATTTGAAACTGACGTGATGACATGTAATATTGTAGTATACCTATCTCTGTATATAACTGTGAGAGAAATTCCTGATCACTTAAGATTTGTATAGGAGTAGTTTCTGATCATATCAAAACCCAATTCCTGATCATATATATTATTGACACATAAGTATTTTATATTATAAACAAAAACTTATTAAGCAATACTAATACAGTAGATATACTAAATATATAACATTTTTCGGTTGTATAATTATAAATGTGAAACTTAGGCGAGGTAAACGAGCATATATTAACCTATAAAGTGCACATAGTGTTGTGATTTATTTTCACGTTTTATACGACTTTTGCCTGATAAATTATTTACGTATTGATTAAAACTACTTATAGAATTGTGTTGTTATAAATATTTGTGTATTTTAAGATTTTTAAACACACATATAACATATTATTAATACTGATCAGGAATTGGATAAACGATAAGAATATGGACCCTATTTCTAATCACACGTTTTATCAAATAAAAATAATATTTTATATGAATGTTTTAGGTGATTCATACAAATAAACTGTTAAATAACTTAATTACATAAGTTTTTCTACGATCCGTTACAAAATTTGAAAGAACTAGAGTAAGATGGTATCAATCATGACGTTGCCGACAACGTCCAACTTTAACATTTTTTATCTTAAAAATGTATTTTACTAGTGACTTTTAAAGTTTCTATATAGACTATGAAATATTTTACTATTACTAATTATTTTTTTAAAACAAATGTTGTATACATTAAAATCAAAATATAAATAAATGTAATCAAATGGTCAGGAACTGGGTACTGATCAGGAACTGGGTCCGCGACGGTATATATATTAAAAAAGTCGTCTATTGGCGCCGTAAATTGCTACTTGCTCCTACATAGCGTCTAAACGGAAAAGTCAGTCGCTTCCGACTCTTCTACTAAATCCTCCGACACGGCGGAGTTTAATCAAATGTTCATTTCACCCATCCATCATCGTCCATATATCCAATTATCACCATCCCGTCGCGAAGAATCACCTTCTCGTTTCGCCGAATTATACAAACTGCAAAATTATGTCATCATCCTAAAATCGATCATCGTGCGCGGCGAATGCAAATATCGCGTCGGAGTATAGAGTGCGCAAAAAATTTGGAAGATGCCCATCACGGCTGATATTGAAGCCGCTCCCCCCTCCCTCCCATCACGGTTAAGAGTGTTGCGCGCGAATGACGCACATTTGCGTGACGCGAGATCAAGCGGTGGTGGGCGCCTCGAAATACGGCTGACGTGTGCCGGCTCGTGTACACGTCAAATATCAATTGAAAAGTGTCTTTTGTACGATACGAGTTTCGACTTTAAGAGGGCCAATTTGGATAATTTTATGCGAGTGGAGTGTGTCCCATGGGGGAAAATCTATGTTGTTGATTAGGCGCCGTGTCTGACCGGATACAGGCCCTTAACTACTGATTGGATTATGTATACACATGATTTTGTTGAATCTAAAAGGTAATCTACTTTGGGTATATTGGGATTAGGTGGAAGGAGACGATGTTCTGTTTTTATTATCTAATCGAAGAAGTGTATTAGATCGTTGCTGTAAATTAGAGGCTCGTGTACGAGGTAAATATTGTGATGGATATATCTTTTAAATCGTAGGGGATATGTGCGTAGTAAGGATGCCTATTTGTAAATTAAAACTTAAGTTTAATTGAATAAAAGAGTTATTAAATAAAATAATGTATTGAATTAGTGTACTTCATTTTTTATAATTTAATCAAATAATGATAATAAAAAGCAGGTTTTGAGTTAATTATATGGAATATTAATTTGAATATTTTTAATTAAATTAATTGAATTAAATGAATTATGTTATGTCTTAGTGTAAAGACAGGTTGATATTCGATCTTTTTTTAAGTGCGCTATTAAGTTAAACACGCAGTTTATATTTAATGCAATAAAATAAAGTAAAGTAAGTAGCTAAGTATGACTCATATTTTCATGGACATACTTTCGTTATACAATATTCATCGAAATTTATATTTAATCCTTATAATGAAAGATGTAATAACCTTCAATGTTTCAAAAACAAAATAAAATAAAAAGTATAAAAACCATATAAAAACTCTCATATATGTATAGATATAAATACAAGTAATGGCTCACGTTCGTTTTAATACATTTTTTCCACACTTATCGATTTGTATCTTACTTCGGTAATTTTGACTAGTCTTTTAAAAGTCGTCGATAAGAATATTTCATTGTTAAATATTCAGTGAATGAAAACTACTTTATATTTATATATTTTTTTTCATAGCAATTAGTTTAAAAATTTTCGAGAAAAATATTTTTAAGCAATACTAGAAATTTGTATGTATAAAGCACGTCATTGAAATCCGTTTATCGATACTTATAAGGATTAGTGTACATGTCACTCTAGAAAAGATACAGGTTTTTCAGATTAAATTATGTACAACTAATATTAATTAATTATTAAAGTTATTATATATTAATTATTTAAATATTTGAATATTAATTATTTAAATATTTGGATATTAATTATTTAAATATTTGGATATTAATTATTTAAATATTTGGATATTAATTATTTAAATAATTTAGCTATATAGAATAAAGCTTTTAAAAATAATTTTTCCTAATCATTAATTTTTCATATTAATGTCATGAAAATTACATTTTAGGTCTCATTGCAAAGTTTTATGTTTTTCCGTGAAGATAATTTAAACAGTTCAGCGTAAAAAACGTATTAAAACTTAAGTCTTTGTCGGATACCATTACCTTCAACTAATCTCTTAAGTATTTATGTCAGAAAGATAATTTAGCAATATCAAACTTTGTTCAGGACAGTGTGAATATGTTTTTTGTTAGTATTATCGCTCTTTTCTGGAGACCAACGTTACATAATTTTTATCGTTTTATTGATTTTGTAATATACTTATGTATGTTTTATTCAAAGTTTATTTATTATAAAAGATCCCTGGTAGAAAATTATCTAGTTTTATCGAGGCCCTCGATTATTTCCTTGGCAAACTAGATAGATCTACATAGTTCTAGATTAATTTTCTACCAGGGATTCCTGATTAATATAAATATATATACATAATAATTAATAAAATATACATATTTTCACCAGTCAATGCTTATTTTTTAAATTTCCATGCGGAACAACCCTTAACTCTTTAATGTTGAGCCAGTATTGTGAATTTCGCTTGATTCAGCCTATGTTCGAATCCCTGTAAAAGCTGAAATCTATGATGTAAATGAAAAAAATTGTCGATATACAGAAAATATACTGTCAAAAAAATTAAGCTTTGAAAAATTAAGCTATTATTTCATAGAAATGTGCAGAATGAAAAAAAGTGGCGTGAGACATCACATACACCCAATGAACGATTCTTTTGCTACAGGAGAAATCCTTTTTGATCGTAAGTGAGATTTTATCTAATAATAGATCATTAGAGGAAGTCTATTTGTAATAAAATGAATAATTATTGTGTGCAAAGAGGCATTGATACGAAGGGAAATCCTTTTACAACAAAAAGGATTTCGTCTAAATTACCTCATTAGTACTAACCAAAATCGATAACATAAATCACGCTTTTCATCAAGAAACTGTTCAGTAGTGACAGGATTAGAAAACTCAAGCTTTATCACGTATACGATTAAACAATTACAGCCTTTGACAATACTTTTAAACAAATATTGTAATAAACGTCTGCTCCAGCAGAGGAATTCTAGTTTCCTTAAGAGGATTTATTTATTATGTACATCAATAGAATTGTGTTAAAGCTCCGTACGTTCTTAAAGTAAACTTTCTATCCATGAACAGAAAAAGGAATTTTATTGGCTACAGAATGATTTGGTTCACAGATAAATCCTACTCCAACAAAATGGTCCTTTCCCTGCGAATGTAACTTTCTTCGTTCTCCTTTTCTATTTTTCATAAAACCCTTAAAAAATCGATCTTCTCAACGAAGTAGTAAATCCCTGTCTCAAAAAGACACAGAGTAAATAATCATCAAATTCCCAGGCACTCGAATCAACCTCATCCCACGAAACAAAATGAAAAACCACTTACTCTCCTCCCGCGCTGGCCGAGGACCCAAAAATTCATCAACACCTACACGTATATACCTCCCCTTCTATTCATCCATCTCGACAAAACAAAGACTCGCATATACCGCCAAAAGTCAAAATTAAAAATAAAACGCTCGCGATCTAGAGCGCACCTCTTTGATATCCCGCAGTCGAGACTCCTGTCGCGTCGCCCGTTCGATTCCGCCTTCCTCGCGTGCCTGTTAACACGTGCGCGTGTACTTCTATCTCGCACAATAACATTCATACACGTATGCGCCGTGCGCGGGGCCTTTGTATAATAACGATCACGCGGCTGTAATACGCGCTTCCATTGACTCATTTTCGCTCACACGCGGCTGTTCTTTTACTCGGTGTTTTACCCGACGATCGGTCGGGTTGAATTTGTTCTTCGTTGCAGGACTGCGGTGGGGGAGTTTCCTGAGCTTTCTTCGACACGCGAGCGCAGATGATCGTGTCGACACGTTATAGTTTCGTAACGAATTCGGTATAATTGTGGGTAATGTGCGTTGTGTGGGTTTAGTTTTAGTTGGTATTGGATGATGTATATATTAATTGAATGAAGAAATTAAATGTAACAAGATTTATTATCGATGTATGTCATCAAATATATATATATATATTAGGCCTAATATATATATATATCAATGAGAGTTGGATTTTGGCACTCAATTGTGGTGTTATAAGTATGATCGAGCTTTTATCAATTTCGATTAAGTTAAATCACTTTGCCAACATTTATAAAAAGTCGATACTTAATGTATTAATATGATTTAAATTACTTTATATCGATGCTCTTTAGAAAGAGTAGCATGTTTAATTTTCATACATCAAAAGATTGATTCAGATGTAAAAAATGATTAATAAATAGAAAGTAAAAACGAAACACTTAAATACGTTGAACATATTATTTATATTATTTAAACTTTAAAACGTCATTCTTCTTTAATTAACGTAAATAAGTTTATGTCGGTTTTAGATAAAATAAATCGCCTGATATTACTTGACATCAAACCAATTATTATTTATTTTATAAGCACGTAGTGTGAACACCCGAACACCCTGACTCACATGTTAATAATTGATAAGAATAACGATACGTCATAAAATTGTTGAACACCGTTGGAAATACCCTTCGCGAAATCGCATCGCCACTCTCGCGCATCACTTTTCTAAAATAAACGTGCTTTATACCCTCTACATCCAGCTGTTATCGTTATCAGTGTGACTTCAGATTCTCGGCTAATAGCGGCCTTCATTTGCGCAACATTACAAAGTTATCCCTGTACCAAACAAACTTAATCTTCGACGCACCAACGAAAATCCCCCTTCAATTCAAAGGTAACGCACAATGTAACGAACGCAAACTGCACCTTTTACCTTGTAATATGCTGACGCTGGCGCGCGTCTTCCGGCTCCTTTCTCGCTGCGCCTCTCTTATCGGCTCTCGATCGTCGGTGTGGCGGCTCGTCCCACTATATATGTGCCGAATTTCGCGATGACACCGACACCTCCGGCCGCGAGATATCGATTTGTTGATGTAATAACCAGTCGCAGCTTATCTGGGATCTATGCTCTGGCTGGAAGTGTATATGTGTATGTATAAGCTGTTTGTAGTGGAACTTCTCGAAGAATCGGCAATTCTTTCTTTCACGTATAATCACGTACTTATAGTTTCACTTATAGTTTTGAGTCGCGTTTAGGCATTAAGTCCAATGAACGTTGATTAGAGTACTGTAATTAAACACAATGCACTTGTTTAATTGCAAAGTTTAACACAAATTACCTATAAACTCTATTGATGTAACGAATGAAATTTAATTGTTTATAGTGACTGAAAATTTGAGATTATAAAACTAACGAATAAACAGTTCGTTAATCCATCAATCACACTAAATTACAACACTACAGTTGCAAAACATCAATGAAACGAAAAGATCTCCAATCTTCCACGCTCGAAAAGCACTTCCAGCCGAAAAGTCACTTTTAACTCCTTATCGAGTCACTATCGCCCCCAAACAAGCCTCGGCGAGTCCCAATAACCTCTGGACATACTATCACTCCTCGGCTCTCAAAACCCCCGGCACTGAACTCTCTCCCTCTCTCAAAAAAAGCAACATAAATACACAATCAGAGCAAGATCGTCGAACTCTGGCCGACGGCACGTCCTTCTCAATCCACGCCGCGCTCCAACTCGCTCTTTATACAAACACACACGCATACGATGTATATTTCAATTCCCGCGTGGTGTCCGCGTGACGCGTGGCGATCGAGCCGCCGATGCAAACTGCACGCGTCGGGGTGCACGCGTACTCGTATTATACGTGTACTCTCCTTGCTCCGCGGAATTCACCGAGTGCAGTGCGCACGAGAGACTCGCGTGCATCGCCGGGGGGGGGGGGGGGGGGGGAGCAATGAATAAGACGCCCGAGAGAGGAGAGAGGGGGGAGGAGCGAAGAGATGGATGACGTAAGATCGGATGATCGCCGACGCAGCAGCAGCTGCTGCACGCGCACCACGTGTGGAGCCGGTTCCCCCACTACTTCGCGGCCGGCGCGCGATGCAAATTGCGGATCGGAGCTTCCTTCTTTCTGTTCGTTCTTTTTTTTTTGTTTGTTTTTGGGGAATGAAGCGGCGTGCGATGGCTGCGCGTGCACGGAACGAAGCTGGAGTTTTTTGTATAGGGTTTGTTTAAAGGTCGGAAAATATTGCGCAGTGAAATGTGTCTTTATACTTCGTGTTCGTGCAACATTAAAATGACGTTTTAGGGCATACATTGTTAAAAATCCTCTTGTAGATTTACTACTCTGAGAGTTGGAAATAAAAAGTCCTGGTCTGAGTGTAGTGTTTTTACTAGAAAACTATAAATTTACAAGCGGTGAGGTTATGATGGCTAATTTTTTCACACTTTATACTCGAATGAAACGCTTTATTGGCTATACCTTTTTCTTTCAAGTGACTGTATAAATATTTTCGGGATCATCCCGTATTGTATTAGCCAAAAAGTATCCAAATTTTGAGTAATATTGGATTTTTGCATGCGTCTTACATTTTTACCTAATACTACTCTGAATGTAGCACTTTAATTAGATTTTAGAACTTTTACTAGATTTTTGTAAATTTACAAGATTCTGTAATTTTACAATGACTGTAAAATTACTACACTCAAAGTAGGATTATTTTTGTCCAACTCACAGTCTAGTAAATTTACAGTTTTGTTTGTGAATTTACAACGGCGGTGTAAACCTACTACATTCTATGTAGGGTTTTTACAGTTGCATCAAATTTTTTAATAATTATTTACAGAGTTTAGCGGTCCTATGCAGAGTTAGGCAGAGTTAAGCAGAGAACCCGTTTTCACCAGAGTATCTTTGATTGTCAATAGCTTTGGATTCAAGAAATATTTTTTTTTTGAAAAAAAATTGTTACACCCGTAGGAGCCGAGTTATAACATCTCTTTGACTTAAAAATTTAAAAGAATTTACAAAATGTGTTACAAGTATGGCTTCATAATTAAGAAGAAAAAGTATAAATATATAAAAAAGGCTTATTTTTTGTTTGCGGTCAAATAGTTATTCCTAAATTAGCTGAAAAAACTGAATATCAGAATGAAGTTTTGAAGATTTTTTTCCCTTTTCAACAAAATAGAATAACTCAATTAGAATATATTTCAAAGGTTATTGAATTTTGAGTGAAGTTTCAATCTTATCTAAGCGCTAATTCACTCTAATAGGATAATTCACTCAAAAAAGATTGTTTCCATATCTTTACATAAAGTAGTGAAATATATTACTCAAACTTAAGTTGATTGCTAATGAATTTATTGCTAATATTTTTCTGTTTTCTTAGCAGGAATCTTAAAAACTAATTGTTTACATGGTTTTTGGATGGCTGATATAGTTCTTCTCCGAAATTATCTATAGCGGTAATCTATATGCACATTAATTAGATTACTAAAGAAACGATGACACTGATACTTATCATAGAAACTTCAAATTACAATTCAATTAATTATTCACAATGGATTTTTGAAGCTTATTGTTGTTATTATTTATCATAATTACTGCTTTAAAAATGGTATAAAAGCTGAATAGATGTAACAACTTGAAGTAAATAAAAACAAATTCTTGTAATATGTATTTTCCAAGTTTTTTTTTATATAAATCAATGTTACTTCCTCCTATGCTACGAAAAGCATGTGCCAAAAAATTCATGTATTCTGGACGAGCCACACCATCCATAATATTTTATGTGACCGTTCTCATTGTATGTACGCGAATAATAACGATTTTATTTGGCAAGCGCGCACTCTAGATGTGTCGAGTCCTTGCTCCAAGGGTCAAACATTGATTTTTCCTCGAGATGCCAGAATTTTCTAGTTTTCGCCTTCTACATTCGCGTAACCTATTTTCCCAAATTAGTTTCACTTCACAGTTAAGATGTTTCAGTATTTAAGCCGAATCAAATTTCTTTTTCAGAAAATGTAATGATGTTAAAATTTATTGTTATAAAAAATTTCTTTAAATTAAAATTTTTTATGTGGATTAACTTCAGATTAATTTTTTTTCATATTTAAAAAAATATTTATTAAGTATTAAAACGCAGCTTCTGTGATATCGAAAATATATTTTTGACTGCAGACTTTCTTTTAGATTTAAAGAACTCTGTTTTACAGTGATAATGCAATATCATCTAATAAAAAATTCAACACAACTATAGCACGTATGTTTCTTTTAAAAGTTAAGCTACCCATTTACATAATTGAACTGTAGTTTTTGTATTAGGTGCACGTGTAGTAAACGACTGAGTGATTATCTTTCTTTATAAATTATTCAACTTTAAAACATTAACTTTGTTTTCTTCTGACAGTCCATTGTAAGAATAATTTGCATATATTTAATCTCAACATTCTTTAAAATATAGACATGTATTATAATTTATTATGCTAAAATGACTACTGAGAAAATATACCTGTGTTTGAATTTATTCAATTTATTTATATACTGATATGAAAAATTTAATGTTAAATTTGCCTTACTTTAAGATGCTTCTATTGCAGGTTGTAGATACAAGAAAGTAGTGCCATTTTTTAAATGATAGAATGAAGCAGCACAGAAGAATGTCTGAAGTTGTTACTGCTGAGTTCAGCAGTAAAATTGCCACGTTTGTAACATTTATGCTGTGATAATGCTTTTATCGTGTCACGTAAAATGAATAAAGACAGATTATTATTATAATACCATGTATTTTACAATTTTTTTAATAAGAACAGGTTTGTAAGATCATATGTATTTCTTTCTTATATCCAGACAACCGCAAACTATAATATTAAAGATCCGTTTGGTATGTTCTCAAGAAATATGCATTAATTGAAAACTGAACAAAATAATGTTCATATTAATTTATATATGGGGACGCAAAATATTGTTAATTAGAAAAAAAATTGCATTTTTTATTTAAATTTAATGTTTCAGGTCTTATTTTTTTCTTCCAACATATATCATCAAAATTATCGTAAAACAATTTCTTTTAGTACAATACCTATTCGTACACAATAAGCTTAAGCAACTTAATTCTTCTTTTAATTATGGATTACTATCTCAGACTATCGCACGCCATTTTCTTCAATCAGGCGAGTTTCTATCCCAACCAAAAACAAATCTTTCCATCGCATTCCAAAAGCACCTCATCGAACAATACAAAGGGAAAACACTCGCCCTCCTCCATCCACCCAGTGAAGCGCGATATTAGATATACCTCTCCGTATATTTTCCAGCAAAATAGACCGGCGGCGCACAGGCAACGCAGCACCGAATGCACCGCAAAAATTGCATCTAATTAAGCGGCGCGTGTGCAGTCATCGTCGTAGAATGCCGGTTTTACGACTCGGTGCGTGCATCATGTGCGGTCAGCCGCGGGGAATTCGGAAGTCGCGTGATGTGTATATAATTTGCGCCGCAAATGCTTTCCGTATCGGGAAGGCGTGCATTTTTAAGTGCGCCGCGGGAGGTAGGCAAGGCATGTAACGCGCGTGTATTATGCACAATGCGCGCGTTTATCGCGTTTAATGGTGTGCGCTCGCTCGTTACGGGGACATACTTATTGCGCGTCGTTCCTTTTTTTTTTTTTAGATGGTTCGAGAATGAAGTTGGGAAGATAGCGTGCACGCTGCGCACTGTCTTTGTATTGTAAGAAGGGTTTTCTTTTTTATTGAATGTGGTGTTTTTAAGCGTGTTCGAGCTAGTTTTCTTTGGAATTTAGGATGTACAAGTGATGCGTTGAGGATAGGTTGGTGATTTTTGAGTTAAAACTATCTGGGATAGATTTTTTGTTCTTTTTAGGTTGACCAACATTAGCGCAGAATCAAAAAGGATGTTGATACTTTGAATTTTTGGAGTGGAAATCTTACTCGCAGTGACTGTTTTCACAATCTTGGAGTGAGATTTTTACTCCAGAAAATTTAGAGAGCATAGGGCTAATTGAATTATTGGTTCGTGTATTTTTAAAACAGCTTAGGTCACATTTTTAATTTTTCATTCTCGATTAACCGTTTATGAATTGTATTTTTATACAAAAATAACTCATAGAAGCTGGTAATTTGTTGCATATCTAATATTTTCTTTCATTCCCCATGGTCTTTCTATTCTTATCTATCAGAATTCGTGACTACAAAATAAAGATTAGGCACCGTTCAAAACAGCTTAAGTCCGGGACTACAACACTAAGTATGTTTAGAAAACATATTCTATATTTTCAACACTTAGTGAGATCATCGAAGTATTAGAGAAACAAACTACAAGGGTCTCATTGAATAAAACAAAGAAAGCTTTTCTAACTATAGACAAAAACAAGTTTTTGTGAGTTAAGCTATTTAAAAAAATATATACAATTCAATTGTTAGAGCTATTAATATAGTTCGATTAAGAGAGTGATTAAAAATAAATGCAATTTCAATAGTTTCTTTAAGTTTGAAAAAATAATACAAGTTTTTGTGAGTTAAGCTATTTTAAAAAATATATACAGTTCAATTGTTAGAGCTATTAATATAGTTCGATTAAGAGAGCGATTAAAAATAAATGCAATTTCAATAGTTTCTACAAGTTAGAGAAAATAATAACATACTTCATCAAATTTTAACTTACACGTTTTCTGTATGGCGCTCTGTAGACTTTTTTGGCACAGTCTTCGGCTCAAATCAAAACATCAACTTCTAGAAGTGATTATATCCGTTGCAAATCACACACTACAAAGTACACTTCTAGCTTCCTCTTCAATACTTGAATCAAATATTACTTGTTTCAACTGTCTTTCACAACATCAAAACACAATCGACTTTTTCTATATAACAAACAGTACAAAAAGCTACCCAAAACATACAATACACCAAAAGCCCGAGTAAAATCAATCAACCGACCGCACGGCAACTCAATCAACGCTAATTATACACTCCTCCCGAAAAGAGCTGCACATATATTACGAACTTCACGCGCGATTCTCTCTCTCTTTTTTTGCTCTCTGCACGTCGCGCTGAACCAGCTGTGTGCACACACGCGTCCGGCGCGCAACTCGGTCACCTTCGAACTGAATGCGAGATTCCGCGCGCGCTCTCGCAAGCGTATATACATACGAGGAACGCACGCGCGTACACACGAATTTCACCGTGTGTGTGCGCGCCGCCGCGTGGACACGCAGTGACGTAATGTCATTGACCGCTACAACGCCGAGTATATAATACCGTTACCCACTTCTCTCTCTCTCTCTTCCTTAATGATTTCCACTATTTCCATGTCATTCGGAGAGCTGCCGCCACCGATAGCCGCTGCTTCCTCTCGGAGTCGCGCGATGTAAATGCAAATAGGTGGGCGATTTGTTTCGATGATAAGGTGCTCGCGGGTTGTACGTAAGATGGTTGAGTTTCTTTTTTTGGTAGTTATTGGGTATGAATTTTGGTGTAATTAGATGAATGAAAGGTAGTTTTAAATGAGGGTTATTATACGTGAAAATTGCATGATTCAACGATTTCGGGTTTTAAGCCGAGGGACAGAGCCGTAAAAGCTTTTTCGAATTATGTGGATAAAAATAAGATTTTGTTAAACGAACTTAAGTCCAATTTCTTTCAAAATGGAGCTTTTAGTGATTTTGGTATTAAGGTATGATATAATTTCATATGTACCTATAAAAAAGCCAAAAGTGGCAAAAACTCATTTATTACTTTCCTCTTTTTCGTAATCGATGCTTCTCTTTTGTATAGATTTAAATGACAATTTAAATACTGAAACTTCAATGTCACAATTAAAAAAAATTACGAGTTGGGGCCCTTTCACCACAGAATTGTATAATCTATAATAGCGTTTCAAATGGATAATTTATGATAAATATTCGCGTAAAATATTTTGAAAAAACTGTAATATTCATATAGTGATAATATGACTTATAATGACAATGTTATTTTATTATTTTAAACTTGACAAGGTTAGAAATGTCGTTGAACTTTAAATTTTTTTCAAATAGAATATCTTCCTTTCACACGTGATAAATTATTATTAGCTAAAAGAAAAATGATATTGTCGAAATAAAAATATGTAATAATCTACTTATAGGCAGTGTAATCACTAAATATTGTGAATATTATCATTGTTTTAAGATATATCAGTTAATGAGAAAGTTATGGATATAAATGGGTAAGTAATATATTCTTGTATCACATTAGCTTCATAAAAGAGCTAAAACGTTCTATAGCCGCAATTTTTGCCAAGTGTGCATTCAACAAAAGTACCTCTTGCGCTAAATTCTCGTTCTCATTGTGTAAGGTCAAACAGAAACTTGTTTACAACAAGTGTTTGTTAAGAATTTCAGACTCGCAATTTTATAATACAAATTATCTTTATTCATATAGTCACTTAAAATGTAGGTCACTATATCTAAAACTCGTAAAATGACAATTTGAAAGAGTTATAAAAAAATTAATTTTAACATAAAAAAGTGAATAATAAACGTTACTTATCAACAAGTTGCCACTTTTTTCTGAATAATAATTACAATTTTTCTTTTCGTTTAAATAAATTTAAAAATAAAAAAGAAACCGATGTAAACGTAATATCAGGGTTACTAAATATGCCAAAGAAAACTCAATCATTGAAAAACTATATAATACGACTGACGAGAATAAAGAAAATTCTTCGAGCTTGTTCTGTCGTTGGCGGCTTTTTTATCTTTAAAAAGAAAAAAGAAGAAACACGATATAATAAAATATAACTTCTGCGTAAATGTCCACCTAATAACGTACGAAGTCACAGCACGGCTCGAGTTCATTCTATAATAATTTGTTTCTCTCTCTCTCTTCCTTCTCTCTCTCTCACTTTGAGCTCTGTATACAATAGACCGTTCGAAAAGTTTTCTCCACAATAAAAAAAGGGGACAGATTTTACAAAGCTTGAGATTTATTTTAATGAATAATAACTTTAAAATAATCTCTATATATAATTCTTAATTCGATAATCTTTTTTTTTCTCTCGCTCTCGTTCACTTCATCCTCCTCCTCCTCCTCTTCCTCGTCATCTTCGATCGCGTGTCTTCTCGCCGTCATCGTATACCCTTCATCCAACTTCGTCTCGCTCCACCTCACGAATGTGTTTATATGTGTGTATGTATGTATGTATGCGTGTGCGCGCCGCGCGCGAATTGCGCAATTCGACTCGTCGTCACCTATATAATTTTCTTTTTTTGTTTTTGTTTTTCTTCTCTTCGTTCCGCACGTGCACGCGCCCCGGCGATAAACAAACTGCGGCGCGCGCACGCGGGGAACGCCGCGAATCATTATCACGCTCGGAGTGCGAGCCTCTTCGATTACTTCGAAACGGATGTCCTCTTTGCCGTTGCTTTTCTCTTCGATGCGAGGATTTTCTTTTCGTAGAAATTTAGTTTCAAATTGCAACGGCGTTATCGTACGCGAAAGCTTGCTCCGCGCAATGTAGATATTTTGTATTCTCGGAAGGTTCTCTTTTTTCCTATCTGTGTCTCGGATGTCCATTTCGAAGTAATCGGATGCTCGCAGATACGCTCGAGCGCGGTGACGCTTTCGATTAAAATCGCGCGGCCTCAGCTGCTTCCACTTTCGCGTTTACTATTATAATTATTAAACTTCTTGAATTACTTATGTACAAAGAGACACTAATGCTCGAAACACCATGTATCCTCTCTCTCTTTACCTTCGCTTCGATCACGTCTTTTTTTTCTTAGTTCTTTCAAAACTCCGTTGAGATAAAAAAAAATATAGACAAAAGGGCCGGTTGTCGAAGAATCGCGTCGTAATTTTTCTCTCTCTTTATCGTCGGTCGTGGCGTTGTTCTCTGTAATTTACTTTCGTCTTTTCGTTTTCGTTCGCTCTCTCGTCCATATAAATTCCCGTCCACGAGGATCGTCGGAGTACATTTCGATATACTTAACAAGAATAACTGCGTATAAATAAATAAAGAGACGATGTGTGGCGGGCCTACGGTAAATTCGTCGCGTATAACAGTTTTTTTCTTTTTCGTGACGTCGACTACGAGATTTGGCTTCTGTGTTGTCTATTACGTCGTCATTCGTTTGCCTTTTTCCTTCGTGCCCGAGCTTCACAACCGCATTGATTCTTCCCTCGCTCTCTCACTCTCCTTTTTTTGTATTTCTTTATCTTTTGATTCAACTATGTAAAATCGTATAATAGAGTATCAGTGCGCAGCACCAAAAAACATGTTACAAACGTGTCTGTTAAAGGGAAAAAAGAAATTTTCGTCGATGCGATGAGAACCTTCGGGGGGGTGCACTGGATAATCGAGACATTGCAAGTTTTTTTTTCTATTTTTTCTCTCTTCCTTTTACTTTTTATATTATTAATTGCGAAGGTGTCGCTCCGGAGGCACTCTCAACGCGACTCTCCGCCAAGAAACTCCTTGTAACACTGCAATCTATCGTTATTATCATTAAATAACATTTATTGTACCTAAATTTAATAATAAAATATCTAAATCACAATGTCATGCCGTCGGAACGACGGCAATGAGTTGGTGGCTTCCAGTCTATTTTATTTACTTCCTCGCAACTTAATTCATTCACGAAGGCAATTACAATCGAGCTGACAGTATGCGAGTTTACTTGTTATTATTTTCTTTCTGCGAGAAATCAATAAGCTCGCATTGACGAAAAACGTCGTGAGATTGTAGCTTCGTTAAAAAACATGCAATGATTCTCGTGTGAAAACAAAAAAGGTGCTTACAAAAAAATGTACAATAAATCATACACAATTTACTATTTTCTTTGTCGGAACATCTGGTTCGGCTGTCATTGGCGGGCGACACACAAAGAGAGTCTATAAAAATCTTGTCGAAGCTTTTTTTTTTAACGATTTCATTACTTCTTTTTTTCCTTTTAATTTTTCTAAAAAAATAACGATTCTTTAGAGAATTAAATATTTAATAACGCAAGTTACAAAAATAGTCATTTCGTCATTGCGAACTTATTCGAGGCGAATAAGAATTCATTTCCGTTACAAACTGACGTAATTTACGAGACAATAGATAGTGAATTTACGATTTTCTGCGTATGCGACAAATCTGCTGGTTTCGGAAGAAAACCTTCTTTGCCACACGGTGGAGAAAAATATTTAATCAACAATAACAGTAATAAGCAAAACAGTCGATTACACCTGTGTTTTCATTTTCTGTATGCTAGTTGTTAGGCTGTGTGAGGCGTAAAACTCTTATTTTTCATTTGCTTCTCGGGTAGGTAAGGTTCTAGTTACCTACGTTGCATCGGTGATTTTCCAGTTATTTAGAATCGGAAAAACGCAGATATTTTTGTTTATTTTTTAGTTATGACGTTAAAATCATTAGACTTTTCTTAGCGAAGGCTTTTATTAATTTGCGGGCTGCGCGCTGAGGGCTTCGTGTAGTGCTTGCTGCTGATCCGTCGTTAAAACGGCTATGCACGCCTGAAACATGGACTCGTTGCTCTGGAATCAATGAAAGACAAATGTTTGTTTATCCGTGTAATAAAAAATGACTAAACGTTCAACAAATCGACAATGCGTCTTTATAATAGTTACCTGAATTTGCCTAACGATACTAATAATCCTGGGCAAAACAACGTTATCGGAGGGTACTACGTCTTTATTGAATGCTTCGGCAAAGAAGCTGATAAGTCTCGGTAGATTCGAGTTATTTGGACCTAAGACTACTGGATGATTAGCTTCTATCAAATCGCATAAATATCCATATACGTGTGGTGCTTCATCTTCATCTTCTACGACTGGTAGCCAAGACAACCTGTGAATCATAAATGCGATTACACCATTACATAAAATTTTATCTGTTTTTAATATAAAGCAGTTTATCTACAAATTAAGGTGGTTTTCTAGGGATTTTATTGCATCTTTTCTATAATTTAGATTAAAATGTTTTATTTTTAAATATTTTCTTTGTCTATAATACGTTTAATACTAATATAATAACAAACTAACTTTGGATAACTTTGTAAGTACTTATATTAATTATCCTGGCATATTGCCAAAACTACCGAATATTCTCTCTGATAGGTGTTTTTTTTCAAATAAATAATTTTTGGCAATATTTGTCTTGATGCACATCAAGTAATTAAGGATTTTTTCTTAAACTTGGTTAAATAACTTATTTTTATGTACATGGTATTATCTTTTATAAAGTGTTTGTCTCTATACTATGGCTGATGCATATGAGCAACAGTCAACTCTCAGAAACATTCACTAAAAGCACTTTCATCCCATTGTCAAAACGACGAAGAAGAATCAAGAACGTTTTAGCAGCAATTAATCTGCCACAGACGTAACGCCTTCATGTTCAAAGTGTGAACTGACTGCTGACTCGGCCTATGGCATATATATCTAGATTTTTCTGAAAATCATTGACTTTTCATGTATTTTCTGTCACCCTCTTTAGTCGCTCATAATTTTAGGAAAAAATAATATTTTTACAGGCATCAAAGCTTAACCCGTTTACTGTTTTGGTAAATATATACCTGAGAAACATTTTAACATTGAAATTGAGCAAAGAACTTATTTTCCACGACCATAAAAAATGAAAAAGGAAAGAAAAAAAACCGTCAACGGGTTAAATAAAAGTCTTTTCTGTATACTTTTACTTTCTTTTGGAATCATTTTACTATCGAAAAAACTTGTAGTTATGCTCAAAAGTAGAGGTACTACTTTTCTCTGAAATAAGGCAAATATGGAGTAAAAAAGGTTATACGTTGGTAACGGGGCCTACGAGAAAGAAAGTAATTGAAAATTCTCTGTTTCCTAATCCAAATCTATACATCAATTGCTTACATAAAAATAATTCTTTCAGCCAAGTTTGACAAACAATCAGAATCACTATTCACGATCCAGCCAATCAAAATCCCCGCGTAGCCACTCCACGATCTCTCGAGCATTCCCCCAACTCACCAATGTGGAAGAATCTCATCTACGTTGATGGCCTTGCCGTTGTACTTAAGTATCTTCGTCACCGCCGAGATGGCGTTCTCCGTCGGATTGACGTTCTCCACCGCCCTCGACTCCGGATCGTTGATGACCTCCATTAGCCTGGGCAGGGCCTCGGCGCAGGCCTGCGCGAATCCATCCCCACCGTACTGGCCGAGGACCCCGCAGCCGTAGGCCGCCGCCTGTCTGACCTCGGCCGACTTGTCGGCGATGTACTGGATCATCGGGCGCAGGAAGAAGTCCTGGTACTTGGCGCACTCGGGGCCCCCGTACTCGATGACGTCGTCGAAGACGCAGAGGGCCCACTGGTGATCGGACCAAGGCCTGTCGGGCGCCAGGAGCTTCACGAAGTGACCGACTATCTGGTCGAAGTAGGGGAAGAACGAGGACTTGTGGGTGATGAAGAGGGCGTGGAAGATGTCGGCTATCTTGCTCAGGGTGTAGAGGTCCTCGTTGTCCTCGTCGGCGAGCTGCTCCTCGACGACCTGGGTGAGGAAAAAGCGTTGATTTTAGTCTTCGTTGGGAGGACGGAATGTGAGTGGGGTTTGATAGTTTTGATGATTGAATTTATCTGCTTGGAGAGTGAGCGGATCGTAACTTTACGTATGGTTCAGATTTTCTGATACAGACAAGGACGGTAATTTAGCCGCTTGTTTGACTATATTGGAATATTGAGAGGAAGAAGAGCTATCTCAGAAATTACTCGAAGAACAAACTCAGAAGTCACTACAAAATTAAATTAGAGAAGTAAAATTATTGATTAAAATAGCCCATCTTCAAGCGATTTCTGAGTTGGACTACGTTCTTCATGCATTTCATGGGATAACCTTTTCTTCCTTTGAAAATGGAAAACAAAACAATTGCAACATTTTTAGTAGAAAAAGAAAAAATATAAATGAATTAGTTTAATTTTGTGTTTCAAAATAAAGAGTGAAATTTGATGTGCATTTTGCCCTGATACTGTTTGGTGAATTCGTCAGGAAGACGCAGTCATACGTGAAATTAGGATACAATAGTTCACAAAATCGATAAATTCCATCGAAAATATTGAAATGATATATTATATTTTAGATTATTAAATTTAATTTAGACTATTATTAAAATATTACTATTTTAAAATAAGAGATAAAAAAGTTATTATTTGTACGTACGTCGTCATAATCTTCGTCTTTCCTCTTTTCCAATCGGGCAACGGCCTTTTCGAAGTGTTCGTTCAGAAGTTTGTCAAGAATTCGTAATAGTTCCGTCATCGATTGAGGCCCCAGACATCCAGCGCCCAAAGTCTCGATACATTTTGCCAGGGAGTACAACAATTCCAACAGTACGTCGGGTTCTGGCTCGGTGTCTATGGCTTTCAGAAGGTCTGGACAAATGTAGTTCCACATACCTTCCAAATACTGTGGACCTACAATTTATATTTACGTTAGGAAGATTGAAAGATACACTCGAAGACATTTTTGCATGATTAATTGGTTATGTATGTTCCAAAAACTATGACTGTGATCGGCTAACACAGACAACTCTCAGGAACTTCCAGTGAAAATGTCAAGTGTCGATTCGTTAATACAACAAAAGGACAAATGATTGAATTTCACTAGTTGCTCTGCCACAGATGTAACACTATCAAATTCTTTGAGTAAACTTGATTGTTGACTTTCTGTGACAAATTTTCATTCTTGTTATATAAACGATACTTCTTAGAATATCTCATAATTTGAACCACATCTTAAATAAAACTTTATACACGCTATGTAAAAATTATAAGTTTCAAAACTGCAACTTTCAACACATAACTAGTCACTATACCGAATTAGCCAATAGGGTACATTTTACTGAATTTGAGATTATGTACTGTCCTTATATTTTTTCAAGAAACAAATATGTAACGAAGTACGTTATTATTAACATCTATGCACATTAACAAATACATGAAGTACTAATGTTCTTTTTCTGAGACATGGCTGCTATTTGAAGTAGCTTTTCAATGTTGTGAGTAAAGCTAAAAAGGTTTTACATACAATTCTCTAGAGATTTTCAAGCTGATTATTACAATTTTAGACTTCTTTGTTGTAGGTGGGGCAAGAAATTAAGTTATAGATAAAGTTATTTAATAATGAATTGGAATAATTTCAACTTTTGAAACATAGAATCAAGGGTACATATTATTCAGTTTCAGTCAAGAAGACTGTATATAAAATATGATTATATATGCACATTTTTCTTGTTTTTTTTTTTTTACAGCTATTAACTATTTTCCTTTTTTGTATATCTATATTGTATTTTTTATAGTAATAGGCACGCTTAAAATCTTTACTCTCCAAAACTTCATATTAAATTATTTATACATTTTAAGAGAATTAAGAAAAAAAAATCACGTGTAAAGTGCAAACATCGTACCACAGCAGCACAAAAACCAATTACTCACAAATAAAAACACAAAAAAGGATATCAATATATTCCACCTCCAATCAAAAAGAAAAAGAAAAAACTCTCACCCTTGATTTTGGCACAATCCAGCAAGCACGGCAGACTCTCGGCCGCGGCCGTCCTCACGCCGTCGTGGAAGTAGAACTTCAGCATCGGCACCATGAGTCTCACCACCTCCTCGGCGTAATCCGCGAATCCGTCCTTGAGCTCTCGCGCGTAGCAGACCAGCATCTCGCAGGCCGACGCCTTGTCCTCGAGGCCGGCCGTCTTGATGCCGAAGTTCTGCTGCTCGCCGAGCGACACGAACTGCCAGTCGACGTCGCCCTCCACGTCCTCCATGTCCTCGTTGTCGAGGAGGGCGACCTCGGGCTTCATCGCCGCCGTCTGCATCACCGTGCCCATCACCAGCGGCAGATACTGCTCGAATTGCTTTCCTGTTGACGTGATTGCATGTGTTATTGGAGGGGGGCTCAGCTCGTTGGAGTGGATACATTTTTTTGGTGGTTGAGAACATGTCATTTTTGAATGTGAAATTGTACCGAAATTATTAAATATAAACAAATGTATAAATAGGTTGTGTGCATTGAGAGAAAAAATAAACGCAATACAAGGGTTATTATTCGATATCTTCTATCAATAAAAGTCTTATCTCGGTGATGCAATTTATAAAACAACTTCAAAGTCATATCTCAATTAAAAAAAAACAAACGTTAAATAATTTTTTTTCTAACTATAAATTTTAAACGTCACTAAAATATTTTTATCATTTACATTTTTTAAAGCTGAGATATTTTTTAAATGTTTCTCCTATTTGCGACTTTTTAAACTACATATCTGAGATACAACATTATTTATAGGAGACATCGAATTCATAATAAACAATCAAAAAAACTACTTTCGTCAAGTTTTCTTTAAATACAAGTAAATATTCGAATTCTGAAAATTGAAATAGCTATTGAATTTCAAGATGCTTCACTTCTGATGATCATCACTATTTTAGAAAAGGATTGTTAGTTTATTTAAGTGGGAAAGATTTATTTCAAAATTAATTACCAAGAATTTTACAAAGTCGGGCCCATGCAGATATCAAATAACTGAGCTGTGGGTCGTCCTCTGGCAGATCTGTGTGTGTTTTGAGTAGTAAATCCATCACTTCGTTGGCATCTCCAATAAACTATTATAAAAGGAAACGGAAAAATTTAGTTCATTTACATCGTTGCATCGTTTAACTGAGTATATAGATAATGGTATTTACCTTTTCAGGTCCTACAGCTAAACCAATAAGACTGACGCACTCGATTGTTTTACCGCGCAATAATTTGTGCTCCTGCCTGGTTGCATTCTTAATGATGTACTTGAGACACGGTATAAGCCTGTCGTAGTATTTTACAAACTGCTCCTCGCACGTGTCGGCAACACTCGCAATTGTCGTGACAACCTAATCAATATAAGTTTATTTAATACAATCAATGTTTTGTAATTGTTATTTAATTCTTTATTTTATTATTCTTTTTTTAATCGTCTCAATAAATTTTAGTATATTTCGCAAAACCAACCTGCTCCAAAACCAATTTTGTGCCCTTCTCGACCAGCTCCTGGAATTTGGCCGTCAAGATGGACTCGAGCTTGCCCATGATGGCATCCAAGTACGGCATGAGGATGTTCTTGGCGCAGTCCTCGCTGAAATTGACGAGGGCGGCACCGGCGTGGGCCTGAACTCGGGGATTCGCGTTGTCGTCGAGGACGAGCAGGAGTCCGGGAATAACGACGTCGTGGAACTTCTTCTCGAACGTGGGTGCGAAGTCGGTGGACATTTGACCTACGGCGTTGCAAGCCGCGTATCTCACTCTGGGATGCTGGAAGAATAATAATTACATTGAATTTAATTAAATAATACAATAAGTTGATGAAGAAAAAATTCTTCTTTTTTTTATAAAGAGTGTTTGTTTCAATACTATGGCTGATGCATAGGAGGCAACAGTCAACTCTCAGAAACCTCCGCTGAAAGCACTTTCATCTCGTTGTCAAAACGACGAAGAAGAATCAAGAGCATTCAGTGGCAATTAATCTGCCACAGACGTAACGCCTTCATATTCAAATTGTGAACTGACTGCTGACTCGGCCTATGGCTTTTTTCATCTCTACATTTTGCTTTAGAAAACTTACTGGATCTTGTAGATATTGCATGATTCCATCCATAATTTGCGGTAGTATAGCCTCCATTTGCTTATGGCACCCTTCGCCAACAGCAGATATAGCCATGAGTGCAGCATGTCTGGAATAAAAGAAATATAAAATAGAAAAAGAATATTGTATGTAACAAATTAAAAATAAAAGTAATTTGGAAGGAATGTGTATGTTTCAAAAACTATGACTGTGATCGGTTAACACAGACAACTCTCAGAAACTTCTAGTAAAAACATCAATAATCAATTCGTTAATACAACAAAAAGATAAATGATCAAAATTCACCAGTTGCTCTACCACAGATGTAACACTATCAAATTCTCTGAGTAAACTTGATTGTTGACTTTCTATGGTATTTGGTATTTAAATAACACTTTGAATTAGGATTTTGCGTAAAATTAAAAAATTTAAATTTTAAGTGTAAATATTTAGATCATATTTTGTTTTTCTTCTTTAAAAAAATAAATTTAAAAGTTACAGACATTCAGTTTCTAAATTTTCGCATTATGAATATATATACTACAATATTACGTGACGATACGAGATTGCAGATCTTCATGTTATGCGAATTTCAAACTGCTGTGTCTAGTTAAACTTTTATCTAATTAAAAGAAAAAAAATACGATTAAATTTATTTTCCCATAATTTATCGAACCATGACACGAAAAAAAACAATCACGCAACACTCTGCCCAACGATCATTTATACACTTAAATCGTCGTATTTACCTATATTTCCAATCGGCGTTACTCAGCATGGCAGGAATATTCTGCACGATCTGCGGCAGCATCGTCTTACCGCCAAGACCACACGCCAATCTGTCCAGAGCACTCTCGGCCACAACGTTATTACTGTCGTTGTCCTCCTCGATGATCTCGTCCGAGAAGCTCCACTCCTCGTCCTCCTCCAGGTCCGTCATCATCTTGAGCACGAGAGGCACCAGGGCGGAGATGTACTTGCCGCCGACCTTGCGCACCATGGCGGGCGCGGTCTCGGCCAGGGTCACGATCACCTCGAGGGCGAGCTGCCTCCACGAGTCCTCCATCTCCTCGTTGGAGAAGATCTTCATGCACATCTCCATGATGCCCTCGAGCTGGGGCCGGAGGAACTTGGGCGTCGACTCGGCCAGGTCGATCAGGACCTTGAGCAGGGCGTCGTCCTCCTGCTTCTCGATGGACTGAGCCGTCACCAGAACCACGGAGGGCAGCAGCTCGCAGAAGTGCTTCTGTATGTTGGTCTCCTTGTCGTGGAGCATGATGAAGGCACCGACCGCCCTAACCGCTTGGAATTGAACCTAGAACGAATGAAGTTCGATGAGCGATGATTTTTCTTTGGCGGAGGGTGGACGTATTCTTTGGGGGGGGGGGTTTGGAGAAATGTAAGCTCCGTATCTGTCTGTAAATTAAGACTTGACAAGTTACAGTCATCAGAAAGCTCTTGATCTTTGGAGATTTGTGGCAGCGTGCGACTAGAAGCCCTCGCACTTGCGTATCGAATCTCCAGGGGAGAGAAACTGTTTTTTCTAAAAATGTACTTTGGCTTACCTCGTAATTGGTTGTGTCGCTGACCGAGAGTTGTAACATTTGCTTAATTAAGTCTAAGTAATTTGCTTGTTGATTGCCAAAAACGCCTGGGACACACCTAAAGAAACATTTGAGATTTTTAGTATAAATGGTTATTTTTTAAAATGTATTTTTTTTTAATATATTTTATTTATGTATTCAACTTACGTGAACATACGAAGAGCACTCTCCTTGAGAGCTGGTAGTGGACCATTTGCACACTGGAATAGGAACTGAAGGAATTCGGGCCATTGATTATTGCCATCTTCGTCAATTAAATTTCTAGCAACTTCAGCAGCTACTTCGCATATTCTGCGCCTAATTCTGGGCGATTGTTCATTCTGAACTGCGACTAAGATTTGTTCTTTTAACTGAACTTGTCCTTCTGGTGGAATCTACAAAGTATATTAAAGACTGTTAAGAACATTCCTTCAAAATTATACATGTAATAAAAAAAACGCAACAGTAGGGAATATACCTTTGGATAGAAGTCCATGAATTCGGAAGAAAATAGTCGACGGAGTAAAATTGCTGCCATGTTACGCAGATCTTCTGTCACTGTAGCATCGCATATGAATCGGAGCAACAATTGTACTTTGCTCTCCACTGGTAGATTTTTGTATGCTTCCTACATTTTATAATATAAATTATAAATAAATTTGGAAGAAATTGAAATGTGATAAATATATTTTGTAAGCTTGTAGGATTTTTAGATATTAAAAATTGTCTCTTAAGTATCTTGAGTTATCAATATACTATTTTTAGAATCTTAATACTATTTATCGGTATTTTGGTCAAACTTATAAGTAATTGGACACATCTTCATTTGATTACATTATCAATATTTTCTTATCAGCCGCGTGACTAACAAATAAATTTTATAATGAATCATTTACAGCCTACTAAAACTATATTTAATCATTTAAAAAGTTAACAATCTTCAAAAATATCTAGTTAACATAATTTTTATTACATTAACATGAAGAAACTTTTAATTACAAAAATTTAATTAAATTTATGCCAACATAGTATATAAACTATAAATAATGTTGCATATAGCTAATACAATCTAACAATAAATTTATAACTAGCAGTAAATTATTGTACACAGCATTTGTTTATAGTACAATTTGAGAAGCTTCAGCTGCTCCTTTCTCATCATCATCATCGCAGTCCCAAATTCTCTCTTCGCTGTCTTTTTGCATTTATAAAAAGCCAAACCCACGACGACAAAAATAAAGCGAACGTGAAAATAGAATTGGACTTGCACGAGCCCCGGCATATTTCTGCCAAAATCGGCAATGCCTACACCGCGTGCATAAAGAAAACAAAGGGACACGGAGTGAGAAAAGCGAAACGTGCTTTTCCGACATCCGTCATCCAGACAGACACATGACTCATACACCTAGAACTACATGTGTCTAATTGACCAATTTAGGTGTAAAAGAATTCCAACATTTCCTGCACGCAATCATCAGTAGCAACTCCTAAAAAGAAAAATACCTCTCCAAAAATCGATCACGAGAAAAAAAAAGAGAATAAAGAAAAGAAAAAAGTAATTCCACCTCCAACGACATTGCACACAATGTGCAATACCTAAGCTCCACGCGCGCCGGAATTAAAAATTCACGACGTGACTCTCGAGAACCGTACACGACGTCGCAACCGCACGTATCAATCTTTCTCTCTCTCTCTCACTCCTCGCGTTAAACCAGATATATAGACCCAAGAGACCCAATCGAACGCGTATACTTATAGATCGGCAGAGCTGTATACCTATACCTACCCAAAAAAAGAAAGAAAGAAAGAACCAGAGCTGGATAAAATAGCCTACACTGGCGCGGCCGCGCGTGCCGGCGAATCAAAAAAAAAATCGGAGCAAAGCCGACGTACACACACACACACACATGTGTACATCCTCGCACGTTGATTTTTTGGAGGTTATGTGCGCGCGCGCGTGGCACACGCGCACAGCTGCACGCGGGCGCGGAAAATCGCCGTGAACGTCACGCGCGCGCGGCTCTTGTTTCTATATAGGAAGCCTAGGAAAATCTCGAGGAAAATGATAGCGAAGGTAGAAGCGGCGGCGGCAGCTGCTGGCGCGCGTTACGAGGAAAAATCGGACCGATCTCTGCCAAAAATTCCTACACCCGGATATACATCATTCCCGGGTGTCTATATGTGTATATCGATTCGATTCGGCCTGCCTTTTCGCATTTTTGTACGATTAAGTATCCGGGGTAAGAAAAATAGAGTGACATCGTGCCTCCAGGAGTACAAGAACCTCATAGATGATTTAGGTATAGAATGCATTTCAGCGACATTCCTGCCTTTATACAAGTCAAACTCACTTTCTTACATTCTCTAACATTCCACCTATTAGAATACACGAGAAACCTATAAAAATCAAAGCATCCCTTCTGAAAGAAGAAAAGAAAAAGAAAAACCACCGGAATGCCAGCAGTACCATTACGGCACTCGAGCACACGCGTGGTACGCCCGCACGGCTCTGGAATTCGCACCTATACAGTCAAACACACACACGTACGCCACCGGAAATAATCGCGAATCGCAGAAAAGAAGGCACACGAGCCAATCCATCCACACCGCGCAAATAAATAAATACGACAAAAAAAACCCACAGCGTAGGTGTATCCCTATCCAAGCATACGCCATCCCAGGGGGGGAAAAACCCTACGAGGGGATGCACGTATCCACGCGTCCGGCTGCAAAAAAAATACAATATAAATCTCTATCCGTCTCTCTCTGTCTTGGTCTTTTCCGTTCGCGCACGGAGAGCAGCGCGCGCGCGCGCGCCAATGAGGCACCACCACCATTTTGGCCCCCGCGCGCGCGCGCCTGCGACCACGCACCGCTTGGTCTAACACGGGTGTCTACACCCGCGGCGACGTCGTCTCCTGGACGATGACACGCCCGGACGAGCGTCCAACTCGCGAGCCCGAATAACGACTGCGACGAGCATGGAGAGACAGACGGACGGACGGACGGACGGATTGCCATGCGCGCGGCGGCAACGTGCTCGCGGCTATACACACGCAGACGGGTAATCGTCGTCCTTCGCGGGGACGATCGTCGAGATCGCATTTACCGCTGGTGTCGTGTACGTACCTCGGCCTGAGTGCGGACATCGTTGTCCGTGCTGAGCAGGGTGTTGAGGAGCTGCTGGAACTGATCGAGATCTGCCGCCATTGTCTATGTATATGCGTATGTAAGCCGCACTCCTCCTCGTAGAAGACTCTGCACCAGGGGTAAGGGTAGCCCCAGCCGCGCACCAACCCCCGAGAGCGTGCCGCGAGCTTGCTCTATGGTCACAAGGTGCACAGGAGGGGTTAGAGAGACACAGAGAGACAGAGAGAGAGAGAGAGAGAGAGAGAGGAGGCTCCTCTCCACGGGGCGCGCACACTACTGCCGCGGCTTCTCCGCGAGCTCTCCCGTCTCTCTCTTCTTTTTCCTTTTTTCGCAGCACGCACACCACGCATGCACTCGCGGCTCGGGCTCTCTCTCCGGTCTGTGTCCGCGCGCGCGCACGCGATATGCACACTGCGTTATGTATATATGTGTATGCCTCTGCAGTGAGAGAGAGAGAGAAGTGTAGTCACTCACGCGCGCGCCGACGGTACGACACTCACTGCTGCGATGGCCTGGGCTGTCCGCTCCGCCGTCTGTATGGCCCTCTTCGGCGAGAGTGGAGTTGACTTGGCCGCCCGCGCGCCTCTGTCTCTCTCTCTCTCTCTCTCTCCCTCTCTCGATTGACTAGAGTCGTATTGGCTTGGCGCACCGCGCACAGGTATATATGTATAGGTATAGCTGGCCGCGGGCCTTTTAAAGATGGCCCTTTTTTCGCGCGCGATCTCGGGCCCGCTCTCTCAGCGACGTGCCTTTGAGGTTAGGAGGCGAGACGGATCCGCGGCGTGTTCTCGCTCTCTCTGGGAGAGTTCGTTTTTTTATAGGTTAGCGGGGAGCGAGCATTTTTGGCCCGGGACGGAGGAGAGAGAGAGCAGTCCAACGACACACGCTGCGCGCACGGACGGAGAGGACTAGGTGTACTTCCGATGCGCGAGAGAGACGGCGTGTACGCGCGGACGTGGAGGCGCGCGCGATTCTTGAAAAAAAGACGGGAGGAGGCACGGAGTTTGGATCGACGGATTTTGGAGAGAGAGAAGGGAAAAAAAGAAAAGTGTGCGGAGAAAAAACGCAGGGGACTGACACGTTAACGATGCGTGTTTTGTATGTATATATATGTGTGTGTGGTATGTAGATGGAGCGAGGTGACTGTCGTCGTCGGTCGAAGCTGATGCGCGTTCGAGATTTGCGGTTCGCGCCCCTCTCTCCTGAGTTCTGGGATGCGATGGCGCGCTTTTTGCCGGAGTTGAGGCTATTGGTGCGCGAGGGATCGAGGCGACCAATCGGTGAGCGAGAGTTGGGATATGCGCGTGTTTGAGGGGTTTTTTTTGGGAGTTTTTTAATCGTTCTTTGCGGCTTCTGCTGGTTGATGTAGGTGAGATGTTGGTATGCGCGTGCGGTGAGAATTTAATTTTCATAGATCGGTATTTGTTCTTTTTTGATTGGGGATTTGTGGAATGGTTTGCGCTTGGTTTGTTACGAAACTGAGGGTAGTTACGACGCTAACGACTGCATTTTATTTTGGTACTGAAAGATTATAGTGTGCAGGTGTTGCCAACTGCATTGAAAGATCGGCACAGGCACACTAAAGGTAAAACGAAATAGCTTGACCCTGCGTGTGTGTTATAGAGATCGCCTTTATGCAAGAAGTTTTAGTTCGCAAACAATACAAAATTGGTAAGATTGCAAAAAGCTTATGTAGTAGGACTTCCTGTTTTATTTGTATTTTATTTATTTTATGATTAAATCCGGCCACTGCAGAATAACGTTGTGATAGAAAAAAATAGTTTATTCAATTCATAAGCAAAATTTATTAATAAACTATAAACAAAAACATTGCTAAATAAAAAATTGTCATATTCTTTTTCAACTGCAAAGAAATAGATCTAACTCCATTTTATAGAAGAAAATTAGTTTGTGTTTGTATAAAAAAAGACCTTAAATATTTGTAAATTTGTAAATAAATGGATTTATCCAAGAATAAAACCTCAATAGGCAAAGTATTTATGTAAAAATAAACTTTTAGTTGACAAATCAGGTCAAGGTAATTTTTTTAGATAAGAGGAATGCAGGTAATGTGGCCACCTTAAGGAACTTCCCAAGGAGATTCTCAGTTGATATATATCGGATTTTGGGACTTCGGAAACTATTGAGACGTGTTATTTGAACCTTTATCTCTGATACCTCAAGAGTTATTTTCCAAAAAAAATTTTGAATATTTTATTTTATCATAAGATCAGCCATATTAAATTTTGAAATTGTAGCTCCAAATTCGCATTTATAGCAAATCCAGAAACAAAAAAAGTGTTCAATAATGATTTAATTTCTGCATCAAGAGTATATTTTATTGGCGCTTAAATGTTGTAAAATATGTGGATTGTTCAGTCATAAAGCACTTCTGTATATATATATTGTCATAGAAGAAAATTTCTCTATTTTCTCAAATTTACGGTATTTGACTTTAGACTATCGCAATGGAAAATATCAAGGATATTGAAAAACGAAAGTTGTGTCAGAAAAGCGCATATACTTGAAAAATATAAAATGTTTAGTTGGCTCAAAATTAATCAAATTTTCTTGGGAAGAGCTGCTTAGATGAACAATGTTTTAGAAAATATGGGGTGTTGGGCGTTAGCAGTTCTTTTTATTTAATTTTCATAACTTTACCACGTTGCCACGTCTTTTAAGGACGATATAGGGGCTGAAACTTAATTTTTGTGTTTATATATTATTTGCAATAATCGTAAATAGGTTTTAACCCGCGAGATTACATGAATACCTGAAGACCTAAGCTAATACTTAAAAATAATACCTTATAATAAGACTCTATAATAAGGCCTTCCCTTGTGAAATAATAGAATTTATCTGTTACTAGAGAAATACTAGAATTTCTAATACAACATTTTTGCAACCGAAGAACTAGGATCAATAAAGGAGTTTTTCGGCCCCTCCGCATTAAAAAAAAAACTTTTTTTGAAATGAATGACCAGTAGAGATGATAAATATTACGATGAGATCAATGAAATACATACACTAAAACAGTACAGAATTTCTGAAAATTGTAGTAGTAAGGGAATTTTCTGTATACGACCATGACTGACCTTAAGATGCAAAAGCTTAAATGTCATACATAATAGCAAATAAAACTAGATTACTGAATAAAAAAATTAAAAACAGCATTTGGTATGTATTTAGTCGCGATTTTTTCTTCTTTTTATTAATCCAAAAGTGGCCGAAAAACTTATTAGTTGTTACAATAAATACTTGTTATTTTCTATTGCAAGAATTCAGCAATATAATAAAATATTAAATTTTACTCAAAAATATATTGTAAATCAACACAAATGTATTCTATTTTGCTAAAGTATTTAGTAACAATCAGCTATCGGATTTTTCTCACAAGGTGAGCATCAACCGTGCAAGGCTCGAATTTTAATTAAGCTTTAGGAAACGTTTTCTGGCATTTGAAAAATTAAACGCAGCATCCATAGTTCGATCTAATGGGTCACTGTTAACTTAGGATACCAACTGTTCTACTCAAAATGTGCATTATTTTAGTGAAAAATAGTATTTAAACTTGTGAACCAAACTCTGTAATTTATTACGCTAGAGAACTGGTTTAAAAAATAAATCGTAGTCGACAGAAAGAATTTTGATTTGAGAGCTTTGATACTCCAAAACTATTAATTTATAAATAAATCCAATCATTTTTACCAAAAATAATGTATAATATTTAGAGTAGAGCAGCTGACATCTTAAACCCACCAGATTAAATTAAGAAAGCTCGGCTTTATTTTTCAGTACCAGAAAACAACTCTTGAAAGTCTAATAAAAAATTGAACCCGCACAGCTAATTTTCTTACCGTAAAATAACCATCTGTAATATTGAATAATTATGTATGTATTGTTTTGAGAGCACCTGGAAAATTTGGAAAATTGCCTGGCAAAACCTGCAATTCACAGGGAAACTTTACTCCTCAGATTCAGCAGACACCCTGTAAATCAACGGTAAAAGGCAGGCGACGTAATTGTCAAACATTGATTCCATTATATCAAAAACGACAAGCGTAAAGTTGAAATTTTATTCCGTCAATCCGGACACGGGCTCCTAAAATAAATCGGCGAATAACATCCGTCCTCGTACATCGCAAACCGTAGTCACCCGTAATATAAATTTCATCGAAAAATGGGAATATCAGAGCGAGAGGAGGCATTACGTGACTCCGTGCATTAAGCGACCGCTGCGGAGCTGGGAGGCCCGTAATGAGTTGTGCCGGCTGCGTCTATATCCAGTTACTCATTGTGTCGCGAGCATTTAGAGGTACACGGAGGAAGGTATAATTTCGCTATGGTGGCCCTTCGTGCATACTTCAAATCGATTTGTAATTATATATCATTGGGATTCGCTTTCTGCTTCTTTTTTTTATTTGTATACTCGGTTTCGTAATTAAAGTCGTACGAAATTGTTCGATTTGGTTGACCTTGAAATGATAATTGCGAAATACTGTGAATCGTTTTTATACAGAATAATAAATAGTTCAATATTCGCTTGCATCAACTGTTTGTTTAATTAATTGGTTTTACCGTAGAGCGGGGTTGACTTTGGGTTGGTGGTGATCCGAGATAAATAGAATGAGTATGTAAACCAACAACGCGGAAAGTATATATAAATAGCGTTTTGAAGCGAAGAGAGGCGTTTTGATTTTAATGTTGGACCCTATAAATACAAAATTAACCACAAATACAATAATTATATCTAATGATTTTTCAAATTTTGAATGAAATAAAAAATTTAACAAAATTATCAACTTTGAAAAGTTTTTTAATAGCGCTTTAAAGAAGACTCATATTCCATAATTTTCATTTTTTGTACATTTATGTATAACTGATTATTCATTATCGTATCAACTTATATTGTACATTCAACGGAGCAAACATCTGATCAAATTTGTTTTGATTTTTTTGCAATACTGTAACTTTATTGGATCGAATGCTCGTTTTCGCTAGCCTCATTGGAAGCTTCTCTGAATTAACATCCGCCATATTTTCTATGCTTTGTTAATAGCTACTTTTTTTTAGATTTCATGCCTAGGGTGTTAAGATATTCTATATCTTAATACGAAATGTTATTACTTGTTTTAAAGTTTTTTTGATACCACACAATAAACCTAAGTATAGTATACAATTGTAAAATGTTCTAAAGTCACCCGCATTCTACAATATCTGATTTTTTTCTTGATATCAGAAGGGAGAAAATCGTTTTAGGTCAGTGTCGAGATCAGTGCAATCGTTATTGAACGACTGACTAAAATGTAAAAGACAATGATAAGCGAAATAATTCTTTGGGGTCTCGGCATAACGATATAAGTCCACTATTCTTTTAAATTAAGTTTTGAGAGGTTTTGGTATTCTCACATAGTATGTTTTTAGATGGAAATGCAAATAATCATAAAAGTGTAAAAATACGTGACCAATATCTACTATCTATGAATTCTTTTAAACACTACTTTAAATGGAGAATAAAAACTTTAAACCTGAATATCTCCAAAATATAAAATGTGGACAGAATTGATTTTAATCACGCCAGGTATCTTCATTTATCTTGGAAAACCGAAACATTGTCTACAATTCTTACACAGCTTACTATTTCTTCTCAGGATCAAAAATCATTTATAAGGTTTACTAAAATCAGTGCATGCAGTACTTTCTTATACTTCAGTTAACAACGAACCAACCAACCAACCAACCAAACAGACAACCAAACAAACAAACAAAAAAAAATTTAAACTCACGCTATCCGGGTAAGCGCGCAAAGATAAACCTCGAGTTTTTGCAACATCCATTTTTAGAATTAGCACACGCATGGCCAAAACTTTAGCTCGCCGGACAAGCCAACCCCAACACCGCATCCTCATTAACCCCATTCCTCTTCGCATACTTTCAAAACACAATGCATTCCGCGAGCCCAAGAGGAAAAGCGCGCATACGTGCCTCCGCCCAATCCCCGCTAAATTATTGCTAAAACAATCATCCAACAGCCAGCTTTAAAACAACCCATAATCCCACCATCTCCAATTACGCAAAAACCTCTATATTACACACACACACACACACACAGACACGTATCAATACAAAAAGCACTCGAAGGACCACATAATTCGCCGAGAGCCGCAAGCGCACGACACGGACATTCGACTGCAAGCTGGCTGCACGAAAAGGCCGGAGCTCGGTCGCGGCACGCAATTTCCATCCTCGCGATATACAACGATCGTCCCGCGACGAGTTGATCGGTCTCGGGTAGACTTCATCGTCGTCGTGTGCCGCGGAGACTCGAAGCTAAAGAAAAGGGAGGAGGACCGCACGCGGTTATCCGAGACGAGGGAGCTTGCGAGCTTGCGCGGTGAGCCGAGCGAAGGAATGCCTCTGTGAGAGCCGGCTTTGGCGGGGAGAGGCTCTCAGTTGCAGCCGCAGCGTCGACCGGTCGCACGAAGAAAGGCACTTTTCGATTCGGTATTCGCTTGTTCTGCTTCTTATTTTGCGTTTGGTGGATTGAAGGTGATTGATCGGGAGGGGGGAGGCGATGCTCGCGGAATCGGCGGACGTGGTTGCCGCGTTTATGCCGTGGGAGAGGAATTCGAGCGCGACGCGGACGAAGATTAAATGCGTTCGATGATTTGTAGTGGTGATAAGAGGATTTGTGATAATTGATTTTGAGGTGAGTGCATTTTATTAAGATTATCGTGTGCATGATTATGTGTTTGGTGAATTATGGGAAAGCGATTGCTCGGGAGGGTGGATTATTGTAACGAATTGTCAATTGAGATTTGGTTGTAGAAATTGAACGAAAATGAGAATTCTTAACTATATAGGGTCGATTTTGATTGCTATTAGATAGTGGTAAAATTTTATTTGAATGGTAAGAATTGAACTTTGATCTAAATTGTATCGTACTGTACTATGAGAATTAGTCTGTTTCAATTTGACTCAATTTTCTTCATACATAGTACAAATGTTTAATTGAAAGAATTGACTGATTAAAATTTAATGTAAAGTTTATTATATTTGTATGAAGGCTTTTAACGCGCTGTGCAATATTCGTAAGCTTGCGAGGCATTATGTATTAAAATAAAAAATAAATTTCTCGATAGAATAGACGAAAGTTTATAATTATTGGTCCAGCTTGGGTTAAATCCTGTAAAAATCATTATCTATTGTACGGACCGCAAGCATATTTTTTACATTATCTAAGTTAATACCAATTTTTATATCTTTACTGTGTATGCTATATGTTATTTTCCTATGATTATGCACCCTCTAAAAGGTCTTTATAGTCTCTCAAGTCTTTGCTATCTCCATTATTGAATTGAAGCTCTTTTGACCACTTGCCACGGGTTTCTAAATCTGGTGGTTAGGATTTCAGGGCCAATAAGCCTTGAAATATAATGGATAATGATTCTTTACAGTTTCTTTTGTGTTTGTAGTCGCCATCTTCTAGATTTAAATAGTACAATGTTTATTACTAAAAAATAATTATTTACAACTGTAAACGTGTATCTTTTCTCGTGTATTTGCAAATATACTTCAGCAAAAAGCGATACTATCTGAGCTTTCGCTTGGAAACGGCACTATGTTAAATTTTTGTTCAACCTGTTTAAGATTTTCCTTTTGAAGCGTGTTATATGTGTAATAGAACGTCAAATATAAATAGGTCTGTTCTGTTTGAAAATGCCGTCATTTTGTAAATATGTAACTTTTTTCAATTTCTTATAGATTCAAGGCATGCAGGGTATTATAGAAATATCTATAAAAGCAATCATTTTGAAAATTTGTATGCTATTAAAACACAATAATATCTTAGGGGCCTGCGGCGGCTCAGTCGGTAGAGTGTCGGATTCCCACGCCGGTGACCCGGGTTCGAATCCTAGTCTCTGCCGATTGATACAAGCACCTCTGTAAAAATTACATGTGCTTTGTTTACAAACACACCGCAGACCCCCGTCGTCGATTAGCACCACATGGAAGCACAAACATGGCGACGTTAAATAATAATAAAAAAAAAAAAAAAAAACAATAATATCTTAAATTTTACAGTTGTAAAACCTCAAAATGTTGATCTTACGTGTCACAATAAATCATTATTTTCAATACCATATTTATTATAGGAACAAAGTTCCTATTGCTTTTAAATATAAAAAGTTTTCTGGACTGGTAAAAAAAAATCTTTTTTTGGGTTTAACCCAAGCCTGCCCCCTTAAAGTTTCTCAAATATTCTGTAATTGTTTTTTTTTCTACATTAAACTCATAAAACACATTATCATTTTTAGTTATTCACTTAACCCACTCGCCTTAAATTTGCTCTGGTCCTTTTAAACATGGAGTATCATACGGATGGTTCAGATACTAAACTTCAGATAGTACTGCTTCTAATGAAAGTCTAAGACAGTATCCTTTTAAATCCAAAATTCAGACAGTAAAGTTTACGTCTAACCCGACGAATTAATCTTTTTGATATAATCGAACGACATGCATTAAAATAATACATTAATTTAATACTCTATATAGCAGTTGAAAATATGGCTGCTTCGAAGAAGAGTGCCAGAAAAAGAGTGAATCTGAAATCTGTTGAAATAGAAACGAAAACCCTTACTGACGAAGCTACTGGGCATTTAAAGAGTGGCATTTACGACAAGGCTTTAATATTATACACTAAGGTTAATTGAACTAAGATATTATTTTTGCACGAATTATACCTACAGAGTCCTTTACTTTTATTCTGTAATCCGCACAGTACCGATTTTTCGTAAGTGAATTAGCAACTTATTTATTCATTGACTGATTACTTTTGGCGTTATTTCGACACAAAAGCGGGTTAGGTGTGGGAACTAGTTCCACTATAAACTGGGTTTACCGTTTCCGACTGCACGAAACGATTTTTTAGGTTAAATAGAAAAAAGACTAAATAGACAATTAATTCGAAAATTAAGTTTTCAGATTTATTATGATCAAGTCACGACAGGCGATAAAAATGGTAATGAATTTACAATAAACAAAATTTTATTATTTACATCCACCATTCTGTTACTTTTAATAACATCAATCGAAAACTAGTTTTGACTCGGAAACACGGAGCTTGGAACCGAAATAGCGCTGAATCGGTTCCAAAACCTGACCCGCTCTTCTGTCGGAAATACGCCATTTCACTTTATGCTTGAATGTACTTTAAATTTTACCACTAGATCAATGTATTCTTTAATATATGCTGATGTTGAATGCTATTGTATTTTAATACTAAAATTAGATTTAATTTAAATAACAAAAACAGATTTTGTTTACTATAGAAGTCGATAAATAAAATTGATAACATGGTAACTGAAAGCTGTTCGATCCATTTCGTACAGTAAACAAATAACTGTCAAGGCTAATTTCCTTTCTTCTAACCGTATAATAGCTGAGCTTTCAATTTAAGACACGAAAGAGTTTAAAGAATTCTAATGTTTTTCTGCTGTTAGTATATTTTAAAATCGAATCTGTTTTTCATCTCATCGTATATTTTAACGACTTGTTATAAGTAAATACAAATGTTAGGTTAGAAGATAACTATGAAGACTAAAATATTTTGTAAAGTTCAAATAGTGCAAAATCTAAAAAAGCGTATAATATCGGTATTATATTGCATGAAATGGAAATATATCAAGTGTTTGTGATTTTATCAATGTTTTATGTAAAATTAGAAGGTAGATTATTACTAATTTACTCTTTTTACCTGTTCCGTCGAAAACATTACCTTTTCGTTTACTAAAAACACTAAAATATAATATAAGTTTGTGGAGCTCCCACAAGGCTCTCTCAAAATATAACCCTCTGCAAAAGACTTATGTTAAGTAGCGTAATTCCGATCTGGTCAGACTATAATTCTATTTAAGTTTTGTTTATAAGTATATTTGGATATCCTCTTACGCTTTCATAAGTTCCCCTGAGATTACTCAACGTTTTGCAAAGATTATGGATTACTAAACCACTTGTAAGATGTTTAATGCGAATATTTCGATACTATTAGCTCTTAAAAGATACAATATTCCAACAAATCTAGTAATTTCAAAAGTTTAAAAATAGAATATTTTACTAGTTAGTATATAATTGTGTATACGGTACATTGTACATAGATATTTAAAATAATGTGAACAGGTTATATATTACAGTTAGATATAATTAATCTAGCACGTAGCTTACATGCGTATTGAATATTGAATGAGTATTTGAATGTGATGACTTCAATCTACTGGGCTATTTTCGGAGTACGTATAATTTTGAAGTTTTCTACATCACACGTGGTTTCTTGCAAACGCCGGAATTCCTAAGTATAAATCGCTTGGAACGCACATTACATCTGAAATTGTTTACTTTATAAGGTATTGTGAGAGCACCTTGTATATATAGAGCTAAAATAGCATGGATTAACAAAATAAGCCAGTGTAGTTTGAAAAACGATGCATAGGGAAGAATTGTGCAGTATCAACAGATGTACAGTATGAACAATTATGTGTTTCCGGCTTCCATCGCTATGTGACAACCCTTTACCTAGTAAATTAAATATATATTGTTGTTTTATTTTGACATTTGACATATTGATGGCTGGTATTTGAAATTTACTATTTTAAAAGTTATTGTACAAATAAGTAGATACTTGATTTTTCGCCTATCAAACTTTATTTTTTGAAACTGACTTCTTTCTCCCATGGTATGATCCGTGGTGGGTTCGTTATAAAAAAAATAATTAATCGACAGTAATATGTGAACGAGATCTCTGTTAAGTAAACTAATTCAATCAATAGTTACAGCCAAAATAGCTATGGGTGTTCATAACTGTACAGCCTTTCGTTATTATAAATGTTTAGAATAAAACCAATAGTGATCAATTTTTCCATAATTTTTAACGTACACTATAAATACTTATCAGTCCATACTATTCTTTTGGTTTTGAATGCAATCATTGTGAAACTTTTTATCTATTAATGCTTACCAATTAATTTTAAAAATCAATGCAAAACCTCAAAATCTTGATTCTACACTTTACATTTTACGCACTTGTTGCATAGGTGCATTGTACAGTGTTAGGATTCGGTACGACGTCATGTATGACATCGCGTACGTCGATCAATGAAAAGCAAACCTGCTTCCTTAAGTCGGTAGTCGTGCTAATTAATTCTCTATAATCTTTTTAAAATTTTAACCATATATTGATGATTATGTATCATCTATCACTGGTCAAAAATTCAGAAAGCCTAGCGTCATGGTAAGCGAGATATATCTCAAAGTTTTGATATTTAACATGTAAGACCTTATACAAAGTTTGCCTTAATGATACATTTTTATGTATAATTTTTAGTATTTTCTTACAATTCGTTTGAAAAACTAATATGTTATATAGAATAACTATACGTGTTATGTAAGAAAAAGAGTTGCTAGCCATCTCATATAAAAAGTATAGCAATCGCAATTGTACACTCAATGCTATCGCTATATCTATATTGTGATATACTTTCATTTAAAAGTTTATGTTATTATGCTTCGTGTTTAGCGCTTTTATAGGATTTTCACATTATTTATGAATGTTTTCTGCTACAATATAGTGTAATTTATCGTTTGAAGGATTTATGACCATATTATATGGTGATTTAGAATAAAATTAACTTTTAATTACGATTGTAGCACGACTTGTCCATAACAATTCAAGCCTTTCAAAAGAGACTTTTAGCATCAACGTTTACCCAGTGCAGGATTGTAAGGACACTTTATAAAGCTAAATTTAATGATTTTTTATTAATGCATCCATTGCACTACTGCTTCCAAAACTTTTAGAATACATTAGTTGACATATGAGGTTGTTAATTTTTTTCTAAAAATGTAAAAATATTTTTTTTTAATTCTGTGATAGTATACAAACTGCATGCTATTTTCAAAGTGAAAACCGGTGGAAGCTGTAGCACTATTTCTCCTTGTAACCAACAAAATAAAATAATTATATTTTGTATGAAATTAAATAGCCCATAAACCCAATAGATAAATCATTTTTTATGTGAAGACTTAGAAAAAGTAGAGCGAATTGTACGAAAAATGGTGTGTATATTTATGATAAAAGCAATTATTCAATTAACTTTTTTGTAAGTAATGTATTGTCATTTTTGTATTAATTGTAAGTTCATTGACGATCGTTTGCAATTATCTTTGATTCATATAAATGGGTTGAATAATTATTTCTTAATCATGTCCACCCGTTTCGAAAAAGTGGCATTGAGAAAAGCGCGTTTAAACTATTGCCGGTTTACTCGATTCTGTACAGAGGCGCTTAACGTTCTCAAGCTGCAACACTTATGCTGCTCCAAATTTTGTTCTAAAGCTTTTGAATAATGTTTCTCAGATGTTTTGCTAGCGATTTATGTAAAAATAAATCTTTTGTTTTTTGAACCATTTACACAGTTTTCCCCCTTAAAAGTTTCAGGTAGTTTAAAATAATGTTACTATAACAGAATGCAGTTTTTCCTGAAGCTTGAAAGTCAATCCGTTAAAAACTGCCCAACAATCGTGTAACGCGTAAATGTTAATACTAACATTTTGGACGGCTCGAATTGTTATGGGCAAATGAATAGAGATAGATTACCTTTACATTTATTTTCCGTTTAACTAATAACGGTTTGTAATTAATAAAATTTATGAAAAAAAATGTATAAAATGTAGAAAAGTGTTAAGTGTAAAAAAGTGTAATAATGTTAATTATAGCACAATAAAGTGTGATAAAATGTATAAGAAAGTGTAAAACAATATGTTCCAATTCAGACCGTATTTTATATTTTTTACACTTTTTTACATTTTTTTATAGAAAAAATTTCCAGTAAGGAAGTCACGCTAACCATTTTATTTCGAAAGATAATAGATTCTATCCGAGTTCCTTTGTTTAACAAAGCTCGAAATAAAAAGCAGAGTCTTTTGTGCTTTGCGCCGTAAAACAATAAAGGCTCAAAGGTGGGCGGGTTCAAAGCACTTGCGCGCGGGCGCGCGCCAGCCGCTACAAAGCGCCATGTGGAGGAGGACTATAAAAATAGCTTTTCATTCAATTCCGCGTGCGAATTTTAAACAAATAATCGTAAACTTACAACTTTTAAATAAACGTATCATAAAACAAAGTCAAGGCTTTGTGAGATTAATTTATTGAATTAAATATTAAGCGTATGATTCAATTATAGTTGCATTATAGGTATTGAACCAAGATTCATACTTGCACAATGTTGTAAATTTATTTAGAATTTCTTCAGCGAGAGAGTATGGATTTTCTAACAAAGTAACGCATACATTTGAGTTGAATTCGAAAGTGAGAAAATGACAGTGTGCGGCGCGCAATCAGAGGTGGCACATATGACGCATTGTTGACGGTTACTAAGGAAACACTGGCTGGCTACCCAGGAAAGGTGTCGATAGCCACACATTCCTTCACCTCGCATAACGTGATACTCATTCGCTAATTTACGTTCAAGTTTACTTGCTAAACAGGCTCTTTAAAACGAGTATTTACTGTTCTATAATTGTTTGTTAGTATTAAGTTATCGTCCAATTATTATCCAAGTCATTGAACTAAAGTGTAAAATAAAAGTGTTAGAGCCTTCCAAAGCAAACATAAAAATTAAGAAATGGTTACGCGTTATTTGTGAAAATTTTACATTTAAGAAAATCTGTATAAAACAAGTCTTATGGCCTTTATCCATAAGAGGTAATATTAAGTACAGTGATCGAGCGTTCGAAATATTTTGAAGAAGCTGCACACATTTATGTGCCGTAAATCGTGATCAAGCTCACGAAAGCATGACCGAATCGGAGGCTAAGCCTGCCGAGGCGAAAGCCGAAGCACCGAAAGTGGTTTCCGATATTCTGAGGCCTACGCTTCAAGACAATGATTTTCTGCAGAGCTTTGTGCGTATTGGTCTCGATGAGGCCGCAGATTCGCGCCATACAACCTTTGCTGATGAGAGACACAGAAGGTACAAGACTATTTTACAATTGATATCAAACTTTAGAAAAAGACGAACCATTGAGAATTGATCAGTTGTCACATAATATATCGATCCATTATAGTAAAAAATATATATAATATGTAACAGTCGAAAAATAATTTGTATAAAAAGATTTAATTTTCAAATTTATATGTGTGAAACTATGATATAAAAAGAACTTAAAAGACAACTTACGATAATTAAAAACAAAATTAGTTTTTCAAAATTTATAACATTTTATTTACTACTGATAGTTAGCTAACAGCATATTCTGATACATGGTGTAGAATACTTTATTTGTAAACTTCCAGAATTTTGTCACGCCACTTAATTACTGCGTTATCCTTTGAACTTGCAACGAAGTATAACGTCGCTCAATTAACAGTCTAGTTCCATACGCTATAACTTTTATTTAATTTAAAAAATACAAAAAGAAATACCAATTGGTTTTATAAGTATTTTATCAAACACTCTACTTATTAATAATATTTAAAATTTTTAATTTTGTAAAGATTTTCTTCCAAAAAAGTAGTTTATCCAGTGATTAAATCATTTATTTAGACTTACCACTCTAATTATACATTTATTATAAGATTAGTGTAAACATTTTTTTCTATAATCTTCAAAAAGCTACTCAAAAAGGTTCGTTAAGAAACAAAAAGAGCGTCTTTTTCATAAAAATATCTACAAACTATATGCAAAAATTAAAAAGCATACTAGTCGGTAGCCTGGGAATCTTTCCTATCCTTCCACCTATCAATCCATGGACGAACGATTTGCCTTGCCAGAATTGCGGATAACAGCCTATTTCAGAGATGATTTTTCTTTAAATTAATTACTTCTTGAAATTGATCACATATTTTTCACAAAAAAATAATTCCAGTAGCTACTCGTAATTCTACAGATCTAATATATTTATTTATTTTCTCGAAAATTTGTTCTCAATATTTGTATGAGCGTATTTAATCCTCGACTTTTTCAATACCTCTAAAAAAGTTATTACTTCTGTCGCAGAATCCAAAAAATACTAGTTTCTGTAAGAAGCTCCCAAAAAGCACTGGCAATTTTCGTCCTCGCGCGGAGCATCAACTTCTCCTCATCATCCCTTCGTATCCCTTCGTATCCCTTCGTAAACGTTGCCACAATTCCCACCAACCGACGACAAACGCGAGCCTCAATCCCCCTCCCACAAAATCAACCTGCCTCAACCCTTCCATACACTCTAAACCTAAAAGATTAAAAATTGAAGCAAAAAAGATTAAACTGAGAAGTTTACTCATTTGCAAAGAATAAACTGCTGATTCTCTACTTTATAAAAGTAGAAAATGTTATTGTAACTTTTAAAAGAGTAAAGTAGCGAATTTCATCTTTACGGAATGAGTAAATACCAAGATTTCTACTTTTTTACATACATCTACGCATACAACCTCCTTAGTCAATTTAATAAAATCTTCGCTTGAGATACGACTTAAATTCATCTTTATTATGGATCACAGCGTACATAAATAAAATTAAATCAACTATAAATGCTTTGATCCATAATAAAGATGAATTTAAGTAGTATCTTAAGCAAAGAAATCATTAAATTGATTTAAGGAGGTTGTATGCGTAGATACATGTAAAAAAGTAGAAATCTTGGTATTTACTCATCCCGTAAAGATGAAAATCGCTACTTTACTCTTTTAAAAGTTACAATAACATTTTCTACTTTTATAAAGTAGAGAATCAGCAATTTATTCTTTCCAAATGAGTAAACTTCTCAGTTTATTCTTTTTCGCGTCAATTTTTAATCTTTTCGGTTCAGAGTGTACGATACTCACCCACCTAACCTTTCTTACCTCGCTCGCCATACTCTACGTGCACCGCGCACCCTCTCCTCCAGAAAGGAATCCTTCGCCACGGGCCCGTCGAGCAAGCAGCTGGGCTACCAGGAGCCGGAGCCCCGTCGTCCGTCCCGCAGTCGGGAGCGTCCCAGCGCGGCCAACAGCGGCAAGACCGTCCAGGAGATCCTCCAGGAGGAGATGAAGCTGCAGAAGTCGAAGAAGCGCCGGAGGCGCAAGAGCGACGCCCACCGGCAGGAGGAGGTCTACACGGACAAGGATCGAGCGGCAGCCGTGAACATGGGCAGTAGGGACATCAAGCAGTCCTTGAAGCTGAAGAGGAAGCAGGATCGCAGCAAGGCACTGCAGATACCCGAGGAGGCGGAGCCGAGTGCGATGCTGGCGCTGGGCATGAGGGAGCTGAGGTGCGGGAATCTCGGTGTGGCGGTCAACTGCATCAACAAGGTCTTGGAGATGCTGGTGTGGTGCTTGATGTGATGTTTGTCGGGGAGGGAGACGAGGATGAGCGATACACCGAGAGAAAGGATTTTCCTTGTGGCAAATGAATCGTGTAGTTGCGGAATCGAATTCTCACGTACTTGACGCAAATGTTGAATTATTAATAGTTAAGAACTTGAACTTGAGAAAAGTCTGCACGAGTAAGGTAAACATGCCGAGTACGAAAGGTTATTTGATTATTTTCTAGCATATAATGATGCTTTTCAAGCATTGAAATATAAAAAGATCCTATATGTAGACATAATCATAGCAGGCGAAAACATATACTAATATGTAACGGTCATATAAACATCTTAGAAATATGAAAAATTCAGTTAACCTGAAAGTCAGGCGGTCAGCCGTTGACGCTACTCAAGTACTCAATATTGTTAACTATTAAGACGATGCGTTTAACTGTTAAGAAATATTCATTTGACCATATTCAATCCACAAAACTTAACAATTAAGAAATATTCTTTGTCGCAAAGAATCCTTTTTCTCAGTGTACATTTTTAACTTTAAGTTTTGTAATTTCATAATGCGATTGAAGGTGATAGGAATAGGGCCTGTGGTTTAATGCGGCCCGTACCAATGTTTTGATATGAAGCATTGAGCATGCAGGTGGATCATCTGTGGATGAGTTGTTTATTACCGCACTTGACCAAATACAGAGCATAAAACTGCGCAAAGTAACTTTTCGGTGCTTAGAAGTACGGGGCTTTGGAAGTGCTTTCTGATACTCAAAAATTATGCTCAACATCCAGAGTTTCATTTCACAAGCCTTTACTTTGAAAATATGTTTATGTTAAAATATGTATATATTTTCACACTCGATAAACCAAAGTAATATACAAGTATACAGAATAAGCTGTAATTTCAGATTTGTAACGTTTGAAAATATTAATTTGTTTCAAAATTACAAAGAAAATTATGATCGATAAAAATAGCCATTGTGGTATTAAATGACTCAGATGGATTCTATTATATACTCGATGATTACATGACCGGCCAGAGGTATCGTAAACTAACTGAAATCTTGGGGTGGGTCATATTGATGGCCCTTACGAAGCATATTAGTACTATTCAAAATACTACTCTTTCCAGCTCTTGTCAGGAAAACTAGCACATTTGATGCTTCGGGTTTCTTTTTCGAGTTTCCGACGTTTTCGGGTCTCAAAAAATGAATAGGTTTATCTGAGAATATCTTTATGTAAGGATCATCGATATTAGGAAGAGACATTTAAGGTGATGCTAAACCCCCTGTCACCGTCAAATGCGGGGAATCACTTATTTCATTCAATTTACAATTTTGAGAAAATATCTCACTGGAAAGTTGTTGTTTCTTATTAGAACAGTAACGTTACATAAAGATATTTGCTAAAAATTGCAAATTAAATGAGAAAAGTGATTCCTCGTATTTGTCGGTGACAAGTGGCTTTAGCATCCTTAACAAAGAAATACACTGATCAACTGCAAGGAAAAATTAATGACATGATATGATCACTCGTTATAAAGATTGTAGAGTATTACAATATTTATTATTGCTTGTAGGAATAAATATTACATGTTTACAACTAGGAGAGACCGAGGCAAAGTGAGCCTGAGAAAGTTTATTGATCGAAATAAAGAACATGTATTAATTGAAGACATTGCAATTATTTCAAATTAGGTTCCATTAGTTTCAAAATATACTTTGGACTTTGGACATTAATGATACCTAAACGTTTTAACCTCTTAAATTAAATAGAACCACTTAATTTTGAATATAATAAGAAAACTCATTTGGGCCTACTTTGCCTCGTACTCGGGGTAAAGTGAGCTTTTAGTTATTAAGTATTAAAATAATATATAATTAATTTTCTTTTAAATATATGTTTAAGAAAAATGTTTTTAACTCATTTGTACGCGCTAAGCATATTTATAAAACAAAATCAACGAAAATTTGAGAGAAATGAAAAAATACGGGTTTTATTTAATTCTGGACTAATTAATTCATGAAATTAATAAAGTCAAAATGATAACATAATTAAAACGTACTTTATTAACAGAAAAAAATCTTATTTTTATTTAACTGCATGTTTTAAGGGGGTTATATAGTAAAAATTGACGAAAAAATCGATGTTTCTTATATATTATTTTCTGATATTTTGTACATTTCATAACAGAAAATGATTTTGTATTGACAATATTGGCAATAGAAATCATTTTAATGAACTTAATACCCATGCAAAAATCAAAGAAATTATTAAAAAAAAATTTTTGATTGATATTCTGCGATAAAAAAATTGTTTTAAAATCATCAGAAAATTATTTCATATTTTTACAAAAGTGCGGTTTTCTCCATTTATGGTTTCCCAATGTTCAGGAAGTCTTATGCGCATAGAATTACAATGAATTAATCTGAAATTATAACCATAAACTCCGACATTTAAAAAAAAAATTTAGTAAGAAAGTATTGCCCATAAATAGAGTTAAAAATGTGGTCTTTTAAAGTTATTTTATAGCACACTAACCTCAAAATGCCAACTTTATTGTCGATTTTGAGGTTGTTGTGCTATAAAAATATCGTATGAGACTGTTGTGGGAGGTGTTTTTCTACCTTGCTCGATTTTCTCACTCGCTTCGCTCGTGCGAAAACCCTCGAGCAAGGTAGAAAACCATCTCCCACAACAGTGTCATAATACACTATTTAAAATAAAAATTCAATATAATTTTATTTTTCTTTATAATTATGTTTTTAAAAATTTGGAGTTCACAGTTATATGTGGTACAGGTGTTACAAAATAATTTTTTTTTTCAAATGTTATAATACTTGCATTTCCATGCGCAAGGACAGTTTTGAAAAAACATCAATCTTCATTAAAAATTGCTAGTTTTTTCTATATAACTATGGGTATACTGTCTAAAAATGGATGAAAATTTACAAAAAACTTTCTTATTAGATAACAAATATAACCACCAATTAAAAAACTTTTATCATGTAACTAAATTTTTCAAAATTAATTAAAGGACCACCTTAATATTTTATATCAGCCAAGGCTCATTTTGCCCCGAATACGTATCATTTACGGATTAGCATGCTATTAAGGAATGGTTCGAATAAATTGCAAATTTCAGGTACTGTTTTTCCCCCTAAAATGTTCTAGAATTCAGTACATGTCTTGGCAAAATTGAGTATAACAATATTTATAGATATTACGAAATGTTTAATAAAGACCAAAATTATCTCAAGTACTTCAAAAGTGTTATTATTTTTAATTTTAAAACTAAGAACACAAATGCAAGTTTACTTTATCACATAGTTGCAGACTTTTAAAATGGTTCAAAACAGTAAGAGAACATCAAAAAGCTCTGTTTACCCCAAGGTTAAAATTTATAATTTGGATGTGTAGCTACTTAATATGCACCACAAAGTAGACAAAATCTTTTATAATCCTTTGTATCTTGCACTCAGTTTTGCTTAGCATGAATTCACAGCGTTGCATTATATTATACCTACAGAAAAGTTTATTATACCTACCTTACTAAGGTCATTAGTGTCTCTGTCATCATTTAAGACTAATGAGCAACGATGAGGGTAACTCGAGTTGGTAAAAGTTAAAACTGCCGACGACATTCGTGTTATTTAATAGATGACAATTAAAAGAGCAGTTAAAAGTTATTTTGTAATTATATAATCAATTACCGTATTACACAAATTGTCGAGTCATTTTGATTAAATATCGTTAAGAAAATCTTAACTCTCATCCCTTGTTACCTACAATTACAGAGACCTATTTCCTTCATTTAATTTTTAATTTTCAGAAAATTAAATGAAAAAAATGGGCTCTCGCTTATATTAGTAACAGGAGAAGTTTATCAACTTATTAAACAAATTGACATTATCTTCAATTATCGATAATCGAACTTACACCTGTCATCACTAGAAGCAACTCCACCGCTCTCCCTATAAAAAGCATCTCTAAGAAAACTAAACAGTCCCCTCGCCCTACAAATCCCAATCCAACTCACTCTTCATTTCCCCACAGGCTCTGGAGCTCAGTCCCAGCGACAAGAACGCCCTGATCGCTCGCAGCCGGTGTCACCTGCTGCTCGGCGAGCCGCAGAAGGCCCTCGACGACGCGGAGGCGGCGCTGCGCGGCCGCGCCAAGGATCCGCACAACGCCAAGGCGCTCTTCTCCAAGGCCGAGGCGCTCTATCATCTGGGCGACTTCGAGCTCAGCCTCGTATTCTATTACCGGGGAATGAAGATCAGGCCGGAGTTCGATCAGTTCAGACTGGGAGTGCAGAAGGCCAAAGAGGCCATTCAGAATATACTGGGAAGTGAGATTATTTTTTTTTAAATTTATTCATGTCATGTCGAGCTTAAGCTTGTGATAGACGATAAAGGTGATTACTCGTAGTTGAGCCTTCGTCTGCGACTTTGTTTTGATTTTTGAAATCGTCCGTGATAAAGTTAGAGGAAAACAAATGTTTCCGACTAGAAGAGAATCTTACGAGAGGAGAGAAAATAATATATAAATGTTTCATTCACTTTTAAAATTCATTTATTGAATTATTCAAATCGATGTATTCCTGTGATGCGTTCTTGATATGAATTAAAACCAATGCTGCTATTACTAATAGGTACACACGATGTGTACTCTTCCAGATTCAAATCTGTACTGATTGGCGCTTAAGCTCAGAGTCGCCAACACTGGCCCTCTGTTGCTTACAAAATCTCTTCGCAGCTCTCGACAAACATCTTCATTCTTTTCCCACGAATGATATCATGTTCTCGAATGTTCTTACTGTTCTATCTATCGCTTTGTACATCTCCACGCTAAATCCGATTATTTCTTTAATTAACATTACTTAAAGCTTTGTGGCTCATTTTCAAAAACATACTCTACTTGTGTTCGCAACAACCAAAGAATACGTTTTTGCTAAGTACGTTGAAATAATAATTTAATTTAACAAAGTTTTGTTACGTAAGTTCTATATATGATTCTATAAAAGTGTATTTTTTATAATTTTGAAGTGTCTTATATTATCATTCCTGTTGATTAATTTTATATACAGCGGAGATGCTTTCATAAGGGTTAACAGAGCAACACCTATTAAATGACAGACATTTAGTTTTCCTTTTATTAAACAATGTCAATTAAAAAATACATTATTTCCATCGTCTATTATATCTCCGAGAACATTAGAATCAAATCCACAATTAAGATTCTTATTATTTTCAACACATAAATAACGTATTCAGCTCACTAAAGTAACCTTACACTGAAAAAAAATTTGTTAAATCTAAGTAAACGTTTCCTTGAATCGTACTCAGAAAAGATTTACTTAAATAAAGTAAATATTTCTTAAATTTAGTAAATATTTATTGAATTGATGAATACCAGTCTAAACATAATTAAATATTTACTATTATCAAATAAATCTTTTCTTAGTACGATTCAAGGAAACGTTTACTTAGATTTAACAAATTTTTTTTTCAGTGTAATTAAAACAATAAACTCCTACAACTAATAACTGAATCGAGAAAAATATCGCTGCGTCTACAACGTAGCCTACATACTCAATCTGCATATCAAATACCCACATCGAATATATCGTCTCACCACCTTCGACCCTTTTTTTTTTTTTTTTTTTTTTATTATTATTTAACGTCGCCATGTTTGTGCTTCCATGTGGTGCTAATCGACGACGGGGGTCTGCGGTGTGTTTGTAAACAAAGCACATGTAATTTTTACAGAGGTGCTTGTATCAATCGGCAGAGACTAGGATTCGAACCCGGGTCACCGGCGTGGGAATCCGACACTCTACCGACTGAGCCCCCGCAGGCCCCACCTTCGACCCTTATCCACTCGCCTCTAATCAATCCCCCCGCCTCGATACTTACCTTGCCACTTTCAACTCACTTTTTCTACAATCCTAATTTCATTACATATGTATCTGCCACAGGCAGACTTACACGGCAGGAGATATTAGAAACTCAAACACTTTTTACATTAATTTCACTTTATTTTGTCGAATCGCGAAAACTATAACATGCTTACGCATCCATGTCTAAAATAATATTGAATAGTAACGCTAATCATTTGTACACGTTCACGATATATTAACACAAGCCGAAATTCGAAAAATATTCTAATTGATATTTGAATCTTCAAGATTCGAGAAATTTTGGAACAAAAATATTTTTACAATTATTATTGAACGAGGTGATTCATCCCGTGTAAAAAAATTAGTCTGGCAAGAGTCTGGCTCAATAAGTCTGGCGAAAGTCTTGCAGAAGCCCGACAGAAGTCTGGCTTTGGCCACTATGCCAGACTTTAGACAACATGTGTAAAACAAAAGTCATGTCAAATTGCCAGTAACCTAAATTTTTGTCTCTTTTTTACAAATATTCATATTTTAAACAAGATTGCAATATGTAGAAAAACTTTTCTCCTATTTTATCGAAAAGTACGTATTTTCACTATTCTAGTCGATACTAATAATTAATGTACTACTCTAATTATTTACTTGTGAAAACTGAGTTTTCTTGACATAATTCCAAAAAAAGTCTGGCATAGTGGCCTAAGCAAGACTTTCGCCAGACTTGTTAAGCTAGATTAATCCCAGACTAGTGTCAGACTAATTCTTTTACACGGGTATTTATTAAAAAAATATATTACGTCCGTCCGTGACAACATGCTTCACATCCCCCCCAGGCAATTCCGTGCCCCTGCCTAGAAAGCCGACCTCTCGAGCCGACAGCCACGGCCACGCGGACGACACCCCGGAGGAGGGCACCTTGGCCCGGCCGAAGACCTGCAGTCCCTTGACGGTCCTGGGCTCGGAGAAGTCCGAGGCGAAGTCGCCGGCCAAGTCCAGCGCGCTGGCCAGGACGCAGAGCTCGTCGAAGCAGAGCTCGACGTCGACGCGGCGCAGGAGGCCACAGCCGGCGAAGCGACCCAGCAATCAGGAACTCCAGCTGCTCGGACAGTTGAACGTGGACAAGCGCTATCTGCAGAATCTCGTGAAGAGGCCAGGTGAGTTGATGGGCAGAGGTGGTTCTTTTGGAGCTTAAGGTAATAGGGAAGGATGCGAGATTTGGTGTTTAGTGGGAATAAGGAAGGTGATGTTTCGTTGTTTTCAAAATTTTGTTTATAGCTTCTTTGATTTTGAGGATACAAAGAATTTTATAGTCGACGAGGAAACTATATTATCTATAATATGATAGATAAAAATAATATGATATATATATATATATATATATATATATATATATATATATATATATATATATATATATATATATATATATATTAATATGATATATATAAACTATATTATCTATGCTGTTAAACGAAAATTAGTATTTTGTCCCATTGCAGAGAGCAAACATTTTGAAACTGTTATGTGTAGAAATGGCTTGGAACCCGGCATATGATATTTTATAGCACACTAACCTCAAAATGCCACCTTTATTGTCGATTTTGAGGTTGTTGTGCTATAAAATATCGTATGAGACTGTTGTGGGAGGTGTTTTTCTACCTTGCTCGATTTTCTCACTCGCTTCGCTCGTGCGAAAACCCTCGAGCAAGGTAGAAGACCATCTCCCACAACAGTGTCATAATATACTATTAATAGCCGACTTGTAAATTGGAGAATAATGTCTGTGGCTTCCTGGAGTAACCACTTGAGTTCACTTTTTTGAACATTGAGTTTTTGGTGATTTTGGTATCTATATGCATAGTAAGATTTCATATGAAAAGTCAAATGTTGCAAACGTCAAGTCATGCGTTCATCTTTCCTTTTTTCATAATTTAAGTATGTTTTTCTTTTACATAGGTTAAACAATGGCAATTGAAAAAGTCAAATCTTATCTCGACATTTTCAAAAATGGACTTAAGTGAATATTCCTGGAAGACATAGATATAAATAGATCTATCTCTTGGAATTTGCAGGCTCTATATACGAGTATCAAAAAGTGTGTACTGTCAAAAACAGTAGTATAATCTATACCGTGTCTCTTTTATGTTTAATATTTCTTTTAATGCCGATTGGGTAAACATTATTTATTGTGAAGAAAATATTTGTTGAGTCAGAAGAAACACACGAATCATAACAAATAAATTATTATAACTGTGTTACCAAGCAGAAAGCTATAATATCAACAAACAATATGTGTAAGTTATGACGAACATCGGATGCAAGTGCAATATCGACGATCCTTACGAAGACTACCTAAGCACAATTCAAATTTCTTCAAAAACTACGACTCTTACTGCAAACTGAAGGATTGTTAGAAATACCCCATTTTCCCCCTCCCTCCCCCTTTCTCGCATAATATACATTTATTATGTCTATAAATATAATTCAAATCTAAAAGAATCGAAGCTGACGTGATATTTACTTATACTACTTTTTGTATAAACGCTAAAGATATTTTCAAGTATGTAGGTATATAAATTATATGAATATTCATATCACGCGATACACACACGCAGCAATCAGCGACAATGAGTATTTTTCTTTTCGCGCGACGAATTGAATAGAAGAACCGCGCGACTTTTTTACTCAACGGATTGTAGATATGTTCGTTGTACTCATCCACATATAGATATATAGCATAAACAACACAAGAGAAAAGTATAACCTTCACTGCGCAACATCGAGACCCAGCTGGATAATCGAAGAAAACGAATAAAAATGCCGAAGTTGAAGCGAAGCTTCGATAACGACAAGGAATCCGATTATGGCTTCGTGCACGGAGTCTCGGGACCGGTGATCGTGGCGGATCGCATGGGAGGCAGCGCGATGTACGAACTGGTCAAAGTCGGTCACGATCAGCTGCTCGGCGAAGTGATTCGTTTGCAGGGCGACACGGCCACGGTTCAAGTTAGTTATCGATGCGCATGAAACCCTTCTTTAAAGAACCTTAGGAGAAAGTATAGCGTTCTTTGCGAAGGAAATATGCCGATACTTTTAAAGAATCAATCGTGCGTCTATTGTACGATCTGTGTTTTTTGTTTAATACATCTTACGTCTCTTTCTTATTTTAAAAATCTTGCTTATGAACAACACAATCAATAAATCAAACATTAAATGTAGAGCAAAGGCAGTAAAAAGGTATACAAATATTACAAATATATTAATAAATGTTAAAAACTTTCATTTTAGGACTTAAAATATCACAATCATAGCTTAACATTAAGATATTCTTTTTATCGACTAAACTGACTGCGTTTGCTGTACTTTTAATTGTCCGTAAATAAATTTTAAACGATAAAGGGGCGTAAGGTGTATGCAAAACAGATAAATACTGGTTACTGGATACTTTGGTACCAAAAAATTGACCAACGTTTAATTTAGAAAATTAACGTATAAGTATATAATTATATTCAAAGCTCTACTAAATTTTTTACGCAAACTAGGATGTTTGCATACATAATTTGCACATTCTTAGTACCCATTATTTTATTTTAACGCCCTACAGTATTTCAAAGCAGAGAAAATAAAAGTTTAATTGTTATTTTGAATGCACCAACGGATTAAAGAAGCTATTTTTGATGAATCGACTTAAAATATTCAAGAAGTTTTCGATTAATGATTCTCAATAAAACAAGGCTAAAAATAGAAATTTATTCTGTCTACTTTTTTTCCATCATAGTTCCGTTTTCTAATATGAATACTTGCAAACTTAATTATCAAAAGTAGATATACCATTTTTTACTGAAAGACGCATAATTGACATATATCTCGAGAACAAGAATCTAATATACAACAAACTACAGGTGCTTCATTTGCAGATACCATGAAACACCCTCCGAAAGATCCATTTCCCGGATCTATAAAACTCTCCCTGTACTTAAATTTTTTTTAATAAAACTATGAATACTTACGTATGATTATTTAAATCAAACACTGGCCAATAGCTATATCTATCCACACACTTTCCAAACAAAACTCACTATATCGCACGTACCCGAGTAACAAAACAAAGAACCGCATTTGTCATCTCTTCGCGAACGGACAAACGGTTCGCTCATGAAAGAATTTGCCAGCAGTGATAGTTCGGGCCGATTCTGGCTGAATATTCTATGCCAGTAAATTATTTGTCGGTGCTGAACCAATAAAGGAATTATATCGTTTTGATAAGAATGGGCCAGTAAAATGAATCGACGTTGGCCTGAAAAACGTCTCAGAGTCGGTGTAATACTTTTTGTCGATATCGAAAGAAAACAAAACATCGCGAAATCGTCAAGCGTAACTTAACCTACTTTTTAGGCTAGTTTTTAACAAAATATTAATTTAATGTACGATTACTGAGCTTACGTGAAATTTTCGGCCGCGCAATAGTAATCTGTAATTATAATTATTACACTAAACTTTGAGTGAAGCGTCTCGCGTGTGCCTTAAAATGTGTATTCCTTGTACAATTTTGAACATATCAAGAAGAAAAGTGCTGTACTGTCCCGTTCTTATCACCCGCGTTACATCCCAGTGCTGGACCTCTAACGTTTGTAAGTACTAGCAGTGTTGGCAACTAATACTCGAACAGTATTCTGCCGAGAGTAAATTCTTCCATGGGTCTCGCGCAAGAGTCCACCAGCCAAACCTCCGGACAATGAAATCCAGCGCGCCGTCCACCGCAACAGGTGTACGAGGACACGAGCGGTCTGGCGGTTGGGGACCCGGTGCGCCGCACGGGCCAGCCCCTGTCGATCGAGCTGGCGCCCGGCCTCCTGGGCGCGATCTTCGACGGGATCCAGCGGCCGCTGAAGGACATTAGGGAGGCGTGCAAGTCGATCTACATACCCAAGGGCATCGGACTGCCCGCGGTGTCGCGCACGAGGCTCTGGGAGTTCGAGCCGCTGAAGCTGAGGAGGGGCACGTGCCTCACGGGCGGGGACGTCGTTGGATACGTTCACGAGAACAAACTGCTCAAGCACAAGGTGATGCTGTCGCCCGAGAGCAGAGGAAAGGTGTGTGTGCGTGTGTTGGGGATGATCGTGATTGGGGTGGGGTTGCATTGGGTTGGTTTGAGAGGGATAGATGGGGGTTTGATGAATTGTTGACGTTATGGGCGCGATGGAAGGGTACAGTGGACGTTGAAAATATGTGGATAAATGCGGTGGAATTTTTTTTAAATGCTGGACGGTCGTGGAATCGAATGCTCAGTTTCGATAATGTCATCGATGGCTTTAGAAGAGAGAGACAGGTATTTTTAACGTCCAGTATACATTCGACATTGAAAACATTCAGTGGAATGCGATTGATTTTTTTTAATTATCTATTAAGCGAATCGTGCAAATAAGGAAAACAGTGATTGGCAACGGTTACTAAACACTTTAGCGAAACGCATTCTACTTGGAGTTACCAAAACTTTTTAGTTATAGTAAAGGATATCGTAATAAACAGTATAGGCTTTTTTAGTATATATAACTAAATTTGTATGTTACAGATGCTAAAAACGTTTAGTTATACTCGTTTTGTACTAGAAATATTAGAAAATTTTTAGTAACGGATAATATAAATTTGGCTTAGTGTGCGTTCGAATCAATGAATCTGCAGTATTTCAAACAAATTCAAACGCGGTCTACCAGATGTTTTCAACGTCGAGTGTGTATGACTATGCCGTACTCGCAGAGTAAGACTGACAATACAAAATTTTATTTGTTTGAGTTTAATGCAAAGAGTATCTCACAAAAAAATGAATTATATCAATATCTTTAAAATCAGTAAAAATTTTAATATTCTTTCCTCTTATATCTTCTTCTAAAATAGTTGATCATAAATATAATAAACCGAAAGTAGACCAGAAGCATAAATCGGAAGCAGATCAGACGTAACCCGAAATTACTTTTACAGCTCTTTAAATAATACAAAATTTATTTGTCATTTGTTTTTAGTTTTCTCCTAGATTGAATAAAAATAATGTATAAAAGCATTTTTAGTAGATTCTTTTTTACTTTACCGGTATTTATTTATAGTTTATCTATAAAAATGTCTAAAAATAATATGTTATCTGTTTAAAATCGATTTCAAGTAAATAAACCAGTCAAAATTATGTTTTTTAAAGCACGCAATAAATGTTTCATCTTGCCTCAGGGTTATTTTAGATATTTTTTCTAAAAAGTTTGATTAAAAAAAGCAGTTTGGGTGGAAATTTTTTTTTTTCATTTCTTAATAATGCTGCAATAATAAAATTTAAGTACGAAGCATTTTATCTCACGAAAAAAATTCGTTCTCCGTCGGTTTACTAAAAATCTAAATTTCAGTGTTATCAATAATCCTGTTCAAAAAATGGAAACACGTAACGCAAACATTAAAAAATACCTTGAATTATTGTATAAAAGCGTCACACTCACACCCCTTACAATAACCGTACGTCTGCTCATTTTCCGTCGCGCTGTACTTCAACATCTCAAACCACGCCTGTTATTCCACTATCCGCTTAAACATCCCCGCGACAAAACCCCACCCATTGCACCTATAAAAAATCACCCACAGACCTCCTTACTCAACCCCCTCGTCCCAAAAATCTAACGCCCGCAAACTCCCACTCCTCAAGCTCGTGTTCCTCGCGCCCCCCGGCTGCTACGCCGTCGACGAGATAATCCTCCGGACCGACTTCGACGACGTCCCCACCGATCACTCGATGCTCCAATTCTGGCCTGTCCGCCGGCCTCGTCCCTGCGCCGAGAAACTCCCCACGGTGCAGCCACTGCTCACCGGTCAGCGAGTGCTGGACGCCCTGTTCCCCTGCGCCCAGGGCGCGTGCGTCGCCCTGCCCGGTGGCTTCGGCTGCGGCAAGACCGCACTGGCCCAGGCCTTGGCCAAGTACTCCAACTCGGACGTCGTCGTGTACGCGGGCTGCGGCGAGCGCGGCAACGAGATGGCCGAATTGCTGAGGGACTTCGCCAGGATGGAGGTGGAGGTGGATAAAGCGAGGTATTGGAGGTTGTGGGCATGGATTAGTACGTTATTCAGGTTTGAGGGAGAAAACTTGATTTTTGGTCGATCGTACATTTTTTGATCGACAGCTGGCATATAGTAGAAAAATAACACGGTTCAAGATAAGTGATATTCTTTCATTTGGTCCTAATTTGGTATATGCTTTACAAAGAAAAGTATATTGTAGTAGCGAGTTATTGAAAATGCAATAGAAGAAATACGACAAAATGGTATAACTACATTTCTTCCAGTACGAATTAAAAAACAATTTTTGGATATAACGTATTCTAAACAAAGGGTTATTTACAATTTTCTTAACTAAATGTGAAAAGTTAAACATTGTAGATGAAAATTATTAAAAGTTAAATCTACTTAATGTATATTTTACTTTGAAGATTATTAAGTGTTAAAATAAATAGTTGCTTTTACGAAAAGTAATTGTCGATGGCATTAAATCTAGATGCTTATAAAGTGGGTTCAAATCCTTGAAGAGATCAGAATAATAGAGAGAGTTGAACTAATAATGTTAACTTAAGTATAGAAAATAATATTTAATAACGATTCCACTAAACGGGATTCATTCTTGACAATCATCCACACCTATGTATATTTTGTTTTATTTATTGGTCGATAAACGTCAGAAACCCCCCTTACCCAATACAATGCCATTTCAAAACTTCTAAAATCAACTCTTACATTATTTCGCGACAACACATTTAAACTTCAAAGTGTCACTCCATCCTTCCAAGTTCCGCATACCCGTCACACCTCCCCTGGTAGAAATCTATGCTGGTTTCTAGCCAGATATTAGCTAGATTTTCTAAATCTGCTTTAATTATGGTTAAGAAATTAGCTAGAAATCAGTTAAAAACGACATGCTTTTTAGCTCATTTCTATCTAGATTCTGGTTAATATTCTAGTTAATATAAAATTGATAAACTAGTAATTTTTGTATTAATTAATAATGGAAATAATAACAGTTTTATAATAATCAAAGTAATACGCTATTCTAATCGTACTAGTACATTAAGTATTGTATTAAATTAAAGATAAAAATGTACCTTAAAACATCTAGTAGTAATGGAGGTTAGGTTATTTGTTTACATAACGACGCGTGCATTTAAAAAGTATTATTTACACAAAAAGTACCAATTCCCCGAGTAAAATATAAGTGCCTTTATTAAAGAAATTTAGGTTATAAATAATAGAGTGCATGTAGTCATATAATTATTGTTATTTTAAAAATAACAATAATAACAGAATAATATAAGTTATGACGAAATTTGGAGAATTAGTAAACAAATATTTGTAGTTTAACAATGAAGTTTTATTACAAAATTTTATTTTCGACATCAACTACAAAATTTTTGTTGACTAAGTTATGATTGTTTAATTTTCGGAAATGAAATTATTAGTTATCAAATACTTTTAGTCTTGCATATACATACTTCTATAATCCCGTAAGTTGTTATTTGTTGATAAAAATATTGATTTTGGTGGCATACTATATTGAACATTCAATAAAGTATAATAATGTATATTTTTAAAAGCTTATAACTTTTCAAAACAAAATATAAATAGGTTAGATTTGCAAACAAAATACGTTCTTGCTTAAAGCATCTTAAGCAGATTCCTGCCAGATATTAGCTATAATTTGACTTATTAATAGCTTATTAATCTGGCACATAATGAATAAGCTAACCAGCCATTCTAGCTAACTTTCTACCAGGGTCGTACACCACCCATCAAACTCACCGCTTCAACCACCAACTCCACCAAAAGCCCCATCAGCCATCAAACTACAACCACTAATCCCTCCTACCTCATCTCCCAGAGAGTCCATCATGAATCGCACCAGCCTGATCGCCAACACGTCGAACATGCCTGTGGCCGCTCGCGAGGCCTCGATCTACACGGGCCTGACCCTGGCCGAGTACTTCCGCGACCAGGGCTACAACGCGAGCCTCCTCGCCGACTCGACGTCCCGCTGGGCGGAGGCCCTGCGCGAGATAAGCGCCCGCCTAGGGGAGATGCCCGCCGACGCGGGCTATCCGGCCTATCTGGCCGCGCGCCTGGCCGGCTTCTACGAGAGGGCGGGGAGAGCGAGGTGCCTGGGCAGCCCGAGGAGGGAGGGCTCGGTGAGCATCGTGGGAGCGGTGTCGCCACCGGCGGGCGATACTTCGGATCCCGTGACCACGGGGACGCTGGGAGTGGTGCAGGCGTTCTGGGCACTGGACAGGAGACTGGCGGAGAGGAAGCACTTTCCGGCGGTGGACTGGCTGAGGAGCTATAGCCGGTGTATCGGTGGATTAGGTGAATTAGGATGTTGCATCAAAATAAAGAGTTGATTTTTCGCATGAAATAAGTAGAATAGCGAAAAATAATTAGGTCGTATTTTTTCTTTTGCCATAAAAATGAAAATTTTGAAAGTTACAGACGTTTAAGGTTTCCTAATTTTCGATATATATAGATATACTCTAATACTACGTGACGTCATTAATGTATACAATCGTGACGTCATGCAAATTTCAAATGGCTGTAATTACTTTAATTTTCGTTAAATTGAAAAACTAAAAAACCCGACCTAATTATTTTAGCATGAACTATTTGAATATGAAATTAAAAAAAATCATGCAACAACCGATTTGAGGGGAGGGTGGGTATGGGTGGTAGATCGTGGGGGTCGAGGGGTGAGTGTGAGTGACGACCCTGCGCGAGGGGTGAATTGAAGAGAAACCCGTAATTGCGAACCTTTTGGATTCCCGGTATCTCGGGAGGTTTATATGTTTACAAGCTGAATTTATTTTACGCAATACAATTGTTTGTTTATTCGATCTTATTGTCTTCTGATTTTCAAAATAATTCAATATTAGAGTTCTAAATTTTTTGTGCCTACGAAATGCAATAATTTGAAACTCATTCAGTTCCAATTACTGAATCTTTAATTTCAATTTTGTGCGTAATATTTGAAAACAGTATTGGGATCTGATATTGGAAGCTCAATCCCTGGTGGCAAAAAATACAAGCTCATTAAACGGAAATTTAGCAGGACTATTAGTCTTCTGCGCATGTTTCCATGCATGCATACCTATCTGCACACACATTTGCGAATAAAGTTACCGTTCAAGTCTGACATATTATATTGGCCACGCCCCCATGTCATATCCCAATACTATTCTCTAGATAGTATAGTACTCTTCCCAAACAGCATCAAATACCCAGAAGGAAAGAATGGGTTGAAAATGTATTTTATTTTTTTCTTGTGGTTACTACTAGTAGAATGATTAAGGAGGTGTAAAATTCAATTTGAAATTCAATTTTCCTGCCTCAATCTTACTGATCAAATAACAAATATAAATGTAATTAAATATATTTATTGCACCTAGAAGCGGTTCAGAAAAGTATTTACATAAACATTTGCAAAGTAAAATTTATATTACTAGAAATTATAATAATTGCCCTTATAGATGTCATAGACAGTAGCAATAATGTAGAGTTTCAATCTCTGACAACTCTTTAAACTCTATTACGCGATGTAAAAAGACGTATTCAACAATACGCCGTATATAAAGGTATGTATTTAGGTTACTTTGAGCATTTTCGTTCAAAAAGGCACTATCAAGGTTACACAGTATAATAGATCAATTTATGTAACCAAAATAGCATTACCCTTCTTTATGCGGATTAGCAGAACAATAATAGAAAAACCATTTTAAAAATTTTGCACATATTCATAATTATTACAACATTTATAATATATGAAAAAGTAAATTCAATAACTTTTATTTTTATTTTAGTAGATTTAATTTTTTTAGTTAATAATTAATGATAATAAATTAAATTAATCATATTATTACGCAATATGTTAAATTTTAAAATGATCACGAACGTTTGTTCACACCATTATATCTGTGGCTTCCCGGAAAAACGACTTAAGTCCACTATTTATTGTCTCGAGATATTAAGGTTCAAAGTTTTTATTTTCCATTTAAACTAATGATAACAATATTATAAATAGTAGATTTGGTCACTTATTTTCACACTTTGAAAATATATTATGTAAGGATACCAAAACAACAGATATAAAATTACAAGCAAATATCCACGCTTCTACATTCCTATTCTAATAAAATCTCCAGCCTAAGCTCTCGAGAATTCGTTCGAATGATATTCGTAAAAAAATTAAAATAATTTCTTGAATCTTTGTATAATGGTAGATTAATACATAACAGAGAGGGACAAAGAGCGATCGAGAGTGAGAGGAATGATATCCTTATGTGCTCCCACAGAATTTGGTCCGTATATTTAATTACTACCAATAAATTATTTACTTCTCGGTCAGTAAGATTTAAAGCAGGAAATTAAAATTTTAATCGATTTTGATATCCTATTTAGCGTTTAAATTTATATAACGTTCGAGGTTATATGAATAGATACATATCGAGTTCAACACGACGTTGGCGTATACTAGAGCCAGGTCGTATCTACTTTTCTGGTAGTCAATAATTCTTACATTAATACTCAATTAACATCCATTTATCTCGCGAACTGAAATTCTTTTTTCTATAAATTTTTCTCGTTCTTAATATAGTTCAATATTTTTCCTTAGTGTATGTCGACGCTTTTTGCGAAGACTAGCACAATTCAGACTTTTGGAAAAATTATAATTTCTGTCAGATGCCATCTATGAAAACTAGCAATTTTTAGATTCTCTAACGAAAACTATTATACTTGCTCAGCGGTTTCAAGTATTAGTATTTATCAGAAAATCTAAAAAGTGCTACCCTAGTGGAAATTTCAAACTGTGAAAAACTGTGACAAATGTGTGAAAAAGTGTGCAAAACCATGAAATTTCGATAAAAATTTTGTAAAATTAGGCTTACATTTGGAACAGGATTTTCAAAATTATTATAGAATATTTCATAAATTTTGTTACAGTTTCTACATAGTTTTTACAGTTTCTCACAATTTCTCATATATTATCACAATTTCTCACAGTTGTAATTTCCTTTACATAAGAGAATGCAACGAAAAGAAATGTGAGAAAATGTGAAATCTGTGAAAAACTGAAAAAATGTGAAAAATTTTGCAAGTTTTATTAGATAAAATACGTGTTTTCTATTAATGTGAGAAACTGTGAAAAAGTACGAAAAACTGTGAAAAATTGTAAAAACTGTGAAAAAATATGCATACCCCATTGCCAGATGTATTGTAAATTGTTAGCAATTTGACATACACGTTTTGCTATCGATTTCCTTAAGTTTGACGTAAAACTGCGTCCGTATATGCTGAAAATTTTGTATCAAGTATTGAAGTAAATTATGAGGGCAAAATGAAGGCAAAATTACGGCAACTATTGCTCATGATGTGCAGGCGTATCATAGGCATAAATTGCCATCATACTGTAGTCACATTTCTCGATTTTTGTGTTACGCAAATTTCCATCAATATGCTGTTATTCATTTCCTCCTCCCTCTCGCTCGGACTGTCACATAAATGAGTAATTTTATTGAATATTATGTGAATAATATTGAAAATAAAATAGTATAATATATTAATAATATTGAAAACAAGTTGAAAGCAAATTGATGTACAAAACTTGCAGCCACAGTTATACATCAAACGTAAGTAAATATACGTCCGTATATGGCAGCAATTTGGTGGCAAGCATTTGCAGTCAATTTTACGGCACATTGACATCAATCCTCGACATTCGTCATTTCTTGAGCGCAAGTTGGAAGCAAATTGCTAACAAACATTGCACAACAACTATTGCCGCGTTTTTGCCACGGCAAGCCTAGTTAATGGATTTGTTTGTAACAGATGTTCCAAAAGTATGTGTATTTTCGCAGTTTTTCACACTTGTCATTTCCACTAGGCTAGTTTTTATACAGGAAGCTTTTGAAAATAACTACCTGTCTTTGAGAAATCTGAAGTACGCCGGTCTTCGCAAGGTCCACAGATGTAACTCTTGAAATCTTCTGCAATTCCATGACCACAACCCCTCACCTCTTCACTCCCATCCATAACCAAAAATTCCCCATCTCCCATCCTCTCAGGTCCCTACTACGACGCCCACTTCCTTCACTTCACCGACCTCCGCGCCAAAGCCCTCGAGCTCCTCCAGCACCAAGCCGAAGCGCAGGAGCTCGTGCAGCTCGTAGGTCGCGCCTCCCTCACCGAGTCCGACAAGGTCCTCCTGGACGTGACCAAGCTCCTCGCCGACGACTTCCTCCAGCAGAACGGCTACTCGGTCTACGACAGGTTCTGTCCGTTCTACAAGACCTACGGCATGCTCAGGAACATCGTGTGCTTCTACGAGTTGGCGAGGAAGGCCGTCGCCAGGGTGGACCTCACGAGGGAGGAGGAGGAGGAGTCGGGCGAGAAGAGGGCGACGTGGGACGCAGTGAGGAGAAAGGTGAAGAGCGTGCTGGACAGACTGGAGATCATGAAGTTCCTGTGCCCGATGGAAGACGGGGAGGAGGTCATTAAGAAGGAGCTGGATGAGATTTTCGAGGACATGCAGGGAGCGTTCGATGAACTTGAAGGATGAAGTTGGTTTTAGTGCGTGGTTTTTGCGTTGTATTCTAGTTGTGAGGAGAAGCTTGCAGATATGTCGGAGGAACTTCAGGAACTGCAGATTTTCTTGACGTAATGTTCTCCGACAATTTTACGTTCGGGAGTTTTAATTTTTTTAAATCGTTTGGGGGATGTCGGAGCCAATTGCAGTTACTCACATTGCACTTTATGCTAGATTGATAGTATTTTTTTTACAAACAATGTCGGTTACGCGGTGTTTGTAATACTTTAAGTAACAACGGATGCCCAAAATAGTCGATGATAATTAAGATTTGAACAAGAATCGTAACAAATACGAAAATAGCGGTAAGAAGGCAAATACCCTGCTGGCACCAATATCCCCTTGAACCTCATTTTTTTTAGGTGAGACGATCTATTTTAATTAAAAGTTCCAATCGCAAAATGTAGATTTTTCCCGCAGGAAAATATACAGGCGTAATCCTTACAGACAAATTTGCAGAAAGTTTTGTAAGTTCTGAAATTCTACAGACCTTTTCTTTGCTAGTATTGATTATTTATGAATCAATCTGCGCAATTAAATATTTGTTTAACATCAAATACATAAATAGAAAATCATTAATAAAATATTTATTTTAATTTACATATATGATTCCTATAACAAATGTATTGATATTCAATTGGTTCTAAATGCTTATGAGGTATTCTTTTCTTTATTTTTACAGATGTAAAAGCAGCTCATCAGGAATCTGCCCAACATATCATAGTACACGCCGAAGAAGGCATCAATTTTCTAAAGTCGCGACAGGAATTTTGGAAACAACAGCGAACAACGCAACATTCTCAATCGCGTAAAAAATAATATCATTTTACCTGAATAGTTTTACTTGTATTTCAGAATTGATTACCAATGTACCTTATAGACGTTTAACAATAATATAATATAAAGTAGGTATGTACAGTTAAATAAAATAAATATTTTTTCATCTATTGTTTTCTTGTTTAATATTCCTATTATAAATGAAGTCATGCTAATCTATTTTATGTAATAAAGGGGACCTAACCACCTTACAATTTTAATTAAATTGGTTATATATTCTTAGATAAGAATTAATTATTCATCATATGGGTATTATTCATCTAACACATAGATTTTTCTACTCATTTAATTGTTCTAAAAATCGTAAGTAAACCCTTTAAATATTTTTTATATTGCATGAAATTCAATAGTTAAGGTGTATATTTTAAATTAATACTGGCATGGTTAGGTTACATTGCGCATTATAGAATATATGTATAGACCATTTACTTGGCAAAATTATAGAACGATAGGTTTTCCTTATCACAGCAATTTTTTCTCTACGTATTTTATTAGAATTATTTAAATATTTAAATTAAATGTAATCCGATGTTAGTACGTAAATTCACTGAATTCCTAATCATCTAACATTTTGTGAACGATGTGCCATCATAGATTTCCGAGATATTAACGTTTAAACTAAATATGATATTTTCGTGTATAACAAAAGAAGGAAAAGAGTCTATCCAAAATTTGCGGTTGTAAGAGATAGGTAATTTTATGCTCCTTTAAATGCATTTACACTAAATTGATCATAATATTTCTAATAAACCAAAAAACTCAGAAATCCAAAAATCCAAAAATTCAAAAATTGTTATAAAATGAAAACGATGAATCTTTAAATTTCTTTTTAATTTCGAATCGTTATTAAGAAACTAAAAAAATTAGTCCCGTCTGGTAAAAAATGTCCGTGCCATTCTCAAGATATAAGCTATCAAAAAAGAAATTCAAAACATACATAACCTCAAGTATCTCGAAATTTAAAGGTCGATGTGATCTGGGCAAAGAACTCGTTCAAGAGATAGTAAAAAGCTACCGTTTTGGAAAGTGTCGGATAAAATGCTGCCGATTTACTCAAGTATTCGCAGCGATAGATAATTTTATGCTCTTTCAAATGAATTATCACTCAATCGATGATATTATTTCTAAAGTATCAAAAGACCCGAAAAACTAAAACTCAGAAATCGAAAAACCGTTTAAAAAACAAAAACGCGTCGAAAAGCAAAAAGAAATATTTTTGAGCCACCTTCCTTAAAAAATGAATCTCATGCAATAAAACATACATTTAAATGGTTTATTTAAACTTTTTAAAACAATAAAGTGACTATAAAAATTTACGTGATAGATGCAAAATACCCATATATTACATTTTCTTTTTCGGTAAATTTAAATATTTTGTCGAAATATATGGGAAATATTTTTTTTCATGACTTTGAGAGTTTACGCATCGAATTGAACTTTACCAATGGTTAGTTTTGTTTAAAAGACAATTAATTCTGAAATGAGCGAAGGAATTTGTATTAAAAATTCACAGACATAAGGTATAGTCGAGAGTGTAGTCTCTCATAGTCACATTCTTTTAATATTTTAAGTTTTTATCATAAATTTTGGATTTGAAAAGCTATGTTTGTAAATTTTGAATCCAAATTCCTTGGTTCATGTCAGAATTAAATGTATTTTGAACAAAATAACCGTTGGAAAAGTTCAATCCGATGCTTAGAACTCTCAAAATCACGTAGACGATGAAAAATGAGCACTAGTTGGCAGAAAATGGAAATATAGGAGGAACCATAAAGTATTACTATATATATATATATATATATATATGTTGAATGTACTCCCGAGTTTCCAACTTTTGGAGGGCGCCACCGCTCATGCTCTGGGCGTAAAAGATATTTAAGATTAAGCGTTAATGAATAAAAATAAATTATAAATTAATTAGAGATATAATACAAAAATGTATATTCCTTCTATAATTGCAATATTAATATTAAGAAACCTTCTATATTACAAATTTTCACGTTAATGTTTTAATTTAATCAATAAACTATTATTTGTAAAATAAAATGTAATTAGTTAACTTCTTATATTTTGTGTCTGAACCTGTTCTAGAATTGAATGATTACATAGGTAATTTTGAATATTTTATAACTAAATAACTATACTATTTCATTTGAATATTCGCGCTTATAAAAATTGCAAAACACGTGACATGAAGTTGCCTGCCTAATGGCTCGTTTTCACGGCAGCGAATTGACGCGGCCTTCGCGGCGAATGCTCTATACTAACACGCTAGTGCGAGAGAGAACATCGTTCCCGCCAATTCCTCCTCTTGTGCGCATGCTCCCTCTCTCTCACTCTCTCTCTCTCTCGCACCTGTTATGACTAAGCTGTTGTTAGGCTAGGTAGCGCGAGAACCGAGAGCGGTTTATTTAAATAAATTAGAAATAAATAAATTAAATAACATATAATAAACGCGGATAGAAATAAGGATGTTTTCATTAATAACGTCACTTTCACTCTTGGCTTGAGACTGGCTACGGCTGCATTAAAAGTGTTTGAAACGTGAAATAACCAGAAGAATGAATAGTCCTTTAGCACATTTAGACTCTGGCTGACTTTACTCGTGGTATACAATTTCGTTGTAGCTACAAAGCTACAACGAAATTGTATACCACGAGTAAAGTCAGCCAGAGTCTAAACAATGAATCAACAATGAATCCCTTTCCCCTCCGGTCCCTTGTTGTATATGCAGTCTAGAGGATGCTTCCAGTCACATGTTATTGTCGTGCAAGCGACACGATTTTCTTCCCAGAAAAGCACTTGAACTCGGATCCCCCCAATATCGCGTAGAACAGAGGATTCTTTATTTTTTAGTGAGCGTGTTTTCTTTGCCTTTCAGACACAGTTTATAAAATTGAATAAGGTAAAGTGCCCAGTAATTGGACAGTGACAAAAATTATAATTACTGATAAAGATGATAAAAAGAGTCATTAGAAAAGCTAGGGGTTAAAAGTTCAGCTGCTTTTTTCCCTAGACTGTGAAGAGCTGGGAAGCTTGCTTTTGAAGAAAGAATGTTATGAGCAGAGGGCTGCTCTTCTGCAACAATGATTGTTCTAGTGCTATTAGCTTGATTTTGTTCCTCGACTGAATTAGCAGAGTTATTCAAAGACTCTTAATAGTTAGAGTGGCTACTTAGGATATGAGAATGGTCTAAATTTTGAGAGCAGTTTATTTCTTGAGTGCTTAGAGTAACGGTATTATTATTATTAACTGTTGGGGCAGGGGGGGGGGTAAGGATGTTTTTCTGTTCCTCAATGTGGGTTCTGATGGATGCATATTTTCTTGTGTTTCTTTGATTTATTATTATAATGGCATGTGGGCGACTGATTTGGAGAATAGCCATAGTATTATTGATCTCCTTATTGAATTCAAAGAAGACACACTCTTTGCTCGAGGCCTTATGCTGAAACTCACAGTTCGCACATTTCATGGGCAGACTGCAGGCTCCAGCATGGGTTCCTCCACAATTCTCACAACGTGGGTTATTATTACAGAAATTGGTACCGTACCCATAATGCTGCCATCTGAAGCACCTCAAGACGGCAGGGGCGAATCTTCCTACCTGAGTGAGTCTACCAAAAACGGCAACAAATTTTGGCAAGGGACCTTTGAAAAAAATCGTTATATTGTCTGAAGCTACTGGCATTTTTTGGGGGAGTTTCCTCTATAAATTATTTTCGAATTGGATGGTATCAACCTGATTAGTCTTAGTATTTTGTGGAGCATCAATATTAATAGAAATCCAGTAAAGCTATGCTGGTCAACATTCCAGGCCAGCTGCTATTTACGACACTCTCGTAATCTGTTGCTGACACACGACTCGCACTGAGTCGCACTGAGTGGTGCTACACTGAGAAAACAATATTATATCGTCAAATATTACTGTATGAATATCGAAAAATTGTTAATACATTTTTTTATTGTATTTAAACGTTTAATGCAAGAATATATTATTTTAAAAAAAAATTTATTAAATTTTTTACAATATCACTATTGTAATATTTTACGAACTGGATTTTCTCAGGGTGCTTTCCGATTGACGGTTTATTATGGGCGAAACAATGGTGGAATTACACCGAAGCGAATATTAACGCACCAATTCATCTACTATCTTTGTCTTGCAAGATTATTATTAGTTCCGCCATTGTTTCCTCCGGAAAAAGTCCACCTGAAAGCACCCTGTGTACGTTAATGACAGGGCAGGCAGCAGCAGTAGCAGCTGTTCGGCAGCACCGCGAGATCTAATGAATGTTGCGAATCTAATACTATCACATGATCGTATAAATAAAAATAATTCGCAAGATAACATTTTATTGATCACAGTCGTTTATATGCAAAGTTATGTGAGCATACATTACAAATTAATTGATTTTAATTAAATCGTATTTTACTAATTGATTGTTGATATTTTTATTATAGAGGCGTAATAAATAGTAAATGTACATTTATTCAAATGCTGGTACATTAAAACAGAAAATTGACTTTTAAATTGATTAAAATATTAATAATGTTTAAACATGTTTGTATGTGTTGTACTTAAACTTGTAAAGTTAAACATTTATTTAAATTAGGACTTTAATAGACATGCGATGTAAGGAAGAGTATCAAATTTATTTTTTCATTAGCCTTTGTAAAGAAAACGTTGCCAATATCTTTCTTAATTTTGAAGATATCGTAAAAATTTCAAAAAATTATAAAGAAACTATACGATAATCTATCAGAATATACCGTTAACTAAAAATTAATATTTTTCTCTGTTCAGACTTTGATAAATGCGAAATGATAAAAAGGAGAATTTTTTAGAGGTATGAAAAAAAACATACGTGTATATAATCATCATGAGTAACAAAATATAATTCCAATTTATTTCCTAGCTATTTTTATTACACATAGAAAAAGTATCCGGTACACAGTACCCATGATAGAAGCGACAAATTCAACACTATGTACACGAAGGAATAAATACTCTCTACGCTTTGAATACAGCTATCAGAATGGTAAAAAAACCTTAATTTCACTATTATGCTTAAACCCTAAGAAATGATCAATAAGTATCACAATGGTAGTACGCACGAAAGTAAAAATTTTCTAAAGCATAATCCTATTCGGTATTTTTTCTGCAAGTGGTCGTGATATTCTACAAACTCTTGCTATAATAAGTTCCATCATTGTCATACAATTATAAATAATAATTTTGGTACATTATTTCATGCAATGAGTCATTAAAAACGTTGGTTTTTTTTTCGTTAAAAATAGCAATTCTCTTTAGTATTTTTTCTAGGCATAATAGGAAGGCGGCACCGTTATATCTTGCATAACTGCAAACTGCTCATCCGTAAATTTTTCAGCCAGGCCTTGAAGGCCCGTCCATCCATCACAGTGCGTGCGCTTGAAATCATTCAGCGTTTTACGAATTGTACTCTGTAAGTTTGAAAACAATAATGTGATTAACATTGTAAGCTTTGGGTTTTTGTCGTAAACTTACAGGTATTGGTTCAGGATCATTGAGATGGGAACTTAGACATTCGAAAATTGGTGGGATGTGCTTAGGAACATCATAGGGATGCGCCCGGATAAAAGCACACATTCCAAGAACACCGGCGTGGCGTAAACGGGCAGCGTTGATTATTTTGGCAGTTTTGGCTACATCTTCCTCGTCTTTGGACAAATTTTTCTTCTTATTGTCGAGTTTTGTCTTTGCTTTCTTCTTGAAATCTTCCTGGAATTGTAAGTTTGTATAATTTACTTTAAATTATTTCAACGCCCATCAGATTTTTTTACATTTTCATAGGGCTACACAGTAAAATTCCCAAACATTTCAATATTTATTTAGATCAATGCGGTCGGAACAAAGTTTGAAGGGTCTAGCCTCCTGGTTTTATTTTAATGATTTTTCAAAAAAAACTTTGCATCATCAAATTCAGAGCTCCCCAAACGTAAATCTTAAAAATAAATATAAACCTATCGAATTCAATTACTTACAAAAGATATGTAATATCTACGACAAATATGTCCGGTCCTGACATTTTTTTTACAAATAAGGGAGGAGCGGGTAATGTTGCTATCTTAAGGAACTTTCTATTCCAGTAGCTATATGGGTGATTCCGCCGTAACTTGCCCACTTTGCGTCCAGGCCTCTTAGGCACTTATACATTCGGTGTTGCGTTGCCAAAGAGACAAACTCTAGCAGCTGTACAGAGTAACCTATCCTGAAGCAAAAAGCGCCGTCTATAAATTATGTGCGGCGAGTGCAAGAGAAGCTTAGCAGAGGGGCCACACGTGGGCTCTTTTTTACAAAATGATTTTTTTTCTCGGCAAGAGAAAAATAAAATAGCTCAAAATTTTCCTTGGATATTATACTCCATGTTACTAATCATCTCAAATTTTTTCAATAAATTTCCATCATACGTTTTTGATATATAACAATTGCAAAAATAGACCAAAAAGAAACGTTTTTGTTTATAACAAACGAAGGAAATTACCTTACCAAAAATTTCAGGCTGAAAAAGTTAGGTAATTTTATGCTCTTTTATATGCATTTTCACTGAATCGATGCTATTATTTCTAACGTATAAAATAAATCGAAAAACTAAAACCCACACACGTGTGGCCCCTCTGCTAAGTTTCTTATGGGCTTGCCGCACATATTTTACAGATGGTGCTTTTAGCTTCAGAAAGCGAATAGAGTTAATAATATACATATGTACGGGACTAAATTCAAAATTCGCTAATTGTCATTAAAGCAAGGTGCATACTTTTTGTCCAATAGTTTGCGATAAAAAAATGATCGCAAAAGTATCTACGACAAAATCCGCAGTAGTTTGCTATAATAGACCACCCTAACGGTGGATTCGCAAACTATACATTATGACTATGATCCGGAAAAAGGTCTGAGAATTCAAAATTACGCGGGTACATACAAACAGTTTACTCACTTCAGATTTTAGTAAAATGCAGTAGAGATCAGTTCCGTAACACTACTAAATTACTATCTAGATGCTGTTTACTAGATGTTTTACTACAAGTAAAAGTATTTTTCGTTACTTAATAGTAAAGTATATGAAACTTATTTGCAAAAAGCTTAGTATGTGAAGTCTAAGAGTTATGAGAGCAGTTTCAAAGTAAAATGTCAGTTCCCTAACAAGTCAGTTCCGTAACAGCCTGTGAAAAGTATTATCAAAATAAATGGCATTTTCAATCATTTTCATAAAAAAACTAATTGTATACCAAGTGATTTTACTGCTAAAAATACATAAAAAGTCATGCGAAGTTATTTCCCGTATTCAGGGGAATTAATGCAGTCTAGGGGGGGGGAAAATCGACGATTTTCACTCATCCGCCGTTTTTAGGCTTGTTTTGGGCAAGTTACGACGGAATCACCCATATATACATATATCCGGTTTTACCAACACTGTTGATAAAGTGGCCACCCATCAGTTCTTATGATTCGTACAGCAAGTGCTTCAGAAAGTCAATACAAGCCTAGCAGAGACTTTCTTTATGTGTTATTTATGTGGCATAATGGCGAAAAAACATTTTAGATGACAGTTATATTTTTCATTTATACTTTATATTTCAGACTCGACCAGAATTGAGCTAGCAGAAAATATAAATTTCATATACGCTGGCTGCGCCCATTTGTGTCGCGACACCCCTAGTTAAAAGTATATAACTGAAAATGATGGGCAAGGATGCAAGATTAAAGAAACCCAGAACCCCCTTAAAGAAAGAATTCTCTAAAACGTAAAAAAAATTATCCACATTTAAATAACAAAATTGTGAATTTTTCCAGGCTGGAAATTTTTATTTGTAATTTTACCCCTCGTCACCTCAAACGAAACAAAATCAATTAGAAAACTCACCAAAAGTGCCTCCTGATCAGGAATGATGGTGCAATGCAACAGTCCACCCAAGACCTGCGCTGCCTTCTCCCTCACCTCCAGTCTCTCGTCCTCCAGCAGTCTCAGGACAATGCCCTCGATGGCGCGTATCCAGGCCTCGTCGCTCAGCAGGATGCTCATGTTGTGAAAGGCGAGGACCTGGAGGAACTCGAGGCAGCTGGCGCGCGCCGACCAGGAGGAGCTCTCGGAGACGCCGCGCACGGCCTCCAGCACGGCGGGCACGTGCTCGGGGGGCGTCAGGGTCTGCGCGAGAATCGCCACCGAGCGGGAGCAGGTCTTGGACAGTTCCTCGTCCTTCTCGTTGTTCTCGAGCTGGCACATTATCGGATAGATCTTGTAGAAGGAGGAGAGGGAGTCCAGATTCGAGACCATCACCGTCTCGAGGATCCATCTGCAGATGGTCTTGAAGAGACGGATGTTGCGCTCGCGACTCGGATCGATGGCGTTGGGGCTGGATGGTGATTTTAGCGCGAGACTAGCAATATAATACGATACAAGAAATATTAATCTATCATGAAGTTCTTAATATTCTTTACGAAAAGTATTTTTTGGTAAATACTGACAAAACTTGATTTTAATAACTTCTTGGGCTAACGTCTGAAAATTCGTATACACACTGAGAGAAATAGTATAGTAAAATTTACTATTTCTATTGTAACTTGAGGACATACCCGTCTGTATTATAAAAACGACTATATTATATAGCAAAATCTGCTATTTTATATTGTAAAGTTTACTATTTTATATATCAAATTTTAAGAAATCGTAAATTTTACTATTTATTTTATATAGTAAAATTTACGATATAAATAGTAAATTTTACTATATTATATAGTAATTTTACGATACATACGGGTATGTCCCCACATTATAAAACAAATAGTAAATTTTACTATACTGTTTCTCTCAGTGCTGAAGTCTTTTACTACTCATAGGATGACAAGTTACTTTCAGTTTTATCTAAATATAAGTGAAATTTAAGACAGGAAATTTGAATTTTAAATTCCGTAAAAGTTTGGGTATACTGGAGTACGCGACGTGAACGCGATGCAAAAGTACTAAAACTGGCATTGTAGACCTTTAATATTTAACAGTTAGTAATAGTTTGAACTACAAAAATGATAATCATTAACCTCCACTATTTTAGTTAGATTTCTTTCAATACATAAAACAATATTTAACTATTAAGAACCAAAGTTCTACAATGGGTAATGTCGGGCGTTTGCGTTGGGTTCGCGTTACCTACTCCAGTACACGGAGAGAAAAACTCCGCCCTATTAGCGTTGTAGTGGTAACGTCGAATCATCGGTAGGATCACACCGCCAGCGCTGCTGTAAAACAAAGCAGTTTTAGCCTGACTCGCCCCCAAAGGCGAATAGCCGAAATGATAAATATTTGAGATTAGCTTTTCGAATATTCGGATTTCATACCTATTAACTTATATTTTGCAAAGATTAATGGTTAATATTTTTGAAAAATGTATTTCCAACATAAATTATTGATTTTCATCGTAAGAGTCTACGAGAAATTTGCAAATCTTAGTATATTAACAGTAACCCGTTTCTGAATCGCTATGCTATAACTGCTTTATTCTACAGTCGACACTGCTTGGTGATCTTGTCATTCTACTGCTTGTGCCACTAAGGCTGTAAGTGCCGGGGTCTCCGGCAGATGTACCCGAGTTTTTCCCTCCGTGTATACACAGACCTTAATAGGAAGCACATTTCTAAATAACTACTCAAACTTTATTAAATTGTTTGAGCGTGTGGGCGTCAACCGTTCAAACAAACAAAAATACGTGTACTCAAAATCTGCCAACTAAGAAAACAATAATATTCTACCTCGACGAGGCCTGCGAGGCTGCCACCTCACCCTTGGCACTCTCCTCCTCCACCTCCATCGACAAGTTCGCCAGTCCATCCTCCAAGGCCTTCGTCCCTCCCGTCTCTCCCTCCTCCTCCAGCAGCGACTGCAGCCTCGGCATGACCCTGTCCAAGAACTCGGCCACCTCGGGGAAGGGCTGTCCGTTCTTCTCCCTGGGCTCGAACCTGATGTTCGTCCTGAAGATCGAGACCAGGATCGAGGCCAGGCGGTCCCTCACGTTCTGAAAGGGACTCTCCTGCAGCCTGCTCTCGAAGCGCTGCAGGAGCCTCTGCAGGAGTTCCCCGACCCGCCAGGACTGCGGGGAGAGCGCACCCTGGAGGATCATGAACCTGCCGCACTCGACGAAGGAGGCCCTCGACTGGCCCAGGGCCGACTCCTCCATCAGGCACTCGAACAGCCAGTGCAGCCTGTTGGGATCCCTGTCCTTGCTGGCGTGGGCCAGGCAGAGGGTCCAGTCGCCTATGGTCTCGACCGTGAGATTGCTCAGGGCGCTGCGTATCACGGGCAGGAGGAGGCGCCAGACGCGCTCCGTCATCTCGTAGGGCCAGTGCTTCGAGCCCTTGATCAGGCCGCAGAGGATCTCGGCGGCGCAGCGCTGGGAGCTCTCCTGATTCTCGGTCACCAGCAAGTGCAGGAGGGGCAGGAAGTGCTGCAGGACGACGTCACCGTGGTTGCGGAACAGCCCTGGAAGAGGAGAATTCAAGCGTGGGGTCAGGATCATTTTTCGTTTCGTTTGAAATATAGCTTGTTGGGAAGATGTATTGTGACGGTGGCATGTACGTGGAAATAAATATGTACTCTTTCGGTACATAATTCATTTTGACCATTCGTTAACTCAGATTTCATTTATTTACTCGTATAACGTAAATGAAAGAAGCTGTGAGTGAATTGGATTTTGTTGAAAGGTTCTAGGATTATTAGTATACACTGGTTGATTTGAATACTTGAAAGTTACAGAAAGATTTTTAAAAGAATTTTCTTTTTTTGCATAAATAAAAATAATTTGTATAAATATGCTTACTAAAAGTTCTACTTTTAAATAAAGTTTATGTCAGTATGTAAGCGACGAGTGCATCGATCCTCAAAAACTCTGCCACTATCAAATGTTCGAGTATAAGCAATGTATCGACGGCTCTAATTGAAAAATACGTATCTCGCTAGTAAAGATGGAAAAGACATATCTCGCAGATATGGTTGGAAAACACTTACCTCGGAGTACATTTGTGAAAAGATGTATCTCGCCGTATGATAAAAATCAGTAGTACAAACTTTAACTACGCCAGACTTGTGTAAAACTGTCTCTAAAAATGTTTAAGCTCCCCTAAACATGTGGTATCATCCGGATGATACCGTGTTCTCCAACCATTTCTGAAAGATACGTCTTTTCCAACTTTTCCCGGGAGATACGTCTTTTTTAATTGGAGCTGTCGATGAACCGACGTAAAAATAGAAAAAAAACCAATACTCTTAAATTTTAAATTAATTTAATTGTAGTTTGCATGTAGGATAATTGTATATTGCACTTTACTATTCACTTTTTTTACTACAAGATTACCATACCTCCGGATTACGAATTTTGTTGACTAACGTGGTCCTAATCTCGAAATATATCTAATAATATTAATATTTCTCATATACGTTATGCTAAAAATATTGTAGGTATATTGTTATATTATACGCAATTCGAACACAGAATACTCGAATGCACATGAAGTTGCAGTGCTACTAATCGACATTACCAGCTGATATTATTGCTGCACTTGTTGAGAGAGGTTGTGTCTCGTGTATATTAATTTGATAGAGCTGTAAAATAAAGTTTAAAATTGTGTTCTTTTATAAATAACGCATAGTTATTTAATATACCCTGAACCCGGTCGTAACAATATACTTATATCATACTACCAAAGGTAATTTATTTAGCTCGTGATTAGGAACGCGTTAGTCACTCTTACTTCAAAGTCGTCATTCCTAGGTATCAAAAGTCATATCCTAGAGTCACGTCAAACTCCATGATCCAGAGGTATAATAATCTCCTAGTCAGTGCAGACTAAAAGAAAGTCTCGATACATAATTTTACCATTCACGTTTAAACAAATTAAAGATTTTTTATCATAAAGTAAATGAACACTGAGAAAAAGAAATGGGTATCACATCAATACTTTTATATTTATATGATAACTATGCCGGTATTGCTCGAGTAACCGTACATATTACCGTCGTAGCTATATTATGATTGCCGGTGATATTGTATGGTTGTCGCAGCAAAATAATATTGCTGTGAGAGCAATGATAAAGTATTGTTGCAGCAGCAATAATACGCAGTTTAGTCCGATCAACCAGTATCTGGATACTGGAGCAATACATTTTTTTCAATGTACTTTTTGGTAATTTCCAACTATACTCTACCCTTGAAGACGAGGAGCCGTCCGTTGTTGAACTTGTCGCGGCCCTTCTTGCCCTCGAGGCTGAGATACGCGACGAACCGGTGAACGTTCTGCTGCTCGCCGAAGAACTTCTCGATCTCGCGCTCCTGGTCCGTGAGGTTGGACTTGTCGAAGCTGGGCTGCTCGGAGGAGGGCGCGTAGACCTCGAGTTCGCGCGGCCACGCGTAGTAGCCCACGCTGGTCTTGTGCATGTAGCGAGGTTCGTCCCACTGGCTGGGATTCGTGGGTCGAGTGTCGTAGTTGTACTGGAGCCAGGCGTTGTCCGCCCGATAGCCGGGTTGGAGCTTGAAGGGTAACGGTGCCGAGGGGTCTTTGTTGTTGCTGCTTGGAACGTCGATCTTTATCTGTTGCGTCAAATGGTATTTATGATATTTATTTATTTTTTATTTAAATAAACCTAGGTTATCTACAGAATGTATATCAGACAGTATTGTGAGAGGTCGTTAAATAAATAGAAGATATAGTATTATAATTTATGATGGACAAAAAATAAAAATAAAAGTTAGTAGAATTGTATGATAGTCTAAACATATACATTTTCAATTCTGAATGTCTTTTATCATCTATTTCGGTGGAAAAAGTTAAGTATGGTAAATAAGTACGAGTACATTTTTTTATAATATATATATATATATATATATTGTACGATATTCGATCATTAATTCTTATATATATATATATATATATATATATATATATAAGAATTAATGATCGAATATCGTACAAACATAAATGAATTATTTTAGTATATAGTTTGTAGTTTTTAAGTAGCTTATAATTGTTTTTATAAGTTCTTTTAGTTTATAAGTATTTTTCCTTTTGTGTTTTTTTTTACTTTTGTCCAGGCTATGTACAGATACCTGAGTATCTCTGCAGAATTCAATCTTATTATAGCATAATGTTATTGTCAGATATTGTATTTTGGTACTAAATGTAACCTGGTGAATAAATAAAATAAAATAAAAACTACAACACTTTATTGACAAAATGACTTACCTTTTTGTGTTTCCGTTTGAGCTGTTTGAAAATATACATCATCACCCTCAAAGCAATCTTCCTCTCCTCTATCGACTCATTTATCAATGTACTCAAAAAGAATCGTACGACCTTAGCTGGAAACACTTGCTCGTTGTGTATCAAAACATAAATAAAATTCATAGCCATCATTCTATGTCGCCAGTGTAAATTTTTCTCCAACAAAGTATACAGCAGTGTGTCCAAGATTTCATTGTACGTCTTTAAGTTATTTTCTCCCCACTCGCGCAAATGTTCGATTCCCTTTTGAATTTCCTCTTCCGTAGGTTGCGGTACGTTTGGTTTCGCGTTTTCACCGCTCCACAAATTCGCGGCGAGCGATACGCATGTGTCTGAAATTTCCAATTTGATGTTGATTGTGTAAAAATTTGCTATGGATAATTCGACAATACTGTCCTTTAAACGAATGACCGAGGGTTTCTCAGAAGGTCCGGATAATACTAGAGCAGGCCACAAACTGTTGATGAATCCCCAATCCTGTTTGACTAGCAGGCATTCTTGATGGTTTATTTTTCGTGTTATTAAGTACAATATGCCCTGAAATATGTTAACAAAAATTGTTATAAAATAAATGCTTCGAGATGAAATTGTTTTTTCAGTTCCAACATAATGTCCCGAATAATTTTGAGTTTCTATAGCCTGTCATTGGGTTTCCTGACAAAACACATATTTAAATACCAGAGTTTAAATAAAAAATAAAATAATAATTTTATTCAGTTAATTATAATTTATTTAGTTTTAAAAATCGCATTGTATTAACCATCATTATAATTTACGTTCATGACGTATAGTTACTAACACTAAAATCAGGGATATTTTGTTCATTCATATTTTTATGACAAAAAGAACGACGTAAACCCTTATTCAATGCTTTACTTCGCTTTAAATTTAGGTAAAACTTCAGTCATTCTACAAATACTCACTTTATAAGCATCGTGATGATCGGTTGGATCCCGTTGGAGGATTTCAATAATGTGCGGCGTCAAGACTATGTAAGCATTTGGAAAGTAACCAAACGCGGTCAGCATCGTTTCTTGAGCCTTCATACGTATCCTGCTGTACTGACTAGTGCTCAGTTTCAATAAGTTCAGCAAAATACTTTTGTGAGTCTCGGTGAATACTGGAGTGGTGCAGAGTTTGCGCATCTGGTGCTGCGAATTGACTCGAGCCATGACGAGTGAAGGAAACCAGCCGTTGCTCCCGGTCATCTTGTTCTCCACGACTCTTTTCGATATGCAATAGTTGGTCGTGAACTTGAAACTCGAGTCCACCGACATTCGCAATTTGCCGAGGAGAAGATTTTGCCAGATCTGGTGACGGTAACGTAAGCGGAAAAAGAATATTTAGATTGTTCGTTCCACCTTCTTTTCATGCGTCTTAAATAAATGTTCAAATCAACTTACCAATTGCAAAATTGTTAGACTCTTCGTATCGTCTTCAATATTCTTCAACATGATTTCTTGGAGTTCTGACATAAGTTGTACCAAAAAATATCGAACATTACCGCCGTCAGGCATTTGTATTTTTCCGGAAAAGCCAAGATTGGGCTCCAATATTTCGGTGCAATTTTCATAAGGCTTGATTTTAAGAGGAGGCTCCGACCAAAACGGCAGAGCCGCGTCACATCCATCCAAAATATTGTAAAGTTTTCTTAGAGTGATTTGCAAATCATCCCTATTGAACATTAAAAAGAATCCATGAAATTACGGTCCAAATTGTTTTAATCACGTTTACAACTCTATAGGTATTTTCACTGTAATTTTTTTTTATCCATAAAAGAGTAAAATAAAAAGAAACTACAGATGATTTAGTAAAACCATACACGTATGAAATCTTAAATAATACGAGATTATATCTGTACAAATATTAAACTGTTATGCGTTTTAGAATTTTCGAAAAAACCAGAAAAAGAAAAAGTTTACAATAAAAATAGTCTATTATTTTACAAACTCTTTAAGGAATTGGTTCTAATGTATTACCTTACCGATCAAACATACGTTAATTATTTATTTAAAAAAAAATTGTTTATAAATATTTTTCGGGAAAAAAGAATCATCAGTCTCTGAACAATTTTATCAATAAGCAACACTAAACAACATTCAAGCGATTCCATGAATATTATCAATGACAATCCTGGCAATTTAAGCCAATATTTATAAGCTACATTTCTTGAATAAAATCCTACTGTGCGTAAAATAGGATGCGCCAGAATCCTTCCACCTAATCCCCCACTAAATTGCATCCCAATCCACTCGAGCTCACCTGGTCAACGAGTTCTCCGTCCTGATGTAATTCTGTATCTCCGTGACGGTCGGATCGAAGTACCTCGTGAAGACCTTGTGCAGCACCTCTATCTCCCTCTCCCCAGGTGTATACGTCCTCGCCTTCGTCCCCTTGATCCTAACTGTCTCGCCCCAGTCCCTGATGTACGGATACTTCGGATCGTCCAGGTTCCGATCGATGTTGATGAAGGACAGGGCCGAGAAGGACTGCAGCACGTTGCTGAGGGTGAAGCAGCCGATGAGATTGCCCTCGCGCGACTTGAGCCGAATGACCCTGTCGAGGACCTTGACGATCGTGTCCATGTAGGGTAGCAGGGCCTCGCCCCGAGTGGGCATCAGTCTGTTGAGGAGTAGGAGCGGGTAGAGCAGGTGGTTGTCGAGGTTCTCGGTGTTGATGACGTCGTCGCCCTCGCCGATGGTCTCGAGGACCTTGTCCGACAGGAACGGGAACAGGGCTTTCAGGGTCTCGGGACTGTTCACGTTGCTGGAAGATGAAAGAAAAAAGGTGGCGATGGTTACAATAATATTATTTACTTTTTTAGAACACAGGGCAAAATTGTCGAATTTTAAAGAATGCATTTCGTTGGTTAAAAGCACCAAGACTACTATGTGATAGATGAGCTTTTTTGTCATTTTTCTTGAAATAAGCAGGGAATTAAATTGATTAATCCTCTTGAAACTGCGCTTGAAAGTATTATTTTAATGTAAGATATAAAAGTAAGATTTTATTTGATGTAACAAAAATTAATTAGCAAGATGATAATTAGAAATAATTCTTAAAAATTACAAAAAATGCTATGTAAATGAGTAAATAATTAAAACAATTTATAATAATTAAAATATACTGAAAATAAATTCGTACTATTCATTCTTATATTTAAACTACCATCCTCCGTCACGGCTTCGCCCGTGTTAATAGTGCGTGGAACTCACAAGTAAATAATATCTATTATTTGACTTGAAGACTTGAAATTTTATAATATAATAAAATATATATGTATTATGGTTTAAATAAGAAATGATTTTACCCCTTTTGGGTAACCATAAATCCATAAATTGATATTTAGGTAGTTTCATAGTTTCATAGGCAACCTTTGGAGATAAAAATCGAATTCATAACTTTCGATATTCCGAAGATATCGATAAAAACGTAAAAACAGGTTTACCTCCTTTTCACCCTCTTAGAGGTGGATGGGGGTAAAATCCGTCCTTATCTCACCCTTAGTTGAAAATTAACCTAAAGAAATTTATACTTTTTCAAAAAATTCGCGCATGAATCAACTTAATGTCTCTTTTATCTCTAACATCTTTTGTCTTCAATAAAATCTTGTTTCGTTGGATAAATTAAAGAAATATAGTACAAAAATATTAGAACACATTTCACCCTTTTTCACCCCTTAGGGCTGGAATTTCGGCAAACCCAGAAATTCGTTGTTACATAATCGTACTTCTGATATTTTGCCGCAAGAATCAATTTAAAATATTTCCTTGCAGAAATACAGTAAAAACCATAAAAACACATTTCACCCCTTTTCACCCCTTAGGGGTGGAATTTAAAAAATCCCTTTCTTAGTGAGCATCTATCATTTAGTAGGAAAATACCCAAAAATTTTCAAGTTGATCGGTCTAGTGGTTTTGGCTGAGCGTTGATGAATCAGTCAGTCGGGACAAGTTCTTTTATGTATATAGATAATAATTTAAACAATTTTTTAGTATAGTTTGAAGGGGATTGTTTTTCTATGTTTCTAATTCTTTTTACAATTTTGATGAGTTATTAGTATGTAATTACAAAATGTAACATAACAGTTTTGATACTTTCTTACTCATCTAATATCAATTAATTGAATAAAAGACAAAAAAATTTTAAATAAAAGTGGTGGTTCATTGGAAAAGTACCTTGCACATTTAAATTGGATCAATACGGACCAATAAAATTCTGACATACTTTTGGATCCATAACGAACACAACTTGGTATTGTTTTGCATGCAACTTTTATTACTATGCCTTTAAAAACATAAACATTCTTCTTTAATCGAATGTTAGTAAAAAAATTGATCGAGGCCCAGCTTAAGCATCATTTAAATTTCAAAGAAATCATGATAAAAAAACATCCATCAAAGTATTGTTCTAGCACTCTTAATTTATACTAAAATTATAAACAATACCACTACAATCGAACACGTACAAATACAATAAAACCATCGGTCGTACACCCTTACCTAAACACCTTGCACAGCACGGCCACCAGCTGTCCCGCCACCTGCGTCTCCAGCACGTGCTCCACGATGAAGCTCCTCAGCTTGTTGAGGGCGCTCAGGAATATCGCGTGACTCGTCTGTCTCAGCAGCGACGAGAACACCCTGCTCAGCGCGGTCTCGGCCATGGCCTCGGAGCGACTCTTGCCATTGCTACTGGTGTTGTTCTCAAGGCGCACCGACACCACCGAGCTCGAGTCTATCCAGACGAAGACCTTGTCCATGAACTGCAGGACAAAGTCCTCGAAGCGCGAGGTCTCCTCGCAGACGAGACGCTCGTCCTCGCTGAGCTCGCAGGTCGACTGGCTGCAGTCGACGATGGGTATCATGGTGACGTAGGTGGCGATCAGGCGAAAGGTCACGAAGCACTTGCTCAGGTCGTTCGGGTCGATGCCGGAGAGCGAGGCGAAGAGGAGGGGGAGCACGTGGAGCGGACCCTCTTGAAAGGCGTAGTCTGGAATGGAAGGTTTTAGTTGGCGGGGTGCGTGTGATTGATTTTGGGGCTCGAGTGTTGGGGGAGTGGTTTAGGTAGTGGCAACGGTTTGCTGGATTAAAGTGATCGGTAGAATGTTGATCGTAGTGTGGTGTGGTGATCATTTGACTTGATACTCGATTTGTTGGGATGATCAAGTTGATTATAGAATAGATATTTCTTAAACTGTTGTTGTTACAAATAATTTGGGAAGAAATTTAAGTTCGATTATTAAAATTGAAAACTATGAATGCCGTCAATTGCTTCTTGGGGTATAATTAAAATGTTGCATAAAAATAAATAGATTGATAAAAATATTTGTTTTTTGTTAATATTTTAATTTTAGAAGTTATAAGCATTTGATGTCTTTGGATTTTCGATATATACACAATTCAGATCAACTATCAGTTTGTTTTTCATTCACTTAAAACCAGACTAATTCGGATAATCAACCTTGATTATTGTATTTATGAATTTCGGAATATCTCTGATCAACTATCAAAATCATCTATCATCCACTTCAAGCCTGGACTTAATAAAACATCTCAGCCTTGATGCTGTCTAAAGACGAATTTGTAAAGTTTTAAATCATAGATTCATAGTCAATACAAAAATCTTGATAACAACTATACAAATTCCTCTTTCCTTTTCCAAACTTGGATTATAGGTGGTGGCCTAAACTTGAAGTAGAAGAATGACGAATTTGGATAGTCAGCAATCCTTGAATACAAAAGTCGTGATGAATTATCCAAATTCGTCTTTATTCTACTTCAAGCCTGGACTCCAGGAGACAACTTTGTTATAATTAAAATACAAAATAAAAAAAACATTTTAATTTTTTAAGTTTGAAACATTGTAATTTAATGAATATCAAAATAAGTACCTTTGTTAGGAATACGTGATCCCTGGACCAATGGTCGAGATATGGTGATCATACAGGTCATGGCAGTGATAAGTTTGTGAGGTTCTATGTCACTACCAAGAGTCGGATAAACCTTTTCTAATACGTTTGGTATCACTAGATTTGGTCTCATAATAGCAAGATAATTCAAGGCATCATAGAACAGCTGAGTGCAGCGCTTGTTAAAAATACCAAGCATAGCGATTGGCATCATACTTTCAACAAATGCATCAATGTCAGCATCAGTTAATTTGTGAGATTCAGGAACTGATGTTTTCCACGATGGTTTCGTGGAAAGTTCATGATATCGTTCCCTAAGTAATGGTTTAGTTCCTATTACATTTTTGGTTATAAAAAAAATATGTTTTACAACAGGAAGAAACTTACCTGTTTAGTCTCAAGACTACGAAATATGAAATATTTACAAACAATTCTCCAAGCTTCTTAAGCCATGAACCATAATTGGCTGGATGAAAGTAAGTTTCAATGGTCTTTAAAAATTTGTCTAGGTAAATTTGTGCACTTGATTTGTTCCCCTAAAAGTGTTAATATTTCTGTCAAAAATGTGTCAAAAACTTGTCAAAAATTAATTTCATTTTTCAATTTATAATATTGCTAACCAAAACTGATGCAATCCAGAGGCCTACATAATAAGGACCAATTCTACAAGTACTATTACACCTTATTTTTTTATAACACACGGGTAAATTAAAACTTTGAACAAATCTTGTGAACATTAGAGGTATGTAAGGTTCCCAGTCAACATATCCAATGTTGTAATAGGCCAGTTTTGACATTAAATGCATCACACTGTTTCCCCATGTATGAGAATTGGAACTACAAACTTCCCATAACTTCATAAATTCATGAAACCATAATTCATAACCTAATGATTTATGCTCTGGAGCTAATTGTACTGGTAAAAACAATTCAAAACTTTTCATAGTCATTTGCACAATGTAATTCTGAAATGGACAAAGCTGAGGCCTTAATTCATCTAATATTTCTTGTGTTGCATTTACCTAAACCATATTTAAAAAGAATGTTGAATTTCATTTGATGTTATTAGAGAATGTAAATGTTATACTATAAATATAATTAAAGTTTTGAAAAATTAAACTTCATTTGGTTGACTTACTGGAAAATATATTTTCGATGCAAATACTAGTGATTCTAACAGGTTTTTTAAAGAAGAAGGATGATGATCAAAAGAAACTTGGCATGGTTTTCTTGCCAATATGCGATGACATAAATTGAACAACGGTCTCCATGGCAGTTCCAATTCTTTGGGCAACAGTATATCGTTCTTTCTAAATAATTATTACAAGATTACATTAAATATTTATTTAGAAGAAAAAGTTGAACCTTAATGAAGTATTTTAAGAACCTGAGAAGCATATATAGACGATAACCAAAGGCACCAACTAGGGACGGCTCCAAATTTGGAATAGTTATTAATTCGAACATCAACTTGATAAGAATTATGTGGTCTTCTTTTGTAAATCTTAAATCGTATAGGGTTATGTACCTAAAAAACAATAAAATGACATTTAATTAAGTAATTAACTTAAAAACTTAACAGATTACACATAATTTACTTGTGTAACATGTTCGACCAAATCACACAGCCAGGTTTGATATCTCTTAACATAACACATCGTCCCAAGTTTGCTTTGATTTTTACAAGTAGAGCATCAGCCTCTTCATCAAGTTCATCAGCATATGGAAGGATTTTATTAAAAATTATTTCCTTCTGAAAAATATTCTTCTCTTTAAAGTCCAAGCCATCGCTTGGCAATTCCTCAGTTGGAGTATCAATGCTAGATAACAAGTCATCAGATATCTGTTCAAAAAAATCGTCGTTCTCTTCTCCTCCTAAATCCATTGTGTCCTGCATTGCGAAAAATCGTGACAACGTAAAAAAATAATATCTCGACATGGAAGGCACGACGTTGACATTAAACAATAATCAATAATTAATAGCATTGAAAGTTTAATAAACATTAACCTTACTTTTTCAACAAAAGCGAAGTCCAGCTGGTGACGTTCCGACCGGACAAAGTATTCCCTCTGAGCTTTTTCAGTCTTCAAGAGTCGATCTCATTGTGCTCATCATTCTCCTTGAGTCACGCTTTGTATCTTTAGCGTGAGTGCTTCAAATAATGTTTTTTTGTGGTTTAATATATAATAATGCGAAACGTCACAAAGGAACGGAAAAGCTAGGCGATATATACTTAGTCGAGAAAGTATTGGTTTTTCTAACAAATGGCGGGAAGAAAAGAGTTTATCTGATGTTTGGGAATTTTTGCATTTATGAAAAATTGCTCGTTATCTAGTAATTTTCTTTTGTCGCGGGAAAATTAATTTTCATAATATTATTTATAAAAATGTAAATGTGTAATATTACTTTAGAATTTTGAATAAAACAATAGATAATACGGAACAATAAATAATTCATATTTTTGTTTCTAAAATGAATAATTTATTGACATTATATACTTATTAAACAACTTAATTGTAAATTTATAGTTTCATTACGTGTTAAAAAATAAATTAATTATTTCTTAAACTAAATATTATTTATTTATTTATTTTTTTATTAAAGTTCTATTCTTATTAACGTTATTATTTAGAGCGCTCTATTATTTATTATTGTTATTATTCTTATTGTTTACGAAGTTCATCCAATGACGAAAAATTGGGGCCACGTGAGAAGAGATTATGACCCGATCAGCTGATATTGTTGAAATTTCGGTTCATAACCCGCGAAATGAGTTCCGACTTTTGTTTGCTCGATATTTTAAAACCACTGTGAAAAATCACAATTTGCGTGGAAAATTATGTTCTCCACTATGAAAAGCATCTCAAGACTATCATTCAACAAATTTAGTAAGAGAAATTTTGTGAAAAAAATGAAAAAGAAATAAAAATATTTTTATAGGTTATTTTTGCCTTCTGCTTTTACAATTTATGTTAAAAGTTATTAAAAATGAATGCTTGCATATTTTTTACGTTATTAAATCTTATAAGATTATCATTTTTTTTAGATTATCAATCCATTGCAAAATGTTCTTCAGAGGTCATTCACAATGCAGCATCACAACAACAAACTCCTACTCAAAATGTTGTGCAACAATCGTTTGGTCAACCAACACCACAAACTCATCCACATCTTTTAAAAGAAGGAGAAATCATCTCGGGTATCAAAACAGATGAAATTAAGTCAAGACGCAACCAACTTATGGAAAAGATCTCAAAATGTGGATTCGAAGGGCAAGCTAGTCCTCAAGTTGTAATAATACCATCAGCTTCTAAAGTTTACATGTCAGATAAAATACCATATGTTTTTCGGCAAAACACAGATTTTCTGTACTTCACCGGCTGTCAAGAACCTGACTCTATACTGTTATTGACTGTGAAAGGTAACAGTTACTTGTCTACTCTATTCATGAGGTACAAAGATGCTCATGCTGAATTATGGGATGGTCCAAGGACAGGTGTTGACGCAGCTTTACCATTATTCGACGTCGATCAAGTCTTACCTGTTACAGAATTCGAACGCTTCCTAGCTTCCTTCCTAAGCGAGAACAAAAAAAGTACTATATGGTACGACGAGGCTGCTGTTCAACCAGAAGTGCACAAAAAGCTTGATCAACTCATTAAATTATCCGACAGAAACGAATTTAGCTGTCCTAAAACACTGATTCATCAAGTACGCATAATCAAATCTCCAGCTGAAATAAACCTAATGAGAAAGAGCTGCGAGATCGCATCGGCAGCTATATCGAAAACCATAGAAATCTCAAAACCGGGAATGAACGAACACGAACTGTTCGCCACCGTTGACTACGAGTGTCGCATGCGAGGTGCTGAATTTCTAGCTTATCCTCCCGTGGTAGCAGGTGGAAAGAACGCAAACACCATTCACTACATATCGAACAACCAGCTCGTCAACGAAAGAGAAATGGTTTTAATGGATGCGGGTAAGCTCCCTTTTATCAACTAAATCTTTAGCATTCCTCGAATCATATTTCAAGGTATTTCTTTCTCGTACTCCAAGGTTGCGAGTATCACGCGTACACGTCCGACATCACGCGTACGTGGCCCATCGACGGCTCGTTCACGCCCGAGCAGAGGATCCTGTACGAGATCGTCCTCGACGTTCAGACGATCCTGATCGACAAGCTGAGGGAGATGCCCAGCCTCGACATGCTGTATCACGACATGTGCCATCTGCTGGGTAAGAGACTGCAGGAGGAGTGTATTATACCCAAGAACCTGACCGGCAACAAGCTGCTGGCAGCTGCGTACACCTACTGTCCGCATCACGTCAGTCATTACCTGGGTATGGACGTGCACGACACGCCCAAGATTTCGAGGAGCATCCGAGTTCAGCCTGGCATGGTCGTGACTGTTGAACCTGGTTGGTACTTTTATTTTTACAAAGGGATTTATTTATGTAGAAAGCTGGGTACTTTTTCAACTCATTTTTATGTATTATTTGATTAGCCATAGATTAGCTTATGATATTTCGAAGAGCCTAGAATATCATTTTTTTTAAGATTGTTATCTGGGATGGATTCCAATTTTTAAAAAATATTTTTGTTAACAAGTTCAGTGTGGCTAATGTATAAGCCGACTTTTTTTTCATTCTTTACAAAATTACTTTTAACTTTAAACATTTTTAATATATACTTGACGTTTCTATGTATTTTCAAGATCGTAAAGAGCAAAAAAATCCGTCATAGAAATAGTTTTACAGTAATTCAAAATGTAAACAAATTTTTAAGCGCGTAACAAAAGCCTTTTACGTGCTTTAAATATGATAAGTAAGTAAACTCTGCTTTAATTTTCAGTAAATTCCATTCATACTTCATGGGGAAAATGGTGTGGTTCAAATTTCCACATCCTCTTCATTTTTTTAGTTCTATGCGATTCAAAGAACAAATATCTAAATGATAAATAATGTTATAATAAAAGGCAAAAAACCTTTATAACATCGTTATCATTCATTCAAACAAACATTTGTCTACCCTATGTTGTAGTTCAAGCGGTTACTTAATTCAACTTTTTCTGAGTTTTGAATTTTGGCAATTTCATAACACGCGATACAATTATAATACTAATCCATTATTTTTTCGATAACCAGGTATCTACGTGAACCCGAAAAATCAATTCACTCCGCCCGAATTTCATCATCTCGGAATCAGGATAGAGGATGACGTCTTGGTGAAGGAAAGCGGTCCCGTGATTCTAAGTCAAAGCTGCCCGAAAGAAGTCGCGGCAATCGAGGCTCTTGCACGACAAAACCAAACGTAGCAGCGTAAGATTATTACCGATTGACTGTTATCGAACTTGTTTATATACCTAGATGACGTGGTCTCGATAGTCGAAAGAATATAAATATGTACATAAAAAATGATTTCTTCGAAACTAAAGACATTAAAGAACAAATAACAACAAGATATTTACAAAGAAATAAGCTTTATTCAATTTTATTGTCGCTCTATTTACTCGTAAATTGGCCGGTTTGGAAAGAAATGAATATTGCAAACCTGAAGCCAGTACAATATGACTAAGAGAAACAACAATAGGGCATACACACAAAGCGCTATCATGAATAACAATTTGAGTAGGTGGTTAATTGTGCCGGTTTAAAAGCTAGAATATACAAAATAAATGAAGTAAAAAATAAGGTTTCAATGGATACAAAAGAGATAAACGTGTGGAATGAATCAACATTAACTTAATAAAAAAATAAAATAATAATTACAGCGACAGCTACGTAAAAGTATACATAGTATCTCTCCATTAACAACGGTAAATTAAAAAAAAAGAAAGAATAATAGATGTTATTTCGCCGCGGTTCTCGTTTAGAACTGCTGCAGATTCCTCAGCTTGGCGTCAGCCCGCTTCAGCGTGACGAAGTTCGTCAGCTGCTTGACCCGCAGACGCGACCAGACCAGATGATCGTGGAGGGCGTGAATTTGGGCTGCGGCAAGCGCTGCGCTCTCCGGGTACAGTACCGTCGTACATCCGAGTCCTATGTGACAGAAAGCATGCGTTCATATCTTCCTTTCAAGTTTGATCATATATTTTTGTAAGACAAGTGCACGTGGCTCCTTTCTTACGTCAGTTTTTGTGATCTCACAATTGCAAGATACGTTTATAAAAAGTTATGTTTATAAAAATAAGTGAAACGTTTATGTGAATAATCGTTAAAAAAATCTGTTAATATAATATACATGAGTCAGGATGTTCAGATGTTTGCGCTAAAATAAAGTTCAATGCGAAATGGTTAAGCATTACAACATAAAAAAATTATTTAAATATTATTAATTATTTGACAAGACATAAAGCGGTAACAAAGCTAGTAATTATTAAAAGTCTAAAAAAGGAATAAAGAACGTACAATAACAATGGCAATCACATGACAATAGTGTAACACTGATATTCATTTCATCATAACATAATAGATTTTATTTATACATAAAAGCAAAGAAAATCGTGCCATCGAACCATGAAGTAAAAAAATGTTCGTTAGCTTGATAAACAGTTGTACATAATCGCGCAAGCAATATTTCTGTTAACCTTTTAAAAACATAATCTCTTAAACAAAATTAATATAATATACCAGTAACACGTAAATAAGTGCACGTGATCAAGGGTTTGTAACATACAGCAATAAGTAAATAAGTGCACGTGATGCTGCCACATGACTGCCTAAATTTAGTATGTAAATGCTACTTATAATAAAAAAATTATCAAGAGCCAAAATCCGTATCATTAACGGCATTAGATTCTCCGTGAAAAAATCTTTAATTATATTAAATTTGTTAATTACTCATTTTTTTAATTTTTTAAGCTTAGTTTTTTCAATAATTTGGTCGTTGACCCCAGATTTTCTTTATATAAATCAAAAGTTTAATGTTTAAGGAATATTTTTGGAAAGTTTCAACGAAGCTTATATTTTTATAAAATGTTGCTGTAGCCACCTTAACGAACCCTCTTTTACATTATAAAAATCGATTTTTTTAACGATATTATTAAAAATTTGATAAAAAAATTAAATAGAATATTATTTATTTACATTTACATTCATTATAAATTTCAAATAAACTACATATCTGTGGGTTCCCGACATAACGACATATGTCCACTTTTCTTGAAAATTAAGTTTTGAGCTATGTTGGTATCCTTACTTGGCATACTTTCAGATAAAAATACAAAAAATCAGCAAAGTGTCAAAATAAGTAACTACCCCAGATAGCAGGACTATCCAAAAAGAGTTTTTAAAGGATTCTTAGACATGTTCAAAAATCCTTTGAGGACTCTTGATAACTCGTTTTGGAGTCCTGCTGTCTGGGTACATCCACTATTTACGAATTTTGTTAACATTGGTTTAAATGGAAAATACAAACTTTAAACCTTGACTCATATACGTCGTTGTGCCTCTCACCCACAGATACATTCCACTGGCATATATTTAGCTACCCAAAATCTCACGCTTCTTATGAAAAAAGCAACAAAAAAAACAAACAAACGAATAAATATATAGGACCCGCTTGCTTCCAAAGTGTTTAAAAGCAAGGCCGAGTCTCGCGCTGCTCACCTGAGGGCACCTTGAGCGAGGACCAGACGTCCTGGGCGATCTCCTCGGGCTTGCCGGGCGGACAGTTGACGACGGGGAAGGGCGTGTTGCCGGACAGGACTGGGCCCAGGCCGTTGCTTCTGCCGGCCACCGCGACCAGTACCACCTATAACGCAAATAATCGGCGCTTGAGACGAGCGAAACGTATGCGTCCCAAGACGAGAGAAATACGCGCGCGCGCGCGCGCAGAGAGCAAAAAAAAGTGGCGACAGATAGCGCGAAACGGCAGTATTTTTCTGACACTGGCGACTTTCTTTATCGCCGCCGCTGCAGCGCATCAGTCTTTGATTGTGCGGCGCTTGACAAGCTGCATGGATGTATCGAGCAGCGGAGTCAACAAGTTATCGGCAATAACGAAAGAGAGATGAAAAAAAAGGAATCGAAAGTTATTGGGGATTCGAATGGTGTATATAGGAGCGATTGCTGGGAAGCGAGTAGCTCGCGCGTTCGAGAAAAGTTGCGAAACGAATTCGGCGAGATTAGATTTCTGTGTATAGCGATCGCTCCGGCGAGTGATGGATCGCAAAGTTGCGGAAAGTATGTCGTGGATAACTTGCTTGATGACACTTTCAGAAAAAATACAAGAGAAGTATATGAAAAAACTGTGAAAGTATTGAATTCGTATGAAGTATCAAGACAATTCATGCGAATAATTTTCGTTCGATTTCCTATTTGGTAAGGAACCTCTAATTACTGTTTTCCACCCTATTTCGCTCTCGTACCGATATTCTTCCGTAAACAATTTTAAAAAATGTCATACGAATCAAATGAGCTAATATTTCATTTAATCTACATATAAAATATTTTTCAATCTTTAAAAGGAAAATATCAGGAGATTTAGGGATAGAATATAGACATACGATGCGACACTTATTAAGGGTCCCACCCCGTACGAAATTCACCAAAAATGCCCGCAGTAAAAACTGTGTAGAATATAATAATTCAAATTCTAACCCTGCTCTCTTAATTTGAAACAGTGAAACCTCGGAAATGTCACTGTTTCGCAGTGAAATCTCACTGTTTCGCAGTGAGAACTCAACAATTAATTCATGTAGTGGCTGAGTTTTCACTGCGAAACAGTGAATTTTCACTATTTCAAATTAAGAGGGTGGCCCAAAGTGTTATATCTCGAAGAGCAGAGGTAAAGCAAATCGGCCGTCATTACCTTCTCGCCGCTGCCCTCGTACTCGGCGAGTACGCGCAGCGTCTCCTCGGTGCCCTTGTGCGCGCTGCTCACCCTGAGCTGTGCTTTGAGGCCCAGGGCGACCGCGTGCTTGGCGATCTTCTTGCAGTGCTCCTCGTCGCTGGCCGAGCCCATGAGGATGATCACGTGGGAGCTCGGGGGAGGCACGAGGTGCTCCAGCTGATCGGCCACCCACTTGAAGTTGCGCTTCACGGTCTCGAGGTCGGACTGGGTCACGGTCGACAGGTTTCGGTACACCTGCGACAGGGATGGAGAAATTGATTTATTAGATGATTGGTAAATTTACTAGGTGATACGTCTGTAAGACGTTGCAGCGATTAGGTTTTTGGATTGAAAAGGGTGAAAGGGGACTTAAGAAGCTTTTATACCTGCTCTTTTAGAATGTCAGGTTCGAGTGTCATTTTTGCTTCACTGGTATTTAATTTAATTGCTCGTAATTGATCAAGAAAGACAAATTTAGAAGTCAGTTTTTATCGCTTTTGAGTGGTTGTATTTAATTTAAGAAACGAAACATTAAGCTGATCTCGGAGTGTGAGAGAGCAGGAATTATACTTTCGGAAGAGTCATTTAAATCAATATTTCAAGTGATTTTATTTAATACTTATTTTTAGTCGACAAGTTAATTGGTATATAAATAAAAGTCGATTGGAAGTTTGAGTTTAAATTTGTTTGTTACTACTGAACAATTCGAATATTTATTGAGTTTTTTAACTTTATGTTTCCTTCGTGCAAAAGCACTTGAGGAAAATTTCATAAGTGTGTGTAACACTAACATAACATGTTTACCAGCTTATTGACACTGTTTATTTAATTATAATTAGTAAACTTATTATGACTAGCTACTCGTGTACTAACGTAATACTCGTATATTAACGTGCGATTGAAGATACATGGATACATTTTAAATATGTAGTTTTTGAATACATTCATTTTACTTTGCAAGAATAACATTATTCAGTTATTGAAATTTTATTAACAGATATTTTAATTATTTTTCTTTTACAGAAAACGTAAGCATGTATTTGAGAAAACTTAATTTGAAATAAAAAGTAAATTATCCTGAGCCGTTTTAGTATGTTCTAATTTACTAAAATGGTACTTTCTCGATATTTGATGCATTGTAAAGTTTCCATTTTCATGTAAAAAGTTCCTTTTTATAACTCGATCGTCAGAAAACCTCCGCCGATCTTTTCATACCTCAACCCAACCCCAATCTTCTTAAAAATCTCAATAGCAACCTCAAAATTCCGATTACACAAACCAATTCCTAGCAATAATAAATCCCGCTCTATCTCTTAAAACACCAATCAAATGACACAATAACACATTCACAAAATACAATCCCACCCCTACTCACCGCTCCATTCGTCCAAAATCTATACTTCCCAACCCAACTCCCACCTCCCTATATACACTGAAAAAGAATTTGTTAAATCTAAGTAACCCTTTCCTTGAATCGTACTAAGAAAAGATTTACTGAAATAAAGTAAATATTTCTTAAATTTAGTAAATATTTATTGAATTGATGAATACCAGTCTAAAGATAATGAAATATTTACTATTATCAAATAAATCTTTTCTTAGTACGATTCAAGGAAACGTTTACTTAGATTTAACAATTTTTTTTCAGTGTACACCCTCAACCCCATTTCTTCCTCCTCGCTGCTCGTCCAATCCGTACCTGCTTATCCTTCATGAGTCTCTTGTCGCCGCTGGGCCAGAGCCTCCAGGAGTCGCTGTCGATGATGTCCGCGACGAGGATCTCGCCCTCGCTGTCGACGCCGAACTCGATCTTCATGTCGATGAGGGCGCAGTCGCGCGTCGCCCAGGCTCGCTCGAGCACCTCGAACACGACCAGGGTAGTGCGAAGCATGACGTCGTACTCGTCCTTGCCGATGGCCACGCCGTTGAGCTTGAAGCCGGCGCTGACTATCTGCTCCTCGGACCACTGGGGATCGTGATTCGCGTCGTCCTTGAAGAAGGTCTCCTGGAGAGGTGGGCTGAACCTGAAGCCCTCGGGTACACCTGCGTGCAAGGGTTCACGGTGGATGAGTTGTGTGTATGGAGTTTGGGGGGAGATCGAGATATCGGTTTGCTTGCTTTGCGCGTGGTAAAGGAGGTTTTGGCTTGGGATTGTTTGATCTGGGGAGAGAAATCGGGGGCCTGATTTTTCTGATGGGGTAGTGGAGGTACAGAGAAGGAAGTAAATTAGTTAGGGATGTATACGGGCATGTAAATTAAAAATGTAGATCCTATCAATGAAATTGTGGTTAAAATTGAAAAGAAATAGTGTTCTCTATAGAATTATGCTTAGAACGCACGGAGTAACAAAAATATGGTAGGAATATCGCGATGTAGATTTTTAAATTTTAATACAAGGGTATACCAACGAAATAAAACGAAACTAAGCATATTTTTTTAGAAAATCTTAGATACTTAAAAAATATACTTTTGGCTAGATTTTTGATTTGCTTGTTTGTTAGATACTAATATGTATCATTTTGAAAATGTTCAAAGAAGAACTTTGTGCGTTTTAGATAATATCTTAAATATTGTTTTATTAAAGAAACTATTTACGTTTCATGTTTATAATAGTTTATATTTCTTGATTAGATACTTGCCCATATCTGAGCCAAATTATTAAACCCTATAAATTCAAACTAAATATAATTTATTTTTCTGATTGCAATCGAAGTCTTTATAAATTAAATCTTTGATATCAAAATATTGATTTTTTATATATAATTTTTCCTCACTGTTCTTAAAATAGTTTAATCTAATCAGATAGATCGCAACTTGAAAAACTGATTTTTCGGCATGTTCTTTCTCGTAGTTTCGCTACCGATTGCTTCTAAACAGATAATATGCCAGATAAAAACAATCTACTTCAGTCTTTTTAAGATAATAAAGTAAAAGGATTAAAATATAATTTTACTGTATCAATCTTGATGATTCTGAAAAAAATGTTTTCTTTCCCACCAAGAGAAATGTCTCTACCTTCAGGGACGGTCGAAGCCAATTCCAGATTTCTACATTGAATTCTATATTATTCTAATTTAATGGTTCATATAAGTTAAAAACTTCAGTTGCCCGGTGTTCACAATCTTCTAAAGAACACCGGGCAACTGAGATAATTGAAAAAAAGAAATTAAAAATCGAATATGAATAATGAAAAATACGAAACTGGCGGTAAGGTAATCACGCAATCACATAAGGTAAATGTCCCAATTTTTGCTAACGTCATTACAACTAGAAACTGTACTGCTGAATTAAAAATATTGTAAATTCTGATGAAAAATCTTGATAATAGTGATAGTGTGAGGTTAGATGCAGATGCATTCTGCATGTCCCTATTTATAATCACAAAAAAATAACGTTTTAGTTGTATTTGTACAATATGTACACTGTTTTCTACTTATGCATCGTGAAGTATTTGCACGTATTAACATACTATTACAATAAAACGATACAAATCGTATGAAGTCTATAAAATCAACGGTGATCAGAAATAGGTACACATCGAAATCACCACTTTTTGCTGTGAGCAGAAATAGGTGCATTCTGTGTACGCTTTTTGATGGACTATTATTAATATTTAAGTCTTTAAAATGGTTTTTACGCATTTACACTGTATCGTTAGATTCATAATTAAGACAACAATCATAGCTGCTTTATAATTTAATGTTAGAAATACTTTTTAAAACTTTTTGCGTGACGCAAAATGCTTATATGAGCATAAATCGGAACATTCACCTTATAAACTCCAACCTCCGCTCAATTAAAAACCTGTTACTTCCACATCACAGAGTCATCGACGTAATTCCTAAAATCCGTCGTACACCCGGTACCCCACGAGATCAACCAACCTGGATTTCTCTTGAGGAAGCTACCGGTGGCCAGTCTCCTGGTGACCCACTCGATCGGCACCATCGCGCAGTTCTTCGAGACGAAGGACTTCTCCCCGGCCAGCTTGACGAAGGCCGTCTTGATGCCCGCCTGATTGAGGAGCTGGAAGACCTTGGCGTTGGTGGCGTTGCTGATGGCGGCCTTGCCCTCGAGCTCGTGGGACTTGACGCCATCGCCGGCGGTTATGCGATCCTTGCTCTCCAGGTAGCAGAGGCGCGGATCGTCGGCGAGCTCGAAAACCTTCTTCGTCTTGCCCTCGATCACGAGCTTGCCCAATTTGTATTCTGCCGGTGGGTGGAGAGGTTTTAGTTGCGGAGGGTTGTTGAGAGAAGGGAGAGCGATAGATTGGAATTATCAGAGGAATTTTTGGCTTTTTCGTTGGGGAGGCCGGGACTGATTCGTGAATAGTTAAGATGTTTGACTGTAATACTTGTTTGGAATTTTTTCATGAAGTTCGGAAATGATAAAGTTGCATAATATACGGACTTTGGAGCAAAATAATCCGACAGTTTATTTTTATAGATATTTTTTTATTTTCTTAAGTAAAGCGTGAAAAAATGATAAAATTACCGTTTTCTACTTAAAATAGCAGAGACTGGGGCTAATTTGTACACTAACACGTGTTTTTAAAATTAAATAGAAATATATTAAATGAATAATCAAAGAGCTAAAACTTTTTAAATACTTAGCTACAAATGTTTTTTTTAATGACTATTGCTAATTGCAAGATGTAATATATAATATTCATACAATGGCAGAAAAATAAATGTCTCAAAATATAAAGTGTTCAAATTAGCCTCGGTCTCCTCTATACATTTAATTTACAAAGCTGCCCAGAGTATTAGGCTAATTCGTAAAAATGGTAAAATAATAAATAATAATAAATAATAAATAAAAGTTGCTTAGAACCTTTGAAGTTTATATAATACGTATGTGTCACAAGGATTGGTTTACAAAATTGAACAAATTAAAAATTCCAAAAAATGAAGTGTACGAATCTGCCCCGTCTTCCCCTAACTCATAATAATTGGAATAAAAAATCTAAAATCTATTAGGTATTAGATTTTCTGAGCTGTATTTGGACTCAAATTAATTATTTTTAAGCCAAGAAAAAATTTATCCTCATATATTTTAATGAGAGTACATTGAATATTTTGTCCAGATTAAGAAGAACTATTCTCTTTACATAAATACTGCATTAAACAGGAAAAATGTTGTTACTTTATAGAAATCTTGATTGCACTTGCTCATCAAAATACTATAGGACTTATTTTGAATTTGAGAAAGAAAAAATCATACCCAAGAAAGCAAATAAACCCCTTTAGAAAATGACAGGTATGAGGCGAAAAAAAAAATTAAAAGTTCTATAGAATAACTCATATATATTGATATTCGATATAAATGGGACGGATTGGTTTATATAGTGCGTATCAAGGTCGTATCTCCGCGAGAAAAAAAAAGACACGGAGCAGACGTCTAGACGAGTAATATATAAGTACCTATGTGAGTTTTAAAAATCTTAAACTAGTTCCCGCGCTCTCGTTCCCTCTCCTTTCATTGCCACCGCGTGAACCGCGAATCACCGACCGAACGTACAGTCGAGTTAAAAAACCTATTTTTTGGAGCCATACCGCACGAGGAAACACGTGAGTAGCGTAACCGTCTTATTTACCTGTCCATCATTGTTTTTACGTTAGATTAGAATCGTTCATCGCTTTTTTTAGATTTTAAACACTGTTCTGCCATTTAAGAAAAGCGATACAGTTGCAAATACAAAGTAATTCCGGAGCAATTCGTAAATTCGAGTGAATTAACCTCTCAATCAACGTAAAGCACGTTCCATTTGAATCTAGAGCCGTCCAAATGATTTTAAACACGAGAATATGTTCCCTCGCATATCATCGTACCCATTCGCGCCAAAAAAGCCACGCTTCATCCATCGACTCGATCGTAGCCGACCCCCTATATAAACAAACCACGAGTTGCTCCGAAATCCAAAAACTCAGCGCCACCTCAACGATCCATCAACCTTACGCGTGTCGCGCGCATCTCGATCCGTCCTCCAGAACGAAAAAGCCCCGTGTTTAATCCAGAATTTCGTCGAAGAATAAAGAAAGCACAGCAAGCGGATAGAAAATAAGCGGAGATAACTTACCGGTCATGTTTTCGCCCAAGTGACTATCGCGCGAGTGCCGGCTCCGCGGCTCTCGTCCTCGCTCTTCAGTCCCGCGCCGCGCGCGCCTCCCGTCGATTTCTCTCTCTCTCTCTCTCTCTCTCTTTTTTCGTTTGCGTCCCCACTTTTCTCTCGCACTAAGCCAGCCCCACGAAAAAGAGTCTCGGGCTTCTTATCTCGACCGCGTTTCGCTTGCGTTATTACGAGATACTGAGAGAGAGAGAAGGAGCAACAAGTGTCAAAGATCCCCCCTGGGTTCTCGAAGGCTGTGCGCGATGTATTGCGTGGAATGTATTATTTATGCGCGCGGTGCGCGTGTGTTTATGCGGTCTTTTATACAATAATATACAAGTATAGCGAGTGGAGATTATGTTGCTCTATTGCCGTTGCTCGCGGTTGCCGTGACGTGCTTGAGTTTTCTGTTTCTTCGGTATACAAGATGCTAATGTGGGTTTAATTATAGATGTGTGTGGAGGAGAACGAGCTATGATGATGAGGATGGTGCGCGCTGCAGAAAATGTGGGATGGACTTTAGACGCACGGGGGAGAGGGCTGGTTGTGAAATCGGTAAATTGATTTGTTATTTGCGTGGGTTTGCGTTCTCTTGATGTGGAGGGTGTTTTTCTGATTCGATTGGATTTATTATTAAATGTATCGCACTCGTAGAACAATTGACTGTGGCAACTCAAAACTCTGTTTTTATAAAACAAAACCAAATTTTTCATGAAGTAGGTAAATGTTCTTTTCTTGAATTTTATTATAAAAAAAATTGTTAAATCTAAGTAAATGTTTCCTTGAATCGTACTAAGAAAAGATTTATTTGATAATAGTAAATATTTAATTATGTTTAGACTGGTATTCATCAATTCAATAAATATTTACTAAATTTAAGAAATATTTACTTTATTTAAGTAAATCTTTTCTTAGTACGATTCAAGGAAACGTTTACTTATATTTAACAAATTTTTTTTTCAGTTTTGCAACATTCAGCATAAATGGGATCTATTTTAATATATGATATATCTATAATAATATATGATGAAATCAATACGAGATGTCTCTAGATACATCCTAGAATACATTCTTGTACAATTATTTTGCACTCGGAAGGAAACAAACCACATTTGAATGAACAAATGTATAAATAATCGAGAATGCATTTATCGCTAAATACTACTTTATTTTAGTCAATGCTCAAAATATAAGCAATCAAAGTTTTAGTAGGTATTTTAGACCGTTTGCAGGTATTTTATAGATTGTATCAAATTAATCTTTTTCAAACAACGGGCGCAAAGTTCGAGATTGCACACTGGTTTGCGTGCGCAAAGTACCCAATTCTCGCACTGTTCCAAGCAGGCGCGAAGTTACTACACTGCACATTTAGTGCGTAAAGTAATCACTTTGCACACCCTTTGAAACGAGTGACACACCTCCCTTCACTCGGGCGACAGACTCCAATTGTGCGGGAATACTTTGCGCACTTGTTGTGTAATAGGGGAGACCGGGGTTGTCAACTAAAATAGCAACTATCTTTAACTTAAATGCTTATATTAAGAAATTTTGCTTCGGCATATTAAATATGTATATAAAGTGAAACTTTGTACATAGTTTTGAGCAATATAGTCAATCATACTATTTTTAACAGATATTTTTCGGTTTTTTCAAGTATCTAAAAATTATTTCTTTTATTATTATTTTTTAATTCTAATGACGTCTGTATATTAAATAATTCGGTAAGAATCAAGACTTTTTTCTTGATTCAGTGATAGCTAAGAAACATTTATACGCCTGATATACTTTAAAAGGTGCAAAATTGTTTAAGTTACAAATAAAGAAAGATTTTCGTTGACGAATCAGCCCCGGGCTCGGGACATATTTGTAAAAAAAAGATATTTCTTTATAACTTAAAAAGTCTATAATAGATTCATAAATAAGGGTCTGAAAAAATTTGTTTAGTTAGTTAAAACCATAAAGTTTATATCTGTGCCTCGCAGAATTTAGATTTTCGAAAATTGTTAGAATTAAAACTCGCAAAACAAAAAGTTGACGAATTAGCCCCGGTCTTCCCTATACTATTTTTTAAATAATAGCTTAGAAGCTCAAAAATAGAACGATTTATAGGAAAAAGGTACTCAAGCTTATTGCATCGTACATAATTTATGAAAGAGAAAAAACAAAATTTTTAAAATACCATGCATTTCAAAATGTTCGTAAATGCCCAGTGTGGCGTTTAAGCGTTAATATTTAGTTTATATAATCGAATAACATTCCATCAATACTAACTAATAATTCAACCATAATGTAAATGATATTACGTATCATCCATACCACTGGTAAACAAACACAGTGCAATCACTACAGATCGCATCGCGCTATTAGAGCATCTCTATTTTCCAACTATAAACGTTCGCAACCTTTTTTTTTACTCTCGAAGCGCGTTGTTTTCACATTTCGATCCGTGTCACGTTTTCCTCGCAACGCCGGCTCAAAACAATATGTTGTTTTTTTCGCGATATTACAGTCGCGCGAGTGAAGCGGCGAGTCGGAGCCGCACAGCGAGATTTCGGGCCGCGCGAGCGTCAATCGCCCGATGTTACTTCACGCATATAGCGCTGCGCGGCCACGATAGTGCCTCGCGGGCTTTATCCGCTTCGATAAGAGCTTGGCGAGCGAGATCTTCTAACTGGAATGTTTTAGGTTTCAATTTGTTGTATTGTTAAGAGTGTGGTGTATGGGGTCGGAATCATTGTCGATTATTATAATTACCGTGCTGCTTGGCGATTAAGTAAGTTTCCGTGTTTGTCGCTTTATTTTGATGGGAGATAAGTGCGCGCAGTGACGAAATTTTCGGATGGGAGGCTTGCGTGGAAAATACGAGTTTTATAGATGTTGAATGTAGGAGTATTGGGAGTTAAATTCAGTTGAGAGCTACTGAGGACCAAGGGTAAAAAATTGATGGGATTTTTATCGTATAATAATTGTAACATATTTATTATAGAATGTAGTTAACGTGTTATATTCAATTTTAAGATTCGACTGTAACTTTTATTCTGACTTTTTACTCTATCATTCTTTCAAATTTAAGGATAATTAATTCGAGCATATCTTATAATTTATTAGATATAGGTCAGATTCAAAAATTTATAAATGAGAAGTGTCTGAATATAAGACCAGATAATTCCATTTTTGTACACACTCGATTAAACATTTTTTGTGCATCTTAATTTATAATTTCATTTGATTTATGATAACTTTTTAAGAAAAGATAAACGAAAAAATATCGAAAGTTTTATTTTGCAATTAAAATGAGAAGATTCCTCACAAAAAAAACTGGTTGGATTAAAAAATGAAAAATGAAAACAATTAATCCAGTTCTGTTCTTTTTAAAATTTTATAAATAATTTTTTAAATATAGTTTTATGAATTTATACAAAAAACTTATTAAATAAACAGTCAAAAACAATAAGTAGAACTATTTGATTTTGTTCGGACACTCCTTAAAAAACTGTTAGTATAGATTTACGCACTCAAAAAAAAGCTTCAAAACTTCTTAAACTACATCTCAGGAATTCCGCTGCATCTATCCTTCAAGGACTTTTTCCTCCCTTCAAAAGAGAAGCCAGGTTTACGCGTGGAAAATTCCACTGAGGGCTTACGGGGTACACAACTGAAAGTGCAGGCGATAAATATCCGTGGCAGGTAAACACGTGTCCTCTTCTTTCCGGCTGAAAGAAATACCTCCTGGGGGTTTCGAAAAGGGAAATCGAGGATTTTCCGCCGCATGGAAAAGTTTCGGGCTGTTCGCATCTGCTGCACACATCGGGATCGCAGTGGAATGCTCATTTCTTTTTAGTAGACTGCAGTGTCGTATAGTTATTAAAAGCTTACTATTTGTTTTTATATTCTTCAAGCTTCAACATATCAATATATTATCAGAATTGCATTTATTAGATATGTCTACTATTAGAATATTTAGAATGTGTTGCATAAATATGAAAATTAGCGAAAGTATCACTTTCGATTCTAAGCGCTTCGTTTTTCGTTTATTATCTTAAAATATAAACTCGCAGCAAAGATACCTTATCAGTACGGAAACTGCAACTATGCAAAATTGACTTGTAAGTCGAACATTCAATAAATTATAAAGGAGTAGTTTTCACTTACAAATCGGCAATCGTCGTCAATAGAATGTGTAATTTCATAAGAATAAGTAGAGAAAAAGTGAGTTTCGCGTAATCTGAACGTATCTCGTCTCGCACGTGTGACTCAATGTCATCGCAACGAACTTGATTGGATCGAGTTGAATGGGCTAAACTTTTTTATTAGCTCCTAAACGATAGAATCAAGAATTATACAGCCAAAATGGTATACTTAGTTTCCATACTAATCATTTTAATATTATAAAACAACGTAATGCTCACAACTAAATTTAACAATGACATAAAAACTAAATTTTAATTATGTAAGTAGAAGTATTTTAGCGACCCGCTGATTAGGAAACAGAAAAATTAAAAATAACTCATCTGTTAAGATATATTTGAAACTATTCTTCTGATGTTTTACTGGTCTTGAACTTTACAAATATTATTTTTACAAATATAAATTGAAATTCGGATACTTTTGCTAAAAATAACGTTGGTAACTACGCCAGCTCTTCGTCGGGACCCAATTCCTGATAATGTTTTAAATAATTTATCACCTCAAATGATTTAAATAATATCATAATATGACATAATATATGTCTATATTTAAAGTTCAAAGAGTTAAAGCAAGATTACTTTTATTGAAACAAGAATTCATCAGGAATAGGTCTTAGTTGATCGCAAACTAATAATAAAGTAATGATGCATTTTGCTGTGTTTTGGCAAACTCTCTCATATATCTGATAGTTTACATTTAACGTAAACGCATGACTGATCGGTAAACAATACTATTCCATACGACGTAACTTTTTATACCAGTAAAACTTACAAAGAAGGATAAGAAGCTACTGCAAGTAACAAAACACTGAACTATCTACCATGAACCACCGAGAAATGAATAAAAATAGATAAAGAACACGAAAGAGAGAAAGAGCGTGTACAGGAAATCATAGCGGAAAAGTACACAAGAAGGGTTCAGCGAAACAAAGATAATCATCGACTCTCTTTAAACCATTTCGCACAGAAACACTCTCTCTCGCCAAGTGCCACCCGCGCCTCGTCCGCAAAAACCACGCGCACGCCAAAAATTCTCTTACTCGCCCATATTAGTCCGCATCACCGATAAAGTGCTGGCAAAGCTGCCTCCTAAACATCGTTCATATCTCGTTGAAACATTACGGCCAAGCAAGCCAGCCCAGGCAGTCGTGCGCGCCTTTGCCCCTCTTTTTCTTCTTCGTGTACCAGTCTCTCTCTCTCTTTCTCACGCGCACACACTCTCTCTCTCTGAAACTCCTGAGCCGAGCGCCGCGCACAAAACTGACTTTCCATTGGTCTAGCCGGTCATTCGTTCACGAGAGCCTGCGAGCCGAGGAGCAGAAAGGAGAGAGAGAGAGAGAGAGAGAGAGAGAGAGAGAGAGAGAGAGAGAGAGCGCGCGCTCAGATACAAGTACACACGACGCTTCGGAGTTTGGAGCAGCTATACGACAAAGTCAGTTTTCGAAAAAGCGGTACACGAGCATACACAAGAGTTTGGTTCGGGTTTTGACGCGGGACTGCCGCGAGTAATAGACACAAGAATTGGAGTTGCTCACAAGTGCGTCGCTCGAGGAAGGTTACCAAAGGCCTCGTCTCCGAACACGTGGTGAGTAGCGAGCACGCTTCGTGATTTTTATCAGTGCGGATGGTGGATGGACGGCTGGAGATGAGTGGTGTGTACTGTAGTAAGGGCAGGTTGGCGAGGATTTTGCGGTTTTGTGGCGAGGTTCTTTTGGAACCGGTTGGTCTGGGTGGATCGGTTGGAATATCCACTGATTTTGCTTTCTTTTTATTTGTTTGTTTATTTATCGGGAGGGTCTTGGATACTTGGACACATGGAACGTTTTTAAACGCTCTTGTAAAATACAATTTTCTTTTTATGGCAGAATTTAAGTATGATGAGTCTTGCACCATGAGTTGTCATAGTCATATAGCTCATGTAGTTTTGTATGTGTAATAAGATCACAATAAATAGTAGTATTTGTGTATTAATTGCTCCAAAAGAAAGTATTACAAAATTCATTTAATGTATTTTTGCTGTAGAAATGTAAATTGTGAAGGCCGTTCAACTCACATTTATTCCTACTTTTTGAATAGTCGAAAACTTTTTAATATTTAAAAATTATAAAAAATTAATTAACATTCGTATCTAAAATAAACTAATAAAATAATCTAATAAAACTAATTCGTTTAAAACTAGACCTTGTTAATTAAATGAATTAATAATCCAACAAATTTCTATAGATCATAGAAAAAAAGCTTGTACCAACACAGAAACTGCCTATTTCGTTGTTTACACGTTACATATTTTAATGTACGCACGTGCGTCTTGCAAAAATCGCGTCTTTAATTTCACATGCACAGCTCTTATACGTACACAAGCGTAAAAAAAAACAATTAGGAAATACGATCTAAAAAGTTACTCAGCATATTTTCTTCAACTTTATCAGTATTCCATGTTGACTAACAGTGCTCTAATTTCTACCCTGAGTACTAAATAATTTAATAATTATTATCATTTAGCAATTTTATTGTTTATCTCGAGCGATAGCACTCTGCTATTAATAACTAACTTTCGAATTCACGTAAAATAATTCAACTTAATACACTTAGTCCTCGTCCTGCAGTATACTCTTTCACCGCACTTCGACACCTACACGCGTTCGAGGCGTAAAATAAAAATACTGCACATGTGCGCGGTGCGCGCGTGTGCGTGTGCACGTGCGCGCGTGAAAGGGGTCTGCCGAGCGCTCTTCCATTCAGCAAAAAGAGTTCAGCGGCATCACGCGACTATACCTACTTGTTGCACTTCTGCATTGTATACCTATATACACCTCGTCGCAGGACCTGTTTTGCGACCTGCTCCGAAATTCGCTCTTGATTTATGCACGCGCTTCTCTCCTTCGGAAGGACGATGAAACGCACGCTGAAATATTTAGAAAACTGACGGATCGTTCGGATGATTTTTGCGATTTTATTGCGATAGTTTCTGTCAATTTTTTTTATATTTTTGTTAGCTGATTTTACTTAATTTGTCGATTAGCTTCAATATTTTAATTGCTTGTTTAAAATGAAATAAATGCAAATAACAATATGTTGGATTTTTTTCTTACTAAATTATCATTGTGATTAAAAGATCAAATGAATGTTTTATCGATATTCTATTGGCTTTACTTTTGATTTTACTCCCAGGTACATACATTATTAGATCAATATTTTTTTACGATCAATGGGTCCAATGAAGGTGTCTATTTTACTTTTTTTTTAATAGTTCATATGGTTCGCGTAGTCTCGAGATGTTTTGAATGACCACACAGCGCGTGTATGTAAATTAGTGCGTTGATTATAAAACTGCTTTGCATAAATAACAAATTGACAAAACATCGAGTTCTTCCCATTTAACTTTTTTTGGAACAAGATACTTAATGAAAATTAATTATCATTCTAAATTCCTTCTAACAGATCAAATTATTTTTCGTTTTTGAATGTTCTTTACCTATTTTGAAGCCGTTAAGTACAGTTAGATAATTAGAAAATATCTAAACAATAATGTTGCGTTGAAGATTATGCGAATCTAATGATTGTCCAAGAAGGAAAATAGCATAGAAACTTTATTCGACGGAGAAATTATGCAATTGATTTGTAATGCAACTCCGATGATGCTCGTAATCATGGACAGAAAATCTTCGATGCTCTTTAATCATTTTTCTAAGGATCGACTTGCAGCGATTACAGACGTTGCGTCGACATTATGATAATGATGCATCTCGATAATAAAAAAAGCGATTCCCAATCGTCTGCTCTAAATCGTTCCATTGACATTTTTATCGATGAATTTGCTAACTCAATCGTTGGGAATTTGTGCTTGACGCATCTAGACAATAAAAATGGCAAATTTCTCCACTGTGTAATAGTATACACTGAAGTACGTACTTCAAAATACTTCTGTGATCTAAAGACCATTGAACTTATATTGCATTTGAACGTTCAATTGTCTTTGTTTAATATTAATTCTTTTATTTAAAATGAAACAACTAATATTTTAGTTACATAGATATTTATATTGTTACACTAAGAACAATATTATAATAGCTCAATAATCTGGAGCTTTGGAAAATTATCCGAGAAACATCAATTAAACTGTTTTTACTTGAAGTTTACTTACTTTCAAAAATCTATATGATTTTTATTTTATTACGAGTTGTTTTTGAACTAAATTCAAGCTAAGGCAAATTTATGTACGTTGTGATACTCTTCTTCTGGAGGGGATGCAATATTATAATCAACTTTATAAATTCAGTTTTAAAGAAATCCTTATAAATACTTTAATCCAAGATTGACATTCATATTCTAATATAATGAATTCAGTTTTCTAAAATTACAAACCACGAGCAACTATAATTGAGCTATCAATCAAGATTTCCAACTTCACCATAGAATTACTTCGATAAACGCTCCGTTTGCATGATAAATTAATCTTACACTGCACGACAATAGCAAAAAAAACAATTATGTCGGCGTCTAAATTTTTTAAATTCCCCGAAGCAAACGGTGCAAAACGCGAGGCGACGATTGCAGCCTTGCTCTTATTTAGCGCTAAGCCAGCTATAAACATAATATAATTCTCGCGCTGATGCAGATGTGAATGACTCGCGATCAACCGAGCGCATTGATACCTATACACACGCATTGTGGTTTCACCGAGGTATAACGTAATTCGCGTATGTACGAAGCGATTATTTTAACACGTTCGTGCGTGAAACAACTTATTAACTAATAACGCGTAAGAAGACACACACGGAGTCCTTGAAATCCTAGAAGTGTATTTGCGTAACGGCACGTTATACGCACGCGTTTCATGCAGATGAATTTCGTATAGTTGAATAATATTGATGAACAGTGTTTATGTGATTGTTGATACGTTTATTGTGATATCTTTTGTAGATTAAAATTATTACTCATGATTTATAGTTGGGTCGTTAAAAGCCATAGTAGAATAATAATAATGTTCATTATAAATCCTTTACAATATAATATTTTCATTTATTTATTTGTTATTAATTATTTTTTTTTTTATTCAAAATACACGGACTTTAACAGTCCTTAGTATTATAATTTTATAATTATTACGATTATTTGTAATTAATAATTATCTACAAAATATATCAATTATTCTACTTCAATTACTTAAATTACTATTTGACGTCATGTATATTGAATTAATTAATTGAATATTTGCAATATTTTCAAAATGGACTTATTTCATTATGGCTTTAATTAATATCCCTAAAAGTATTTTTGTAATAATTAGTTGATATCACATTAAATATTCTAATGTATTCTTTAGCAAACGATCTTTTAGATAAATTATAATTACATATGTACACGTGCATATATGATTATTAATTTTCTATTGTATTTGACAAGCGTGAATGAAAACACGCACAAAAGAAAAAACTGTAGTACTCGTAACGTATTCAATCAGCATTACTATTCCAATCATAACCATCGCATTAGCATAATAATTTCTTCAAAATTCCTACACATACAATAATCTCTCCAAAGAACAACCCATCACCACCCACGCATACTCTCGCGCCCTCGACAAACACTCTATAACGCTCTACAAAACTCCCACCCAAACTTCAACTAATCTCTTACCCGAGTGCAAACAAGCACCCACCCACCCACTCACCCCCTCCTCATCGTCTCTCAAACAAAAGCATCCTCTCGCAGATAACGCAAAAGCCCTCGCGCAAACACGCATCGCGTATTAATCGAGTAAGCATCCAGCAGCAGCCACACAATATCGCGCGACTCGAGAAAATTCACACACAAGTACGAGCGATGTTTTTTTGGCGCACCGCGCGCGCGCGAGAGGAGGGCATAATATACGCATCACGCACTAGGAGGGAGCGTATATAACACATATACACATGAACGTGATGAAATCTCGGGGTTCTTGCGAAACGCTTCGGGGTCGCGCGAGACGTACTACACACACACACAGAATATTCCGGGGAGGGAGAAATGTATATTAGTTGACTGCGTAGAGAGAGAGAAGCGCACAAATAAAGAGTTAATATACGCCGTTAATATCGGCTATCAATCTTAAGGTTAGCACGGGTCACGCGAGCACTCGATACGAAACGTATGTGTATCGACTAACAAGCTCAGGGGGGTCTCGCGCTCGCGACTTTCCGTCTCTCTCTCTCTCTCTCTCTTTGCACAAGCTCTCCGCGGAGAGCTGTGTGTGTTGTTTTATTGAACGCGCGCTTCGAGGTTTTTACGAGAGATATAAGTGTAGATATCGGCAAAGCTCGCGAGGAGTCGGCGGTGGTGGCTGTAATTTGTAGATCGAACGATTTGGAAGTTGGGGGATTCGGAGATAAGGGGAGAATCTAGGTGACGCATCTTGGAGATTCGGTTAATTGGGGATACAAGGTGAGATTACGAGCGCGCGAGTACATAAATAAAGTGTAACGGGTGATAATGGACATTATTTATGACGTTAATAATGTTGTTGTTGTCGGCTTTGGTATTATTGACGGAAAATTATTAGGGAATTCTGTATTCTTTTTATCGGTGGGAAATTGTGTGCAACTGATCTAGTTTATGTGTTAAGCAATCGTCGCAAATATGCGTAACACGCTAAACTGTTCAATTGGGAAATTTCACTCCAGAATGAGTGACTTTCACTCAAACAGATTAAGCGTGTACTTTCATTATTTTTGAAAACTTTCTTGTATAGCATCAATTTTATATCTACGGAACTCATCATTTTGTACTAAAAGTAATTATCTTGAACAGGTTTATTGCTACGCGATACACATCATAAATTGTTGCAATTTCTTTTGCATTTATTATTGTATAAAAGTACCTAACAATTAATAAACCAGTTTCTGCAACCAATTTTGTATTCTTTACAATCTTGAAAAGAGGTGCAAAGCATAAAGTACCACAAAAGTCGATTTATACATTAGCTACATTGAACGAACCTGTTGAAATAAAATAGAAAACAAGACTAAACATTAATCATTACGATAGATCTAATAAATCGTGACAAAAAATCGCCGAATTTTCCTCGTATATATACATGTGTCTAACAATCCACGAGAACACTCGGAAAAACCTTGAAATCGTACAGTGTACTTCATAAATGACTAATGAAAAAAAAAACACCGATTACGAGGTACCTATCAGTATCAGCGCGTTAATTCCTATACGTCAATGTCGAATCGCCGAAATTAAGAACCAAAAAAAGGCGGTCCACGCTGCGATCTCGTAACGCCGCGAAACATACACAAGTGCGTACGTAATAACGTATAATAGATAAGAAGCTCGCTCTAAACTTTTTTGAAATCCGTTGTCACGTGTGGCGCTTTATGCTTGCCAAAGTGCTTATCGCGCGAAAAAATTCCCTTACCCTCTGACCCTCGTATATTATAGAGAGGCTGAATTTCATCAGATTGTGCGGTATAGTAAGAACCGGTCGGAACTATAAATTTGGACGTGGCCCGCGCGATACTCGCAAACGGGAATTAAAGAAAAGAGAGGGATTTCGGAGGCTCGACTTCGTTGTTTGCGCTAATAGTTAGCGGTGGGTATATTTGCATAATTCGGGAAGGTAAACGACCTCGTTTTTTTTCGTAGAGATATTCGAGAGGAAAATTATGGCTGAAAAACTGCGGATCTAGTCGTTTGAGTGTGTAATTTATGCGATTTATATAGAAACAGCCGAGTATAGATTCGTTTAGAATATTCTAGTTTAGATTTCACCGTAATGCCATGAATAATAATTGTTTGTAAGCGAAAATTTAATTTAAGATCTAGAAATTTGAAAATGTTTCAAAGGTTATTCGTATAATTAATATTTGATCGATAGATTTATTTATTATAACCATCGTATAAACTCATTATGATTCAAAGAGCGAAAGAACTTCACATATATTTTTAATTGAATGTATATTCTATAGCAGCTACAGATTTTGTTTGAGTCAATTTATGGTACGTTAGGTGCAAAATGAACAATTATAATTTTATACCGAAAATCTCAATTGATTCAAACAAAATCGATTGCCTTAGAATTTATTAACGCTCCTTACGATCTCTAGTTCATATAAGGTATACATTTAAAATCTCTGAAAAAATCCTATTTATTTTAAAAACCTTCTATACAACCATCACTTTGACAATTTTCTACTGTTCTCTAATAAAGTCTAACAATTTTGAACCCCTCCAAAAAAGTGACGATAGTTTTTGCCAAGACTCAGAAAAGTATTACATTCTATTTCTCAAGAGATCCGAAACGATTAAACCAACCAATCAAAAAGTACATTCAATCCAACCCACCATTGACTAAATCTTCACTTTCTTCCCCCCCGGCAATTGCAGAGCTCGCGCGAGAATGTCGCGCGCCTGCAAGGAGACGTCGGAGGGCTGCTGCGAGGCGATGTCCCGTCTCCAGGTGGAGGACGAGACGAAGAAGCAGCAGGCGCTGGCCAGGCGAGGCAGGAGCAAGGGCGAGACCCGGGGCCAGAAGGGCACCGGACTCACCCACGAGTGCGGGGTGTTCGGATGCATAGCGGCAGGCGACTGGCCCTCGCCCATCGACGTCGGCCAGGTCATATGTCTAGGTGAGTGATTTTGGGCTTTTTAACCCTTTGTGGCCCATATTTTTTTCTTAAAAAAAACAGCTTTTTTCGTTACTTGTTTATTTATAACTATTTAACAATAAATAAAATATCAATTTTTGTTAATTAGTATTATAGAGAAACCTATTAGCTAATAGAAGAATGTAAAATCATTTATATACACCTATAAATAAAATTTTTATACGTAAAAATCTTAGACGAAAGAGGTGGCTATTATAATAGCCACTAAGCCACAAAGGGTTAATTGAACTTGACTGGGGGAAAAAGAAACTTTGAAAGATAATTTAGTTAGGAGAGAAAGTATGTAGATGTACCTGGACACGGTTAAAATCGAATAAGTGATGTAGATTGTGTTGTTTTTTACGTTGGTAGAATTTGGTAATTTTTGAATATTCATTTATTCGCAGAGAGAATTTTCTTATAGAAATTAGCGTAAAAGTCGTAATGAACGTGGGATATACGTAAGCATTGCCCTGATTCGCGGTAAATGTACTATACTGAACAGTAAAAATAGAAAAAGAATAATATTATTCAAATTTATAATGATTTTATAATTTTATAATGATTTTCTGGGTTACTTTTATCAAAAGTTCTCTCTGTTTCTTAATGTAACGGACATCTGTCATTCATCTTTAATAAGTAAAATATATTCATTTTCTAAATCGTAAATAATAAACTATTCATTGTTTGATTGTTCATAATATATGAATTATTAAATATGATTTGAATTCACGTATTAATGAAATCAACTCGACGAGAAAACATCTAATCGAATGATTTAAAATAAATCGACTTTATTCGATAACATTCATTAGATGTTGCTTTTGTAAAATTTACATATAATACATTTTTTATAACGTAAATGTTATTGATAATAATAATACTTAATTACATTTGGTAATTGCTTTGTGAATTTACTCAAAATCTTGCGAACATTTTTATAAAAAATATCATTGCTTGGGGTCGCTTGATAAGATATCAGTGGAAAAATTCTAGCTGTTCTAAAAATAAATGGAAATGTACAGATTTCTACAAAAGTGTTTAGAATCATCTAGCTATCAAGTTTAAGAAAATGATAGTTTTGGATTTAAGAGATAACTTTTTGCTTTGGAAAGTACCCAGCAATATGAATAAAGATTAAATGTACATACATACTACGTTTGATAAAACCAACGAGAACAAGATATCACTAATTGTAATTAAATGTGTATACGAAAGTTTTATAATTAGCTTTTATATTTCGGAAATCGTTTGAATATTAATTATTGAAGGGTTCTTACTAAAAAAAAGGTGTTTTTTGAGATATGCTCTTTTTTGCAATAATAGCTATGATAACAAAGACTGCTGAAAAATTAAAGAAATAGTTACCAAAAGTACCAAAACTTATTGAAAATTTACAACCAAATAAAAGTTTTTATTACCCTCATTTCATTCGTCATATTAAGAACCTTATTTCCTCTTTACAACTCTCAACAATCAATCCATTAATTTTCAAATTACAAGTAAGATAAAAATGTATCTCTAAACACTCAAACATGATCTACGCTCTTATTCTAAAAAAAAAACAACCCTTCAATCCACCCCACCTACCTTTCCAACCACGACAAGAACATTCCCAAAGCCCTTCTCAAATCTCTAACCCAATCATTTAATTTCCTAATAATAAAACAAAAAAGAAACCAGCAACCACTTGATCAAACGATCGTTTTAATCCATCGTGCTTAGGTCTGGTGGCGCTGCAGCACAGGGGCCAGGAGAGCGCGGGCATAGTGACGAGCGAGGGCGTCTGCGCCAAGTCCTTCCACGTGCACAAGGGCATGGGCATGATCAACAACATCTTCAACGACGACAGCATGCGCAAGCTGCGTGGCAACCTCGGCATAGGCCACACGCGCTACAGCACCAGCGCGGCCAGCGAGGAGGTCAATTGCCAGCCGTTCGTCGTGCACACGGCCCACGGGGCCCTGGCCGTCGCCCACAACGGCGAGCTCGTCAACACCGAGTCCCTGCGCAAAATGGTACGGAAGCGGAGCGGATCGATGGATTTTTGGAAAATGTTATACGTATTTTAACCCATTGCTTCCCAAGCGGCCATTTTATAGTCGATTGGGTTTTTGCCTAAAAAATTGTCGAAAGAAAAAATAATAATAACCAATAGCACTTTTCTGGTGTAAAATTGTCCGCTCTTTCCGATTCTGAAGTCAGTTAAAGTTTTAGGCAAAAAACCAATCGACTATAAAATGGCCGCTTGGGAAGAAATGGGTTAAGTGCGTTTGCGAAGCGAGGACAAAAAATGAAGGATGATGAAATTGGGTTTGACGAGGGTAGGATTGAGCTTTGGAGAGCTTGGATATGGGTTGAGCTTAGTGTGTGCTCTTCAAGAAGAAAGAAATAGGAGGGCTGTTTGGTTGTATTTTGTGTAATGATCGTTTAAAAATCAACGCCGATATAAAACGTGTTTCAAATTACAAAGATTTTACATTTCTAATTCGGTTGTAGAGACAATGTTTTAGTAGTGTGACAGAGGTTGACCTGATTCTTTAGCTTTTACCCTTTTGAAAGCAAAAACATTATAAAATGACAAAACAATTATAGTTAATAATATAGCAGTTATAACACTATTGAATTACACTTTAAAAAAACTATGCATAGAATTTAGATGCTTAATAGTAACAAAAGTTTGATATATTAAACTTATATAATCATGAAGTGATTGCAAAATTTCTGAAATGAAAATCTTGTTTTCATTTATTTATCAGTTATTTGTGTACAGCTAGATCTTGTTAATGCGGGAGAAGCCGCGGTTACAGCTATTACGAAATAATATAAAATTGTGGTAGCGGTAAATAAATCTAATATCATTTTTTTTGCTTCTGTGATCATTACAGTTTCAACTCAATTAGAAACGAAAAATCTGTATAATTGTAAATGTGTTATTTTTGTATATGTTCAAGTTTTTTAACATTTGTTTGAAGATCAATTTGTAATTCTATACGGAAAAATCATTAATGTCCGAATATGATATAGAATTTGATAGAATTACCGTGCCGGAGTAAATTTTCGAAATCATACTAAACCTAAGCTTAAGCTTACTATAAACTTTAACTGGGGTGGGACTAAATATATCGAAAGATAAATTTGCAGATGGATAAATTTACCGAACGGTTGAAATTGCCGAAAAAATCAATACCTATGGATATATATGCCGAAAGTTAAGAATGCCGAAAACAAAAATTCCGAAAAAGAAAACGCCGAAAGTTAAAAATGCCGAAAACGAAAATTTGGACAAAAAAGTGCTTTCATTAGAATATGCCACTGTAGTATAATAATGTGTTAATTGTTTCTAGGTCGTTTCTTTTCAATATTCGATATTTACAGTTTTTACCCGTTGTCATTCAACATTTCAGCATTTTTAACTTTCGGCATTTTTATCCATCGGCATTTTTGCCCGTCGGAACTTCTTTTTTCGTCACTTTTGTTAATCGATTACTTTACATTATGGCACATTTCACCTTTCGGAAAATTTACCCTTCGGTATAACAAATTCGGCATTATTATCCGTCTTCAAAACTATCTTTCGGCAAATTTCTCCCCACCCCAAAATTAATACCCAAAAACTTGTTCGAAAAACCATAAAATAACTCTTTCAATTGCTTCTCGCAGGTCTTGGGTCGCGGCGTCGGCCTCTCGACGCACTCGGACTCCGAGCTGATCACACAGGCACTGTGCCTGAATCCCCCGGAGGGCGAGCTCAACGGGCCGGACTGGCCGGCGCGCATCAAGCACCTGATGCAGCTCGCGCCGCTCTCCTACTCCCTCGTCATCATGCAGAGGGATCGAATCTACGGCGTGCGAGATCCCTACGGCAACAGGCCGCTGTGCATAGGGAAAATCGTACCGATAGGTAACTTGGGTGAGTCGCGCGTTACATCCCATTTTTTTCAGATAGGGGGTGTCAAACCATTCAAATTTCCTGCTGAAATTCCTAACCTCAAATTCTTTAACAATTGATTACAATTAATAAATAAACTAAATTATGAAAAACCAAGACATCATTGCCCTCCATAATACAATTATCTACCACTGTACAAAGTTTCAAACAAAAACTTCAAAACCTCTACGAATACCATTCGAACGAAATTTATATTAGTCTATTAGGCTAGACTCGAACCTTCAAATTTCGTTCGAAAGCCATTCGTAGAGGTTTTGAAGTTTTTGTTTGAAACTTCGCACAGTGATAGATAATTGTATTACGGAGGGCAATGACCTCTTAGTTTTTCATAATTATACTTATTCTTTTAATTAAAGCCAATATTTTATAATTTTCGGGTCGGTAAGGTAGGAAGGATAAAAATTGACTTTGACACCCCCTTAAACGTAATTTTGAGATTGTACCGGATATGCGCGATAAAGTGGGTTCAATTTGATTTTAAGGGGGTGCCAAAATCGATGTAACATTCGAATTTTCCACCACAAATTTTACCGATCGAGAAATTAATTATTGTTCGGAATGAAATAGACTGAATTAAGCACATATTTTAATATTTTGATAAATGTCACACGAACAAAAGGTCGAGAGTTTAACTTGGAGACTTTGCTCGAAGCACGGCTGATAAAAGTGTTGAAATTGTCTGCTTGAATCTTTGTATACTGATGTGTTATCGTGTAACGAATGGCAATGATTTCTGGCTTTTAGATAATTATATATATTTAATTAATTATTATAACTATAATTTATTATAAGTATAATTTATATTATAATAACTGTAATTATTTATCATTCGTGGGGTAAGATTTGAGGCGGAGAATTCGAATTTTCAATTATTTCCGATACCCGTTCCTAATACTCTTCGAATCTACATTTTACATATTTATAATAAAATTCTCTCTTTTAACGTGATTAAAAATCCTCTTCCAGGACACGATTCCGACGACGACAACATCGAAGCCGAAGGCTGGGTCATCTCGTCGGAATCCTGTGGTTTCCTCAGCATCGGCGCACGATACGTGCGCGAGGTGTTCCCCGGCGAGATCGTGGAGCTAACGAGGGAGGGCATCAAGACCATCGACATCGTCGAGAGACCGGACAAGAAGGCACAAGCTTTCTGCATTTTCGAATACGTATACTTCGCCAGAAGCGACAGTATTTTCGAAGGTAAATTCAAGTGCAATAACGCAAAAGGTACTAAAATATTTCCGGTCGCAACGTTGACTGACGATCTTTTTCGTTCTTTCAACAGGTCAAATGGTTTACTCCGTCAGAATGCAATGTGGACGGGTTCTAGCTCGCGAATCGCCCATTGACGCTGACATCGTCAGTTCCGTACCGGAGTCTGGCACTGCTGCTGCGCACGGTTACGCAAGAGAGGTAAGAACAATGAAAAAGTTTAAATAATTTAAATAGTTATAAAATAAACTTATGAATGGTAATTGTCAAAATTGTTATTTTCCAGTCTAAAATTCCATTTGCCGAAGTACTGTGCAAAAACAGATACGTCGGCAGGACGTTCATTCAGCCGAGCACGAGGCTCAGGCAGCTGGGCGTTGCCAAGAAATTCGGCGCCCTCTCGGAGAACGTCAAGGGTAAAAAAGTAATCCTCATCGACGATTCAATCGTCAGAGGAAACACCATAGGACCAATTATCAAGCTTCTAAAAGACGCCGGCGCTAAGGAGGTGAGATGATTATAATTGATTTAGAGCCGCAGTTATACCGTTCATAGAATTGAGATCAACTTTAAATTTTATTTTATTACTTAACTTAGCCTTTTAATGCCTGACTTGTTGCTCGCATAATCGCCTATCTTGTAAAAAATCTATAATTGACAAAATAGTTTTTCTACTGGTTTACTCTCAGCGGTACTGATATATAAAGAAACAATTGTTACATTAAAACTGCAGTATAAAAAGAAAAGCTTTTGAAAAGATAAAGAGAATAGCCTTGGGATGAAACATTTTCGTGCTTCAAAAAGACTTAATTATTCTAATTAGTTTCGCGTAAAAGTAAATATTATTATATTTAAATTAACAAATTTTAGAATAAAATTTACAACGAATTTCTTATACCTCAAAGTCTATTTAAAACGGAAGAAATATAATTGTTATGCTGTATTCTAAAAAAACATACTGGCACCTAGAGTCGACCATCAGTCGACCAAAATTACTAGCTTATTACTTTTAAACAATCTTTAGTCCAACAAAATAAATGTTTAAACAAAAACCAAAACTACCATCTACCAAGAAAAAGGCATTCTTTGAGCGTATCAGATATCTCGACATTAGGGTTCCAAGGAAACTTGACTCTCAATCCCACGAACGGCCTGCAGCAACCCATCGCTTGTCTTGTAAAAAATAACACTTTATTAACTATCATCCTTAATCGATTAATATCAGGTCCACATAAGAATCGCCTCGCCGCCTCTGAAGTACCCCTGCTACATGGGCATCAACATTCCGACGCGCGAGGAGCTGATAGCCAATCGTCTGGACAGCGTGAAGCTGGCCAAGCACGTGGGCGCCGACAGTCTGACGTACCTCTCGGTGGAGGGCCTCGTGCAGGCCGTCCGCCACGGCATGGACAATCGCGAGAGCAGCTACATCGGCCACTGCACCGCCTGTCTGACCGGCGAGTATCCGGACGAGCTGTCGAGCGACCTCAGCTGGTGATCCGAGAGCGAGCCACGAACCCTGCCCGATTTGTCCTTGGGACGTCTTGCGTGTTCTCTTCTTCCCTTCCTCCCCGACAGCCTATGGATCGCCTGCCTGTGCGCTGCCACGGAGTGTCTCTGCGAGCAGAAGAGGATTCGAAATGAGACCCCGAGCGAGACTTTCTCCGAGTCTTCTCGACGAGTGTGCGTGTGCTTAGAATCGTGTGGAAACTGTTTTTAAGAAAAAGAAGAAAAAAAAAGACGTTGCATTTAAGGATTATCATTGATTGTATTCGAGTGAAATGATTGATCGACGATCAGCGAGCAGATGAACGATTGAGGTAGTTTAAGAGAAAAATAATTAGTTTTTATACCTAGCTTGAGACAATGTTATTTAGGAACACTTTTGTAATAATGATTTTTTTTTTGATAAGTGTATAGAGATAGATTTGATATGTAGGTGAGTTGTTGACTGTTCACGTGGTTTTTTTATTGCGTGTGCTTTGTCGGCAAGTGAATGATTGATTGTTCTCTACAGTTTGATGAAAACAAGGTAATACCTCATAAAGAATAGTGTATAAAAATATATAATAACTATATATATATGTATGTTGAGCGAAAAATTTCATGTACAGCTTGATATTTTTGTTATATAAAAAGTCAAACTTTTGAGATAAAACGTTGTTCTGTAATTTACCTTATCACAATTATGAGTTGAAGACTGCTTATGAAGCAGTTTTTATACACAGATACTATCAGCTGTTTGGTTGACTAGGGTCCTCACTGAGTGCCTTTAACTTTTCACTTATTTCTCTCATTTTGGCTTCACGCTTCTCTTGTTTTCTTTTTTTCTTTTCCGTCATAAAACCATCAGTCATTTGGAGTTCTTCTAGTAATAATCTTTCACTCTCTTCTATTGCTATTTCATCAACTTCCATTTCTTCTGTTTTAATATTTTGCTTATTAATAACTTTTTCATTTTGGTTTGATTTATCTATATTATTCATTAATTTATCATTCTTATTTGACATATCATTTTGAAGTCGATGTGTCTTATTACTGCTGCATGGAATCTCTGAAACTTGTTCTATAGAATTGTCACCTAAATTTTTTTGCGATATACTCATTTTCTTCTTCTTTATTGTCTTTTTTTGCACTTTTCCTCTTATAGTCTTCTCTCTAACTTTTCCCACACTCTTAACTTTTTGAGACATTGATTGCTCTTCTGGAGGATCATCGTCGACCCAGGGCATACTACTTTTTGAAGTAGAAGGTCCTGGATCAATGACGGTTAGCTTTTTTGGAACTTTTATCGTTTCTACATTGTCTAATTCAGTCTTTTGCAATGTATTTTCTAAGTTCTCTATTTGTGATTCAAAATCAACATTACCCTCATCGTTCTCCGTATATTTGGTTATATCTGACTCGTTTTCTAAATATTTGTACATAGCAAAAGGATTATCCTCATCTGATTCAGATTCAGGTTCAAATCCTCGTAACCTTAATTCTTTCCGAAACTCTTGTTTCCTAAGATATTCATGTAATGCATCTATCCTTTTATTTCTTGAATTTTCCCAGAATGCAAGTGCTACAAAAATAAAAATGAAATTATCGACTATGACGCATTCATTAAATTGATTGAATAATCAGGATAACAAACCTTCCTCTTGATATTTAGGTGGTACTCCAGCTTCTTTTATCGTCTCCATATTAGGCACACTTTTACTATGTCCTGAATCTCCAACAACTTCATACCTAGGTACCACAAATGCTCTTTGCATTTTAAGAAGTTTTCGTGTCTTTTGGTAATACTTAAGATTTGGTACTTTATCGAACACAGGATCATCGATTGTTGGATTATTATCTTTTTCAAAAAATAAATATGTTCCAACAGCATCTTCGTAAGTGCCTTGATAGAACTGTGAATTACAGAAAATCATATTTAACTAATAAAAACTGCTAATAAAAAGTTAAGAAAGCTTTTACAGAAATGAAATTAGCTAATAGGGTTTAAAATAAAGTTTACCTTGCCATTAACTTGCATAACTGGATGATCAGAATCTAAACCAAGCATGTCCAATTTTAAATTTTCACTGCTGAACACATCGTTTGTGGCACAATTATCAAATTCCACGTATACGAGAATTTCCTCCTCATCCTCTTCTAGTTCTGAATCCGAATTCGACATTTTTATGCCTTACCACCCTTTCCCAAAAGGAAATTTAACAAACAAAGGGCTTTCCTTGAACATGGATAATTTACAGGTTATGTTATCACTATAAGCTTGTTAAAGCGCGCCAACGTTCGAAGCGACCAATCGCATTTTCGGAACGTCGCCTCCATTGCTCTTCTGTGTGTTTTCACGGAATATGCCAAGCAAAACGGTTCCACACGTGGAAAAGTATCTATATTATTATTTTCTATGTAAACACGTGTAAATAAACGTATGTAAATTGAAAATTTTTTTAAAGAATTTAGTTTTGAATATTACATAGAAGAATAAGAACTAACTCATGCAAATGCATCAAAAATTCATGGTAAGGAAACACAACTCAACATAACCTATTACAAGGAGTAATTTTTCACATGTAATTTATAACTAAAAATTAAATGTTTATTTTTATAATTGCAGATTAAATTTAAATATTAACAATGGTGCGGCACAACAATCAGTTGCCTGACAACCTGCCTCAGTTGCAGAATCTCATTAAGCGAGATCCAGAGTCTTACAGAGAAGAAGTATGAATTGTTTTTCCAATAAAAAAATCAGTATCTTGTAGTAGTCAAACAACAGTAATATTTATCAATGTATTTCAACAGTTTTTGCAGCAGTATCGTCACTACAAATCAACCTTAGAAGTTTTTGGTTTCACCCCAGATAAATTCAACAAAAGTCTCGATGAATTGGTTATGTTTTTGGCGCAGGTGAGACCCTTAACATTTCCTTACTGCTTAATTTTAGCTAATTTCTTCATTCTCACAACTTGACGGCTTGGTGAATAACATTTTTTTAATTTAATTTTATATTTTGCAATTTGCTTTACTTTGTTGTGTTCATTATACTTATAAAAAAATGTATTCACCAAAAACAAACTTTTGCAGATATTTTTTTACAACTATCGAGAGCTATTTTAATTTCTCTTTCAGATCTGAAAACTAAAGTTTGTCAAGTTGGGCGTCTCCGTACATGCTTATATTTTACTTTTTTTTATTATATCCTTATTTTATCACTACAAGTATTATCATTTATATTAGTAATCATGGAAACATGTATAAAAACATTGAGAGAAGAGATTAAATGTAGGGATTCACTTATAGGAACCCTATACTCGTTACTTACTGATGATCCTATGTTTCAAAGCATATTTGTTTATGGCCATGTTGCATGTGGAAAATCCCTTATTATACAAAGGGTCCTTCAATACTTAAAGTACAATGTTTCTATAATAAACAGCCTTGAGCATACAACTAACCGAAGTCTGTTTGAAAAAATTATAACTGATCTTGCGTCGATTGAACTAACTATGGAGAATGGTTATAAATTAGAAAAAAAATGTGATGACTTTGTAGAATTCATTTATCAAATCAAGTCAATTGCAAAAGAAAATTCAAAGCCAATAGTCATTGTATTTGAGAAATGTGAAAAGTTCCGCAATTTAAATGCAAATCTATTACCAGGTTTATTGAGATTAGGAGAACTAACACAATCAAATGTCTGTACCATTTTCACTAGTGACGTTATTTGGGAAAAATATAAACCAAAAATAGGAATGTATGAACCTATTATGATTCATTTCCCTCAATACACCAAAGATGAAACAATGCAAATTCTATTACATTCGTCTAAGCCACAGGAATATACAAAAGATTTCTACAGGCAGTATTTGAATCTCTTCCTTTCGGTGTTCTATAGATTTTGTAGAGATCTTCATGAATTAAGGTACATGGCGAGGAAAAACTTTTACAAATACATTGAACCTGTGGAATCTTTGGTGATTGAAGAAAATGATATGAGATCTTTGTGGCGAAACATCGAAGGTACTTTCAAAGCCAATTTGGAAGTCATCTACTTGCGCGTTTCTACGGACGATTTCGAGCAGCAGGCCAAATTTTCGCGCGAAATTGAGTCTACAACAAAGTTGGCCTTGAGCTTTGAACTGCCCTACTATGCAAAGTATCTTCTGATCGCTGCATTCTTGGCATCCTACAATCCATCCAAAGAAGATAAGAGACTATTCATGAAAGAGGGTGGCCCGAGAAAAAAGCGAGCCTACAAGAAGAGGAAGGATAAAACTATTGTAGCGAAGACTCATGAAGGACCAAAAAATTTCCCAATAAACAGACTGCTTGCTATTTTTTGTTCAATTATTGATACGAGAATTGACTTAAATGCCGTATTATTAACGCAAATACCATCGATGTGTCAGTTAGGCTTACTTACAGTGGTTGGTGACAATAATATAGACGAACCTAAGTACAAATGCTGCATCAATTTTGAATTCGCTATGGTCATATCAACGAATATTGGCTTTGAATTGAAAAAATATTTGTACGATTTTTTGCATTAAGATTATTTATTGAAAAGATCTCTACGTCACAAAGTACTATTAGGAATGTAATTTATCATTTAATTATTTAATTTTTTTGTATGAAAACCTATTTTTTGTAAAATTTTACTATTGAATAAATGATTATAAACAAAATTTATTATCTGATATGATTCGTAATATTGTTATCATATATCAAATATATTCATAATATTAATGTATTATATATTAAGCTATGTGTGTTACATTTTAAATGACTCAAAAGTCTTAAAATCCATTTTTTACGCAGGTTGCGCAATGTTATTCCAATGACTTAATCACATTTCCACAAGAACTCATTGACATTCTCAAGGGGAAAAATACTGTCTTGGACAGTGAAATGCGAATGGTAAGTGTCTTACATTATACAATATATTTATTTATTAATAATAAACACGCTTAGCTTTTTACATAATTATACTTTATATTAATTAAATTATATATATTAAAAATTTTAATTTAATCAAGTATTAAGAGATGGTTCTATAATTTTTTTTAATACTTTAAATTATGTCCTACTTGTACAATTAAAATTCAATTATCACAATCTTAACAGAATACGATTTTGTGTGCTAAAATTACTCTGTGATGAATGATTCCATTGAATACCTTTGATTTTGAAGTGACATATTTCCGTGTTTTAAAAGAAAATTAGATTTAAGTTTGTAAAGATTTTTATTTTCTTATTCTGACTCATATGTATCAATTTTACGTTGATTGCAGAAAGTTTTCCATAAATTAATAAAACATTCAAACAATTATAATAGTTAAAGTGAAATTCAAAATTTTTCCAAAATTAAAGACAGCTTTTATTTGTAACATGAAAATAAGTCTTTTGAATCAAATTTCGATAAGAATCATTAATTTAGAATATGCAAGGGACATTTTAAGTCAATTCAATAAAATTATTGGACGAAATCATCCACTGGAGAATGTTTTGGCTCAAATTGTAAAAAATTAATCCGATTTATAAAAATAGAATGTATATATTTCAAAATATTAAGAAAAATTACAGAAATTTCCCTTAAACAAACATTTGTCATCCACTAAAAAGAAGAACACAACAATCACAAAAACTCCGATTAAATTTAACAATCGAATCATCCAAAACCAAAACACTTATCAACCCCTACCACCAAAACCCAAAACCTCCATTAATTCACAAAATCTTCCCTACAGACCTTCTGTCGGGCTCTGATCCTCCTCCGCAACAAGAACCTCCTCGAGCCCACGGCCCTGCTCAGTCTCTTCTTCGAGCTCCTCCGCTGCCAGGACAAGGTGCTCCGCCAGTTCCTCCAGACGCACATCATCACCGACATCAAGAATGTCAATGCCAAGCACAAGAACGCCAAGGTCAACACGGTCCTCCAGAACTTCATGTTCAAGATGCTCAAGGACACGAACGCCCGGGCCGCCAAGATGTCGGTCGACATCATGATCGAGCTCTACAACAAGAACGTGTGGAACGACGCCAAGACTGTCAACGTCATCGCCACCGGCTGCTTCTCCAAGTTCACCAAGGTCATGGTGGCCAGTCTCAAGTTTTTCCTGGGTACGGATCTCGAAGAGGAGAGCGACGACAGTAGCAGCGATGATGAGCCCACGATGAAGGAGGTGATGATGGCTAACAAGGTGAACAAGAAGTCGAAGAAAAGGGAGAAGCAGCTCAAGAAGGCAAAGCAATTGTTCGTGGTGAGTTTTGAACGGATGAGTTTGGTGGTTTTAGCGATGGACTCGTAAAGTAAACATGGTTTAAAAATGAAATTGTTAAAAAAGTTTTTCTTAAAGGAACAAAGTATCTTTTTACAGTACCATAAACATGGTTTTATTAATGAAACATTACGTTTTATATTTGCCCATGTCTATTTATTACATTGATAGAGGATAATAGCATATTTTTAAATTTTTATATTGTGATTATTTTAGAAATCTAAGAAGAAGAAGTCAAAAGCTCCACAGTTTAATTTTTCGGCGCTCCACTTGATTCACGATCCACAAGGTTTAGCTGAGAAGCTTTTCAAACAATTGGAAAAGAACAACGACAGATTCGAGGTCAAAGTTATGACTCTAGACGTAATCTCTAGGCTCATAGGCTTACATAATTTGTTTTTGTTCAATTTCTATCCGTATCTGCAACGCTTCCTTCAACCTCACCAGAGAGGTACATTATAATTCTATTTAAATCAAAATGTACTTATATAATTTTTTGAATTATTCTAATGTTACAAATAAATTATAAAAATTTACTTTTAGAGGTCACCAAGTTACTGCAATTTGTGGCACAAGCATCACACGAATTAGTTCCTCCAGATATAATGCAACTAGTACTGAAGACGTTAGTTAATAATTTCGTAACCGAAAGAAATTCGGCTGACGTTATGGCTATAGGGTAAATATCTTCCTTACTCTCGTTTCTAATTTTAACATAAAAATTAGCGAAATATTTCTCGGTCAACACATAGATTTTACTCATTAAAAAAGTGAACCGATATTTAAATGTTTTTGAATATTCAGTGACAAGTATTTAAAGGGCATTTGAAAATCTCTTGGGAATAAGGATATGTTTGCAAATATTTAAATTGGAAATTTTACTTCATTCATTTATAATCGCGGTATTGCTTAAAATCATTAAAATCAATACTAAATGAACATTATTATTTATGGAGAATAAAACAAAAAAATTACACGATAAAAGAATGATTTTGAATGACCATTTTCAAAATAACTATTATAATCATACATACATTTTTATAAGCTGAGAATTTCTTGGCGACGATGACGACAAATCTAGTCTTTTAACCCGTTAGTGCCGTAGGTGTCGTGGAGGATCTACCCATGTATCTTTCATTTATCTAAATTTTTTACGTGACAAGCTCCAAGTTTTGCCAACTAAATATACAGATCAGGGCGAAAAAGTAATTTTTCGCCGCATAACAGTCGAGAAACCTCGAATAATGAACAAAAAACTTATTCAAAAAATCCCTCAACAAACGGCTAAATAAAAGCCCACTCATCGAAGCTTCCTGTATCCTCTCCCGGAGCGTTTCAATTCCCTCCACCTCAACAGAATCTCAAGCCAACCCACGCCGGAGTACCTAATCCAAAGTCCCTTGAAAAAATTCCAGCTTGAACGCGGTCAAAGAGATCTGCTCGCGCTGTCCCCTCTCCATGAACGAGGACCTCCTGCAGGACCTGGCTCAGTACAAGAACTACCGGGAGCGCAGCGTGATGATGGCAGCGCGCTCGCTCATAGGCATGTTCCGCCAGACGATGCCCGACCTGCTGCACAAGAAGGACCGCGGCAGGCCGACCGAGGCCTCGGTCGCCCTCGAGCCGCTCAAGTACGGCGAGCTCGCGCCCACGGAGTACGTGCACGGGGCCGAGGTGCTGCTCCAGCCGCAGACGGACACGCTGGAGATCGACAGCGAGGACAGCGAGGTGAGCCCGGACGAATGGCTTTTTTTTTCATTAGCTTTGGCCTGTTTACATGCGGTAGGAATTTGGAATAGGTGGATAGTCAGTTTGTCTAAGTGGATTTCAATTGGTCGGATTTAGAGAGTACGTAGCGGGTTGGAGATACTAGCCCTAGTGTGAGAAATCTATTAAATCCTATTCACCGATATAAAAATTGCATATACATCCTATTCGCAAGATTTCTCACACTAGGGAGGGTAGTGACCCCAGTAGTCGGCCATCTAAGGACAAACTTTTATTCAAGCTATTACAAAAAATTCAGAAACATATTTGTTTATAAATTACCGGTTCTATTACACTTTAAATGTATTCTAGCTTTTGATAAAATGTTTATTCTTGCTTAAAATATTTACAGAATAATTATATTATGTGTTTTAATAAAATATGACGTAAGCGCTAGTAGTCGGTCACTAAAATCTAGTACTCGGTCGCCTGATCGCTAGTAGTCGACCAGGACAATTTAAGGCAATACATCTCGCTTTAAAAACATTGTTTATTCATTGTAATAGTTCTATGATTTAAGTTCATCTATAAAAGATTGAATAAATATGAAATAAATCAAATTAAATATTAATTAATCGTAATGATCATTACGATTAAAAGTGCCTTTGGGTATGGGTTACCGACCAGGTACGGCAGACAACTAAAATTCGGCAAAAATTAAAAAAATTCTAGTAGTCGACCACTTGTAAGCACATATCGATAAAGATATATCGAAAACAATTTTTATGGTTCTTGAACTGTTTTATCGTCAGAATTAAATGTTTAAATGGCATAGATCATTAAAAAATTATTAACCTAGCGATATTTTGTCTACGGGTTTATTTATTAAAAGGAAATAGTCAAAGTGGCCGACTACTGGAGGATGGCCCACTACTGGGGTCACTACCCTATATTGCGTTAAGTAATTAGAAGGCTTTGTCGACGATATTTTTTTACATCAGTTCGAATGTTGAGTGGGTGGTTGCATCATAGAACACTGTAAAAAGTCGTTCGTAGATTTACAACGGCAATTGTAAATCTATTACTAGTCTGAGAGTAGTAAAAAAATAACGCCACTGTAAAAACCCTACATTGAATGTAGTAGGTTTACAACGCCGTTGTAAATTCACAAACAAAATTGTAAATTTACTAGTCTGAGAGTTGGAAAAAAATAATTCTGCTCTGAGTGTAGTAATTTTACAGTCATTGTAAAGTTACAGAAACTTGTAAATTTACAAGAATCTAGTAAAAGTTCTAAAATCTAGTAAATGTACTACATTCAGAGTAGTATTAGGTAAAAATGTAAGACGAATGCAAAAATCCAGTTTTACTCAAAATTTGGATACTTTTTGGCTAATACAATAAGGGATAATCCCGAAAATATTTATACAGTCACTTGAGAGAGAAAGGTATAGCCAATAAAGCGTCTCATTTCAGCGCAAACATCACGGCTTACACCATCGCACGTAAATTTACAATGTCGCTTGTAAATTTATAGTTTTCTAGCAAAAACACTACACTCAGACTAGGACTTTTTATTTCCAACTCTCAGAGTAGTAAATCTACAAGAGGATTTTTTACAATGAAGGAACACTTCACGAATTTCATATTTCTAGGTTGAGGAAAATCGACCGGGCGTTGATGAGCCAGTCGGTCAGGATATTTATCTTTATGTATCGAGAGTTTCATGAAATATGAAATTTAGAGCTTTGACTAAAAAAGAGAGTGTTAGACCTTCGGAAAACGAATTTTGCTGAAACTTTGAAAATAGTTTATTGGTACGTCAAAATGAAACCCAGCACCCGTAGATTGATCTAATAGGTTCTAGAAGCGGAGATACAGCACAAAACGTTAGCAAAATATGCTGTATCTTCTATACAGAGGCGTATTTGATAATCTATGAATACTGGGCTTCATTCTTTTAGGTACCAGAAAACGGTCCCTGAAGTTAGTAGTATTGAACGTAACGCAATTTTCAGATTATATGACAAGAAAGTCATATATAGTTTTATGAAATAATTATAAATAACTAAGTACTATTTTCTTCAAAAGCTGACAAATCCAACAATAAAACGTGTTTTTCTCTTATCTTTAAAAATAAAATTATTCTTTTTCTAGTGAAACCCAAAATTCAAGGCATTACTCTTTTACGGAACGAGATTTTCACTTGACAAAATTTAGCATGAATATGATCCACTTGCTGTTTTTTTTTAATTCTCTGTCGTATTGCCTTATATGTATATTTTCAACTGAAACACATTTTTTGATAGTTATTTTGCTATATTTTTCAAACAAAAGATAAGGCTTTAGTTTATTACGCTTATTATCGAGACAAATCTAATATGTGGGATAAACCACACTCAGAACCATAAAGTATTTCAAGATCCTTGATTTCTTTAGCCCGAATCATTTTTTGTTCCATGTATCGAAGTTTAATATATTTTCCGTTTTTAATAAATAACTTTTACTTGTTTGTTTTTAGGACGATGATCAATGGATCGATGTTCAGCACAGTAGTGACGAAGGTGGCGCAGGCGAATGGGTAACTGACGACGAAGAAAACGAGGAAGACGGAAGCGATGATGACGAAGAGGGAGATGAGGATGAAGAAGAAGAAGAAGGTGACGAGTCTGGTAGCGAAGAGGAAGATGAGGAAGAGAACGAGAATGCCGAAGAAGAAGACGAAAAGAAAGAAAAAGTCGACGTAGATGATAAAAAAGAGAAGACGAAAGTAAAGAAGATAAAGAACAGTAAAGCTGAAGCTAAAAATAGCAAAGACGAGGATTCGCACAACACTTCTGGTAACACACCAACGGTCAATGTCAATAAACTACAGAAAAAGTCCAAACGATCGAAGTTGGAGAGGAAAAAGAGGAAACTGCAAGAAAAGTTGAAGCTGCAGGAGAAGCTCAAAGCGCAGAAGAAGGTGGAGTACACGGCGGAGAAGAAAGCGAAAGCCTCCCAGGTGTCTGTCGCGCGTCTGCTCACGGACGAGGATTTCAAGAGGATCGACATGACACTGGTCAAACAACAAGTCACACACGCGAAACGAGGCGTTAAGAGGCCGGTCGAGGAGGAGAAGGGCAAAGGCGAATTGGTTAGACTGACTGACATCGAGAATATTTACAAGAAGCGCAAGCACGACAAGCAAACTCGGCTTGAAAGCGTTCAGGTAATCAATTACTCTATTCAATTCGCAAAATAAATGAGCTAAACTATAAATCAAAATAAGAGGAACAGTAAATCAAATTAAGCTAAATCGCGAATCAATAAGTATAAGTCGAATTAAGTTGAATTATGAATAAGAACAAGTTAAAATATGAATCAAAATATAAATTAAATTATGAATCAAAATATAAGTTAAATTATGAATGAAAGTATAAGTTAAGTTATGAATCAAAATATAAGTTAAATTATGAATCAGAATATAAATTAAATTATGAATCAGAATAAGTTAAATTATGAATGCAATTGTATGTGTATTACAGAAAGGACAAGAGGACAGAGAAAAGTTCGGATACAAGGACGGCCGCCAGAACCCTCTGTGCAGTAAAACGAATCGCGAGAGGAACAAGAAGAAGAACTTCCAGATGATCAAGCACAAAGTCAGGGGCAAGATAAAGCGCTCTTTCAAAGACAAACAGATAGCGCTAAGGAATCATTTAGTTAAGATTAAACGAATGAAGTAGAATTATTTTATAGTGGAGTTTTATCGGTACAATATTTATTGTATTATACACATGTTAACGTTAATGTTAAATGGCTATTTTTTAAAATTAAAAAATACTTTATAAGGAAAGTTTATCTATAAAATATTTTGAAGTTTCCTTTTATAAAATGACCTTAACTTACACCAGTAAGCGCGTTTAAACAATCCTCTGCAGACAGGTAATTTATCGCAAATAAACTGTAATAACAGGAAATATAAACAAAACTAAAATGTTAAAAACGTCGGTATTGATTTTTCGATAAATATAAAATACTTGTTTATTAATTTTTGAAATATTGTTAATAATTTTTCAGTTATATTTTTGAGCATCAAAAATTAGTTTTGATTTCTATCTATCCTTTATGAATCTAAAAAAAACTTTTTTGAAGAATACAAAATAGTGTATTGTGCCTTGTATATTGACCTTGTACTGCAATCTCCACACTCGGTCTAAAAAAGCCCACTTTGCTCTTGGTGCACACCAGATATTTTGTAACGCATGTATTGATTTTTGCGTTTTTCTGGTATATTAAGCGAGGCTAAATATATATATATATATATATATATATATATATATATATATATATATATATATATATATATATATATATATATATATATATATATATATATATATATATATATATATATATATATATATATATATATATATATATATATATATATATATATATATATATATATATATATATATATATATATATATATATATATATATATATATATATATATATATATATAATAGCAATTTTCCGAAAAATTTTAGCGGGCGCAAAAGTTACTTTTGTGCCCGCTTATTACTTTTGCGCCCGCTTATGCGTATTAACGTCCGCCGGTCTGAGAAATGGTCATTTAGGCCCGCTTAGTAGGTACAGAAAAACGCGATAATCGTGCTTATGTTACAAAAAAATTTGTATAAAGCGCATTTTTTCACTAAAAGAAAATGTGATGTCTAAAAGGCGCCACCGCACGTGCTAGCGGCTAAATGTTATTACTTATTGGATTAAATCTTCATGCTCAAAAAAAAACCTGTCAACAGCAACAACCTCAACTTCTAGTTAGAATGTCAATTTGTTACAACAAAGAATGAAGCAAAAAAAATTGGAGCAGCATCTTTCACCCTTCAATAACGCAAAATGATTTCATCATATAACAATAACACTAAAATCTTTATACGAAATCCATGAATTTCTTCAACAAATACCTATCTTAATCCTACTCACCCGAAAAACCTGAAACAAGTAAACAGCCGCATAAAACCCAAAAGAAAACGTGAAAAAACAATGTACCTACACACCGGCAAAAACCCCGCGCCGCTGACGTAACTCTGACCGTCAACTATATTTCACTCTCCTCTCGCGGCATCGTGCCATGCGCGCTTTCTCTCTCTCCCACAAATCGCTCGACTACGGGGGCGTCACTCTTCCATGGCGGCGCTCTGCGCATGTGTGCGTCAACATCCGTGAGTACACATTCTCTCTCTCTCTCTCTCTGCACGCCGCAGCGGCAGCGGAGCGACCGCCGATCATTCGGTGCATCCAGTTGATTCAGCGAAAGCCTAGCGGACGGACTGCCCGAAGTGCGCAAAGTGTCTACTGCTCCTGCCTCGAGAACACACGCTGCTCGACCCCTAGCTACCTCGTGCACACCTGTCACCCTTGCCGTCTCGCGATGCACGACGACCGATCCTCCCGACTCTAACGCGCGAGAAAGATTCTTACGCTCAGCGGCCATGGACGACGATAACAGTGATATCTCGTACTCGTGGCTCCGCTTTGTTGTGACGTGCATACGTGTATGAAATTTCGTTTCGCGCACACGTGTTTGCCTTCGCTTCTCTCGCTCGGCTCGAGCAGCCGCCGATGCATATGCCGCGTGTCCCTCGTTCCGCGAGGAGTTTGTGAATTGTGAGGAGCTGTTCGCGGTACTCGTCGTGCCCCCTGGAGGATTCGCAACCCGCGGAGATGCTGATCAACGAGGACCCGGAGTGGACCGCCGCGACGGCCGGCTTCGACGACGACGAGTTCAGGATGTTTCCGGAGCTCGGAGGCCTAGGTGTGTATTACAGGAGTTACGTGCGTGAGTTACACCGCGGCCTTGAGCAAATATCTACGTGACTTAAAAAAATTCGAAGATGAAATTTTGGGTGGTTGTGTCTGCTTTTTATCGTGTCTTTAATAATGAAATAGAAAATGAGGTAGAAGTGTAATGTTTTGTGTGAGAACGTGATATTTATACTTGAGCAAAAACGCCGTAAAGGTGCTTTCATAAGCGAGATAGACGTAACTTTTGTAGAATTACAGCCTTTTGCTTATCAAAAAGCAAGGATTTTGTAAGCGACTTTTGAATTTATTTTCTATTAGAATAATAGCAATTTAATCGAATAAAATTTGGTTTTAACCTTATAGAATTATTGCCTATTAAATTACGTGTTTTTAAGTATTAAAATTAATAAAACTATTCATTTTTATTGTATACTACGGCCTTCTTGTTCGTGGTTTCGCTCTAATGCCAATACGAAAAAGCTGCAACAAACATTTTTATATGATAGCTTGATTTTCTTGGTGTTTTATGCTTTTCATCGTGTAGAAAATAAAAAAAACTATAAGCAAAATTAACTTATTCTGGTAAAATATATTATTTTGTTATAAAACGGCAAGCTATCAAACTTCACATCCAAATTGCGCCGAATGTGACTAGAAGTTACGGAGGTTTTTGCTTAAGGTGGCAGTAATACACTTGTTTATCCAGTTTGCGAACGCGCTGGTATTTTCACTCCTTTTCTAGTAAAAAAGAGGCGATACATCTTTTTTTGAATGGTATTGTCATTCTGTTTGAGCGAACGATCAGTTAGTTATGAGTGAATTTTTCACTCGAAGAGAAAGAGTGCAACTTTGATACGACACTTCTAATTTGCGGCTCGGGAGTGAATTCAATCACTAAATTACGAGTGAAATTTTTTCTTGCAAAAGTCTTGTTACAGAGACGAGCCCAGGCTTTTGGAAAAATAATGCTAAGCAAAAGCATAGCAGTATGTCATTTCTGCCGTAACCTAAATCTTTGTCTCTTTTTTACGAGTGTAGTGAGTGTCCCAATTACTTGTATGTAAAAATAAGTTTTTGTAACATAATTTAATAAAAGTCTGATATATAGTTTGGCTTATAGTCTGGGATTGTCTCCGTAGAAGACTTTTGTCAGACTTGTCCCAGACTTATTTTTTACACGAGCAATTTCGCTATTTACGTGAAAGATTCACTCGGCATTTATTCATTACTCACTCAAATAAACGTATTCTAAGTTACAAAATGAATTAACTAGAAAAGAACATTGAATGTTTTGCTTACTCGGTGGAGACAAGTTTACTTTACAATGAGAAAAAAGAATTGTAGATTTTGTAATTTTAGAGAAAAGAGTAACGATTTAGAGAAAATGACATTGTAATTTACGATCAAGATAGTCTTTTTTCCTTATAGGTCGTTATCTCTGGTTACACGTGTATATAGGGTTCGAAATTGAAAAAAACTCAATGCAGCGTTTATTTCGCCGTGGGTCTCTTTTAAGCATATGAATATGCGATGATTCAAGTGTCTACCATTTTTGCAAAGCTTCGACATTCTTTTTCACTTTTTAACAATTATTCAAGTTTATCATTTTATTTCAAAACGTGCGTAGCACTTTTTTCCTAGCGATTTATTGATTTGTTTGAATAATTGATGGAGTAGATGAGCAGGGTGAGTGCTGAATATCGATTGACGTTCGAGTAAATACAACCTTTTTATGTATTTCCTTATACTTAGACTAGTTATTTTCAATGACAAAAAGAAAGCAGTCTTTTACCAAACTCAACCCTATTACTCACAAACTAAAGTACAAGTCTTGCAACTTTAATTTTAACGTTCTATTTTCTACATCAGAGCAAATAAATCCTCGAATAAATCATATGAAAACACGCAGCCACGACAAGCATAAATGCCCTAAAGAAAATTTGCGCTTTACACACAGCTACATTTACCCCTAACACTAAAATTTTCACGCGTTATCGCAAGCTTCCCGTCTAATCAACACCGCGGACATAACAGACACATTTATTTGTTTACGCAACGACTCTCAAATCTCACTTTTATCCCTCCGCATTGAATAATCTTTAACCCACGTATCGCCCTGTATCTCGCCCGACTCGCCGCCTCGATGCATCCCATTCTCTAACCTACTATTCGCGAGCGTGTATTATATATTATAGCCCTGCGCTATACACACGCTCATTGTATTTTCATGCTGGTATAGGCCTCTATAAAGCTCTCTTCTCGATCGCTATCGTTTCGCGCGGCGGGGGCGCGCAACACCGTTCGATCGACCTTTCTCTCGTTTAGCACACATCGCGGCGGAGAGGAGCGTTGTGGGTATAATATAGAAGGAAAAATAAATTGATAAATGTATGTGCTCTTTGGTGGAAGTGTGGATCGCGCGGCGGACGGTGAGCTATAGGTGGTATTTTTAGCGGCGCTGCGATAGATAACGATTGCGACGATCTCGTCGAAGTGCTTTGAGGACGGTGGGCGTGACTTTAAGTTACGAGAAATCTAAATTTTTGTCAGTGTTTTTTAAATAATAATGGGTATTGTAAAGTAATGAGAGAGATTTTTATGGTGAATTTTCAAATGCATTGAAAAGCTTCATTATAATAATGATTTTCATGAAAAATCGTGTTTTCGTGTACTCACGATAAGATTAGGATTCATCGTTAACGTATTTTATTTCAGCAAGACTAATTTTACTCAGTATAATGTATGGTTCTTAAATGAATGTTGGGATTTACGGCATAGCGCGTTTCTTACACATAAGAATTGTACACGTAATTATTGTACACGTAATTATTGTACACAATTTAGCATTGGTTAAATTATATATAGATATATTTGACCAATGCTAAATTGTGCACAATAATTACGTGTACAATTCTTATGTGTAAGAAACGCACTATGCCGGATTTACAAGTATTATTTTATTTCCCAAACTAGAAAAAGTAATCTGAAGACCTAAAAAATCACAAATTAAATTTGCATATAATATATTTATTAAAATTATCACTGTACATTGTAATATATAAAAACTATTATAATGTCGATTCTATACCATAAAACTTACATTCTTTTTGGTTAAGGTTCCATTCAATATAAGTATTTAGAAATTTTTTTTGCTAAAAATGCGGTTCAATGCCCTTAATCTTAATCTACCGATTAGACGAATACACAAACATAAAAAGGTTTTCAAATGCGTACACGAACCCGATGTAACAAAGGTGCGACTGTAACGGCGAAGCGTGACTCAAAACGCCGGGTTCCGGCTTTCCTTCGCCGTGGCGGTGCGACTCGAGCACGTGGTCGCGCGGCTGCTCCGCGGCTGTTCGCGCGCTAGGCGTTAAGTTCAATGGATTAAGCCAATCCCACCAATTTGTTATTCTCGCCGATTTGTATTTATCGCTCGATTTCCATTGCCGTACTTATCTCGAACGGAATTGTACGCGCTTATATTCGAAATCGTTATAGAAATGCTCGTAACAGGTGTCTGTGTTCATTCAAGAAGGCGAAGCTGTTATAACTCAAGTGTCATTGTTAAACTTATTGTAGAATGTTTGCTCAGGCTAATTATAGCGTGTTTCTTGGGGGACCTGTTCGTTCGAACGCCATTTCAAGTTCAGTTCTCCAGACAATAATATTTTTCGAAGGTAGTTGAGAATGAATTTTTTGGCTACCGCTCGAGGGCGACACAAAGATGCAGCGGAGTCCACGCGTGTACGTTTTGGCAAGCTTTCAAGCGGAAACTGCGCGTCTTTCGAATACGACTAAATCGAGCTAATCATTTGTCGGTCAACCTTTGTTCCGAAAGACGGTGCAGCTCATCAAATTTTCCGAACAGTGCCATATGCGCGAATTGCGCAGGAGAACGAGAACGAGGAACGTTTTTCTTAAAATAGCAGCGTCCGAATTTTGTTATTTTTCTCTTTTTTTTAATTACCATCGTGTTTTCGTGTAGAAAAAATTTGATATAAGAGAAGGTTACTTGTAATAAATTTGCTTGAACTTAAATGGCGATAAAATTCTATTACATAATTTGCTTGAATATTAAAGGAAGGCGTCACTTTCGGTGGGGCCTGAAAAAAATCGAGAGTCCTTCAGCGGACGCGCAAGGTGCTTCATTAAATTCTCCAAACGCGTAACACACCGAGCGCCTTTTGGAATATCTAATGCCTACACCGTCAAAATTTCATTTCATAACGATATTGTTGCTTTGCAGTGCGATTTTAAAATTTTCAACCCGTAAGTACCTCAAAAGTATAATTAAACACCTGTCAAAAGTGTATAAAATGAAGATGAAACTGTATTATTTCATCGTAAAACAACATGAAACATTTGAACCAAAAGTGAGAACGACTCCCGATCAAGGCTAAAATTTTTCGTCAAATCCGATATATAATGTATAAATTGCCCTCCCCCCCTGGAACCGGTTATTCTTGTCAGCGAGCGACTGCCGCAGGTTCACGCATTTGAACATCATTTTTACTTCGCCAAAAGCAAGTTCGGACTCTCTTGGAAATATAAAAAAATTTTACATAAAACTCTTCTTAATTTAAAATAAATTAAATATCCCATTCCTTAATTGTAAGCTCCTTCCTTCGTATATATATATATATATATATATATATATATATATATATAGTGCATGCAGGTACGAGAGATACATTTAAGGATGCTGCGACCACATACCAAAAGCGGAGAAGGGAGCAAAAATGAAGGGAGGGACAGGCCTCGACCGGACGAGAGACTCGTGTTATAAGTAAAACATTCCCCAAACGTATTTTCCGACCGGTTCTTCATCGGCGAGCCGAGCGACTTCTCTATACTACTTGAAGGGGCATTTCTTTCTCTCCCCACCAGAGCTCGAACTTATATACCTACATTGGCCTAGCAGGCAGCGTCTTCGCGTCCCTTTTTTCTTTCACGCTGCACCGTCGTATCTCGTAAATCGACGATTTACTCTCTCTTTCCTTTTGTGCTTTCCTTGGGGGCTTTTGGCTTTTTCTCACGGCACTTGCCGCGCCGATCTGACTTCAGGTGGGACTGTATGATGAATTTTTTGTATTGACTTTTTTTTATCGATTGGGGCGTTTTACGAATAATTTTTTTTTTATGATCGTTTAAATAATTGTATTTTTTTAATTACGAGTTGATTAGCGTTAACTTTATAAGTAGCCAAGGAAGTTATTTGATCGAGTATATGGAAAATCTTTTGATATAGTTATAAAGTTAAAAGGGTCTCCCAGTGTATCAAATAGTTGATTAAAGAATAAACCAGATCTAAATATGATTTATAGAGGTGGCCCTTAAAAACGACCATACATTGTCTGTTCCTTAAATTAATTAAATTTTAGTAATTAACCTAATAATAAGTCAGTTTCAATTTAAAAATAAATTTTGTTTGTCGTATTTTTAAGGGAAAATTTGCAGCACATATTCTAATGTTTTGTAACAGACAGATTGTCTGAATGGAAATAATGTTCTATTTCCGTTGATGGTATCATTATTTTTGGTGCATACAATAAACTGTATTCATGACAGTACATTTGATTAAATATTGAATATACTACGTTTCTAAAACTACTTTTGATATTATTGTTGTATGATTTAAATACAAAAAGATGTATTATAATGAGGTCGAAATAAAAAGTTAAGCCATATCTCTCATGCACGAATTTCGGATGTGTAGTACAAACAGAAGGTTAGAAATGCAGGTAGTAGGACCGTTTATATGGTGTTGATTTATGCTTTATCAGAATTCTTACGAAATATCAAGTATAACAGCTTTCTGGTGTCTTCCTTTTGTTATAAAATATGGAGCAATCTACTTTTCAATGTGTTTGAATTCATCGGAACAGACATAAAGAACTTTCGCGACTAAAATCGCAAACGAGCAGACGGAGGATGTAAACATTATCACCGGCACCAGATAATCGATTTTGTTATCTTATTTTCCGCGCTGTATTATATATATATACTTATCATCGGAGTTCATTGTGTTCCTGTTCTTATTCTAAAATTTCTATCGTAATATATGGGTGATTCTGAGCGTAGCATGCGATTTGATGTCCCAAGCAAAATATAACAAAATAAAAAATTTAATTCTTATTCAAGTTGTAGAAAGTTGTACATTTAATTATTTTGAAAAACAGGTCTTTTTTAGATTTAATATTTTGGCTTTTTTTTTCAAAAATTACATTGGAAGGGTCTAAAAGTGCAAGTTTTGCTTGTCTCCGGTATAGTTTGCACATCAAAAATTAAAGTTATTTTATTATTAAGTAACGTTATTTAACATTGACAGTTTCTTGTGGAATATTAATTGTTTCCAAACATGTGATTAATTACAGCAAACGAATTATTAACTATACTTTTTTCGTAAACTATTTCTTGTCTCCCGACTATTTGTCATCTAACTGGCCTTACTGAAAAATTGTTATTAAAACTTATTAATTCAAATACAATCTTATATCAAATACGAGGGATTTAGTCAGTTAATATTAGTTTTTAGCTAAAACGTGCATCAGCTACTCCGAAGTTCATAAATTCACTTTTAAACACATATTATCGCTTACAAGTTCACGGGGCATCAAATGAGCGGCATCTGCCTGGCAAGTAAAATCTCGATATTTCTTAAACCATGTTTGTTTAAATTTATAAACGATATTTGGTCGATTAAAGAATATCATTTAAGCATTTAATTTATATTATTCAGGAAGAAAAATTACCCAATCAAAATATGTATTTACAAGAAATAAACGATTTTAGGCAGCGTCATTTGTCTACCAAAACGTCATCTGCCTGGCACAAAAGAGATCGTAATTATTTTCAAAACACTAATAATTAAATGTTAGTATACTTAACTTAACTGTATACTTAACTATACATGACTAAAAAATCAATGTTAATTTATATTATTTTGTATTTTATTAATAATATCACACTTGTTTAGTCCAAGCATAAGATGTATTACGATCTTTTCCACAACGGACGGTTCAACATCTAATCTCTTAAAAATGTATATAATCTCATATATACTTTTATCAAATCGAAGTAAGTCCGATCGCCTTACTAAATATTAATAAAAAACGCATAAAATATACAAATTATTTCTGGCCCGATGTTCTTATTGACTCAGTACCTACATTGTGTAGATAAGAAAAGTAGACTGTTTCGTAAGAGACTGTTAAAATTTTTTGAAAATGTTAAGTTAAATTATACGCTATGCTCAGAGTCACCGATATATATTTATGTTCAAAAATCGTTTTTTTTTTCTGAAAGGCATACGAAATCTGATTTAAATTTGAAAGTATAGTGAAAACAGAAAAAATTAATGAATCACTATGTTTTTTGATAGCATAAAATGTACCGTTTCCTCGACATTAGTCATAAAACCGCTGACCAATTCATATGCGTTATACCCTAAATCTATACTAATAACTGCAATTTATACATAACATTTTTTTTACAAAATCTATTTTTGCAAAATTTATTACTGTCCTGGGATAAAATTTAGGAATCAGAAAGTATCTGTTATACATATATTAACTTTTTTGAATATTCGAGAAGCGATTGATCGGCGGAAGGAACCACGTGTTCTAAACGCGCATTTCTACAACACACGTCAATCGGAAAAAGCTAATGTGTATAGTTTCATTACACATGAGCCACATAAAAGCACAAGTGCGATCGTTTTTTCCGTATTGCGCAATGCTCGGGCATATGCGTTATTATTTAGGATACACGTGTAGGTACATTGAAACTCTATGTTGTTAAAGACACTCAAGGTGAATCCGTTTTTTTTTCAAAAAGAACGAAATAAACGATCGAGCCTACATGCACGCAGATAATGCATTCGTACAATAGAATAGATATTTTTAGATATATTTTATGTAATGGATATGGCTACACAAGATTCGTAAGTTTTTCATATTCAATATTTTGAAAATAAAAGAATAGATATTATGGATTCAGCATAGCTTTATGTAATAAAAACATGTCATTAAAACACGTTTAGAATATTATCGTGTAACGTAAGGTTTCTAACGCATGGTTCATACAAAATCCAGACGGTAGACGTCGTAAAAACACCCTTCAAAGAACAAACGCTAATGGCTTGTGCATACAATCTACTGCTTGCTCTCTCAACTTTCGCTTCAAAATTTTTAACGGGCTAATAATATTTTTCGTACACACTTTCGTTCGTTCGAACAAAAAGACTATTACATATTATGCACACTGTAAACGTGTTTCTTTTAGCATAACAATCACTGCGCGAAATTACAAATTTACAATTTTACATATTTACAAACAATTACATGTAATCTTATCCTCGCAAATAAATACAATATGCATTCATCGTTATCATCTCCGCCTGAAACATCAGCATTCGAGCCTCCTCCAAAAAGTTTCCTATTCTGTGTAAAAAAATTAGTCTGGCTCAATAAGTCTCAATAAGTAACCTAAATTTTTGTCTCTTTTTTACAAATATTCATATTTTAAACAAGATTGCAATATGTAAAAAAACTTTTCTCCTATTTTATCGAAAAGTACGTATTTTCACTATTCTAGTCGATACTAATAATTAATGTACTACTCTAATTATTTACTTGTGAAAAATGAGTTTTCTTGGCATAATTCAAAAAAAAGTCTGGCTTAGGCCAAGTCTACCAGACTTTTGCAAGACTTTCGCCAGACTTGTTAAGCCAGATTAATCCCAGACTAGTGCCAGACTAATTTTTTCATACGGGATACCATACTTCGCTCTAGGAAGCAAATAACCAGCCTCCTCACGTACATAGCAGTACGCTCGGTTAGCAACGCTCGAGGGATTTGAATCGCCACCCACCCTATACACACCCATCCATCCATCCATCCTTCCTTCCTACAGTTATGTATATGATGAATGGTACAATCTTTCTCGTCGTCGTCGTTGTCGTTGCGCACACCTTGTCGCTTCCGTGCTCTTATACTCTGCGCTTGCTGCTTCTTTCGTCTGTGCACAGGCGGGCTGTTATGTCGTTGGAGCAGGCCGAGCGTGACGTGACACGGGCGCTTCTTTCCTCGCAAGCCTGTGTTCTTCGATGGCTTATTGCGTCGGGTTGTATGTACTTAGGTAGCTGAGGAGAATAGAGGCTTTGGTAATTCGGAGGATGAATCTGTTGTGCGCAGTTTGACTCGAGTTTGAATGCTCTTTTTCGCTGTGTAATAGTTTTTTTTTGTATATTATCGGCAACAGGATGCATCGTTGGATCATCAGAAGCAGTTGCATTGGTCTTTTTTAGAATGCACGGAAAGAATTTTCTGATATAAGTTATGCCGGGAAAATTATTGTAAACTTGGGATGTCCTGACTTCGTGGTACAAATTATTCGGATATAGGTTGGTACGGTGAAAAATTGGGGTCATTTTTACTGTGTATCAGGATGATTTTGACCGCGATGTCTGAATGTTCCGTTAGCCATGATTTTCACGGTGAATTTTATTAGAAAAATCTTTTCTTATACACAAAAAAGAATAGTACCTACAGCTTTATCTAATTCTGTACTAGTTTATTTTCTTTACATCGATATAAGATTATAATTTATTATTGCTGATTGTATTCATTGCAGGCATACTCATTTCGTAAAAATGCTTTAAGAATATTTATAGCAAAAACCACCATAATATTCATAGTAAAACCAAATATTTATTTATCAATTTTGACTATAAATATATGGTAATTTTTATAGCGCATCAAGTGCCATACCCCTTATGTATGTACAAACAAGAACAGAAAATTTTTCAATGTAATTTCTCTCAATGTACATTCGACGGATATATATTCTGATCAAATGTTTTGAAATAGCGCCATCTTATAAAGCATTTTAAAAACGTTCTATCAGAATATATCCACGTATAGTGTACATACACATTTAAATTTATAATCCCGTATTTTTCCACGCAGGGCAAAGATAAAACATCCAGGAAGTCTTTATGCATCTAACGGCTTTCTAAGCGCAAAAAAACATATAAAGTCATACACAAAGCGCAAAATAAGCTCATAAAACATATTCGCCGTAAATTTTCATACTACTCTTTCAATCTCAAATGCATCGTCATGTAATAACAAGTATATACCCACATAGAATCCCTCAATTCAAACCCAAAGTCCCAACGAAACCCACAATTAATACGTATACTTATATTTCCATCGCGTTCGCCGGAAGCAGCCTGCATCATTTTTCCCGCAACTCTACAACACGCTGACGCGACACTCCGTTTTTTCCCCGCTTTCATACTCGCGACTTCCGATTACTCTCCTGTAGCTCTCGCACTTGCACGCGCTGTATATACAGTCGGCGTGACGTCCCGCAGCGCGGCGCGAGTTTCTCCTTTTTCCAATCGCTCGAAAAGCAACAAAAAAAAAAAGAAGTTGCCGCACGAGCCAAGCATGCGACGACGCTGAAAATTCGATCGACCCTCGTGCGCTTTAGCCGCCTTTGGTACACGTCGCGTACGAAGAGTTTTATCTCGCAGTAGGGGAAACCCTAAAGAGAGCGAATCGATAAGCAGCGGGCCGATTGGTTCTATGGACCGACGTGCTTTTCGTCGCTGCTGTGCGGCAGATGCTGGCTTTTTTTTCTCCGTGCGGGGACGTTGTAGTTGCGAGGTGTAGCGACGATGTGGGCAGTGGGATGTGATGAGTTTAATGCGCGTATGGGGAATTTCGAAGAGTAGTATAAGTGATCTGTTTTGAGTCGTATTGAAAATTATATGTATTATATGTATTATCAGCTGCTTGGGAATTTTCTGCTTACAGTCTCGTGTAAGAGTGTATTCCCATTGATGCTTTCAGGAAATACAAATTCTAAATGAATCGAGTTCTAATACTTTTATAAAATACATTTTTTGCGACACTTTATTATTTTGCGTTAAATATCTATTGATTGGCTTGTGTAAATGAAAATTAAAAATGTTGACGCTTCTTTAATCAGTTTTTATCAAATATTATAGGCATATGTAGATATAAATGCTGCTCACACTAATAATTATTATCGTTATCTTATTTAATTGTGCTCACTAAATAAACCTTGACACAATATACTTTTGATTAAGGATGTACTTTTATTACTACCTGAGTTCAATTTTATTTATTACACTTCTAAGACTTAAATATAAACTTTTTAATAAAATATATTAATTTTTTTACAATAGAATAAAGCTTAGATACCGCTAAAACTACGATGACCCAAATACAAAATGATAATTTTTTAATTATAACTAGGTACAATTACTACTGTATTTCACACTAAATACTATTTGAATAGTCAGAAACTTTGCAAAATGTTTTTTTTATCATATCGCATTGCCAGCACAAAACTGTAACAAACTACAAATTCTACGTTTTTTTAAAACCAAACTCTTAAGCATACGTTTTTCATGAAATAAAAATTTCTAATTTGAGTTTTATTAATACGTAATTTCCATAGTGTATAAAGGTCTCTTATTTTAGTATAATTTTGTCTACAAAAATCAAGCTTAAAGGATGTTGAACTATCATAGTTGTCAAAATATCCATTAAGTTTCTATAGTTACAATATAAACATCATTAAAAGAAATAAAAGGCTTCGAAACTTGCACACAATTCTCGCCATCATCTAGTCCTAATCAAACAACACTCGATTTTCCACTACCAATTTTACACCCAAATAAATTCCTCACAACTCCCATACAACTTACCATTCCGCAACCCCTTTCCGCTTTTCAATCGTACTATACCTTCTACGCGCGGCCTCCCCGAACTTCGATCCCAATCCCCTCTACATTATCGCTGTAAAATTTATCTCGCCCAACCGATCGTCCATGGGACACCGAAGGAAAGGCAGAGTTACGCCTATAAGCGCGCGTTATCGCTAGGAAAAAACTACGCCGCCCGTCCTAATGGCAATGCTGTGACACTCCTGTGGGCATCGATAATGCGCCTGTGCTTTCCCGGAAACGCACGGCTCTCCCATGCGGGCCACGGCACGTTATGTACTGGAGCTCGTGCGTGTATGGGTCGTTTGTTCGCTCGTGGGCGTATAATTGCTATAGAGTGCCGTGAGCATATATTGGCGAGCAAACGATTTTCTAATGTGCTGTTGGACGTGATGCAGTTCTGGACTTTGGGAGAGAACGTTGGAGAGATACTTATGAGGGTGATTTACGAAGATGTTTCGGCGTTTTGTGATGATGAAATAAACAATAATTATTTAATTTTTTATATATATATACGTATCTTTCGTTTTGTTTTTTGTGTGGCCCACATTTGGTTTTTGCCATGGGAACGTGGCAAATTAATTTATAAATTATTTAAACGTTAAATATATGTAAGCACCATGGTTGTCCAATACTTAAAACCAATTATTTTTCATACCTGTGGCTTCTTGGCACATAAGCTTCGAGAGATTTTTGGTCCTTGTACATAGTATATTTTTATATGAAAATGCGAAAGATCAGGAAAGTGTAAAAATAAGTGACCATATCTGCTATGTACACATTTTGTTAACAATAGGTTTAAATGGAAAATAAAAACTTTAAACCTTAATATCTCCAAAATATAAAAAGTTGACTTATTTGGTTAAGTCGGGAAGCCACAGATATCTGATATGAAAAGCTGCGTAAATACTTTTGAATGTGATCAATACGTTGAAATAACTTGTATTCACTTGCATCAACGCATTTCTGAGTTGGATTTTATTATAAAATAATGCAAGTTTTCGCCATTCTTTTATAACTGCAAATGTTTTGTGCTTTTTTTGTAAACCCCGTGTCATTCAGTATTTCAGTATTCATACATCTCTGACCAGCTGCAGTTTTGAAAAGGTTTCACACATGCATATTGTAACCCAAGTGGAGTTAATTGATATAATCAAGGGCAAAGGGGGATCATAACTAGTGTCATAATTGTACAATAAAAAAATACTATGTTGACTACCTACAAAACGCAACTTTTGTGAAAATTACTCATGCGAATAGTCTGCGACATAATTTTTTAATTTTATATGTATGGAATGAATCATTATTATTATCTACAGAAGGTACATCAAATATTATGTTTATATTTAAGTTAAGAATATATAAAATACTGAGTCACTTTTTTTATAATCAGCTTCAAAGTTTATTTCTTTGTTTTTCACAAAATTTTAGACGATAAGACATGTTATTTATTACTTTTTTCACATAAATTTTTTTTATCATTTTGTTTTCATAATAGAATCACTATAGATAGCATAAAACGTTGTACAAGACAAAATTACACAGGAGAAGTTAAATAAGCACTGATAAAAGGTACATTGAATTGAAGAAGAAAATCGAATTACAGTAATCTTGAACTTTGAATGAAGCTATTACCGTAACAGCTAAAGCGTAAGATTTTATCGCAGTTGTGTAACTGATGATAATTCCTATAGTGAAATGCTCTACGACGAGCGTAAAATATTTATAGGCCGGGCGGCAGTGGGAGCTGTGCACTCAATTATAAGCCCTCTTCCGTTTAGCCTATTATACACGAACAAGCGATCGATGAATATTTGATTGCGATTGTTCGGAACTAATTATTGCACCTTGTTTGTCTCACTGTTTACCAAAGCAGCGCGTTAAATCAGTGCTCGTTATAACTGTATATACAATTTCATGCATTTTAACCAAAATAATGAGCCGTAGAACATTTTCTTAAAGAATTTGACGAAATCCTTAGATAATAGTCAATTATTAATTGCTAATAATTATTTACTATAATATAATTTTACTTTGTACCCTATGTTAAGTCTTTGGATCAGTAACATTTAATAAAATAAATGAGTAAATGATTCCAGCTTCCAATCATTAACCTATTTATAAGATAGTTATAATATAAAAAAGCCATTTGCAATTTTTGCACGTAGAAGTCCTTATCTATTATGTGACTGCCCTTGGGATTTAGTATGGAAGGCGGTATTATTCGCGTATCGGAAAGAGCGTCGTGCTTTCTGGCTGATAAGCCGACAATATCGCAGTTCTGCAACTATGTAGCATATAAACTTTTCGCAAAGAGTCACGTAAATTTATGCACTGATTCTTTTTATATTATTTTTAAAAATTACGCCTTTAAAACGAAATGTTCTAGAATAGATTGCGCAATGCTAGCTTTTTGGAATTTCCATTTTCTCCTCCTCTTGATAGACATTCGGTTTATCTGCAGAGCATCCGTAAGGTAGTGGACCCTGTTCTCGATAGGTACCCAGTTGTCGATAACTCGAAGGAATAATACGATTTTAGATATATTTTGAGCAATTTTTCGGTACGAGAAAATTATTTCTATATTAAGAATATATCACTGAATAAATATTTTGAATTATAAAAACTCAGTTAGCGCTACTTGTTAAATAGAAATTCACACTTCTTGGCACTCTCAGATTTGATGAGTTTCTCGACGTTTCCTTAATCACGATCGTAACAAACAGTAAACTTTAAAGTGACATTTTTGTAATAAATAGAACGTTTTAAAAAACTATAAAGCCAAGATTAGCTTTAAATTCAACAAAATAAGCGTAATCAAAAAGTTAAATTTTGATTTATTTACTTATAACTATTTTAATTCATATATCGACAACTCCGTCTTAATTATGCGTACGTACCCAGTTGTCGATAGTCAGATAATATATACAAAATACAAATAAATTTTTCTTTAAATGTTATTTCAATGCTTAAAAGTACTTAAGCACTACTTTTAATTAATAATTATGTAATTATAATAATCAAAATGTGTATGTTATTCAATCAAGTTTTGACATAACCTAGAACCTAACCTGAATAATGGGCTTGTTGGTATATCGAGAACTGGGTCTTTTGCATCTATCGAGAATTGCTCCGACTCGTAAAATGGTTATCGACAACTGCTCCCTCGGATTATTTTTTGGTTTATTGAATTTAGAAGTAAACAATACGTTAAAATTTCGTCTTTTTCGAGTTATTTGCTAAATAAGTATATTAATTAATAGTTGAAAACAAAAAATTTCAATTTTTTTAAAATTAAAGCATTTTTTATAGCGAAATAAGTTGAGTCTGTTACTAAGCTATCGAGAACAGGGTCAACTACCTTATTGAGAATTTTTATTTTTGAACGGGACATTGATAAGTTTATCTTCTCCAATCATCCTATTACTCGTTTTTTCATAGATGATAAATGGAAACTATTACGATATGCAAATGATACACGAAGTCTGCGTTTAATACTCACTCTGTAATCAAAGTAATACGTTTGAAATTAAATTTAATTATCTAAATTGAAAGTTAGTCAAAATCCATAAAAAAATGTTATCATCAGGTTCCACAAAAGTTAAAACAACAGTAACTACAGCCAAAAAGAAACGCTTTCACGTCTCAACACAAACCATCAAGATTTACATAATAATTCTCTCAAAGCACAAAACCAATGTACATTTTCTAACTCTCAGCCAAACACCTCGACCAAGTCTCAATAACACGGCGGCGATAATTCACAGCTTGAACCGGCCGTGTCTCGTCGTCCAGCGAAAACCTGTACACCGAAAAAGAAGAATTCGCTGATACTGTCGAAATCCTCACACACCACCGTACCTGCGTATACGTATACTCGCGCGAAAAATCCTACGCGACAGGTCTTCTCTTGTACATACATATACTGTGCACAGTCGAAGGCCGACTTTTATGCTAATACACGCGATCGTCGCGACGGGCATTAGCTCATATCCTTCCTCACCTTCGGCTCATCCTCGCGATAAAGTAATACCAGCGTGCACGCTTGAATTGAAAGAGCGAATAGCGAACATTTCTATTTGATTCAAAGTACAAGAAACTTTCGTTCTCGTTTTCAATTCTTACTCTATTTGAGCGAATTATTAAATTTCGAGTGAATTTTTCATCTAATTCTTCTGTTGGTAAAGCCGAGGTATCTCGTTCAAAGTAAAGATAATTTTTTGTACATTTAGCGTCGCAAATTTAAATCTTTATACATCTTATGAACATCTGCGACCTATATCAAATTGTGTATATAGTTTTGCTTTAGGAGATTGCAGAAGTTTTGCAAAATATGCAAAAATTACATTATGCGCAAGAGGATTAAATAAAGATATAGAAATTGAACATTTTATTTAGTTGACTATCTCGAAGTTTCTGAAAATTATCTAAAAATGATGTAAAAAAAAGTTTTACCAAAAAAAAGATCAAGAATTGTATAAAAGATATAGTTAAATTTATCTTCTAAATTTTTTTTAATAATTTAATATTTTTTATTGAAACTTACTTTTACACGTTTTTTACTCTTTTACGTTGAAATAGTGAACTTTTTACTTATACAAGAAGAGTATCAGGAGTTTGGTTCACGGATCTTGCTGAAACTTTATTCAATGTTTTCCTGTACCTCAAAATGAAGACCTTGCATGGTTAGAAAGTCTAACGCCTTGACAATTATGAGATACAGATGGAAACGTTAACATTGCGAGTATATATATACATATGTTTTTTTTTAACATTGTGTATATGGGTAATAATAATGTATACAGCTGTCAGCTATATTTCATGATCGGGGCAGCGTTAGACGCTTGTACCATGCAAAGTCTTCATTGTGAGGTACAAGAAAACGTATCCCAAAGTTTCAGCAAGGTCCGTGACCGAAAGTCCTGATACTCTCCTTGTAAGTCAGAATAGTTGCTGAGTTATCGCTGGAAATTAGCCCCGCACAAAACGTTTCAGAAACGTTTCTGCAACGAGCTTTTTGAAACTATAAAACGTTGAAAATAAAGTTGCAAAACGTTTCAGAAACGTTTCTCCTACATTTTAAACCTCGTTCGATGAACGTATTCACAACGTATCATTTGGCAACGCTAGCGGACATTTCATCGTTTGAGAAATGTTCGGCAACTTTTTTTCCAATGTTGTTGAGTTTCGAAAAGCTCGTTGTAGAAACGTTTCTTAAACGTATTCTGATATTGGGGAGTGAATATTCATTGGTGTATTAATAAAATTCACTAATTGAAATAGTGAAAAATTCCATAAATTCCGCACAGTTACTCAGTTCCCACCGTGGAATTGGTGACTTTTCCGCACTATTCCAATTTTATAGCGTATACTTAACGGAAAGTTCTTCTGCTTTAAACAGTTTGAGCCTTTTTTAAATACGCATACTTAGTTTGATCAGCCTTATTGAAGAATCTCAAAAGAATTTTAACTTTTCGAGTCAGCCGAACTATCCGTCGAGTGCACATCATGACGCAATTAAAAAAAGACTTTGCGTACAGGCCCCTCTTCCAGATATCCCAACATAAAAAATACAAATATTCAGAACATCAATATTCAGGCGTACCTCCCCTCAAAGGATCATCTGACTCAAAACAGCGAACACTCATCACTCGTTCAATTATCCCACAATACCCCCACACCGTAAAACCCACGACCACGACACCAGAGCAGCATTTCAAAAAAACGCGCAGAACCACCTCTCTCTTTAACGAACAACAGCACACAACACATAACGCGCGCGCGCGCTCGCGAGAAAGAGAGAGAATTCATCCGCGTGCCGGCCGGCTTCCGCGCGCTCTAAAGTTCATTGACACGGAGAATCGTTCACCTCGCGGCCAAGCTCTCTGCCTGCATGCTCCTCCTGCTCCTCGTGGGATGTGCACGCGTGTATTCACGTATATACCTATACACGCGCGGAGTTGACGACGTTCTCTTTTGCCGGAGTCGGGAGCACGGGCAGATTTCCACTTTGGGATGCTGATGGAGGCGCCTGACTTTATATACGTCATTCTGTGCGTGGAGGCGAGAGTTCGGAGGAGGGTTTTTTTTTACGGGAGGTTGTGTTATAGAGAGAGGTTCGATGGTTAGGAGTCGTACACATGCGTGATTGAGCGATTTGGCGATGAGAGAGAGGGGGGGAGGTTCGTGGGGTCGATAGACCGAGAGATTGGCGGATGTCGATCGGTGGATGTAGATGAGATTGTGATAGTGATTTGATGGAAAAAAGTAGTTTAGACAGTAGGTGGTTTGCGGTGCTTTCTTTGAATTGTTGAGTAAAAGGCGATTGACTGTACATAGTTACTTAGCATAATTGATGTGGTATAATTTAGTCAAATGTAATATTTGACTGGATTGCTCAGTACTTAAATGCTTTTAGTATAAACAACTGTTTGTTATATGTAGCGACTTGATGATGTTATGGTTGATGTATTTAAAAGGAAATTTAACTTTTCTGTGATTATATTTGGCTTTGAATATTTTAACTTTTACGTTCAGTTGAGAAAATAGTAGATAATACTTTCGTTTTTGGTACTAGTACAGAGTTCTGAACATTATCTGAGCACCACGCTTATATAGGGAGGTTATCAACGAATCCTAGCCGTTCGTTGGATTAATTTTAGCTTCACTAAATTATTTTTACCGACAATAACCCTGGTAGAAAATTATCTAGTTTTATCGGGGCCCTCGATTATTCCCATGATAAACTAGATAGATCTACATAGTTCTAGATTAATTTTCCACCAGGGAAGATAACAATTATATGCTTAACAATAATGCACAGATTTCAATTCGTTATCAATCGGTTACTCCATTTTAGTTAAGGGATATGCTATGCAAATTTTCTTAGTTACTGTTATTAGAACTATTTAGTTGTGTAATTTTGCACTTTCTAGTAATTTTTTAAAGATACTTACTGTTTATCTCATTAATTAATTATTAATTTATTTCTATCAGATTTTTGGATAACAATAACCTTTCAGTTACATAGCGTTTTGCTTAAAATTACGCTTCTATACGAGAGAGTGGAACTAAGTCGTACACATTAAATATTTAGTATAAGGATGCGTTTATTAGCCGGGTTCGACAATGTATATTACATCTAGAAGTATTCTCTGTAAATGACGTATATGATCAAGTATTATTACCGATTTTCTGAACTTTAACGTAGGCTTGTCAAAATTAAAGCGGGTTTCTGTAACATTTACATTGTACAAAATTTGAAATAAAACTTCTAAGTTAATAATTGATCGCCGAGCTGGTGAATTCATCAAAAAATGATTAGCTAAGGAAAATTTTACCTTGAGAGTCTTAAAAAGTTTCATTGCAGTTTAGTTACATAGATGTGAAGATAATTTCAATTTCGGGGCTAACTCGTGCGTCGTCCACGGGGCTAAGTCGTACATGTATTTTAAATGGGAGAATTTATAATTTTAATTGAATTTTTTTTTTAATTTTTCTAAACTTTTCTTGGTGACGAAATCTGAAATTTTTTTAATTTTTCCATTTAAAATGCATGTACAACTTAGCCCCAGGGTTTGTATAATTTTACCCCAAGTTTGAGACAAACTCGTACAAAATCATTTTTTTAAAGACACATTAACCATATAAGTAATGAAAATTGTTAGTTGAAAACATAAATTTGAAGATCCAGTACCGGATTTTTTATTTTTCTTTATAAGCGAGAAATAAATGCAAGCAGTAAAAGAGTACGATTTAGCCCCCCTCTCCCCTACCTATATATTAACTTTGTACCAATTTATTGCATACAAAATTTATGAACGAGAAAAATGATCTTTGAAAAATTAAAGTAGGCCCAATGGATGCTTCAGATTTACTCTCTAGTTGAAGAAAGTTAGTGATGGGTTATTGCTGTAGAACACTTTGCTCAACAGACATAAATTGATGTAGGTTTCGATAAACCTTACAAAATAAAAGATTTGGTTTAAATAACTAAAAAATTGTTTATGATTCTATAAATATTTAAACACAAGATACCATATCTATAATTTTAACACCCCAATTTAAATAAATCATCCATAGACTGAAAAAATGTTTGCAAGTAATTACGCGGTAATGAAGATAGTCAATAAGCAAATGATAATTTGCAAATTCCAGATCGTTCGCCAATATATACGTGCGAACTGAGAATCACATAAACAGGTTCGGCGAGACTCATGGTTTACGTAGACTTTTGCAATCTTTTAGAAAATTAATTGAAATTAAGAAAAACTAGATGCTTTTACCGATTTTCAAGATTGTAAGAAGGAAAAAATAGGTTGCATTAATCGTTTCATTAATTTTTATTTATACAGTTACACAAACTGCAAACAAATTTGCAACAATTTATGACACGTATCAATTAATAAATATCAATGATGCCAATTCAAATTTATGTCCTAACTTTCAGTTTTTTGAAAATTGAGTTTTTAGTGATTTTGGTATCTACGTATGGTGTACTTTCAGATAAAAAGTCAAAAGTTGCCAAAGTTCATCTAATACTTCCTTTTTTCTTCCATAATTTATGCTTTTATTTTGCGTAGGCTTAAATGGCAATTTAAAAATTAAAACCTCAATATCTCGAAAACACAAAAAATGGACTTAAGTGGTTATTCCAGAAGCCACAGAATTAAATAGCACACTTTTACCAATTCAAACAAATGCAAAATAACAAAAAAAATCCTCTATCTTCCCGACAAATTTGGCACTATGCAATTTACACCGAGTCAAACAGGTCCTATATACTTACGAATTCCTCGCAAATAGTCGCAATTTAGTTCTCCCCTCGCGTGCATCCGCACTCCACTTGTTATATACTTCTTTTTATCTCCTATTCACACTAATCTGAACCTGACCGAGTTTGACCCCGGCGCGTACTTGACCGTAAACTGTACCGTCACACCAAAAATAGCCGCGCCTCAAGCCTCTCTCACAAAGTACACACCGGCGCAACCACTCTACACGAGCACAAGTACCCTGCGTCCTCCGTACCCTTCGCACGGTGCAGGCGAACCTTAACGCTTGGCTCGATACATCACAACATCTCGCGGCGCGGTGTCCGCAGTCGCACACCGGATACCCACGCACGCCTCTCTCTCGCTCCTCCGCGGACGCGAAATCCTCTCCGCGTCATGTACATCACCAGCATGCCGCTAAGCAGTACGACAATCATCCTCTCTCTCTCATTCCCACATTTACCGCACAAACAAACAAACAAACGGCGTACGCGAGCGCGCGCAAAAGAAAGGCGAAGCATCTCTCACAACGGTTGCGTATCGATTTTCTTCCAGAGGACGAGTCCGCCCTGCCGGCCGACGACTTCCTCGAGGCCCTGAGCTCCGGCCTGCAGATACCCCTGCTTCTGAGCGGCGAGGGCTCCCCGGCGAGCTACGACGAGAGTCCCGACGACATCATGAGGTGCGCCCTGGAGGCCCAGACCATGCAGAGCCTCGAGGACATCGACTTCGACTTCGTCCACCAGCAGCAGCACGACGACAAGTCCGACGACTTTGGCTGCGACTTCTTCGCCATAGGTCCGTGTTCCTCTCTGTGTTCCGTTGGCCCCCGTGGCGATGGACGGTCTCTTTTTTAAAGCTCCGGGTGCTTGTGATTTTTGTAGACGAGAAGCTGGAGGGAGTCAAGGTGAAGATGGAGCCCAAGAGCCCGTTCCCGCAGCTGCCGCCCTCGCCCAGTCCCAGTCAGTCCGAGTCGTCCAGTGGGTCAGAGTGGCAGAGCGAGACCTCCAGTGTGACCAATGGCGAGTCCAAGGTTTGTGGATTTGTTTTCATTGGGTGTAGTCTGTTTGTGTCAATATTATGAGTCTTGTGCTAGTGAAGTACTGGTACTTTGTATTGGTAGATGTATTGCTTTCCTTTTAATTTTGAAGTCTAGTTTGTATTCTTATAGGATACTGTTTTGTTTTGTTTTTTTTCGTGAGAACGTAAATGAAACTTTGATATTTAAAGAAACGAGTATTACAATGAAAAAGGTTGTATGTCTGCAATAGTTAAGTTTTAATTATAATTAAAAATTAGTTAAATTTAAATGTTGCTTTACTTTATTCAAGATTTTAGCTAAATCTGTATTTAGAAATAACTACTAAATAAACTTTGAGTAAAATTTTTATCATGCTCTTGTTTAATACTTTATAATGACTATTATTACTTAAAATTTATTTAGCTTATTCATTCATTTATTTATTAACGAATACACATACTTTAAAAGTCCCTTTAAAGTAGTGTTCACAAAGGTAGAGAGTGCAATGTAATAATAATTCATAACTATTGTGTATTTTAAGTCTATTTTTAATAAATAAGCAAATGAACAGATAAATAAATAAATAGCTTTCTTCAATTAAATTCAAGCATATTATTTTTTCTTTAATACTCTAGTTTTAGTCTTTATTGTATCATAGGTAATTTTTATTTATCAAAAATAATTTGTATTATTTCTTTCATTTCAGTTTGCATTAGAAACACCTCCAATATCTCCACCGCAAAATGAATCACCACCAATATCACCTCAACCAGCACAAAATAATCCGTCCCTGTTGCAGCCAGTGAAATTACTGCCGCTCAATTCACTGAATTTGAAAAATGCACAAAAAATTGTATTATCAGAGAGTAATCCAGCAAAGCGTATTTGCATTCAGCCAAGGGTTGAAATCAAATCAGAAAATTCATCGACAAAGGGTCAGTATATAAATAAAAAAGGCTTAACTTATATAAATTCATGTGTCTTCGAAGCATAACAACTTAAGTCTATTTCTTTTTTTAAATTGAGTTAGTAATTTTGGCATCTATGCATCGTGGTACGCTTTCGTACAAAAAAGTCAAATTCAAAGCTCAATATCCCAACACTTCAAACAATAGACTTGAGTCGTTCTGCCTTTTCGCCACAAATTTACTGCTCCACGTTCCCAATAATATTCACTCTATTTTGCTCCCCCGCAGAAACCCCCCGCAAGACAATCGTCCTGAGCGCTCAAGACTTCGCCGCGCTCACCCAGCGAGTGAAGCAGAACAGCGCGTCCCAGCCCCTGAAAGTCCAAGCTCTGCCTATGAGCAGGCACGTCAAGATCCAAAATCAGCTGAACCTCCTGCCGGTCCAGCAGACAAAGACGAGCGCGAACCCGACGACGACGGCCTTCGCGCCCAGCAACCAGGTCAAGCTCGTCAACGCGATGCCCAGCCTGACGCTCCACGCGAAGGCTGCCGCGCCGACGATCGCGATCTCCAAGACCGTCGAGTCGCCGAAGCCGCCCTCTCCGGTCGTCGTCAAGAGGGAGAACGCAACTCCCCCGGCGATAGTGATCAAGAACGACGTGCCCGTGTGTCCACCGCTCGTGATCAAGAAGGAGAATCCCAATTGCGCGCCGATTGTCATTAAGAACGAGTTCCCCGAGTTCATCGATCTGCACGACAGGCAGGACAGCGAGATCAAGGCTATAAAGAGGCAGCAGAGGATGATCAAGAACAGGGAGTCGGCCTGTCTCTCGCGGAAGAAGAAGAAGGAGTACGTGACCTCCTTGGAGAATCAAATCTCGGATTTACAAGAGCATAATATGCGGTTGCAAGCGGTTGGTATATTTAGTTTTGTACTGAGTTAAGGTTGTGCAGGATGTACGATCAACTTCGAAAGTCAGTTTTTTATAGAAAATTGATAATAATTCATTGTACACGGTACTTTTTCAATTTTAAGCTTAGTGGATTGATGGAAAATATGCAACTGAATAATAGATCAAATTTTGCGATTGTATGGCAATCACAAAAAGCAATGTAACTTTTTTTTACTATTAATCCAATTTAACTTTACCATGAATCATATAATTCAGTAGTTTCCATAGATCCACTAAGATCAAATTAAGAAAGTAATTTGATGTTTTATTATCGATTTTATTTAAAGAAAAAATAACTTTTCACACACATTGTATAGCCTGCACTAACTTAAATGATAAGTATACTTTAAAATAAGTTGTTTTAAATATTCTATTTAATTACAGGAAAATACCGAATTGAAACGACGGCTATCTGAAATCGAAGAAGCTAGCGGTAAAAAATTTGGCAGTCAAAACTACGGAGTCAATAAAAAGAATACTGCAATATTATTAGCTATGGTTTTCATGGTATCCCTCAATGTTGGTGGCTTAGGGTGAGTTTTAAAAACCTTGAAAACCCACGATTTCGACGTCTTCTACCTGTAAAGTCATATCACGAAGATGCTGTTTAAAAAGTCGCATCTCATTTTTAAATAATACGTAAAAAAAATACATTCACTACATTTCAATTTCACTAATTTATTTTACTTATTCAAAACATAGATGTTAAACATCTTAAGATTACTTATTAAAACAAGCAACATTTAATATGCTTAAAATGTGTATAATTTATTTTCAATCAAAGCAAGATACAACTTCTTACAATGCTTCTCGCAGATACTTACTTACGTATAGAAAGCGCGAATTCACAAATCCCAAACAATCGACGTCCAACAACAATCTTCCAATCTATGATTCCAGCGGCGTATTCAACCAGAGCCGGCAGCCCCTGGGCGACATCCAACCCCACGTGCCCTCCCTGTCCCTGCCCAACGTCAGGCACAGTCGAACGCTACTCTGGTCGCAGTCCTCCGAGCAGGACGAGCCAGCCAAGGAACGCTTCAACGACACGCTACCCAAGCACCATCCCATGTGTCCCATGCACATCAACCGCACGGAGTCCATTCGCCTCGACTCGGAGTTGAGACGCTGGATCGGTGGAGAGCCCGACCGCGACAATTGGACCAAGCCCACCAAGACCGACCTCGAGGTCAAGTCCCTGAACCAGCTGCTGAACCTCAAGTCCCACGAGCCGAAGCCCAGCAATCTGCGGCTCCAGGCCAGCTCGAAGCGCGCCGCCAAGCGCTCCAAGAGCAAGAACATTCGCCAGCTCAACGACATACCCTCGAACATGAACGCCGTGCAGGTGTTCTCGCCTCTCCTCAAGGAGCACGCGAAGCTCTTCGACGCCCTGGGGAGGAGGGACGACACGTTCTACGTCGTGTGGTTCACGGGGGACCACCTGCTGCTGCCTGCCTCGAGGAAGAACAGCACGACCAGGCCGAGGATGTCGCTCGTGCTGCCCGCTGTTCCTGTCAACGGTAGGTGTTTGCGGATGGAGGGTGATTTTTACGAATTGGATGGATTTTTATTCATTCGGTTGGAGAGGTGATGTGTATTTGAATCTGAAAATGACGAAAGGAATTAGTACGCGATGGCGACGATACTTCTGGTTGAGACGGAAGGGATATTTTGAGAGAAGATGAGATTTAGAGTCTGTATTTAGTGCAAAATGATTAGCTACTTTAAAACATAAAAATACAATGATTCCTTGCTTTCTATTGCTTAATGCACTCATAACAGCGTGAAGTAACATTTTAAATGGCTTTCTTTAGATCATTTATAATAATCAAAACGCTCACTATTATTTAACTTATTGAAATTTTTAGGAAACGATAAAATTTGACGAATCCTAGTGCAATTTTTTACAGTCTACGTATATAGAACACGAAATTGAGAATCTAACAGTTTCTTAAAACTCAGCCATTACTTCGACGTCCAATGCGAAGAAAAACGCGTTTCAGTTTTCTGAAAAATATACACTATTTCATTTTAGGAGTATAATAAAAATGTTATGTTCGGAAGTTTCAAAACTATATCAACGTGTTCATTTTATCGATAAATTATATTTTTGTATTTTGTTAGACATTGTTTTTGTTATTTTCATCAGTTTTTCATCTTGTGAAAATACGACGAATTTGTTAAAAATTGAAACGCGTTAGTCTTCGTATTGGGCGTCGACTTATTGCAATCTTGAAAAAGAAGTGTTATATAAATAATAAGCAATTATTGAAGTTATAAGTACAGTATAATATAGCAATTATAAATCGGATAAATATCAACTGACCTCTTTAGAAAAGCGATTAATTTATTATCTTAATTAAATATTATTACAAAAATAACGCACACTTAATCTTATGCAATCATTCATATCATATATTTTTCTCGACCAAAGATACGATCAAAATGGGTTGGTCCAGATTATGATTTTAAAGTAAAAAACACTCAGAAAACGTAAACAAACACTTGCAAGAGCAATAAACAACGAGATTGAATTTTCAGGATCTTACTACTCCACTCCGCCGAATCACGTGACAATGATGCAAATCGACTGCGAAGTAACCAACACCCAGCTGCTTCACCTTCAAGAAGCGATCATACCCAAGCATCTGAGAAATCAGCGCCAGCCCGAGGCCGATTCGCCCAAGGATCGCGGCACCGGCATGTCCGAGAGCACCGTCAACATCACCAAGACTTACAAGCCCTACTTCTTGAAGGGCAACAACGGCACGGATTCCTTGCACAGCGACAACAATTACAAGCGTCCGTACACCGCCGACGCCGACAAGAAGGCTTATCCAACGAGGGAGAGGTTCAACAAGGATTTCCACCTCGACGACGTCAAGTACAACTCCTACGCGGAGAAGGAGCAGAAAAAGGGCAACGATTTCGCGAACTCCACGGAAGAGGCGAAGAAAATACATTATCCGCAAGAGAGGCGAATGTTTCGAAGGCGATTGAAGCGTTCAACGGTGCAGTAGGATCTCGACGATAGGGCCATATTATTTATGAGAAATAAACGGCTGTGTGAAAAAGTATAGCGCTCGTGGAAAGCAAGGTACAACTGCCAAATGAAGCGCATATACGCGTGCTAAGAAGCTCGGCATAAATAATTATTGACACTAAGGAAACAAAAAGTCTGCATTTTTGTAAATTATTATAGAGTGAAAATACATAGGTGATAATTGTCTTTTTCACATTCAGTTTGTAAGTCAAGTTTGTAAATCAAGTTTGATACGCAAAAAATTTGTAGGTATGTTTTGCAATATACTTCAAAAATTAAAAAAAAAAAAAGAAATGTGTAACTGAAAATGGTTGCAAAAGTTATATCTTTTGTAAAAGTGAGTGTAAAAAATAAGCTGCTAAAAAAAATACTTGAATTGCACTGAGAATAAAGCGGTTCTCAATTAAGTGTTTATAAAATTATGTCTGAAGATTGACTGTTCTATGTGCAATTAATGTATATTAATAGATTTTTTTATTAATGTAAAAACTTTATTTTACTGACAAGAAGAAGCAAGTTCTATTCGATTTTTTTTTTCAAATAGAAAGGGACATACTTCTAAAAATATTGAATTAAGATAGTGCTTAAAAATATAGTACGTGATAAATAATATTTTTAAATATAAGTTTTTGTACAATACTGTGCAAGTTTCAGTTATACATATATTATGTATAAATTCTGAAAAGAAAGTATACTGTAGTTGCAATAAACACGAATGTATTATTTGCGTGATTATACAATTATTAATTTTTGCACAAGCGTGGATTTGACAGAAAATGGTTTGCATTTATATTATATAGTATCTCTTAAAATTTGTTGTTTTAAGTGATGTAATTTGTACATAGAAAAGCTAAATAAATCACTGCAAAGAGAAACACAAGTGTGTATTTATTTAAAATTAATTAAAACCTTGTCTTGAGCTACTTTAATATGTATGAGCTATCAATTTATTTTGAAATGTAAAACGGGTCTTTTTTTAGCAACTCTTTAATTACTTAGAGTTTCCACTTTACATGGCATTAACACACAATAACTTTGATATGAATAATTAGTTATTCTTACTTTTGATTTAAATATTTCATTTATTAATAGCCTTATTGAAAACTAAAGTAAACAACTTATTTTTAGGTATTTAAAATATTTGTACAACAAAATACGTTTATAAAGGTATATAAAGGTATAAAATGATAAAAATTTTTGCAACATCACTTCAAATCAGGAGTGGAGTTCCCAAGGTAACTTCGTAAATCTGTTACAGTGGATTGAACAATTTTAGCTTTAATAGTCGGCTTTCCAAGTCTTTGGTGTGCAGCATATCGATGGCATCCACCAAACGAATAATAATAATCGCCTCCTGAATAGACGATTTTTTTAAATATTTCCATATTCTTACATTAACAAAAATTTAGGTTATATTGACTTATTTCATACCATTTCGACCTTTAATCCAAAGTATGTCAACTGGTGGTACTAATTTCTCCGTTTCAGGATTTTGCAAAGTTTCCATCAGGCTTTTAACTTTTTCATCATCAACAGAAGGTGGAAATGGCCTAATTAGAACATCCATAGGTACATCGTGTACTTCTGCCTGTGGTCTCGAGTGTATACTAGTAAAAGTTCCTTCCATTTTGTTACCTATAAAATTTAATAAAGACATTGTTATTTAAAAATCTGAAAATATTTTTTCATTTATAAATCACTTTATATAAAAAAATATTCATAAAAAAAACTCTAATGATTGTTATATTTAGTTTTAAAAATATTTTCACTTACGAATGCTAATAAAAAAGAAAGAGTTGATTTTTGAAATGTTAACACTAGCAAGGCCAAACATAAAATCGCGACTGAACGACTTGCATCAGTTCTCACTCTTAGTCATTCGCGCCTCGCGGCTATAAGACACTGAATCCCCACCTCTTGAAACCTCATATGAACATGAAGTGGGGAAAAGAAGTGGGGATAAGGCAACTATCTCATGTATGTATTTACAATCTTATCAAAAATCGAACGCTGCGTGACTTTTAGCAACTGATTATTTAAAGTCATTGTTTTCAGAATAAATTGTGTTTGAAGATTTACCTTCATTAAATCTTCTCATTTGTTTCCTTATATTTACAATTTTCTGTTTTTGTGAAATTCGTATGAGGTTTAGGGTCACTAGCCTGTATTGACTGGTCGATCCTTTAAAAATGCAGACACATCCTGTGCCAATTTCTTATAAGCTTTCGCAGATGCAGAATCTGGAGCATTAAGTACAATTGGTTTTCCGTTATCACAGCATTCCATGATATCATCTTCAAGAGGGATCTTACATAAAATCTTTATACCTAAAAATATTATAAGAATGTAAACAAATAAAATATAAAGAAATAATATAATGCTATAATAACAATATGTTTACCTAATTCTTTGGCTAAACTTTCAGTTCCATCTTTTGAAAGTGGTACTTCACTTTTACAATTTGGGCATATTACGCTGGTCATATTAGCAACAATTCCAGCAAGTGGAACATTTACTTTGTTATACATAGATGCTCCTCTCCTTGTAACGTCTATAGCAGCTTTTTGAGGAGTTGTGACCAATAAAGTACCCGAAATGGGAAGATTTTGCACAAGTGACAGATGTGTATCTCCAGTTCCAGGAGGAGTGTCAACAATTAAATAGTCCAATGGTCCCCACGATACTTGTCTCAACAGTTTATCTAGTGCGCTCATTACCATAAGACCTCTCCATACAACTGGAGATTTTTTGTCTATCAAAAATCCCATTGACATGCTGAAAATTATTTAAATGATAAGCTCTGTATATTTTGTATTTGTATAATTAGCAAAATACTTATCAAACTAATACATGACTTTAATAAAAGTTATATAACTACCATTTAACTCCATAATTCACTAATGGTTCCATCAAATTATCCTTATTTAACATAGGAGATTCATGCAAATTCATCATTAATGGAACTGAGGGTCCAAAGACATCGGCATCTAATAATCCAACTGATTTATTAGGTTCCACAAGTTTTAAGGCAACAGCTAAATTTACAGAAGTTGTTGATTTCCCTACTCCTCCTTTGCCTGATGCAACGATTAGGATTTGTTTTACACCTAGAATTGGCTTTTGTTTTGGAAGACTTCGGGCCATCATTTCTCTCTGCTTTTCCTTCAATACTTCTGCTTTGGTCTTTGATGAATTTACAGAAGAACAATACTGTAAAAATATAATATAAGAATGTCAAAATAATGAAAATATTAAAATATCGAATAACAATAAATAGAACGCAACGTTCTTAAAGAATGTAACATTTGAACGTCTCTATAAAACAAAAACAAATATTTTAATGTCGAAAAAAACACAAAAGCCAAGCCTGTCTTTTTAAAAATTTAGAAAAAATGCCTCGAAACTCACGCGTTTGAAGTGCCGTCCAAAGCATTTTTCAGTAATCATTTTCCTCGTGAAAACCGACATTTTCAACTGCACCATCGTGTAAAGCACAGCCGGGATCATTGTCTGCAAGTCTTCTCCTCCCAAAAGGAAATTTAAAGCTACACGGGAAAAAAACAAACCAACATAACCTTCAGCAAAATGTGGCAACACCGGCTACTGCTATACCCACTGCACCAGACTAATCACGTATAATCGTAAGGTTCACTTCCCAGAGACATTCGTAAAATAAAGACAACAATCCCCTCCTCATCCCATAAAGAAAACCGAAGCACCGCAACGATATAACCGAAGACAACAAAGAAATATCGCACCGCGCTTTATCCCTTTAAAAAAAATGCGAAAATTTTTGTTATCGCGTGCACGGCATGCAGTCCGCTCATCGGTCGCGAGTTTGATCACCTGCCGCAAGAGCGGCGCAGTTTCAAGTTTTCCTCTGGCCGCGAGAACCGTGCAACCTCACATCACAGACACACATATGTATATATATATCGAGAGATACAGATTATACATCGCGCTACAGCACGTACAGAGAGCACGTATAGAGAACCTGGAGAGAGTGAGAGAGAGAAAGAAATGGAATCCGTCACTTGTGTTTTGTAGTCCCTCACCTACAGGCGATTCGGGGCGCAAATATGTGACAGTGAGTTGGCCGTTTTTCTCCGCAATTATCCCGGGCGATCTCTCGTGTCTTCTATTTTCTTCTCCGCGCGACAACAACCTCGTCTCGAGGGGGGGAAGGGGGCCGGGTCGCGCGGGGACAACACACACACTCTCTCTCTCACGGCCAGCGAGATTGCCATTGCCCGAGCGCGAAATCGCACGCAGCAGATCCCCGACGACGACGTCGAGCGAATTCTAACCTAGGGCTGCGCGCACCCGTCGTCGTCGTCCTTCTCTCTCGCGCGAATGTAATCCGCGAGGGTTTGTTGGATGGATCGTCGCTCCCTGGTTGTATTGGATTCTCGATCGGTGTCGGGGAGAGAGATTACTAATAAAAACGTGACGGGAGGAGGAGGGGATCGAGTCGAGCGCGAAGATTTTCTTTGTCGTCTCGATTTCGTTCATTTTTAAATGCCTGGTGCGCGGTGCAGTGCGGAGGGGGTTTCCGATAAGGAGGCGCTTTTAATCTGCTTTTGAGAGATTTCGTTGATGCGAAGGCAGGAGAGAGAGAGAGAGAGTGCAGGCTGATCGGATGATGTTGATGCTTTCTCACCTGGCTTTTGGTGTTTTCCAGACTAGTCGCAAGTGGTGCAGGTGCAGGCTACGCAGAATATGGGCCTAAAAGCGGCTGTGCAAGCTCTGAAGTAAGTTTGATCGTTGTTGCCGATGTGGTTTGTTTATAAGCAGTTTGTTGTTTGTGTCCTTTGTTTATCGTTTTATGACTGAACGAGCGTTGCTTTGATATGCTAGACTTGAAAAAAGCATTTTGGAGCAAACATGATAAACAAAGTAATATTTTACTTCAAAAATATAATGGTTTATTTCATTAGATGATTTGTTGATTGAAAGTAAAAATAAAATTAGAATTTGAATCTGATTTTGTATACGTACAATTAAAATAATTATAGCTATTAACTATTTTAGAAACTAAAATATGAATTATTGCTAATTAGGAAAGCAGAACCATTGAAAGACAAGGTTCAACGTTGCAAAGATCTTTTAAACGATAATGACGCCTGGATGTGCCAGCGGCAACTTCAGAAAATCTATCAACAAGTTCTCATCCTTGACCTGGAGTATGCCCTCGATCGCAAAGTGGAGCAGGAATTATGGAACCTTGGCTTCAAGAATTACATAGCCATGCTGCAATCGCAGGCAAAGGACCGCAGAAACCCTAAGCGCGGAGAGTCGCAGGCCATGCTAAGCTGGTGCTTGGAAGCAGCTAGTGGATTTTACCTGACGTTGCTACAAGAAATATGTACTGCGTTCGATTTGGATTTACCATTTAGAAGGTACTGTTTTTATGTAAAATCGTGTTTTGAACAATCTTTTGTTTCGTAAAAACGAAAAAAAAATTCATCATGTTTTAAAGTATTTAAAGTTTTAGTAAATCATGATCTTAGAACCAGAGAGATCTACCGCTTATTTTAACCAAAAGTGACTTTATTGTCTAGTTATCTACTTTAAAATATTTATTGTACAATAGTAAATATTTTAGATAATTTTGAATATGTAACTAAATGTTAACGGGTTCAGTGCAGCATGAGACATATATATGTCATAAATTAATGCAAATTTTTGCAAATTTATATCATTCAATAAGTAAAAAATTAATGAAACTATTAATGCAACCGATTGTTTTATTCTCTCTGATTTTAAAGAGGTAGAACATCAAGTTTTTATGATATTTTTAAATTTGTATTAATTTTATAAAACATTGCATAAATCGACTTTAACATTAGCAGCACTGAACCTGCCAACATATAACATATGCTTCATCAAATTTTGAGGTCTAAAGGGTTCCATTTTAGACAAGTTGATCTGGTAAATTATCCATGTTTTATTTAATTAATATCTAACATTTCATGGTGTGCACTCACGGTGAAATTTTCAATCATTTCTCTCGTAAACCTGTCCAAAATTTACACAGAACCCTAACAAAGTCTGAAGTCGTGACGTTTACTCAAACCACACCTCTCTCTCTCTCTCTCTCTGTCTCTATCTTTCAGAAAGAGCTACGTCTACGGCTGCATCACGCCTTGGAAGGCGGTGGAGCGCTTGTCCGCGCCCCACAAGTCGTCATGCTTCTACGCCTGCCAGTACTGTCTCGTCCACCTGGGCGACATAGCTCGCTACCGCAATCAGAACAAGCAGGCCGAGCTCTTCTATCGCCACGCGGTCTCGCTCTCGCCCTCGAGCGGCCAGCCCTACAATCAGCTGGCCCTGCTCGAGGCGTCGCGCGGCGACAAGCTCGCCACGGTCTTCCACTACGTGCGCTCGGTCGCCGTCAAGCATCCCTTTCCCGTGGCCTCGGCCAATCTCGCCAAGACCCTGTCCTCGGCCTTGAACGACACGGCCTTCAGCCTCGAGGGCAAGAGCAAGCTGTCCTCGCAGGAGTACATCGCTGTGTTCCTCAAGCTCCACGGGGTCTTGTACAACTTGGGAGATCTCAGGTACGTCGAGTGGCTTGATTAGGGGTGGTGCTTGCGAGGAGAGCGGTGTACGTTGGGGAAAAGGATTTTGGGGGAGAGTTCGGGAGGTGCTGTTTGGTAGCTGGAATTAATTCTGGTACTCGTAGTTTGTTATTTTAAAATGTATAGAAGCAGTTTTACCACAGATGTGCGTTAGTTTTTAGTGAAAGGTGGTATCTAATTTTGATCGTGACTTAATAAATATTTATGTTATGAATATTATTTGGAGAGAAAATAAAAGTAGACGGAAAATGCTTCGGTTTCAGTTTTGTTTTGTGTGAAAATATTTATTTATTCCAAAATTGTGAGCAATCGAAGATGATGACGAAAGTACATGGCAATTTCCTTGATAAAAATTTTCTGAAGACTATCTTTGAAAATTTATTATTTATGAACTTTTTTTATTTTATTATTAAATGGTAATATTTTTTTTACAGAAATGTTTATTATTGGCACAAGATATGAATAAAAAGATTATAATATTTTTTTTTGTTTCTCTTAATTTTTATACAATTTTTTATATAAATTACAAGTTATGAATCTATTGATTGCCACAAACCAACACACAAAATTAACAATTTTAAGGAGATTTAAAATAAAACAAATAGCTAGATAAAAAGTAAATAAATTATAAATAAAGAGAGATTTCCAGACTGTCTGCTGATTTTATCAGTTGGTTAACAGATGGTCCTGGCAAGAGTAAAATGTACCTCTATTTAAAATTGATTTCTTTTTTACCCAGCTATTTCTTTCATTTTAAATTCTTCCAATTCTATTAATTTTATAATATTTTTATTAATATTTTGATGTGAAGCATATCTCCATTTAAAACTTTTTCCGTCTTCTTTAATTTACTTTTTGGTTCAATTTATTAACGAAAAAAGCTGCTGCTTAATGATAAAACATTAATGTAGCATTTTAAGTACAAGTGTTGAGTTTCATTCCTCAGTACCAAAGAGCACTCCTAATGCCTCATCAAAATCCGTTTTTCGGAAGAGCGACTCCTTCCTCGTTAGGTACCGAGCAAAATTCTGTTAACTTATATCGAAATTTTCCTTTTAGTGCCGCAACGACGTACGTTAAATTGCTGAACGACGCTCTAACCGCATTAGTGGCGACCGAGAGTTTTAGCTCGTGGAGATTAGTACAAATGCTGGTTATCAATCTGTATGCTTTGCAACACACGGCCGGAGTACCAACTGAAAACACAGAGTTGATGAAGGTCGATCAATTGAGCGCCGATGAGAAGATCTCCAGAAATTGTATTCTTGACCTAATTGCCGGAAGTTTATCTGCCCTGTTGCTGCCTGTTTATACAATAAAAAATGCAATAGTCAACTATTTCGCTCTACCAACCAGTGAGTTGAACGGATGCTTTCTTCCACCGATGTCTCTTATTAGATATCCAAAAAATTTAAACTATACTTTATTGCATATTGCAGTTAAACTGTGCCTTGACTGGATTCAGCTGAGACCGACAATCTTGGAGGAAGCAGCTTTCGCCTCGCGACTTCAAATATGGCCAAGTCTCTGTGTTCTGTTGAATGGTTTACAAAGCTGTGTCGCTGATTTCGATTACAATCAGTGTGAGTACTCGCGTGTCGTCCACAAAATACTTATCCAGTAAACGAACTTTACTAAAGATCAGCAATAAATCGCTGCGTATTCCCACAGACGCCAAAGTACCACTGCCGGAAGATCGTGACCTTCAGGGTTTTTTACCGTTGGAGAAGTATTTTGAAACTCTTCGCTTTACGAATACCGATCTGGAGGGCGACTCCGCGATGCTGAACAAGCTGCGGGCTATGCGCATCCTGAATCTGGGCCGGCGAGTGGCGCAGCACCAGGTGAACGGCGCCTGCCTCATCTCTCTGGGTGTCGGGGACCAGACGAGCGACGAGCAAAAGTTCATAGCGGCCACCGAGGGCACCGGACTCAGCAACGAACTGATGAAGGAGCTCGAGGAGCTCAGTCTGAACAAGGAGAAGCAGCCGCTGCTGGCGAACAGTCCCGTGCCCTCGGAGACGGCCAGCAGCAAGGGATCCTCGGAGATCGACAGCTTGATCGCTGAATTTGGTCGTGAGTAATTTGGTCACGTTGTAAAAAGTAACCCTGCTTGTCGTAATTAGTTCTTTAAATTTTAGTAAATTTTACCTTTGTCAATCTTTGACAACACTGTAAAAAATAAAATGTTAAATTACTACATTGAATGCTGGAAATAATAGTACCACCATCTAATGTCGTAATTTTACAGTATTTAATGCTGTTAATACGCTGTTAATTTGCACCATTTAGTATTGTATTATTACCTGTAAGTGTATATTTTTTTTTTTTCGTCCGTGAGGGTTATCTCGGGCCTGTTTTTTTTTTCCTCCGTGAGGGTTTTCTCGGGCCTGTTACATACCATATGTACCCACTACCAAGTTGCGTACACTAGAATTAGGATTGAAGCGACATCTGGATACCAGAAAGGATACTAAGAGCGAGGATTGGGAAAGACCCGCCAGAATCAAACCACTATAAGATAGTCCTTCTTCGGGATGATCTGCTCCATTCCATTATCCCTTCTTGAATCAATTAATCGGCTTCTGAATGAATTAGATGAATATGGCACTATTTTTAATAACTAAATATAATATAGATAGTTGCAAAGCCTTGGTTAGACTAGTTCTATAATATCACATTTCACTATGTATATTAAAAGGGGTATAGTATCTACAGATCTACTTTACAATGTATTAAAAAATCAGCAATGTCAAGACCTAGCGAATGATGTCTTTCGTTAACTAAATTACATATGTTGGTGTTAATATTAATAGAATTTTCTTGGCACCATTTGATGAATCCAGGTCTATTGTCGGCTAACGAAGGGCAATCCCATATCAAGTGGTCAATACTTTGGAAGGAATCCCCGCAATCACAGAGATCCCACTCAATGATGTTCTTCTGAAAGAGGTGGTGCCTGGATTTGACGTGAAACGATTTGATTCTGTTAAGCAAGCAGATAGATTTTCTATTTTTCTTAACTTTATCAAACCATGGAACTAGAGAGAAGGTAGGGTTTCTGTCTATGTATCTTCTACCTACGCTGGATTTTTTATAATTTTGCGTGTAAAACGTCATATCCGACACCACAACCTTCTTAATGTAATGAATACAATCATGGAAAGGGATTCTACCAAATCCGATGTTAACCATCAAAGTGGCATTTTTAGCCACTCTGTCAGCCTCATCATTACCATGAATACCTTTGTGACTCGGAATCCAGACCAGCCTTATATCAAAACCAGAACAAGAAAGTCCATACAATAGTTGTCTAATAAGAAAAACAAAAACATGCATACTGGAATTCAATCCACATAGGGCTACTGCAGATAGAGAGCTAAGCGAGTCAGAAAAAATAATGAAGGTCCTGGGTCTGACCCCGTAATTATCAGCAGTGCCTGCCAGATGGCATAAGCTTCACAACTGAATATTGTGAAGTCAGAGGGGAGTCTAAATGGAAACTCACGATGACTCACAGTGATGTCATAAAAAATGCCAGCTCCACTACCTCCAGCAGGGTTTTTGGATCCGTCTGTAAACAGAAATGAGTAGTTAGGGAACATTTCCGCAGTATAATTTCTAAAATCAACAGACACATTTTTAGAGCGGTATTTCAAATATCTACCAAACTCTATGTCAATTTTGTCACTGATAATGTGAGCAAAATAAGGGGTGGTATAAGTTGTGAGTTTTTACTAAGTTGTTGGATTGGGGTAATGTACAAGTCCAAATGTGATAAATAAAACCGAAATCTTTGCTAGGTTTATCTCTGAGAGGGCGATGATCATAATAGTCCTGGATAAGTTTGAGTCTAGGGATAAGCTGGTTGTTAATATGGCTACATGATTTATAAATATTATAGTTTCTTCAAAAAGGATGGGTTTATTCAGTACGTCATCAGAACTGAATTCGTAGTTTTCTGAAATTTCTAAATTTTGATACGAGAAAGATGAAGCTATTTTGTTAAAGGCTGAATCTAGAGCCTCATTATTATTAACTAGATGTGAATCCTTAGATATTACATTATCATTATAAAATCTATTTTTATATCTTTTAACAAATTGAAAATTCTTAATATTAGAGTTAGAGGGGTTTAAAAAACCCAAGAAAGATTTGAACTTACTAGATTTGATCTTAGTGAGATTCCTAGAGGAACTTCTGCTTATTTTAAAATAATTAGATATATTTTCAGAATTAGGACATAGTTTGAATTTTCTAAGTGCTTCTCTTCTTTCATCAACCAGGTCCGAACGACTCTTATCCCACCAAATACAATTGTTTCGTTTCTTTTTGACTCATAAATAATGTTTACCAAAAGAGCATATACACCTATACAATTATGATCATTAGCAGACTCAATAGCTATTGTACGGTTACCCACCTCCTCAGTAAACCTATCCCAGTCAACTCTAGTTAGGCTAATTCTAAATAAGTCTTGAGATACGAAAATATCTTCCAGTAACACAGTGTGGCAGATGGGGAAGTGGTCGCTTCCCATGGAGTCTTCACCCACCTCCCATTTTATACTATGAAATATATCTAAGGATGACATTGAGATGTCCGGACAACTTTTCTTTGTATGAATTCTAGTAGCAGATCTGTCATTTAACATGAAGAAATGGGGAGAGGACCCCAATGCCGACTTCAGGGTTCCTCCTAATCCATTTTCCATTTCGCTACCCCATGACTCGTGTTGGGCGTTGAAGTCACCCGAAATCAGCATATTAGGGAACCTCGCACATTCGTCCAGCCAATTCACCATGTCCTGGAATTTAATAGAGTTATTAGAAGGGTTGTAAATGAAGTTAAAATATATGTCGGTGGACTTAGATATTATTTTCATTGCAATGTATTCTAAATATTTAGGTGATTTTGGGATGTAAATTCTCTCATATTGAATGTTATTTCTTATATAGAGTAAGGGTTCACCGCCATATACTCTAAGACCATTAACTCTATCTGCTTTGATTTGGTTAAAACCGTTGACTGGAAAGTTGTAATCTTCCTCACCGAGGAAGGTTTCGCAAAGGAAGAGGATATCACACGTATTCATGTATTCCACTATGTTAGACCATTTACCCCTCACCCCCCTCACATTCAAAGCAACTACCTTCATCTTATTCTCTCAATCCCAGCAAAGCTGATTCGTCAATGTTCAAATCACTAATAGTTACCTCAGAGCCGAGATCTTGCAAAGCTTTAAGAAAGTTTTTTTCTTAACTAGAGAAGGTGAATCTTCCCCAAAAACTGTCTCAGCGGACTCTCCATCACGAAGCCTCTTGGTGTTAGAGGTCGCCATGGTGAGGGCTGAGGGGTAAATTCAATCAAGATTTAATAACTATAGAAATGGACTGTGAGAAACTGAAATATCCAGATGAGTTTAACAATCTAATATCAACTATTAAGTTCCGAGGAGATTGAATTCTGTCAGAGCAGAAATAAATATACCTTAATAATAAACACTAATCGTACTCTAGACTTTCCTGTTCATATAAACATGAAAAAGGGGGAGCAGGAATTATTCCACGAATCTGTTACTTTGAATTCCAGATATATAATATGAGAGACTAGAGTGTTATTGTGGGAAATTACCGAATCAACCGACAAGAGACCTGGACTCGTACAATATTGTAAACTGGAGACTGTTTACATTATATGATACCTATTATAGTGTGTATTGTGAACAATGCGACGTTATTTTGAAAGTATGTATGGAAAAATTTTGAGTTCGTGTATACTATGTAAGATATTATTTGTGAAGAAATTTCACTTATATTATAACGCAGTTATATAATAGCAAATTTATTATTTATGAAATATATAAATAGTAATTGAATCTGTTATCTTGTATTGTTTAACTTAATATATTTAAATGACTCTTTTCTCTAAGGAGAGTTATACAACCTAGGTCGAATATAAGATACAATCTATAGCTTTTTCTTTTTTTAATAAAAATTAATTTTTTTTTTTTTTTTTAATAGAAGATCTGTAGATAAAATTACTAGTAAAATTTATATACAGAAAAGGTAGCAAATAGAATATCTAAATTGATAATGCACCCAAAATGGGATTGTTAAAGCTTGTGTATTAATATTCAGATCTCTTGATAAAATAATAAAATTAGAAAAGATCAGTTAGAAGAGATCAGTCATGTAATCTAAAGCCCTCTTAATATTGACAAAATATCTTAACTCGCGTGTCGGAGAGTATTAGTTGCATGAAGAGAAGGTGCCAAGTGAAGACTCCAATCGCCGTGTTGTCTTTTCAGTAAGTGTATATATTGACTGTTGCCTGTAAGTTTACAGCATTGGTAGGTGGTACTATTATTTCCAGCATTCAACGCAGTGATTTTACTTGAGACGGTAATATTACGATATACAACGAGGTTAATTAACATCAGCACTACTCAGCACAGTAAATTTACTACACAAAACATAGAAATATAACTACATTTAATGCTGCAATGTACCGGAGACTATTTTACTTGCACGTGTAAAGTAACATTGGCCTTTTTACCGTGAAGGTCAAGCCAACACAAAGTAACTAAAAACTGAGCATATATTTTTCAATAATCATCCTTCCCAAATTTCGTTAAACACTTTTTAAATCAACTTACTATTACCAAATTTTTCCTAACTCAGCAAAGTGTCCATTGACTAGCACGGCATCGGTAAAATTTGGTAAAGTTCGACGAGACTTAACGAGTACAAATTGTCCAACCCTACATCCCAAATTCCATTTGTCCACTGGTAAAGCCCAATCTATAACATCGAATGTTTTCCTCAACAGTGGAACGCCGAGGTGGCATACTGAAGCCCCAGGGCTCCCTGGAGCGCAACCGCGAGACCGGCGAGCTGATAATCGGGGTCGTCGGCACGGAGAGCAGTGGGAACTCGCTGCCCTCGTCGGCGCGCAAGCCCCGGCAGAACGTCGCGATGCAGGCCATCATGCGCCGGGCCGAGACCGAGCAGAAACAAGTGACCTTCAAGAACGTCTCGCCCGTGATAATCGAGGAGGCGGACAAGGGGAAGTCGGCGGGACTGGCCCTGCCCACGGCCATCGTCACCTCGTCCTCCTCGTCGCCCGTCAAGATCAACAACGTCAAGAATACGGCGCTCTCCTCGTCCTCGGCGGCTGCGACGAACGGCACCGCGGGCAACAATGCGCAGGCCGGTGCGTCGGCTGTGCAGCCACGTCCACCGCTCATGCCCGTGCCCCACGGTTTGCATAACAAGGGCGCGCCTGTGGTTCAGCAGCAGCAGCAAAAGCAGCTGCAGCAGCAACAGACACAGCAGCAGATGCTCGAACAACAGCTCAAGGTAGTGGCGCAGGGCGAAGTCGTGTTTGTTATCGAGCCTTGGGAGTGCGACTAGATTTCTAGAATTCCCTTTTTATCGAAATAGCTTTTTAACCTGATAAGATCGAAGATTTTTTTTCTATTTTTTATCAGGTTTAGTGCTTCATAATTTACCTAAACACCGTGAATTGTTGCAAATTTGTTTGTATTTTGTGTTACTGAAAAGTTTACATTGATGAAATTCTTTTATATTTTACGATCTTGAAGAAAGTAGAGACTAAGAGTTTTCATTAACCGTTTAAATTTTCAATTAATTTTGTAAAATATCCAAATAATCAGCTTATACATTAGCCGCGTTAAACATGTAGAATTGTGCTTGTCTTTAAAAATAGTTTTTAAAACTTACAAAATGACGTAAATAGGTTCGCAAAAATGATTTGCACCACTTTTTACAAAAATACCCTCGATTTCATAAAAATTGAACAAATATAAAAAAGAAAATTCAAATCAAACTACCAACGGTGGACTCTCGATAACTCATCACACCTTCTATTAAGAGATTGTCGTAATAATTTAAATACTGTAAATTAATGTATAAAACGCAAAACATTCTGATTTCTGATTTTACGATTTACTCAACAAAGTATTGTGTAACCTCGCGAAAAATCACGATCCTCTAAAAGTTTAAAATTGCAACATTCACGGTCTCACTCTATTTCATTTGTTACAGCTGGAAAGTAGCCTCAACGCCATCCTGTCGCAACAGCAGCAACAGCGCGATAGCGTTCTTCCGCTGCCGGTGGTCAACCACTTCTCACTACCCGAGATCCACCCGTCGCCTTTGCAAGGACCGCCGCCCCCGGGTCTCGGCCAATTCCCACCCCAGCAGCAGCAACAGCAACCCCAAGCCCAGTCTCAACCTCAACAACAAGGGCAACAGCAGCAGGGTCCGCTCCCCCCTAACGTTGCCTGCTTTCCCAGCCAGTCGTTCAACGTGCAGAATCCCCAGTTCAACAAGAACTTCATGGCCAATCCGTCCGCGTCGCTGCAGCAGTACGCGGTGGCCGCCCCGATGCAGTCGCAGTTCGGCAACGGCCAGCCGCCAACCGCGACACAGGGCATTCCCTTCCCACCCAACGTCAACGTCAACGTCAATCAGAGCAGACTGATGCAACAGCAGCAGCAGCAACGGGGCAATTTTGCCGGTTTGGGCCAGAGTAGTTCGATGCTGACGCAGGGCTTGAGTCTCACGCCGCCTTCGCAGCAGCAGCCAATCGGTAAGAGCAGTTTAGTTACGGTGATGCTAAACCCCCCTATTGTCGTCAAATACGGGAAACCACTATTTTCTTTCAATTTTCAATTTTGATAAAATATCTCTCTGAAGAGTTGTTGTTTTCTATAGGGACAATGACGTTTCATAGAGATATTTACTCGAAGTTGAAAATAAAATGAGAAAAGTGGTTCCTCGTATTTGTCGGTGATCGGTGGCTTTAGCATCACCTTAAGAGGAGGCCGTATATCTACTGTCTTTGTCGAATTACATTTTTGCAGTTTATTCAAATAGTATTTTGTTAATTGAAAAACTAAGTGTCGTCCCCAATTCTTCGTAAAATAAAAAATATTTTGAGACCTAAAAAAATATTTAACATTATTTCCTTTTCGAGAATACTTCGAAACGCGAAAATTGAGGTTAGGTGTTCCGTTTCGAACTATTCTCCGAAAGTAAATAATGTTAGGTACTCTTTTAGGTCTCCAAATATTCCTTATTTTAAGAAGAATTGAGGACGACTCTTAGTTTTTCAATCAACAAACTACTACTTGTAATACTTAGCAAAAATGTGATTAGACAAGGACAGTAGATACGGCTTCCTCCGCGAGCTACTACTTCAGTTTCGCACTGTGCTCACGCAGGCGCGTTCTATTCTCCTGGTACAGGTCAGAACATCGGCTTGAGCCTGCAGCAGAATCCCCTGGGCATCCACCCTCAAAATCTCCTGTCCAACGCCCACCGTCCCGTCAACGGACTCAGCCTTCAGAATCACATGAGCGTGCCAGCCGTCGCGGCGAGTCTCGCGGCAGCCTACCAGAACAACCTTCCTGAATCCGCGATCTCGAGCACGGTGGCTGCAGCTGCAGCGGCAGCCTCGAGTCTCCAGCAGCAGCTGGTCAACTTCGGCCAGAGTAGCTTCTCGCAGAAGCAGCAGCAGCAGATCTCGCCCACGTCCTACGGCAATGGACCACTCCAGCAGCAGCAGCAGCAGCAGTTCACCTTTCCCAATAAGAATCAGCAGCAGCAACAGTCGTTGAACAGCTATCCGATTTTCCACGGCTACGACACGAAGGATTACAATCCGTGGAAGGATCCACAGCCACCCCAGACACCCGTCACCTGGTGGGGGAGCAACAACGTTAATGCTGGACAAATGATGCAGCAGCAGCAAGGTATTGGGAAGGATCTGCCGATGGTGGGCGGTACCGATGCCTTTCAGAACTGGGCTAATTCGGGCAGTCCGGGCAGTCAGCGCTTGAGCAACGTCCCGCTCACGCCCGGGAATAACTACCAGCAGAACCCGCTGCATGGACGACTCTACAGCGGCAGGAGCAATTTCGAGGATGTTAGACCCTTTGACGTAAGTTGGGATTGAATGTAATTTGGAACAGAAATGTGAATCATTTCTTAACGTGATCAAAAAGTAACAAAATTTAACTAAAATAATCGTGAAAACTGATGAAAGATTATGTTGGAACTTCCACGTAGATTTAGTTCTATAATTTCTTGAATCTAAGTACAAAAGAAGGATTTTTTACGTAATATGCACAAAAAGTGATACGTTTAATCTGGATTATTTTGAACCAGGATTTTTCTTTTTGAATCGAAGATCATACAAAATTAATAAATCCCGATTAAAATTTCCGATTCATTGGGGAGTTTAGATCCAACTTTTCAGACCTAATTTCATTTACATAAAACAAATAAAAATCTTATTTTGTCGATAAAGATGCGGCTTTGCAGAGCTCTTTATTATATAGTTGGTAAAAAAATTAAAATCAATTGAATCAGAAGATTGGAAATTTGTTTCCCAATATAAGAATTGAGAAATCGCTATTCTCTCATATTTTTGGTTAATTTGAATGATTATTTTACGGATCAATTCACGAGTATGAAATTTTTTGCCACATTCACACATGATCCATGATTTTTTTTCCTTATTCAATAATCAATCGTTAAAATTTGTATGTACTTGACAAATGAATAATCAAATTTTCTTCTTGATTCATATGTGAATCGACGAATTTTTTGTCGAGTTAAATATGAATCGAGCATAAATGATGCCGGTTGCAAAATCAATCAAGCGGAATGTTTCTGTTTTATTTTTAATCCAGAATAACGATCAATCATTGATTAATTAATAAAGCAGGTATCCCATTCAAACGAGTCAACTACCTGTATTGAATTCAAATAATTCCGATTCAATTAATTAATTCCACAGTTATCAATACTTTTCCTATTTATCACTATATAATAGAATTTTTTTTTATTTTCTTTTTAACGTCGCCATATTTACGCTCCCATATGCTGCTAATCTATGACGGGGGTCTACGGTGTGTTTGTAAACAAAGCACGTGTACACTTTTTACATATGCGCTTCTTATCAACGGGAATCCGACACTCTACCGACTGTGCCACCGTAGGCCCCAGTATAGATTAATTGTTAACAAGCTTCCCAATCTAGTACAAATCCAGCGACCAAGCACCAAGCATTCAACTTCTAATCCCTAATTCTATGCCCCAGCAGATGGATCAGAATCCGACGCAATCCACGCCAACGGGCAGCACCTACTCCCTCTTCAGCGGCAACAGCTGGGGCGTGAACGGCTGCCAGCTCGCCGCCGCCTCGTCCTCGTCCTCCTCCTCGTCCGGCAACGCCACCAACAATCTGTCCGGTCAGCAGCAGCAGCAGCAGCAACATCAGCAGCAGCAGGATCAGATGAAGGCACGGCTGAATCAGCAGTCGCTCTGGTCGGGGCCCGGGCCCTCGCCCCTCGAGCGTCTCCTCGAGCAGCAGAAGTCCCTGCGCGAGGGCGGAACCTGAACGGGGCCGCCCCCCGACGAGGCGATCGCGACCAACGACACGCTAAATGGATACCAATTCTACAATGCACGACGACGAGACGAAAGAGATGAAATAATATAATAATAAACAAAAAAAAAACAACAACAACAACAACAACGACAACAACGACTCGGAGATGTATCGGAAAAGAAAAAGAGAAAATTCTCGCCTGAATGGGCGACTGTCTTAAAGGGAGGGAAAAAAAAGAAACAATAACAACAAACAAACAAACAACGAGGAGGCGTTGATCCACAGGATTGAACGTTTGCGGAAATGAAAGAAACGAAAGACACGAGCCAATTAAAAAAAAAAGACACTAACACCACATACGCGAGCGAACGCTAGCAAGTATACATCCGTCACACATACATATGTCGAAGAGAGGAAGGAGTAAATTTAATCGCCAAGTATACGGAACAAGCAGAAACAATTGTAGAGAGAGAAAGAGAGAGTGCCCATGTAGAGCCAAGCGAGGAAAAACGCGCGCGTAGACAGAGAGAGAGAGAGAGAGAGAGAGAGAGAGATAGATATATACGACCAAGCCAACGATAATAATGACGACGAAGAGATGTTATATGAGAAATAAAAAACGCAGAGCGCGACGACGAATCGATCGCGATCAGAGCGCTCGAGAGACAACGCGAGAAAGAGAGAAAGAGAGAGAGGGACGTTCGACTGCGTGTACAGAGCGCGAGACGGTAATTTGTATTATGTACTACGGTTGTATTGCGAATGATGTGTACAGAGTTGAGAGGAGGGCGTTGTCGAGAAACGCGCGTGCTACAATAAATAAACCCGATTTCGGTGGATCGAGAAGCGTTGCTGAGTATGATCGAGCGTTTAGAGGAAAAGGCTTGGCCGATACTTGTAGAGAGACAGAGGAGAGATGATTTTATCGATTGACAGACGATCGTGCTCTTTGATTTTGCGTTTGTAATAGGGACCCGGTAGAGGTGACGCTACTCTGCTTTTATTTAACGAGACAACTACTCACACACACACACACACACATACACATACACATACACATACATGTCCTTATAAATTTTTAGTGAGCGCGCGCAGTGTTCGCGCTCTCGGAGGCGCGCACGTAGGAAAACGAATATGCGTGACCTCTGCTATCCGAAAGCATGCTTGGAAGGATGACGGCAGAGCGAGAGAATAAGAGTAGCGAAAGAGTTTGAAGAATATATACGACGATTATGTCATATAATCCAGCTGCGAAGTATTTTTAGAATCGCGCGATAGAGCAGTTTGGTCTGATTTTTATTTCGTTTAATCATGTCCTTTATTTTTTTTTGTTTTGTCTTTTATTTACGTTTCGACAGCAAGTAATGTAGTATGTAATTTAAACATAACGAAATTAATGATAATTATATGCATTACCTGCGAATACATTATGTTGAAAAATTCATAAGTGTTGTTTCTTTACTATAAACATAATATATCCTCGAGTAGGGTATCTACCCGTCCTTAAATCCTTGACACCTTATTGGCTTTTAGATTATGTCCTGAAATAATGTTCTTTTGTTATACTATTTTATTTCACGTATAGGTAGGCACGCGATACGCCTGCACTAACAAGGATAATTGTTTATATAAAAGTACTAACAGTTTCAGAATGATTGGTTTTATAGTTTATTCACAAAATAATCTCCAACAATTAACTATTATTTATCTCTCATTTTAATACTAAGAGCTCTGTGGGACGTAACTTTTTCCCTGTGGTGCTATACAACTCATATTGGGCCGTCAAAATTTGTATCAATTTTTTTGTACTCCTAGCAAAACAGATTATTTTGGGGCTATTTTTCTTGTGCTACGCTTTTTTGAGAACATCTAGAAATTGTTCTACCGCCTGAATCAGTTCGCCAGAGTTCAAAAATAAATATTTCAAGTTATTTTACCATAACAATTAGATTAGGTAAAATTTAATAAACATTGCAAAAAAAACCATTCAGCACTGTAGGGAAGAAAACGCTTAGGTATACATTATTAGCTCTAAAAGTATTAAAGATCTTTAAATTTGTTGCCTATTAATTTATCATTTATTAACATCATTTAATAAAATAAAAATCAGAAATCTTTGTAAAAAAACGTAAACAATCTTTGACTGAATCTCCGCAGGGATCAGAAGCAGCCAGATTCGACACCAATGGTCAGTCCCCTTGTCCTCCATCACCTTCTCTACCTCTTTCAACAGCTCGTCCCTGAAGCAGTAGATAGGTCCGAATGTCGATCGCGACTAACGACGTGCTAAATAAATTCGATACCTACCAATTCTAATGCACAACAATGACGAGATGTAAAAAAAATAAACAAAACATTATAGAAAATCTTCTTATAGGCATATATTATACAAGTATTAAAGATTATAATACATAGTACATTGTGTACCAAGGACGAGAAGTGGACCTTTTTTGACCGAGTGTACTCACACTCTTGCGGTACGAGTCGTATAGGCGAGCTAGCACGAGTAGAAGACGAGTACTGCAAACACACGAGATCGAAAAGGCCCTCGCCCATGGTGCACTCTATATTTGTGTAACACATGTACTGATTTTCACAAACCAAGTTTAGGCCAGTTTTATTCTCATTTCTACAGGCGGAACGAGCGGGCGTAAAGTACTCACTTTACGCCCTAGGGCGTGATATTGTTAATAACCCTATTGGGTTTCTTGGTTGCATTTTAAGAAAATGACATAAGGTATTGATTAAAATTGATTTTCTGGAACAATTATTGAAAATTCGTTGAAAAAAGACAAATTTAATAGAACAGATGTATTTTATAGATCCTGAACGTTGAAAAATACCAATAAGAAATGGTAAACAGGATTTTGTTTTTATAGCCATTTTTTAAAATTTATAAATTGAGGTTTTTTAAAAATTTGTTAATGAAGTAGTGTTTTTTTATAAAGCGAATTATTTTCGCAATAAAGTACATATAGAATTCTTCCATTTGACACCGACATAGATTCCAAATATATCGTATTTAATTTGTTATATAGTATGTTAGGTAATTTTTTAGCCTCTATAACTCGCAATAGTACATTATGCAACAAGAGACTAAAGTCGTAGATTATTCCCGCTGGTGGGTTTATTGCCCGAGCCAAGTGGGGTCAGTAATCACCCGTGGGAATGATCGACTTTACTCTCGTGTTGCATATAGAACTTTATTCACGACTTAACTGTGTAGCCACTTTGTTGACTTGAAAAATGAGAACCACTCATTCATTGTTAATAGAAACTAAAATTTCAAAATTTTAATATTTTCAAAATTTTCAAAGATTTTAAAATTTTTTTTAATTTTTAATAGTACAGTGCTCGCGCAAATGCGGGGGTAAAATATATGAGGGAATAGAAAGCTACTTTAGTCCCGCTTTGAAGGTCAATAAAGTGGCTTTTATAGTTAAGTCGTGAATAAATTAAATGATGAAATCCAATGAAATTTTTACTGAAATTAAAAAGATCTCTTTGAGAAACCAGAGTGCCAAATCAGTTGGCAGCGTTTTTCATTTGAATCTGTAACGCTTTAATGATTTACTTATGAGAATGCTGTACTGATCATTTCATTGAAGTTAAAATTAAAAGACAATTAAAATTACGAAAGGTTTCTCGAAATTCATAATACTCGTCAGTTACACCAACATTTGCATGTTAAATTTTGTGAATTAAATCGATATTGCAGTCGATAACAGCACGAAATATCGCAAATAGATTTTGTAATGGTAATGACGTGTAAGAGCAACAAAACAGCTAGAGATTGGTACAAAATGAATATAAAAAAGAATGAGTTCCAGTCTTGTATAGTTTTTAAAAGGCTGTCTATATATATTAAAATAATTAATGGACTAATAATACTAATAGCAATGTAACAATATCTTTTAAACATAACGAAATCGATGATAATTATATTCATTACCTTCAAATACATTAGTGTTGTTTTTTGGTATAAAGATAATATATCCTCATGTTATATCCATATAAATTTTATTTCCTTACATGATAAAAATATACATTGATAAATTTTTTTTTATTTAACTTTTAACTTACAACTTACTCTAATTTGTATAAATTACAAGGAATCACTGACTCTCAAGTATAGTTTAAATATCAAAAAAATATTTTATATACGCTCTAGCTTATTCATAAAGTGATATCACTTTTAACCATCTACTTATATTCTCGCATCTTTACTTACAAACCTGTATGTATATAGTTGAACCTTTTTTTAAAATTAACGATGAACTAAATTTGATTTTTAATATTTTTTTCACATTCACACAATAATCAGAAACTAGGTAATTCAACACTTACAAATTTGGTTATTTCAGTCACAATTTTAAGAACCATCTTTAAGAACAAAATGGTTTCTTTCAATATGATTTTTTTACATTTATTTCTAAAAACTTTTACTTTTTTGATACTTGGAAAAACATGTAAGTATATAAAAGAGCAACATCTATGATCACCATTAAATAAAAATAATAAGTTTAATGAATAATGCTTTTAATACAAATAAAATTAATAAAATAAAATAAAAATTATTGCAATTGATAAGTAGGAAGACTGAGTTTTAAGTCTCCATTGATACCTGTTTTTTAATATGACTTCTGAGTTTCGTCAATGATGCATTGATCTCAGGCAATCGAGTTATGGTTAATTTGCAAGTGAAAGCCTGCTTCCTTTTTAACAAATGCGCCATAAACAAATTATTAACAAACAGAGACTTTTCATGAATTTTATTCCTAAATGTTCTGCATGCTATAACCTGCATATACAAAAACTTATTGATTTTCGCGTTTAATATATGTATATTTTAAATAAAAAAATTATGATAATCTTACCGTTCCCCTGTAGCTTGTGGAACTATGAGTGTTGATCACATCCAATATGTACTGAAATTGTTGAGCAACTATGGCAGTATTAACGATTTGCACATTTCCATAAAGATCTCCATCACTGTTGATTGAAATATTTAAAAAAAAGAGCCCCATGTTAGGTATATTAATGGCTCGTTGAAATACATCAGGTAATATATAATTTAATTCCCAAGATTGTTTATAAGTAGAACTGTCCGATATCTTTTCCTGAAAATCGTTCAAATTTACATTAAATTATTTATGTCAAATTTTCTCCTTTTTTAACCTCAAATATATTCAGTAATAAATTTTATATTTTTTCATTTGTTTAAAATACTGAATTACCTCTATCACATAATCTTTATGATAATATCTAAGATGAGGTATCATACGGCCATGTGGTAGCTCCTCGTAACAATTTCCTATTCTACAAGGATACTTTCCTTTACCTACAGTTGGAGCAACTCTAAAATCTACGAAATTTACGTGGGTATTTTCATTAGTGGTATCAGTAATTAACGCTCTAGCTTCGGCCATTGCTGCATTGCTTTTACAGTAGAGATCAGTTTGGGTTTGAACACATGTCATGGCTTTCTTATTAACATCACTTTTTGGGTCGATCAGAGAAATCTGTAGAATGAGAAATTGTTTTAAAGTTGTGTCCAGTAATGTGTTTAAATATAATAAAATTTTCTCGTACGAACTAACCTTAATTTCTTCAAACTTTGTCATCAAATTTTCAGCTAAATAATTTCTCGTACCATTAAAATCACTTTTGCAATAAGGACAATGCAGCATTTGTGGTTGACATTTCGCGCATACATGATGTCCCTGAAGGCACATTGGCACTGTTCCTGACAGGCTTTCGTAACAAACAGGGCATTGAAGAATTTCTTCAAGATCCTCTGCAAACTAGAATAAAATTTTAATAATATTTATGTATATTGAAATGTGATTATCTGTATTTATAATTTACATTTAAATTTATTGAATTTGCACTTATAATTTAAGTTCTATTTCTATATTTACAAGAACGTAATCATCAAATGTAATCAATAAAGGTATCACTTACCTTGTTTCGCAATGCTATTAATGCCCTTCCCGCGTTATCACTGCCTCTTGACATATTGTTACAATTTGACTCTGCCTTTTGATATGAAATAAATACTCAGACAAAGAAAATAGTGCTAAATGATAGCTACAAAAATACTTTTGCACTGAATAACCAACTTAATACACTTATCATAACCTTTAAAGTGCATAGAAACTGATATAAAATACGAATGAAATTTGTAACTTTCAACCGCTTATTTCAACAAGTCTATTTGAGTGACGACCTTTTATTTCGTACAGCGACGCGAGGCCCTGCGAATTCAATTCTCAGAACATTTGTTTACATTCATGTTCGAGTCGCGTGTGTTTTGAAAACATATGATTATAATGATACCTTCATCAAACACCAACGACCACAGTGAAAATATGCCGTGCATACGCCACGCATGCGCATGCCGAATATACGCATATGCAAGATAGCGGGGAATTTAAAATTTCCTTTTCTGATTGATTCAGTAAATTTTGTTTTTCTCTTATTTCTTCGTTATTTATTACTGGTAAAATCATATAGGTATACAGCAAAAATGAAAAATACACGATTTTATTTATGCTAGAATAAATCTTTGCTTACATGAGTAAATTCATACAGACAAAATATATGAACATATTTCTACGTTTGACAGAAGTTTTCTTGTACGATATTTTATGTTATAGAAAGGACAATGCACTACACAGTATAATAATATATGGCAAACTATTTTTTTAAAGATTTCAAATTGTGTTCGGTATCATTCAAAAAATATTTCACATTGTGAAGGTGAGACGTCAAAGACATTAACTGTCTTTCTAATTCAGCCTTGTCGGAATGATTTGGATTTTGCAAATATTTATTAAAAAATGTCAAAGTAGTACTGGACTTATTTAAAAATGTTGACATTCTAGTTAATAATACTTTTATCAAGGCCCTGTATTTATCATTCTTGTCACTTGGTATTTTAACAGCTTTGTCAAGATCTTTAAGAGTAATCTGAAAATAGGTAATATTTTATTACATTTCAACAAATTTTATAAATTCAGAGTGCATTAATAGATTCAAAATAAAAGCAAGAACAATTTTACATACTTTAATCAATTTTTGTATACAAGTTGTTTGCTCAAAGAGTGATTTAAGTTAGTATAACTATATAAAATAATTTACATATGGAAATTCGTCAAACTTTGAAAATTTAACTACTTTTATGGTCAATATTTATGAACTGGTAACAAAATTTAAAGGAACAAGCAAACTCACTTAGATTGTTCTTTGAGCAAGCGACTCATACATTAATCTGATGTGTAATTGTACTATTACTAACCTTGACATTGCTCAGCTTTTTTGATATATCAGATACTAAAAAGCATTTAGTTCCAGCAAATGTAGCCTTGCAAAATGGACAGGAATTACCAATTTTTCTTCTGCATTGTTCACACATATGGTGGCCTACAGTACATTGAACAACAGTTTCCTTCACTTCCATGCATAAAGGACATTGCAGAGTGTCTTCTGTCTCATTGGTCAACTGTATACAAACATTATTTCTACATTTTATTATGGCAATTAAATATATCAAATAAAACATGAAGTACCTAATATACTCAAGTATTTTAACACTGTAATATGTATAACAATTGAAAAATGTCTAGATAGTGTTTGTGAACTATGTATACTATTTAAACTAATATTTGCTTAAATTTGAAATTTTGCAAAATTAATATTTCAGTGAATATTGAATAAAATACTATAAATGAAATATGTACTATTGCAGTAATCGAAATTTGTTTTGGAAGAAAAGATACTACTTACTTTAATACATTCCTGTACTAACTCTTGCGTTTTCTTGTCATCCATGTTTTCGTTTAGTATCTCTTTTTTACAACACAAAAGTTCCTTTGAGATACGCTTTAACTATAACTATAAAAATACTCTTACAAGCACGTAAATGAATAAATAATCTGGAATAATCTAATTGACAAGTATCATGCACTAACTACTAGCAATAAACAATGAGTCTTGGTACAGACGCGAAAACCTCAACCTTCAAAGATTTTTGGCGGAATACACATGTGGGGGAAAAACATAAAACAGTCGAGTGTATCGAATCGGCCGGACCATGATCATGATGAAATAAATATGTACCGTAGGTGTGCTCGTCCGTGCTCGAACAAGTGGGAAGCCATTTTTAGTCCAATATATTTCTTATGAGCTGAAAATGGCTTCCCACTTCTTCTACCTCAGACGAGCACACCTGGTACATATTTATTTCACCATGACTACGAATCTACGATCATACAAAGGTGGACCGGACCATCACGTATAATGAAGCTTCCAGCGGTGAGCGGATTTAGCGGAAGTAAAAAAGTCGATGTTCAATTTTTTACATGGATATTCTGACCCGCCAAAATTTGAATTTGCAATTAAATACGTAATAACCATTTTAAATATTTATTCATGTACTTCGAAAATAAGGGAAGCATCAGAACTATTTTACCCACCGATACATATGGTATCAAAAAGCTTTAGATTTTCTATCAAAAAACTTTCGGAAAATTAAGAAATTCGAACAAAAAGACATGTGACTCCACAGCGCTATTATGCGTATCGATATGAGTTTCTTTCTAAGGGTCCATTTATAGTGGGGACGAAGAGTTACGATTAGTTACAACTCGTTGTAACTTCACTAAGCTTTTGCAGTGGAAAATTACATTTGTTGATAGTTAATTTGATAATAGTTACTCTAAAAATAAATATTCTGTATGTTTATATGCAGAACATGATATTTTTTCAATAAATTTTAAATCTTCGTTCCCACTATAAATGGACCCTAAAGGTTCTACTCATTACATACTAGAAAGGTTTTGCAAGCAAGTATGAGCAATATATGCTTTATTATCCGGGTACTTAACTCCTATTAAGTACTTTATCGCGGTTTTCCTGACTCTGTACCGAATTTCTCTATAAATTTGGAGCTAGTTCCACTGATCTACATAGCTTTTATGTCTTATTTTACCGTGCTGCAATCTGGCAAAAGTTTGCTAGGTTGCCATCCTCATCGTTTCTTTTTCATCACGTTATTCACAAAAAATAAATAACGAAACACTTATAAAAACACTAATTGTTATGATTAGAATCGAAAATTTGTGAAATCATAGAATTTTGTTAATCATTAATACTGATAAACTGACAACAGTTCAACTGTCTCGCTGTACATACGTTTTCAAAGCAATACTTTAGATATTAAATAAATAATTTTAAAATGTATGTAAGAAAACTATATCTTGCATATATCCTAGATTAACTTTAAAAATAAGAAATAAAAACCATGAATATATAATTGGAAAAAGGGGAAGACAGCAAAGGATCGAAGGAGTCAAAGGAAACAAATAATCGACTAAAAATTCGTACATATAGAGTTTTGTACAAATGATAGAACATTTATTTTCGTTAGAAAAATATAGAAAAAAAAATTGTACATTCAGTTCGAGAGGACTAAGTCTCGCAAGGACTAAAGTATATAATAAACGTATGTAAGATACGGTGACAGTGGTGTTACAAAATCTTAACGGCGCGCGAGAAAGTAAAAGTCGAGTTTCCTTTTTTCTTTTCGGTTAGTGAAGACATAAATAAACTAAAGATACAACGCCAAGGACATAATAAATTCTTACTCACGTAGAAATACAATACAATAATAGTAGGTATAATATCGCGAAGCGGAAGTGGGCCTTCGGTCGCGGCGCGCAATACACTGTTACTCGCCCCCGCAAAGGCCGGCGCGACGCCGCGCTTCTTCTTCCTCCATCCGTTGTACGGTGAATCTTGAAATTTGTGTAATCATAGCGGTGTACATACTTACAATCAATTATAACCGCGCGAGGCGCCCCGACGTTCGAACATTGCCCTTTTCTTTTTGTTGCCGTTGTTCGTCTCGAGGGTGCGCTCGATCGTATTCTGGGGGGGATAAAAGTAATAAACAAAGGAAGAGAACGCTTCTACGATGTTGTTGTTTCTTTTTTTTTTTCTTGAGATTCGCTGTTCGATTGGAGCGTCGAATTGGTCGTGATTTAGAGGCGGATGCCGGGGTTTCGGGACGCGACGAAGTTCAGGAGCTCGTCGCTGTCCTCGCAGACGAAGGGCTTGACGTGGTGGCAGGCGACGTCGTGCCACTTGATGCCGTCGTTGTAGAAGTTGTTCAGGATCGACAGGCAGGACTCGTCGTTGCCCTGGAATTTGATAATTCAATGTTAATATTTGGAATTACGACTAATAAGATATTATATTAATGGTTTCAATATTGTGAATAATGAATTGAATCATATTACTGGTGTTTTCTGTTTTTTAACAAAGTAAGGGTTCTTTTTTCTATTGCACGAATCTTTTTAAATTTAAGATCAAAATTAAAAGAATTGGTAATTTTATCGCCATTCAAATGCAATAATTTATATGAAATTATATGAATGTATATTGCAATTTTTGACTGATTTCTCTCAAAAACTGTTTTTAAACGTTTAAAAAATTGTAGAGGAAAGTCCTCCAGTATGACCCCCCTCCCAGTATGACCACACATGGCCGTTGAGCTCATACCGCCAGATGGCAGTACTTTATATGTTGGATTAGATGCAAGTTATAGTTCTATTAAATATTATCGGAGATTCTCGTTTTTAGATCACAATTACGACGATTCTCACGAAAATAACAAGAAAGCCGTTAATTTCTATGTCAAAAGTTATTTCCCGAGGGTTAAATATATATGCGATATATAAGCTAATTAAATACTAATTATTTAATATATGATGAGATGTAAATTAAAATAGATTTAAACAACATAGTATTTTATAACTTTTACCTGTCTTTGAATCACAATTTTTAAGCATTTAGAGCAAAAATACTCTTTGATAAACGTTAGGTGGTCATGCTGGGAAACACTTTATTCTAAATTCAAAACCCTCATTTTTCATTGTTAATTAATACTTAATTCAGATTATTAACTTTGACCAAAACTAATTTACTACGCCAAAAAGGTCCATTCATACAACTAAATCCATTTTTAAATTTTCATTCTCATCTTGGTACCCAAGTGTTGCATCATATAAAATAGATATGGGTGGTCATACTGGGGTACTCTCGCCTAATTAGTGTAACGCGCATAGGAATTTCATAAATCTGCATGAAACTCGCCGGATAATATATTTAATGTTCTTTACAATGAATAAAATACTTATTTAATTTTATTGCAGAAATATGTATTAGAGCTTTTATAGAGAAATTTTTTAAACTATTCTACAGATTTTTTGAAAAGTTTTGAAAATGTAACATGGCATTACTGTGGTTGTGAAATAAATTAAAACTTGTTGAACATGTATATTTTGTATCATATTTTGATAGTAAATATACTTCTAAACTGCAAAATGGGCCAACAAAAGCTAAATTTTTGTTCAGCAGAGCTATTATTAATAACTTTCTTATTCTAAGTGGTAAGTCTTTAAAATTTTCTTAAAATAGTAATATCTTATGATTTTAATCTACTTTAATTAAAGAGTAAAACCTTCTGCAAAAAAAAAACAATTTGATAATATTCAAAACTTTCGGTACTCAACAAATATTGTATTTTATTTGATTTAATTTGTACGGATGAATGAATTTGTAATTATATTGATCGATCAGCTGTACCTGAGCGGCTTCGCGGTTATCGGGCTGGGGAGTTCCGTATCCTCCGGTGTGGCTCCAGTCGCCGGTGTTGCGCTGGTTCGTGGGTCCGATCTTGGCGCCGGATCCCGACCAGAACCATCCGTTGACGTTCTGGGGCTGGAGATCGGGTCTGTCGCAGCCGTTGAAGTTGCACTTGCGTCCCGAGGTCCAGATGTATCTTATGTTGCCTGGAACATTAACAATTTCATCACGTTAATTTCCTTTCACTGGGATTTTCACCAAAAAATCATCTTATTGTATATTAGCTCGCTATTGAGTTAAGTATACAGAACTGAAGTTTTTTCCAAGCGCGTCACTGAATATTCATTTACAATGAAATTGACCATTCAAGCAGATAGTGACTACGATTTTAATTAACTACTGACTGAAAGTTCAGACTCCTCTTCATGAATCTTTGTAGATATATTTCTGTGTCTTGATAAGTGAGTTCAAGTAGGTATGCAAATCGTATTTTAATATTTAGTTACATATAAATTTTTTAATTTCTAAAAGCTGAATTTTCATTTATGAAAATTTCACATATGAATCGCTGAATAACCAAGAAATACACTAACATTTTTGCAAAAAATTGAGTTATAAGTAGCGGTAAACCAAAACAGTAAAAAATATTAAGTTACAGCGATGAGAGCGATTATACTAAAATAAATTGAATGTTTTCAATAATCTTCTTACCTACGTTCTTTACGGTGATTCTTAATATTTTGCAATTTCTAAAGGCATTTTTATCGAAATAGAAAATAGCAGTTATATATAATGGAATCTATGAACTACACACTTATTTATATTCTCATTGATAATTCAAGCCGACAGTACTTGAAATAAAAATTTCAGCTAGCCGGCAACAGCCTATTTCTTAGCGTTTCTAAGAAGAAATCCAGTCTACAAATTTCTTAGAACCAGCGATTCTGCAAGTAACGAAGTAACGCGTAAAGCACGTATGTACAAACTCCTCAAGTATTCTTAAATATTCTCCGTATACTCACGAAAAAAGAAATTCCTTTAAACAACTTCCCGAAACCACGTTCCAAGCCCCGAAGCGCTGAAAACGTCAACACCGTAAAAAAAAGAGGCTCTCCTCGGTACCGCAACTACATCCCAATCCCCCTGATAAAACGAAACAGAGAAAAAAGAAAGGTCCCAGGCCGCGGCTCTCCTTCTCATCAAAGATTTCAACGACGCGTTAGCAAAACAAAGGCCTTTTTGTTCGCGCGATTGCCCTGGGGGGTCTTTGCGCACGCGCACACACAATGTGAACGGGGACAAAATCGGATCGTCGCCGTATCGCGCCCGTCGATCTCGACTTTCGGGATGACTCGGATGATCCTAATAAGGTGGATCCCCGCTCGTGCGAGAGCGACCTACAAGTTTTCGGCCGCGGCGCGCCGATGCTCGCGGATGACGATGTTCGGGCGCCGGTGCGAAGTCAAAGGGAGCAAATCAAGATCGAGAGTGGAGCTCTCGTTAATGAAGCGTTGATTGGCTTTGTGTAATGTGGGTATTGTGTTGTTTTTTTGTACGAGTGACTGAACAATCGGTGAAAAGTATTTGAGTGTAATTAACTTTCTATCGTCGAATTGTAGTGTGCTGTCTCTTGAGTATTATAGACTGAACATAAACAGGATTATTCTTTTTCTGTTTGTATTAGGTATTACAAGTGTCTATTGTTATACTTGGCGACAGTATTATAACGAGAGAGACCGTATATACTTATTTTATTTAAATCTTCAAAGTGGAAAACGTTTTACAAGTCATTTTTTCTTTGAAAAGATTAAATGGTAGCTTTGCAAAATGAAATGTTTTTTCTCTGCCTGAATCCACTTTGATTTTATGTGAAAGAAGATGCATATCTCTTTTAAAATAAAAATGCGCGCTTTTGAAGAACTCATAAAAGGTAAAAGACAGGGTTAAGTGAAACGTGAGTTTAATAATAAACACCCAAGACAATACAACTATTACATTATGCAAAGGAGTCAACAATAAAACATCTACTTTCTGTTTATTTTTTTTTAAACTTGCATAATCAAGAAACAAATATTGCATAAGATTCCGAATTGTTTCCTTAACTTTGTTGTTCTATTAATAAGTTTGTTTTCGCGTTTAAAAGCAATTTACAGTAAACAATATTTATGACCGATCGAATGAGCCTTGCGTAAAAAGGCAATTACAATTTTATAATACCCTCGTAAAACAAAATCATCCCGATCGCCTCCTCTCGAGCGTCATCATAATTCTCAATATCTTCAGTACGACACTGCAGCGAAGACCTTGGTATATAAAATTCCAAAAAATAAAACGAAAAGTAAAGCCGCTGCGAGTCGGGACTTGAATCTTAATAGCCTGTATATTAACTCTTCTTAACGTAGTCATGCCAAAATTCTTTTATTATTTTCAAAGTGGCGACGCGAACGGATGCACCGCACGTGCAAACCATGCCAAAAGGCACTTCTTCGTGCGCACTGTCCAAGGATAAACGGATAATGGACCGTTTTTATGTCCAAAGACCTTCATAATTGCCGACGAATCGTTAAGCTAAAATAACTCTTTTGAAAATAATTATCATCTCCGCTCTGTAATACATCACGAGGAGGAGAAATACTTTTGTTTAAAAGCCTTCCCCGTAGCTTGAAAATAATCCACAGCCTTAATTACCATTCCCTGCTCACCTGGGTAACACAGCACCCAGGCGTGAGAGACAGAAGCCAATACTCCACGGAAAACGACGGGAGAGCCAATACGCGAAGCAACTTACAGAAAGAGGAAGCTATACGGGTAAATTGGGCAACGTGCACGTCCATTGTGCAGCACTACAAAGCGTCGTTACAGTTTTCCCTTTTTTTTTCTTTATCGCCACCAGCGCGATGATAGCGCCCACACCGCGACTCGTCGCTCCTCTCTTCGCGAGCTGTGCATGCACGTGCAGTGACGCAAGCAAGCCGAAGCGCCGCGCTGGAGAAAGCCCGATAATGCATTCGTCGTTAGACGCGCGCGGATGTGTTGCACGCGTTGAGAGTGTAATAGTTGCTGGTGGGTATACGTTAAGAGGATGCTTGTGGAGTAGGAGCGAGCGCTGGGGCACACCGAAAATTGTTACGACGCGTAATTGGATTGTTAAGTCATGGAGCATTCTGATGCTGCTACTTTTGCATAATTTTTCTCTTTCCTTTCTTTCGTGCTCGCTTGCTTTATTGTGGACGGTGGGATGAATTGGCGCGAGAAATTGGTGGACGTAATTGCAGGAGGTTTTGTTTCGGTGGGTGAATGGAGAATCGACTCCGAGGATGGATCTTGTGTACTCCGATGAGTGGAGTAATTGGTGTGCGTAATTATCATTGGAGATGGGGGAATGCTGGGAATTATTGCGAATGCGTGATCTGGAAATTTTCTTTTTCTCAGTAACATTTAAACGTTTTTTTAAATTAGATGTTTGGGTGACAAATAGAAGTTACGTTGAGTATGTGCGTCAGGTAGAAAAAATAATTAGATCGTAGTTGTTTCTCTTTTAAGTAATAATTTCATAAGTTATGGACGTTCAAAGTATTTGTAATTTAGCATAAATACATAAGTATAGATACGCTTTAATATAAAGTGTAATTTTTAAGCTACTGACTCTGCTTCAATTTTACTTTAAATGGAAAAGAAACACTAACTAATTATTTTAGCAAGAATGTATAAAAATTAAAAATAAAAGTACAAAAATCATGCTATATCCTATTACAGCAACATAATAAATGCAATGAATTATTTATATACCAAATATGGAAATTGAAATTTTAATTCTTCATGCCATTACATTTTATCTGTTATAAATATATAAGTGTCGTACAATCATTTTTAAACTATTCAAAGCTTAACTCTTGCAGATCTATTTTCCAAAATCAAAGCAGTTTAGCATCACTTGATTACATAAAAATAATAATCAACTGTCACAACGCAACCAATAAAAAAGATTACTTTAGAAAGTAAAAAAAAAGAACCTCCATGCAATGACCCCTTCAAAAATCTCTGAATTAACAACGAACGATCTCGACGTCACAACCGCAATTACGCCCCGTAATACCCGGCAATCTAGAAGCCCAGCCTACAGCAGGAAAGTGCAAACAAGCGCCCCATAACAGCGCAATCCCCGCCATTATAAAATACCTCCAATCTCCATTCCCGATTCCCAGAAGGGTCTTCGTAATCGAATAATAACTCGGTGCACCTCGCGCGCGGGAAGACACCTCTAATAAGGGACAAGCAGGCGCCTCCGTACATTTCGTTTCTTTTTTTTGTTCTTGCTTCGGTCGCGACGCGGTCGGGTGAAAGTGGGTTGACACCGCGGGAGAATCGAACACAGACGAGGATGACAGCAAGTCGTGCCCGCGATTTTCCCGCCGGTCTTCGTAGCCTGGGAATTTTTGTTAGAGGCGGCGCGCGCCTCGCGGGTATTCGGTTAGGATTTTAATCGTCGGAGAAAATTGATATGGCTGTGAAAGGACTTTTTATTGATGAATTGGATGACGGTGTAGCGAGAGGCTGTCTTTGTATTAAAGTAATTGGGCGTATACTGCTTTTATCGAGGCGTTATTAGAGGAATTGCCTGTAAATTTGAAAGATAGTTGGAGTGTAGACGTCAAATGCATGCTATAAATCTATAATAGCGATGGATATTCATGAAAGTATTAGTTAATTTTATACGATCGTGATTTAAGGGGCAAGACTGATGTATAAAATCTTTAAAATGCACAAATGTATGCATAATTGCACATGCATAATACGTGTTTGAGGCCTCGTTAGAATTTTTCCTTTGAAGCTGTAGGCACTAAAAAATGTTTTAGGTAAAATATGACACTTTATGAGTATTTCGAAATTTAATTGGGGTTATTATCTCATTTGGTTACCGCACGATTCTCTGAATTACTTATAAAATTAAGGCTTTAACATCGCCATTCATGTAGTTTCAAAGACATTTTTTAACGAATCGATTTGAAGCTTTCAAGGAATTATTATTATATCGAATAGTACCGTCGGTTGATTGAGAAAAATTGCAAAATATTAAATTAAAAATATTTTTATGGCGATGTATTTTTCTCGATCAATCCTAGGTAATGCATATAATAAAGATTCTCTGAAACCAGGATTTTAGTAATTCACAGAATCGTGGGCTGCCTAAAAGAAATAATCGTTCTAATTAAGTTTCTAAATACTCATAAAGTATCATAATTTCTTTAAAACTGTGTTTGAGTGTCTAGATTTAAACTTGCTTGACCCGCCCTTAAGGTGATGCTAAAGCCACCTGTCACCGACAAATACGAGGATCCACTTTTCTCATTTCATTTTCAATTTTGAGTGAATATCTCTATGGAAAGTTGTTGCTCCAATCAAAAAGAACAACTTTCCATACAGATATTCTCTTAAAATTGAAAAATGAATGAAAAAAGTGGTTCCCCGTAATTACCAGTAACACGGGGTTTAACATCACCTTAAGGTCTATGCGTCGGTTAAAGGAAAAACTTTTGAATAACATTTTTTACAACAATAAGACATTTAAATCAATGTAGAAAGTATTATTTCTATTATGTAAGTTCCATGTGTAATATGTAATATACTTCATCTATATGGCTTTTATTATTTAATGTTAGCCATAAAATGCAAGATTCATACCAAAATAAAACCTGAAGAAGCTACATTGAATATGAAATTTATTATCAATAATTCAAAGAACACTCATATTTCTCAATCCTCTGCATATACTCTAAATCTCAAAGTTTATTGCATCGCGATTCCTATGCATACTCATTAGCGAAAATAAAAATCCGTCTCGATGATTCAAATTTAACGACGAACTATTGCACTCGAAGAATGCACGACAAAAAATAAAAGGACAAGCAGAACCGTAAAAACTCTTACGAAATTCTCGCAACAGCACCTGGTATTACAAAGCGAAATACATATAAAAGCAGTTCGTAATTCATAAATCAAAATTGCGCGTTACGCGGCGCGCAAATGGATTATTTCGCTCGCAGAACTCTTATAAGTAAAAGCACACGTGCACACCGCGCGACATCGTTAGAAAACATGAATGAAAGCTGCAGCGGCGTGACGCTCGCACTCGCAATACAACACTATACATATCCAGTCGCCTCAAAGGACGAGGCTGCTTAACAAAGAAAGAAAAAGAAAACCGACAGGTGCGATTCCATCTTTGACGCTTTGGTCGAAGGACGAAGAAAAAGGAAGAAGAATTACGACGCCGTAAGTGAATAAACGCTGGGTTTAATGACCGCAAATTAACGGCTAATTTCGCTGCATCTTGGATATGCGCGAAAGGCGAATGATAAATCGCGGATGCGACACAGGAGGCGAACATTTAAAAAGCCGACGGATAATTACTGGGAGCGCGGGTAGTGCTGGTATTTTTTCTTCTTTTCTTTTTAAGAAGAGAAAAGTCGAGGCACTTTAATGACTGTCTTGATGAATGCGCGCACGGGGAGTGCGTTAAAAAATTACTTAACGTCGCGACTTCGTTTTTAGAGGCTAATTTCGACATCGTATTTGCATTCGACCTTTCATGTTGCTTCGAATAAAATAGAGGATTGCTCAAAAGTATTTCTTCGCAATTTTTCGTTTTATTTTTTAATGAGTTTGAGACGTGGAGCGGCGAAGGCTCAAACAATGCTTCGTTAATTGTATATTTTATTTGTTAATTTCCGAAGACACAGATGAATTTGTGTCTTTTAGAAATTTGTGTTTGAAATATTCTATAAGGCTTAAGTAAATCAACACGATGTCAAGAAATTTCATGAGTGTAAACACTATCAAAACTGTTACGTCAATCCTGTACGATCACAACTTACTTATTGTTCTTATGTTCAGAATCCTCATTTCAAAACTTAATCTGGTAAATTAAAAGCGGTTTAACTCAAATTATTTGATTAATGTACTATACGCTAAACTTCCTAATGTCCATCTTTAATTATGATTACCGTTTTATAACAGAAACATTACAGTTGGCCGAGATACTTTTATACAGGAACTTATTTACGGTGTTCAAAATATTGTATGATCTAGTCGACGTAAATTAACTAAAAAATATGATAATTTTTCGTAAGCTTATTGCAGAAGGCACATCAGAGATACGATACTGAGGAGCAATTTATCTGCAATCGCCAATGACTTTATTAATATAAGAACGTCTAAAATTGTTAGTGCAAATAATAAAATATAAGACAAATCTGTGTCTTCAGTAAAAGAATTAGTGAAACGTGTTTTCAGATACTGTTAACTCTTGTTCAACTGTCTAATTTTATCCCTTTGGTGCCATCTCATATGAAAATAAAAATTAAAAAATGTAGCAATCTGATAAATTATTTAACCCTTTCAGTTTGTATTATATAATTTTGAAAACATGAATGGTAACTCCGTAATTAAAAAAATCTTTGATCAAAATAATGTTTAAATTTTACTTTAAAATCGAAAAAGAATAGAAACTAACGCCAAAATCTAAAAACAAAAAAAAAGAGATATCAAGAATCAAGTACCTCGGGCGATTCTCTGCTTGATGAACTCGTTCTCCTGGGGCGTCTCGAGCGACACGGCGTCCATGCAGTGGCGCCTGCAGATGTTCCTGGCGTCGAGCCAGTCTACCTCCAGGTTCCTCGTCGGCTGGTGCTCCCAGCTGAAGAAGTACGAGTGCGCCACGCCCCTGCCGTCCCTGTACGAAGCGTGTCGCACACCTGTGCATCGCAAAGCAAAATACAGAAGTCACTTTAGAATTATTCATTTTGTTCCCGCTTGGAAAATGGATTTGGAGCGCGCGGTTGTCGCGCGATTCGCCTTTGCGGGAATGGAAGGACTTTCGAGTCAGGTGGTTCGTGGTGTTTGCGAAGAATGAATTGAAGAGGGATTGCGCGTAATTGAATATTGAATTGCGTTGGTGACATTGAGTTGTACGTTGCTTTTGTTTAAATTGAAGGTATATTAGAAAATGTGATGTTTTTATGGTTGGTAGTTGATGGTGTGAAGTGAAATGCTTCGGAGAACGAATTTGTAATTAAAATGTATATGTGATGATGAGAGATTCTTATTTTAATTAAATTTTTAGGTTGTGATTTGTTTTACAAATTAATTAATTGTATAATTAAGAAGGATGTATGTTTCAATTAGCGAAAAATCAGAAAATGTACTGTGTATGCTGTTGATGGTTGAGGTCATCAAGGAACTTTAATTTGTACAACGAATTTGCAATTAAAATGTAGTCTGAAGATTATCATAATACAGCCAATTATCATATTACATATTATTATAGTTATTTTACGAGAATAAACCATGTTACAGTAACTGACCGGGTCATAGCAAAAAACTCACTTATCCTATTATATGAACACAAAAGGTTCTAATTAATTTTTAACTTTTTAGGATTTAATAAATTTGTAAAACAATTTACTGCACGTGGTCAACAAGTCAAAAGACAATAGGTTATTATACATCGCATAAGTAAGAAAACTGGCAGCATCAAGAGAATGCTATGCATCGCGTGACAATAGCTGTCACGAAAACCCTTTAAAATAGGAGAGAAAATATCTTCTTATGCATGGGAACGGCATCCGCGCGAATAAATTGCAGGCATCTCTCAATGTAAAATCGCTCCGATGCGGCATGAATACCGAGGTGAAATTGAGCGCGCGCGCGCGCGACACTCAACGTTTTTCGTGACGCTCACTCACGCTAATGAAACAGTCCGCGAATGCCGCGGAGGAACAAAGCCATTCTTTTTTGTGTGATGTTTAGACGAAAAGCGTGGGAGCGGTGCAGTGAATCGCAAAGCTACAGCTGATCATTCGAGGAAAGTGATGTTCGCGATGCGTCGACGTCGATTATGAGAGATTTTTCATACGAAAAATGGATACTAGCTTGAGCGATTTTACGCTAAAAATTTAACGATTCCTCGTAAACACACGGAATTTATCAGACGCAAATCGAAAGCTAATATATGCTTATTGGGGAGAAAGTGTACACTTTGCGCGGAGATTGTTTACATTGTGTTTTTGGGGGGCATGCTTTACACGTCAATTAACGAAACAAACGAGAGTCGCGTGTATTGCTTCGTTAAAAAAGAAAAAGAATTAGCGTCTACCGATTTTAAATACGATGATTTGAAAAATCACTCCTCGAAATTATGAAAGTTTCCGTAAACATGGATATTAACGTGCTCGTTAGAGATTGAAAAACGGTATAGACGCTAAGCGGAGATGCTGCATAGCGTCCAAAAAATTTGTAGCGCAATAGCGCGCGAGACGCGAGCAAAATTGATGCCTTGAGTAGATAGTAGCCGAGTTCGGCGAGACAACCCGTGTTTATGGGATTCCGATTTTGCTTTGTGGCAAATAACTTGAGAATTATATGCCGACCGAAACTTTCTATTGTGTGCATAAAATTATGCCGAATGCTTTGAAGAACTGTAATAGTTCTGCAGTTTCTTGCCTCATCGTTTTTAGACGTAATAACTGTGCGCGGCGGGTTTTACTTTCAGAAAAATACAATTCGCGAAATGTGATGAGGCGGATATAACTTTTACCGATGCCGATTGCAATTAACTTTGGTTTGTAAAATTTCACTTTATATGTGTTTATTGCACTCAGTAATTGATCTTTCTCAAGTCCCATGAGAAGAACCTTTTAATTCAGATAGATACTTTTACTTTTGTATAATAAATTTTATAAATAGTTTTTCAATTATTACCAGGAAATATAGTAATTTTGTTACAGACTACCAAAATTTAAAAAATATATATCACTATCTAGGAAGTTTTACTAAATATTAGCTATACATGTGGTGAATGTTACTGTAATCTTTATATACAAAATTTTATACTAGAAAATATAAGGTACAAAAAATATAGCTTTTTCTTTATGCAGTTTGTAACCAACTTACAATAGTTTCTGATGAAAATTCTGTAACTCTTTGTAAAATTTATTATTCAGTTTCTCTCTATATAGAAAATATCAGAATATCTATTTTATGGACCCAAATCCTCTTGTAAATGAATAAGTCATGTTGCGGGAAAGGGAAATTAATTTTACTTCCTCTTCCTCGGGAGGTTTTTAGCTCTTACAAACGGAAAGTCCTCTAGCTGACTATTTTGAGAGGATATCCTCTTGGCAAGAGAGGATCCTTTTCTGAGTATGCGTGTATAATATAACTTTATAAAATACGGGAAGTGCACAAGGCGCATTAATTTCGATGGCACTTACGGCTGGCGCAGCTTCGCGGGTCAGGTAATGCGAGTCGTCGCTGTGCAGTCGCCAAGGCGACCAGGCCCAAAAGCACCAACAAAGCAGCCCTCATGCTACTCGATCTGTAATCATATAAAAGAAATAATCATTAATTTCGGAGATTAATGGACAATATGTTATATTTATTTTGGATGGTATAATAGATACAATAATTGATTTTCATCAAATCAAGGTGCATTGATTGATTTGTGAAACTCATTTAACCCATCGATTCGAGTATATGTAGTAGTACAAATTTGCTTAAGTTATCTTGCTGGAAAAGTTTATAAATTTCTAAGCGCATTATATAACATATAATTATACTGGGTAATTTGTGAATTCCATATGTGTAATTCAAAGTGGTCTCTAATTAAGTATTCTATATTTCCGTACACCAATGTAATTCAATTTATGAATGCTATTAAATTTTACTTGAAAACATTATGTTCATAAATACATTCTACCAGAAAATTAAACATAAAAGCTAAAATTAAAATTATTGAAGGCTTTACGAAGAATCTTCATCATAATAAAATTGCACGCACCAAAAGAATAATTACAGGGCACAAACATCCATGTGCACGCTCGAGCACGCATACGAATTTCTTTACCTCCAAAACTCATCGAATAAATACATTCTGACTCACGAAATCCACAAAATGAATGTACAGTACGAGGCAAGCCCACGCACAGCCGTATGTGATCGTATCTTCGATAACACATCATCACAATCGTGTACGAGCGCACAACTCATTCTTTACGCATTGCCACAGAGAAAAAACAAACAAACAAGCGAAGCACAGAGCGAGCGCGCGATTAATTATATCTCAATCCCCGCGTCATGCGGGAGCTTTTACTTTCCAGCCTGTGTCTTCCTCTGTCTCTCTTTCTCTTTCTATCAAGGACGCGGCGTGCACACGAGTTTCTAAAAATACGTAGCCAGCGTTTGCTCCTTTTTTTCGTGTCGTCTCCTCGTGGAACACGACGATCGCGGAGAGATTCGAGATTCCTTCCGGGCTTTTGATGCATCGCAAGCTATCAAGACCAGTTCTGGGAGAACCGGATGTCGGATGGTCAACAAAACTTTCCCCGAAAAATTTGAATTCGTACGGAGAGGCGACGATGTCATTACCGATGCATAGGACGGTAAAGTAGAGAAACTAGTTTCACCTGACAGCGCGCGTTTTCGAAAATGAATTTGCATTTTATGGATTATTTTTTTGTAATTTGATGACTCGGGTAGGTATAGGTATAATACAGGAAATATGTAAAATGATAAATAGTAATAGGATAATTATTATGAGCTTGAAAATGCTAATTCTCAGAATGATGTTTGCGTTGAAAATTGGTTACTTTGCATGCGGGAGAAATTGATACTTTTTTATGATGGACAAATTAGCAGTTTGAGTAAAATGCTGTATAAGCTAATGGATAAATTGATGAATATGAAAGCGCGGGAATAAATGATTCGTAAATGATGTCCGTTTATGTGAAATTTTTAGCGATTAACCTAGTATACGAATCATTAACTTTAAAAATCAACACAGCTTTATAATGTAATTACCATTATTAATCAAGCCATTTCTTAAATTTCTTGAATCAACAAGTTGATGCAGAAATTCAATAAAGGAAAGGTGATTCAATGCAAATAGAACGAATGAATATCCTATAAAAATCGAAACAACCACGTGCATGCTAAAACTCTTTTTGCTATGCAAGCAACGTCAAAGAAGGAACGATAAGTACGGCCACCGCGGGAATAATGAAAATTCCTCGACCACCAACGATCTCAAGAATTCACACAACTGTGCATCTAAATTCAAAAAATCCCATTCCCTCAAACGAAAGACAATTCCATCCACCTCGCGAACAACTAAAAAATCCAAACCCAAGAGCATCCATTCGAAAGTCGAAAGTACAGATCGAAGCCTGCCGATCGCTATCAAAGCAGACCTCGATCCACCGTCGCGCTTCATCGAGAGCAATTAACAACGAACACGTCTGTATACCTACACACTGCGTATTGACAAAGAGTGCGGCTGCGTTCCGCGAAATTAGCCGGCGTAATTGCGATTCGACGCCGACGCCGACGTCGCGATGCATAATAATCAAAGCGCGCGCGCGCGAGTTCGCGTTCGCTCGGACGCTCCCACGTTCGCGGCTCCGAGCGGAAAAGTGCAGTGTGTCTCTCTTCTGCTGCTTCTTCTCTACGGTGTATATGTGTATATGAATCCGGCTGGAGGTTTTAGATGTGCGCATGGGATTTTAATAGTTTTGCGTGGAAGAGAGGATTCCCGTTTGGGGAGGTAGGTATGACTGGGGATAAGATTGATTTAGAGTTCTTGGGGAGGAATAATTTTTTGCGTGGGCTGTAAATGTTAATGAAATTATTCAAAAATTGGTGAATGTCGGTAGAAACAGAAGAATACTTTTAATCCTTTTAGTCATGACTTTTTGGTTTATGAATGCAAGTTTGGTTTCTGAGAAATAGACACTTTTTATAGAATGTGTTATGAGGAGCCTATAATTAAAAAGAAATTATATATATATATATTAAAATAATTGCACTCAATAATGGTTTGGCTGTGAATCATTACTAACCGTACCACATTATATTTTTCTCTTAGCCAGTCTAGTAATCGTTCCTACCCCTGGTAGTAGCCGTTATTACTTTTTTTCCTCCGTGTACTTATACTTACAGATTCACACTACGTATAGAGTCAAACACACGGCGGGGAACTCTATACAAAGATCGATTTTTCCCCCTAAATTAATATCGATTAATGTACAGAAGATGTTTCCAAATTTGTTCAAATTGGCGGACAGCATAATAACAACTATTTGAAATGATGCAACGTTACTGAATAGAATACTCGGTTTTCTTAATTTCATCGAAGGATTTAAAAAAAATTCACATACATTGTAATATAAAAATTTCTCGTCAAATGTATCTTTGAATAGACAAAACTATCAGATTACATTTATTGCAAAATGAAAGCTAATTTAATTTTTGACAAAATTTGAACATTTTCTTCTTAATTTTTGCCAATATTTAGTTTAGGCATCTACCGTGGATGATAAGCCATGTACATTAAAACTTAAAAATACTTCTCTTACTTCTATTATACATATATATTAGACGAAAGCTTTCAAGATATTTTAACAATTGGTTCAAAAAAGAATCCCAAAAAATTAGCTGTATGTCAACTATTGTATACAATAAAAAATATCTTAATATGGAACATCTTGAGTGAAAAGTTTGAAATTCACTGGTAAATTTTTAATAGTGTATTCATCAAAGAAAAAGAAAATATTTCCCACATACTCTTCTAACTCCAAAAGCCTACCTACATCAGCTTTACATCATTCATCGTCATAACGCATATTATCGCATGACAACCCGAAGAAATGAAAAACGACGAGCCTAACCTTGAATAATCATAATAGGAATTAAGTCCCATTCACAGGTGACAATGATTCACCCATTCACCTGCAAAACTTTCGTTCGAGCGGCCTCGCATCTATGCCAATATCACATATTCACCATTCTCCCTCGCCACAGCCACACATATACCCACTCATCGTTTACATCGAATATCTATTTATCTCTCCATGCGCTATTGCGACCACACGCACGCTATCCAACACTCTCTCTCTAGGCGACAATTGACCCATATATTTCCGAAGAGCGCCGCGCTCGACAACGACGATGACGACAGTTCCGACTTTTGCGTACACACACACACATTTCGCAATGGTCGCGTGTCGCGTGCGAGCGCGTCCTTTTTTCTTTCCTTAACAATTGCCTTCCTTTTCGACTCGGCGGACAGCGTCTCGTGGTTAGAGGAACGCGTGGCCTTGGCCCAAGCTCCCGAGCGAGGGTAACATTTTCTAATTCGCTTTGTGTTGTTGTTGCACTTGATGCGTGCGCGAACCGACGAAGGCCGCGAAGGATGTGAACTTGCGCGAGTGACGAGTGTATATAAGGGAAAGGAGCGAGCACAGCGCTGTTTGATTCTACGAAGGTTTTCACGGAATCATGAAGGAGGCTTTTTAGGAGCGCTGAAACGCGGATGGAGCGCTTTATCGTGGTGTTTTATTAACTTTGCGGAGAAGCATGTGGGTATGCGTGTGTGTAACCGCGCGCGCGGTTTAATGGAATAATTTAACGGCTCTCATTGTGATGCTGGTTAAATTGAATTTTGAAATGACCGGGGAATAGTTGAGTGCGCGAGGGGTCTGCTGGAGATGTTGTTGCATGTTGTTTAATTTAAAGCAGGATTAAATTAACAGAGCGCACGCGGAATATCAAATGAATGCCGTACCAGGCACGGCTGTTACTACTGAGCGATACGCTTATACTGAGATAAATTGTACAGTAGAATAATTCTTTCTTTTTTGTACATTGCGGACATATACTCAAATTTCTAAAGGTATTATTAACATATTTTTCTAAGAATTTCCTTTATTTAAAGTAAGATATTTCTAATTTAAATTCAAATTTTGCAATGGGTAACAATTTTTAGCATAAATATGGTGATTTTTATTGAAAATGGAACATATACCTAAAACACAAAGAGAAATAGAAAATGTTACCCTTCAAATATTAATATTTTCCATATAAATACGAGATAATATAAAGTGCACCTATTAAACATAAATGTGTACAATGAAAGTCGCAGTAAAACGGTGATAAACAATAATGATTCCATAAAGATTTTCTTTTCATCATTACATCTCCTGTAATGTACATTTCAAATGACAGATGAGAACGGCACAAAAAGACCGAACAATCGCTATTACACGACGAACGCTATCTCGAATAAGACTTCGTATTATAACCTCTCAGCTCTCAACGCGGTCCTCGAAACGTACGAAAAAAAGCTATCCTTTACAGTTCTATAACAGCTTTTAACCATCTAACGAAAGCGTCTTGTGCAGCTCAGCGGCGCCATAAATCACGCGACATTTCACCGCCTCGGCGTCGGTGCGATGGCAATCCATAAAACTATGCACAATCGTCCGCGCGAAAAATAAACGGTTCCCGTAGAGCGAGAGCCACCGTAAAAAGAGCATCGGCGCTCGTAAACAATCGACGAAAAGGTCTACGAATAAAAAAAGAAAGAAATAATAAAAAGACGCGCGCGCACACACTTTTACGAGCTGTAATAACAGTCGCACGCAGACACGTTCAACGTGAAAGAAAAGGAGAAACAATGGCCTCGATATCGTGCAGCGATTTTGTCGATCGTCGCTGGAAGTTAAGATTTAATCGAACTTGGATAAGCGATCACTTTAATAAAAGTTTATAGTCGCTGTAAATTATGCTCGTAATTATGTGTTTTTGAGCCGTGAGACGATAATTGTAAGAGTAAAATCTCTTTAAGGTCATTGATGATGACAATCAGCGTTTAAAGCCGTGACTTTGGCAAAACATTTACGGCGATTCATTTGCTGAAAAATTGGCGACAGCGCGAAATTACGGATGAGCATAAAGAAATAACAAAAACTTACTTGCATGTTTTTTAATGTAACGTACATATACATTCTATATACGCTATTTGCATAAACTCGTATCTCAAATATGCAGTTTAAAAAGTCATATCTCAGAAAAAATCATTCTATATAAAGTCGTATCTTGGATGAAAAATGAAAAGAGAAATGAGTGATACAAATTTTAAGTAACCCAGAACTTACTCTTATTACTATAAAAAAGTATGATGCATATCACTCGTATTTTAAAAAAATATTATATAAATCAGGAAAAAAAAAAATTTACATCACTGTCTTACTCGAAACACGTCTTTTTAAATGCCTCTCCAAGACGCAAGACTTATAAACTTCATATACTTCATCTCCGCGACACGGCATCGCACACCGATCGATATACATTTTCTCTCCACCGCTGGCAAAGCCTCCCAAACGCACGCAGCGCCGCGAGTCCCAAGGAATCCATATCGAGAAATCTCGAAGAAAGAGAAAGGGAGGATATATCAAAGCAGCTCTCCGTGGGCGGTGCACCACTGTAGGCTTCAGCCGTAGATTTCCCTCGTGCAATCGATTATCCGCGGGCGCCTTCGGCCACCGCCGCCGCATTTGTAACATCGCGCACCCGGAGAAGAGGATCCGCGAGCCGGCGAGTCGGTGAAAGCGGTCGCGGTTTTGCCGGGCGATGTATAAATAATACACAAGACGCGTTTAACGAGTGCGCGGGGTTTTTCCTGCCGGGACGCGGAACTGATTTTGTATAGAGAGAGGAGAGGAGAGGAGTGCGCGCTTTTATGTTTGACAGCGAGGGAATATTGGTATAGAGGAAGTGGAAGAGATATGTATTAATTTTGCGGAGTGATGAGCGGAGCGATGAGCGGAGCGATGAGCGAAGCGTATGGGTGATTTGGGTTCAGAGGTGTGTCGCGGGATTTCTAATTGGAAATTGAGTGATCGATGATGCAGACTGCTGTGGGAATGCTCTGCTAAGTGGAGAATAATCGTCGAGCCTGAGGTGTGGATCAGTGGAGAGAAATTTGATTTTTGGAATTTTGTGTATTATTTGTGTAGAAGTAGACAGAGAGCATTTTGTGTGATTTTGAAAATATTGGTGCACATGAGACATCCTGACTTTATGGTATGGATAACTGTGTTTTTTATCGAAGAGTACTATACATCTTACTGTGAATGAGAGAACAATTTATGTATTTCCCCTTTGTAGAAATGTTGACGAGCTTTTCGGAAGTAAAATCGCCACAGTTTCTAGCGACTTTGTTAAATAGTGGTTTCGATATATTATTTGTTACAGCAAATCAAAAATTTGTATTGAAAGCAACTATTTCGTAATTTATATTAGAAAAATATTTGTAGCTTGTATATAAATACCCTAATTTTTAATACAAAATAAAGTAATTAATTTGTATAAATATTTCTCTGAATAGTGGCTACGACATTGATCAGCCAGACTGGTTAATTAGCTACCGGTACCACGTTTACGTTATCAAAAAAAGATTTCTGTGATAGATATAAGAAACTATGTAGGTACACTTTAGAATCCACAACTATAAATTACTCTTCAAAATTATAATTAAGCTATAATAAATACAACTTTACCCAGCACATCAATCAATTAGCGTAAATTTATATCCCAAACTAACGGCATAACTATCCAAGCCTAATCACTTAAAACGCATATAAAACCAATTAACTTCAATACCAATCGTTTCACCTATCAAATGGACTAAAAACAATTTCTCAAAACTCGAACGCAAAAAAGGAATTCATCACTCTCGAAATGAAAAAAAGAACCTCGCGCCTGCATTTCGAATTACGGTATATCCGTATATATAAAGTGCGGGCATACGCGCGCGCGCGCAAGGCAAACGAAGTCATAAGGAGGTGCAGAACTAACGGATTCGCGCGCGACGATGCGCCGCCGCCGCCAGGACGAACTGATTCCGAAACGAGTGCAGCAGGTAGGCAGGCGCGTGGCCCAGTTTAGCTGAGCGAGTCAAAAGTTTTTGCGCCGCGAGTTTATAACGCGGCTGCGCTGATTTTATATTATATATATGTATATATATTTTTGAATTATTTCGGCGAATTGTGGGATTATTGGCATTTTATTGTAATTAAGATGTAAATGGTTAGGCTGATTGTAGTTTTTGTTCTACCTAATTTGTAATACCTAATTTAATGGTAAATTGTAAATTAGAGGAATGTTCTCCGGATAATTTGTATCTCTTAAGGAGTCTTATAAGTGTTTTGTTTTTACCTTTTTCAAGGCATACGTTACTGAGAGAAGTTATAATTTTATTTTGCTGGTATCGAAGACAATTCTAGAGGCTACTTTGACAACAAAAGATATATTTGGAAAGGTCATTCTCTGTGTTAAAGAGTGTCTCTTCTGTTTATTAATTTTCCATACGTCATATATTAAAGGCAAATTAAACTTTAGCAAAACAGTTGAAAAGTAGATTGTATCTTAAAATAATTTATTATACTGTTCCCATGAAAACTAAATCATGTCATGGAAAATATAAGATACTAGAAACTGAAAGTTGTAACGAAGTTTACACATAAATTTACGTTTTACATATTTTCAAAAAGAATCACCATTATTTAAAAATAAGGTACGTTATTATTTAAAAATGCATATTCTTGATGGTAAATAGTTCTTTAATACGCGCGCAATTGTACCTGAAGATTGCAATATCTCATATTTTATGATACAAAAACGAGAGATCGTCTTTGTGAGAAATCTTTCAATTGCTCCGAAATAATTGCACGCTATTAAAATAGTAAAAGGACTTTTTAAATTGGAATGTTAAACAATTAAAGACGAGCGCGTACAATGTAATTAAAGTAAAAGTACGAGTATTAAAAAAATATAAACGAGCTGGACTTTATGGGACATAAAATTTAATTAAAAATCACGCTGTATATTTCCGATTTAGAAAACGAAATAATACACTTTCACTGTTTTTCCTACGTGACAAGTAGCCTCGTCGATATGCGCGAATCTCTAAATACAAAGACCTCAAAATCGCGGATTCACAGTCATATTAACGATTCGCATGAAAATGTAATTATTCTACATCTATAAATGAACTCTCTCGAATACCCAGAAATCATCACAAAAGGCAATCCAACATAAAATAACTTCCTTCACGCGTGTCAAGTCATCGCACCCAACATCCACACAACTCCCAAGAAAAGATAATATTCGTACATAAAAAAGATATATACATAAAATTGCGCGTTCCCTTCCTCTCGGAAAAAGTCTTTTCCACGCCGAACAATGCCTCGCCCGCGGCACTTCTCCTTGCGATAAACCTTCCCCTGCTCCCGCGCGTCCTGAAAATCGCGAAAGCCAGCCAAGTGTGCACGCGGAGAACATCTTTACATCCTACACCTTGCACACCTCCGTGGCGCAACCGCGGGGGGGGGTCGAATTTTCGAAAGCACACTCGAGACCCGACGAGAAAGAAAGAGAGAAAGAAGGAAAAAACGACGGAGATGAGAATCGCGGAATGAGAGTCACGCTTTCGAGCCGCCGCGCGATGCCGGATTCACCGGCCCTTGCCAACAAAAATGTGAATACGTATATACGTGCGCCGTCGACGCCAATTTAACGGCGAGATGCGCGCTTTTACGGCTGGGTTATATTGGGGCCTTGCACAATCTCAGCGAGTTCTGTACGCAGGTGCGAGTTGAGAAGGCTCGAGAATCGTGCGACCTTGATCTCGATTGCCGAATATATTGTATCATTTTTTTCGTCGCGGCGAGAATGCGATGCTTCTTACTTCTTCGTGTGTTTAGATTTTGCGCGCGAAGGATTCTTGGAAAGTGGATGAAGGATTGTTGCGCTTTTGAGTCCCTGGCTTTTGAGAGAGGAAGGAGCGCAATAATTAGGCTTGACCTTTTTTAATTGAATACGTAAGATCCTTGCGATTATGTAGCGTTTCGCAATGGGAGTCTAGCACTCTGGCCTTCATCTACTTAAAATTTATTTTCAAATTATTCCACGCGTTGCAGGCACTTCTAGACATACTCTTCTTTGGAATTAAATCCACTTCCGAAGAAGTTCTTCTCATTACCGTCGAGGACTTTTTAGTCAGAACTCAATTTTCGCTCGGTCATTATAATAATTATATAAGCGTTACTATGATTTAAAGTTAGTAATGATTATTTTGAAGTACTAATTAAAATAAAAAATACGGTACTATAAATGAGTCGTTTGCATGAAAAAGGACCTAAATCTATGTTGGTTATGCATCACATAAAAAGTGAATAAAAAATTCAGCTTTACATTTTATTGTATATTCTGCTGATCTGATTAATCAAGTACAATTATTCGTCGTACATGCAGAATCCATATTACACGAATGTTCCAAAGATTTCCCATCCGTCATTAGGGAAGAATACAAAATTAATTTTTTGACCGGTACTTGTGCAAATGGTAGAAAACCCAAGCCAGCGTGTATTGCTTTAAAATTTTTAAAAAATAACTCAATTTGCGAAATTGATAGCTTATTAGAGGTCCTTTGAGTGACGTCACACCGTTAAAGCATCAAATGGTACCTTGACTTTCCTCAATTTTGAATATATTGTAAACATTCCAAAAGTTTACAAAGAAACTATACCACGATCTACAATAATATACTGTTAACTAATAATCGGTATTCTTCTTTTCAACCGAATAATGCACCACTGTAATCTTCAAGCTATCGCCAGCCACCAAATCGATCAAAAAATTTCTCGTCGCTGCAGCTGTGAAATCAAGCGGTTGACGAGCGCGCGCGCAAGTACCACTTATCGCGCTGCCCCATAATACGCTTCGAAAGCGATTTGCAGAAAAAAAAAGGATCGCTCGTCTATAACCGAAGAAACCTTCTCTCTCTTCCTCTCTCGAGCTGATGATGATTGTGAACTTTTCGACGAAAACGAACCGCGCGCTCGCTCTTTTCATTTCATTTCCGGAAAATATAACTCTTCCTGGTAAATAAAAGTCGATTGTCATTTCGCATCAGCAGTGGAAGTGTAATAACTTCGTGTCATCCTGGAGTGCTATAGCGACTGCTAGCGAGAGAAATTCATTTTTACGGCAGTTCGCGGTTTGCGACTCGAACTTATGAAATGCGTAGTATAATGAGTATTGTTCGGTTGCTCTGCAAAAGGCGAGTTTTGAAATGCAACTACCTATCTTTGGAGGAAAGAATGTTTGATTGAATTCGTGGTGAAGAGTTGGGACTGGGTGTTATTTAATTATTATTAAATTCATTACATTGACGTAACGGATGTTACACAATTCATTCGAATGCAAGTTCAATTAAAAGTGAAATTCAAAACATCTTCACTGCTTTTGTTATGTATGAGAAGTTCACGGTGGCCAAAAAAGGCTCCAAATACATAATAATCCTTGCATAATACGTACAAATGTAACAGTCATCATAACGAAATCTGTTTCTATAAGCGCTGACTCTATTTAATGAAAAAACTACATCTTTTCTTATATGAAAACAATGCCCTGAGTAAATACTAACGCAACAATTTATATGTATTATTCTTTACAGAGAGGATCTTAAAGATGCAACATATATGCTTTAGTCGTAACTCAACAAAAGAACACCTAAAAAAATAAAAGTCACTGTGGTTCAGTAGTTTGAATGGGGAATTGAATTTTTGAATGAGCGGCATTTTTAAGCACACTCTTGATGTAATATTAAAAATGATTTAGTAACGCTGAATAAAGATACCTCACACGTATACTTACTAGAAGGTATTTTAAGGTGCAATATCATGCATCATATAATTATCAAAGTTGAAAAAATTCAGCGAGTAGCCATTAAGTAGCGAATCACTCGAAGTAAATATTTATTAACATGACCTATAAGCTTTTAAGTATAAGTGTACATCAGAGAAACTATAAAGTTATAGCAATGGCTGTTACTAGTCGTTGGTAGCAATAATGTGTATTTATTTAATTGTATTAAAAATACGTTTATAGTGAACTGTTCGCTACAATTAAGTGCGACATGTGAAACTGGAACATTTTTTCGAATAATTTTCAACAAAAACTTCATCAAACAACAATTACATAGTGAACATATCCAATACACGGAAATAATAAGTATTCCCGTATTAAGGTACAGCAAAAACCAAACGTCACTCTAAAAATAAAGCATTCATCTCCGAAAAAAGATACAAACCCGCCCAATGCCCAATGCTCGCACTCCAGAAAATCAACTCTCCACACTCCAGAAAGAAGAAAAAACCAAAGATTCCTTCTAGAAAGTGCAACAGATAGGCGTCTCGCGAGATTATGTCACGCGCTCCCGGCGTCGTCGGCGGCGCAATTGCGCAAAATCCGCGCGGAACGCTCCTCTCTTAATTAACGTGGCTGCGGCGGTATACGGAGGGGGAGGCTCTTCCCTTAAAGTGTCGCAAATGTCGGCGCGCATTGATGATCGTCGCACGTGTCTCGGCGCGCGGGGTGATTTATTCGGCGACAGCAGACGGCGACGACGAGGGTATATACACGATGCACTCGAGCGGCGCACATGGTCGAGATATCGTCGCGCTGGCGTTGCGCAAACGGCACGGATGATGCGCGCGATCGCGACGAACAATTATGCAAAGGATAATTGCTCCCGAGGTGTGGGAAGGGGAGAGGGAGGAGAGGAGGCATTTGCAAAAGCGACGCTCGTTAATCATGTCGCGCGCCCGCGCGCGTGATGTGCGCAACGAGTGTGTGTGTGTACGATTTTTGTTTGTTTCTTTGGGATTGCGATGTGGATGGAGGAGAGGATGTGTCGCGAGTTTTTTCTTTCTGCTGCCGATGTGCAGCGATATGAGGAATTGGTTGCGGTTGGGGATTCGCGAGCTTAGAATTCTTTCCTATACGCGGAGTATTTGCGGTTGATGAGAACGTGTAAGTGTACAGCGCGAATTTTTAAGTATTTAATCGACAGATGAGGAAGGAATTGTTCAGATGAATGAATGAATCCTTGTGGATTAGGAGATAAAGTGTATTCACTTTTAAGAACGGATGTTTTGTTTGTCTTTCGCAAAGTTGAAAATCATCATTCTCAATGTGACTTTTTATAAGAATATAGATATCGTTGAAATTTTGTCCAAAAAAGATCGTTGAATGTTAAACTTTTCATATATATATATAAAGAAAATCTGAGGTCAACGATCAAATCATCGACAAAATTAAGCTTAAAAAAGTCACTTGTAACTAATAACCTTATAGGAATCAGCCGTTTGTCGCCTCTTAATAAATTTAATATGTATTTAAATATTATCTCACGGAGAATTTAATGACGTGATCAAATTTATGTGTTAACGATCAAATAAAAAGGATATTGAGTGTAAAAGAATTAGCCTTTTTCTACGTAATAAAATAATAATTTTTGTTATAAACATTCAGAAGTAGTTCACAATGCTTTAGAGTAAAGCTTAAATAATGTAGGCATTTTTCGGAGAATCGTATAAGTATGACGGTTATTTCTGCACGGCCAGGGGAAAAAACCGGCGATCCGCGAAGACGATTCTCACCCAATCCCTTTTAATGGTTTTATTGTCTTCATCCGGAAAGTAGGGGACATATGAATAGCTGCTCACCGATGAACAATTACAGGTGTTGATGGGTATGCGCATACGAATATGCTGATTGTTTGCGGGGAGCCAGGTATGATTTTGCGTATTGAAGGGCTGCTGCTTAAGACAGAGTTGCAGATCCGAGCAGAAGAATGAATCAGATTGTGTACGATCACGAGAGCGAAAGGACATGTTTTGTTTGAGTTTGTAGCTTCCGCAGAATCTAAGCTTCATGTAAATAGTTCTTTATAATATAAGTTTAATTAAGCATTCTTGACTTCTTCTTCTTTTTTTCATCCTGACAACCATTCATTATTATCCTACAATACGCTAATTGAGCAAAAATTAAAAGCAAAAATGAAACCTCCCAGACAGCTCTGGCTTGATACGATATCCAACGCTGAAGTAACCTTAATCGTTAAGAATTCTTATTAATTGTTAAGAATCTTTACTTATCATTGAAATAATACAAATGTTTATAGGTTGTAGGTGAGAATTTATAGGTTAGAGGTGAGAGTTTATAGGTACTGAGAGAATCTGGTGTGCTAAGCGGCTGCTTTATGGACTGTGGCTTTTGTTGTTTCGTTATTGCAGGATATGCCTCTGATGAAATTGCTCGGCAGATTAGATGCGTTATGATGCGGGTAGTTTAATGGCACTTTCTGGACTGCGAGCAATATTCTTGTTGATTTAGATAAGATTAGCTGCTGCCTTCTTGTAATAATTACGAGTACATATTGTGTGTTTGCGCAAACAAAGCTTGTTAAGTGTTCACACCTGATAAAGAATATTTCATTAGATTTTTTTGTGACTAAGAGTCTGACTTTCCTTCGCTGACGTGAAATAATTGTGGGAAAATACTGAATAATAAATGATCATGTTAATTGTACAGAAATATAAATAATGTTATGAATAGTAATGAATCTTTAGGTATCATAAGAAAATGCAAGATATAGTAACTTGAAATAGAACCCATGGTTATATCTTTAAAATGAACACAAATGTTTGAGACCCTACTTACTAGAATTTTTCCTTTCAAATAAATATAACATTAGTATTTTTAAAGTAATTATTTTATTTAGTGATAAGCTCCCAATTTTTTATATTACTTAAATAAAAAGTTTAGCATCAACTCAATCGTAACCTAAGCGTAACCAGGTACGCGTTTATGCATCAAATTTTTAATAAATCGATACGAAACCTTCAGAGACTTTTTATTATATGTATTACTGTGAATTAATCAAGAAAGATTTCAAAACGTTAAGCTTGAGTATAAATATATTATCGAATAGCGTTTTCATGTTCTACTTGTCTCCATCAATCGACGGTAAAACCCGTATAATAAAGATTTTCTGATAAGTAGTTTCAGATCAAATCGTTAAAAATTGGCTCCGCAAATCCATGTAACCAGTAAAGCATAGATGTAAAACTTAGATTTGAGTATAATCCAGGGAATCACGAGACAACTCATGCATAAGACAGCGCACCTAAATTTTAAAATACTCGTGAGATATTTTGCCTCAAGAAATCTTCGAGCACCTATCTCTAAAAGAAAGATTCCAACGCAGCCTCAAGCATTCATCCTCAACATCCAACCCAACCTAAAAACCTCAACGCAACGCCAGTAGTACGACGCTAGCACCAGTCAGCCACTCTAACAAACATTTCCGTATCCACCGCATCACCTCGTACATTTTCCAATTCCCTCCGAAAGCCGAAAAAAAAGTAGAAAAACCCATCGCCCGATACGAACAACCGACCACGTAACCAGATCCAAATCCACGTAGCCGCGCTCCTCCAGATACATCGGGCTCTCATCATCACCGGTCATCGCGCGGTGTGTGTTTCCCCACTCGCTGCATCCAACAGCGGCAACAGCGGCTCGCTTGCCCTTTCTCTTCTTCTTTAGCGCCTCGGCGCGAACGCGAAGAAGACCAGTTCGGCCCGAGCGAAAGAGAGAGAAAGATACTCGCGTGCTCGTAGGACCCAGTGACCCGATGCCCGGGCCGCGCGCGTATATATGTATGTGTATGTACGTGCAAGTTGAGGCCGCAGCTGCCGGCTGGCTGGCACTCTGGAATTCCAGTCTCGCGCGCGATCTGCGCTGCGATTTTTCGAGAGGCGAAGAGAGACATTTTTAGGTTGACGATTGGATCGAGTGTCGCCAGCCGGGCGATCGAGTTTTTTTATTTTTCTTATTTTTTTCCGTACGAATTAAGGTGATTGGATGTGCGTGTGTGTGTGTGTGTGTGTGTGTGTGTGTGTGTAAGCTTCTGATTCGGGTGTATATATGTAGGAAAGTTCGTAATGATGCTTTGGCGGTGGGAATTAAGGTACGGTGGAAGTGTGACAAGAGAGACACAGTGGATTGGGTATACTAGGCTAATACTGTATTTGTAGGATGAGACGAGCGAATTAGAAAGTGGGCGCGTCGAAGGGCTTGCGGTCGCGTCACGGTCTGCGGTGAGATTAGCTGTGGACTGGTATGCCAGGTACGAGTCCTGTAGGGGATTTGGCTGCCGACGATGAATTGATCATTCGTTGATACTTTGTATAGATGATATTAGGCGTACTCATTAGGTGCTTATTGGATCGGTATTCGATAGTTTTTCAATCAGGCTGGAGAAATCTCGGAGGTATTTATCTCAACTTTGATAATTGATAGATGAAGAGTCTTTTTGAATGAACGGGTACGACAAAATGTATGACATGTAAACTATAATATTTTCACGAAATAATATAGTATACTCTATGGTGACCCTATAGTATTTACGTAATATTTTACAAGATATATAATTAAACTTGAAGAGTAATGTATGTAGTCTGGTGTCCCATTTAGATTGTATCATCCAAATGTTACAAGTTACGCTTTAAATATTATAGTCAATAGAGTATTTTGCAAAAATATTATAGTGAGCACTTTATGCACTACAATGCGCACTAAAATATTTTTTAGCATGGGAGAAAGTCAATGTGGATACCATTAATTGAATTGAAGATATTTTTTACTGGCATCATACAACACTAAAATCCACGAAAATGAATAGATCATAAAGGAAGTTGTTCAGCGGTAAGTCTTTAATGCATCCCAAGGAGTAAATTGAATCCAGTACCTATTGTAATATCACATAACTTTTCCCTCAACCACAACAGTAGTATACAATAAAAAAGAAAGCCTTCATCCCATGACTCCCCAGCATCCCAAGCACTTATAGAAATCCATTTGCAGCACCACAACAATACCCTTTGAGCACGAGCCGCGAGAATCCCGAAGCTCTCCAATCGAAATCGAAAAGCCATTTCGAATCGCCGATTTCATCCTCCGACAAAAACTACCTTCGACAATGCCACCGCTCATGTATCACCCATCTGAAGGCAAGAGCTTCCGATCACGAAAAAGCCACCGGTCACGATGCGCCGCATCGCGCACTCGAGCGGAACCACACCGCGTATTATAGAATCCCGCGGCAACAGAAGCGGCAGCCGCGGCTAATAGAAAGCTCCTTTCGTAGTCAAGTGAGCGAGACTCGGGCCATTTATCGCTGGCAACGGCAACTGCACTCTATACACACCACGCGCATAATGCGTTCGATGCAGGCTGGGATGGCTTTCGCAAGAGTCCCGAGTTTTCCCGCGCGCGCGCAAACGCGATCCAAAGAGAGGAAAAAAAGAGCCAACGTGAACTCGCGATTGCCAGCGGTGAAATAAGAGAGAAAAGAGCGCGCGTGTAGTGCAGAAGTGATGCGCATCACGTAAGTAGTGTGTAGAGGATTATGAAACTATCGGAGAGGCGATCGGTCGATATATGCATTGAGAATCTGGGATGCGAATTACGGATGGATTCGAGAGACATGCAAAGATTGAATATTATGCTTGTGCGTGTGTAATTAAGGATTTTAAAGAGAGGAATTCGAATGGCCGAGGCAGGTGCAGGTGTGCAAAGATGATACGCGTTGGATAGAGTTCGGGTTTCGTAATTTGATAAAGTTTTAAGTGCTCGCGCGAGTTGCATACACGCGCGAGCTTAGTTCAGCTGAACTAATGCGCGACGCGGCACTTTTTTCTCTGCGCGTAATGGTGGTGTTCGCTGGAAATTAGACGTTTTCATTTTTCTTCTTTTCTTGTTACTGAGGAATGTCTCTGCTGCAGTACTTTACGGTCTCGTTAAATTATGAAACACATGGCGGCGTATGAGTAAAAAGTATATTATTTGCGTTCGTTATAGTAAATTAACGTTACAATGTAGAGGAGAATAATGCTTTAAGTATATAGGGAATTATGTGGAATTACGGAGACGAAGAAGATGTTTTTTTTTCCAAGCTACGAGAAACTACGCTTAAACTGTTGGGATTTCGTAATTATACATTTGTCGAATAAATTGTATTTAATTATTATGCATCTTCGTTCATTCGCTGGCGTATTTATGTTATTTCAGAGGTTAATTTCTAATTTATATAGTTATGTATACGTTTTTATTATACTACCCCGTGCATTAACTGCACAACATTTTACGTAACCAATGCTATAACTTCAATAACAATAAAATTAAGTTTATATTCATTTAATCGAATTAAATTCATGCGTGCATAAAATCTCGACCGTTTTCTCCTTTTCTATCGCAATACAAATATAATCTTATATACTGTTGTGACTAGTTTTTCTCTCATGATTTTTCTCTCATTTTCTTTTAAAACCTCCCAAAGAAAAGAAAAGAAATTGTGCCAAAAAATTGGAAACAATCGAGAAAAAATAATCATATGATCGCGAACTAATAGGTGTATTGAAACAAATTATTCGCGATTTAAGTTAATATTTCTTTCAACAGTACTAATAAGATTATTTACCTGTATAAAGAAAATATTAATTAGATTTTAGAATGCCTTTCTTATATATTCTCGTAACGGACCCAGTTCCATATCAGGACATACTTCCTGATCATTTTTTCTTTACATAAACTGTTATCCCAAATTTATTTTTCCAAATATTTTTTCAAGACTTAAGAAATTATTATTTGTTATCTAAAAATGTGTATTTAGAGTCGACAAAGTTTAAGTAAAATTTGCTCTTATGGAAACAAGAGCTTATTAGGAATTACTCCCATAGCTGATCAGAAACTGATGGACATAAGAAAACTGTATTATGTGCGCCACGGTTTGATATGCAAGTCAGTAAGGTTTCGGCACTCGCATAAATACGATAATTAAAATCGACAACACTCTGGCGATTTGGAGACATTGAATGAAACACACAGATTAATCCTTACTGGTTCACACATGGACCCTTAGAATAATACATTACAGTTTTATTATGTATAGATGAGAATATATGACACGAGGAAATGATACGTGTAAATAAATAATTATTCTTATCAAATAAATGTTTGCTTGTGTTGAAAGAAATGTTTGCTTAGACCTCGATATTATTTATCAGTGAATGCAATATCTACTGGCTTTTTAATCTTGATAATAAATATACATTAAATAGCGACCCTTCATTTATTTAGAATAATAAAATTTGCAAAAAGAATAGCGTGCAACATTCTTTTCTACGTCGTAAGCAAACAACCTCAGTAAAAAAATACACAACGAAAGTAAAAAAAGCTCGAGCAATCTATCATTCTCGAAATGCTCGAAAAGCAGTCGTTTGCTCCCGCGTGCGTCACCACCCGAGCCTCGAAAACTCAGCTCCTCTCTCGATACACACATCTAAAGAAAGTCGACACGAGACACATCGGTGGCCCGCGGATACGCGCTCGCGTACACTTAAAATACGCTTCGAGCCACGTGCATTGCCGCGGGCTGTGGAGCTCGACGACGAGGAGGACGAAAAAAAGAAACACCCATACACACGCGCGCGCGCACGAAGCGAGGCAAAACGACGCTGCCTCTTTTTTTTAAATTCAATACCGTTACGGCGCGCGGTAGCCCAACGCGCACAGTGTATACATAACTTCCTCCTTCTTCTCCTCTTCTTTCTTTTTTTTCTAAGCTTCTTCGTCTAACGTAATTGGGCATTAGCCAGGCGCGATGGGCATTAGACGGAGATAGGCATCGGGGCGCGGTAGTCTATAAGCTTTTTGGAGCGAAGATACAATGTGGAGGCGATGCGCCTCTGGATCGCGGAGGATAACGCGCGTTAGGCACACGAGCGAGGTGGGACCGTGCGATAAAGGTCGTAGCAATTGGAGCGGCGTGGCTTGCCCACTGCCCTAATGGCGAATTCATTATGATGGAAATTAGTCGAGAGGTTGGCGCGGTTGGATTGTGCGGGTGGGTTCTTTCTCATTTTCACTTTCGAGAACTGAGTTGAGGATTCTTTTGAAATGGAGAAAAGATATTTTGAAGTTTTTTTTATAGTCGATGAAGTGAAAATGAAGTGACTTTCTTCACGCGATAAAGTGATCAGCATTCATTGTTATTAATTAAAAAGAGAAAATATGTGAAATTTTGCAAAAGCCGGTTGACGATGTAGTTTGAATGGTAACTTATGGCTTGCCACGAAGAAAATTTAATCAAAAAACATTTTTCAAAACAACTTTCATATACGCCGACCGAAGACAGAGAAAGCATGATAAATAAACGTAAATTAATCAAGACACTCTTGATGATCGGCTTTACGTCGGCCATTTTTGTACGATTTCTCTTTGAACTTTTGACCGCTGAATAATATTTCGAGATAAATTTTCGAAAAACTTAGTACTCTGCCGTGCAAATGAAGAAAGTGGGTATCTTCATTTTGCAGAAAGATTCGAACCATACAAATAATTTCGCATAAAAATTATTTGAAACATTATTATGCTTTTACATAAATGACATATATATAGTTCGTGTTTTTAGAAAAAGGATAGATATTTTTTCAATGAATATCATACACAAATAAATTCAAATATAAATGAATTTTATATAGTGTCTGGGATTCACTTTATATGCAGATACCCACTTTGTTCATTTGCACGGCAGTATTATATTAAGACTTTACGTATAAACACATTTAAATAAGTAAATTACATTCACAAAAAAAAGTATTTCGATTAAGAGTTTTCTTTCTATATATATATATATATATATTATCGTGAATGTCAAAATTAAATCTCTGCTTATCCTTTATGGACAAAAGTCATTAAGACTCGGATGTCGATCTTTTCCTTGTAACCGCAACACGATTCCAGCTGTCTCTTACCTTACAGCAGGCGGATATCACCGTGTCGCGTGGACTCGATTTCAAGTTTTGATGCGAAACAGGTGCCTCTTATACGCTCGTATACGCTGTTTCCGATCGTGAAATTCAGGTCTCGCTATACGTAATGCCTACTATACTCGAATATGTAAACACTATTCGCTTGTACGTTTTTACTTTAAATTGGAGTTTTGATTACTATATATTTATACAAGTAAAAAAAAGAAAATTATTTTAATTGATAAAACAGCTAGTTGTTATTTACCAATGGTTATTTAATGTTTTCGCGGAACTACTTTGTAACACAAGTTGTAATAAAGTTGAAGTAAATTATTGCATGTCTTTATGAGAATGTCCAAAGTAATTAAGTCCATTTAACCAAGCGTTTTCTTGGTCATCGATGTAACGGAAACTCTTTAAGCTTATTTAAGATTTAACTTATTTATAATGAGAATCACTCGTCATATTTCTTTTGTATTAGTTCAGGGTGTCGGAAAACCAATTAAAATTTACAATAGTAACTAACTTTTAAGATTCATAACAAGCATCGTAGCCGAACAATACACATCCCGTATGGAAAAAACTCTCAAGTTGAGTGTTATTTCGAGCCCTGAACTAAAATTTGGTAGGTTATTAGACTTGTAGAATATAAAAATTCAGTTGAGGATTCGAAATAACACTCAACTTGAGAGTTTCTTCTATACGGGATAATCCATTAATACGAACACACCATAAGAAATCAAAAATAAATTCAAGATTACGTGATTAATTTGATCACTGTACATCAACTGTGATTAAATAAAATGGTACAACTGTGTTCCGAGTCTCCATCAAACTACTCTGACTACTCTGCATCCCATAAGTCCTACTAAAAAACGGATGGCGTGCACTCATCAGAACAAGGTCCTAAGCAATTAAAACGACGTAACCGAGCGCGCATTTTCCTGGTCACCCAACACCAGCGTCCACAATCCCCGCAACACTAAAACAAAAGACCTCGGAAAGCCTCCCAATCCCACGCGACACTAACCACCCATCCACACACCAACTGCCCTCATCCATAACTACAACAAACCCACAGAACCATAAACACATCCATCAGCAAAAAGCTGCATAAACACACACACACGCAAACACCTCGTAAGTCCGCAACGCTCGAGGTGAAAAGAAACCGAAAGACCGTCCCCGGCCGGATGTCAGAATGGTGTTACATTTCTCGAGTGTGCGCCGCTCGAGCTCGCGAACTATTGACAATATATATACACGCGCGCGCGCTCGCGAGAGAGCCGAGAATGGGAAAACGGCCGCCCGCGAGTGTACGGCCGCAGCCAGCCTAACCGTTAGCTGGCCGGCTTTGCCGAGGCGCGATGACGAGGCCGAGGAGATGCGCGACTCGTAGCCTGTGGGCTCGACCTGGAACAGTACCGATTTCGCGGTAAGCCTGCGCAAGTACAACACCGGGGGAGGGTTATATAGACGCAGAAGTCGATCGGATGGATGCCCGATTGCTCCTGATTCGACGGCTTTTTGAGATTCTGCGTTGGATGGTCGCTTTTTTCATTCGGAGAAGGAGGATCGGAGATGTGGTGTGTTTGTGTGTGTGTGTGTGTGTAAGGGGGAGTGTGAGATGGCGATTGGTTTGTTAGAAGAGGGGGTATCGGTATTAACTTGTCTTTGTTTCTGTACACTGAAAAAAAATTGTTAAATCTAAGTAAACGTTTCCTTGAATCGTACTAAGAAAAGATTTACTTAAATAAAGTAAATATTTCTTAAATTTAGTAAATTTTAGTAAGGAAACGTTTACTTAGATTTAACAAATATTTTTTTCAGTGTATGGTTTGGTTGGACGCGAAAAGCGTTGTAGAGTATAGAAGGAGGAGTAGTTTTTGATTGATTGATTGGTTGATTGTCGTATGTTAAGATGTTAGTTGTTTGAAAATTTATTGGAAAATTCATGCAACCGCCAGAAGTCTATCGGATACGACTAATAGCATTATTTTTCATTTTGCTATATACTTTTGGATTGTTTTCGATTTAGTTTTTATCAGAGACGGAGGCATTTTACTTTTTTAAAGGATGTCAACGTGAATGGATAATTTGGTATTTTGTTAAATTTAGTTTGCTTTTAATTATATAAAAGTAAATCGCTAAATTGAAAAGTAAGGATAGGTAAAATTTTATTAAAAAGTCAAGCATTTCTAATTTCATGTATTAAGTAATTTATGCGGTAGATAGCCGAGCGAGTAGCCGAGTCCGTCACCCGCCAGAAGTCGATCGAATGCCCGATTGCTCCTGATTTTTTTGCGCCTATAAGATTGTGTTCGATTTATTTTCGTTCGGCGAAGGAGGTATTTTGCGGCTGAGAAGAATTCCGAGATACGGTTGGTGATAAATTTTTTTAAAAGGGAGATCGGTATCACCGTGACTGTGTTTTTGTGCGATTTAGTTTCTCGATAATTGTATTTTTAATTGAATCAGTGGAGTAAAAAATAAAGGTTTTTCGTAATTCGATAGAGGATAAGTGATTATAGTTCTCCAAATTTTAACTATATTATTAAAAAATTAAACAACTGAATTCTATATTTACATGTACACATACACCGAAAACGAATTTAATGGATAAACATTTTAATATTTTTTTCAATACTCCTAAAGAACATTTATAAACATAATAACTTATAATAGTGTTATTATTTTAGTACAGAATTACTTGAAAAACTTGCTTGAGAAAAAAGATTTCTAAAATTATAAAAAATGTTGTTAATTTCAAGTAGATTTTATTAATTAGTAATGTTGTAACATAAACGGTTATTTGCATTTACTATTTTTTTCCAGTGAATTGAGTGCAATGTACAATAATATTTGTATACGCGTTTAAAAGATTCATTCAAAGCATTGTTATTGCTATAATAAAGCAAATGGAGCATTGTTAATTTATCAACGATTGCTTATGTGCAAAGGCGGATTATTGTTTATTCAATTTAGTACATGTAATAAATGAGAATTTTTACTGAATCATTGTTATAAAATTAAACTGTTATCATTGTTATTTAAAAAAATCATGTATTTGCTTAAAAAACAATAATTATACATATAAACTGATAAATAAAACTGTAATTGAAATATATTTTTGCTACAAACATCATCGGTTCCTTATATAAAGATGACGCCCAAACAAAAGATTGAATGTTACTGTTTCCTCCCAATTGTTTCATCTCGATAACAAAAAAAAAGGGTTTCACACGCACCGTGACATAATTAGCGTATAAAGTGTCATTGCGTAATTTCTGGTTTAGCGAGTTCCTCGTCAAGTGCACTGTAAAAAGAGAGCCCCCACCCGCTCAAGCTGTATTACACACATGTAACACATTTTCCAATTAACTCTAATTGAATCGCGAACCGCATTGTGCTCATCTCCATCGATATCACCTAATTAAACATTTCAAAACCAACGAATACACTCCATCCGTACCTCGTGTACGCAAACCTTTTTCCAAACAAATTTCACTCGCGCGCATATTGATTCTAGGCTAACGGGCTGCTCAAACACACCTCATATACTCCGCGTTCATTCATCTATCGCGGCGAAGAAAGGGACGGAGGCAGAAAGAGAGAAAATCGAATTTCCAGCGAAAAAGCCGAAATCCACGCGACGGCCTTTCAAATTCAAATGATACACCAGGAAATAGGTAAGTAAGCCGCGAGCGTATATATATACACATATATATATAGCTATATGTCATCGACTTGGCCGTCGTCGTTCGAGGCGCGAAATTCGAATATGTATATTCCCAGTCGCCGCGAAGAGTTCAGCGAACTCTCCCACGCGCGCGCGCGCGCGACCGGGCGAGTCTTTATAATGTAAGCGTAAGAACCGTACGCGTATGTATATATACGCATAATGCAACCTTTCTCTCGGCGCGAGGTGAGGATGTTATTATATGCGAGGGCTCTTTTTTTATACGTATGTATTAATTGAAATATTACGCCGCGCGTTTAATGACACGCGGATGGAATGTTGTGTGTGCGAGGGACGAAATGCAAACGATCGATGGTGGTCTGATTTTTTATTCCTCTCTTGTACAGGAAGTGGAGAGTAATTATGAGTGAGGCGAGAGGAATGTAACGGAAATTCTTGAAATTTGTTTTCTAGAAATATTCGACACATTTATAATGGGAGTCGTAGCATCAAAGTTTCCTTGTAGTAGTTTTATGTGCTGGTGGGCAAAATATAATGTGCTTAAAAGAGTTAATTCAACAACTAATTCCCTGTATGAATAATTATCTTAGCAGCTTTACGATGAAAATCATTCAGGAATATTGACATCGAATCTTCAGAGAGAAAAATCGCATAGGGGAAACCCGGGTAAAGCGAATATTGTTCACTAATTCTGAAATAATTTATCTTATAATAATTTTATTTTTCTTATTAAAGATAACTGTATCAGGGTGATCTTTAATTAAAATTAAAGTTAGACATAAGTATAATTCATTGTAGAAATATTTATGGTCTCTTTTGCGAAAATCTAGCCCATGCATCATCATATGTAACTTATATCAAACCATAAAGGGGTAAGGCCCATTTATTATTAATAAAAAGATTCACTTTACCCAGGTTCTATTTATAGATCCAAATCTCCCAGATTCTTCTCAATCTACAGAGTAAAAATTCGTTTCAAACTAACGCAGCGAACTTAAATCTAAAAAAATTATCATCCAAAAAAAAAATTAAATCTACCAATCATATTATAAAATAAATAAACAAACTGAAAAGTAAAAACTCACCAAAAATAAGTGACAAAGTAGAAAGAAAACCCTCTCGACCGAATCCTCCTCCAAGCCACTCGAAATCTCCACCGACCGCGCGACTAGTAGCGTGCACCTCGGTCTCTCTCTATTCTCTTCTCTCGATTCCTCTGCTGCTAACCGAAGACAAGTCCGTCGTCGTGCTCCGTGATGTGCGGGGACTTATGCTCCGGCTGCGGGACGATATCTTGCGAATCGGAACTACGAGAAAGGAATGAACCGGCGGGCGCGGGCGACGCTTCAGTATATACTCGGCCCACATTCCCCGATGCTACGAGTAACCTAAATTACTCCCACTTGCCGCTGCGAGAGCTCGAGAGTTCGGCCCAGGATGGCGGGGGAGGGGGGGGGGGGGGCAAGCGGCTACACGGATCGGGCCCGCATACAGCGCCCCCCACCACTACGGAGCGTAGGTATATACACGTCGCGAGTCCCCGAGCTCTCTTCCCGGTCGAGTCGAAGAGAGGGGACCCACTTTTCTCTCTCTCTCTCTCTCTTGCTTGGTCTGCTGGTCTCGAGTACATATCACGGGTGACGCGCGTGTGTGTGTGTGTGGCTGATGCCTCCTTTTTTCCGATCGTCGCGGCCGCTGTTCATCGTTTCTTGGTTATTTTCGGATTGCTTTTTGCGCGTGCATGCAGAAGTGCGTGGAGACGATCCGGTCCACTCGCGATGCGTGCGAATGTTGCTTTTTTTCTTGTCGTCTGTTGGATGGGTTGTATATAGTCTTTGGGGGCCGCTCCTTTGTTTCCTGTGCAGTGGGGATAGAGATTATTTTGTAATTCTGGGATTTGATTGATCGGGTCGTGGGTCTATTGTGGGTTGCGATGCCGCGGGGTTACGTGAGTGTCGGATTGTTTGGGCTTTTTCATTTTTTGGCTTTGTTGGGTGTTTCGGAGACGACGGGATGATTGAGGTTCTTACGAATTGATTAAATGAGAGATTGCTATCTGCGATGATTAATCGAAAATTGCGGATTATCTTGTAAGCGACGCTGTGCTCGTGATAGGCTGGATAGTTTCATTTTACGAGGTTGTTGATGTTGAACCGTGTATTTCGTAGATTCAGTAGTATATAAGACAGATTATGGGAGATAGACTGTGTTAAATATTAAAAATGAAGATAAAAAGCTTTTCCTTTGAAGCTAGGTACTTACATTTTTTTCAGATAAAATATAATACCTCATGAGTATTTACAAATTTAGTATGGACAATTATCTCATCAAGTTAGCTTACAGTTCTCTGCTTACTGTTCTCTGCGTTACTAAAGTCGACTTTCATCAGTCATGCATTTGCACATACCATATTTAACGAATCGACATGAAACTTACGAAGAATTTTTATTACATGCATTAATTTATGGGTAAATTGTCATTTTCATGTATTTCTATGGCTATTATTATAAACAATATACTTAAACTAAATATTTTGAAACTCTGCTAACTAAAAATTAAATGCGCTAATGCGTGGCGAGTAAATGATGGTGTTAAAACTTTGATTTTAATGAGTCAGAGAATAGTGAGCTAAAATAATTAAATTATTATCCTTGCTTAATTTTAAAATATCCACGAAGTATTAAATTATGTCTAAAAAATGTTGAGCACTTAATTTCTAAACTAAAATTGTAGTGAGATCGTACGTTTATTTTCCAAATTTAGTACAGTTCTGCATTTTTGTTATTGATCATAATTTAAAATTTATAATTTGTAAGTTTTAGTTTGTTTCTGCTCTTCCTTGATTCATAAAAATAGAAACAATAAATTAATTGCTAAATCTATATAACATTCTTTTATATATTAAATTTACTAAAAATATTTACATTTGCTTGCACTTGAGTATACAATAACATTATGTAAGATCTTACAGATATGCAAGTGCAGACTACCTACGTAGTGTCATTCGCGTAACCGAATGATTTCCATAACGGTTTATTTTTATCACACTAATCAAATATTAAAAAATAAATATTTCCTGTCATGGGTAACCCTGGCGTTAAAAAAGCATATAAAATTCTAGTATTATATAAATTAAAAGAGACAAAAAGTTTTGTTGACGAAAATATTATAAATATAAAATAAGAATAAAAGAATAATATGTACAGCATTCTTCAAATTCAATGGATAAAAAAATTAACAAAATAAGTTTCAGGAAGTCAGTTTACTATAACGATGAATCAGTAACATATTGTTTGATTTTTCAATATTTTTTAAAGATTATTGCTTCAAATATTTGCATGAATATTGATATGTCATATATTTCTTCTTTATTATTTACTTCATGTAATTAAAAATCTGTAATTATATTTCATTTGTATAAGGAAAAATTCTTGCACTGCACTTTTCAAAGTGAATCAACCAGAAGTAAATTAGTGCTGAATCATAAAATTCAAACGGAAGATCGACAACCCGCACCTTCTTTGTACTTGGCGGTTTTGGTACGATCTTAACACAATTTTTACTGGTACATGATACAAATATCAAAATAATTCTATATCAATCTACTTTTTAAAAAATAATCTGAAGAAATACTACATTTTAATTACAATTATCTTTAAGCATCTAAAATCAACATAAAACTGATATAATAGAGAAGAATACCGATTATGAGGTAACAGCATATTCTTGTACATCGTGGTATACTGTCTTTGTAAAACTAAACTTTTGGAAATTTTTACGATATCTTCAAAATTGAAGAAGATATAGGTAATACTTTAAAGACGGCGTGGCGTCACTCAAAGGACCTTTAAAAAGCTATAACTTTATCAAATTGAGAATTCTTTTAAAAATTCAAAAAGTAATACACATCGGCTTGGGTTCCTTACCATTTGCACAAATGTCGATCAAAAAATAAATGTTGTATCCTTGCCTATTACGTGCGTTTTGCAGTTAAAGAAACTAAAGAACTAAACAACATTTATTCATACGGAAGAAAAGGTATTAACTTTAAAAACCGGCCAATGCTGGTCTTATGTAACAAAAACTTCTATCCACAGCTATGAAATTCAGATGTCATCCATTATCCATCTAAAAGGATACATTTTCCCGAATAATTCATTCATCCAAAAAAGCCCAAATCAATCTTTTTTCACTTTTGACTACTTCGCTATCACCTTCCACCCATCATCAAATGGTTTTCCAAGTGTTATCGCTAAAAGCCGAGAGAAAAAAAGTAAATCTCTCTCCACAACTCATTATAAAACACTAAAAGCGATTTTAAATATCAATGACCCTCCGCACACGGTCAAAATATACGCGCGCGCGCGTGCACTCATAAGCAACTTTCTTCGGTAAAATCGCGCGAGGCGCCGCGAAAGTAATCTATAAATAATCGATCCGTCCGATCTCATTACCAATGCAAAACTACACTCTATCACGAGATACTCGTGTATATCCATATACACACCTTGTATAACAATTCCCCCCCAATGTCTTTCATATATATAATATATAACATGGTCTATTTTTTCACTCCTCTCCGCGTCTCCTGTTTTTTCCCCAGCGCGTATATCTTTTCGGCCTTATTTGCATATTTGCAGCAGCTCCGGCTGCTGCTGTGCGTCTTTTACTCCCTTTCTCTCCTCGCGATGCTTCGCTGCATGCATGTATATACGTACAAACGCGTTTTATATATAAATACGTATACACATACGCGTTAAAGCTTCTTCTTCTTCTTCTTGTTCTCTCTGCGCCTTATAGTCCTTGCGCCGGCGAGCCGCGCCGGTTTTCAACAATTTCGCAACGACGTCACGAGGATTGTCACGAGGGGTATGTAACGTAATAACGGCCGCCGAGAGCGCGCGAGAACGATCAATTTTCCTTTTCTGCATCGCATCTTTCTCGCGCGAGAGAGATCCTTGCGCGCGGCACATAAAAATATCTTAACTTATTGAAGCTGTAGTCGCGAAGCTATATGGGATAACGTGTAATATGTGTATGTGTGTGTAACTGTGCGGAGAGTAGTTCGAGAAAATTTTCATGACTTAAATGGTGTATACTCGAGCTGCTGGACTGGAAGATGTTTTTCCCTTTGTATAATGTGGAATTCTAGAGGAGGCGTCGTTGCGACACACACACGTTTTGACGTAAAATTTATTGTATCTTTTTTCTATTGGTATTAGTAAAGCACGTCGTCGATGGATACGGCTGGTTTGAACAAATTCGATTTTTATTTTATTGCGCTCTGCGGTGAGGTTTATGCGCTGCAGGTGATTCAAGGAGTACCTAAATAAGGTGATAAATTATTAAAAATGACTTGCCAGGTGTCTTTTAACTATTTTAGCTATTGAAAAACATAGTTTTGATGATTAATATTTTCTTTGTAGTCAATATGTACATTTAAGAAAAGTTTAACAAGTAACAATGTGACTGTATTAAATATGGCCACTGTAGCCAATATGGCATCCATGGCTATCCTAGCTATTACGCAATTTAGCCGGTAAATAGCTGATGCATTATGCATATGATGTCAATGGAAGCTTTTACATCGAGAAATGTCTGCACCGAAGCAAAAGGGGACCAATCTGCAGTGTATTTTGTCTAGCAACCACGTAAGGGGGATCCCTACCATTTTTCTTAAAATTGCCCCTTATTTTCAAATTTTTTTAAATTTTCACATATTTTTATATAACCTAAAACGAAAGTTTTTTGAAAAATTTCTACCTATTTTGCTGTATATATATTGATATACAACGAAAAGTTCATGATTTTTTTAGTCAAAATGAGGTAGATTGCCAAAGTTCCTGGTGCATACGGAGTTTTTTTATACAGTCTAGAAAAATTCCTATTTAGTTTTTATACCATTTTGAAAATATTTGTGCCTTATCATCAAAATTGAATAGAAGTAAGCATAATTAAAAATGAGATCATTTTATTTAAAGAAAAAACAGTGTTTTTGCGTAATTTTTTAGCCTTTTTTTATAAGTAATTATTTTTTATTTAATCTAGATCAACACACAGAACCTTGGCGATGCACAAATTTATTCATAATGCTAAAAAGAATATGTCCAATTAATTTCAAAAGGCTTCGACTAAATCTAATGCACCTGGAATGTTTTGAATATAGAAAAACATAAACTGCAGAAAAAGCAGTTTTTGTTAAATAAAGCACATTTATTCTAATGAATAATTGTACTTTAAAATATAATATTCAAAATCATAATTTGATGAAAAGCAACAATGCGATGCTTTTCTGTGTTAAGAGAAGTTTAAATAATCGAAAAACAAAAAAACGATTTTTTGGTAAGAAAAATGGTAGGGATCCCTCTTAATTGAATTGGTCACTATAATTTTGAGCAAGTCATTTATATTTATCAAGAGGGCCTCTGCTGGTTTTTGACCGATTTTTGTTCATTTTAAGTTAAAAAATGTTTAATTTTTTTAAATGATTTAATTAAATAGGTTTTCTTTAGGCATCTTTTGAAAAAACCCTTAATTTTATCACAAAAATATGAATGTTCTTCGATGACTTGTGACCAAATACTATTGAATAATGCTCAAAATTTTTTAATGACCTCTAACTATGACAAAGAAAGTTACCGAAGCTTTAACGTTATTGGATAAAATGGAGAGTTTTTTTAAGTCGACACTGCTTTCAATGTTACTTATAGGTATGTATCGACGGTTGAGTGTAAGAAAAGGCTAACTCGGTGTTCGCTTGAAGAAGAGGATAACTCGGAAATCGTATCCCTGGTAGAAAATTGAGCATATTAGATGGTCGGTTCACGATCTATTGGGCATATCCGTTTCCTAATAGTTCGCCAGAAATAAACCAGCATCTGACCAGAAATTTATAGAAAATCTAAATAGCTTACATAACCCTAAAAAATTATTGAAAATGTAAATCCCATTATAGTACTTCTGCGTTAAAGCAGCATGCAAATTTTTATTCGATTGTTTATTTGATTTTTTTATGTCTTATTTAATTATAAAACTCTAACCTTAAAAAAACTTTTAATGAAATAAGTTTTTAGTTTTTATTTCGAATCTATCCCAAATATATCTTAGCATTCTATTAACAATAAGCTATTAAATCCATGACATAATAATCATTATTAACTTATAAAAATTCGTTAAACGTTATTTTTTATTTATTTATTCATTAACCATAAATTGGTCAGGTTTCTGACGAGAAAACGTCGACAGGTAGCGGGGTTTCTGGCCAGACTTTTAAGCAGAAATTGGCCATTCCCTATAAAATAGAGTAAAATCTGGCGAACATATGGGGAACGTTTCTACCAGGGATAAAGAAGGGCTACTTTAACTAATTATTTCTCATATTTAATTTTGTAAAGAGCAGCAATAAAAAATAGCAAAATACAAGGTTAGCGAAAAAATGAAACCTCCTATTTTTTATTAGTATGTATTCTTTACAAAATTAAACGCGAGAAATAATTAGTTAAAGTAGCCCTTCTTTACGCGATTTCTGAGTTAGTCTCTTCAAGTGGATTCTGAATTAGCCTCTATTTCAAGCGAACGCCGTGTTAGACTCTTCTTTCACTCAACCGCCGGATTCTTCAGCTTTTCAGTAGCATAGTGTATTTCATCATCCGGCAACGCACGTTTTTAGTATAAAAGGAAATGTGTCTACACACTCATTCTATACCCAATATGGTTCACATAATAGAAAGCATACAAGATTTCTATCTACTGACCACCCTTAGAATATTCTTAAGCTTTTCAAGGATAAGAAATATATGTTTGTTACAAAAAATACTTACACTGTTGATAAATTTGTGGAATAGATGTAAACAATATGTGTTTAAATAATTTTTGCTTTCTATACGTTATTTATATCCTCAAAAATAGGCTTAGATCTTACTGCGACCGACAAAACTGATTGTATCTATCCATAATACCTAAATCGTTCTATAAACTTATGAAATGTATTACTTTTAACATTTATCTATATCATCAGAGCTCTTTCCATCTACTTTTATCATATTAATTTTGGATCATATTTCTAGTGTAAATACATGCGTATGTATAATCACATAAAACGGTACATTTTTGCATTAAAATAAAACATATTCCAAGTAAAATAGTTCATATCTTGAATACAAGGACTCATTAGAACAAACTGTAGCGCTAGACTCAATTTCAACATACCAAAAGACTCCAAAAACCTTATTAAAATCCGTTTCCTACAGATAATTTAATCTAATCGGATACTAGTACAAACTTGTTATAAATCGTACATAAATCAATATGTAAAACTAAATTTCATTGTAAAATAAAGCTTTTATACTCTCCCTTATTTATCTTGAAACTTATCCACTCTATAAAACATAAGTATTTACGTAGCACTGTAATAACTAACAAGAAGAGTATCAGGGATGCGGGTCTTGAAATTTTCTGAAACTTTGAAGGTCATTCACTGGTAGCTAGGAATAAAGCCTAGCACCAGTAGTTTTTGCGAATGAACCCTTTTTCTTAATATATTAGCTATTTTACTCCGAATATGCCTTATTTCATAAAAATGGTACCTCAAGCTGTTATCACAACTCCGCATTACACTCATAAAGGGAGCTGCCTAAAAGTATCTAAAAGTAGTCAGAAATATCTTTAAATGAGGCCTGTAACGTTAAATAATATTAATCTGAGCCAAAGGTACTAACAATTGAAGATAATCAGCTGAAAATGCATGAAAGTCAACGGATTTAAAACAAAGGGACAGATACTCCTTTAAATTTTAAATTAATTGTTAATACATTTTAAGGTAAAAATGATTCACTCGTCACATATTACCTATTTTTTTTGGTAAATTTGAATACTTTATCAAAATATAACGAATTTTTAAAAAAATTTTTGTATGGTTCTTAGGTCTTTTTGATTTTTTCAAGTTTGCAGTTTTCGACGTTTTCAATGGCTTATTATGTTCGAAATATGTGTAGTTATGATATCAATGTGGGAATTTATATATAAAAATAATTAACCAAAGTTATTCTCTTTTTAAGCCATATTTCATGATAAAAATTTAAAACAAAACAAAGAGTTTTGGATAAATAGAGTATAACTTTGGTCAATAATATGTATATACAAATTCCCACATTCATATCATAACTACATATATTTTGAACATAATAAAATCTTGAAAACGCCAATTCGATCATGTTGGCTCAAAGACCTAAGAACCATAAAAAAACATTTCTGTTATATTTTGATAAAATATTCAAATTACCGACAAAAAAAACGTAATATATGAGTTACTCATTTTTACTTTAAAATGTTTAAACAATTAATTAAAATTTTAAAGATGTTTCTGTCCCCTTAAATTTCCTCGAATATTCATGCAGTTTCAGTCGATATCTTTAATTGTTAACGAATTATTTTATAAAACAAAGTCTAGTAACGAAAGCTTACCATATTTCTTTCATTCACGCAAGGAATGAAAAAGCCGCGTCAAGGTCCACTATCTATATTACTATAAAATAGTTTTTTGCAAAACAAAAAGAATTGTATTTGAAATCTTAGGAAAACTGATTGCGGCATATTTCTTTCCAGCAGAAAACACATAAACACGTTTAAGTAGATAAGTGTCGTGTTCAGTAAGACGCGGTCTTGTCGGAATCCATATGTATAAAGAACGTGCGTACCGTTTTGCAAAGACTAGTTAGCACATTTGAAGTATCTCGAAAAATATTAGTTATTTCAGAGACATATTTTAAAATTCTCTGACAAAGACTAATACTTTTTATGAAACTCTAAAAAGTGATAGCTTTTGTCGGAGAATCTCAAAAATATTACGTTTTGTAAAACGATGCTGAAAAAAACTAATATCTTTTCGAGAAATCTAAAACATTCGTCTTTGCAAAAAGGTGCCATTGATACATAGGTACTGGCTTGTGTTTATTTAGTTTGCGTATAGGGCCTAGGGAGTCATTAAAAAAATTAATTGTTTAGCGCTTAAATTTTTATTTTCCATTCGATAATATCATTAGGACTGATAATTCAGAATACCTACTATAATTTTGGTTAAGCAATTTTTTAATTTGTATTGTATTATTTATTATTTTATTTATTTATTATATTTCTGTCGTAGTCCTACAAATATGATGTTGACGAGTAGGTTATCGTTTTCATAATATCTTAATCAATTTTCGAAGTTAAAAAATAATTGATATAATAATAGTTAAAACATTTGATAATTGAAAAAGATAATTGATTGTACTGTTATTGAAAATAGCGTGAAATATAATTATATACCTCGGTGATGATTCCTTGCAGAATAATTGGTAGTAAAAATTGTGTTCAACATGGTTATACCTATTTGCCGGCTATTTAATTTCATCCTGTACAAGTAAACTGCATTTGTTTTTCAGAAATAAGAAAATATTTAGTAACTACCTACGCACTTATACAGTATCTGCACGCCATCTAGCGTTAAACTGAGAAACTAAAATTTGTTCGTTATCATATTATGATGTTCGTTACATTTAAAAAATGTTGAATATGTTTATGTTTATGATATAGAGATACCTATTTCGTAATTACTAAAACAATGTTTAGACAGAATAAATTAAATACCTAGTTAATATTCTCATCAATTCTCAGAGGTAACTTAATTTTATTCACAATTTAAAGTCAAAATAAGATATCTTTGTTTGTTGACACCTGTAGAAATCGCTCGGGACAAGAATGGAAGAACGAACAGCTGGTGGGGATTCTTGTCCAGCATTTTAATCGCAGCCAACTTCACTATTATTATCGACTCTTCGCATTTCGCGGGATTCAGGATTGTGGCATTTGTGCGGGGGCTGCTCTCGAGGAATCCGTTTTATAACCTAAAAATCTAGTTTTTCCCTTGTAATTGCGAAAATAGTCGCGCTAATTAGTTAGTTTTCATTTGGAACGATGAAACCAACGCCTTTGGTAGCAGACGAGATGTTCCCCGAGGGCGCAGGACGCTACCTCGCCTTCGAAATGGTCACCGATAACATGGAAGAAATTGTAAAGTCACTTCGTAGCTCCTCGTCGATCGTTCGCTTTGTCGTTGATCGCGTTTGTTAATAATGTTTCGCTTTGTTGCAGGCTGGCGGATCCGGGCCCATCATGATAGACATCGGTGGCGATGAGAAGGCAGTTCACGCGGACTTCTTCAATGGTAATTTATAGAATGTCTTTGTGTTATGTTTCTTAACCTCACTATTTGTATTTTTCTACATTGTAGTGATTAAACTAATTACATTATTAATTTGTTCTCAGATTTCGATGATCTATTCAATGATGACGATTTGGACTGAGATGTAAACAAAACCAAAAATTCGTAAACAATAATCGAGCAATTTAAACTTCAACTAATTTGTATTCCATATTCAAATTTTGGAAAGAATAAACATTTAAGAGCAGTGTGATAAAAATGTGATCCCTTTAATTTATTATAATTTAACTTCTTGAATATATGTAAAAAGTTTAATTTAAATTACAAATAAATACAATAATCATAAGAACTATAAATATTGAAACTAGTACTTTGCATAATATCAATTTATTTGACAGTGTAGTCTATAATAGGTATGTACATTTTAAAGATAATTTTTGTCGTTCATTCGCAAAAATAAGTAATTTCTTAAAGCTTAGTAAGACAGAAAATGCTATATAAAAGACACTTAAAATGTAATATTCGCACTTGTAAAGACAAGCATCAGCTTTTAGCTCTATCGATCCTATCTAAAAAGTTTAGCCAAAATATTTTCCACCACTTAACTTTTACACTGTAACTGTATCTTTAGTCTATGTATATCATGCTAAAAATCATGATGTATTAATTTTTGTAAAAAATCTGCACTTTCTTATTTTAATACACGCAGAATTAATTAATGCTTTTCTTATTTTAAAAAAACAGGTGCATTTTATGATTAATAAAGATCATTTTTTTTGTAATAGTATTACAATTTATTTATATTTCCAAATCGAGGCAGACTCATGTCTGTTTATCATATTGTGTTCTGTTTTGTACCACAGAGATATATAAATGTGCCATAAGAAAAATGAGTAGTAGTAGTTATATTTTATACATGTACCGTAGATATTATTATATGGTTATAATTTACAATACATTTATACTAGGCATATAAACCTGTAAGACGATGCACGATTAAAATAGCACCGAACTCTTTTTTTCAGTCACTCTGCATATCTGTGAAGTAAGATTCTGATGCTTTCGTTTTGCATTCTTAACTCGATTTAACTATCTTAAATCGTCATTATGCACTCTTATTTATCATGAAAAACAGGCTTGCTGGACTATGCTTTAAACAAATGAAACTGTGTTCTCTATAAATTTCTATATTTTTATCTTTCTCTTTCACTCTTTCTCTCTCTCTCTCTACGTTGTTGGTTGGCCCCATTCGACGCAAAATTCACACAAGATTTGTATCTCCGCCAATAAATTTCGTTCACTTCCGTACAGAAATTCGATTTGCTTTTTTCTTTAACAACATACGTCGTTCACTCAAATACGAGACAGATTCCAAGGAATCTTTGACAATAAAATTTGTATACCTCCCTCCCTCCATCTCTCATACATATTTCTTTTTACTTCGTACACCTCCCTTCGTTACACATACATTTTCCTTTTTTCTTTATAAACCTTGCAAAAATAACTTGAAAATTATACACATCAACATTGTCACGTATTTGAGCAATACTCTTTAAAAACTCGCAATAACGATAAACACCATAATCGCAGCGACGCACACACCGACAGAGCTATCTATCTATCTCTCTCTCTCTCTCTCTCTCTCTCTCTCTCTCTCTCTCTCTCTCTCTTGAGGTTAACGCGAACGCCTTTTATACCACCTACACCCACGAGGTGACGAACGTCCGCCTCTCTCCAACAGCATCGTCATCATCATTCGACACTTTTGTTTCTGTCTTGATGAGCAAAGTTGTTTTGCATCTCGTGTGTTCGAGCAAACGAACACCCCTCTTCCCCCTCCCCTCCTCTCCTCGATAGTTCAGCCCTCGCGACAGTCGACGAGGTGCTAGTTGAGCTCGAGATCACTGTCGACCTGGTCGTCCTGGTCGCTCTCCTCGTCCTCCTCGTCGTCCTCGGAGAAGTACTGGGACGGCGGCGAGGGCGCGTCCTCGGAGAGGGAGGTGCGCGACGACGAGGGCGGCCTGGACGTCTCGACCTTCAGCTCGATGTCCTCGATGGACGTGCTGGGCCCGGGTATTGTCACGGGTATGAATTTCTCCAGATCGCCAGATGCCATTTCTGCGAAGGAAACAACCATGAGTGATTAGAAAATGGATGAACGGGGTTTTCGAGGGAGATTAAAATGATCGGTGGCTTACGTTCGACGTATTTTTCAAGGGCCTTTGGAACCATTGCTTTGGCTTTATGTAGATTTTCATCTGAGCACTCTCCTTTGTCAAGACCTAAATCATATTGAAAATACAATTTTAAGTTGAATGCTAAATCTGGTAAAGTGAAATTTTATTCGCTTGAAGTAGAATTGTAATATGATGCAAGTGCATTGTTGACGAAAAAAGAATTGGAAAAATTAACCCTGCACAGAATTTTATTTTCATGCATATGGATTTGTAAGCCAATCTCTTAAATTGAAGCTATAGTACTCAGCTTCAATTTGAGAGTCTTTATAGATGTCCTTGCGATCTAAAGATTTAAATTTGTGATGCAAAATGTATACCAACATGACGTACTTTTTGGACGAGTATAATCGGCTTTCCGCGCAAGAGGGTTAGCATTATAATCCCTCTGATTTAAGTGAAAACTATAGTGAAAATAGCAGATCACCGATTTATACAATGTAAAAATTTACTGTATTCATTTGAGTGAGATTCTATTAATTAGAGTGAGATTTCACTGCACCAAGTCTAGTGTGCAGATAGTTGAGATTAAAAAAAATTTTAAATGATCTTATAAGATTCCTATATAAAACAAATATGAAAAGAGATTATTATATGCATCATTGACAAATATTCTGCTTACCATAGGCTAGTCCCATTTCTTTTAAAATTTCAATGTCGTCGTGTATTTCAAACTTATCATTAAAATTCAACAGGTACTCAGTTCTGAAAATAAAATATAATAATAATTATAAATACACAGGAACAAAATTTTAAATAAATAAAGTTATTTATGTAAAAGAGCAGCAATGTCTGTATATAAATAATTAAATAAATAAATAAATTTCATACGCACTTGTCATTAGAAATACTGCAATTTACAACGGTTTTTCTATCTGTATTGATTATAATAAATGGCAACTGGATTGCAGAGTTTGGCTTTGGTGGTCCATTAATAGCCTCGTTAATACGATTTCGCTCTACCAAATTCTTTATAGCAATGTGTTGTAAAATTATTCTGTGCAACTGTTGCGTTTTCGCTTTGATTCTTTCAATTTTTTTCTTTTTGTCCTTCTCCAATGCTACGCATTCTTGAAGTGAGTTAGTGGGTAATCCCAACCACCTAATTTCTTTCTTTTCTTTGGAAATGATATTCATTGCCATGAGTACATTCAATGCATCGTATACCCTTCTTCTTATATTCTTTTGATCGTATTGCTATTCATACAAAAAAAATTAATTAGTTATGTTAATGTTAAAATATAATAAATTAAAGAATGAAAATTGAAATGATTTTAATAAAATGAATCTTACCTGATCAGTCAGTGAGTTTGCATGAGTTGGATTTGTAAACTCTCCTACTAATTCATCTGCTACTTCATTGTATGAAGTGGTTCCCTTCTTCTTTACTTTTTCACACACTTTCATTGAAAAGTGTCTAAGGCCCTTACCAACTTTCTCCGTTTTCCTGCGTTTGCTGAAAGGGTACCTTTAATTATTATTTATTAATTAATGCTCAAAGAGAGATTTTAGTAAAAAAAGCGCTATTATAATAAAGATATTTTCATTACTCAGGAACAAAATCACTTCCATCCGTATCCTGACGTTTTCGATTTCCTGTGTGATCCAGGATTGGACTGATAAAAGTTTTACCAGAGGCATCTTTTATCAGCTGCTGATTGGCACTTTGTTGTTGTTGCTGCTGTTGCTGCTGTGATACAATTGCTTGTTTTATATTGCTCTATAATACCAAAGAGAGCATAGAATGAAGAAACTTAAGAGATGCACTAATAGTATCACTTTTTTGATTTATAAAATTCATTATCCACTATATTTCCATAAATAAAATTATAAAATATGAAGGGTCTTGATATAAACCATAAGAAGTGCTTATGAATAAATATTAATAATGAAGGATAGTTTTCCATTGACAAGTTTCAAACTAAAATGTATAATTTAATTTACTTTCTTTTTATTACATTTATTGCATAATGAAAAAATTGTGATCAAATTACTTTTAAACACCGAAATTACTTCTTTTCGTGTCAAGCATTAAAATAGATAAAAAATAGCTGAATAATTTATTACATTGATATAAATACAATTTTGTAAAAAATAATAATATAAAAATATGAAAGTTAAACTGTAAGTTAATTTTATTTGTTTTTTAAGTGACCACAATTAGCAACATATTAGATAGAATTCAACAACTACAAATAAGCTACAATAGATAGAAATCAATATAAACTACGTAAACAAAGTTCAACATCTACAATAGAAGAAAAATAGAAGTTTGATCAAGATTTCAAATCAAAACCCTTTAAAATACCAGGAAACTCACCATTTGAGCTGATGTGAGTTGAATTGTTTTGGTCATCATTGGATCAGCAGGTTTTATTGTTGGTACAGTTTGTACTTTTGCATTTTGTATGGGTATTGTTAACAGTCCTATACAAAAGATTGACAATTAAAATTTGCATGAAAATCTACAGTAAATAATAAAAGTTATTTAATACATACGCTGACCAGTGTTTGATGGATTTTGAAAACTTATAGTCCTAAGGACTTGTGCACCGGAGGAAAGAACCTAGTAAAAAAATGTAAGATTCATAAAACATATTTTAATCTTGATATTAAGTTTATTAAAATGCACGATTTTTGTATGAAAAAAGCAGAATTAAGTTGGTTTACTCTGCCTGTTTTAATATAATGAGAAATTAAAGAATGCTTTTACAGCACTCTACTTGTGAATGAGTATAATTATCCAAAAGTTTTTAGGTTATTTTATCAGAAGCACATGTAAGTAAATATTTAATATGCCAGAAACATTTCTAAATTCTTTTTCATTTCATGAATTGATGTGCTTCAATGTTATTGAAAGCTTTAGGCTTATATTTCATTATGCATATAATCAATAGATAGCTATCTTAAGTATACAGGAAGAATTTAACTCTTTTTACACTTTGAAAAAAAAAATGTTCATTCTATAAAATTCTATAGAAAAACGTGGAATTTACATAAATAATAAATAAAAAATGATCATCTTAATAAAGAAATTTTATAAAAAATAAGACATTTTTTAAACAACTCTATTTAATGTTTTGAATATACGTAAACCCGTGTATGCCAATAAATATGTGCAAATTATTTATGTTTAAAAATATACCTGAGCTTCTTGGCCAGGTGCTTTGAAGACCTTAAGGTTCCCTGTGTTTGCGGTTCCAACAATGCCACTCAAGGCTTTGTTGGGTGTGCTTTGAACCACCTTGATAACTTGTGGATGCCCTGCAAGCAAATAGAATACAGTCGTGCAAATTGCAAAAACTACCAGAATCCACAAAAAAGAAAGTACAAACATTACTCTCAAAATAAAAAAGAAGCACTTTCTAATTGCGAACTGAAATATGTAAGTAAAGCAAATAGAAAGTCCTACAGCCAAGAAAAGTTGAAGCAACATAAATTAAAATGCACTCATAAAGTAAATAAACATGTTTGTTTGCTCAAATAACAACTAGTGTTGGCATACTGAAACTAAGATGTATCCAACTCTCAACACAGTCATAATTCTTATCTACAAACTACTCAAATGCGCATGATACTCAAAGATGTATAATCACACTTTTTGCTTTTGCAAAATTCCCTCTCAATTCCAGAATTTTCATTATCCCCTAAAAACAAAACTGCCAAATAAAGTTACATCACACCTATCGTTAACTCTTATCTCTCCCAATAATCAGTGTAATGAACTTGATAATGTGCAAAGTTAACATTCATTAATCCAGTGCACCACTTCACAAGCTACAATCTCCTTCAAGAAAGCTACGCTTTCCTCTACAAAAAAAGAAAGAAACAACGAAGTAAACGATTACCACGGCCGCTTTCATACACCACTTTTTCATCAATCGAACAGCAATACCAAGCCATTTCCCTCGTAGAAGCTACACACCACCACCTCCTATCACCCTCTACAAAAATCCTCCTTTCGCACAGCGAACTCACCCTCCCAAAACCCTCCCCAAGACCCATGCATCCGCAACGAGCCCAACTCCCCGGCGAAAGCCAAACTCCCTCCCTCCGAACCCTGCCAGCGAAGCACCCCCAGTATCCACAGTCCTGTAACTCACCGTTGGCGTCGTGTATCAGGAAGTTCATGGTTTTGTTTTGTTGCGTCATCGTCGCGGACGACATGTAGCCCGTGTATAGCTTCCCGCGATCGGCTCCTCTCCTCTCTCTCTCTCTCTCTCCCTCCCTCCCTCTCGCGCTATCAGCAGGTACGACTCGAAGCTTCGAGGACGAGGCCCAGCTCCAGCTCCAGCTGCAGCTGCCCGCAGTCGTAGTGCCGCCGCTGCTGGTGGTGGTGGTCGGCCAGGAGCACGCTCATAGCATAACCCGCGGGGGCACGCGCTTGGCGCCGGGCTCGCCGACTCCTTTCCGCTCTCCCTCTCTCCCCCTCTCGGAGTCCCCGGTCCCAGACTCGTGGCCCCGGGCGTCTCCTCGTGCGACTCGGGACGTGCGCGCGCGAAAAAAACGAAAAGAAGAGAGGCAGCACGTCGTCGGCACGGCCAGCGGCTCTCCGCACGCTCCAAAATGGCGCGACGGCGCGCGCGATCAACGAGCTCGCGCGCCCGCGTAGTCTCTCCCTCTTTTGCGCGCGACACCGGGGCTACCCGCGCGTGCAGGCTCGAGGCGGACGGAGCCCGCGCACCCCGGGGCAAGGGGGCAGGCGATCGTTTCGCGGCGGAGGTCGCGAGGGCCTTTTCGCCGGCGCGACGTTCGCGGCTCGCGTGCGCGCGGTGGGAGAATTTTCCTCTCCCCCCGGGCGTCGAGGATCCGTGCGTCGTCGTCGAAGTCGCTCGTACGGCGGGCCACACGCGTGCGCGGCTTCGGCCGACCGCTTCCTTTTGCACGGGAACGAGGCACAAGGAGAGCTCCGCTCTCCCTTCGCTGCTGCTGGTTCGTGGCGCACACACAAAAGTCGAGGCTGCTGGCTGCTGGCCTGCAGCGATCGAGCGCGCGCGCGTGCGAGCCAAAGGGGACAGATATACAACACACGGCTAGGCTGCAGCTTCGCGTGAGCTACAGCTAGGTACGGGCCAGCAGCGGGACGTATATACACAGCGAGAGAGAGAGAGAGGGAGAGCGAGAGAGTGCGGGGTAGGGTGAGGAGAGGCGATATACATAGGTATATGGGAGAGTGGTCGCGCGGTGTTGCGTTGTGCGGGCCGATTCGGAACTGGCTGGCTCTTTGGCGCGGCGGCACAAAGTCGAACAGCTGATTGGCTGGCCGGGGACCGTCACGTGGTGTTGTTCTCCCCGGAGAAGCGCGCGCAACCGCGCTTTTGCTGTGGTGTGTATAGGTGTAGAGGGACTTTTCTCGCCGACTACGCGGCTGCGAGCGACGACGCGAAGCTTGGCGCGGTTGCGCGCGCACGGGGCTGGGGGAGGCGCAGTGCAAGTTCTCATGTGCGCGAGAATAGCGTCCAGGAGAGGGACGACGTTTCAAATTGTAATGTCAACGGCTTATCGCGCTTTGCTTCGAGTGCGAATTGTTGCGAGGGATTCAAGTGTACGCTTGAAGTTCGTTTTTTTTTTATTGCTAGTAGAGTTGAATTGAACGGATGACAGGAAGAAGAGTAATCAGTCCCAGACTAATATGAATTTTGAGAAAACCGTAACACAAACTTTGTAGAATCTGTTGGAAAGAGCGATATGATAGTGGGTGTCATGAATATCGCTCTTTCAAAGAATTATTCTTTTAAAGAGTGATTGCCTACTGAGAGCCAAGAGAATTGCAGTCTGTGGGAGCGCTTTTATTGAGATTAAATAAGAAATCGCTCTTTGAAAGAGCGAAATAGAGAATATCGGGAAAAGATGTATCAATATTGACCCTTTCTCAGATTGCTCTGAACACCTGCTATTAACTTCACATCAAACAAAACTTATGCAATAATCAAGAATATCTTAAATTAAGAAAATAACAAAATGAACAAAAATATATTTTTTAATTTAATTCTTTTCTATCATAAATTTTCAAGATATAAGTAATTGTTGAAATGTAAAAATTTCGTTTTCGTGTATAATAAAAGAAGGGAAAGAGCCTATCCAAAATTTGCAGTTGTAAAAGACAGGTAATTTTATGCTCTTTTTAATACATCATTTACACCAAATTGATCATAATATTTCTAACATACCAAAAGACCCGAAAATCTAAGACTCAAAAATCGAACAAATGAAAAATAGTTATAAAACAATAATAAGTCGATGAATCTTGAAATCTGTTTTGATTTTTGAATCTTTATCTAACGCATAATACCACTTTGATGACTAAAACGATAGGTAGTTTTTGGAAAAAATTTTCTCAAAAACTAGAAAAGCTATTAACATATAATTTTTATAATTTTATTTATTGACTGTTTAACTATATAATCATATTTCTTTTTATTTACAAAGATCTATTTATCTGCCTTTTTCTTAAATTCAAAATGGCGTATAAAGAAACACAATGAATTCGATTTTTTTTGTTTTTTTTTCATTGGTCGCCACGGTCCATTTTTCTAATCATCTCAAATTTCTGAAAAATGTTTCCATTATACGTTTTCGAGATATAACCGTTTAAACAAAAAAATAACGTTTTTGTGTATAACAAAAGAAAGGATGACCTTATTCAAACTTTCAGGTCGAAAAATTTAGATAATTCTTGGTCTTTCAAATAAATTTTCACCAGAAACCCTAAAAACTAAAACCCAAAAATCTAAAAAAAAAAACAGCTAAAAAAACAAATAAACATCGATAAACAAAAATAGTACATTGTGTAACAAGGGAATAGTCGACTTTATTTTCATGTTGCATATAGTACTTTATTTCCGACTTAACTGTGGCCACTTTATTGACTTTTATTAAAAAGTTATATTAATATAGAAAGAAATAGTTGAAAATAGTTGAATATTGAAAAAAAGAGAGGAAGCCCGAGAAACGAAGAATTTTAATTTATTCCCCGGGGAATAAAGTAGATAAGAGCAAATTATATGCTACTTTTCTACCGCTTTTCAGGTCAATAAAGTGGACGATACGATTGAGTTGGGAATAAAAAAATTTTTTTTTCCACATATATCCTCTAGAAAAAACAAAAAGAAATGAGCTCTGAAACATTAAGTTTCACCATGTATATGCAGAGTATAAGTGATTATCCACGTCCACACACGCGCATACGCACATATACACACACGCACGCACAGACATCCACGCATACATTTTCTAAAAATAGTGTATTTTGAATCCTAATGCCTCAAAACATGTTTCTAACATGTTTTTAGCAAAACTTATTTTATTACTATCACAAAGCTTCCTCTCTGAGGAAGCAAATCTTTATATTACTGAGCTTTTCCATCATTATTATTGTATAAAGCAAATCTAAAAAATTTGAAAAAATTCAATTTTGTAATATAATTCGAAACTAAGAGAGATTAGTAGCTAGATTTAGCTTAGTTCTGAATTATTATATGTTGTAAGTAGATTCGCACCAAGCCTAGAAAGACGGCGTCTTACTGTTTCTGACATTAATCTACTATCATGGTTATAATCAATTGCTGCTTTATATAAGACATTTTATCTCTTCTTGACCGAGGATTCATAATTGAGGTTCATAAATGTGGACACGGCTTCAAGTAAAATGTTAATAGGGAATAAAGTGGAAATTATGAAAAATAAATAAATATACTACTGAATATCTGATAAAATCTTAATTTTTTCACTTATTTTATTGAATTTAACCCTTTTTATTTAAAGATTTCCTTTAGTTCCGTGGATCAAATGTGCTTTTAATTTATTTTTTCATATTTTTACAAGCTCAAAACAAAAGAGTTAGTTTTTTAAGTTCCTGCGTAATTATTTATTTTATTGTGTATTTTTAGTATGCCTATAATTTAAACAGAATTTCCAAAAAATATGAAAAAATTCTAAAAACTTAAGGAGGCAGGCCTGGGTTAAATCCAAAAAAAGGTATTTTGTTTCGAGTCCAGAAAACTTTTTATATTTATAAGCAATCATTCTGAAACTTTTTATGCTATCGCTATCTTTTTAATAATATCTTAAATTTTACCGCAGTAAAACCTCCAAATCTTGATCCTACACGTCACAATAAATCACTATTTTCAATACCATATTTATTAAAGGAACTTTGTTGCCTGCACGATTCTAGGTGTCATGATGAATGAAAACATTTTTTTCCACGGTTATCCGTCTCCTTTTTACATGTATTACAAAATGAGCGGAGTACTTTTTCCAACCAAGTTTTTACAAAATATTAAAAACAAAATTTTCAAAAAATCGATTTGGTTTCCGAAAGAAAATAATACAAAAAATTTAATGAAAAAATGCTCCGCTCATTTTGCAACACATGTCGAAAGGAGTCAAATAACCGTCGAAAAAAAAAATTCGTTCATCTTGTCATCTAGATTTGTGTGAGGAACAAAGTTCCTTTAATAAATATGGTATTAAAAATAAAGATTTATTGTGACGTGGAGGATCAAGATTTTGATGAGGAAAAAGAATTTTTTTTAATGTTTTCAGCATACTCTTTTTCAAAATTTTAAATAATTAAGTAAAAAAATGAATATTTTTTTAAATAAACATTCTATTGTTGTTTGTACTCATTTACCTTGACCCTGAAAATAGACCATAATTCCATTCGATATTATTTAAAATCGAGTTTGCGCGCGCAAGCTCGATCGTAAATAGCTTCGTGTTTTTCGGAAGCTTGCACAGGCAGAACAGCAGCGTGTGGCATGGACGCAGTCGAAGCTTCCATCGAAATAGACACTATCGTGTATGTAAAGCTTTCTTTTTTACCCCCCAAGTTAACTTGTCTTCTGCTAAAATTGGCTTTGTATATCGGACGCATTTTGCGCTTCAACATAAACATTCTTCCGTAAAACAGGTGAATACTTTGCAAATTTTTCGTTTTTTTTTCATATATAGCTTGCATCTCGTTCAGTTAACAGTAGAGAACTTACAGATACTGATAAATTTTCGATTTTAAACTGTTTTTTGCTCTAAAAGTTTTCGAAATTTGGTTAACTCGATCATTGCAATTAACGTATATGCGTTCTATCGATAATAATAATAATTGTGACGTAATGCGTTTATTTTGATTTGTGGGGAGTACGTAAATACATCGAGCTTTTTAAAATACTAACTAGTTTAACGGATTTAACCTACAGCACGTAAAGTTACTCAGCATGATTGATGGGGAGCAATTTGTACCTGCTATCGTTGTTTTACGAGTAAGCTCTGGAGACGTTGCGAATATTTCGAATCTGATAAACAATCTCTCAACTTGTACACGAGAACTTAAGTTGAAAGTGTTACAATAAAAATTCGAATTGAAAATTGCTTAATAAAATCATATTAACACAATTAATTTGCCAATATTATAAATAATTATAAATAAATGCACGAATTAATAAAAGTTGTAAAATGTTTACAGGTAAACATCGTAATATAATAATAAAATTACGCAGTTAATTCGTAAAATGAATGTAAAATTCGACCATCACATAAAAAGAATGGCATGTTTTGGATTATTCTTCGAGCGCTTTCGATGGGATTCCACTGTGAATGGAAGTATTTTATAAACTGCTTCTTCAATGGATAAAGACAACAACGAAACAATAAAATATAAAGGAGGGAAAGAGACTTTCATATTCGGCAGCTGGAAATGCCGAAATACCCGAAAGACAAGAGTAAACTCCAGAGATATCACGTCTAATGAATCAGAAAGGTAAACAAATTATGCATATGAGAAATTCTACAGATTTTGTAACTTTCAAAAGAACACGTTTAAACAGCACACTGTTTGTTAATATGTAATTAATTTTATAATTGCAATATTCAATACTAATCTAAATTGTAATTATTTTCAATAAAAAGAATTTTTGGTAAAGTTCGGGCGAATTAATTTCTTTCTTCATAGATTTAAACGTGCATCAATCCAGTATTATACTTACTTTGCATCTGTACTTTGTACTAGACAGGTCGTCTTTTAATAGTTTTGTTTTTTAATATTCTTGAGAAAATGCTGACACTATTTTCATGATAAATATATGCTTCGCGTGTTGTATTCAAATCACAGCCTATCCAGTGCCTATTAAAAAATTCCGAAGAATCTATATAGAATTGCCATGATATCTCAAACGAATACCCATATCACTTTACCTTTATGCACAACACACTCAAATCAACGATACACGTTTCAGGGAAAAGTCTCCCTACACGAAGAGAGACGCGAATCCCCCGACGAGCAGTCACCAAAATCCTCTTCCCTCCTCGTCGAACGCCTACAACGTCATCAGCGGCAATCTCAACTCCTGCCCGACCGATCAGGAGCAGAACGAGATCAACGTCGGCACCGCCGCGAGGCGAGCCATTTCGGTCTACGATCAGCTGCACGAGCAGGACTTCTGGTGTCCGCGATGCAGCGGCAAGATGGAGGAGCCCCGGCTGCTGCCCTGCCTGCACTCGGTCTGCAACAATTGCGTCAGCGAGTTCACGAGCAAGGACTATCACGGTACACGACGGGGTTCTCGTTCCGAGTGATTTGTATTCTCAATGAAATCGACGAGGAGAGCGTAGATCAGTGATGGTGGGTCTTGGATTTCGTTCAAAGTGCAGGAGGGAGTTTTATACCGAATATGAAGACGGACTAGATTTGTAGTTTCGTTTAATAATGAGCATTATTTTTGGAAATAATAGCTGGTTTAGGATGTTATCGGTAAACAGTTCAGTAAGGTCAGTTTTCGGTTACTTTTTTACATAAATCATTAACCGACTTCAAAAAGGAAGATGTTCTATATTCAACGCGTATGCTTCTTTATGGTGTGTGTAGACCGATTACTCAGGCAAGGCTAGACCGATTTGAAAAATTCTTCTTTATTTGGTATAGGGTAATCCTGCGATGGTTCCATAAAAAAACAGACCTATCCAGGATCAGCACTACTCCTATAAACTTACAAGGAGAGTGTACGAGTTGCGAGTCGCGAATTTTCATGAGACTTCAAGAGGTGTTTTCTGGTGGCTAGAAATTAACCTTAATAGTACCAGCCGTTTTGCCTAACGAGTCCTTATTATCGAAAAATAGCCAATTATGTCCCAAATACTTATTTATTCATGAAGAAATGGTATCTCTACTTCATATCATAACTCCGCAAGCTTTTACTTAGAAAAAATAATCCAAAATTAGTTAAATTAGTAGACAGAAAGAGCTTTAATTTCCGCTTTCTTTCGCATAAAAATATTAATCCCTTGCAAAGTTATTAACTGTCAAAAAAAGTAATAAGAAATGCATGTAAAAATGAGTATTTAATTTTTTTTCAAATCGCTGATTTTTCATACATTTCTTTTTACTTTCTTTGACAATTAATAACTTTGCAAAGGATTAATATTTTTATACTAAGCAAAGCGGAAATTAAAGCTGTTTTTGTCTATGTTTAAATACTTTTTGATTATTTTTTCTAAGTTAAAACTTGCGGAGTTATGATATGAAGTAGAGATACCATTTTTTGACTAATAAACGGGTATTTGGGACATAATTGGCTGTTTTTCGATAATAAGGGCTTGTTAGGCAAAACGGCTAGTACTATTAGGGTTAATTTCTAGCCACCAGAAAACACCTCTTGAAGTCTCTTTGTTAGTACTTATAAAAAACATATAACAATTGATGCTAACAAATTTATAATATTTTTTCCGTTAATTGAAGGAGAACGTATAAAAAACATAAACACGAATTTAAACAATAAATTGACCCTTCTATGTGCAAGGAAGTGTGGTAAAATCATAGTGAATATAAGGAAAATTAAGTAGATATTCCCGAATACAGTTAGACTTTATACATGGTTTTAAATGAGACAAATTCATAGATATTACTTTTTTTGGCTTTATCCTAACTTAAGGGGTCGATTTTTTTTAATTCATATTAAAATGAGCTTTAAACGATAGTATTGATCTCATAAATTTCCTCAAGGGGGTCGTCATGGGCATCGTCCTTTGTCTGTTATTAATTTTTCATGATTGTTTCGTGTTTATTTTATTTTATAACTCAACAACAGATGTAGTGTTTTAGCTGATTCTATTTTTACCTGCTAAAGTATTAATGTTCATCCGGCTATCCAATAAAAAATTGAGCCTGTACTGTATATTAGTATACTTAATATTGATGTCCATACTGTTAAAAAATATTAAACAGTTTTAAAAAGTGTCTGACATTTACGCGTATTTAAAAATGGACATCTACCTGATTGGAAATCAAAGAACAAGATCAAAAAAGCGATAAATAAAAAATTTAAAATAAAGTAAAACCGACTTCGAAAAATAACTCTCTAAAAAGTAAAAAATAATTCTTTTAATATTAAGAGAGATTCGGAAAATAATGTACTCACTAACAAAGATTACTTATCTTTATTTAATAAAATATTAACGCTTTGGAGTCGACGCCAAAAATGTTAGCATAAGCATTAACAGTCAACACGAACAATTACATTGAATCATACAATGCTGCAGTTAATGGCAATAATTGTTGATTTTAGCATCGACTTTATAAAGTTGTAATTTGAATTTAAACATCCAATATTTTCTTAAATCTCATTAACAAAAAGGTATTATTTTTTACTTTTTAAAGCTATTTTTTGTATTGAAACAATTAAAAAATACTAAAATTTCTTTTCAAAACTAAGAATTGGAAAAATATTCTCAAGATAAGAATAAAAGCACGAAGAAACAAAGATAAAGAAAAGCATGAATAAATGCATACCAAATTAATATTTATACTGTATTTCATTGATTGATTTTCGGGTGCATTTTTTGTGTAATTTTTAAGCACGCATAACTCTGCAGCGAATTGAATTATTAATTTGTTTGACCTCGCTACCTAAAGCTTCTGGTTTTTACTTTAATTTTTTTATCTTGTAAATTCCTTAACGCTAGCCTTCTTCAGATATTAATAATTATACCATCGTCATTTTTTATATATAAAATTATACTTTTTGATATAATTTGACTATTTAGAAACTTAGGATCCCATTCATAAGAATTACAAGTTTTGACTATCTTTATTGTAGATATAAACTTCTTACATTTTAGCAAAATCCAAGGCCAGCAGACCCGATGCCCTTGAAATCATCTATGTTCTAAAGATTTCATTCAGAGTCTTTATACAATTATTAATATTTCGCCTGAATTGATCAAATAAATCTGATTTGCAACAATCGTTACAGGGTTATCTCGAGTAATCAGAGACGACAACAGTGACGGTTACCAAGTTCACAGACAGGTCGAGGGCTGCCCAATATGCGACTTTCCACTTCCTAAATACGGTTCGGCAGTTCCACCACCGCATTATTCGCTTCAGCATCGTCTGGTAATTTACGCGGTTCGACGACGACTGTCCCAGCGAGCCATTTGCTGCGATGCTTGCCCAGAGGAGGTGCAGGTATGCTGTTGTTTTAATAAGTCCTGTTCTTAAGATGTAGAACATTGGAAATCAAATGGAAATCCCCATGGATTTCACAAGGAATACTTGCGAAAATCCGTCCAAGAACGCCGACGGATTTCTAAATGAAAATCCTAGTGGAAATCCGCATGGAACTCGTTTAAAATCAACATATGATGTAGCGATTTCGAGGAGATTCCATCAGGATTTCCATAAAGAATTCATGCATTAGATATCCATGGAGATTTCCGTGCTGAAATTTTTACCTGGAATCAATCAGGATTTCCCCGCGGATTTCATATTGATTCCCACATCGAAATCTTCAACCTTCATTTTCAAATAACGTTTGAGCTTTTACAACCAAGAAGCTAATCCCAACCGCTACTCCTGAACAATTACTTACAATATATTACAGCCACATTCCTCAGAATCCGACGGAATTCGTTAGAACCATTGAAATGCAACCCAAAATCCGAAATTCCACTTAATTCCTACAGCATCCACTGGAATCTCTCAAAGAAATAAAAAACGCAAAACAAGACCCGATACATCGCCTCTCGTTCCACTAAACCACTTACTACCTCAAACCCCCCTCTAATCCATCGTCCCCTTCAATCCAGGCGACGCAGCACTGCTCCACCTGTCTCTGCAACTTCTGCCAGGAGTGCGCCCAAGAGCACGAGTCGTCCCAGCCCGCCGCCCCCGACCAGCATCATCATCACCATCGCGTGCACCACCGCATTCGTCCCCTCTGGGAGGCCAAGCGCATACGCCGCGTGGCCGTGTGCCTGGCGCACCCGGCCCACCCCTTGCGCTTCCACTGTCTCGCCTGTCAGCAGGTCACCTGCAAGGAGTGCATGTGGCACGAGCAGGGCGGCCACCGGGGCCACGCGAGCGAGGACGCCGCGAGCGCCGGGGCCCGGGCGGTCCTCCACCTGCAGGCGGCCCTGAGACGCGCGAGGAGTCTGCTCAACGCCCTGCTCACCGAGTACAACGAGAGGGTCTTCGAGCCGGGGGACGGGTACCTGGGGAGGGCCCACACGGCATTCGATCTTTCCAGAGATAGGTGAGTGATTTGGGGATGCTGTGTGAATTCAAGGATGATTATTGTTATTTTGGTAAATTGTGGATTTGTTGTTTCAATTTTATAGCGAGGTTATATTTATTGAGGGTTTTTGTCTTTGGTGGAGCAAGGGTGAAAGTGGTTATTTTATAAAATTAATTGTTTTTTTAATTTTATTGGCTTAATTTATATTTGCGTTGATACCTTAAGACGTACATTTCAGAGGTATTTGTATAGGTACCGTATATTTTCTAACTCATATTCATTTAAAATTCAGTGTTTTTTGGACATCTAACGTAGAATAGTAGCATCTTTCTTTAAAAGATTGACACTGAAATACAAACATGACGAAGTAAATCCCGAGGAATTTAATTTGAACGAAACTTCCAAGTCGTGTCATCAGAGTGAAACTCGAGATTTTATACAAAGATAGCATCATTTGAGGAGTTGCGTGCAAAAACGACACAAAATGATTTCTTTTGGTTTAAGATTAAAGTTTAAAGTGATTAAAGTGATGATTTAAAGTTTAAAATGTGATAAAAGTGATGACGCGTTTAAAGTTTTAAAAGTAATGATTTAGATATCATATAACAAAAATACCATAGCTCATTTTATAGATGAAATATGATAGGAGAATATGGCAGCAAAGACTTTTTTCAAATTTTAATTTACCAAGTAATTTCTTTTATATCGATATGCCCCCTTAAAGAATTATGCAGTTTGCTAGAAAGCGAGTAAATCTCGGTTTTAAGTACATGAAATAATTGTTGTTGCTTTAAAACAATGTAATTAACATTTTAATAATATGTAAAGCACTACACTATTGTTGTTACCGAGATTTTAACACTTTGAAAATTAATGAAAATATGATGACTCACTCAAGTACTTGAAATAAAAGAAAAACTACTACAAATTTTGCTTTATATTAGATAAAACTTAATTTATTAGATAATTCCAAATTATGTAAATGTAAAATTCATTTAATTTTCAAAGATTGTGCAACTTTTGAAATAAGGTTAATTTTAGTCTATAGCGATTCAGAATTTAGTTCAATAAATAAAAAACATCTTCAAATTATTTGGCATAAAAAGGTTGTATTTTGATCAAATGAAAAATAAATTAGTAACGAAAGTATTTTTTTTAACAGTGTACCTCCGACGTGTCACGTTCGCAGTAGATCGAGCATATCGTCGCACTCGCGCGAGGCGAAAGAAAGAATTCAAGAGTTTTCAAGACTCAGGAGAGCGAGATACTTGATCGACGCTATATTTATAGGCGAAGATTTGCTCGCTAACGGCTCTGACGTCGAGATATTGAGCCTGAAGCGAATAATTATGAAGCGATTAAAGTTTCTGGGTGTCGCGATCGAATCTCAAGGTAAGCGTTTTCATCGCACGTATACCCACCTACGCCGAGTAAAAAATATATCGTCAACAATTCGTTTCTAACTTTACCCTTACTTTCAAGTAATACATCTGTGGCGAACCGGAAAACCGACTTAAGTCCACTTTGTTTTGAAAATTGAGTTTTGAGCGATGTTAGTATCCTTACATAGTATATTTTCAGAATAAACTGCAAAAAATCAATAAAGTGTAAAAATAAGTTACCCAATCAACTATTTATGAATTTTGTTAACAATAGTTTAAATGGAGATTAAAAACATTAAACCTTAATATCTCAGAAATATGAAAAGTGGAGTCATTAAGTTTTAAGTCTCTTTTCCGGGAACTTACAGATATATGTTTATTAGTTAATTTGAAATTAAGTTAATGTATAATGTATTATAAAATATCATACTTTTTATAAATGCAATTTCGTAATCCTAGAAGCGAATTGTTTGGATGCATATTCACGCTGCGTAGAGATCTGCATCTCTAATTTTCTTACATGCTTTTCAATTGCAGCACGATTTAATAATAGTGCGAACAAAAACGTTTTACGAACACTGCACAGCGGGATTTATCATTGTTGTACATTCTGCTCGAGTGGGGGAAAGAAAGAAGCCACTTGTGCTTGCAGTGGAACGATGCCAGGTATAAAATTTCAATCAAACTAAGCGTTAACTACAAATAGACTTTCTTACTTCATCAATGTTGGGCATTACATGGGGGGAAAACCGCGTATAACTCACTGAATCGCGTGATGATCTCAATTTTCATTAAAGTACATGTTTCGTAGGCTTATAGAACCTGCATATTAAAAATATATTACTGTTATTTTATACGATATTTAAATTAAATAAGATTTTAAACATATTTAAGAATAAATAGAAACATATTATTAGAATATATTATAACCGGAATTTTACGGAACAAGATTGATATTTGTCTGGTTTTATCAACGATTTACATTAATTTTTGTTGCAATATGGGTGATTCTATTGAAATTGATATTCGCAATGTCATTAATTTTCATTCGTATCTTCATACAAGTAATGGTAAATACTAGCAACATTAGATAACATTTCCATTGGCTGAATTTATGTGGTGATTGCAAACGAGGAATTTCCGAAGCGTTTTGGAAACATCATAATCTTTAAAGCCTATTGTTTGTTTTGTGTAAAAGTTTTCCTGTAATGACTCAGAGTTGCTCACGTACTCTTGTATACATAATCTTACTTTAGCATATTCTATTAATAGGTTTCATAAAGAATAGTTCCAAAAAATGACACTTTTTAAAAACATAAATGAAAACCAAAAATATCCTTTTCAGTTGAATTATCCATATAAAAAACTAAAAACATAAAACAAACCAAACAAATTAAAATTGTGGTTCATTACACCGACGTGATACACTCGATTAAAAAAATGAAATTGTATAATCTGAAACTTATCTCAATATTAAGGTGGATACAAGGGCTGTGGTCACGGGCATCCAGGGCATCCTGGCGTCCATCACTGGTCCTGCTGCGGATCGATCTATCGCGACGGCGTTTGCCTGCTTCCGCGAAAGTGTACCTTCAAAATAACGCTGTAATACCTATATATACATGTGACCAAAATTCAGAGCTTCTATTTTTTATAAAAGGGATCTTAAAAAGCTTTTACCAAAGACTGCGAAAAAAATGAGAAAATGTTTTTTTTTTTTTGAGCATGCCCGCGTATGGGATCGAAAAAGAAAAGATGGCATTCGACGATGCACGCTGCGACGGCTTATTTGCACAGGGGAATGTTGTTGTTAATGAAAATCATTTGTGAAATCAAAATCTCTATGAGTCTGTTATTGTGAAATTGCTTCACAATTTATTTTTAATTCGTTTTATGTAAAACTACGTAAGTCAATAAACATTGTTTGTGCCTTAAAAAAATTGCGATTGCAATTCTTATCTATAACTATAAAAATAATTATTATATGTACAATTTTACAATCGCTAACAGTTATAAAAAAATTCTTAAGAAGTATAACCCCAGTAAGAGCGTATTCCTTAACAAGAAGACACGATTTAAAAACTACATTTTAACAAAAATAAATGCGTTACATATTTTAATGTTAAAGCCAATTCAGTAGAATCAATTTCTTTTCTATCTATACAAAAATATGAATTTTTCAAATAAATTGCACTCTAGCCCCAACCCTTTGAAATATACAGTAATACTGCCAATACTCTAGTACAATTTTTTTTATATGTAAATTAAATGGTTAATTCAAGTTTTTGTTATAAACTTTCTAGAGCATAAAAGAGATATGTGAGACCTCACCATAATTTGATTGTCAGTATACAGCCTCTGTTATAAATAAATAATTAATCGATAAATATAGATTCTCAGATTAAATTTAACTAAAAATTACACTTCATAGCTGTTTAGTTAAATGTCTTTTTATGTCTAACCATAATAAAAAAATGTTTAATTCAAAGTTACAATAACAAACAGAAATATTTGTTATATATGAGGAGCAGCACAGCAAAACTGGATAATTACATTTATGTTAAAACTTCATTGTACATGTTTTGTGCATTGTAATTTCTTATTTCTAAAAGAACGTCGAAATTCTTTTTTACTACTAAATTAAGATGAGAATACAAAAAATAAATGATTTGTGCAACTTTGTATAGGTAAAAAAGGAAATAAAATAGAATCATCCGGTATTGCTCCGCCATTCTTCTCATACATAATAACAAACATGTAAATGCTCAATCAACCAAAAATCGAGTCTACTACCGTCAATCAAAAGTCTATCGACTATTCATAAAGGACTAACATCGAACCAATGAAACAAAATCCTCTTTCCGAAACTCGCAACAAAATCCCCAACTCGCGCTGGACGGACCGACAAGCGTGTCCACACCTCCCCCCTCACGGCTTCCTAATCTCCGCGGGCAGCGCAATGATGGCGAAAGCCGCGCACAGGGCCGTGAGCGCGTAGGTCCCCATGGCCGTGGGCACGGACCACCTGAGCAGTATCTGCGCTATGTACGGCGTGACCATCGCCCCCAGTCTCGCCATGGCACTGCAAGCACTGACGCCGGTGCTCCTCAGATAAGTGGGATACAGCTCGGGCGTGTACACGTAGGCGGCCTGGAAGACCCCGGCGATGAGGCCCCTGGCCAGGAACAGGCCAACCGTGAGGACGAAGCGACTCAGGCGACAGGCCTGGCCGAGGAAGCAGACGACGCAGGCGAACATGACCAGCTGGAAGGCCATGGTGCGCTTGCGGCCCACCTTCTCGATCACGTAGATGGTGGAGAAGATGCCGGGGAACTCGGCCAGGGTCGTCCAGAGCAGGTCCATGTAGTCGCCCCGGCTCAGCTGGCAGTTGATCAGGCACTGGCGCTCCTGGATGCGCTCCTCCGCCTGGTCGCCGCACTGGTCGGCAGAGGTGTCGAAGAGCTCGGTCGTCATGAGGACGACGCCGTAGTAGCAGAAGGCGCTCGCCATCCTGTGGGTTGGGTTGTTTGAAGGGGGAGTTGGTTAAACGGGCGTATGCGAGGTGAAATGAGACGGGCTGAGAGATTTTAAGGAGGCGGGACGAGGTCTTGAGAATCTTGATCTTTCCCGAGAATGTAGGTTCTGTTAGAGGATCTTGATGCTCTCAGAGGATTTCCGACCTCGTTGCAAAATCGCGGTATTAGAAAATGATGAGGAATTTCTAAGACTGAATAAATTGAGTCGTTCTCTAGATAAACGACTTGAATCGTTATGAGACTGCGAGAAAGATGCATTTAAAATTTTTGAAATGTTTTAAATGCGAAAGTAAATTGAACAACGAAAGTAAATTGAATTTGAATGGCGTGTAAAACGTTTTACAATTTTTGATCGAATGTTTTTTGAAACGATGTAAAACCACTTGAATCGTTTTTGCAAATAATGCCTTAATTGAATATTTGAATTCTCGAGAAATGTTACGAGATTTTTTCGGCTCATCCTCAATTTATAGAATAGAAGATTTTAGGGTGGCTACACCCTAGCAAAAATAAAATTATGGAGTCTTTTTAGACAACGTTTTAAAGACAGAAATATAAGGAGACTATGTGAACTTCAATCTTTATAATATTATACAAATGTTTTTGTAAAATTTTTCTAAAATAAGTTTTTTATAATAAAACTCAGTTTGCAACTCATCAAGCACTTCGCTATCAGATCACCGCGTTATCAAATGTAATTTTTTTCCGCGATATTGATGTAAAACATTTGTACTGACACTATGAAGAGCTCTTAATATGATTCTTAAGTAACGTGTAAGCACTCTAGGATTATTAAAAAAAGTATGAGTAGCTTTCTAAAGTTAGAGAAGATAAAGTAATTCAATTACCAGACGAGCCAAAGTAAAACCGATGTTTTGTACATGTCCTTGTTCAGTAAATCAATGAGTTTTCCTTTACACGTCGGATACACTCGATCAATGACCAGACGTCCCAGCGGCATTGGTTTTCCATTCTCTCGCGCTATTCTTTCCAATGTCGACATTGCCTTGTCCGTGCGTCCCGTCATCATGTCATACGAAGCCGACTCTGGTAACCACTAGAACATTTGAAGCATTTTAATAAAATAATAAAATAATTAGAAATTTTAATATCATCGTGTGACACGTAACAATAATAAATTATCAATTACCGGTGTGATGATGGAGAACAAAAATAGAGGAATTGTAGACAAGGCCAAAAGCCATCTCCATCCCAGATTTGGCATTACCACTAATGCCAGAGCAACTTCAAAACAAGCACCGAGCGCCCAAAAGCACTGTAAAAACGATTTATAAATGTCAAGAAAAACAATTTTAGTTGTTTTATTTCAAATTATTCAATGAAACTTACATCCAACAGAATTACACATTTAGCTCTTTGTTCTGCAGGTAAAAACTCAGCATATAGAGTTACGCTAAAACCATCAAAATAAATTATATTTAGAAATTTTATTTTATGTACAGATTTAGTAAATATTTCTGTTTTAGATTTATTAAGATTGCTTACGATTGAGGAACACAGCCAATGGCAAATCCAACAAGTCCACGAAGTAATAATATCCATAAAAAATTTGGTGCAAAAGAACTTAAAAATCCATAATAAAATAGTAAAACTCCACATAACGTTAAAGCTTGTTTTCTGCCATAACGATCACTCAAATTGCTCCAAAACGTCGAACTGAGCATCATGCCAAGAAAAACAACCTAAAGCAATATGAATAAAAATTTAGTTTGTGTTTGTTTAATAACTGAAAGTTCTAATTTTATTGATAAATACTCACAGTTGTAGTAAGTGCTTGTTGATACCTAGAAATTCCCCAATCGCAGTGCAAAGTTGGACTGAGAATACTGAGTATTGTCATCTCCATACTATCTGCCATCCAACAAAGTCCCGTGAATAATGATAGTTTAACTTGAAACCTTCCAAAACCCAGTAAATTAATTGCTTGGCCCACTGTGAATGTGTCTGTTAAAGAAATATGAATTAATGCAGTTTTAATAGAAGTATGTAATATTCTTTTACACAGTTTATATAATAAATGTATTTAATATATACACTGAAAATCTACAATTATATATATATATATATATATATATATACATTTAAATGCCCATTCATATTAAGAGAAATGTTTAGTACATATTTAAATAGATTTTATTAACTCAGCTCACCATCAACAATAACTAATCTGCGAACAATAGAGCATTAAGTAGATTTGGCAGGGTTGAAGTAGAAATATTATTTCATGCGTAGAACAGCAACATGAAGAATCTATGCTCCACAACTTCTTTGTAGCGATCAAGTTCCCTCATACCAAATAATCATTGTGTTAGCCGTATCCTTTAATAGATTTAGTAGACAGATAGTTTAATATAAATTAGATAAAGATTTTCTAAAAGAGTTTCTTTATAATAAACTTATTATTAATATCCTATAGTTAATACTTTTAACGGCACAATATATACAATTAATTTTACACTTTAAATTAGACACATCCCACAAACCTTTAAGAAATAGATTAGAAAAATATATAAAATATATCATAAGTATATCTTAAGAAACCAATATTAGAATAAGTTTATATACAAAATTTTAGTTAGTTATTTTGAAAATAGCTTTGTTTTATACACATCGATTATTTTGTTAAATCATTATTCCACTAACCACATATGTTTTTAATAGATTATACAGAAACTCCAATTCAATCGCAAACAATTTGTACATCTATACATAACTTAACAAACGAATAACATACCATCTGGAACAACGGCAACGGAGGTGAGCTCCAGTGACCTATCAAGGCCAATGTCGCTCGGCATGTTGTTCCTGACTGCAGAGTTAATCGCATGATTCAGCTCTGCACCCGAGACTTCATCCAGCTCCTGGTAAGGCTCGGAGGACTTGCGCCCTCGTAAATTCGTCATCTTTCACAAATGCTTTAACAGTTACTCTCTCTCGGGTTCATTGATTCTTCATTTTGACACACTTCCCACGACCACACCACAATTCACACAGCACCGCTCTATATTATCAAAACAAACGACACGCTACACCATTGAGAAAGGCTATCGAGCCTGCAAATGCATCATCTGTTTACACAGAAAACTCCGGTACAATCCCCAAACACGAAATCCCATTCCACGCGCAAGAAATCAAAACACTCCGTTTTCCTTCCGGATTCTCCTGGACTCCAAAATAACTCTCTAACGCGCAGCACCAATCCACAGCTCCGTCAACCAAGAGATCTATTACATTTCCGTCGGTTCGACACTGCAAAACATATTTCAGGAATGCAGCCGCGACTCCATTCCCCGCGCGCTTTCTCGCGCCTACACCTATATCGGTGTCACGTGCGTGACGAATATATCAAAACGGGCAGCCGTGTGTACCTATAACACAGTCGACGTGTCGTCAGCGGCCATCAACAAACACACACGGGCGAAGATTCCGCTCCTCCGCCACCCGCGCGCGTTCTCGTTATATGTTTCGTCCGTCCCTCTTGCACTTGTGCGTTCGTACGGGACTCACTTGACCCACCAGAGGCCAGTAACATCGACACCGCCGCCCGAGAAAGAGAGAGAGAGAGAAACAAAAGGAGGAAGCAGAACAACACGAGCGGTGCAGCACTGAGCACACCCACGATACACAGATAAGCCCAACCTCCACACGCATGGATGTAAACACGGACACGCGAGCGGCGGCGGCGGCGGCGGAACAGCTGTCGGCGGCCCGCGCCGCCGCGCGTAAAGTATAATGCTCCGTTTCCACTCTCTGCGCGTCACTTGAAAACGGAGCATAGTGTCAGAACGCCGAGTACATAATTATTGTAAGATTCAAATTCTTAATTTTTAACCAATAAATTAATTTCTAATCAATGATAAGCAGTCTATTTTGATGTAACGAAACAATGCGTAATTCTTATTGGTTGGGAATTAAAAATTTTATGTGGCCTGACAGTTTGCAGCGCTGTAGAGTTTATCTTGTATGTACACTCGACGAACACATGTTCGGATCGAACGTTTTTAAAATGCTACAGTGAGATTAACCGATTCACAGGAATTAACCAATAAGATGGCACGATTTCAAAACATTCGATTCGAATATGCGTCCGTCGAGCGTATATTACACTTAAATATTGAATTACATTATATATAACACTCATATGAGTATAATGATGATAATTATTTTAAGGCTGTTTTATAATTTTAATAAAAATTATAGTATTTGATTAGGTATGTTTATTTATTAATTTATTTATTATTTATTATACCTATATATTTTTTATTATTTTAAATTAAAATTAGAGTTATTTTAATAAAATTAATTTAAAGTCAAAATATGCTTCTCTTCTATATTTAGTACCTGTACGTGAATAAATTCTGTCTAAACAACGAAATAAGATGCATTTTATTCGACGAGAAAAGTTACAAAACGAGCCGACATCGAAATAGAAAAGTGGAGACGAGTCGTAAGGCTCCGGTAACGATTTTCCGCGAGAGCGCCGGAGAGGGGAAGAAGAAAACCGTTCGCGCGCACGAGGGGGACAGCTGCTGCCGCTGCCGCTGCTGCCTCGCGCGACAGGAGAGACGGATTTCGGCAGCAGCCGCAGCCAGCCTCGCGCGAAAAATCAAGTCTAATACAACGCATACACACACGCACACGCGCGTACAATATGTATCAGTGGTAGGGGATCGGCGCGCAAAGTAGTCGGAGAGAGCAGAGCCACCCAGAGCAGATCTAAAAACGGGCGCGAGTGTGTAGGTATAGTCCGGGACTTCGGGGACACGCGCGTCGCGTGTATAACTCTCGCTCTTTCTGTCCTTCTTCCCTTGCGCGCGCGCGCTCGCCCTATCCCCCGTTTTCGGCGTCGGCGACGAAAGAAAAAAAGAGACACACGCACACGCACGCGATATAAGTATATACCGAGAGGCGGCGCGCGGTGCGACAGCGGCGGTAGTTCCCGGGGGAGAGTCGTCAGAGTAGTCGTAGTCCGCGCGCGTTGCGAGGGCGGCCCGAAGATGCGCCGCGTCCAAGGGTGCAGTCATTGCGCTGCCGCGGCGAATCCCGCCTCGAGAACCTCGACGTCGTCGTGTCCACGAGTGGTGGTGTAGTAAAACACGCGCGCACAGAGGTATAGGGGATAAGTAGAGCACGAGCGGGCCGAGGACCTCGACGATGACGACGACGATGCTGACGAGGATGATGATGATGGTTGGATAGTGTTGGCGCGGAGAGTTCGCTTCGGCGCGCGTGTGCATCGGCTTCGTTGTTTGTTTTTTGTTCTTTTATTTTTTTAATTTGGGGAGTAAGTACGGTCGAGGGAGGCTTTTTGGTTGTTGTTGTTGTTGTGTAACGATCCTCCGTCCTCGGCGTGCCCCCCCCCCCCCCACCGTGTGAGTTTGACACTGTACAGTGGTGTGTGTATATATAACTACTGTGCGCAGTTTGGTGTGTTGTATATTGGGGGAGAAGAGGGTTGAAGAGCGAAGGATTGTTATCCGGGAAGATGGGCTCGATAGTGTTGAAGTCGCTGTCCGTGCTGCTGGGGATTTTCTTCGTCTTCGTCGGCACCATGAAGCTAACGTCGCACATTAGCAAGGACCTCCACAAGGACCTAGTGAGTTACGTTGTGTATATTGTCCCTTGTTGTCGCTCAGCGAATTGGCGGCGAGACCTTCGTTTTATATTTAAGCAGCTCGCTGATTGTGCCCGTTTTTTGTTTCAACATTTTGTTTATAGCGACGTAGCGCTGGCTTTCGGTTGTATTTAGAAAATTAGCAGCTATTATTTGTTGGAGAAAAAGATACGAACAGTAGGCGAGCATTTAAAAATACTTGCTTGTTTATTGTTACGCCGTAACAATACAGCAGCTAGTTTGGTGAGAAAGAAAATACGAGAAGACGCCGAGCATGTTAAAAATACTTGCTTGTTTATTATTTCTATTAACTTTTAAATAACAACGAGTTATTATTTGCGACATAATGAAAAATAAAATGCTTGGAGGGTTAAACAGGGCCGGGTCCGAATTGAATGCTACATTTTGGAGTCATTTGCCATTAATATTTTTTATTAAATAATACATTATTTAAATGATAAATTAAACCGCCCGCGGAAAATAGTATCGAAAAGAATCAAAATAAAAAGTATCTGCTCCGAAATGACTGCTAAATTTCGGAGTCACTTGCCATTGCGATTTTTTTCCGCAGAGATTTCCCAAAAAGCATAGAAGAATTGTTAATAACGAAAAAAAAAATAATTGTAATACCAGCATAAAGTAACATAAAGTATAAAGCATAAAGTAGCATAAAATTGAATAGAATAAAAATAATAAGTAAATGCTCCGAATTGGTTGTTAAATTTCGGAGTAAATTAATTGTTAATACGATTTTCTACGTTATTTTACGACTGTAGAGTTTTTTCAAAATGTAGATAATCGCTACTAACATTATAATTATAATAATAAATAGCTACTAACATTATAATTTTCAGCTAAAGTCTTAGAAAATAAATTAAATCATCCGTAGAAAATAAGTATCGAATAGAATCAAAATAGTCTATTCTCAAAGACCACGTTCTGTTTTAATCAAGATACTCTACCATCACCAAAATCTTTTATCAATTTTTAAATATAATTCATTATCTCTAATTGATCAATACGCAAAAGTCTGTTTAATCTGGCGATACAATAAATGTCTAGTTAAAAATATCCGTACAAAGTTAAAAAAGTCCTTCTTTATCAACATAAATATCTAATAAAAAATTACTAGTAGTTTCATTTCCTAAAATAGAAAAATTTACATTAAAAAAATCTCCTTCGACCAGCCAATCACAATTTAAAAAAGCGAACATCACATCTGTCTTGTAATAAATCCGCTGCTCTTTTAAACTCAACGTATCACGGACCCAACTCCACCAGAGATCATCCTCACTAAAGACCGCCTTCAATTAAATTTTCGAGAGCACGCGCGCGCGCGCCTCAATCGATAGCTCCTCGATATAATTGTCTTCCGCGCGGGGCACCCAAGCTCCTGCATGCAGCACGCACGCACACACTGATACAACCCTCGAATCCCGAAAGAGGCCGGGGGCTTACATAATTTCCGACCTGCAAGTTATACAAATACCGTCTCTCTTTGTACACACGCACACAGACAGACGCGCAGTCGCAACGCGCAGACACAGACTCGTCATGTGCTCGGCGAGCACTGCGCGCACTGCGAGATCGACGGAAATTCTCATTGCCCCGCAGCAGCCTCGTACACGGGATGCATGTATTTATAAATCATGCCTATTCCTGCGCGGCAGCGCGCGAGCGCGCCCGTGAAAATTTCTCTCTGTCAAGCGTGTAACTGTCAAGGACCCAGTTTTTCGAAATATTTATTTTCATGAGTTGTGTTGTATGTGTGTGGAAGTTCCTAGAATTGAAGATTATTTAAGAATATTTTTATAACGTGCGCTTATTGAATGTTCTCGGTTGGAAGAATGAAAGAAAAGTTAGGAAATTGGGGCTGGATTGAATATTGGATGTAGCCCTTTAACAGGCATGTGGTAGCCAAGTTCAAGAAAATGCAATTTTTTTATTTGGGAATCTTAGAATTCGGCTGAAAGTATAAAATCGACTGTTATCTTCGAAAAGTACTGAAAATGTCATTTTTAAAGATTGAATATAGGATATTTATTGGTAATTTTGTTTTTAAATTAGACGCAATTGAACATGTTTATTCAATAAGTAAAATATATAACTAAATTCGTATCTTTAAAGCAAAGTAAGTCGACGGTTATTTCAGTTTTTATGACAGGTACATATCGACGGCCTTTATGAAGACTAGCACATTTCAGCACTTACCAGCAAGACTAACACTTTTCATAGTTTTCCACAAAGACTAGCACTATTCACGAGTTTCCCACGATGTCTAACACATTTCATAAATTTCTTACGAAGACTAGTACTCTTTGCATAGAATATATAAATTAGTGCTGTAATAAACTCTCAAGGAGTTGAATCGACTCTTTTATCGGGTTCGGGTCGGTGACAAGACTCTTTTGGTACTCAAAAGGATGATCCGTTTACCCGAGAAAATCAAGCTACCCGAATAAATGAAAGTAGCCCGAGAAAAACAGGCGGCGAAAAATCGCCAACTGTGCTAGTCTTCGTGGTGAAAACCCAAATTTCTTTCTCTTCGTGCGAAACGCAACGATATACATTTGTTGTACCTATGATGGATGTGCTAATAATGACTTCTTTCAGACTAAATTAAATAATTGCGTGTATTAGAAACCTAACGATCAAGGCTAATTCTTTTGAAAAATGTAATTCAAGTATAATGGAATTTAGGATTCACATTGGGCCTTAATATTTAAAAAAAGTTTTTATTAAATTTTAATAAATATTAGATTATTTCCTGCAAGAAGAAAAATTTGATTTTGAATTAAAATAAACGTGAGGTTGCTCTTAGGCTGACTGAAACCTGGTTGTATAATAGTAAACGATGTAGTAATATATTAATAATACAAAGCCTGTAAAAATAGGATTGATGACACTGAACATTTGCCGGGAAAAGGTAATCTGGATATCCTAAAATTTAAGTCAAATATATTTAAAAAGAACGTAAAAACTGTATTGTCGTTTAACAATCTATATGAAAATACGAAAAAAATGTATTATAAGTGATACAACCAGAAGAAAAAGGAAGAAACCGTGGAATGTTTATAATACATCGGCTAACTTTTTCCCGGCTAATTTCTGTGTCATATATATTTACTATTTCTTGTTAACACTTGCAAAGAATGCTTTTTGCAAATTAACGAAGAACTTGGATAACAAATTGTTTAGGTATAATTAGAAATTTTACTAATTTATTACACAGTTCATTTTCTGATAAAAATTACCGTGAAAAACGCAGTAAACTATTCTGACATCGCGGAAAAATTCACCCTGATACACGATTAAAATTAGCTTGATTCGCGGTAAAAATTATGAAAAAATATCTCTTATTTTTTATCCTGTAGTATTAGTTTTTACCTCGAGTCAAGTAATAAAATAAATAAAGTAAAAGATAATTGTCTAATACATGAAATTAAAATAACATTAATAAAATAAATAAAAATAAAAACTACTCTTCAATTAATTAAGAAACAATTCATTTTTCCCCGCGTGTAGTTTTCCTGAAAAGCCCACAGATACGGCGGCTCGCGCCTCACCGGTTCGATTGCGTAACGCTATACGCGCGCGTTCCACGCTGACAGCGTGGGAAGCCGCTATATACCCATCACGACCGACGCCGCGCGTGTAAAAGACGGATTTAAAACGAGACGTGGCGTTTTATTTTTTCCCCCGGCGATATTCGCGCTCCTATACCACGGCCGTTGACGTAGAAAGAGGCTCGCGACGAGAAACTTTACAGCCGATTGCGCTTTTTCGCGCCTCGTCCGGCTTCGATCCCGCGCTGTTGTACACACACACATACACACCCGACGTTGTTTTTCGGGTAACAGGGTATACACACGACCAGAGCGCTTTGAAGGTTTTAGTTGCACGAAGTTCGGGGGTGTGTGTATTAAGCTGCTTGACGAGGGTCTAATTATCAGGGGACTGGCTTTTTTTCAACGAACGCGCGCGCGGTTGAAAAGATTTCTATTTTCAAAGGCTGCTTTTTGTTGCTTCGTAGAGCAGGGTACGGTTAATACGCATTCAATGGCGCGTGTCGGAGCTTTTCGTGTACGCCGCCTTGACGAAGTTAGAAAGGCTGAAATCGCGAGTACAAAGACCTTGCTTGTGAAGAGAATTTTACGAGCTTTGGAATAGGGATTTTCGTTGAACGTACGCCGATGTAAATACGTGACTTTGTACTCGCGTACAATTGGTGAATAAATTCGCGGGAGGCGCGACGGGGCTGGGTGAGAATTGAAAAAGAAACGCGCGAAACCAAAGCACACTTGACATATTTAAGTCTAGAAATAAATTTTATAGACACTTGACAGTTCATTTAATTAGAACAACTATTTATTTTAGCTAAAGTTAAAGGCAGGAGCCTATATAAATCTAGAGTGAAATTTATTATCACGCTCTAAAGATAGCGCATGTTTATTTTAAAGACGTTAATTTGAATTTGGATTTTTGCCGCGCCTGTATAATGAATCAATCATGTATATTATCACTCAAGTGATTCATTACATAAAATTCTACGTTTTCAAAGCAATGTAAAAAATCACAATAAATCCCTCTGAATATTCGATACACATCGAAAAAGAATCCAAGATCATTCCTAAATTAAACCGACACCAGTATCACCCCTACTACAACTAACTAAACCACAAGACAATAGAAGGGACTGCACGCATCGTTCGTCAAAATTATACCACGTCTCATCAGCGCTTGCGTGCACAAAGCAGCAGCAGCAGCAGCAGCAGCAGCAGCCCAAGACATTGAATCCCTCCCACCCCCTCGCGCATTCATAAGCCGCTACCTTGTTTCCTCTACAAGCACGCGTATTCTTTTTGTTGCGCTCTCTACACGCGCACAATACAACATCGCGCAAAATTGTCTCTCTTTCTGCGCTCGCGCGCCGCGCCTATAAGGAGGAGAGAAGCACAAGCTATTTCTGCTTGTCATTGCTATGCTCGCGAGCGCGTCTTACGGCCAATAACTTGGCCGACCACCAAATTCTCTCGGCTCTCTCTCTCTCTCTCTCTCTGCCTCTGTGCGGTGATCGCGACCACGACGACGGCGAACGGCAGCGGCGACGGCCTTCTCTGCCGCTCACCGCGGGACTGCACGTCAGCACGTGCACTCATGGGCGAGAAGCTAGATAAATTTTGTCTAGGTGGGAATTTTAGATAAATAGTAGCATTGCCATACAAATGATCTATGGGATGCAAATTATCTTTGCGATGCAAAAGTATCTTGGCGGTGCAAAAGTGTCTTTGCGATGCAAAAGTAACTCTGCGGTGCAAAAGTATCTCTGCGGTGCGAAAGTATCTTTGCGATGCAAACGTAACTCTGTGAAGCAAAAGTATCTTCGCTATAAAATAATATAATTGCTGAAAGAAGCATCTGTACCATAAAAAGTATCTTTGCCATAAAAAGTATCTACCATAAAAAGTATCTTTACCATATAACGTATCGTTGCCATATAAAGTATCTTTGTCATAAAAAGTATCTTGGCCATAAAAAGTATTTTGGCAACAAAAAAGTATATTTGCAATGACATAGTGCGTTTGCAATGATGAAGTATCTTTGCAATGAAAAAGTACCTTTGCTACGAAAAAGTACCTTTGCTACGAAAAAGTATCTTTGCAATGAAACCGTATATTTGCAACGAAAAAGTATCTTTGGAATAAAAAAGTATCTTTGAAATGACAAAGTATGTTTACAATGAAAAAGTATCTTTACAATGAAAAAGTATCTGTGTCATAAAAAGTATCTCTGCTATAAAAAATACCTTTATCATAAAAAGAATATCATTGCCATAAAAAGTATCTTTGTCATGCAAAGTATCTACGTCAATAATAATATCATTGCCATAAAAAGTATTTTTACGACAAGAAATATTCTTACGATAAACAGTATTTTATGATACAAAGAATTTTTGAAATGAGAAAGTATGTTTGCAAGTATCTGTGATAATCAGCATTTTTGCTACGTAAAAGTATCTTTGCAAGTAACTCCCATAAAGCAGCATCTTAGCCATAAAAAAGTCTCTTCGCGATAAAAATGTATCATCATTAGAATATTAACTTTTATCTGTACAATAAAATATATCTGGATAAAACCATTAATATTATTGTTACATGAAGATAATATATTATCTAAATACTTATTAAGATAACATTTTATTGTTCATAAAGGGTATATAAAGGGCATATAAGCTAAAATCATTGACAAATATGTGTGAAAATTTTTGGACATTTTTATCTTTAAATACCCTTTATCATTTCTCCAAAGATAAGCATGTTGCCCATGATTGAGCAAGTATATATATACAATAGTTACATACCTTTTTTTCGCATTTTTGCAGAGGAAGGAGTATGTTAAGTACGCGAAGGTGTTCCCGCTGGCGAGCACGCTGGACTTCAAGGTGCCGAGCAAGTGGTACAGACGGGTCGTCGGCTCCCTGGAGATCATCTGCGGACTGGCCATGGCCCTCATACCCAGCTGTACGTCTTTGTTTTTAGTGCTTGATGCGCGCATATTTATGACGAACTAAAAATTCTGCGTTTACGATGCACTTCTAAATAGATCTAGGAAATATTTGAGATTTTCGGATTTTCAAGACATGTATATTTTATTACTGACAGCAATGTATGCTGATTTTATTTCGCTTACAAAAGACCAAGGCTGTATAACTGATTTTCGTAGGCAAAATTAGATTTAGATTTTACAAAAAAAATGTATATATTTCTTTTTTAATTTCTAAATAATTACTAAAAATGATAAAAGAGAGAAGGATGAAGCGATGAAATTATCTTTTGATGAAAATTGCTCATTGCATAAATGTTATTTAACTTTGTTGGCATTTCAACCCGAAATTTTGTAACTTTTGTGTATAATTTAGTGTCCGGACGTATATAGTAATAGCGATCATTGAAAAACAATGATCAATTATTCTTTGTTCGTGCATTTACGAGCTTAGATAAATGAAATAGGAATACAATAATTAAAATGAATTATTAGTTAGATGCGTATTCCTGTAAATGTTGACAATATTACTAAAATTAAAATTTTTTATTGCCTAAATGTTATTTCTATTTTGAAAAACTGGAAAATGTACTCGAAATTGCACTCGAAGTCCACGATATTGCAGAGCAAATATGTATCTGAAAATCTGTTACACGTGTCTGGACATATCCTATCCTTTTCTACTTAAACATAAAACTAGTTAAATGTGTTCTGCAAATTCGTGAACTTTAATCAATTTTCCTTGTAATTATTAAACTGAAACTCTTATTGAATAAGCTTTTGATCTTTTTCTGTTTATTCAAAGCTAAATATTCATTATTTTTTCAGATAAGGTGAAAAATGCTTGTAACGGCGTACTTCTTCTACTTATGTTAATGGCAGTTTACTCCCATTATATGGTTAACGACAAATTTGAGAGGATTGCACCTGCACTGGTAAGACTTTATGAAATATTTTCTAAATTAATTTATGTGCTTAAAAGTAAAATGATGTGAGATATTTATCAAATAATGGCTATCTTCAATCTAGTTTTGCTTATTTTATAAGAAGTATATAAATTTGGCACCTAAAGCACTTAATAAGCAAACAGTAAGATACGTTTCGTAATTCACAAACGTGCGCAACATTGTTCACAGGTATTTTTCTTCATGCTGACGGGCCGTCTGGTTATAGACTGGCAGCTGCGACGGAAAAATAATCTAGCTGCAACGGCCAACGGTGTGGATGATAAAACGAAGAAGCAAGACTGAAACTGTTGCTAATTACCTTAACTAAACAAAACAAATAAACAAAACATAATGCTCTTATGCCAATTTAACGAGTAAGTTACGTAAAATCGAGCACTTTTTAACGATTTTTAAGTGCGCGCGCGCAAAGTGATACACCTGCAATGACAGCCCACTGACAAATGAAAAGAAATGATGAAAAAAGGAAACAAACAAACAAATCTAGTCACTTAGTTAGACGTTGTCTATACGTATGGAAGAGAAGAAAAAGAGCAAACCTCACCATGATTATATACATTCGCAAGAGCGTCGTGACGAGGCTTTTGCATAAGTGACCAATGAACGGAGTTAACTATAGGCTTTTTATAGAAGAGCGCGTATGCTCATTGCCAATATGACTTAAACCGAAAATCAGTCTAGTCAAAGGACGTTTATATGTGGCGGCTTTAAAAACATTTGTATATCGAACTTACTTTTACAAATGCACTGTGAATTTATAGGAAAAATAAAATAAAATAAAATACTACCGACAAATTGCAATAACGTAAAATACGTCGCAATTTTAAACGTGTGTCTTTATAGATAATGTGTAAGAGCGATTTCTAAATTCGATGTTCCAAATTTAGATCTGACTTTGTTTATTCGTGCGTTCGATTTTGTCATGTGAATTTTCACGAAATTCTTTTATTTTTTTGGTAGCCTTGAAAAGTTCGCCGAACAGAATTAAAGAGACATTTCCCCCTGGCTTTAAAGTAATCAACAGCAGGCGAGATAAAATGTGTTCTTTTCAATATCATATCCATCTAGGTGCTATTACGATTTTTACACATAAACACAAGGAGACGTACAATACGTATTTGTATACATAAACGAAATTAAATAGGACAATGCACACACACACACGCGTCAAGTAGGTAAGCACAATTGAAGTTGACATGTAGAAGTATTTTAATCGTGTATGGTTCTATCTAGACCTTTTTGACGAATTTACCTCGATGAAGTAATTTATTTGTAACGAAACTCAATGTTAATGTGGTTTTATTTTGCGAAAACGAATCTGTCGAATCTCATTTGTGCATAAAATTTATGCCACAAAAATGAGGGAAAAGAATAAAATCTACACACATCAGGAGTTTGATTACCTTGCTGTTATAAAAAAAACCTCAGTTCATACATTTTTTCGACATAGACATCATATTAGTAAGCAATAAAATTTATAAGAACCATAAGCTTAGTTTTTGTCATTCGTTTTCAACAATTCATTTCTGGAAGAAAATTTTGTCTATTTACAAACGACAATTCAAGATTGTACAATGTGTTCATTCAATAAAAAAAAGAAGGCTAAACAGTTCATTTTTGGTTATTCATTTACGCCATACCAAATAAATGCAAAAAAACTGTGCAAAATCATTTATTTTGTTTTTGTTTTTAAGCTTACTTAAGTCTAAATATACAGACATTTTTATTTTATGTACAAATATTATATAAAGCATTTTATTTTTAATTAAAGCATTTCTTTACGCTTCTTAAAAAATATACGTTTCTACGACCTCAAGTCATAAAATAAAAAAACTCTATAAAGCAGTTAGAACTTATATTGATCTTTTAATTAAAATTGTTCGCGTGATTATAAGCATTGGAAATTATTGTGAGTATTCTCAAGCGGGATCTTCCCCGGTTGTCAGAAGATGCAGTGCCTTTCTCAAATTTAGAATTGCCGTAGGCACATCGTCGTAATTCAGCGCACTGCCAGCCCATTTGATGTACTTCTGCGCTTTTCCCGACTTTTCAGCAGTCAATTCTACGCCAGCTGCAAGGACATTTTCTAATTTTAACACTGAAAAATAATTGCGGAATACGAAAAAGCAAAGTACTGTAAAAAATGTATTTACTTTCAGATGTCAAAGCTGAAGTTCTATCTTCATAGGCTGCTTTATTATTAGCTCCAGGATTGGTTGGTGTTGGTGCTGGATTATATGGGTGTGGCTCTATTTAGAAACAAAATGGACTATTATTATAACTAGTGAAACAAGAAAAGCAACGTTACGAGAAACCGCAACTAATAATTTTGTCGCCTTATTTACATTCAAACATTAAGGAGGATCCATCGGGGCGGGCCGTACCTAGTTGGGGCCTGTAGGGAAGGAGGGAAGGCTTGATTTTGTATGCGTGAAAATAAAAAATTTTATGGGAACATACTTCTTATTTAACAAACGAATATTAAATAAAAAATGTGTTTCATGAAGCGCCTATTTTGCGTACAGTGTTTTATACGGTCATAATTTACATTTGTGTTGATTATCTCCGAACTCTTATCGTTGACCTATTACTTTTCTTACTTAATTCATCATCTACACTGCAAACTCTTTAACATCATTTTTGTTCAATGACATATGTCTTATATATTCAAATTTATTAGAAAATTACCGCGTCAGTAACCAAGGCGTCGGAAGGCCACGTGAGAAAAAACTCATGTTTCATAATTAATTTCTCTTTATTTTGGACATTTACCTCCAACTTTCTTTTTTTTAATTGAAAGCTTAGGCAATTTTCTTTTAAGATGTAAAATTTCATATACATCTGTCTTTAGCCCTGAGTCGATGGATCCTCCTTAAAGCCTTATGCATTGTTCTCTAAAAATAATAAAGCTTTGTACACATATTTTATGCTTATACTGACAATTTATCTAAAATTACCAGATTTCTCATTATTTTCGTCATCCTGATTTTCTTCTTTATCAGCTGAATAAATGTTAAAATTGAAATTTTCAGTATTTCAAAAATGATAAACGTATGCATAGTATTGATGGTGAAATGCATTTTAACTATATTATGAACAAATTAATACATTTTGCGAAATAGTTGTCAAATAAACGTTCATTTCGTGGTATAATTAATATTTAAAATTATATTTAAAAATTAAAACCATATAAATTATTATTCTTCAAAAATGAAAAAGCTTTGTGCATGTATTTTATGTTTGCATTTATAATATATCTAAAATTACCAGATTTCTAATTATTCTCATGATTTTCACAATCATGATTCTCTTTATTTTCAACTGTTGCTATATAAATGTTAAAATTGAAGCTTCAAATATTTAAAAAATGAAAAAATAAGTTGTGATAATAATGAATTAAAATAACTGCCATACAAAAGTTAATTTCATGGTAGGATTTACATTGAATGATTAAAGCCATATGAATAAATTGATATTTGAAAATAAAAAAGCTCTGTGTATATATTTTATGATTGCATTTTTAATATATTATGTTTCTAAAATTACCAGATTCCTCATTATTCTCGTGATTTTCATCATCGTGACTTTCTTCATTTTCAGCTGTATAAATGTTTGAATTTTAAGTATTTTGAAAATTTTAAACATATGAATAATATTGATGGTGCATTTTACAGATTATGAACAATGTATACACTTTGAAACAAATTCAAAAAATAAATTAGAGAAATCAAAATAATTGACAAACAATGGTTCATTCCATGGTATGATTTACATTTGAAGATTAAAGCTTTGTGCACATGTTTTAAGCTTGCATTATCAATATGTGTCTACAATTACCAGATTCCTCATTATTCTCATGATTTTCATCATCCTGATTTTCTTCATTTTCAGCTGTATAAATATTATAATTAAGGTTTTAAATATTTTAAAAATGAAAAACGTATATACTTTATGGGTGGTGAATTGCATTTGCAAAATTTATGAAGAAATTATAACCTTTTTAAATCTAAACTATACAATCAAATAAATGTTCATTTTATGGTATGATTTATATTAAAATGAAAAATCTAAACTGTTTGAAAAAATATGAAAGCTTTGTGCACACATTTTAATGCTTAAAAGGCAATGTTAATTACCAGATTTCTCATTATTTTCACCACCCTCATTATTTTCATCCCCTTCATTATTTTCACCACCGTCATTATTTTCACCATCCTCATTATACTTATTCTCAGCTGTTTAAAGAATAAAATATTAATCTGTTGTGTTTAAATTCCTAGCACATTTCTATAGTTTTTTTTTATATTTTCGTACTGTTAATATTAGTTTTTTTATTATTTAAGAAAATCTAAAATAAACGTATTTTTAAATATTAAGATTATTTTATACCTGGTACAGATGGGAAGTCATATGCACCCATGGTTGTAGGTGGTGTTGGCTGAGTTGGCATCATAGGCTGCATTGGCATTGTAGGCAATGTAGGAAATAAGGGCATCATAGGCTGACTAGGCTGCATACCAGGATCTATGGTAATAAATCAAATAGTTATGCAAATGTAGAAATTAACATTTTTAATGATTCGTTGCATTAAAGCTGAATGCTGTGTTTTCTAAAAATAAAAAAGCTCTGTGCTTGTGTTATTATGACATGGATTTGCATGCAATTTATTTAAAATTACCAGGTTCCTCATTATTCTCATTATCCACATTATCTTCTTTTTCAGCTGTTTAAATAAAAAATACACACTAGTTTATATTCTCTTTAAATGTTACCTTTCTTACTATTATAGCAAACTGCAAAACTCAAGATTGAGATACCTCCTATCATTTTATGATAACACTATCTTTAACAATTTTGCTGTAGCTAATGTACAAACCAATTTTTACAAGTTTTTAGAAATGAAGAAAAATAGAAAAATTTTAGGGAATTTTTTACATGTCTACTATTACAATAAGATCTTTAATACTGTAAAAATGACCAAAAATTATATTGAGAATTCTTTGTTTTGTAATTATATAAAACGTACCAAATTTTTTTTTAAATTTACAAATGTTAAAAATTATATTGAGTTATAACAGTAGTACATTAACAGTAAGATATATATCCTTATTTTTATGAAATTTAAAAATATCTTTTTCCCATTCACTTATGTAAAATTAGTCTAACAGGTAGACTTGAAACTTACTTAAATCACTGTCAACATTTTCATTGGAATTATCATCATCGTCTTTAGCAGGTCCTGGTACTGGCGTTTCACCATTCTTCAGACAGTTATGAATGTAAGCAGCTTTCCACTTTGCATATTTCCTATTTTGTGAAGCTTCTTCGCTCAGCTCACCAAAAGTTGTAAGAACGTCGTACAAAAGACCAGCGGTATAAAAACTCTGCACCACATTTTTACCAAAATTAGAAGCTCTGTCATGTTTGTCTGCGTACAAAAAGAGTTTTAAGGCCCAATTTTCTAAATGTGCTTGGGCTGCAACTTCATTTGTGATTGCTTCATTTTCATGATTAATTTTTTTGGTAGTCTCTAGCCAATCCATCAATTTTAACAAGAAGTTGGTTTCTTCGCCAGTCTTTGTAGATAACTTGAGACCACTTTGCAATGCGTACAATCGACCTAAAAATTTCAGTGACAACTTTTATAGTAACTTTAGCACTTCTAATGATAAGATAAAGCATAATTTTCAATAGCCTTGAAAGATTTTTCACTTACACCAATAGCTGACAACAACATCTCGTTGATCATGTTCAGATGCAGTTTTCAAATACGGATGAATGCTTTTTAGAGGTGCCGGTGTTTCGGGTAAAATTGGACCAGACATATTTTACCCTTTTTTACCGAAAGAATATTTAAAAAGCACAAATAAGCAGCTGCTCGAGAAGTACAAAAGTTTTCTGCGCGTGTAATCAGGTGTTGGTTTGAGAGCTATACACTGTACAGTAGAGATAAACATCAAGTTAGGTTGGACTCAATAAAAACAAGTGAAATTAGGAACAAGTGCGCAGGAGGAGAAACGTCGGAATCGACTGGAACTGGACCAGGACCAAGAAGAGTGGACTGTGGAGAACCATCATCTGCATGTGGCGCCGGCTCGCTGTTGAGGTTATGTTGGACGAGAGAAACATTTTTGACTAATTGTTTGACGAAATTGCAGAAATCAGCTGTTGACTGATAAGAAATTAAAGAGGCCTTCTTTTACTTCGAATATTTGTATTATCTTACGACGGATTGACCCACGTGTATATAAAATCAAAGCTTTAAGATCCGTATAAGCGAAAAATACAGACGAATTTTCGTGAAAATTGTTGTCGTTTTATGAATTGTGTTGAGCAATGGAGCAGCAGGTCTGCGAAATTCCATCAATCTTGCAACAAAAAGAATTTTACGAAGATGCAGTAAAATACTGGGAGAAAATACCGGCAACAGTGGATGGTATGCTAGGAGGATTTGGTTTTATTTCCCATGCAGATATCAGTGGTTCAAGAGCATTTTTAAAATCACTTTTTCAGGTAAATAATCATTATAGATTGCTATGTATAACATGTTCTTTATTTATTTATAAATAGATAATTGCATTAGTTTTTATATACTGACATGAATGATTTCAGATACCAAATGTGTTGTCAGAGAGAAAAAATGCTTTGGATTGCGGAGCTGGAATTGGTAGAATTACAGGGAACTTACTTACAAAGTTTTTTGAAACCGTCGATTTAGTTGAACAAAATCCAACATTTTTGGAAAAATCTAAATTGTATTTGGAAAGCTCTAAACATAAGGTTGGACAATTGTATTCTGTAGGTAAGTAATGTAATCAATTGATTGCAGCTCTGAATTTTGTAATGTTTAACCAGTTTAACTCACATGAACTATTTTGTATTGATATCATGTTTAATATATTTTTCTATAGGATTACAAGATTTTTGTCCAGAGTCAAAAAAATATGATCTTATATGGTGTCAATGGGTCTTAGGTCACTTAAATAATGATGACCTTATAAAATTTTTTCAAAACTGCCGGTATGTTTTTAAAAGTAATTAATATTTCATAATCATTAAAAAAATCATGTCAACTATTTATTGTTAACTTTTTAGACAAGGATTAAAAAGTGATGGTCTTATGGTTGTCAAAGAAAATGTTACTAGTTCTAGTAAGTTAGAAGTTGACAGAGAAGATTCATCAATCACAAGACCTTACATGGAATTGCTTAAAGCATTTGAAAAGTCAGGATTCAAGTGTATTAAAGAAGAAAGACAATATAACATGCCTGATGGCCTTTATCCTATTTATATGTTTGCATTAAAACCTTGTGATAGTGAGGACTGAATTGTGTCAACAAGTGCTCAGTGGTGGTATTTTCTAAGTATTTATATATTATACAGTAAGAGACGTTTCTTAAAGTCTAACTAAAGATATATATTAAATATCACACTCTTGATTTTTAACAATCAGATACTTTTTTAATATTTAATATGTACATAAATGTATTTAAGTAAAAACTTTTGATATATAATATCAGTATCCACATTTGATAATCACTTTATACGCACACATAAACATACATATTAATCACAAGTAAAAAAAATATTTAATATAAATTACACTCCTAGATTATAAATTGCAATACGTTAATATAATTACTGCATTATTTTTTTGTTGTTAAAAAGAGACCATGAAAAGCTTTAAAAGTGTATATGCACATTAATAAAGTTTTGTAAAACTAAAAAATTAAAAATTGGTTTATTTTGGTCTTATTTTTTCATAGAAGAAACGTTGATTGGCGTCCTGCATGGAAGCATTAATGAGACGTTTTTTCACAGCATGAAATTGAGATAATGCATAATTATACAGTTCATTTTCCATTTTCCATACGACTGATTTTTGAATTTTCTTAATCGTCTCTGGAAGTGGATTAATCTTTTGTGTAGTCTGCCGCAAGTGTGATTTATTATCTAAATGATAAAGCAATGAAAAATGTTGATTTATTCATTTATTATTATTTATAATAGTTTTTAAATTCACTTACTATGCATGAAGACGTCATACGCGCCCTTGAAAAATCGTGGTAGAACAACCTGAAGAGTTAATATAAAATCTGAGAGTTCTTCAGTGACTCCTACTATAAGGTAGTGTTTTTGTAGATTACGCTTAGCTTCCTCCAAGGCCCATTCGTTGCCCACTTCCCTAAAGAGCAATTTGTTTAATAATTTTTTAAATATAGTAAATAGCAGAACTAATTAAAGATAACAAATTTAACTATTTTGATGTACTATTCTTACCAGCAGGCTGGATCATGTCCACAGAGGAAAGGAATTTGAAGCCACATATTATTAGGATCACAATCTGCTTGACCTGCATTAATGCACTCATCAAAAGTCTTAGTATCTCCATGTTTCCTTCTAATTAAGTGAGGCCTAAAATTATCTCCATATCTTAAGAAATAGTAGTAGGAAACAAATCTATCTAATGGCTTGCGCAGCAAGTTTATGTACAATGGGCTACTATCTAGGCCGAATCTAAAAATATTTTAATGATACAGTTTAATCTAAAAACAGATTTATGTTTCTATAAAGTAAATACATACTTCTCAAAATCTAAAAAGGCCATGTGTCCATGGTAAAATGCAGGTTTTATAGAGTTCCATTGACTTATGTTATGAACAAATTGTATCTGAAAGAAATTCATTATGTAGCTACACATGTACATTACATGCAGATTGTCACGTATATACAGAAATGACAAAAACTTACTTGATTAGGAAGCGTAAGAGTATGCATATTATTTGTTACATTTATATGGAGCGCATGATACTTATTTTTCTTACACATATCATACGCAACACCTACAAAGCTCGTTGAACCTGTTTTTGGAACTCTATTGTATATCACAACAAAATTGTCATCATTCGATAACGAGTGCGTTTTCGGTTGAAGTTCAGGTATAGGATTACTCTTGATTTCCGTTTTAAGTTGCAGAAGAGCATTTTCTATAAAATATATCATACAGAAAGTAATATATTTAAAATTTTATGGTTGTATAGGAGTGAGAGAGTGTAATAGATATGTACTAACGTAATTTTTTATTGTTCTCTTCTAAATGATTAAAGCGTATATTATCATAAAAAATAATTAAAACAATCACTATGACTAAAACCCATTGAAATGAAAAATTTCTAACTAACATTGTATTCCGTCATTTGAGGCGTTTTGTTGACTAAGCAACAAACATAACCTCTTTTAGCTTCACAGTTGGAAGATCACAGTTGCACCAAGTTGCTCTGCATCTGCAACACTGAGGTGAGATGCCCTTCGATATGTGTTCGGGCATAAGTTCAATGTTCGATTATCTTACAAGTACTTATAATGCTCATTGCTTGTTAAAGCATAATATTTGCATAGTTTGTTGCATAATTAAAGCGATATATTACATTTTCATTTATTATATATTTCGACTATTGCAATCGTGAATTTCATTACAATAAAATTTGACAATATGGGGGCCTGTGGAAATTGCTACATATTTTTAGACATTTTCATTATTTATATTTGAATCTAAAAAAGAACGTTATAACTATAATAAAAAATTTTAAAAATTGCAATTTATAAATAGATTGTTAAGGTATCAGTTTTAATTTCTATTAAAAACTACTACAAAAATATCGTATGTATCATTTTAAATCTTTCTTGTTGAAAATTTCTTTAGGTGTCGATAATTAATACAATTTTGAAGAACGTTTCAAATTGGCTAAGCAATTAATACCTTTTTATTTACATCCAAATATAAAAAAGAAAAATTCTTAAAATAACAATTTTCACAGTTGCTTCTACGTAAAATACATAGATCGTATTTGAACCCATCAAAACGGAAAGTTTTGGAAACATTATACATGTTAAAAAATAAGGTAGTAAAAACCGGAATGAAACCATTTCGGTAGTATACCATAATAATGTGGTTCATAACTCTATTCATTTTCCAAATATTTTACAGAATAAAGTTTCAGCAGCGTTGTGCACACTTTTCAGTTTGTATTCTTCTATTTTAGTGTTCAAGGATGCTTAATTTTGCAAACCTCGTCGGCGAAACATTTTGTCCAATATGAAAAGGACCTGCGAGGACTTCGTACATAGTCAACTTTTCGTTAGATACTTTCTGCGGAGCACACAAATCCGTCAACTCCAGCAATAAAAAGTTAAAAAACTCCCGCCCACCAAGCACCCTCTCTCCACCCAATCCCCGCCAGATGTCTCTCCAGTCCCTCAAACATCGCGCGCGCGATCTCCCTCTCCCACCACCTCGAGTAAAAATCAACCGTAAAAACCATCCTTATCCACGAGCGGAAAAAGAAAAGAAAAACAACAATCGCGCGCGGCCCCTCGCGCCAGCTCCGCGCAACTCCGCGCACGCTATACCTATATACACACACGTCGCTCGACTGCCTCCTCCTCCACGAATCCCCGCCGACGAGTCTCTCTCTCTCTCTCTCTCTCTCTCTCGCGCTATCTCGCTCCCGAACTCGCGAGAGGCCTCCGGAGCGGAGTCGAGTCGCGCGCTCGGCCGTGGTGTCAGTTCAGTTCGCGGACGACCAGCGTCGACCGTCGTGCACAGAAGAGCTTGCGCGTGTGGTGGGCCCTTTCGCGCGTGCGAGCGGACAGCAGCTACCCACGGATATACCTCCTCGTAAATTCCGTGCAGTGCGCGCTCGCGTTCGGTTGCGTTTACGTTGTGCTGTCCGTCCGTCCGTCCGTGTCCCTCGAGACCTCGGACACCGCCACGCACAATACACGGTATATATCCCAGGGTGCACGCTCGACGATACGCGAGAGAAGAAGGAGTACAGGAGTGTGTTATAATTTGTACCGTGCGCGCGTGTGTGTTTGTGTGTATGTACATCGGCGCCTCCTGCTAGCGAAGAAGAGGAGAGGAGGAGGAGAGGATATACCCAGCAAAAGAGGAGAGAAAAAAAGAAACACAAGCTGCGCGCAGCAGCGTCGAGGAGTCAGCAGGTGAGTCGTGCCCCGAGGCCATCCGCAGCGTCTCCGATACCCTTTTTTGTTGTGTTGTTGCTGCTGTCGATGTGTGCGTGCGCGAGTCCCCGCAGCGTCCCGAAAACCCGTAGACTCTTTCTCTCTCTCGCTCTGGTGCGTTCCTAACCTTTACACCTGGCGGTCCATTTATTACGCGTGTACCTCTCGCGATAAGAGTGTATATAAAGCGCGTGCCACGTGATGAATTCCCTGTTACACGGGAGACGGAGGCTGAGGATTACACAGCGATGTCAAACGGTCGAAGGCCTCTTGGCCGCGAGCGAGGAGGTTATGAAGCCTCCTCTCTCCGTCTCTTTCTATCTCCGGGCTGGCTGTATAGTGTATCTCTCGCTCCGTCTCTCTCGCTCTCGCGCGGAGTGTCTCCTCGTAGTATATAGCCAGTGGCCCGCGACTCGCCGCTCCATCGCACGGACTTTATAACTTCTTCTCGGGTCGAGTAAGTGGTTGTTTCGTTTGCGTGGACGCGAGTTGATTTGTCGATGGGTGATCGATGCGAAATTTGAGGTGTTTGGGCTGCGTGCTCGACGTAGCTCTTTAATGATCGGGTGGGTGTTGCGCTGCATTCGATGTTTAATCGAGTCTCTATTGAATTGTAGGCGCAGATAGGGCATAGCTATACCTACGTGTTCATATAGATATGTGTGTGTGTGTGTGTGTGTGTGAGGCAGTGTCTGGCGAGTGCAGTTGCACCGAGTTCCGCATCTTCTTTCTCACCGTCGTCGTCGTCGTCGCTCGCTCTCTGCCATTGCCCTGTATCCTACCTACTCTTTTTTTTGTCGTAGCTTCGTCTCTCCTTTTTTGCGTATAATGTGCAATTATTCATTTCTCCCGCATTCGCTGTATTCGTCTCTCGTTTGCATTCTGCATGTTCGTGTGTGTGTGTGTGTGTGTGTGAGAGAGAGAGAGAAAGGGACATGGGATGAACTGTTCCGGGTTTTTGTGCTGAATTTAAGGTTAACTCCGAGGGAGTTTCGCTTGTTTTCTGCTCTGCTCTGTGTCTGTTTCTCTCTGCCCTTGTTTTGTGCAGCCCCTCGGATTGCCACCCGTTGCCGTATAGCTCTCCCCTGTATAAGCTGCATAATGCAGACACGCGCGCTGGACTCTGTCAACCCAGTTATTAGAAGTTTATCGAGTCGATGATGGTGTCGGGTTGTTGGGTGTCCGATGTCTGAAGGGTCTATGCTGGATTGGAGAGATTAGCCTTTTCGAGCTGCCGTTTTGTTGTCTTAATTGTTGTGTTCTTGTACGTGGAATTCAGTTTTCGGAACAGTACATTTTGCGAATTTGTTGATATCTTTGACTCTGCGCAAAGTGGAACAAAAAATCAGAATTTTCTTTGCTTTAAAACGATTGAATGGCTCACCCATAACAAATTTAACAAAGATGTTATTATTAACTTAATCATGCCAAAATTAATAAAAATAAAAATTTATATTTGGTATCTTAATACTTAGTTACATATTTATTTTTCTACTAACTTCTTAAATCAATGTCTAGTTCTTCAACATTATTTTATCTGCACGTTATAAATGTGTAAGTAATTTCTCAGCAAGAAAGCTATTATTTATTATAACTTGCAATATTTATTTTGTAAGTATCTGTAACCATTATTTACTTTTATGAGAAAACTACCTAAAAGAAAACATTTTTCTTATATTTATTAGCTAAACTAAAGTTCAGTAGTGTTGTATTTCATACTCTTCATAAAAATAAACAAACTGTTATCAGTATAAAATGATCTCTGTTGGAATTAAAATACACGCAGTTAAAAAGTAAAAAAGATAAAAATTACAGAAGTTTAGTGCTAACTATTCTAATCTCTGAATTATGCTTTTTTCTTGCAAGCGCATAAGAACTTGTCACAAAAAATACTTATTCATTCGCATGAATGAAACCTTAGTACCGTAATCTTTTTATCTGCCTAGCCACCTTCAACATCCCATAATCATCCGATAAAAACCTTGAATACAACGCGACGCGTCTAACCTACTGTAACACTTTTCCAACTCTGTGTACAGAGCGATAAAACGCACTCTTCGAGGATAGCGAGGAAACTTTTATACTCCAACTCCCTGTTTGTCCTATCCCTCCAATAAAATCATACAAACACCAGACTCATCAAGGGCCTCTTTAACACGAAAATCCTCTAAGAAAACCTTCCTTTTTGTCCCCAAAAGTTTTACGATAAGGTAAAAGTATCCGTAAGTCGGCGCGTAGTAGTAAAGAAACATATTTGTTCATGTGTAATTCTGAAATCAACACTATTATACTAAAAATTTTAGTAAATTTAATTTTTATTTTAATTTTCTATTGTGTCAAATTTTTATAAATTTTAACTTGCTCTTTATATCAAGAGAAAAGAAACACATTTCACATTGGTGTAACTCCCTTCAATTAATTTTCAATTTTAAGTCCAGTCCAGTTAAAGACAACAATACCCCAAAAAGATATTTTCATAAAATCAGTAGCTGGATAACGTTAAAAACACACTTCCCGTTAACTGGGCATTGCTGCTCCAATACACGGATGCGCTAATCTTTCTTTATTTCTGATATTGATCACTTATAAAATTTCTCAAACAAATCTTTCTTTTTCAACAAAAAGTATCATTATCAAAAAATAGTATATAAAAATCACGAAAGTAATGATTTTTTCGTGTTAATTTACAACCTTTAATCGTTTATAACTTTTAATAAAATAATTAAAACTTAAAAATCACTAAAAATTTATCGTTTGCCACTTTCGATATTAATAATATTTTATAAGGCAGCACGTCTACGTCTCATATTAAAGCTCTTTTCTAGTACTTTAATTGTCTTTTGTATGCCATATTTCCATATTAAATTGCTATGTAAAAAAAATTTATGAACATCTAGAACAATGTCACACTTTTTTGCACTTTTGAAAATTTGTTCTTATGTTGTATGATCCAAAGGAAAAGAAAAATGAGGTTTTATTATTTCATCACTTCTGAAAAATCCTTTTACCAGGAGATTTTCTTATAGAATTTCTCATAAACTTGAAAATAGAGAAAACTTCGAATAATGAAAAATGGTTTTAATTAAAACTTATGGATATTTCATGGCCGGAACATAAAAGAAAACTATAAAATTGAATGTTCGAATTAGGGAAGTTCCAGAGTGAATTAAGCTGGATAAAAGCAGACTTCTGATTTCACAACTTTATTTTAATTAAAAAACCAAAATTGTACTCAGTAAAACCCAATATTCCAGCGTTCATCCAGGCCCTAAGCCGTGTCCAGTCATCGGTATCTCTTACCTCACAGAGTTTTAGAAAGCGCCAGCCGCAGCCACTGCCCACCACGATCATCAAAAACAATAGAAATCCTCCGCCTCTCGCGCCAGACTTAAAAAACAAAAAAAGAACAACAACACAAGCGGACCCGAAGCTCGCCCAGCGAGATAAAGTCGCTGCACATTTTTCGCGTCCTCGCCTTTATCGACTTTCTTCGTGCCTGGCCATCGGCAGTTGCAGCTGCAGGCCCGAAAAAAAACGTGGTCGCTTTTTACACTCTCTCGCTCTGCTCAGCGCCCGTAAAGCGGACGATGCCTGGAATGGTGAAAACACGCCGAGGTGCCAATTTACGCGCTGAAAAGAAAAAAAAAAGAATCGGATTTTTGCGTTGATTTTAACTTTCTCTCTATGCTTTTCTCCAAATCGGAGATTGAAATTCCCGCGTCGTAGCTTCCTTCCGTTCGATGATAATTTGATTTGCCGTCCGCGCGGAGGAGGGGAAATTTATGAAGCCACGCGCGTCGTTCGTTAAAATTTACGAAGGGATGAATTTTCGAAAACAATGTTTTGACGCGAAACCGAGCTGGAGTGCTTCGTTGATTATTTAACGCCGTTTCTCGCGGAGCGAGAGCCGTTTCATTATGCTCGACGTTCCCGCGCTTTTTTTCTCGCGGTGTGGGAGCTGTCGAATTCGCGATTTTGCGGTGATTGAGATAAATGTGCGTGGGAATTACTCGGATATTTCGAATTCGACGAGGAGGAAAAGGCTGACGTCGTTCGAAATTTAATGTGCAGTTTCGCGAGTAGAGCACTGAATAATCTTTTACTTGATAATTATGAGTGATAATAATGAAACATATTAGACAACTTATGTATTGTAATTATTTTGTTATTCGTATTTTTGTTAAACGAAAGTGTATCTTTTTCCAAAGATAAAAATACTTTTAAATTACAACTGATAACTTTTTTCGAAGTATACCCAACGGTAAAATCATCTTCCCGAACGCGCTCCCAAATAACAACTTTTTTATAGGCGTAAGAAACAAAATCGCATCGGAAGTCACCTTTATTAACTTTTTGGTGACTTGACATTCTTACGCCTATGAAAAAGTTGTTATTTAGCGGTACATTCGGAAGAATGGTTTTACCGTTGGGTGTACATATTTTCAACAATAACGTTATCAAACCACACGTTGTACCTGCAGAACAAAACTGAAATGCTTTGAATTAAATTTCATTATTACATTATACCTCTTTATAGGTCTTTATTCTGTTTTTACTGATTTTCAAGGGATAAATATATTTTTGGTTTTCTTGTACGTTATTTTCTTTTTCTTTCTTTACATTAATAAGTACAAGTAAAACAGTTTTTGTTGACTTATATAGTGAGGGGACATTCTCTCAATAATAGCATTTGTTAATTATAATTCTATTTAATAATATAATAAAAAGAGGAGAGTAAAAAGTACCTCGTCATCTATTAGCAGCGAATTATTCGCTACAAGAAAATGCACCTTCATGCTTTCACATTAAACCACCAAGAGTGCATTATAATTTATAGAATGCATACACAAGGCGATGGAGCTACAAAATATCTAAGTTCATAATTTACGCAAATGAAATCCGAGTCGTAAAATAATCCGTTGCTCTCAATAGTTTATCTTAATGTTATTCGCATTACTGTACAACTAGGCCACATCGTACAACTTTATTTCAATACTGCACTTCTTGGAACTCCGCAAAATGCATTTATACAACACACGAAATGAAAATTACTCCTTAAAAACAGCCACCCACGTTCGCTTCAATATTAATTATTTCGCGGAACTCTTCAGAATGCACTCGCGCTATCGAATTAAAATTACCTCTGAAAAATCATAGAGCATCCTCATCCGCCTCCTGCGCTCCGATAAAAAAGAATCCCCGCCGACCTTCGCCCGCGCGCCTACCCTCTTCTCTCAATTCCTGCGCGCGCAAAGCTCCTCGAGATGAATAAGTATAAGTCGCCTTGATTTATGGAATCTCGCCTACGCTCGCGTGTCGCCGTCGGTCGGAAGAAGCATTATAGAAACTTCTCTCTCGCGAATCACGAGCCAAGGCGAGAGCGACTGTGGGTACGCGAATTTTCCAAAACACCCGCGCGGGGAAGTGAAAAACAAGGCGGCGCGAGTTGCGGGTAAAAGAAGGAGAGTCGAGGTGCGGGAAAAAAGAATTGGGTGTATTGGTGCCGTGCAGCGATTTCGCGTTGCTCGTAGCTGGCAGTCGGTTGGAATAATTGAAGTTCGAGCGATCGTTTGCGGTAACCTAGGTTTGCCACCTTATCATCTTCAACTTTTTTTTTTGTTTAGCTTGAATTGATGTTTTAACGTTCTGGCCTGAATTTACTTGTTTGTACGACGTTTTAGATTCTAGTAAAATGTTTAAATTTGTATTCGGATCGGAACTAATCTGAGAAAGCCTTCTCTTACAGATTCAAATATCCCCACCGGGATATATTTTTGGCGCTGTTGTAACAAAAAAAGTATACTTTGAGCCTAGATATCAATACTTTTTATTTAATGATTATTCTTAAGAGATCGGTTGAGAATTTTGAGGCAAAAATCAGTACTGGGGAGTTTTTCTAGTTGCTGATGATAAAATTTAAAAATTTAGAAAATTTTTAGAAATTGCAATCTGCCATATTCAGTTTATTACTTTTTGTTTGGATGACCAATGATGGTGACTAATAAGTTAAAGGAAAATAAATTTCAAATGTGAATGTGTGATTCAAAAAGTTAATAAAACTTATATTCACTTTAAAATATGATGTTATAAACATTGTAAGATGACGGAGAATTAAAATCTTTCAAATGTTATTATTAATAATGGATATTAAGGTTTAATTGCTGTAATTTAAGCAAAACATTTCCGGCGATGCATTTGCTCATAAATCAGTGAAAGTACGTGCAATTAAAAAACAAGCATTAAAAAAATTGTTTGCCGAAGACTTTGCAGCGAAAATTTGATTGAATATATTTAATATTAATGTACATATTGTACATATGATAATCGTTCAAAAGTATTATTTATCCTCGTTTTCCACTTATGATTTTGAGTTGTAAAAATATTTTATAGCGAACGACTATTTCGTCGTCGCGATATTTTCGCTTCGTGAAAGAGCGCCCTTACGTAATGATGCTTCATTTGACGAATGCACGCGAAGTGCGTGATTTTTCTCTTTCTATGAGCTGCGTTGGCTTTATCCTGAAGTTTTTCAACGCCCTCGCATATAGATGCTCGTTATAAGCAATGCAGGCAAGGTGGAATCTGGAGCACCCGCAGCATCAGGCATTTTGCGATACGAGATTTCCTTGTTTTGTCTTTTCTTATAACGTATGTGTGTTTTTGGAAGAGTAAAAGGTTTGAATTATCATATATGGTAATATTTAAAGATGTTAAATTTTTTGGTTGCTTCTACTGTCGAGTAGGATTTAAATTTAAAATTAGATGAACAACATTTTAGAAGTACATAAATTCTTTTCATTTGTTACAAGAATAGTATTTGCAATTTTTCAATGAATGAACCTTGGACTAACGTGTTAATATCAGTAACTGCCGTATCATTCAACGACACGCTATGCTTAGGTTTATTAGAGCATTATTTTCTAAATATAAGGCAGAGTAATATAATCTTATAGGATAATGCAGTTTAATTCGTAAATAATTATTTCAATGCACGAATGAACGATAGGAATTCAATCAGCTAAAGTACGCGTTCTATATAGGTTTGGAAGTACCTTCATACATTTATTATACTTAATATTCCTATGTTTAATATATCCATAAATTAGCGTTGAAATTTAATGAAACTCAAGATAATTCTTTTTAAATTCAACCAAACGCAGTATTTCTAAGTGCATTACAAAAAGTAGCACATTTAAATCCTGAATAGAACCGGCAGTTATTATTTTAATAAAACGAAGAAAGGAAACGAAATTAAAATAATTTAGAAAGCAAATAATCCAATGAAATATAAAAGTTAATTAAATATATACACTGTCAAAACGATATTGTAGTGTATATATTCACAAAAAATACCTAATACTTTTTAAAATTTACATTAATTTTTATCACACATTTAATTATGATTTTTTAAATTTATGAATTTCAAACAAATTTAACTATATGATATTGTATGAGTCACGATATTGTTTTTGTGATGCAAGAATTTGGAAATTTTTCGCTTTCATCAAACAAATTTACTGATAAATTAAAACCAAAGTAAAATATTTTATAACGAATTTACTTTTGCTATCTTCTTTCCAGATAGCAGGAAAATTTGTAATATTATAAAAAACCATTAAAAAATAATTATAAACCGTCACAAAACTGTGCAAAATCACGCTATACAACTCCTCAACTCCCTGCCCTCACTCCACCCTGTACTTCGATTACACAACGCTCGACAGTCTATAATACGCAACGCGGAAAAGCCGCCCGACACAATCGCGCGAAAGAGAAAGAGAGAGAGAGAAAGAAAGAGAGTATCGTCCTCCTCTGCAACTCGTCGTTTTATTTCCCAGCGCGAATATCGGACCGGCAAACACTTGAGGGCCTCGTGCTGCTGTAGTTGCTGCTGCGACATGCGAGGCGCGCGGCGACGGCGGCGAGCCTGTTATACTCGATAATTGGCTCGAATTCGACGCCAGACGCACGCGCTCACGTACCAGACGACGAGCGCATATAGGAGTGTCTGTCGGACGATAAAGAGGAACAACGTGTTCGATTTTTTATTTTATTACAGCGGTGAGAAGAGAATTTTGGAAAAATTGTGTTGCCTGCAGATTTTGCTCTTTCGAGTAATAAAAAAATTGTAATGAGGATGGGTTTGCGTGCGGAAAGGATTACGTAAGGCTTTTTTTCGAGTACAGTTTTTCCTCAATTAGGCTATCGTTGCACGCTTCGTGTACGAGAGAAACGTGTTTTCTAAATGGCTGTATAATTTCTTTTCTTCCTTTTTGCATAACTTTTTGCAATGCTTGTGAGAGATGAGCAATCGATGTGTCACTGAAAAATGGCAGACAATTTTTTACACATTTTTTTAGACATAATTTTTGTCAGACCATTATGTAAGTTGTCCTGAAAAGAATTAGTAATTTGCTGTTATAATTATATGCATATTTTTACTAGTGAAATACTTTAAGTATTTCATCCTATCCTTAAAATATTCTACTAATATTACTGTATTAGTAATTGAGATTTGTAAGAAAAATAATGACTGGAACAAAGTAATAGATAATGCTAAAGTAGTAGTAAATAGTTATAGAATTTGGGCAAAGAAGGTATATTTTTGTGAAGCTATGTTTTGGTCTGAAAATATACCTGGAGCAATTCGAGTCAAAGAGACAGAATTATCAAATGTTAACTGCAAGCATCTTGATATTACTAATACACACCACTAAAAATATTACTACACCTATTTATTTATTTTTAAAAATGTGTAAATTAACTAATTCTTTTATTACTTCAAAATATAATTACTCCGATAAAGTTTCTTTCATGAAATTGTCAAGTTATATGCACTATTGTATATTTCATTTGCTTTAAAAGCAGAAGACAAAAAATTTAAACAAAAGATCCAGACCACTTTTTAGAGTATCTACTATAGTGAAATGGCCATTTTCTCATTTAAAAATCAAATTTATTTTTACCCTTATATAATTACATATTAACAATCATATCTTCTAACAGATCCCAATAATGCTCACTTACCTTCATAAAAGCCATAAGCACAAACGTCTCTTCCTACTGTAATGAAATATAACGGGTAGCGGGAAATAAATAAAAAAAGATTCAATTTTATTATAATTTTAATAAGTACCTTATGTCGATTCTCGTGGGTCATGGGTGATTATAAATTAATACTTTTTCGCTAGATCTTACATGTAATCAATTAACGCTCCTACACCATACATACATTCCATACATGATCTTCATATTCGATCTTCCTTCTTCCAAAACAAAGTGTTGATCCATCCTGTCGTTCAGGGCCCTGATAATTTCAGAATAAAGCAATATATGCAATGACATAGTAAGAGTGCACTAAATCGAGGCTTATTAGCTTCAGTTAATATACAATTGAGTCTTTCAAGACTTCGATGTTCGCAGGCGAGTCGGCGATTTGCGCCGCTCAAGAGACAAACAGCTGTTGACACTTTGATGTCTAGATCTCGACTGTCCCTTAAACATTTAGCAGTTGATGGAAATACTTTTCCTCTCTCTCTCTCTCTCTCGCTCTTCATTTCCCCACCTTTTCAATTTCTCCTTTCTTTTCTGCCGTAGTTATTATAATACGTTACACTACCTACCCACAGGGACGACTCCAGACTCTGCAAATCCCAGCTCGCACTTTTCACCGTCTCCTCTTACGTCCTCGCGTTACACTGGTCGCGCATTGCTAAATAGCCACCTGAAACCGCGTATTATTTCCCGAGCTCGCTGTGACGCTATACGCGCGCTCTCTTCCTCCTGGAAAAGTCGTCGCTGAAAGCGAACGCCAACGCCGTCGCCTCATTATTCGTCGCGTGCAAACGAAAAAAAAAACAGCACATCGCGCGATGCGGCGTTATAATAATGCAAAATGACGAAAGAAAAGAACGAAGCAGAAGAAGAAGAGGCGGTACGTGTGTAAGGAGATCAAGGTGACAATTTTGCGAGAAAGGTTAACGAGGGTATACGACGCGGGTAATCGAATCGTCCGAGGAAGTAGAGCGATATACCTCGTGGATTCTAGTTCAGTTCATCTCTGGGCTTTTCTTGTTCGTGGTAAATGAGACACGTGGGTAGGGATTATTTTTTTCACCCTGAATCCCGTGATTTCTGATTATACCTTCAGAGTAGATATTGACTTTGGGTAGTTGTATTTGATGGGTAGTTAGGTTTTATCCGATTAACTTTATAAGGAATGTGAACAGGAATATGACTAGACGCTTGTCAGGGTTGACTAAGGTAACTGTGACTTTGGTGTAGATATATTTGATGTCACCCTATGGTCACTAGCTCATTTCACATCAGTTTACGTCACCGTTTTCAGACAGAGCTTTTAGTCAATATTTAATGCATATTTGTTTTATAAAATATTAAATATTTTCTGAGTAGTAAAATAGTAAGTCATGATGTTTCTTCAGGTGTATCAGCTAAGGACCTTAAGTTATCCTGTATTCTTGCCAGACTTCAGACATATTTTAGACCCCAACATACGCATCATAAATACGCCTTAAACGGACTTGATTAAGCATCTAACCAGGCCTTAACAATAATCTCCGGGTACCGATTCTGCGTGTCTGATTTTCATCATAAAGTCCATTTCTACTCGAGCTAGGTTGAACTTGTCATTATTTATTTCTTTTCTTTTGTCCATTGTTTTGTTTCTTTCTCAGTTGAGCTCAAATACTGACGAGCCATTACGCAAATTTCATTGACTAAGCAATTTTTCCCTGGTTCCTCAACACCGACCAAAAAGAAAAATGAGTCGTGTCTAACCTCTATTGCCTACTTAACTTTAAACATAGACAAATCTTCGACCAATTTTTCAATACCACAACGATTCAAAATTACATCCACCAAATATAAACTCATAAAAAAAATGAGCTACTTCCAATTGATTGTCAAGTCGATTATAGACACTCTCGGTTCAAAGCCCTCAACTTTACACACACACACATCAATTGAAGCGCAATTTTCCTTTTCACCTCCCGAGCATTACATCGATCGCCGCGGCGCGCAATTCGCGCGCCCCACCGAGCTTTGGCTTTTATAACTGTATGTATATACACCCGTGGGAGGTTACAGCCTTAGCGCGCTCGAAGATTACAATAACTTACTTCGCGCCGTCGGAGAAATTTACAAGCCGAGCTAAACTGCCGACTTCTTCTTCGTGTTGTTGGGCTGCCCGCGCGCGCCCCCTCCCTCCCGTCATTTATGTACGCTTAAGTACAATGCGCTTTATCTTGTTAGCGACGAGTATTATACGAACCTGGGCGATAAAGCGAGCCTTTTAACTTTGATTCATTACTCGGCTAAAGAGTCTTTAATAAAGTGGGCGAACTTTCGTGGGAGTCTTGGCTTTTTCTTTTATTTTGGAAAAATCGTTGTAGCTACCTGGTATCAAATGCTGTGTGAGTGCTATACTTGTCATCGAGTGTGCGAACATTAGATTACAGGTGGTACGATTGATGTAAGAAAATTAGGTTCAAATTTTCTCATGAAAATTAACAGAATCCCTTTCTTTGCCGTGAAAATCAACACTTTTATTATTTTCCCCATGAAAAGTGTAACGCTTTATACTTATACCAAATTTTTTCGAATGAATAATTTTATGTACATATTGATTGTGCTATTTTTATTATATTAATCACATAATATTAGATTAATGTAAATCTGTTAGTATAGTAACAATCGTTTATTTTTATAAATAACCATAAAAATCTAAACATGAAAATTAAATATAATAATATTTATTTGATAAAAATCGTATTTTTAATTAACAAATCGATTTAATTTTTAACAATTTCTTCGGATAATTGTTCATATTAATTTCGACTTTCAAATAAACATTTATAATAAGATTAAATATATATTTATAATTTTACTGTAGTACTATCAAAAATATCAAATCGCACACAAAAAGCGAAGAAAAATACTCCAATACATTTCACACACAAAAACACACAAAAAAAAGCTTCTCGAGAAAAACTTGACAAAAAATTAGCTCTCCCACTTGTGAAAACACTCGAGAAGCCTATAAATACTTCACCGCTCGGTTTAGTCGCCTGCGAGAATCATGTGCCAACCTGTTACTCGTTACGCGTCCGGACATATGTTTATACATTAATAAAAAAAAGAGCTTCGCTCGGCAAAAGACGCGACTCGAATTCCCTGCGAGTACAGTTGAAAGAGAGAAAGGCGCGCGTTAAAAAAGAAAGAGGACAGGATGCGCCGCGACGGGAAAACGAAAATAAAAACGAATGGCGAAGTTTCGCGAGACGCAGCTGCGCTTTTATACTTTAACTTACGGAAAAGGGAATCGTAGAGTGGAGGAGTAGCGAAGCTGAGCGCAGTTACGAAGTCGTATAGTGTAGCTGTAAATGTTGTACCACTTGTAGTGAATTGGAAAATTGAGGATATTTATTATTTGGATGCGAGTTTAAAGTTGCGATGTAATAAATATGAGCGAATTTGAAAAAATTAACTCACTTCAATAGTTTTGTACTAACATTTTATATAATCTGATTACAAAATATATATTTATTTAAAACGTACAATCCTACATTAAAAGAAATTGTAGTCAATTTTTTTTCTGTTTATTAATCATGGATATACTCAATTATCTATACTACTTAACGTATTTATAGTAAAAATTGACATACTTTAAGAAAAATCTATTCATATTATTATTTACCATTTCTACTATAATTATCGTCATTTTTGTAGATAATTTAATTTGTCGTCAATGTAAGAACACGAATAGTAAATTATTATACATTTTCTTCGAACGAAAAATATAAACGATTCAGATAAGATAAATATTAACAATTAAATATTAACCGTTTCAAGGTTTTCGCTATACACACAGCTTGATCTGAAACATTTCATTGCCACAGCCCCATTGCTCGAACATCTCATCCAAACTCTAAACCTAATAAACTCCACATCGAATCTCCCGAATATAAACTCAATTTCCTTCTCGCGAGCCTTCACATGCTACAGCAATGTCGCTCTCCCAGAGTGTCCCGACGGCGACGCTTCCGTCATCAAACGCTAGTTTGCGAGCCAATGACACCATCGCGCGTCTCTCCCCTTCTCGCCGCGCTCAACACGCGTCAATCTCTTCAATTTACAGCCGCGATACACACGATACACACGGAAGATTCGCGCGCACGTGCGTGCGGCCACACTTCCACGTTTCCCTCTTCTTATCTTATCCGCGTGAGCGCTCGCGCAACGGTTCTTCACTCCGACTCCGCGGCTCATCTGTGCACAATGCCTCGACCGTTGGATGTGCCACCGTACGATATACCCCAGATTTTATCGGCTAATTCTCCTGATTCTTCCTCGATGAGGACGTTGAAGCTAATTGGAAATATGCCTCGCTGCGTCTTGTCGCGCGCTTTTACGTTATCTCTTTTGTTACACTGAGAGAATGGTTCAGTTAGGCTTGCCGAAGTCGCATTGCTAAGTTTGCGGAGGCCATAGTCTGTCATTCTTACTGAGGAGTTCGGTCAAAACTGCGGAACAGTTCGGCTGTTTTGGCGGATATGTATTAAAAGTGATGTGTGGTGTTGCGCTTTATTGTAGCCTCATTATCACGTTTGTGATAAGGTAAAACAGAAGTAAGGTTAAAGTAGAACATCGAAAATGTAACTTAGACTAACTAATCATATATAAAAAGGTTACAGTAACAAAAAGATAAGAAATTCATTAAAATATTGATTATTTGTGAAAAAGTGAGGTTACGGAGACTCAGCTGGCGAACTTGTTCCGCTATTCTTGCCGTATACATACTACCGAACTCACTTCGGTCAAAACTACCGAACAGTTCAGCAAGTCTGACCGATATATTCTCTCGGTGTAGTTGGGTACGGTTTTTTTTAAAGGGCGTCAGTCGCGCGTTTATTGGGGCATCGTGCATACTGCGCAAGAGGGGTCGAGGAGTTTGTTTAATTAGGGGATAAGAGGGATGTGGACTGGGTGCGAGCGCATTTTGCGTCGGTGCCAGATATATTTCTGATGTGCACGCGAGAGAAATGCGGAGACAGGTTTATGGCTTGGTTGAATTGCCGGAGAGTGAGTCATGTGTGCGGATGAAAAGTGGGAAGCTCGTGAAATTTTGGGTTTGTTTGGTTTTTGGTGCGGGTGTTTTTTGAATGATTGTGGCAATTTAGCGTTTCATGAAAATTTTCCTACGAGCATAGTGACGTCAAGTCGCGTTTCAATCAAGATTTGATTTGATCGATCGATGTTTACAAACTTATATAAAAGTGTGTTTATTGAATCAAAGAACGTTGATTCGTACGAAAGTACATAATAATTCTACTATTACTTATGTTAAACATATATTATTTAGAAAGCAATTGTAACAACAAATGGAAACAAATTGCAGACCGATACTTTTTATGATTCGACTTCTTTGTTTTCTATATTTACCAGCAATTACGAAAAAATGTTTGTAATAATTAGGTACTAGGATGCACGTTAGGACACAGTACACAAAATACTTATCGACCCGACTGCCCATCCTGTATTGTACTTAATCTTAACCAAGTTTAGCGGTAATTACTATCTTTTTCCCCGTGTTATATTTTCTGTTTAGTATTCCTGGTTTTTATTATTATCCAACAAAATGTTATATTTTAAAATCATTTGTAATACCAAATTTATAATTATAACTAATAGTCAATTTTTAAATTAAAAGCATGAAAACAATGATGAACACTTATGAATTCTATTAAAAATAAACACTTCATCAACAATGCAAAACTAATTTATTCGAATGTATTACTAAATGTTTTTCCATCCCCTAAACCTGTAATTTCCGCGCCTGTATCAAACACCCAAATATCATATCGATCTTCAATATACCTCGTATCTTCAGTCCTCAGTCATCACTTTTCTAGTAAAAAAGAAAATTCCCATATCCCCAATAAAGCAAAAAATCTTCACGATCATATCACAACCACGATCAACTCCCCCCAAAAAAACCGTTGCCACACACGCGCAAAAAAAAAAAGTAACCTCAATCACCTCCGAGCTACACTCTCCAACACCTGCCTGCCCGTACACACACACACACACACACACACACGTCGCAATCTCCACCCACGAGTTTTTAATATTTGCCCGCGCCGAGCGATTCGTCGGCGATAAGCCGCGCGCGCGCGCACCGGCTGCCGTGCGCGCTCACTCGCGCTCTATCGCTGACATTGAGAGATAAGGCGCTCGCGAGAGCATATGTGCCGTCATCGCGCTGTACCTATACGACCTCAAACCGCCGGCGTCGCGGTCGTCGCGATGAGATCAGAGCGCGCGCGGCAGCGACCTTGGATATCCGTTTGCCAACTCTCGAAAATTACGCTTTCTGAGACTGTGTGTGTATGTGTGTGTGTGTGTGTGTGTATACGCGTGCGTCGTCGTTCGGGTCTATCGATTTGGCTATTTTTCGCGCAGGAGTGTATTTACGGTGTTTGGGGATGCGCGCGAGGAGAAGTGCGGTATATAGTGGTTGCTTGTAAGCGAGCCAGCTGCTTGATGTTTGTTGTGTTACGTGGTAGACTTTGTATGGAGATTAGTGGGATTCTTTTTGATGGTCGTAGAGTTGTTGGTTATATATATATCTGTGTGATAATTAAAAATCTTGTAATTTTAATAGCTCCATCTTAGGTTATTACTATATATATACTAGATGTTTTAGTTATGCTTATTTTTGTAACTTAAACATAATAGACTAATAAAAAATTCAAAAATCAAACAAATTACGCAATCTTGCTATATATATAGAGTAATAACCTAAGATGGAGCTATTAAAATTACAAGATTTTTAATTATCACACAGACAATCTTATTCATGTATTGTACGATGTACGTAAAAGAGGTATCATTTATATTGAAATAATCCTAATAATTTAATTTAATTGTATAATAATTATTGTTTAATTAGCTTACTGAACGGCAAAAATTGCTCTGATGTAAGTAAAATACTGCACTGAATGCTAAAAATTATAATGAATAATATTAATATTTATCGTTCGTCAGGGTAATTTTTCAGTAATTATAAAGCTAGGATGTCCCACGATTACAATCGTTTTTACGGTCAATGTCATAAAACACTTTCATGCTTTTTTTTAATAAGTACTTACAATTCAAAATGTGTACACGAATAATAACAAATAATATATACTTCACTTGTTAAAATAATAAATTTTAAAAACTTTGCCGCAAAGCAAACTTTGCGAATTTTTAATTTATATCACCAGTAAAAGATGTTAATCTCTAGCAAGATAAAATTACGATCATCATTCCGCACGATTACTCAAAAACGCTCTATTTTTATCTCACAATCGGTCATACAACTCGTGCCAATAAAAAATTATCATTTCCAAATAATAAAAAAATACTGACTCACCACCTCGAAATACACACACACACACCCGCTCTCAAAATCGCGTTCGAGGAATCGCCCGACTTAAAGTCCGCGCAACGACTTCACTCGCGCTCCGCCGATAATAGGTACGGCACATGTAACATACTCTCTCGCGACGTGTATATACACGCCGATCACTCGATTAGCCGCGACGGCGACGGTGGCGGAATGGAATGCGCTCTAAATTTAGAGTTTCGGCGAGATTTTCGACGTTTGCAGCAGTGCCGCTGCGGACTCGTATACGCCGCAGGTTCGTTAAACTTGCGCTCGAGATTTTAGTTCCTCCTACGTGCTAATCGTTGTTTTGTGAGCGGAGCGAACGCTAATTCTGTATGTGCACAAGCGCGAGCGCGCGGAAGAAAAAACGTTCGTTTGTTGTCGGATGGTATACTGAAAAGTTGGAATCGATTTGTTTTTAGAAGAATTTTGAAAGTTTTTTCGAGTGTTTTTGTAAACGATGTTTTGAAACAGAGATAAAGCGGTAGAAAAATAACTTGAGTTATGTAAGTTGCCAGAGAATAATATTTATCTAGGCTTTATAAATTATAAAGAATGATTGATTTATTCAATAAACCACAATTAGAAACTGTTATTTTAATAGTTAAAGTTAGTCTGGTTAATGTGTTATTATTTAATAGTCGAGTTTTTTAGTTAGCATTATACATCTTCACATTTACAGAAATAGAGAATGAAGTATGCATATGCAGTATGGCAAAAAAGATAATTTTTTTATATTACAATGATAAAAATGAAGTAAAAACTTAAAAATTGTAAAATTATTTAATAAAATCTTTTTTTCTCAATTAACAATATATATTTAGCCGCTCATAAATTAATATCAAAATTTTTAGCGATTCTTAAAGTTATACTATCATTACGAATTCTTTACCGATATAGTACCAGACCCACTCTCGTCCTCTATATATATAACACTATAATTATTTCTTCCAAGTCTATCTACCAGCAGACAACAAGCACCTTAAACCCCAACAAATTAAAAGCTCCCAAGAAATCCAATAAATCAATCGACATTCTACCATTCCTACCTAAAAACGTTTCAATCGATCCCTCTAAACACTGCTATGCCCCGCATCCCTTTACACGCCGTCGCACCTCTCGTTCCCATCCTCCCTCTCTCCCCCGCAATAAAAATCCCCGACTCCCGGCCACGGAAAAACTCGCTCTCTCGCCGATTAAACGCTCCGCGGGCGTTGTCGAATAAAAGCCGCTTCCATTCGCTTCGAATCGATCGCAAACACATACATACGCATACGTGTGTGTGTATATAGACACTCCCGACGCGTCCGGCGCGCGTACGTCGGCTTTCTTCATTTCCGGAGAGCAGCAGCGGTAGAGGCTGACACGATCGAGCCGGGTTGTCACTGAGAGAGGCGACTGCTGTTGGAGCGAAGAATCGGATATATGTACGTGACCGGTTTCGAATCGGGCTCTGCTGTTTTTGATCGAGATTGTGGGTGCGCGCGTGTGTGTGTGTGTGTGTCAGGTTTCTTTTTGGTAGAGGCGGTCATTGTCGCATTTTGAGAGAGTTGGAGATGTTACGCGGTTTTTTGGCAATACTAGAGGTTGATGAACTTTTCTTTTTTTTTGCTGTGTTATGAATTTTAGAGAAATTTCATTCGGATATATTGAAGGTTTGCTTTTTGTCTTATTAAATTGATTTGCACTTTTAAGAATTGACTTAAGAAAATGTTGAAAAGAAGCTGATGATGTAATAAACCTATAGATAATAAAAGCTGTATTAAAATTAAAACAGACGAAATTAGATTTTGAGTGCAATTTCTCAGTTCCTCTAACGACAAAATGAAACCAACCTCTGCCGTAGTGAATATTTACACTAGCTGAGTCAATAGTTTCACAATAATAAACGGTGAATTTTTTACTAGAAATACCTAGTTTTTTCCGTTAGTATTGTTGGTGAAAATTTCACTATTTGCTACATGAATATTGACGACCCAGCTACTGAGAGGTATAGGTTCCATTTTTCTTCAGCGATAGTAAAACTTCTCTTGAAAATCACTCTTAAGCTTGATTTAATAGTTATGATTAGAATAATAGAAGAGAAAAAAATATCAAAATGAGCATATCTATATATGGCACATCATAAAAAAAATAATTATAGGTACTGTATTTGTAGATATTATCGCTATACATGATTCTGCACTTTTTACTTAAAAAATGTATGCTTCTTGAATGTTCGTTACAATGTGTTCTATATTTTTTTTAGATATACGTATTATTATTTCAAATACTGATAGATACTAAATACAGCCATCAAATTGATACATAGTAATCATTATTACATAAAAACGAATTCAATACAAAAGGTATTCAATCCTGTTATATTTGAAGAACATTGAAAGAATGATGTAATATCTTTATTCATCGAAAGCGAATGTGATGTGCGAACAATTATCTGACGAACTCCTTATACAAATTTTACATAATGTAATTGTACAAAAGTACAGTAGAAGCTTTTGAACAACCTACTTCGAAAACCTCATTATCCTAAAGGGTAAGTAGAGGGACAACGAGCTAAGTCATTAAGAATTCAATGCTTTATTTAGTAATGTCATCGGAAAAAGAACAATGTTTGAGAATTTAAAACTTTATCTTTCTTATCAATCTGAGAAACAATAAATGTACTTGAAAGATCATTCAGTAAAGTTAATGAATATTAATAGCTTAATATAATACACCAATAACTATATACATGCGTATTTTATCATAAACTGAAGTTACGAAAGTATTGTTTACTCGAATTTTGTGGACTAAACTTTCCGTCGTTGCAAATCGCAATGCAGTTTTCCCGTGTTCTAAAACTCTCCTGCATTAAAGAGCGAAAAATCTAATGGAATAATAAAGTTTGTTTGAACTTTTAAAGCGCGCGCAAACCGGCCGAGTAATTGATAGCGAGCGAGTGTGGTCGCGAGCGAGCACGACCTTCGAAAAAATGGGGAGAACAAGATCGAGAGTGGAGCGAGAGGTTGGAAAAAAGAGGGATCGAAGTATCTGGATTTTTGCCTATTTCGGGCAAATGTGATTCACGCAATCTAGTTTATCGGGATTCCTTCAGCATTTTTTCTGCTAAGCTGAGCGTTCTTCAAATATGGGACGATTGCTCGTAACTTGATCTTTGCGAAAAGTTTCAAAGAGGATTAGAAAATTTAGTGCTTTATTTGATACATCTACTGGTAAAGTTGTAGTACATTTTTGGCAGTTTGACCAACATTTATAGAGACAGGTTAATCGAAAATGTAGAAATAAGTGTATTTCTTAATCTGACGGCTCGTATAACTCATGCTACAAATTGATTCAACGAAGTTGTCAATGAAAAAAGTCTGCTGATTCTACCAAAAGGGAACTTTTCCAACTAGTTTTGCACATCGATTTCCAACATAATACCAAATTTGCGCTACACTTTCTGAATTCCTGGAAGCGAAAGCTCCTCTTTTCTTCAGGATACATAATTTGTTCATGTATACCTCTTCTTTAAACCACAAATTACCCAACCTATTAAAGCACACCATAACCAAACCCCCATTCAAAGCTATCCACACTGCTTTCGAATGCAGCTATAAGTTACCGATCCCCGAAACTCGACTCCGGCTAAAGGCCACGCGCGTACGCAGAGTTCACTTCCGCTTTACAACCACCGTCAGCAAGCACTATATACTATATGACTCCCTATCCCGTGCTTCTGTTTATTATCTTCCCTATAGTCGCATCGTTACCGAGACTACGTACGTACGCCCATATTCACTGGGTGATTCCTTGCGCGCCTGCTTTACGGCCACTTTGCCAGCAGGCAGTACGGGCACTACCCCACTTTCACGCTGGTGTGCATTGCACTGCAGAGCGATATGTGTGACGTTCCACAGTCGCCGCTGCAACCGCAGGCTAGTGAAAAGGAGAGCCTGCTCGGGTTTCGCTCGCGGCTCGCTCGGACTTGTCCCGCGAGCGTAAAACTCGCAGGACTTGCCCTCCTTTAGCTAACTTATTTAGTGTGATGAGATGGAGAGTTATGTAGTTTGTGGGAATGGTTTATGGCGTGGTCTTCATTTTAGCTGTTTTCTTTTAAAGAATGAACTAAGTCGATTTTGTTTGCTTTACAAAAGTACAGGAATCAAATGTCCAGTTTTATATTGTAAATGTTAAGTACAATTGTTTATAATTGATGATATTTTAATATCTGTGCTTTGGTAATCGACTTTGATTCGTCGTTCTTTCAGAAAAAGACTGCATTATTTTATATTCTTTTTTACGTGGGTTATAAAGCATACTTTAGTTTGTCTTTAAACGTTAACATATCGACGGTTGAGTCGAAGAAGTGTAGCTGCTCCCGAGGAGCACTGTCGCGCTCGAAGCTAGTTCGGTTTTCACTATTCTGAATTAAAATTTAAATAAAATTAAATATTAACAATAAAAAATTAGACTGAAATTATTATAATTGAAAACAAAATAAGATTAAATTAAATTTAATGAGGCTAACTCGGCATTTGCTTGAAGAAAAGGCTAACTCAGGTTTCACTTGAAGAAGAGGCTAACTCGGCGCTCGCTTGAAGAAGAGGTTAAATCGGAAATCGCCTAAAGAAGGGCTACTTTAACTAATTGTTTCTCGTATATCATTTTATAAAGAGCAACAATAAGAAATAGCAAAACACATGGTTAGCAAAAACATTAATTTGTCTATTTTTTTTTACTTTTTACTAAATTAAACGCGAGAAATAATTAGTTAAAGTAACCCTACTTTACGCGAATTCCGAGTTAGCCTCTTCTTCAAGCGAACGCTGAGTTAGCCTCTTCTTCGACTCAAGCGTCGATATAATGAATTACTCTAACTAGATTTAGAATAATTCCTGTGACTTTATTTCTTCAGTTCTTAAAAAAGCAACCTGATAGAAAAATACCATTATGCAATTGATATTGCAACATGTCATTTGATCCAATATTACCGTCTTATAGCGGTTAACACTACAAGAAAAATTGGATCCAAATCACACTGCATTAATCCCAAGACTTAGCATGCTCAACCCAACCAGCAAACTTGCTTTTTTACTCTACGGAGGTATAACTCTCGAATCCACCCTGACAATGATTAGTAGCATTACGCCTTCTTCCGTTCCACCGACCAATCCAGCAATCAATACCAAACTGCGTGCGGCTTATAACCTGCCCCTCCATACAAATAATTCAAACCCCACTGGAAAACCCAAAGCGCCGCACCATCGAGCAGCATGCGTCAGAAAAACCTTCGCATACACCCTTACCACAAACCCCAGTAGATCAGTACATAAATAAAACGAGCCAATCTCCTTCGATTTCAGGCTCATCCAGCATCGGGGCATCACGAGTCCATCGCACCAGCAACACAATGTCGAGGGGCGGAATGGCAATCGAAGGCGCCGCTTGCCCTCGCAACCTCGATCCTCTGCAGCGGAGACGCCGATAATCCTCCCGAGCGAAGCAGGGCGACAAAAAGCACAATTGGTCCTTCTGGAGACCGACGACTCGAAGCTGCTGGCGATGTCCTCGAGAAGAGCGCGCGTATGCTGCTCGCCACCAGCACGTCGGGGTCGTCGTCGTACTTCCCGTAGCGGCCATCAGAGTCCACAGCAACCTTGAACCCCTGAATCCTGCGTTCGTAGCTCGTGTCTCGACGGTTTTTTTTCTTTTGGTTGGCCCTGTCTGTCAAGGTCGCGCGCGTCGGAAGAGGAACTCGACTCTTTGATTATATTTTCTGGAAGAAAGGGCCAAACGAGGAGTTTATATATATAGAGAGAGAGGGTGTGTGCGCGGAAGGAAGTGCGCGCGCGCGCAGGACTGGCTTTTCCTTTTCTTCGGGAAGGCCGCGCTAATTCGGGCGGATTGATGAGGTGAATTCGCGCGTAATATGGCTTTTATGATGAAGAAGAAGAAGTATAAATTCTCGGTGGAGGTCGGCCTCGAGGAGTTGACCGCGGTGCCTTTCGTCAGCGCTGTGCTCTTCGCCAAGCTGAGGCTCTTGGACGGCGGCTCCTTCGTCGATCATTCAACGAGGTGAGTCTTTTTTTTCTCTGTTTGTTTAGTTTTTTTAAGTGAATGGGTGTCTTAGCTGTGACGCCGAGTTTCGGACTTGATATTTAAAAAACAATTAACAAAACAGAATGTAGTTCCGAAACTAATGTATATAAACGAATAGCAGTACTTATATAAAAGCATAACATTGCCAGGCTCACATGTCTTTTAAGATAGAGATGAGATGCAAATGGTTTGCTTAAATCTGTCTAAGATAAGTGTATGCTTCAAAATGTCGTTAAGATAATAAATATTGTATCTTCCTAAATATCGAGTTTTGTAATTCAACGAATAGCATAAATTCGATGAGTAAATTAAACGTAGAAAGAGATACCATGGTCAGCTATAATTTTAATAATATTTCGAGTATTTGATGATGTTACAGTCTTGAATTTATGTGTTGTATTATAGATTGTGATATATATTGGATATAACATTTCCTTAGAATTATGTTTTTTAGCAGGAGTTTAGTGATGCCTGTAAGCGTTCTTCATGAATACGTTATTTTTATTCTATCGATTCAAGGGCTACATACAAAAAATTGCTGCGTTTTCTTTTTCAAAGTTATGCGGTAGAATCTGATTTAATATTTAGCATATTTATGAACAATATATAAACATATTCATATATTAAAATGTTTCTTCTGAATGGTTTACATTTTATAAACCTTTGTTTTACGCAAATTTAAAAAACTCAATATTAAAAAACGTTTTATGCTAAATCCAAAACAAGTGAAATGTTATCTATAGTAATTCGAATCGTGAAAAGAAAAAACATTATCTGACAAGGAAACAAAGTTTATTTCGGCGTTTTACTCTGTGAGTCACGTACAAGGAACGTTTATTTTACGAATAAAATAAACAATTGTTTCACTTCAATGCGTCCTTGGCTTCTGTCAACAGACTTCGCTTTGACGATATATATTAGTTTTACTATTCTTTTGCCTTCCCCAAAAACAATAACATTCTTCTATTTTGATAAAAGACAGGTTTTATTTTTCGCAGATGCGAATTTCGCAGTGGAAAGTCTTTGCCAATCCAACGACTTCGGGTCTAAAATCAAGCAAAGAGAATGCACTCTTTCCACTGACATTCTATTTTCGTAAACGACTATTTTTATTTATTTTCTCGCAACTCTTGGTCAAACATTCGTTCTCTCGAAACAATATATCGATCCAAAAAATTCAAATCTCTCCATCAAAACGTTTCCGTCAAATTCAACAAACAACATTCGCTCAAACGACACAAATCCCTTCGTCGATACGTACTACATTTTTCGGACTTCCACCTACATCAAAAGCAGTCCTTCAAACCGAAAAGCGATATATCCGACAGCTTTAATTTCCGCGCGTTCTGTATTTATACCCCCTCGGCGTATCCGATTAAGCGTGCGAGCGCGCGCAAAAAAAAACAATAAGGGCGCAGCCGGAGAAACCTAGGGGGGAGAAAAGGCGCGCGCGCGCAAAAGTTGTGAGCTCGAAAGGGAGAAAAGCCGGAGAGAGCGCGCGATACTGGGTCATAGCTCTGTGTGGCAGTTGTGCATAAAAGAACCGCACGGCGTAGGCTGCAGGATTTTTTTTTCCCCACCGCGTGGGTAAATCCTTCCTGTATGACGACGCGCGTCCCCGGCGCATCGATTTTTATTATAGGTTCAATGGATGTTATGTTGCATCTCTCGCGCACGAGAGCTCCGGGAATCACAAGCGTGGGCGTGCGGGAAGTCCAAGCGATGGATTTATACATGCGCACGAGCCGAAGACGTGCGTCGTTGGGAGATGATTCTTTTTGCCGTTGCTTGCTGCAAGCTCGTTTTTGAACGGTTTTTTGAGTTTGATGGAGTAATTTTATTGCTAACGATGTACGTCATGTTTTTTTTTAAAGTAACGTCGTGAGCGTTGAGTTTTCTTTTATGGGCCTTAATGATTGGACAAAATTCTAATGACGATGTTAACAATGGGTCGTAATTGCTATTTTATGAATTATGTATGTGAATCATGCTTTTATGAGTTTATAAATGAGTATAATAAAGTGAATTTCTATATTTAAATTTAACGCTTTTCATTAGCGCATAATATTATTAAGCCTTCTTCATAATTAAATGATGTTTGTTTGTTTCTATCATCACATATTTAAGTTAACGAGAAGGGTAAATTGTTGAGAAATATTCTAATATGAAAAACAATAAACGTTATAAAAACAATTAAAAGAGATAATTTTGTAATAATTATAATTGTAATATTAAAATAATAGCTATAGATGTAATTATAGTTTTATAATAAGATTGATTGCTTAATAAACTGATTATATACTCGCGCAGAAACTCTATTATTAATTGCAAGAGGAAAATTTTTCACCAACAAGGATGAAGGAGATGAAATTTCATATCGCCAACTATTATACTCCACTCGTTATGCAATCTAACCATTTAGTGCGTGCATAATAAATGCACTCATGAACTTTAAAGTAGCAAAATTGTCTTTCATCCGTTACGCGAACAAAACCGCGAAATTTCGAATAATTAAAAACTCATGAATAAATAGACGCTGAAATAATGTCAGGAAATAAATTCATCATCCTCGGAATAACGAAACCAATTTAATAACCTTTAGCGCCACTTTCTTTCATAACTCGCGAGTCCCGCCTCATTATTTAACTCCGCGCAATCCGATCGCCAATCGATAATATCCTCGGCGCGACAATCGTCGTCGTCGTCGTATTTCAGTGGCTCCTCGATTCAAAGCGAGTTTCCATTGTCCGACATCATTGTGCCTCTATTACTACCCTCTCCATGCGTCTATATAACCTCGCAAGGTCCCCCTCCGACACTTTTTCCATCCGTGGACGCAAACGTCGCGCGCTAAGCGACAAGAAAAAAAACAGCTGAGCTGCACATCGTCCGTGCACGCGCGTACAATAATTAAACCCACAAAAGAAAGAGAAAGAGAGAGAGAGAAGAAAAAGAATATGAAACGCCACTCGACAATGGAATATAATTGAACGCGAGATTCGCCATTGACGATTAATCTTAATTGGAGTCTAAGAACAGCTGATATTGCGCGCGCGCACGTGTGTAGGGAGGCAAAAAATAACACAACATGGCTACCGACGCACCTGCGTGTGAAAGGTTCAAGGTCTACTTCGGTGTTTCTCTATTTTTTGTTGCCATGTTCATTAGGCATGGCCGAGACACACAGACGATTCTTCTTCATACCTGTGTTTTTTTTTTCTTCGCGCTTATACTCGCAATGATAATACGGCCGTTGCGATACGAGAAGTGAGGCGCAATCGCGTGCCGCACGCGTTATAATCATGCCGAGTGTTATACGTGGACATGCGTGGACGAATAACATTTTATTTCGATTTTCTGTGCCGATCTCTGCATACGTGACGAGAATGCGCTGTATTGCGAGAGATTTTTTTTTGCATTCGAGCATGATGAAGAAAAAATGTGTGGCTCTGTTTTTGCTGCGTTATAGGATTATTAATAGACCAGGAGTATGAGGGCAGTTTTGTCGCTGTAATGTAATTAACGTATTGTGAAACGAGAATGTTCGGACGCTTTCTTCAAATTTACCGTGCGAAGTACAATCAATTACGTTCTGTTTTAACTTCAGGAACCATTATGAAGTTTATATCGTTGGATATCGCACAGCTTGCCGAGCGAAATTATATTCCAATAGTTTAAGCTGTTGAAAGTTGTCCCAGTGATCAAGTCTTATCGCTTGACTAATACTATAAGTTCACTTTTGTAATATAAGTTCAAACAAATTCTGGAAGTACAGCATGCTAAGATTGGGTACAGCGTGTAAATTACAATTAAAGAAACTTCGTAGGATAAGGTCATAAAAAACTTCTCACGCATTTCTCTGCACGCTTTAAATTCAACTTTTTGTATGCTGATCTTGAAAATATATACATTTGCTAAGCTTCTAATCAGTAGAGCAACACGGATATCCTTGATCTCAAAGGCACCGAAACACTTCCTTACACGTAATAAAATAAAAACTGATTAGAATCACAAGTGCAACTTGCTATATTTCCTTGCACATAAAAAAGGGAGTGTATACCGATATGTAGAATGGCAACTTTGCTTTTGAAGTAAATTTATTTAATTTCTTTATTTTTTTAATTTCTTTATTTTGACGTTGTCATACTATTAGAACTTGTATAAATCTATGGGTTCCCGGAAAAACGACTTAAATTCATTTTTTTTAATTGAGTTTCGATCGATTTTTGTATCCTTACATAGTATTATTTTAGATAAAAATGCAAAAAAATCAGGAAAGTATGAAAATAAGTAACCATATCTACTACTTATGAATTTTTTTTAACATTAGTTTAAATGGAAAATAAAAATTTAAAAGTTGACTTAAAGTGCACGAATTTATAATAATGATCAGAAAACTACAATGAAAAAAATAAAAATCAATGTCAGCTTTGTGAACCCAAGTAGTATCTTCTTTTATAGGTGCCAAGCTACTTTTGCTCAAGAGCTCGGTAGCTTCTACTTGACTTCAAGTAGATTCTGTTTAATAGTACGACGCGCCCAAGCAGATGTTGCTTGGCTCTCAAGTAGCTGCAACTTGACTACCTTTACTTGACTGACTACGTCAGTTAATGCTTGACTATCGAGTTGGGATAACCTGTCATTTTTTTCAGTGTAGGAACTACCTTCTTAAAATGGATTAAATTGTTTTATACCTTTTAGAAGTCTAGATGTCTAATTAATACGTATGAACCATCTTACATAAGCCCTCTAATATAAATATTACAAAACTATCAAAATGGCTTTTCGTCAATGATCAAAAAACGACCAAAAATCAACCAAAAGAGCAACCTTATTTCTAAGTCTGCATAAATGTATAATCGTCAATAAATGGCGAGTAAATGAAATCTGTTTCTATCAGGAAATTAAAGCAGAATAAAAAATGTAAGTTTTCGAACATGCAGCTGCAAATATGTATAAATATTTTTGTAAATAATATTTCATCTCAAATACATGTCATTATCTGTTTTCAATATGATTTTTGTAATTTAAAATTTCAACATTATGAAATAGTTTATTCGAATCCCTGAAGTTCAATAATATCGTCCTCATGAAAAACAAACAAAAAGTACAATTCCCAAAACCACCACAACGCGCAAAATCTGCAAACGCCTATAACTCCCATTTATCCCTTCATCAAACCCCTCCACACCCTCCATCCAACTCATTTTCCATTAAGGTCCATTTTCTGCCCTCACCTCCCTCCCCTCCACACCTCGAGCAACCGTCGCTACCGCCCCGTCACATTCGTCTAAAGCTCGACCTTCGCTCTTGGCTAGAATCGCCGCAGTGGCAGGCAGCTAAAGCAAGGCAAATATATCGCGAGTGCCGAGTGCAGCGCCTGCACGTATGGAGCGGGGGGAGGGCTGCAGCTGTAACTGGGCCAATACCTCGCGGATCGACTGCAGACCTTTGAAGTGTGCACACGTACGCGCGAGTGCAGGCAGGTTAGAGACCCTCGGGGTGCTTTACTCGATTAGGCGCGAGCGCTCGCTCGCTCTGGAGATCTGTTTTATTTTATGTGGGTTAGCGTGGAACTGGGGTAGCAATGCAGCCGCGGTGGGCTCTTGATTCCGTACAGGCTTGAGCCATTCGTTTGTGTAAGTGGCTTAAGAGGGAGGGACGTCGAAGTGTATGTAGTTTGGATCGTCCGCTGCGAGGGAAATTGCATTGGATGTCTCGACGGAGTTTTATTGGCAATGTGTATTATGAAATATAGAAGAGATACTTTTATAATTATTTGACAGGTCGACGTTACAGAAAAGTGGTTGGTAGCTTTTCGACGAAACGGTTGATGTAAAATTAAAACATGAAGAAAATAATTAGAAAGTAGATGCTGGTTATATATGGCTTTGTTGTAACGTGGGGAGTTAATTTTGTTTTCTACTTACAGTATTACCGATAAAGGGTCGTAAAAGTCTAAAAGAAATATTTTGCACGATTCCTTCATAGCAGACGATACACAATATAATTAAACTGTAAGTTCTGATACAGTGCTGCCTCCTTAAGTATAGTAATGGCGGATTGAAAGAATTACGGTGGAAGTTGTGGCGGTTTTATTGGAAACAAGCACGATTTGTTTCTGTTCTTTATAGTAACGAGAGACGGTAGTGTTCGTTGAAATCACTCCGGAATAGTGTTGACGTATAACGTGCGCTCGCACATAACGTGAATGAAATAATGGAACTTTGCTCTCTAAAATTTTTAGAGGCAGAATTTTCGCTATAAAAGCGGATGATATCGCTCCCCAACAAACGCTCTCTCTCCCTCTTCACTCTCTCTCTTTTTCTCTCTCTCGCTCTCTCTACATGTGCGCATGTGTGTTTTGAACTAAACTTTACCAATTAGTAGAGTGAAAATTCACGCTTTTCGGCTGAAAGGTTACGCTGAAAAATATGAGAGAGTAATAACGACTCGTCAAAAAAGCTCAATTGTAACTTTCGCATGAGTGAAGCCGGGATTTTATATTCACTTCGATTCTTCAAATTTTAGCGTTATTAATGTTATACTTGAGTTTAAAATTATAGAAAGTATTTGTTAATTATTATTATTATTTTCTGATATTACTGATGCGCATTTATATAAATATCTGTATCTATAAAAATTTAAATTCTATTTTAAATTGCAAGAAAATGAATGATATTAGCAAGTTTCAGGAACTTTGTTTGTTTTAAGGTTATGTAATTTATAAAGTTGTAAAATATTTGTCCTTGCAAAAATTTGCCTTAATTATATATCAACGCTCATGATGAAGTTTAAACAGAAACCAACAAAATTAGCATTTTTATTTGTTTATTTTAATGGTATATTCTGATTTATGTTGCAAACATCGCACCGTTCTAATCATTACAAAAAAATTGGAGTATTTTTTGTATATCCAAAATAACCATTTAAGGTGATGCATTCAATTTTCAATATTGATTAAATGTCTCTCTGGAATGTTGTTTTTGATTAAGACAATAACATTTTTTAAAGATATTTGCTAAAAATTGAAAATTAATTGAGAAAAGTAGTTCCTCGTATTTGTCGGTGACAGGTGGCTTAAGGTGAGGAGTGGACTTTACCATTGTGACCTCCACCTCGCGCCGCATTTTTCGTTATACGTCTAAAATTTACATAGTAACATCAAAATCGAGGGTGATAATGATTTGTTATTGTGTAAAGAAAAGTGGACAACAGCGTTTTTGTTTGTTAATAGATTCAAAAGTGTTTTATAATTGACCAATAGAAAACGGTTCAAATGACAGTCATCTTATCGTTTCTTAACCTCATTCGTTATACGTCGAGATTTCATAAAAAAATCGTACAGAGCGACCTTGATAATCATTTTTTATATAGTGGACGACATTTTTGTACTACAAATACATACAAATTTTTATTTTTGTGATGCAAGTTGTGGATGTTAGGTCTAATTTCCACCAATCGGAATAGCTCCGATATCCCCTTAAGCCCTTGTTTAATTCTGTGCCACCACTCGAGATTGACGAATAATGAAATTTTGCATAATCTCATTACTTTCAAGCTTCCGAAGGCATGGCGCATAAATTACTGAGACTTTAAATTTCCATTGCTTGACAATCTAAAGCGGCGCACCATTGAATAAACACTTAAGAGGAGGCAGTATCTTCTGTCCTTGTCTAATGACGTGTTTGCTATTTATTCAAATTGTAGTTTGTTAATTGAATAACTAAAAGTTGGCCCCAATTGGTATTAAAATTAGGAATACTTTGAGACCGTAAAAAGTATCTAATATTAGATAATTTTAAGGTCTCAAAATATTCCTTATTTTAATACCAATTGGGTCCAACTTTTAGTTTTTCAATTAATAAACTGCAATTTGAATCAATAGCAAAAAACTGATTAGACAAGGAAAGAATATACGGACTCCTTTGAAATAGTTGTCTTTGTAATAATTGTAAACGTGCTATGTTTGATACACAGATCAGAATATGTATCTAAAATAATCAAATAATCTAATTTTAATGGCTTTTGAAAACTGCGTATATATATATTTCTAATCCTTTGCTACAAGCAACTATATACTGCATAAAGAATCCTATTTATAGTGATGAAAACCTTATAGGTCATTCCAACTTTTCTACGCTACTAAAATTAAAAGTTCCCGTCATTTGCCCATTACATCAGAAAAAAGTACACAAAACAGACCATCCAAAATCTATCGAGCGCCCACAACAGATTCAACCAACCCAACTCCAAGAAACTCCTTTATAAATTCCCACTCCTGCCCCTCAAAGAAAAACACTCAAAACCCTCATCCCTCGTCCCTGTGCAACCATGCACGATTCACGCCCGCATGCGCACATACACGCGTGTGCGAAAATAGCCGCACACTGCACGCGCGCGTCAAGAAACTCGCCCCCCTTGTTTTACGGCCGACGTTTATCGGTCCTCGGCCCTTTTAGCGCCCGTGTAAGAGGCGCGGGCGGTCGTGCGCGTGCGACGTAAACAAATGCGCGCCACAATAAAACGTGACGTTCGGCGCTTGCAGCTGCACAGCCTTTGCGTTATGTTAATTGTATATATAGGCGAGAGTTGGATCATCTCTATTATTGAGCGTGCGCTTTTCCAGTAATGTGGATATACCTATGACGTGTTTATGATGCGAGGTACGAGGCGCGAGTGAGATTAATTTTCGTGCGTGAATTTATTGGAGATTTCTCTGTGGCTTTTAATTTAGTGGTATTAAAGACTTGAAGAGTATAGGTGTGAATATAGAATGCGTCTGTGCAGTAGTTGAAATGAGTGCGTTGGAGGAATCGCGTTATTGTAGTATAAATGATTAAGTGTGTTGGAAAGTTATTAATTTTTATTGCAGTTTCGCGTAATTACACTCTATCGCGTTATTATCGTTTCTAATAGTTGCGTTTCGTGCTTTGAAATAGTTTGGGTATTCGAAAGTTTTTGCGTTATTATATTATTTTGTAAATTTAATGAGCTTCAAAAATAGGTTTAAATTACAGTTTTATTCCATTTATATTTATAACCATAATAACCATAACATACGTATCACGCTCAGATCCAATAAATATTTATATAAGGAGGTTCATAAAAATGATTTACTTCAAGTAAATTTTTATTAGTTTTGAGCAATTATTTATTTTATTCAAATACATTTTACCGAGATAATGTAAATATTAGTTTCAAATCATTTATTTTCTAGGGAGTATTGAAATAAACGTTTATTTGAATTTATAACATATGTCTCAGTGTAATAAAGAACATAGTGTGAAACAATGCTATAATGTATATTATTGCTTATTCGTTTTAGCCAAACAGACAATCATTACATTATTAAGAAAAGATTAATAATGAAAACGTTTACCACATTTCTTTTATTTTATGCATGGTTTTTTATCACAAAAATATTATTTTTTGGAGAACCTGAGCATTTTCAACGAAACTGGCCAAAAACTGCTACGAAAACCCATTCTATATTTTACCAGAGCCATCATTACATTTTCCGCGCTACAAAATGTAACTTTTCCATCGATTTTTAAACTTTATTTATAAGCGCGCATTCACTCTCTCCTCGTTCCGAAGCGAAGAATCGGCTAAACGTCGTTATCGCTTTCTCGTGTGCACGAGAAAAGCACGCGATTCAAAGTCCGCAATATCCATTCATCCGCGCACTGTGTATATATACCATGCACGAGAGGGGGGGGGGGGGGAGAAAAAGTATCCACCGACATTTCATTCTCGCGTTCGATATATAGCAGCGCCGTCGCAATTACGCGCGGGCGCGGAGAGCAGTGGAGTATTATAAAAATAGCGTCTCTAAATAGCGAGGGGCTTGGAAAAGTGCTGAATTGATTATCTTCCTAGTGCGCGGCTATTTCTTTCCATCGCGCGCTCTGTCGTGTTCGAGTAGATGGATTGAATGTCACTTTGGAATAAACAGTTTTTTAAGCGGTTCATTGTTGAACGCGTGTAGTTTTTGCGACTTGTACGTGTAATTATATTCAAAGTTTCTTTTTCGGGTTTATTCGATTTTTTTAACGATTACTCAACGATTAGTGAATTGCTTTTTTACGAGCCGCGTAAAAAAAAGGAAGAAAAACATCCTCATTAAAGTGTCTACAGTGAACATAGTCTATACTACTTTAACCTAAGTAAAGAAATAACTTTGATCAATCGATTTATTCTGATGAGTAAAAATTATTTTTAAGTTGGCTGCAGAGAAAAATAAAAATTTTCCAGGTTTTCATGTACATGACTGGGAACTTGGTAAATTTGTAATATAAATACGAAGATACTTTTTAAGTCATTTAGATTTAAAGATAATTGAGGAAAATGGGAATCTTTTAGTAAATTGAAAGTACATACATCATTAAAAATGATTCTTACACATTGAGGGGACGTGATGAAATTTTGAGTGAATATATTTGGAAGTTTAGTTATATATTTAGAACTGTTTACAATAAATGTGTATTTTATTTTCCTCGATCTAAGCTTTTTTATATATCTAAACTTATGAATTAAACATGCGCGTCTCAATGTGTTTATAAGAGACGCAGTAACTTTGCATGCAATGACCATTATTGTAAGAAAATCTTAATATAATAATAAGTTCACAAAAACCGAATATACACTTATACCTCTCGAAAAAACCGTTTTAATATATAAAATCTTACTTTTTATTTCTATAATGGTAAAAGAAGAATAAATTAAATTGTTTTTAATATAAAAATATGAAAATAAAAAACAAATGAACAATTAAATTAAATTTCATAAAAAAATTACCAAACTGTCACCCTAATTATTTCACCATGCATAACCAAAACTAACCTTGCACCACTGCCTCCAACTCCCCATCACAAATATTTTCTTCTCAAACACCGCACCAGCCAGAAATTAACAACCATTTTCCTTCAAACTGCGCTCAGCGAAACGCGAGTGTATATACTTGCACTCGAGCTGAGCATGCACGTGCCGGTGCACCGATACGGCGCCGAGATAATACACATGCACCTTGCACCTTGCTACTTCGGCTTCTTAGCTTCGTGTCTCGCGCGCACATGGCCCCCTTCCGAGATAATGCAGTAGCTTGCGCGAGTCCTTGAAAAAAAGAAAACGCTGCTCTGTGCGCGCTATCGAAGTGTACGCTATACAGCGCATCTTTGTGTTGGAGCGGAGGTTTCTTTTTTTTACGTTGGGAAGAAAAAGGAAAACGAACGATTTACGATGCAAGCGCGTTTGGGACGTAAATCAGGTGAACACGGATCGCTTGGTGGGCGTTGGGATGTGTGTGTGTGTGTGTGTGTGTATAAGGGTGTGGGTGATCGTTAACTGGGATAAAGTAGGTGATTTGGCTGCTTTTTTGGATAGGGGGAGGATTGGATAAAAGATTTAGCGTGGTTTGTTTGGAACGTAGTTTTTTGGAAATGTATATACAGTATTTTGTGCAGTTTATACATGGGCACGTCTCCAAAATTTAAGTTTTTGTTTAAATTGGTCGTTTTAAAAAGTGAGGATACCAATTGGGTATGGACAGTCATTGCATGGATATGATGATTTTATTACAACTTGCGTGATTCTCATTTTTTTAAGATGTTGAAATTGATCCATAAAAAGACGTTTAACGACGCCAAACAAACGTGTCTAAATAAAACTCGAGAAAACCAGAATTCAAATTTATAGTTATTGAGCATGTTTTTTTTACATAAACCTACCTATCACGCGATGTTCCAAATGATTTTATTTTAATTGCCTTTTAAGAATAAATGCTAATGAATAGTCAAAGAAATATTCGAAGGATATTCAGAAGTTTATTTTTAAATTAGTCTCGTTTATAATTATTACTATACTATTTATCGATATTCATTAGGTTTTTTTATTTTTACAGGCACATCATTTTAACAACCCTAGATATTTTTAGTTTTGTGCAAAAGAAAACAAAATGTAAATTGAAAAACTTACGGTTCGGCAACACGTTTACATTTTTTTCTTGAGCAGTATATTTGGGTATACTATTATTTACTAAAATTTTAAACTACAGTGTGTTGAATGTTATGAAATGCCTAAAAAGTGAGCATAAAAACTGTTTATTTATTAGTTAGGACCTGCAAAATGACAATATTGAAGCTATTTTTTAGTTTGTGTCGCATAATATAATAAGCATCATAAATAAAGTATAAATTTCTGCTTTTCTTATTCAATTTTTTATTACATATTCTTTAATAGTATAAATTATCCTGAAATATCCCATGAAATATTACCCACATAAAAGAAACTTGCGTGTGTCATTAAAATCAAAAGCTCTAAATATTCATTTTATACGCGTTCTTTTAACACGCACATTTAGAAACTTCAAAATTCAAATTACATAAAAAAAGTACTAAAATCTAGAAAAAAGTATATCCGCTTCTGATCCAGCGAATTTACGACTTTACATCAAATCCTAAAAGCTCGCGTACAGAAGTATTGGTCTCCGTCCAACGGTACACCATCCGTTTAATGGATTAGTAAAATAAAAACGGCTCCATCGAGGCGTCATCGCAACTGTTCCACTGCAGTGCGCCCGGGCTAATTTCAATGTGGGCCAAGCGTCGCAACGTGTACAGCCAATCGGCCGCACGGAAAACCCGCGTGGACGCAGCTATTTCAACGAGTGACACAAGCAGCGGGAGTTCCCGAATTTCCATTTCCCGAATGGAGAGCGCGCGAAAGCCATAAACTATTTCCAATCATTCCGAAGCCACTTGATCTGGCCGGGATCCAACGTACGAACGACCTTGCGCAGAGGCGGCGGTATTGCAAATTTTCCATCTTCGTCGAGGGCAATATTTGCTGGATGTGCGCGGTAAATCTTCGTTGAATGCGCGCGGTCGGAGGAAGTACTTGGTGGGGTTTTTTTTTTCTTCTTACGGGCAATTACATTATTTAGAGGTTAATCTCGTTAGGATGGTTGGCGCGAAAAGGACGAAATAAACTAAGGGGAATTAGATGGAGAAAGCTGAAGTAGAGGAAAGAGGATGTGTTTTTTGGAGATTGATCTACATTTTTGTGTAGAAATTATTATGATTAATTTAGTATACAGTTTTAATAGAATATAGAGACAAATACCATTTGTATAATAATTGAATTATGATTTATTTATATTTTATGTTATTTATTTACTCAATATTAGTAGAGATTTACAATATATTTAAACTTTAAACGAAGGAGCTTATAACTATAATAATGATAAGCTCGTTATTTAAACCAAAATGTTTCAGCAAAGTTCGAAACAATGTAGCATTGTGCAATGTTTTCCATTGTTGGGTAATCAATTCCACAAATCTGTTCATGTTGTTTGTTTCGTACGTAGACTTATACGGTAACTGCTTAAAAGTCAGTGGAAAAATAATGTAATATTTATATTCTTCTTTCTTATTCAATTTCCTTCCCATGTGGTCTGATAATGCGTTGTTTTGTAAAAAAAATAGTGCAGTTATTTCAACTTAATTATATTAACTTACATATATAACTTCTTATAAGAGTCAATTTTAAAAAATATTCTTAGTGCCACATAACTATTTTTATACAATTAATAACCAACGAATGTTATATCAAAGTAATAGACAATTTATTTGTAATCATTATTTATCCTATAAACGACAAATATAAAATAGTAAAATGACTGAATATCGAAAAATTGCTTCTTCAATCACAGAACTCGGTTAAATACTTGTAGAAAAATATCGCTCAATCCGTACTATCACACCCCTCAATAAACACAGCGAGAGCATCCAATCGCAAACATTCCCCCAGTATAAATCAGCAACAACCCGCCACCGAAAGTCAACTGCTTCAAACTCAAATCAGCTGACTCCACTACACTCGCGCCAAGAGCAAAGAGGCAATGTACACACACACACACGCTAGCCATCCGGTTACGCGATAGCACCGCGCTCCGAACTCTCCCGAGTATATATACTCGCGATAGCCGCGACTTATCCGGCTTCGCTCGCTGTATAAGTATACTTACTTCGTGTCCGTGACCGGGCCGGCCGGTACTTTACACACCGACGGTATAATGGAAGTGCGTAGACAAGGCGGCGGCTGCGCCGGTTGCTGGCTCTCTTTAGTCTTCTTTTCCTGTTTTTGTGCAACGGAGAGGCCGGCAAGCAACGGAGGCAAGTGCAGAGGAGATAAGATTGCGATACGAAGGAGAAATAATACAAAGCTTATCTGGCCGATGTATGCGGCTGCTGTGGAGGAAAACACTGTGGAGATTGTGTAGTTTGGGAGAGAAAGATGGACCGTGTTTGATGTATGTATAAGGCTGATGCGGATGTTGTGAGGCTGTGTTTTGATGGAACTTTAATTTAATCTGTCGTCAGTCGGTCAATGTGACATTCTGTTTGTTGTTTACGATAGTGCGTTTTAATGCGTTGGTGCAGTATGTGTTTGGTTGATTCGATTGTTACCTTGAGCATAGGTTGCTGAATATTCCTTTCGATTTAATTAAATTAGGTTAACGAAGATAAGATTTTTTTCAATTTATTAATTTTCAAGCTTCTTTATCATATTTAATTTAGACTGATATTACAAACTGTATTTCAGACCGTATACATTCTATCAATTTGTACCGCTTCATTTAAATTGACAATAAATTCATATATCGCGCAAATACCCCAATTTATTGATACTTTTATCTCCGGATAAAATGCAACGAATGATAATAACTGAATCATACGCGCGAAATGAAAGATGAAATAGCAAATAAATACATTTCAAATGACTCCTCGTTGTTTGTACACGAGCGAGACGTTCGTCGAGGCGCGCATAGCATTTTTCATCGCGCAATATCGCTATACCTGAACCTTGACCTTTTTTTCCCCTCTATCTCGCTCTCTAGCGCCCGATGATCGGCAGAAGGTAAATACGGATTATCCATCATACAGCTGCTATGAAGCACGGTAGCAGCAGCAGCAGCAGCACTTCGCCGCATTGCTTTTTTTCCGCTCGTCTTTGATGATTTATGCGCAATATGCGCGCTGATATCCTTGTCCTTCGCGACCCGCGTAATGTTACCCGCGCGCTTTTCAGCGCAACTTGATGTTTCACTTTTCATTCGAGACTAAAACTGATTAATGGCGTTTTTTTTTGTAAATTGCAGTTTGTTATTTTGAAGAATAGGAGTTTATCGCAATAGCGGATGCGAGAGATGATGGTATAAAGTGCAATTTTTAACATTTTACGAGTCTTATTTGATTCTGCTAATAAAGTTGAACATTCGTCACTTATATTTACTTTCGTCGTTATGCGTAATATATTCTGTGAATATTATACCCGCAACGTATAATAAAAAGCGTAGCTGCACGACGAGCAAACGTTAAATGCAAACACACGATATATATTTCCTTTTAAGTAACGAAAAGCCGTTAACCTAGTACACGCGCATCAAAATCGTATATAACACCACGCACGCCTGTACGAAAAATAGCTACACCCATTATACTTGCAAAGCCGTTAAAATCCAGTCGCATCGTATCGCGCAACACAATGTAGGGATAGTACATGTATTCGACCGCGTGCGCGTCTCGTTTAAATCTCCGCGGGAGCTCTGCTGCGACAACCGAAAATTGCCGCCAATAAGCCCTCGTCGCAGTGAGTTATAGCCATTACCTACGTCCATTCACAAAACAAAATCCTCGTTGGGGAGAGTTATCAATTTTAGGACACTTGACAAAATTTGTTTGCATATTAGTCAAATTTAACTTAACTAATCCTTCTGAGTGTAGGTTTTGGAGCTATAAGGAACAGTATACCAAAATTTGACAAAGATTAACCAATTACAGTAATTACTGTTGAATTTAGAAGACAGACATAAGTTTTCCTACTTTAGAGACACGTATTTTAAGACCTTTTTTAAATCTAGTTTTAATTAAATACTCAAATCTATTTTATTATTAGCTTTTTAAATTTTCTAAAGAAATTATCTTTTTATAATCATTATAATAATGTCTTACGGATTTATGTGGGTCATATATCAAGAAGAGGAATGTTTAAATATCGCCGCAATTTTACAAGCTAAAATATACAGCTACAAGACAATTGCTATATGGACAGTTGTTATATGGACACTAATGATAGATTATTGCTACAATTGACATTACCTTAACCAAATCTGCGACAGGTTATGGTAATGACATTTCAGCTATATTTAGTCCATCATATAAATGTAAATTTACTTTAAATGTAAGTCTTGTAGGTAAGCAAACTTCCATTGTAGGTAAATAACCCATATCATGCATTAGTAAACATGTATTTATTTCTCTTTACACAAGTCTTCAATCTAACCTTTAAAGAGCCAATCAACGTCTACTAACAGTTTAATATAAGAACTCGAATACCTAATTCACTGTGCTCACAATGAAGTCCAAATGCCCAAATCAGGCCAACATAACCCATATCATACTCCTGAACTACCAAAACCAGTATACCACCCCAAAGCAAGCAACAATTATCTCCCCATTCAAACCCCATCCTCTCTCTTTTTTTTCTCATCATCTTGGCAGACGCGAGCCCAGCTTGAATTCCGAGCGAATTCAGCAGCGCTTATATATACTGCACCGCGCAAACGGCGGATAATGGACAATGTCCTGTCGCAGAGCCTGCGCGCGCGATCCGCGTCCGTCCTGCAGTGCGGTGCAGCTGTAAGAGAAACGAGCGAGGCTCGTACATGCGGCGTGATGAGGAAACGCCCGATTACAACGGTGCCACGGAGCCCCGGCGCTCGCTGCAGCTTCGGCAGAGCGTATAATATCATATTGTTATGCAGCTGTGGTGTTGATGTGTGTGTGAGTGTGTACAGTAGGCTGTATAGGTCGTCGTGCGCAGTTCCCCCTTCGTCGCTTTGCGCTGGCATCGTGAGTGGCTTGTTTTAAAGCTACGCTACGAAATCGGCCATTTTGGTACCGGTTTGGATTGGTTTCTCGACTAGGATAGTAGGGATATTAATTAACCCATTTCTTCCCAAGCGGCCATTTTATAGTCGATTGGTTTTTTGCCTAAAACCGCCATTTTGAAATTTTCCAACGGAAATTTCAAAATTTTGACTTCAGAATCGGAAAGAGCGGACAATTTTACTTCGGAAAAGTGCTATTGGTTATTATTATTTTTTTTTCTACAATTTTTTAGGCAAAAAACCAATCGACTATAAAATGACCGCTTGGGAGAAATGGGTTAAATTGGTAAAATTGTTCATCGATGGTAACTTGCGATGGTTAATATTGGATACGCACTCTTTCAGAAGCGAAGGTTGGATTTTTAACTTCCCTTCACTGCAATTGAATGTATAGATTTTCAAAAGCGACCAGCATTTATTTCTAAATTTTAATTTTTGGTCGATTTGAGGATGCATATTGAATTGCAGTGAAGACAAATACAAAAGTTTGACCTCGATTCTGCGAATAAGCAGGTATTAAGTCTTCAGAAACATTTAGTTTCTGTCAATGATTTCATTGATTTACCTTTTTTAGTCAAACACGAAATCGGTACTTTAATAGTACAATGGAAACCAATGTGTTTGCGCAAATCTCTTCTTTAAATATTTACGAGGAATTGTTATACTTTGCAAATCATTCTATATTATAATGTTACCGATAACGCATATTTATAAACTCTTCCAATACAGATCTAGAACTAAAATCTACCCTCTTACCGTTCAATCCACTATTAAAGCACTTATGCGTCACAACCACTGCAGCTTCCCAATTCAATTCTTCTTCTCGATTCCAACATATTACATCCATGGCGAAAATCTCATCCTCCATCTCGCACCAATCCACATTAGCGTCAATCTCCTGCTACCGTCTCATTTTTCCTCCTCTTCTCTCTCTCCATCCTTCTCTCCGCGAGCACTCGCGTGAGCAGGACGGACAGCCGGTGAAATATGCCTTCCGCTCTTGTGCCCGCGGACAAGCCCTTCACCCGCGCGAATCATGGCTTTCGCCGAGTGCGCTCGACGCTATCTCGACCTTTCGCGAAAGCTCGACTACTCTCTTTCTCACTCCCAGTCAGTTTGGGAGGCTTATGTATGACGGAGCATGCGGCAGCGTATCAAATCCTTTGCGCGCTCGCGTGCGCACGTTTGTCATTCTTGGTGGAAAATGGATTTTCCTGTGTTCGGGATGGATTTCAGTTGCTTCCTGCGTATTGATTATAGTGATTCTGAAACTCGAATGCAATGTTTCTATACGATATTGCAATGTTCACAGTTCTGTATTAATTTTAAATTTATTAAGTATTTTATGAATTGTGGACTATAAATTTATCCAATTATCAAATAAATTATATGCTTAAAAATATTTATACCAATTTTTTCGGAGTATATATAATATATATCTGCATAATTTTCATGTGTTATATTGTGATTATATTAAGTTCATTCATTTTTCAAAATTTTGCTATAGAGCCATACATCTTGTGAATAAAATATCATTGCCAATGTTTTTTCAGTAGAGTTTTTCAACTTATGTAACACAAATTAACTTTAAAACAAAGTTAAATAGAATCTAAAGCTTCTGTAAATAGAAGTGGTATTATTAAGAGAAATGTGTAGGCTCAGAGTACAGTACTTAAGTCCATAGGGGGTAAACTAGATTCATGTTTCAAATTTATAGTCCCTTCCGCGCCAAGGCGGAGGAAGACCTTCGGGCTAACAATAAGAAAAAGTATCTTGTTATCTCGAGAATGTATATTTTTAAAAACTTGATGTTTATAACCGTGTTATTTAGTATGATGTATGCGAGAATCGTTGCTATAAGTAATGCTTATTTTAATTTAATTTTTAAAATGCATTTTATTTAGCATGTGTGACTAATTACAATTATTCTTTCTGTTATAGGTGAGTTTAAAAACCGATGTCTACACTTAAACTTCTCCATCACGTAAGCTTATATAAATTAATTTTGTAAACATTTTATTGTCACTTTTAGTATTCATTTCGATTTTATTATTTTTTTTGATAATTATAGTAATTAAACAAAATTAATTAACATTGAATTTATTAAGCAATGCTTCGAACATTCTGTACAACGCAATTAGTGGTGCTTATCAAACACGTTTTTTTATATAACAAGTAGAAGATTATATTAATGTGTTGAGTATATTAAATCTAGTTAAGACAAAAAAACAAAGATAAAGCTTGTTTTGGTTCAACTTATTATATAAAAAAACTTGCTTGATAACGACCGCTGAACTGATTCCTTATAATGGCCAAAATGTCATCTAATATAATCAATGTTATTTAAGTATATTCGATCACTGCCTACTTATTATATAAATTTGAATTACTTTTATAAAATAAAGAAACTGTAAACCTCAAAATAACAGAACCACCTCATACCTACACAAATACCCATAAATGCGTATCTGATATATTCCACTTAGCGTACACACATTAACACGCCTGCAATACCACGAGCTTCGGATATAATATCATAATGGACCGAAGTAAGTAGGCGGAGGGGAATTGGCAGCTCGTACGATTCTTATATACACGCTATAGTCGCGGAGAGCCGGGCAGACGGCAATAACTGCGCAATCCGCTGCCGGGCAAATTGACTTTCGGCTCGTGTGCGCGAATTTATACGCGCCGCGGGCTATACGACGCGTCGCTACTATACACGCTGTTATAACGAAAATATTGAAATTTGCGCGAGAATGATCGGCTTACGCAATGGATGGTAAGTCGTGACTGTTAACGATGGAATCGGTGATCTTGTTATTTTTTTACGAGAGGGTGAGGTTGATTGATGGGAGGATTTAGTCGGTGGATGAGACGGTATTTTTATTGGGAGAAGAATATCGAGATTGTAAGGTAAGGGTGGGTTTTTAGTTATAGAGGTTTTTTTTTATAATTTTTTGGAAAATTAATGTGATTGCTCATGTTGCGCAATAATAGTAAATAAATTTTCCATTGTTGGATGCACGAGTGTTTTTACTTGGTGAGATAAAAACTGGTTAAATATTGTGTAATATAACGATAATTATATATGTAAAGTCTATAGACTTTTATATATAAAAGTTTATTTATCGAACAAGTTGAAAGTAAAATATTTTTAAAGTCGATATCGCTTTCGAAATGTTTTTACACACGAATACAATAACTTTAAAGAATCATAATTATTATAATAATAAGCTATGAGTCAGGGTACACGGATATGTTTGCACTAAAATAAATAATAATGCTCATTATTATTTAAATATTATCTATTATTTGACACATCATAAATCGGTAATAAAACCACAATAAAATAATAAACGTTATACATTTCATATTCTGTAGATAAAATCACGACACTGCGAAACGTCGAAGCAATGAATTTTCAACGAATCATTACTCTAAAACTCGAGAATGGGCTACTCGCACACGTGCCGATGTACACGCTCAAAGCGTACCGAGACAGCATCGCAGTCTAAAATCTCTTGTACTTTTCCTCTCTCGGTCGTGTTCTGCGACGACACGACATGTATTTTCGACGTTCGCCCCGGCACGACGCGGTATAACGTGACGCACTCAAAGGAGCATTCATATGCAACGCTACTCGTATTCATTCATGCGCGCGCCACGTGTGTCTCAGTGGAATGGGTAGGATTAGGAATCGACGCCGAATGTATAACGCGGGAATCAAAATTTCGTGCTCTCTCGGTGCGGGCAATCCATTTAGAATCGGTATAATGTCTGCACGAATATTCGAGAGTATAATGTTGAATTTGAGAGTAGGGCAACGGATAGGACATTGATATGAGATGTGTAAGTGATATCTTTATTTAAATGGTAATTTTGGTAATATATTGCAATAGCATTGTAATTCATTTGAAGAAAGAAATTAATCCTTGGAGTTATACATTTTTGTATTCAACCATTTTTTCTACAATTTCATGTGATTGCAAATATAAAGACCGATTTTGAAAAGTCAATATCGGAATTTTTTTCAATATTTGTTCCATATTGAATTAGGATGAAATCGCATTGCCTTGTCATATGGGTTAGTTTAGAGTTTGGTGTACGTATTGGTTTCAAAGATGGTCTGTGGGAAATATTCCATTCCATGTGGTTTATTATATACCATTAGGCATTTTCAATTATCAAAATGGGGACTTCAGATTAATGATTAGCGACTTTAAAAACTAGAATCTAAATTTTTGCGAAAACATTTTTTGAGCAATTACATATTTTTTAAAACTGATATTTTAAAATTTTTGTTTAAATAACGCCCTTACAATCAATAATTAGTTAGAATATTTTGTGATCCTCTACCAATCGTATACCATTACAGAAAACGTGTTGCATGTGATACTATGACTAAAAATTTGTATCAAAGGAAATGTATACAACGTAAATCAAGGACTTTCCGCAGTATAGCACAGCGATGAGTGATTTATTTGCCTCTGACACACACTATTCCACTTTGCTAAAGTGCTGAAAAACTAAAAATAGCGAATTTCGCATCTGTCGAAAAAGACAAAGCCTTTGTTTGACAAACGTCATTGTTTGATCATCGTGGCTAATGGTGTCAGCGGGCCTATATTTTCCCTGGATCGATTATTTTTTGGCACAACAATGCGCCGTTAAACCCAATCATCCGTGAAAATCCTGACAAAATGCTGCCTCAATTAGGAGCTACTGCCTTTCCAGTGGTGTATATCCTCGCTCGAGAGCGGTTAATTCTTACGTGACCGGTGATCGAAAGTTCCTTTATTGGACATCTGTTTTGTGCTCGCTGCAGTGTATTTTCTTTTGGACAAGTATATATACCCAGACCCCACCGCCTCGGGCTTAGAGTCAATAAAAACCGTCTTTAATGGCTGAAAACATGACAGATGCAGCAACGGCTGCCTTCTTTTCAAAGATTTATAAGAATTGAACGTTAAATGGCTTCTCTACGATTGTTTTTTGGCGGTATAATCCGCCACAGTAAATCCTCTTTAACAATAATCCTCCTGTTTGAAGAACGATATGCGAATACTATTTCTAATACTTTTGAAAGCTCATTTTAATTATTATTAGAAAAGTCAAATTACTATAGTCATCTATTTATATTGCATTCTTAAGAAAATATAATAACTCGCAATAGAAAGCCAGTGATATTCCTACGACTCGCTGCACTGCTGAACTTGACAACTTTTACGTTCTAATTTACATTTTCTCCTTCGATATTACACATTTCTTTCGAACTGTCGTTTTTCTATCGATATTCTAAAGTATTTTTTCTCAATATCGTCGTCTCCGTGTGTAAAGATACCAACTCGGCATCCAGTTGCATAAGGTATTGACTCGGCGTTCGATTGAAAAAGGTACCAACTCGGTGTTCGATTAAAAAAGGTACCACTTTGTGGGTCAAGAATTTTAATACAATTTTTAGTTAGCACTTTTCCTGAAAGCTTTGATACCTGAAAACAAGTAGTGTATGTAGGTTTTCGGAGGCGCTGATCACGATTCTGAGGTCAAATTATGCTCATATATATTTCTCTTTAGTAAGAATGGGGAAAAATTGATCAAAATTGAATAGACTGTCCGCATCTAAGTATTATAGCGTGTATCCACTAAGAAAGATAATATGAATATATTCATATTCATACATTATATTAATATATTGTATTAATATAAATTGTATTAATATAAATATATTAATATAATGTATTGATATAAATATATTAATACAATATTATTACAATCTATAATTCGTAGATGCGGTAATTTTAATCAATTTTGACAAATTTTTCCTCGTTCTTACTAAAGATTAAAGACAAATATATATCAGCATAATTTGACCTTAGAATCGTGATCAGTGCCTCTGAAAACCTATATACATCATTTGCCTTCAGGTATCAAAGCTTTCAGGAAAAGTGCTAACTGAAAATTATATTAAAATTCTGGGTCTACGAAATGGTACCTTTTCCAAGCGGACGCCGAGTTGGTACCTTTACCAACTGGACGCCGAGTTGGTACCTTTACCAACTGGACGCCGAGTTGGTACCTTTTTACGCGGAGCTGACGATATACGCTTCGCTAAAAAAATACTCACAAAAGATCCAATCTCCAAATCAGAAGTATTCAACCCGTAACTCGAGCTTTCAAGAAACTTCAAGAGAAGAATCTTTCAATGCACTTCGAAATTTCGAACCGCATCAACTCGGATGTGCAAGAGTCGACTTCGCGCTAGCATTCATACTCAAGAATGGAAGTAAGTCGTGCTCGCTGCGTTTTGTCCACTGACCAGCTGGTACACCGTGCGAGAATATCGCCAGTTAGCACGTTCGTCGTCTGAAAGGTGGTGTGCACGTGCAGCCAGATGTAGCAGCGGAGTAACGTCTTTCATGAGCTGCTTCAGGGGGGACAGAGTCCGCTTTTCGACGTTTCCGGGTACTAAAGCATTGAAATGCATTGATTAGAGGAAAAGTATGAAAAAAACTGTAGTAGAATTAAAACTACAAAAGATGAATTAACATTTTATTTTTGTGTAGGAGATTTAAACGAAATTAAATATTTGATGTTGATTCTGATTTGATAGATGATGATGGAAACTTGGCAATGCTAAATAATTATTTATATCCAAATAAAATTTTATTTAATATCTATACTTTAAAAATCAGTAAAATTGGTAGAATATCTATACTGCAATAAATAAGGTTTGTTATGTATTAACAACTGTCATAAAAAAGGTTTGCTTAACAGTTAGTTTCAGAATAAATATTATTTTAAAACGGCGTAAAAAAGAAAGTTCTGTTATTTAGAAAAATCAATGAGTTGAGATTGTAATCATCCTATCTATTCTAATGCCAGACATATAATTCAATTTAATTGTACCATGTCATGAAATAGACTTTTTTATACGACCTTGGAGACTTCGGTACATATTCGTATCTAAATTAAAGATCTCCACCTCGTGCGAACTTGGCATATAATTCGAAAATTTTCAAGTTCTCATCGCTCGCGGCGTGCAATACAAATGACGTATTCGTCGTCGGCGGCTCTGCTTTCCTGAAAACAATTAACGTCTTCTCCGTTCGCGCGAATACTAAACGCCTCGTTGCGGAATAATTGTGTGAATTCCGTTCGCTTTTCACTTCTGAATTATTTAGCAGCAACAGCTGCATAGCGCATCGCGGGTCAAAATCCTGCGTTCTTACATATTTATAGGCTTGTGGTGCGTGTTGCAATTTGCATTCTGCTCTATTATTTTATTATTGCATTGTGCAATTTATAGAAAAGTAAAAGTTCGCTATTTTCAGATGAATCGATCCAAGCACGTTTGACTGATTAACGATCCGTAAATAATGTCGCTGAATCTTAATCATATTTTATCAGAAGCAATTTACTTTCATCTGAAAGTCGAGGAAACTCGACCGGAAGCAATTAACTTTTCTTTGTGATTTTGATTTAAACTACATTTAAATTCTATAGGCAGTAAACAAAGAAATATCTTCTTTCTGGAAAAAGAAAACTAAATTCTATCCTGGTAGAAAATAAGCAAATTAAATCAGCCGTTTCGTTAATTCTTAGCTAGTTTCATTTAGCTAATATTTTAAACAGAAACTTGGTAAAGCTAACTAGTAACTGGCCAACTATAAAAGACTGCTGACTACATAAGCCTAAAATTTGTAATAATCTGAGTATTATTGGCGTTTTATAAATGATAATGGTTGTATTGAAAATATGTGGGGTACACCGTAAAATATCCTTTATGGGCTGTATAGATGTGAATAAAATACAATAGATAATAAGTTAGCCTAAAATGTAATTTTAAAAATCAACCAGCCTTTAGTCACTTTATTGACTAAAATTCTGTCGATATAAACGAGATTTCTTTTCGGTAACGCGTTAAAGTAAACTATCGAGTTTATAAAAATCCATATATCTATGTAGCTACAGACAAGGTATGAAGAAAATGCTAAAATATCTTCCAGGGTATTTCTAAAATATTATAAAATATACTTCCATAATTTTTATCTTCAAATGGGGAAAGATAGAATATAGCAGAATAGCTGTTTCGGACAAGATAAAAAACGAGAATCTTTTTTCTTTCGGAAGCGGAAAACAAGTCTAATAAAAAAATAGTTTTTGAAACCCCAAAAAATGATGTTACTCTTTTATGAAATCCGTTATAACCTATATATTAGAAAGCTATAACCTTTTTTTGTATTCTAGATGAGAGCACGGTACGTGTTAGATTCAATTATTATCAATTCGATTCCCTTATTATTTCTCTCCGTGCAATCTAGAAACAAGCAACAAACTCCTAAACCCCACGCGCTCGCATGTGCCTCGCGCATTCCACCCTCGTCGCAATTACGCTCCTCGCAAAAAAAAGGAAGAAATCGAATTTCAAATTCATCGCACGCTCGCACGGCGGCCAATCAAAGTATACACATCAGCGCTCCGTCTAGTATACCGACGAATTCAATCGGAGCCAGCTCTCGTGTATTCCCCCGCGCTATGAAGTCGCCCGCGGTGACAGACTCCCTCGGGCGGATATCGAGAGAGTGCACGGAGGGGGATAAATCATTAGTGCGCTAATAATTTGCCGCTGGTGCGCTAGCAGGAAGCGCGCGACGCGCGCTCGACCCTTCCTTTTATTATTTATTTTTTAATCTGAAACTCGTTGCAAAGGTTTTCGAGAGGAATGCGGCCACGACGATGACGCCGAGTGGATGCGGGCTTCGTTACGTGGATCTGGATGCTTTTGAATTTCAAAGAGATGCGGTAGGCGAGTGGAAATGTGCGCTTAGGAGAATAATTTCGGAATACCGTTAGTTGATTAGTGTTTGGACGCTAGCAAATGCATAATGCAAGGCGATTTGCTAAGCATTAGCGAAATTTAGACGGCGTCGGATACACTGAGAGAATGGTTCAGTTAGGTTTGCCGAAGTCGCATTGCTAAGTTTGCGGAGGCCATAGTCTGTCATTCTTACCGAGGAGTTCGGTCAAAACTGCGGAACAGTTCGGCTATTTTGGTGGATGTATATTAAAAGTGATGTGTGGTGTTGGGCTTTATTGTAGCCTCATTATCACGTTTGTGATAAGGTAAAACAGAAGTAAGGTTAAAGTAGATCATCTAAAATGTAACTTAGACTAAGTAATCATATATAAAAAGGTTACGGTAACAAAAAACTAAGAAATTCATTAAAATATTGATTATTTGTGAAAAAGTGAGGTTACGGAGACTCAGCTGCCGAACTTGTTCCGCTACTCTTGCCGTATACATACTACCGAACTCACTTCGGTCAAAACTACCGAACAGTTCAGCAAGTCTGACCGCTGTATTATCTCAGTGTATAGATTAGATAAAGTTGGTTTTATAATTGCAATAGCAACTACAACAATACAATTCTTCTCAAATATTGTGAAATAAATCAACAGTTCGTACTAGGACAATATTGAAAGAAAGCGTTTAAAAATAGAATATGACAAATAATGATGTAATATCACAGCAGACACTTACACCCGAAAATAGTAGCCATGAGATCGTATATTAATAATTCAAAACCATAAAGAAATTTCGAGTAAATAAATCAATTACCCTCCCACAAATCATTAAAAAAAAAGTAAAAATCCAAGAAAGCTTAATCATCAACCACCCAACACCTACCGAATCGACTATCGAATTTCCGAGCTTCGCGCGTGGTTTAAAATTAGCCGTTCGACCGAGCGTGACAACTCTCCCTCCTTTCACTTTCCAACTCTCTCTCTTTCTCTCTCGGCTCGCGTGCTTGCGGGTAGTGATGAAAAAAGGGGTGAGTCGCCACGAAGAAGCGTCCGATCGGCACGGCCACAGCCCCAGCTCCAGCGTCGGCTTCAGCTCCGCCCTCTCGCTGCCACTTCGTGCTTCTCTTCCCGAAATAAACTCGCATGCCCGCGCGAGAGAGAGAGTGGCCCCAGGAGGACGTTGACGTAGTCGCTGCTCTCGCCGCTACCACTTTGTGCCGCTTTTTCCGAGCGCGCACGCAGTGTGTGTGTGTGTAGTGCATGCATATTCATGAGTTTTTCCGGTGCGCGTCACCGGCAGAGTGTATCAGTGTAGTGGGACTGGAGTGGGGCTGCTTGGGCTTCACGTCGTACGTGTAAACGACGCGCGAGCCAGCGAGTTCGATTGTTATGCGCGGGTTTTGCTTTTCTCCGCGAGTTTAGTTTGTGTGTGCTTTGGAAGAATAACAGATTTCGCCGAGAGTGCGAGTTGTTGGGGAGAGTTTTTCTGGATTTGATGATACTTACGGTTGTTTGCGAGTATTTGAGGAAAATCTTCGTAGGCGGTTGCCGATTGCTAAAGTCATTAATTTTTAGTAAAATTCGAGATAAAATATTGTTATACAGTTATTGGCAATTTTTACACGGAAATTAGTAATTTGTAATTGAACTTGTTTTATTTGCAACAACCGCAATTGTCGATTTACCCGATACCGATGCACTAAGCAATTAAAGCAATACAAATTGTTTATTATAACAAATGCCTATCAGCTATCTGGTAAGCTTTCATAGCTACAATATTTTTCTTTTATGCATTACCTTTTAATTCTGCACAATATTGCTGAACAGAACAACTTATTCATTTTAGATGTTTGAAATGATTCTAACAACACATTACTGAACAAATAACTTATTTTTCGAATTATTTAAAGTGTCTCGTGCACTCTTTATCAGAAACAGTACATTAAATTTTTTTTGTCTTTTACCTGTAATGAAGAGCGTTTTCCTCCAAAGCAGGTGTATAACAATAGATTATCGTAACTTCAATTTTTTGAGATACTTTTGAGGATTACTTTTATAATTACATAAACAGAATACATAACAATCTAAAGAGAAAACCAAACTAAATATTACATTTATTTTTCATTACTTATGCGGGAATTACTGCCCTTACTTAGATAGCGAGTTGTAGACCCTATCTCCGCCATGAAAAAATCTGGACAAACATTCTCTTAAAATGTCCCCGAAAAATTTGGACTGACGTGGATTTGAACCCACGCCCCTTGAGCGGATATTTTCTGAATAGCTACGCGTTTACCACTTGAGTCATCGACTTCCCCACGTTTATACAACATATTTTCAAATTAATCTCAAAAAAGTTTAAATACAAAATGGAATTCATTAAATCTCCAGCAAGCATTCAGATTTACCAACCTGCATAACCACTGAGACCTCAATCCCTTTCCCCGCACGGGCATTCCACCTCATCCCGCAACCACCATCAAAGCAAAAACCAACGCCTCTCTCCCCTCGTACAAAGCCCGCGCATCCTCGTTAATCATCCTACTAGCACAGCGGCATAACCGCATCTCTAGAAAAACGGCCTTCGCGCATCCTTTCACCAGCGTAAAATCTCCAAACACCCTCGCTTGCCCATGGCACGGAGTAACAGACCTCGACCTCGTTCAAGGCTTTTTGGCAGCGGCGAGGAAGTCATGCAGATGTATGCATGCGCAGGACGCCGCGCGCGCACTCTATAATCTACACGTGCTGCTGCTGCTGTACTCGAGTGCCGTCGTCGTCATTTGTAACGCCACTGTGTTTCGAGTGCATAATGCACGCTCTCGTGCACAGCTACGCGGGGCTCTTAGGATTCGCGTTGTTTAAGAGGTGCGGAAGGGCGCGTGAAAAATGTCGCGAGGGATTGAAAGGATGTGGTGTACTTGAGCGGAGGGGCGAAAGAGGTCGCGAGGGGTGAATAGGAGGTGTGAAGAGGATGACGGGGATTTTTTGATGGATTTATGAGATTTTGTAGGGTGGTTGGAGGTTACTGAATTGCGTGTTGCTTTAATTGAGGTGGTGATGTAGTAACTCTGGTTGGAGTAAGATTTTTTATAAACCAGCAAACCATTTTTATAAAAATCAAATTTTTATAACAAAACATTTTTATAAAAGCTTTTTTGTCATAATTGCATGTAGATACTTAAACTGTTGAAGACTTATATTTTTACATCTCTCTTGTACATTTTAAAAATATTGCAGTCGGAGCCGATACTCCATTTTGCCTCAGCTTCCAATAAATGGTTTCATCTTATCTGAAAATGGTCAATTTTCTACTAGAGAATAATTATTTGAATTATAATGATTATTGGATTTATTCATCATTACAAAGTATTTCTTATAGACGTTATGAGCTCCTAAATGCTCATAATCCATTATCATCGATAATCCATAGTATAATAGTCCATAAAAGCATGAACTTGACAAAAATATGAGATATTTTGCAAGATATTTGAGAAAAGTTCGAGGTCGCAGTATAACTGTCTTGTGTTTTGTTATACTAGACTCGCTTTACTAAGATTACTAAGATTTAGTGCGTCGGTTGGCATAAGTAGCTCAGTCCATATCATAAAGTTTCTGGGAAAAAACCCTCGAAAATATGGCGATGTTTTGTATGCTACATAAATTCATTCATCTCGTTTCTGGGTTATGTGTACGCTGTTAAACAAGTTTATTATTTATATTACGTCCTGCAAGGTTGATAGCAATGGTTCATAGAATATGCTTACACGAAGCTTGTTGAATATTCGATTTACAATCTCGCGTGCAATTCGTAAACGGTGGACATCCGTTCTGGCAGACTTAAAATATTCATTGACTTTCCAAGTTTGCTTCCGAATCTCTACGAACCTAGTGTTCTATATCCTGTTAACCAGTGCATATTACTAGAGTCGTATACGAAATGTACGCAAGCAGATGATTCCCAATCTAATATTGCGCAATCCGCAATCTGGAACCCAAGTTGCAATTGTATTAACTGCAGTTGAAACCAACCAGCAGTAAAAGTAGTAGTAAAAATCAGTAGTAAACAAAATTCATTGGCTCATTCTCTTTTATGATTGCAAAATTTTGGTTCATTGTTTGCAATAGTAAAAGCAATGAGTTTTTTTTACTATTGACTCTATTCAACTTTATAACATGTGGTTTGTATTGTTCAATTAAAGATCCCAACGAATCGTACGTCAATACAAACATAAAATCTGACCTTGGCCATGCCAAAAGCTCAGTCCCACAGTAAGCATTCCAAAACTTAACGATTCCAAGCAGTGAGTGGGCAATATGTCAACCGAGTGATAGAATGAATTTCAAGCAGCCTAAAAAGCATGATTCGCCACCACGAACGCCAAAAGAAAACGAAGAATCGCATACGCATGGAAATAAAGAACGTAGAAACGAAAGTCCCAAGTAGCTGCGTGTGCATGCTATCCCATGCCAGCAGAAAGCGCGCAGGGCCGTATAAAAGGACGTCGGTCTTGCATGGGCTCTCTGCCAATCTCTCTCTATCCCTCTCTCTTTCTTTCTCTTTCTCCGCCTCTATTCATTTCTCGTTGGCTCGGTGAAATTCCGCGACCTTGACCCGCATAATTCCAACGACGCTGTCTTTTTCTTTCTCTCGTGCACACCGACGAGTTTTCTTGTGTGCAGCAGGCAGCAGCAGCCGCCGCCGCCGCTTCCGTTTGGCTCGGCGATGCGCGAATTTTGGAGCCACTTTGCGCTTCCGCTATTTGCATTTCATTACCGCCGCGCTCGCTCGCTCGCTATCTTCGTCATCCTCGGGCGCCGACGAGTCTCTTGATTCTGATGTTTTTCTTTCTTCTTTGTAGTTGGGTGGATGGATGGGTGGGTACGTTAGTGTGCAGCGGGTTCAAAAGTCGCCGCTTTCTTTTTGTTGTGCGTTGTTTTAGGAATGACGTTGCGAGTATTTTCCCTTTCTTATTTTTGAAGCGAGCTTTGTTTTGAGACAAGCGAGTTTTTTATTTTTTTAATTACAGAAGGTTAAGTAAATAAAACGACTGCGAGATGCATATCATATTCGCAGAAAAGGACGAGTGAAAAGGAACATGATACATCAGGTTAAAAAACTGAATTATATGGTTTTAAATTTAGAACTAACAATTTTTGATAATACATTTTTTTCGAATGTGTCAATAATTTGGATAGAGAATCTACCTCGATTTGCAAATCTATTTGAATTGTGAAAAATAGATTTAGATTTACAATTCACCTCTTGCGCAAGTTTCTTTATGACGTCAAAGTTAATGTATTTCAGTCACTAATATACGATGTCACAAGTATTTTCAAAAAGTTACTTCTTTTATCGTTTTGTATTAACTGCGAAATTAAAGCGGTTTATAACAAATGTCTCATCGTTCCTATCAAGACCGATTGTCAACATATCCTTCTTTGATTTTTCATCTTGGTTGCAGTCTCGAAGCCAGAGTCTGGAGTGCTCCACTTTTCCATCCACATGCCCTCACTCGCACTATTTTTCGACTCATAAATCACTCCCTTTGAGACGTTTCGTATATACACACAACCCTAATTTTCTCGCCGCTTAAATCCGTGTGAATCTGGGCGAAGGAAGAGAAAAAAGAAGCGAGATCCCGAGCGTGTTTACATCGTCACGCGCTTCCGGGGCTTTCAATTTTCGCGGCAGTGATTACGAAAGGCTTTAATAAAAAGCTCGACGAAAGAGAGAAAGAGAGAGTAACATCATCCGACAGCTGTGGACAAATTTCTTACATGTAAAAAGTGTTATGAATTTAAAGGGTGATAAGTTAGTTATTCGTCGAACCCTTTTTAACTGAATACTTTGAAAGTAAAAAGTTTGAGTTACGTTTTTTTGTGTACCATGAGGCAACTATGTAGTTCAGCAGAATGTGTGAAAAAGAATCTTTGTATGTATTCGGTATTCTTATCATAAATGCGCTTTTGTCGAAGAAAATAATATTAGGTTAACCAATTTAAGTTTTACAAGTTCTAGTGAAACGGTGAGTGTACATATTAATCTAATAAGCAAAAGCGTATAACTGTATGACTCAGCTGTTAATTAAATGAATGACAAGTTAGTGCAAAGCTTTAAACGAGATTATTTACTTACATTTGTAATTTTTTATTTCTTTCGAATTTTTTATAATAATTTCTCATAAATCAAAAACCAATGTCAAAATATCTCAACTCTCATAAGAAGAGCCCATAATAGAGTTCATGTTATGGATTGCGATGAAACGTTAGGAATCGTTTTCTGGTATATCAAAAAATGAAGCCCAATTACAATACCTGTAGTTTGATCCTATGGGACTTAGAACCTGAGATATAGCTCAAAACATTGGCACTGTTCGCATGCGTAATGTTATAAATAAGATAGATACACTATCAATATTCCTGAAATACACCGCATCTACTATACAAACACCCATTTCATGAAACTACGAGTATTCAACTTCATTTTAAGATACCAGTAACCCATCCCCTAACTCTAATCAAAATCCCTGACCCAGACTCCATGGTCGCCCTCTTCGCTAAAATCCCACTCACCATTCACTTATGCAACGCTATGCAGTCTCCGGCAAGCCAACTAAAAGCCTCCTAATGAATTCACCCCCTACATAAAAACCTCCCAACCACCTCTCTAAAAACTTCACCGTTCCATCCCAAACTCTCGCGCGGAAAAGTCGCTCATCTCGACTCTCACTCAGGGCGAAAGCTCGCCAACTTGTATCGAGTCAGCAGCGAGTGCGGCGCGGAGAAGGAGCGAGGGCCTCTCTAGGTGTGCACGGAGCACAAAAGCAGCAGCAAAGGGGGAGAGAGAGAGACGGCGGCGGGCAGCTCGCGTCGACTTATTGATTGCTCCTCACGCAGCGGCGCGTGCACGATTCACGCGCGGCCGGGCACACGAAGTGCCGTGCCTACGCGCGTCTGCGAGTCGCGAGTATGTTATGTAGATGGATAGATGGATATACAAGTTCTTGTCGCTATGACAAGAATTTACAGCTGCATGTACATTTGGTTAAAATTAGTTATCACATTATCGGTCGTTGCGTTTTAAAAGTTTGAATCGACATCATTGGTTGTCCATTTAAAGTCCAACATAACGTAATGTAGTCAGTGCTATCACGTATCGTTTCGTCAACTTAATGATATATAAATAAATAGGTAACAGGTAATATATACACATACCACATTTATATTGCACATATATCTATCGGGTGGAATATAAGACACCTTTCATCCTTCCTTCTTTCTTACGATCATTCACGCTAATAATTACACTCACACTTCACACTTTACACTTAAAGTAAATTAAGACTACACAGAAAATGAACGAAATACAATCACAAGCGGTATGACGTGATCCGCAGGGCTATGACTAATCACACTTTATGGAGTCTTGTCGCCGTGTAGTTCTTTAAGGTGCCCACCTAACGCCGTTTCAAACTTACATAGTGATGGCAGACACCTTACACTGCAGGGGAACAAGTTCAGAGGCGAGCATCCTGGGCCCTAAAAGAATATAGGCCCTTATCGGTGCGCGACCCCGGAACTGAGAGCTCTTTCATACACCCCCTACTTGAAGTCCTGGCCTGATTTTTTTCGAAAAGAGCAGTAAGATACGTTATCTGCCGCGTAACAACTGCTTCATAAAGCAGCAACCCCATAAATATATACTGGGTGTCGTGAAACTAGCCCGGTGCGTGCCGGGGAAGCAGAGCGACGCGGAGCTAGGGGATGACGTAGGAAGGAAGCGAATGAAGGGACGAAGTGAATGATTCGATTTGGACGTAGGATATTTGAAAATTCGGGTGAGTTCTTTGGGTGGGATGGATGCTGGACTGTGTTGGAGTTTAGAACGCTTGTTAACGTTAGGGGTTGGAAGGATTTGGATAGTTGATATTGCAATTTGAAATTTGAAAGCTGGGTGATTGTCGTGTGAAATATAAAGTAGAACAGTTGATGGATTTTAAAGTGGACAGAAAATTGCGATATGTAATTTATTTTGAGACATTGAAATTATGGAATTTATCATCATCTAAATAATCGTATGAGATAGGTGTGATAATTATTATAAGATGCAACAATAGTGGCCACACACTTTTCAATCATTCAACAGTTGTTGACCTGCTGAACTAACGAAAAGTTGATTATTACGAGCAAATTTGAAATATATGATGATTTCAGTATATACCAAATTGTACAAAAATGTATAGTACATACCATATTGTATATATTAAAACGAGATTCACTATAACCAGCAGTTTGGCTATATAGCGAGTACAAAATGAATAAATAAAAAAAATAACATTTAACTGTTATATAATTAGAAGGCAGGCTATGTTTCAAGAAGACATACAGTTCACGTTCGGATTAGGCATAGAATAACAATCTCAATGTGGTAATTGCTAATATTAACGCGATAATGTACGTTGACATGGACAATCAGCTAATAATCGGTCAGATATTTTTATCACTGAGACTTTTTACGATGGTGCCGTAATAGACTATCCTTATAACCGGATACCACTGTACCTATATTATTAGTATAATAACAGTTAAATACGTTACAAGTGTATGCCACTTAACCGTAGAATCTAAAAAAGGAGTATTTGAAGACAGCTCATCAATACGTTTACAATTAAAATGATCCCCCGTTATATTGTCACCTACTTACTTATATTACATTGCAAAAAGTCTTGCAACCCTTTTAACTTATAAACAAAATCACCAAATAGAAATTCCACACAAGAGAACCTCCAAAATTCCACCTCCATATCGATTCGTACACCACCCGCACCAAAACTCCTCTCCATCCACCAACGAAAAAACCCAACAACCCTAATAACAGCATCGCAACCGTCCGATACCCATCGCGGCAGCGGCAGCAGTACACTTTCATACCGTCCAAACAATTTGTCGAAATAGCCTAGCCACGGTTTACGAGCCTCGGCCTCGCGCGCGAACTTTCGGTTTCGCTCGGGCATGATCTAATCGACGCACACACACGCGCGCGCGCGTCGAGCAGAGCCAGGGGGTCATTGAACGCGGAAAAGCAAAAGCGCGTCTAGCCGGCGATCGAGCGCCTAATTGACCGGGGCAGAGCAGCGTTATTAGAGAAAGAGAGAGAGCAGCGCTCATTTTCCATCGAGCTGGAAGATTCGCCGACGATTTTCCGTGCCGACGCACTTCGCAGTCGTTATTAGGAGGGGGGTGAGGAGAATTGGGTTAGACCGTACGAGCGGGCGCGAAAATTAGTTCGGGAGAGGGGTGCGAGGCTCGGGTTGCGATGGGACACCCGGTAGGCAGAGTATTGGAAAGAGCTGGTGGCTATTGTGGAGTGAGATACGAAAAAATCGATTCGAGCGTGTCTTTCTTTCTTTGTCTGGGCATGTCTTTCTTTGTGGATATGATGTTTTGAAAATCATGGTGGCCTATGTGACTTATTTCATTAAGTACATTTTTTCTTTTATTTGAGTTGTCATGTCCGTCATTTGTATCTTACAGTAAGACGGTTTATATATTATTTTTTATTTCATTTATTATAGTAAAAGAATTAGTCATCGTTATGTTTTTAGAATAATTCGTCATAGGTATGTACGCTTGAGAAATCATTCTTATGCAATATAATTATTAGGATAAACAGTAATGGTCACATGATGAAGACTAAGTTTTTATTTACTTTACTTAATAAGCTAACGTTTCGGTCATTTGAAATCAAATAGAAATTTATAAACTAATACTTTATGACAATGGTAAATGCAAAATTCTTAAGTCTATGTAAATGCCGTGTACAAAAACATTTGAATCTCTCGATATTCTTACTCAACTTTTATAAAATTTTTAAATAATGGTGAGCGAGAATCTTTTTAAAATGATCGTTATGTGACTTTTGATATTCATTCTTTATTCGCTGAACAAATAATATGACCGCAGGGGAGTTTGGAATATACACATAGCGCGGCACGTGTCGATTGTGTTCAGCCCGCCCACAAGTGCATACGAGACCTGTCGTTGTACATTTATTTACCAAGCTTTCATAGATGTTTTCTTTTCGCTTGACTGCCCGATGTACATGATAGATTATGCGATCTCAAAATAAATACAACATATCGCATTATCTAAATGTAACAGTTTCTCCGCCGCACTCGCCCGCGATTATGAATATTTTAAGGTAGGGAGAATGCACAAATTTTTACGAAATGGGTCATGGTTCGGTAAACATGGATAGAATAGTATACACTTTCCCTGAATGAAATACGTGTAATATTTCACGAAGATTAGTCAATTTTTTTTTCGACATTAATCTTATTTATGTGCACACGGACACGCGCCACTAGTATTTTGTTTTGCATTGTAGTACAATTATAAAAATCCAATTAATTTAAAAATTGTTTAAAAAAATTAAATTTGAAGTACTCTAATGTTCGCAAAAGATTGTAATATTTTTATGGAATATATCAGGTTTTCTAACGTTATTGTTTTATAATAATACGTGATGTATTTCAGCTTTTCCGATATAGAGAAGGGCGAAATGCATATAAAACTTCACTTTATTCATGTATATTGTAATACAAAACCATCTCATTCATAGTTTTTCTTTTTTTGATAAAAAATGTTGATAGTTCTCCAAGAGTAACGATAAGAACAAACAAATACCATAAAATCTCCTCACTCCGTCCCACGAAACCTCCCCCCAGCACTCAGCGAAAAAGGAGAAAAAAACGCAGAAAAGTATCCAACCGCAGACGGATAATTCTCCGCAGTCAGCCAATAACCCCGTCGTGCTTGTCGGCCACCCCGTAGGATCAGCGCGACGCGCGGCGTCGTTAACCGCCGAGAGCTCCGCGACGCAAACACACACACACACACACACACACGACCACCCCCGCACTCTTACTTACCCCTCCTCGCCAGCGTATATAGCTTTTCCATATACCCTCGTTCGCTCACAAAAGAGAGCCCTTCGATCTCTCTCTCTCTCTCTCTCTCTCTCTCTTCTTCTTCCTCTATACGCACTCTGTAAACTCGAGCAGCGCGCTTTTATTAATATTTCACGTGGCGAGCTATCAATTATTGCTAGCCACGCGTGGTTTATGTATATTGGAGGGGGGAAGAGGCGCGCGTGTCAATTTGATGTGTCGCGCTGGTGGGTTTTGAATTACATGGATATAGAGAGGAGGTATGCGCGCGGCGCGACGGCGTTGAGGTGCGGAGTTCTTTTTATGTGGCGTGGGTTTATATTGAGAGGTATTTTTATGTGGTGAATTTTTATAGAGGGGGAGGAGGATGTTTGATGGATGAGAGGGGAATCGATGGGTGGTGATTATCGAAAATTGGAATAATGTTGCGATGTTGAGTAACTGGAGAAAAGATAGTTATAGTGATGGTATCGCAAAATATATTTGAAATTATACAACTTATTTTATTTGAACTATTTGGATAAACTGTTTGTTTAACAAAAATTTTATTTAATAAAAATTGGTGATAGTTACAAAACTTTTCATAATGTTTTTATGATGTGGAAATTTAGGATGCTAGGATGCAGGTTTTAAGTCAAATAAACAAAAATATAAATTATACTATGTAAAATAATAAAATAAATAAATAAAAAATAATAAAGTTAAAACAGTATTAGCCAAGGTATTAACCTTTAGTAACAAATTGTATTTATTTTACATATTAATTAATTATTAACAGATTAAGCTTTGTACTTCGTTACTACAACTAACTTTTTTTAAACCAAGTTATACTTGTTCATGATTATTACAAAGTATGTTTTCTTTGTGTCATTTAAAATTTGTTTACAGACTTTAGAGAAATTTCAGTGAATACATTGATGCTTATTGGATCTTAGCCAGGGCTCTTACTTTTTTACTCGCTTACATTCATTCATTCATTTATTTTAAAATGTTTGTTCTTAAATTCTGGCACTACCTCTTTCAATAAATAAAAGGAAATCTCGCTTTGAAAGATCGATATTGTATAAGCGTAATTTACACTTGCCAGTTGTAGCTCTAAAGCAGTATTATATAAAGCGTTGTAAATTGAACTGTAGAGTAATTATACGTATAAACATTATGTGCATCAAACAGTGACACGTTCCTTCCCTCTCGCAAACATTTCAAATTTACAATTCATTCTCTAGAACCTAACACGAAAGAGAAATTCACGCATATCGACCGCAACTCGGCAATTGCAAACCGTTAATTTGCACGTAACAACACTTCCCCAGCTGATTAATCGCGGCGCTACGTATGCCGCGATGGTGGTGATCGCGTTACAATAAAAGCAACGATAAAAGACCGCACCGCTTGTCGACTATATCCTGCACTTGGCGTAACGCGATCTCACTTTTCTCGCTCCTTGCGTAACCGCCGCACGTGCATATATATTTCCTTTTCATATCGACGTGTATAGTATGAAGTCTATGTAAGAACTGAAAAGACTTCCAGGGGTCTTATATTCTCTAAGTATATCAATCGACATTCATTGACGAAAGTGACAACAGTTAATTTTTTACTTTTCTGTACAATAACTACTTTTAATTTACGTCTTGATATATTAATTAATTTAAGTAGATTGGCAGTTATTTTCATTTTTAACACGGTTTTGTTGTATCATTTTTCTTTGCAAAATATTAGTTTTACGATACATGTCACGGATTTTAGTCGTAGAATGATGTTAAATGTGGAGTCACTAAATTTTGTATATGATTTAAAGTCGCTATACAAAATTGAATGACAAACCTTATTTACCACGATTCCACGGTTATATAGACCTCTATAATTAGTATTACAAATTAATAACAACTTCTAATCTATAACTTGAATCAATATGTAAAAACCTAAATTGTGGGGGTTATATAAGGTATGAGAGTGTAACAAAATAACATGTACAGACACTGACGTTTATTAGAGCAACCGAATAATAATGTGCTCTATACATATCCTATCCCTAGGGTATTTTGATATGTTCGATATCCAGGGTGTTATAACATGCAACCATTAAATATTCAAATACGATGTTTGCAATAAAAGATTATTGAAAATTATATTTAATAAAAAAGAGTCCACAGACAGACAGTTGGACGGTTATGGATTAACTTTAAAGTCATACTTAATAGTCTTTCATTCAAAGTAACCCAAATATATCAATATCTCAATTGTTCAAATTCGTTGACTTACATCACTATTATTGCTACACCCACGAAGCAATAGTATATTATGTACGAAGGACGGAAAGTGGGCTTTTTTAGACCGACTGTGGAGTTTGTAGTACGAGTTGAAGGCGAGTTCGTTTTAGAAGCTGAAAAGAAGTACTGCAAATACACGAGGTCAAAAAACCCACTAGCCCTTGGTGCACATCATATTTTTTGTGACACATGTATGGGTTTTCGCGGAAAAGTCTCGAAAAGTACAAATAAGTAAATAAATCACCAGTGGGCAAAAAAAGCTACTTTTTTGCCGCTGTTTTTTTGCCCGACGGTCACAAAATAATCACATTAGACTCGCCTTTTAGATCCAAAAGCCCGCGAAAATCGTGAATGTGTTATAAAAAAGTATTAATTATCCCACAAATACGTTCGAACTTCTCTTGTCACTTTTGCCACCTATCTATAAATGACATGTACTCTGAATGAGGCTCCAGTGTACATAAAAAAAATGATGAAAAAATAGAGTAGGAGGATGGCTTACGAGAGCGACGAAGGAGGCTAATTTTCGCGCGGCGCTAAATTAACATCGCGCAGCTCGACGAGCTGTTTACGACGCGCATCTGGTTTCCACACGTAATATAAACGCCTCGCGCGAGCGAGCTGCTGTTAAATGTCACTCCACTTTTGCATAATCGCCCGATGCCGCTGCTGCCGCAAGCGGTTACTGGGTCGACTGCCTGCCACTGGATGCTGGCATGGTAGTGGCACGGAGGATGTGCGGCTTCGAGGAGTTTTTTTTTTAAGAGATCGTTGAGATGGCTGATTGGAATTTCATATGCCACGGCGCGTTACGATGACGATTACGAGATAGGTTGTTTTGAATTTTTGTATATATGTCCCTGCGGGGATTATACATTTTGAGGGTTTGAATTTGGGTTTTTGAAGGCGGGTAAAGAAATGTTAAAATAAGATAATAATGCTTTTGTATAGAGAAATGGTGCGGTATTTTTCTTGCGTAAGGTTCATTAAGTCGAATTAAATGAACTGTTGTTATATGAAACGTTAGGCCATTTCGGTGTAAGCAATTATACTAACATTTGTACATAAAAACTGAGACGTTAAAATTAATTGTTGTTTTAAAACACTGTTTAAAATATAGAAGAGTGAAAAAGATCGAGTATTGTACAATAACATATACTTATAAGTAATAATTAATCACTATTATTATCTATACTACTCTAGTAAATAATTATTTTCTGTGTCATTCTCTACATCATTACATGTACGGTGCCATCATTAAAATATAATAAAAATATGCAATGAATAAACCGTTAAATGTTTTCGTGTCGTCGGTAATTTTTTGTGATTAAAGCAGAATATTACGGTATAGGAGAAGATTCAAATGAAGTTACATCACTTAAACTTTATAACATATCACTTTATTATACAAAATGAAAAATCTTACCTTATTCAGACTTAAAATTTTAAAATGATTCGCAATTATTATTAATAGTCAGAGCTGCCTCGTAACGCTTGGCACGGTTTTCTAGATATGCGTTTTAGAGGCTGTGCGAGCTGCTGATTTATCCGTTACACGTTTTTAAATTATTTGTTAAAAAAGGACATATATTACAATTTTATTGTAAATTAATATGATTTAAACACACAAAAATATTTAATATCAGATATCGATATTTGTTTAATATTATTATTTTATAAATATATATCCGTCACAGCAATATTAATGTATACCACATGTACATACTCCAAACTACTAGGGCGGGCATCATAAGTGCACGCAAGATTAAGCAAGAAGGATCACAGACACTGAGCGCTACAAGCTTTTTGCCCTCCGCACGTGGTCGAACACATGTTCGCCGCCGCGCGCATCCTTCTCGCACAAAGGCGACTCTGTCGTCGTCGTCGTCGTCGGGGGCGCCGAAAAAGCCGAACGGGAAGCGCATTTGCGGGATTGAATATACGCGTGTGAACGGGTATTTTTAGTGGCGTGCACAAGTCGACGCATCTCTATCGCGTGATCTAAATAGCGGCAATAGACGTCGTTTCACACGGGCTCGGCCGTAATGGGGATAATTATTTTTTATGAGAAGATAGGAAGAAAAGCTTCTGGTGGTTCTGTACTTTTATCGTGATGATCGTGCTTTGTGGATACTGAAGATATATGGTGGCAGTGTATTGTGGTATTTATTTTATCATTTTGATGATAACACAAATAATTTATTAACTTATACTATCTGTATCCACGAATAGTGTTATTTTTGTATGTTGTATTTTACAAAGACTCAAATTAGAAAGAAAAACAAAACAAATCTACTTTGAGGAAGCCGTATTCGTTGTCCGTGTCTAATCCTATTTTTTCTATTTTTTCAAATAGTAATTTGTTAATTGTCTTAAAATAAGGAGTATTTTGAAACCTAGTACCTAACCTTATTTTTTTCGAGAAAACTTTCGAACGCAAAACCTAACCTCATTTTTTGCGAATACGGCTTCTTCTTAATTATTATATACGTGTAATTTGGAACGAATCCGTTATTTTAAGGAGTAAAAAGCTTAAACAATATCAATCTGTTCTTTAAAAACTGTTTTGGATTCCTTCCTTTTGGATACATAAAGTTTAGTTACTGATATCGAATACTATTTTTTGATTGAAACGCGGTACTACCAAAGGGACCATTAAATCAGACGTCAAAAGACTTAAACATAACAGTTTTTATTACAATGCTAATTATACCTTTTAATTTTTAAATTATTTTAAATATTTAAACTAAGAAATTGTATAACATATCAAGTATTCTTATTAGATTTGATTTACTAGACAGTTTAGTAATAAGTCTCTGCTGGTATCCGCGTAATTACTTTCTTTCCTCCGCATACTCCAAATTCCGCACTACTCTTTACATCTAAAACCTATCAACTTCACAAACATGATATGACAATGTCATGCAAACCGGCCATACATCAAAATAAAACGCGCATTCAATCCATTTAAACTCCTCCTCAAAATAACAAACCTCCCAAGACTCCTCCGCTCGGTACTCCCTCTACCCACAAAGAGAAAACCACCTCCAACGTCCTTTTTTAATATTGCAAAGCCCAGAGCGCCGAGCTCGCCGATAATGAGAAAAGAACGAGCTTCGCGTCACCAGCGCCTCGATAAACGAAAGTCCCATGTGCGGAGAGCGACTATATGTAGGCCTCGCGCATCCAATATTTTATTTACTCCGGGCGAAACAACCTCCCTCCCGCGTATATACAGCCGATAACGGCATTTTCAGGCTGGCTCCCTTGGGAGGGACTCCGGATGGCGATTATACCAGCTGGCGGAGGCAGCGCGCGTGGCGAGAGAAAACGACACGTGGTTCGTGCCTCGTCGCGCGGCGCAGCGAGCGCTGGATCATAACGCGCTCCCGCGAGAATTCGCGCCTCATCGACAGCTTGTTATTTTTTCCATTAAAAAAGGCTGAGCTTATTTTCGCGCGCGTGCGCGCATTATAAGCTCGGGGAGTAGAGAAGATGGAGCTGCTGGTGGCGGTGTTGTGATTTGGTATTTATTGGGACAGTAATAGTGGGAGGTTTTCTTTTTTTAAAGAAAACGTATGTGGTAAAAGAAGGACTTTGCATTTTATTGTATTTGAATGAGTGAATGCAGTGTTGCTGCGATACTGCAATACTGTCGATGATTAAACAACACATTTTTTATGTTACTATTTTAATACACTGTAATCTTTTTTACAATTTTATGTATTCAAATATTATTGGTATAATTTATCAATATTTATTAATAAATTTATTATTATTAATAAATATTATATATTATACTTATTCTATTATTGTTATTATTATTAAATATTACATTTCATATTTATAATATTTTTGTTACTATTATTAAAATTCAATATTATATCTATAATATTATTATTAATTTATTTATTTATTTATTTATTTTTAATATTTGTACATATGTTTTTAAAAATAAATTTGTATACAAAACTATTTTTACAATGTTTCTTTCGATTCTATATTTCTTGGGATGTCAAAATGCATAAAAATAAAAAGCATTTCTTAAGTGTTCCGAAAAATACAAACTTCCCCCGTCAAATTATTACGCTAGCTTCGAGATTCGCGAGAAAAATCCTTCCACGCAACGTAGCACAGTGTATATTCATTTACCGAGTAGTAACATCCGCCACCTAAACAGAAGTGTACACGCTGTCAGACCAATAAAAACACGTAAATATGCATGATTTAACAGACACTCGACCTTTAACGCGAGAGTCTTCGGGGAATACCACAAAAAAGCCCCACTAACATACATAAGCAACGGGGTAAATAAACTGTACAACCGTTTTATATCGTTTCGCAGAAACAATGAGAAATCGAGAGAGAAATTCGCCCACAGTGTCCGCTCATTTATTTTTTGTCCCCTCCATACCTACACTATACATTGTGCGCTATCAACGCGCGAAGAAAGAAAAGGTTTTACCCGCGTGATTTCTAGCGAAAAGCAGCAGCCTCGGCGCCCACGCATTTTTTTGCCCACGCGAGCGCGATAAATTAGTTAATTGATCGCTCGTTGAATTATTCAGCGAAAACAAAAAGAAACAGAGATTCTATGTATTTTGTGCTTTACGAGCTCGACCACTAACGTCAATGTTAAATTTACATTTTCTGCATTTAAATTTAAAATGTGTATTTTCCGATTTAATGAGTTTTTCCGTTTTCTTGTGTTTCAGGTAAGAGGCTGTTGTTTAAAGAGAACGTGCTACGCGGTAGAGCATTTTTGAATGTATAGTAAGTGTTGGGACTGTTTTATTTTAATTTGTGATGGAATGAAATAAATTAATGAAACGTGGTTAGGCAATAACACGTGAATGAATTCACCGCCGATTCAAAGGAAACGATTCCGTGAATTTCGTTCATAATATTCGCGAAGCCTACTCGCACAACGTCTTCATTGTAACGAGCCCAATCGTGCAGAAAACTCGTATCTCATTCAAATTCATCAATTTGTCAGATAAGAATACAGTAGGCATTTTGTATTTAAATTCCCTTTTAAACGCATCTTGAATAAACATTTGAATTCAACGTCTTTTCTAAGCAAAATTCTCTATTTTTTTCTACGTAATAACATGAACATGAATATTTTACTCATTCTAAGGAATATGCATAGGTATACTTCCAAATGTTTACTCACTTAGTGTGTTTCTTATTTTTATATAATATTTTATAAAATGTTTTATATTTTTTAAGACACATATAACTTTAACTATTAAAATTAAATTTATAATATAAATCAATTGACACAATATCGTAAAATATGGTGAAAGGGTTTAAAAAATAAGGCATAAGTGTTCCTGATTCTCTTCATGAAAAATAGCAATTGTATGTCTAATCATTTTTATGATGCACAATGTAAACAATATTTCAATAATTTATTTTATTCTACCCGAACCAATTCTTTTTTTAATACATTTAAACATTTTTCTTGCATGTCCGTGCTTAATTAGGTCGGAATACTCTACAAATTCTCCTCATTATATACTCATATCTTAAAAGCAAAATGCACTAACACTCCGCAATAAGATTAAAAACATCATAATCACCGCTACCAGATTTCTCGTTAAAGATCCCAATCGCAGCTCGATAAGCTATCACTTACCGATAGCGATCCACCAAATCGCTCGTCGAACTCCACGACAAATCGGCACCTGCGGACGAAGGAAGACCCGGAGCTTCTGTTACAAATACCTCGTCCAAGGCTCGCTGCTTCCCGCAACCCAGCCATAAAAAATCGCCTAGGATAAGAGCGGCTATTTTACGAGCCTCAACGGCGACTTTTCGATTTCGGCGCGCGCTGCTTTTTACGAGCAAGAGCGCGCGAAGCCGTTTCGACGATTTTATCAAGTGCAATTCCCGTGGAAAAAAATTAGTCGGCCACTAGTCTGGCATTCATCTGGCTCAATAAGTCTGGCGGAAGTCTTGCATAAGTCTGGCTTAGGCCACTATGCCAGACTTGTGTTGGAATTACGTCAAGAAAACTCAATTTTAACAAGTAAATAATTAGAATAGTACACCCATTGTTAACGCGATGCTTTTGTTTTGCAAATTTTGGCAAAAGTCTGGCATAGTGTCCAAAGCCAGACTTCTGCCAGACTTCTGCTAATATTAAAATCGTATATGTATGATCGTTGCGACTGGTTAGTAACGACGTACAGTGTATTTCTTGAGCGTATTTCTCAGCGATACCGATTTTACGACCTATTGCTAGGCGTCTGGATCTAAGTTTTAATAGAGTCTTACTTTAGCTTATATGTCATCAAATAATATCCATCCTACTTATTTAAATAAATATTTTGCGGCATGTTAAACCAGGAAAAAATATTGTCCGTCCGTTTGACTTTTCAAACTGTATCCGATTCTGATTATATTAATTATATTTCACTTTGAAACTTGAACAGAGACTCCATTAAAGTATAGGCCTATACACGGCATTTATCGCGCGGCGGCTTTAAGCGAGGTCAACTCGGTTAAATCAAAATACGCTTATGGTTATACATCCGCCGCTCGAGAAATCCGAAGTGTCGCGGGTCTGAAACAAATCGCTGCGAAGTCTTTAGAGGTTAATTGAAATCGCGTTGTTATTATCCAAATCGACTTATGGCTGAGAACTTTATAAGTAAATTGGTTTCCGTTTTTTCTTCTTCTGACATTTGCACATGTGCAAGCATACCTCGAATAAATGCGAAAGTTTATATATACTCATACATACGCTTAATTGTTATCAGAGGACGCGATAAAGAAATTACTCAAAACAATGCTTTATATTTTTAGACGTGGCGAACTTTGGAACATTATCGCGAGTGTTTCACCAAAAATTCGTTCATCTCAATGAATCATAAAGCAACCGTCAGCGTTATTTATGTATAATCTTAAATATACTTTGCATTCGCACATGCCTATTAATCCTACACTATGTCAGACGAGTTTATCTAAATAATAAAACGATATCTCACATCTATTCGCTTCCTCTCGAGATGCGTCACGAAGCATCAAAGACACTTGTGACTTCCACTATCACCTCCACGACCACGCAAGACCAGTCCTAATCCAGCCCATAAATAACACAAAAGGAAAAGCCTCGATCGCCCATAAATTTTCATAAATTCCAATTACATGTGTCAGAAGCCACTCTCGTGACGCGACCTTAACACGCCAAATATTTGCCAACGACTCTCCACCGATAAGAGAGAGCCAGAAATAAAAAAAGGAAACGCCGAACCTCAGAGGAAACGAACGAGACGTTCGTGCTCCCGATGCTGCAAAGTACAGGCACACACACACACGCGCGCGTACATCATCCGAGGCGAAGGTGTTGCCGCTGTATCTCTCGCACGGTATAATTCGCATTTATCACGGCGACGACGACTCTGCTCTCGTGCTGCCTGTGCCTGGCTGCTCTCGTTTTATTCAGATTCAGCGGCCGATTGCTTTTAAACGGCCGTGGGTAGCCGTGCAGATGTGCCTGATTTCGTTATTGACGCGTGTATAGTTGGCTCGCCGATTATCTCACGCGATGCTGCCGCCGGAGAGTGAAAGATTCTTTTAGGGAGGGAATTTATTTTTTCCTTTTTTTTCTTTTTTCGGGGAAGGCGGTTTGCGAATTGCCGTGACGGACGCGATTCCTGGTAATTTCTTTTTATACGTGGCGTGTTACGTTGAGATTGTTATTATGAAAAATTTGTTTTGACGCATTGACGAATTTTGTTCTTATCTTTCTAATAAGTCTTAAACTAAAGTTATTCTCTGATTGGTGAAGATAACGGTTAATGGTTACAAAGTGATACTTAAGAGGAGATAAAAGTACTGAACCATTGATAAAATCGTTGGGCCAAATACTGCTGTCAGGTGTCATCAGAATAAAATCATACGTGGCTACATGTATGTGTCGTTGAAATAAAAAATTAATTAGTAACTAAAAATTTGTAATTAAAGTTTAAAAATATTTTAAATAAAATGTACTTACATGAAGACAAAATCTGATTCGAAACTACTTACTTGGTCGGAATAAAGGTTCGTGACGGTAATATGAAAAAAGAAATACAAAATCTTACATGAAAAATTATAATTTATTGTAACATGTGATTTTTCGTCTATATGAAACTATAGGTTGCTGCATTTTAAATTGATATTCGTTTTCGTATTCTCCACTTTTGTATTGAAGCAATAAGTTGCATTGTTCTAATCATTCTTTTATTATGAAAGGAATTTGATAATCACTTGAAAACAAGTAGAGCGTGACAAGAAGTTTCAGAAATCTTCAATAAATGTCACAGTCAAGGTTGCATAATATATTCGATGTACATGCAACATATTTAATATCCGAATTAATTACATTATAGAGTGTAATTAAATTTTTAATTACTCATTAAACCTTCATTTGTAAATTACTGTTATATTTTTTTGAGTACCAAGCAGAATCTCCTCACGTAGCTTTTGATATTCTGTAACCGAGATGGTGAATTCCAGTAAAAATCATCGGATACTAATTTATCGATTTTTCATGGAGACTCGTCCTACTAATGAAGTCTGAAATGTAAATAATCATTACGAAATTGTAAATTTGCATATCATAACGTAATTATAATTAAAACGAGACGTGTTTAATTTAAAATACAGATGATAAATTATTTTATGCAGAGATGTTGATCAAAGAAATTTATTGTATTACAAATTTATTTTACAATTATTATGATGTTAATTATGTATATAAGCAAAGCAGTCTAGAGACTTAATTAACACAGAGTGCAATAAAAAGTAGAATTTACTGAAACACATGTTAATTCTACATAAAATAAAAGGCTGTTTTGGCTTTCTTATATTATGTATCTCGTATATAATCTTTTATAAACGTGCTAAAAGTAACCTTTTTAAAGTATTACACACATTTTTTTAACGTTCATTTCATTTTAGCGTATCAGAAACAGAAATCCTAACATTTTATTTTCTATTTCGAAAAGCGTCTAGAATCGGAAAAAAGATGTCTATAATTGTTTATTAATGCAATTAATATTTTAGCGCTTTGTTGGCACTATTACCAAATCAATTTCACCGATATTACTTGAACAAATTTTTTAATTACAACTAATTTCCGATATTAAAAAGCTATAATCACGCTAAAAAATCAATCTATGACCTTATTCCGGCAAATCTCTCGATTACTCACAATCACCACTCAGCTTCAAAAAACAAGCCGCACCAACCTCCTCCTATCCGTAAAAAAAATCTCGCAAAACTGATGTCAGTCCTCCACTTCCAATCGTTACGTCAACCTCGCGAAACAACGCCGCTCTATCTCGATGCAACGCTGACGCATCCTCCACCAATCCTCTTATCGACTCGTTAAATCCGCATTTCCCCTCTCCAGCGCGAATCGCACGTATACACATTACTCCAAAAGTATCTCCGGCAATTCCGACGTAAAGAGCTTCCCAGAGCAAAGGGAAAAATTAGAGGAAAGAGATCGAGAGAGTGGAGAGCACTCGCAGTGCACTCCGGGCAATTTGTCTTGCTGTCCAAGCCGCCACTCTGACCCGATTCGCCACGCTGATCCCTTTTTTATCCGTGCGGGAAAAATTAGGACCGAGATCTGCATGCATGCGCGCGCGTGTGCATTTCGTCTTTGTGCCCGTTGCGTATGTAATGCATATGCCAGTCGAATGGCGTTATGCGAGAGCGCGTGGTGTGTGTATTCGAGTGGGGGTGGGGATAAATATACGGAAAGATGAATTTGCACATGGATAAATTTACCGAAAGGTTGAAATTGTCGAAAAGATCAATACCTATGGATAAATATGCCGAAAGTTAAGAATGCCGTAAACAAGAATGCCGAAAAAGAAAACGCCGAAAGTTAAAAATGCCGTAAACGAAAATTTGGACAAAAAGTGCTTTCATTAGAATATGCCACTGTAGCATAATAATGTGTTAATTGTTTCTAGGTCGTTTCTTTTCAATATTCGATATTTATAGTTTTTACCCGTTGCCATTCAACATTTCGGCATTTTTAACTTTCGGCATTTTTGCCCTTCGGTATAATAAATTCGGCATTATTATCCGTCTTCAAAACTATCTTTCGGCAAATTTCTCCCCACCCTTCGAGTGGCTCGCTGCAGGAATTATTAGTCATTTTTTGACAAATGAGCGCGGCGCGCTCGAGGCGGAATTTTTATGCTTCTCTTTAGAATTTTTTAGGAACGCATTAGGCAAGGCTTTTTAGAATCTTTGAAAGGCCTCGTGCGTGGTATATAGATTGTATACGAGGTATCGGTGCGTAATCGCCGGTTTTGGGCTCGAAAGCTCGCTTGGAGATAACCTCGTTGTTACAAAAAGCCTGTACAAGTGGGATTTAATGCCATTGTGTGGTTGTGGGAGTACAATGAGCACGCATCGATGGCGTCTTTTTATTATCCGAGCGCGTGGCGGCGCTCTTGATTTTCGTTTGGACTATTACGCCACGTTTCGAATTACCGAAAAAAGCAGCGACGACCGTTTCGCAGTGGATCGCGTAACACGGTGTCTTTCTCCTTTTTTTGCCTCGTTTCGGTATTTCCAATCCTTCGGCATTTCAAAATTCGGTGAAAATGATAGTTTGTGTCTAAAATGAAATGCTGAAATTATAGTGAAATTTAGAAAATTATGTTTTTTTCTGAAAATGTATATATTTTTAGTAAAACATAGTACGTGCAGCAAACATACATGTAGCTTTGTAATTAATTCTTGCTTGCATGTGCAGTACTGCGCACTATCTTACTGTTGCACTAACGTGGTAGGTTTTAGACAAACATACGTAATTTAGAAGGTAAATGTATATATGGTGCAAACTAATAAAAACTCCTTTTAAATCTAAAAAATATGTATTATATATTACAGGGTATCTATATATTTTATACGCAATTTTTCGATGCATAATAATTTGTATTATGCATGCAACATTTAAAGTTCAAACCAAATGAATATTTTCTTCAACAACAGTTGGTAAATATTACCAAATATTAACTTATTCTTTATTAATGACTAGACTAAAATGGATCCACATTTTTTTATTCAAGATTTTTGTTGTATAAACAATGAAGCTGTTTCATTTATAGTCAGTTTTATTTAAATCTTATGTAATATAAATCTTTAATTTATTTGATCTTTTTTATTCATATCCGGGATAGTATAAATATTTCATTTGTTTGTTTTCTTATATGTAGTGGGCTTTTAAGGCGCTATATATTTCTTATTTACATAGTAGGCTATAAATGAGCTATGTTTAAATTAAAAAAAACTTTATTCGGTGTATGGGAGTAGGAATGCTGGTCTCTCACTGATGATGTCGCCAGCATTCTAGACTGAAACACCTTAACGTTTGTATCACAATAAATTTGCATACATTCTGGCCTTATATTCTAAATACTTATCAAATAAGTACGTTTATTTAGCTAATCATATTGCTAAAATCGGCGAGTATTTTGAAATTCACCCAGTCTATCAAATTCCCAAACAGCGGCCGAAATTCCTCGGCGAAACACGAGCCTCCCCAGTCTCACACCAAAAATGCAGCGACGCGACCCCTATCTCAAAACTATGCACGCGTTATTCCCCACTCCCTCACCACCTCATACACTCTGGCAAAATTTGCGGTACACGCGAATTTCCTGCTATACCCGGGGGAATCCCCTGTACAAACCCATCGCCCGCGTAATATTCCGCGAACTAGAAGCGAAGACGCCGACGGGGCCACGCCAATATTGAGAAATACACTATACGCGCTTTCGTAATAACGCTCGGCTTCGATAGTTACGTCGTCGCGTGCGTGTGTGTGTCTGCTTTTTTGCACGCGCGCGTCAGCACCTTTTTAGATTTTTCGCCGAACGAGATCGAATTCGCTCAGCTTGGGATGGGGGGGGGGGGGGCATGTGTGCGAGCGTGGATGTATATAGGTGGTTTTCTGCGAGGAATGATGTAACTGCGGGTGTGAGCAATGGGATACTGATTCCACGGTGAATATATGCATGAGGTGTGAGGACGTGTTCGAAAGGGTGTCTCTTATTCAATAGGATGGATGGACAATGCTTTTGGTCAGTGTGGAAAATTGGATGGAGAAGAGTAGTTCTGTAGAGGTTCGTCTACGCTGTACCTGATAGTTCTTTTTTATTCTACGTTGAGTGTTTAAAAAATTCCCATATTTTTATTCTGATGATTATTATATGTTATTACAAATTCGTTACCAGAAAAACGTTTTTAGCTAAGGCAGTGAATAAACTCCAATGCTAATCTTACGAAAATGTTAGCTGCTGTAACAATTTTTTTTCATGTTTCTCATCATTTACAAAAATTGCTGCTACAATGTTCTACTTTTCACTATGACGGATAACTTTTTTTTCCTTGCTCAGTATTACACGATAACATTTTATGTTTTAAGTGAATATTTGATTAAATTTCATCGTGATTTTTACAATTTATCGATTTTCACGCTCTGGTATATTTCTGTTTAATCAATGTTCAACCTACAAAAATGTGCTCACAATGAAATCAAGATATATTTAGAAGCTAAATAATAGAAAGAAGAATGAAGATCTTTATCTGTCATATAAGCCTTTTAGCCTCAGTGACAGGCCAACTTAGAGGTTTCTCAATCCTCCTTTATTTCTCCATCGAATTTGGGTAATCGAGCACAGGCGCAGCCAGTAATTTTCTATTCTTGAAACCGCCGCGGAACTGCAGCAAGCGCGATAATTTTTCTTGAATTCTGAAAATGGCACTCTTGCGGCACGCGCCGAAAACAAAAAGCATAAACTCCTCACTAATTATACGGGACCTTTCGCAAGGCGCGCGTGCGCGCTCATCTCTCTGTCTACTGCCTTGCTCAACGAAAGGATTGTAATATTTTCGACATTTGATGAATTTCAAATGACTCGCAAAGTGTTTTGATAATGTATTATGTTCTTGGAAATCGTAATTTTTATGAATGATTTGTTAGTTCTTCGAAAATTGAGTTTTTATGCAGTTCGTACTTAATAATTCGTTGTAAACTGTTAATATATAATGTTGTGTAATGATGTTCGTGATTACAGTAATATGAGATTTTTACGTATAAACCATTTGCTTAATGAACCGATTAATAACAATTTATTACGCTGCTCAGCACTTTGGATAATTTGACATCCTTTCCAGCTACCTGTTATTTATCAATCAATGTATTAATAATGATTTGCATGGAGGATTCCTTGAAATATTATCAATATAAAATAGACGTGGATTTACATATTGAATATCAGAAACGTTGTATAGTGCAATAAATTGTTGTTAATTGATTTCTTAACTACCAGTCAATAAAGCTACACGGAGAAAAGTAATAAGTAGAATCTACTGAAATACACATTGATTCTATGTCTACCTAAAACATAAGGCTGTTTTACCTTTCTTATAAGTAGGTTACAACAGCTTTCAAAAAAGCTAAAACTCCCTTTTTAGAGGCAGATATGCCATTTTAAGAACACGTTCGCCCCACACTCTTAAAAAAGGCGGTCTCCCCTTTTTCGGTAGTTGCAGCTTTTTTTTTGTCACCGCTATTCTAGATTGTCTGAAACTCCGTTTCTAACATTTTATTCCTCTCCACATTCACCATGATACTTAACATACTTGCACACTCCCCAATCCACAGAAGAAAAACAAGCAACGAAAACCCCCGAATTATCCTGTCAACTCCTCCCGTGTTGTGACCCACATCCACCCAACCCACATAAATCCCAGCAGTCCGTCAAAACACAATAAGTTTCAATATATCCCCGGCGAGATATCAGTAGTCGCCCAACGTCTACCTTTTCCTTTCGCAATCCCGACCGATCGTCGCAAACACTCCAGCTACAGCAAACATTACAGCCTTATCCCCGTGCCACGCACGTATATATTCCTCGCCAGCTGTTCGATACGTGCGTGTGCGTATGTATCAAGGGTTCGCTCGCTCGAGTAATTTATTGTCGCATTGACCGAGTGTGTTTGTGCGCGCGCGCGAGGTTATGTCACCCGAACGGCCTTGATCGGCCACTCCGTCCTTTCTTTCTCTTCGGCTGTCTGGCGGTTGTTCGAACGGGTTATGGGCTTCTGGGTCAGGCGCTGGAGCTGGAGCTGGAGCTGCTTTGGCGACTGGCCCACACTGGCGTGACTGAGGCTGCTGGGTTTGATTGTCGCGTGTAAGCGGCCCGAGGCGCGGTTTTTCTCTGCTGCTGGTGCTGCTGATGCTTCCGTTGTGAAGCGATTGACTGTTGGGCAAGCATTCGGAGTTTCTTTGGGAGGAAAAGATTGCTTTGGAATAGGTAAGGCTTTTTTGGGTGATAGGTTTCGAAGGTCGGGCAGGTTGTACCGGATCGGTAAGTTTTGGAAGGAAGGGAAAGGAAAATAATGCATAAACGAAAAATTAGTAATCTCACTTGTGTGAAAATTGTTATTATGGAGATAACTACATTAAGCAATACTAACTTTTTGTCAAATTTAATTTTTACACGCAGCGCATATCTTGTCGGTTGCTTCTGTAGTTATGGGAAATCAGTTTAATAAGAAACTTTCAAACAAGTTCGTTGGTAAATTATTTTCCCAGAATGATTAAGAATTATCCTATTCTTCGCTGGATAATAAAGTTATTTGTACGCCAAAACTTAAATAATAAAGTAGATCTAAAGTTTTCAAAATGTTGAGTTTGACAATTACAACAAAATAATTATATTTGGAAGAGACAAAAACAAAAAGTGGATTCGATTGTCAGCTGCTCAAGGCGCGCTTTTTGTCGCTGCTGCTGCTCTTGTTTTCTATTGTCTACTTTAATGTTCATTCGTCACGAAGCGATTGATTGTTGGGCAAGCATTTGGAGTTTTTTGTTTGGTATTTCCTTCCAAACAAAAAACTTAAAATTTATTGCTTTTGAAAGGCTTTTTGGGTGATAGGCTTGAAGGTCGGCTAGGATGTGCCGGGTCGATAATTTTTTGCAACAGGTTGCTAGAGATTGGAGAACAGTTGATCAATTACTGTTGAAGGATTTGACTGGATAAAACTGCTAATGGTTTGGTGATCTTTATCAGTTGATATTTCGACGGTCGTACATTCATAGAAGCATTTGTATGAGTCAAGTCGAGGTCAAGTTGATCCGTGCTATTAACTGTTAAGGCTTCAAGTTCAGATGAACGAATATTTTTCTTTATAGTTAAAGTATGAAGATTTAGATTAGGGTTTTTCCAAGTCACAACTATTAACTGTTACAGATCTAAAATGTAGGATCGGTGATGATTAAAACACAGTTTTACAGACTTCATGAAAGAAGAAAATATTTTACAATATATTAAAATCATATGCTAAAAAAGCTTAATAATTTTTATATTTTTGTTTTTCTAACCTAACTTAGAGGACTACGAAATATTTTTTATAACAAAAGACGCATATTTTAGTTGAATTCTATTAATACATTAATCCAAATGCACATATTCCTTTGGGTTAAAGAATCTCTTTCCTTAGTTTATGTGCAAAACAATATTTTTAATTCCGGGTACTTCTGATTATTTCTTTCATCGCATAGCTGGAACAACTTTCACAAAGTAAAAACAAACACAATTTAGAAACTTCGAAGTTTGACTTCGAATCAAGCGCCTCTAAAAGAAGTTTCTTGCATAAGTAGGTAACGGAATCTCGCTTACAGAAAACGAAAATATCGTAATGTCGGTTCGAAGTTTCTCTTTTCTGGGCCAGATCGAGTATATTTTTTTCTTCTCGTGTATCCTTGCCTCCTTCGAAAATACATTTTTTCGAAAGTAATCCGCCGGCATAAATATCGTCAGTGCAGAATCGAATTCACCTCGAACCGACAACCGGCTCATTTTAATCCCCCAAATGATAACTCCGCAAATAAATAAACTGATGAAATAACGTCCCCGTCCTGCGTAATTAAGAAACGAACGAACAACGACTGATACCACGACGAAAATAAAACTGCTTTGCATTTCTCGAAGCATCGGTGCAATGGGATGAGCGTGCAGACGCGCGTTAATTAAACGACGCGCCATTACCGCCATATACAGAGAGAGAGAGAGAGAGAGAGAGAGGGACTGCTATACGCGTGCGCGAGTCGTTAAAATTTTTTTCTCTTATACCCTTCTAATCACCAATTAAGTTGACCCCTTCGTTAGAACGGAACTTTAAGCAGCAGGCAGGCAGACAGCGACCCGATGGTGTATATATAACAAAACTTTCGTGTATCAAAAGGCCCTCGTTGTTTTCTGCGAGCGCTTGAGTATGAGAAGGAGGATCGCAGGATCTCTTAATTAATTTGCAGCAGCGTCATCTCCTCGTGGGCTTATTGGGCAATAAGTAAATAGAAACTGGAGATCGTTATCGCACGACGTATCAAGTGCATTTTATTTTGGAAAGAAAATTAAATTTATTAGTAATTACAGTAAAGTATTTTTAATAACGGTAAGGATTTTATTTGACTTGATTAAAAATTAGGCTGATTTCAGAAGCTTTCTGTAAATATTCTCTCATAAAAGTAATATATTTTTATGACACTTCAATAATTGGTGGACTGTACATGTATTAATCATTATCACAAGATCATTAAAACAAGTACAGTAGACATGTAGGGATCTGTTAATTAAGTAGCGTTATAAAAACCAGTTCACAAGTTAATTTTATTCTAGATCATCATATAATAGGGTTATTTGTGCTTCAAACTAATTTATGCTTCATTATATAGTATAAAATCTACATAGACAATGTAAAACTCCTAAAAAGGTGCTGAGAGCGAAACGTGATATAAACCTTTGAATTGGATTATACCACTATATAGATATACGAACAATTTTAGGAATACAATTTTGAAGGTTGTGATATTTACTTTCATTTTTTAAAGAAATTCTAAGTAAATTTTAGAAATTGTAAGTACATGAAAGTGCTTTATTAATGCTGCTTTGGTGTATGACTTCAGTATGTACATTTTAACATTGAAACTCAAGATAAATATCTCAGTTTAGCGAAGGTAAAACGCTATTAAATTTTAAGCGTACATGTATAAAGCTGTTTTAAAGACAGACAAAATTATGATTTAGAGATTATAAAATGCTTTAAAAATTAAGGAAATTTCGCTACAACCTGAAGTTATTTAGTTACGAACCCTAATATGCATAACCATATTTAATGTTATGATAAATTATATGCAATGTTCTTATACGAAACATAACAAAGCAATTCTTGTGACTATCATATTACACTTTTATAGAAGGCGTCAATCGCAATTCTACAAAACATCACGCGAGCACTTCCATTTACCAATTTCTCTTCCGTACAAAAAGAAAACCCATTCAATTCTCACGCTCGCTTAACATGCCATTCAGCAATTCGCCTCGCCAACAAACTGAAAAACAAAAATATATTCACCAGCATCGTGAATCGATCGATCGAAGCGCGTCGATACCCCGCTACACACACGACAAAGAAAGGCGGCAACGGAGATTCGGTGCGAAGCGCACGCGATCCCGTAATTTCGACATAATCGGCGGCGCGGCGCGCGCATGCATTATTAGCAAGCTTACGTACATGTGTGCGCACACTATCACAACACTCGGGAAGCACGTGGGTAGGAGGCGAAACCGGAAGCTCTGCACGCTCCGCGGATCGTATAGTCTGCGTTTATACTTGGCGCAACGCTCGTTTGTTTTTCCTGTCTAGCTTACATTTTCTTCTTTTTCTTACTTTTGGATCTTGTATACTTTACGTTGCGATTGGGGCAAGCTTCTTTTTTGCCTTGAAGTTTGGCTGCTGGGGAATATGTAGGTCTGTTTGGACTGGAATTCCTTGCGCGATGCGATGTAATGGTATGGATTTGATAAAGTGTGTCAGTGGTATTGTGCGTGTGCGTTGTGTGGCTGTGGGACGATTGCTGCTCTATTGAATTAGACCGACAAAGAGCCCGGTGCACTGTGAACTTTTGTTGCATGTGACGGGTGGAATGCTATTCAGCGCTGGGAAAGTAGGTGTATGTAGGAGGATTTCGATGCAAATTTAAATATCATATTTCACGAATAACTTTTATAATTTTATCTTCATTCTTTAGGTGGGATTTTGGGGTATAATTTGGTTAACCTACTAACGCTTGAAATGACGCATATACAGGGTTAATTGTAAAGCAAAGATGGCACTCAGTATTCTCAGGACACTAATTATGAATCCGTGGTTAGGATTGCTAAATACGACTTTCTGAGGTCAATTTGACGCTACGGCGTTAAAGATTTAAAAGCATGTACGTTAAGAGTATCCTACTTATTACCTACAGGCTGCAGGAAATAATATAGTTGACAGTGCTCCCAAATTTAATATTTTTAATGTAGTACACGTAGAGAAATAAAAAGTAGAATCTATTAAAATCTCGTTTATTCTATTAACCCATTTCTTCCCAAGCGGCCATTTTATAGTCGATTGGTTTTTTGCTTAAAACCGCCATTTTTAAATTTTCCAACGAAAATTTCAAAATTCTGACTTCAGAATCGGAAAGAGCGGATAATTTTACTTCAGAAAAGTGCTGTTGGTTATTATTATTTTTTTTTCGACAATTTTTTAGGAAAAAACCTAATCGACATAAAATGTCCGCTTGGGAAGAAATGGGTTAAAATGCTTACCGTTTCAAAAATAGCTAAAACTCTTTTTTTAACGAATTTAAATGATATCCGGAAATTATGTTAGATCCGCACTCCAGAAAACATACTTTTCAACCGTCCTTTCATTTAATTTGATTTTTTTGTAGTTTCATCATTTTAGCGCGCCAACAAAGGCTATTCAACTCTTCATTTATTTTCTTACAATACAAATCATAGTAATATTCGAAGCTTTAAAAACAAATTAATTTCTTTTAAATCGATGGACGTGCAATTATCCACAAATCCCATTATAGGATGCACAAATAAACTTCAAATGGTCGAATCAAACTCCTTTAATTACACTGTTTACACCATCTCGTGCGCGCGCTGCACAATTGCGTCCACGGCATAATAAACTAATTAAAATCCCGCATTTAGCTCTTATAAACCCCTCGCTCCTTTTTTCCTTCACGTCTGCCTCCATCTCCATGCACAAACCTAAACCAGCATCAACACCAGTACCAGTACCAGCAGTGTAGGCCTCTATTGGTAGCTCAACTCGATAATGAGGCCCGTTTAAGGCGAATCATCGTCCGCTGTGCCATTGTGCCTGCACGCGCGCGGTGCACCTGAAGAACTCTCTCGCGCGCGCACTTGCGCGAGATCCTCCATTCTCGCGCCGCGCACTGATTGCGTTGTGCGCTGTGTGTTCGTCTAAGCGCAGTCAGACTGGCAAGAGGCCTAGTCCGCAAGTACACAGCGTTTTGTCCGCAGGCCCATTGTGTGCACTGCTCTGCCTCTTTGAGCCAGTGAGTCTAATCCAATTCGTACTGCGACGACTGCTGCTTTCTTTTGCTTTTGTAGATTGATTTATGGGTGGCGATTGTGCATGCGATTCTTGGTGATCAATTATGAGAGAGTGCGTCGTGCGTTTGTTTAGGAATGATTGGGGAAGATTGCGATGCGCGAGGAATGCTCGCGCCCGGAGGATGGTGCGTTTGGATTTTTCCGTTGTATTTGGGGAGTTTAATAATATCGATGAATTTGTAGTTGGCTTTGATATTTAATGTTTCTTTTTATTTTTTTTTTTGGACAGTGAAAATTGATTATTTGAAAATGAAATATAACGATAGACTAATCAAATCTGTTTCTTACCGATTTTTACAAAATCTGGCTTGTTTCTTGACTGCAAAGCGTATCATAAATGTTTACCTTTTGCTTGAGCTTTGGTAACTCTAATTTATCTTTAATGGTAGGTGTATGCGGATGCAATTTTAATTTTTTTATCTGTAATTATAGCAGTTTGTAATTTGCACATTTACATTTGTTTGATATTTACCCGTTAGTGCTCAATAAGTGTGTAAAGCATTTAGTAAATAAGCTATGAAGGTTTTTCTTATTATTCCGCTTAGAAATACAATAATTGTAGCATTTGTAACTATACTGTAGCTTCAATTTACCTATGCTTATAAAACAAGAAAAAAGAAAAATAATAATAACATGCGTTAAATGAGAGTGCAAGCTCTTTGACTATAAATGTAAAACAATCTTTATTTCCACAAATGTTTATCTCTATCAGTTACAATATCTCTTTCCATTGATGCTTCAAGGAGATTTTTAAATACGATCACTCGAAATGATTAATCAATGGATAAGATAATTAACAAACAAACGTCGCTCCAACCAAATTAAACATTACTCAAACGCGAAACTGCTAAGGCTTTTATCACAACCATCATGCTCCCACCAAAAACTTGAATCTGTCAATACTAAAAGATCCACGGGCCTCTCCCACAAACTCTTCCATTAATCAAAGCTTTTCAGCCCATGAGCGAAAACTACTTGAAAACTATCGATTCCACCACCCTCTCACCTCACCAAGAAAGCCCCCTATCACCTTTCTTCTTCTTCTTCTTCTTCTTCTCTTCCTCCTCCTCCGGCCCACCTACATTCGCCCACCCAGTTCCCCTGCAGTTCGCTCTTAATTCGAATTTAACCAGCGTCTACCTCTATACCCTAAAAGAAAAGCCCCGAGGAATTGGAATTGGAATCCACCGCTATCCTGTCCTACCTCGCAGCGGCAGAAGAGACTGCATTTGCAAAAGGCAGAAGTAGGTACCTACGTATGCGAACATGGAAAGGAGATAACCTCGTGGAATCTTCCTCTGTGCACCTTTTGCGACGAATCCTCTGCCGCTCCTCTGACGTACGTACCGTTCACGTACGTACACGTTTTCGCTGCCGATTGAAAATCGATGCCCGACGCGCGCGCGCTGCCTTATCTTCTCTTCCGTGTTCCGGTTTCTCGCGTTCGCTTCGTTTTTCGAGTCGTTCTCGGGGGTTTGTGTCTGTCGGTGGTCTATATCGAGGCGGAGCTAGCTATTTCTCGTTTAATATCGTCGGAGAAAGAGAGAGAAGCTTCTTTTTTTTGGAGGTCGTGGATGGAGGAGTTATCGCGTTCGGTCGCTGGAGATTATTTGGATTGGGTTGCCGCGCTTGATTTGTTTGCAGCGGTTGTGCAATCGCTGGCTATAATCGAAGATGAGATAAAAGAAATCTAGCAGACTCGAGGAAAAATGTAATTTTTATTATTAGATTCTAATGTTTAATATGCGTTCGTGTTGGGATTCAAAGATGGGTTGATTAAGCTGGACGCTTAAAATCTGAGTAAACATAAAAAATATTAGGTTTTCGTTTTGATTAAAAAAATGCTGCTCACTTTTTAGCTTCTTCTACTTTAAAAAGTTTAGTTCCTTAAACTCCTCCGGAGTCTTTAAAAGTTGATTAGTTTGAAGTAGGTCAAGTGGGGCATTAAGCTGCAACGAAATAGGCCGCTTTTTTAAAATTCTTAGAATAAAATCTTGTGTTAAATGTTTTCAGGAAATAGAAATTTTTCTTACGGTGGAGATGTAATAATATATATTTTACTTGGAAATTATTTTTAGTTTTTTTCTTTTTTACCTAAAGTTTAAAACTTTGTTAGTAGAGAAATTGAGTATGTAATTCTGAAACTTTCTTTTACATATACTTTTGCACGAAATAATTGAATTAGACTGTGCAAGTAAATGCAAAGCAGTTTCTTTTATACATTTATAGCATTGTTGTATAACGTTACGTATGCCATTTAATGTTCATATCAAACATAACGCATTTCAATTAGCCCTTACCGTAACTATATAGTTAATTGATATATCAGTTGAAGAGCTTGGGGGTAATAAACGTACATAACCACCAGCTATACTTAGATCCTAAATCAATATCACCTAATGTACTTTTAGTATAATAAATTCACGTCCAGCAGTTTCCCCTCTAAACTGCCTCGCTTTATTCAAAAGACAGCTTCAAACTCGCAGTCACATTTCTCCTTCGTCAATAATTCTCGACCACTAAAGCACAACATCGGCCGACTGCAGTAAACATTGTTTACAGCGCTTGAACGCTTGTGTTTTGTCTCGGTCGAGCGGTTTTTCCTCGGCGCCGCGCTTCGCAAGGCATTATTTATCCCGCTCGCTCGCGGTGAAATTCACTTGTCCTCTTGTCACGACAATTCCGCGTCGTTCAGGTCGCTTCTGCCATTGATTTCTCGCGTCTGGCTCTTGCTCGTCCGTGCTGCATGTAAAAGGAACGTTACGCGTGAGGGCGGCAGCGTATTTTTGCCCTCAACCGCAGCAGGTGAAATTGCGCGGAGGCGAATCTTGCTCGAGATTTTATTTATTCACGGGAGAGGTATAAGTCACACGGGATCGCTTACGAGTTCGAAAATAGCAAACTACAGGTGATATGAACAACTTTGATTTTATTGGGAAAAAGAATATTGAAGAGTGTATTTTACTTTGTGATGCATTTACGTAAAGTATGTATTCTGAAACGACAGGTGAAGGTAAGAGAAATTCATGTAAAGGCTAGCAAATAACGTTTGATTCACTGCACCAATCGATTTGATTTGAAGTACTATTACTATTATTATCGTTCTGAGAGTTGCAATTACAGGTTGGAGAACAGATAAATAACAACTGAGGTCATTCGGCTTAAACAGTTACAATGATGTTTCCATGTAGGAGAAAATTGCTAATCGATGATCGAGTGTACGCTTTAGATTACAATGAAATGCAAACCGCGATCGTTATCTCATTGATAAGCGATGAAAGGCAATTATTGTGAAATTACAGCATCGATCGTCGCTTAACATTTTTACGTATTCCATCGGGATGATCTCATGATGTTCGCGTTTTCCGGCTTCTATCATTCGAATAAGATAAATATCGTTTACAGAGTGAAAACATCCTTGGACTGGAATAAAACCGTTTAAAGGCGGCGCGAATGTTTTTAGTGTTGACTGTTTAGCATGCGCTCGTTAATTCATCTCAATTAGTACATGTTAATTGCGCGCTCTGCAAAAGTCTTATAGTTTAACGTGTTCTCTGCGTAAATTACGAAATTTGATGTGCGTGCTCGCTCGCAGTTCTACCGACAAATGCAAATAATTTACCAGTTTACAATTGGAAATGCAATTATACGCCGGAAATGAAATGCGAAGATCTCAAACTGAAATCACAAATGTATTATTAACGTACGAAAGTGCAAACGTTGTACATAAATTCATTTTAAAATTCAATGAATAATCCATTCTCGAAGAGGTTTAATTTTGACGAATGCAATATAACAGATATTACAACAAAATAAAGCGAATTTCTGTTTTGATATTATTGATGAATCCTTGGATGATAAATTCTGCATACCGTAACTAGGTTCATTTCGACCCATTACCCTCATCATCGTATTTCATGTAATTGACTGTGCCACCCGAATTGTCAATCACAACGTCGACTGTATCAATTTTGCCTTGCCATGGTTCAATACAGAGGCTAATCGATTACATCGGTATTATAATTGATATTTCGAGCGACAGATAATGTCCCTTCGTATTTCAAATTTAAGCCGTCGTCCCTTAATTTCAAAATTTAATAACCGCTTATCATGGGAATCCAAAGTTTGTATTTTTAGACTCAAATTCATGATATTATTAACTATTTATGTCATTTAAAATATTTTTCTACATATATCATAACATATTAACATACAAATAAATTTATAAAATTATTTTTATTTTTTATTTTATTATAAATAAAATTTGTTTGTTACTTAAATTACTGAAATTGGTAGTTTATTATCGGTTTGAATCTTAATACACTTTTCAAATCTTTGAAGATGTAAAATTTTCTTGATGTTTTCGATTTCCTGATTGTCTAAAAAAACAACTACAAAATAAAGTAGTGATATGCCCCATTTGTTTTAAACAGTACGAAAAATATATATTTTCAAGAGTTTTCTCTCGCTTATTCATCATCCTCGTCCATCCTCAAAATAAATACATTCCTAGGATAAATGTCGACACTGTACAAGAAAATTCACTTATCCGCAGCTTAACCATTCAACTTTCAGGGCACAAAACCCGTCTATATCCAATCCGGAATGATATTCGCATATCGCAAACAAAGCAAAAGCCCAGGGCTATACGCTCCCAAGAAAAGAAAAGCTCTCTCCACTGATCAAAGTCTCCACTCTCCTGCACTCTCTCCAACGCCGCATCGCACTCGTGCGCTACAAAACCCAGCAGGAGGAAAAAAGTATATCCCGAGATACCTACATATCGCGGAAAAAGGGCGCGATATACCACTCGCATCCCTCCGCGAGCGCGCGAGACAATCGGACGAGTTTCTCCCGTATAGGTCTCGGAAATAAAGACGCGCGAGCAGCAACAAAAAAAAAGGACGACGACGACTGAAAATAGGCTAGCGTGTGTGTGTGTATTTCGCTCGGAAATAGAGAGAGAGAGAGAGAGAGGCGAACGGATTTTTTGTTCCATTTTGCCTCCACTACACTGTCGTCGTGAGGCGCATACGTGAAATAACTCGTCGTAAATTCCTGATACGATACGGCGGCGGAGGCGTCGGTGGCTCGCTTAACAGTTACGCGCGGCGCGCCGTTGTCGCTCCGAAGCGCGACTCCTGTTACAAAACGGTTTCCGAGCGGGAGCCGATGGCGTATTGTGGTGTATACGGAGAAGAGCTAATACCGCTGCGGCTGCGGCAGCGCTGCTTCTTTATTTCTTTGGACTGTAAGCGGATACGAGGAGGAGGAGGTTGGCGCGTGAACTTATCGGGGAGGTATGAATGTAAACAGTGTGAATGCGCGTTGGAAGATGGTTTCTTTATGATGGAATTAAAAGAAAAATTGATAGGTATTTTAGTATTGGAGGGATAACATTGTTAGAGGATCTTACCGCATTGAAGAATATACTTTATTGATTTTGATTCTGTTTGTAATTAAATAATGTTAAAAAGTTCGTAGAGCACCAAATGGTATTAAAGATATATTTAAGATATAAGTTATTTCGATGCATTTAGCTGCAAAGTGATTGATATTGTAGGGAATGCAAAATAGTTGTCATTCTTTTACTGGACCATTTCATTTTGTAACTAATGTATAATGTATAGGGGGCTTTTTTGGGTCACCGATAAGTATTCTGGCGGCAGATATTTAAAATTTAAAATGATAGATATAATATGTCAGTCAAATTTTCAATTTTTTCTTTAACCTTGTAAAACTACTATGAGGTTGCGTCATATTGTTTAGTGCTCTATCGACATAAATCCAGCAATTTTGTTCCTTAGATTTATGAAACATTATTCTCTATTAACAATTTCTTTTTTTTTCAAATAAATCACAATTTTTGAGCAGGGAAAAAATTGTCTATAAAATAATTAAATAACATTTTTCTCAATTACAAAAAAGCATTCACTCTTTCTGCAATATCAAAATTGTACCTTTAAAGTATTTCAAAAGGCTGTTAAAATCCATAAAAAACAAAAAGGTCTATCACGTAAGATAACCAAAGGATTATAGAATGATGCAAAGATCCACAAGACTCGAGCGCCACTCTCTCGCATACAACATCCAATCCATTATCTTACTACAGCAAGCAGCAACATCCAATCTACGATCGTAACGCAAGTGCAGCGCTCGTTCAACATCTGACGCAACATCATCCCGCGAAATCGATCACAATAGCACGACCCTCTCCACTCCCAACTATACACAAGCCGCTCGCCGAAGCAGCTTCGCAAGTGCATTATACGCTCCACGCGCCAACCCACCTGACCGCGCGTGCTCGCACATCACATAAGGCGCTCTAACGCTGCACTACACACACACGCGACAAATGCATCGATCGAGCGCAATGGCTATTCCGTGGAATAAAAGCGCGCTTTGTTGACGCCTCGCGCTTTCTTCGAATAGCGCTTTATCGCTTCCGAGGATCTTCGTGTTCGTGGAGGTGTCCTCGGCCGCGGGCACGAGCGTTTGATTATCCGCGCGCGGAAGTCTCGTTCGCGCGGCCGCGCGACATTGAATTTCGCTCGCTCGCAGCGGTAATTGGGTTAGAGGGGGATGCGCCGGAGCGCGCGTTTATTGGATGACAGTTGCACGACGAATGTTTGAGACTTGTTCGTGACTGGCGTGCGGTTTTCGTGGAAATTTGCAGTGTACGCGGAGAGAATTTTCCGATGTGGATCGGGGAGAAATTCAGGGTGAGAGTTATTGCAGGGTGTTGCGGTATGTGTTGGGAGATTTTGATTTTTCGCTATTATATGGATAGAGGGTAAAATTTACCTGATTTGATTATAATCTCTATTTATGTTAGTAAATTTTAGTGAAATTTCTTAGCCCACAACGAGAGATGATAGGTGATCAATGACAACAGCTGGTTGTACAATACTTTAATTAGATCAACGTTTAACATGAACGTGTATAAATGTATACTTTTATGAGCAAGACTGATGCAATAACAATAGGAAGAAAGATCACCGTAATATTTTAAGTAATATTTTACAATTTCAACGTTGGATCTGCTATGTTGATTCACTTTTGCTATTTTTGTTCTATATTTTTGCTCTATAGCAAGTACATTTTACTATATAGAGTGGCTAGTATGCGATTTTTACCCTAAATGTCTCTATAATTTTTATTAAAAGATTCTCTCTGTACAGCAATACATTATAGATGAATCATAACATAATTTTAATATTCTAAAAATGTTTTAGCCGATTCATCGTTGATCGTCTGGAAGCCATAAATATTATTTACAGTGCCACAAATGTGTTATAGGTGCTCATAAAGAGAAATTTTTTGACTTTTCAGTACTTTTTAGTAAAAGTCCATAACTTTTCGTGCAAAAGTTAAATTTGACTACTTCGAGTGTGTGCATTTTTACTACGCGAATCATGCATTACTATTCCAGTTGTGAAATAAAAATCGCAGAATTATAAAAGTTAAAATACCGATCTAAACTTTCTTTCCCGCGCACTATATCAATACAGCAAATTTAACGATGTACATCATTCTTCCACGCACCAAAATCAAACTCCCAAGTAACCTTACATAAAATCCCACCAAAATTACCCAGAAACTACATCGCAGCATCAGCAATAACCCAATAACCCAATAACCTTACATCCCAATACATCTCGAAAATCATATATCGCAGCATCAGCAAGAATAATCCCTCACCACAACAATATATAAAACACACTCTCAAATCCTCCAAACGCCACGAATTCTCCACGTGCATCGTCAGCTATATATTTCGCACCGATGCACCGCTTCGTTCGGTCGTGAACCGAACGAAGCTGGAGTTAGAGTCGGAGCCAGAAGTCAGCGCTCTCTCTCTCTTGCCTAATCGCGCGCACGGCGCGACTCGTGGAATTTAGGACCTCGTGGTGTATAGTACGCTTGTATATAGGTGTATGTGCGCGCCATCGTCCATAAATCAGTGCCGATTTAGACGCTGTTCGCGCCTCGGGTGTAGAGCAGCTGTTCGCTCGCGCTGATCTCCGCTTGTTTGCGCGTCCGAGGCTGCGCGCCTTGATTATGGCTTTTACTTTCATGTGGTTTGGACGGTGATGCGTTTGTTTTTCTTGCTGGAACATTTTCGTAAGATGTACGGACTGTTTGGTTGACCTGAATTTTGGTGTTGCGTCAGAGTAAAGAAAGATGATGAGTGTTGATATTATGGGTTAGAGAGATAATTAAAATAAAACAGCTTTGATAACATTATATTGTGTGTAGTGCAAATTTCTCGATATTTAAGAATTTTACACATTCACATTTTATGTATTTTTGAAATCAAACTTTATGTCTAACGTTATTGTTTTAATTATGTTACAGGTGAGTTCCGGATTTTAAGACTAACTTTAATAAATCATCTAAGAGTAAGTTTTGAGTATAATATTTACAGTTTGTAATCATATATAAATGTTTTTCTTAAGGGGAGGTACACGTGTATCAATTTTAGCTATTTTCATTATTTATGAGAAGATATTATACAAATATGTATATAGAAAAAGTCTTCATAATAAAATATTACAAATTTTAGGAGGAAATAGATTTCAAGATACGATTTATTTATACACAGAGAATTTTCTGACAAAAATTACCGTAAAAACCATTGTAAATGTGGAACATTCTAACTTGAGGCATATAATTACCCTGATGAACGGTAAAAATTAACATTTTTCATTATACTTTTTACCATTTAGTCCGGTAAATTTTACTGTGAATCAGGGCAGTTTTTACCGTTAACTAATATAAATTTTATATTCTGACTTGAGGGAAAAAATTACCCTTACAAACAGTAAAATTTTCCGTACTGAATGGTAGAAATTACAATGATGAATGTTAATTTTTTTAACCGACTTCGAAAAAGGAGGAGGTTCTCAATTCGACATGGCTTTTTTCTTTTTTTTATGTTTGTCCAGCGATTATTCCAAAACTACTCGACCGATTCGGATGAAATTTTTTACCATTCATCAGGGTAGTCTTTCCCTATCCCACGTTTACAATGATTTAGACTGTAACTATTATCAGAAAATTCTCTCTGTGTATAAAACCAGTCTAAAAACTAAATTCACTTCAATTTTTTAATTCTTTGATTAAAAATTTTGATATGCGTCTCTGAGACAATTTTGAAAAGCATCTGACATACATTAAGTTTTTTTTAGATCCTAAGATAAAAAATAAAAATGGCTAAAATAATAATTTTTATATGTACATCCTTATATAATACCAAAGATATATATCATACAAGTAGATGCATACGATAGTGGTCAGGCGCGCACGTTTCCTTTTATAATGGTGCGCATTGCAAGTAGATACAGACGAGTTGATCCGGCACATTTGCTGCTCACGAATTTCCCTCTTTTCCTGTATATTATAGTTGAACGCCATTAGTTATACGCTACAATACAAAACTGCAGTTCTATTAAATATGAAATCATAAAAATTCTTAACGAGCAACCAAGGAAATGAAGTCATGTTTTCTTATTTCAAATTTTAATTCATCACGTACCAAAGTAAAATAGATAAAAATAAAGCTAAAAATATTACTATGTAAATATTTTCTATCTTATTTAGTAGTAACCCCACAATACTGAAATTATATTTCGAACGTCACCTACAATTACGATAGCATCATCGTACAAAGTTTCTAACCCAATTTTCATTCCCATCGACATTAAATGCGCACCAATCATTCAATTACACCACATCCGTTAGGGCATCGGTATCTCGCTACCCCGTGAAATTTAAAATCTATTTTCCCCGTCGATGCCGATAACACTCGCTTCCGCTGCACCGACCTACAAAATCACTGACACAACAAAACAACAACAGCTCCTGCAGCCCCAATTTCCTTTGTCTCGAAACTGACCAACGCATCCCTCTTCCCCCCATACAATGATTCATCACTTCGCCGTACTCTCATCTTCCGAAATACAACGATACATCATTCTCTCCCCTGCCCTTCCCCACACACGCGCACCCTGAAAAATCCACCACATCCTTCGCGCCCGCTGCCAAAACAAAGTCCTGACCTCGAAAGAGCGAGCAACCCCTCCCCCCTACCCCCGAAAACACACTGCATGCACGTGTGTATATCCTTTCAAGTTCGCGTGCACCCGCGTACAGAAGCGACGATCGATCGACGGCTGTGCGAGCGCAGTGTGCAGCGTCGCCATTCGCGATTCGCGGCTCGTTAGCGCCTTCGAAGCGCGCGCGATATCGGCGGCGGCGGTGGAAGAATTTACTCTCGGCAGAATACCGATCGAGTATTGGTTGCCGACACTACCAGTACTCGCAAAGGTTAGAGGTACAACACTTAGATGTAACGGAGATGATAAGAACGGGACAGTACAGCACTTTACTTCTCGATATATTCAAAATTGCATGAGAAATATAAACTTTTAGACACACGCGAGACACTTCACTCAAAGTTTAGTGTAATAATTATAACGACAGATTACTATCGCGCGGCCGCAAATTTCACGTAAGTTTTGTAATCGTACCTTAAATTAATATTTTGTTAAAAACTAGCCTAAAAAGTAGGTTAAGTTACGCTTGACGATTTCGCGATGTTTTCTTTTATTTCAATATCGGCAAAAAGTATTGCACCGACTCTGCGACGTTTTTCGGGCCAACGTCAATTCTTTTTACTGGCATTCTTATCAAAACAATATAATTGGTTCAGCACCGAAAAATAACTTACTGGCATACAATATTCAGCCAGAATCGGCCTGAACTATCAGTGCTGGCAAATTCTTTTATGGGAGGCGGCGGTGGTTTTGCCACGCGGCAGCAGATTGACGAGAGTTTCTTTTTTTCTGGCTGTTCGGTGTAGGTGGTGCAATTATCGGATTTCGCGCGGACGTACGCGACAGTTTTTTTTTCAGCGGAAGTTGCGAGGAACGCGTGTGTATGAGGTTTTTTTGGGGGGTCGTGGTGTGTGGGTTGGGTAGTTGGATTAGGTGGGGGACTAATTTGGTATTGATGAATTTGCGATCGTGCCTTTTGGATTAAATCATTGCAAACAAATCTGAATAGTTGGTTCACACGGGCAGGTATTGTGCAGGTGTTTTAGAAGGGCTGCATCATTTTTTAGAGTATAGAAGGATGAGTATAAACTTTGTGCGTGAACTTTCATAAGATGCAGATTATCATACAAAATTCAAGTTTTCGAATAATACTGCTGAAATTTTTCATATTCACGTTTTACTTCGATTCTCGGCAAATTACTTTGAACCTTCAATGACTTACAATTTTGAAAACCAGTTTTAGTTTCTGATGATAAATATAGGATATGTATACCTATTACCTTTAATTTCCTTGAGCAGAACTATATATTCAATATTCAAATAATTAACAAAGTATAAAAAAAGTAGTTTTTCGTACAATATACTTTTCTCCTAAATGTCTATTATTAACTCACACTAAATTTAGACGTGCCAATTACCCGTGCACTATATTGAAACATTGTAAAAGATGGTAATTCAGTTTTCTCAATATTTTAAAACAATTTATTAAGTTTTAATGCAAAACTTAAATGAGGGAAAGCGTGTTGTTGCGCGTTAAAATTTAAGCACTACCCGATAAACAGTCATAACCAATTACGCGCATAAAATACGTTATTTAATCGCGCGACTTTCAACTTGACGATTATATGTAGCTCTACACCCGTTCAGCGTAAATAACTTTGCGAAATAGCTTGCCAAAATTATCCTTAATTAAGTAAAAGTTATTTACGACTGTCGCTACATAACTTACGCATAATAAAACTCCGAAGAGAAAAATCGAAATCACGCAATAACCACAAAAACCATATTACGCTCTTCTCACAGCGCCCAAATTAACCATAATTTACATCGCTAAAATTCGTCCATAAATTCCTTCTATATTAAAAACAGCTATAGGAGACCGATTCTACAAAAGACAATATCGATCCTCATTATCCAACACCCAAGCTCCGTCTCACCAACCAAAACCCGAAAAAGAAAAGGCAACGAATCGAACCCTGACTCTCGGCGCCATTACGTAACCGAAAACTCCCGAGCGCTCGATTACGCGCGCTTTGTACACACAGACACACAGGTGCACGAGCGCACGCCGCCGCTTGTATTATCGGAGCAATTAAGTGGAAGAATTTCACTTTTGCCCGCGAGAGCTCGCACTCAGGAGTAAGAGAGAGAGAGAGATAGCTCCTGACAACCTTGAGACAGCCTTGCCTGGGGCGCTGCTGCTCGCCGGCAGCGCGGAGCTCCCGAGACTTTCCATATCGGAGAAACGAAGCGCCCGTCTGCGGCAGCGGGTAACCTCTCTGTCTTTATTTCTCCAGTGGAGTGAACGCGTTCGTGGGCTGGCTTGGAAAGAGAGAGGAAAAGGGGGAGTTTTCCGATCTGTACTCTCGAGACACTTTCTTAGTTTGCGGGAAATTCTTTTCTTGCTGGGGGTCGATTTGCGATGCTGAAGCTTCGAGCCGGGAGATTGATTTTCGAAGGTGTCGTGTTTTTTTCTTTATGTGTGGGTTGATATTAAAGATCGTTGTGGATAGATAAATGGGTTTTATAGGAGTTGCTCTTTTGTAAAGGCATTTAACGCGTTTACTTTTTTAACTTTTTTTGTAAATAGCCTCCAGTGACAGACGAATAAGGTCAATCTGATGTTTGATGGGTTAGCTTAATATTTATCGAAACACTGAGGATTGTTAAACTGTAATGTTAAGCAATATTTTATCTATGAACTATTATTTTTTTAACATTTATATTTTTATTATTCTCATGTCTGACACAAGTAGCACAATAATTTGAACTTTATATGGTCTGAAATCAGTCAGTGGCCAATTGCACTAGATAAAATAAGAATTACATCATTGCCTCCAGGAACTAATTAGTTAATGATTGCTAGACATATCCTTTGTCACAACATAGTGTATAAACTGTATAGTGAATACAAACTTTTATTAACATATTGAATATACTTTTCCTATGAATAAATTCTAGTAGAATATTATCTAGTTTTATCGACGAGGTTTCCGGTAATATGCTGGGAGTATTATCTCTATTACAAGCAGGAAGTCTAGATAATTTTCTACTGAGATACACGTATATAAGTGCGGAATTGAGAAATATTAAAAAATAAATAAGCACTTAATGTTAATAATTAAGCATCTAAAATAATATATTATACACGTGAGTCGTTTAAATCGTTGCTTTATATTCGATCACGAGAACGTAGACATTGGCCCTATAAATAAATCTGTAAAGTTTTACAAGGTTCCAGACATTATCAATTTTAAATAACCATACCTGATCAGAAAATGCCATTCGTAACGGTCCTCAACCACATTACCATATTCTCATTCGCTTAAAGCATTTACTTACCAAGCAAACACACTGCTACAAATCCCACCCGATCCAATTCAGTTCAATCAATACAACGCGAAATCAATCATCATATCCAAAACCAGCCACCGATCGACACACACTCAACTGCAATCACCCCGATCCACATCTACAACAAACAACCCCCGCGCAATCCCATCCACCCTATACCTCTCGCCCACTCCCCGACACAAATCGATCATAATCAATAACCATATCGCGTATACCCGCGCCTCAAAAACAAAACAAATCGCACCCAATCGGGGAAAAAGAAGCAAAAAACCACGTACACCTCCACCTCCAAAAATAGCCTCACTGGCGTCTATAAAAAGACATTCTCTCTTTCTCTCTCGCGCGCAGGGTTTAATCGCAGCGGCAGCTGCGCGATCGATCGCTTATGTACCGGCCCGCGCGCGCGGAATGCCGCGATGCAGTCGACGACACCCACGTCAGACGACGCGACGCGACTCGATGGTGCGGCGCGGTGCCATTGTAGCATCGCAATTGCGCCGCTCGCAGCCTTGAGAATTCGAGAGACTGGGAGAGTTGATACGCGGCCTGCGTGTGGTTGCAGTGGCGAATCTGAGGTCGGGAAGAATGATGGCGCATAGGTGGTGGCGAGGATTTTGGAGGTGTCTTTGGTGAGGTGCGATGCGGTGAGATTTTGAATTTTGGAGGTTTTGGTTTAGTGGAGTGGGAAGGGAAGATGGTTATTGGTGAATTTTGACTGGGTATACCGATGCGTGTCGTTTGTATATGGGTGTTTTATTTTACGAAACAGTTTCATTTAGTGTTCTTTGTATTTGTGTGCTATTAAGACAGTTTATATTGTACTGTAAAATACCGTAGGTGAATTTGTAAAATTTTATCGATTCCTAGCAGTATGAGAAATAGTACATTATGCATCAAGGGAGTAAAGTGGGCAATGTACGCACTGTGTGACGTTTCACACAGTGCATGCTTGCCTACTGTACTCCAGAGGTGCGTATACTACTTTTCACCACACCCCCGTAAAGAAATGACTGTACGCATCTCAGCAGGCCGTACAGTACCCCATGCTCTGCCTAGAAGTAAAGTGACTTGTGTACGCGCGACGCGCTGTTTTACCGCTCGAGACGCAGTCGAGAGCGGAAAAAGGCGCATCGCGCATGCGCAAGTCACTTTATTCCCTAGGCAGTCCATGCGGTACTGTACGGCCTGCTGAGAGGGCGTACAGTCAGCACTTTACGCGCAGTGTGGTGAAAAGGATATAAATTTTTGTCTTTTAAGTCAATTCTCATGAAAGAACTACCTTAAAATAATCCACAGAAATTTAAAATGTTTTACGCTGTTATGAAATAATTTCTGATTTGATTTTGAATCCGTATTAAATTGCGATAAATTCTGCCTTCTGTTAAGGTGGCTCTAGCGACTTTTCAAAAATTTAAGAAACACCTAAAAAAAATGCACAGTATTTATGAAGTGTCTCTTTATTTATAGCTAAAAAAAAATAATGGGGTAGCCGACCGAAATATTGAGAAAAAAATGTAACTAAATTGACTTTTTTATATGGGTCTTATGGAACTGGCGATCGCCATGCTCGTTCTACCTTTACTTACTCAGCTCTAAAAAATAAGATCCCGAAAACAAAACTATGTAGCTATAGTTCGATTTACGGTCATTAATATGACATTATGAAAAATGTCTGTTGCCGACCAAATAAACGTTAAAATAACAACGAAAGTTTGTTAACTCGGGTTACAACGAGTTCACGAGCGCTTACTGCGCATGCTCACGAAGTGCGGCAACGTCGCATTTCAGACATGGTGGACATTTTGAATGGGTACGTCGTTCGTTAGATCGGATCAACTTATCAATGTTTTAAAGATTGATTTAAATCATATAATCAAATCAGAAGTATGTGCATGTGTATCAATATCTATTCTTTACAAACCATATGTACACAAATAGGTTAGGTATTACCAATTTCATTCCGGGATTTAAAGGTGTAGGATAAATAATCATTTCAACGTAAAGAAACATAATTTATTTTTAACAATAAATGTAACGTACAATTTAATTAAAGCACATAACTTTGGTAACATTCGATTCAGTCATCAAATTATAGTATAAACATTATTTATAGTTAAATTTATTTGCTTATTTCGTCAAATAAATTTAGAATTACTTTTTTATTTTTGGTAATTCGTGGCTTACCATCGACATTTTCACCTAACAAAATAGTCAAAGCTTCTATACCACCAGTATCACAGGCTTTTTTAAGTATATTTATATCTATACCAGCTTTGGAAATCTTGGATTTCATATTGGTAGAAATATTCAAATCTTTCAATGAATTTTTATAATTTTTTGTTATTTCGTTTCTTTCTTTTTCGCTAATTATAAAATTGAAACTTTTTGTTTGCGCAATAACAGGAATCATATCTTTGCAAAATCTATTAAGTAATTTTTGTAGCATCAGTACGTCATTCAGCGCATTGTGAGCATCTGATATTTCTGCTGCATCTAAATAGTCAGCTGCAAGTTCTGTTTGACTATACTTTTGCTTGTTTTTGCGCCTTTCTGGTAAAAGTGATTTGAATATATACAGGCTGTCAGTGAACCCTTTAACAAAAATCTTCATTTCTTTCAAAAGTCCTAATGACGTAGCTATTTTAATAATTCTCACAGCATCGAATCTAAAATATAAACCAAATTTCGGTTATTTTGGGTAAGTAAGGTAAAAAGTCAACATTTTTTTACATAATACCTGAAGCAGTTGTGTGCTAACAAAATACATGGCTTCTCTTGTTTTTTCAAGAAGTACAAGAAACTTAAAAAAGCATCTCTTGCGGAGTATGTGATAACCTTTTCTTCATTCACATACATATCGTTATTGTGTATTCTTATACCGGTAACTTCAGATGCGCTTGGGGACATATTTTTTGTGGGCATTATATATACGTTAAATGTATTTTCTCTAGAGGCAGCCGCAATCTGAAAAAATTTAAATCAGAATAAGAAATATTTATAACTTACTTACAGATGTTTAATTTATACCTGAACTATTTCATCTGATGCATGCAAGCCAGTTGTCTCAAGATCAAATATTACTACTAAGCAATCCTCAAAATTGGCATTATCTGAAATTAGATTTTAAATTTTAATATTTATTTTAATTCTATATGTGAATATTATTTTCTAAAGATATATGTTACCAGCTATAACAGCTTCATCAATCAAATCAGATGTATTTAGATATCCTGCTCCTGATTTATAAGAGATTCCTTTACGATTAGCCACAGACGTATCCTTAGAAGATCTCTGTTTTTTTAAGACACGGCGTCTTTTTTTCATAGGAATTGTTCTCCTCTTTTCAGCTACACTGCTAAAACGTTGTTGTTTTTTCTCTCGATATGATTGTGTATGTTTCCCTGGAGACAAACCCAGAAGATTGTTTAATTTAACAATATAGTCATATCCAATATTTTTTTGGCATACTGCAACTGCAACGCGAAAACTGTGCGATTCAGAACCACCATAAAAATACGATTTTGGATGCTTGCTGCAGACAGTATTATTAAAAGACTCATTGGATTGGCTGGATGCACATTGTGCTATTTGGGCTGTGCTATTGATGAAAGGCTGAATAATTTTTTGCAATTTTTCCTTCAAATTCATATCTGATAAGCATTGATTATCTTTGAAATATGTATACACATGTTGATTATCCTCCGTTCTTTTACAAAAACTGCCACAATTTTGATGGTCGCCATAAGCATGCAGAGTTATATTTTCTAAGGCGATTTTCACGTTGACTTCATCACCTTGATTTTGCTTAATTGACAAAGCAAAAACTTTCGAAAAATACTCTCTCAGTTTAGCATTTAGTTTAATTTCATATAGTTTACTGTTAAATGTTTTTACAACGTGGTTAAAATCAGACCATTTTGTAATTGTATACGGAGATAATCGTCTCAAAGCAGCAATAGCAGAAGAATCATCATCACCAATAAGTGTTTGTATTCTGCATTTCGATTTTATCAAATTATCATTCTTTAATATAACTTCCACAGCCATATCAGCCTCCATCGACTTGGACGATCCGTTGTGATTTTTTCTACAAACATGTGTTTTCTCTTTTGACTTTTTTCTTTTTCCACTTGCATCTTCCTTGCATTGTTTACAATCTAATTCTCGATATGCATATGCTAAAACTTTTTTTGAAAAATAGCCATTTAATGATGCATGACCTATAGACACAAAATAATAACCATTTTTAATTGTATACTATGTATATAATTAACAATACTAATTATAAAGAAAAAGTGTATGTACCACTGAGACTATTATGTTGACGTCCTCGTTTGGTCCAGGCAGCATCATATGAACCAATCAAGTCAGTAATATTGTCATTGTTCACCTCACCTACATCTTCTCCGTTCTCAGCCCTATGTACACAATGTTTGAAAAAAATAATAAAAGCAGGTGTAAAATCAAGGATGTAGAAACAGGATAAAATTTTTGTAAAAGGTTCAATCAATTACAATTCAAATATACGTTTATTTATTTATTTTCTTTAATTTGCATAAATGACATTGCTAGAAATTGATTTTTTCTTACAGTTATATAAATATAAAATAAACTATGCATAATTGTAAACTATATTATACGTAATTATTCATTCTTAAAAATTTGTATTTATCATGCTTAAAAAAAAATTATGTTTATATTAAATTGATTATTTTGATAGTATGTCGAATTGTCATCAATAAATAAAACAATTCTTGATTGTATAATCACACATACACGCACACACGTCGAAACATTCAGATACTTCATTACAATTGAGATTCAATACATTTTACAGTTGATTAAAAAAATCAAAAAATGTTAAATTCATTCGGTTTAATACTATATAAAAATTGAGTAAAAACATGATTCAAGTAGAGCGATTTTTCCTTTCGCCGTATACTTATTTTTTCCCAATGGCAATGTTTACTGTTCATGATTTTTTTATAAAAAAAAGACTATACATTGTATTGAACCAATCTTTTCATAATTTGAGTTTTTACAAATAACTAAACTCTCATCGGTAAAAAGCTTAGTTCTACAATATATATAGTCTTATTATTATAAATACTACTTAATCGTACTACTTACTTATTTTTCTTGTTTTCTAAAGTTAACTTTTTCTCCTGCTCAATAGCATCTATACATGATTGATTAGCTAAGTTTTCAATGGCGAATCCTGCAATCCTTTCATACCGTTTCAACGATGTGGCACTGACTGTTAGACAGTTGAGAGCGGATAGCTCAGTGTTGATTTTTGTCTCACCCATTCCGCCATCAAGCATACCTGTAATAATAAGTAAATCACGTTGAATTTTGTTATTAATAATACAATAGTGATATTTTATGATATATTTACTTACCAATTGCTAATTTTAAGTTGCTGTGATAGTAACCATTCGCTGTTTTTTTAGAAGTTTCGACAATGCTGTAATTGTTGCAACTCTGACATTCCACTGTGCATTTGCTTGCTATCCCTCGCTGTACCTCTTTCACTAAAAACCGCAAGGAGATGGGTTTATCGCAGAACTGGCACCACAGATCTGTAGCTAATTTGTCCATGTCGACAAGTCTTCGCCCATTAAATGATTCATACTGTCCTGCTTTCTCTCTTTCAATAACTTTGTTCTGCAAATAAATAATTTTATTATTCTACAGTTATGATTTATGAATTATAACTTTATGTTTATACCAATAGAATGCTCAGGTAGTTGACAGATCATTATTCGATGAAGTAAAAAAAGGAAACAACTTGTACGATTCTATACTAACCTCAAAATTGGTAGCTTCATGGTTAAGCAGGTTAAGCCTTCTCCCTTGTTTGCCATGAGTACCTCTCAATACTGTTTCAATCTTCACTTTCACACATTTCTTCATAAACTGCCCTTTCTTTTTTCCGATAGTGGCACGTACGTTATAAGGCATTTTTAGTTTCTAAACTTCAGAGTAGTAAATACCCACGTGTGATCATGCATGACGGAGAAAAGTGCAGAAGACACGCGTGTTTACATTCCACCTTGCACTTGCAACGTTGCCAATTCTCTCGCGACAGTAACGTAGGAAAAATATGTACTTTGCCGTAAAGAAAGAAAAAATATAAAAATTTTCGATTTATTGACTTTAACTTAATATTTATATTTCACTTAGCATTATAAAGTGATTAGACGCGATAATAAGAAAAATTTATAAAGTGTAAGTGTTTAAATTCTATAAGCACCACCAGGTGCCCCCGCTTGGTACGATACCCAACGCTAGAGCCACCTTAAAACGTCAATTTCATGGTATCATATTTTGATTGAAGGACGTTATCTTTTGTACAGATATTAAAGTGTAATATTCAGTTTCAAGCAATCAAAGGTATAGCTGATGTCAGCTATTAATTATTTTTGGTGATAATTTCAGATGTAGACGATATCGTTTATAAATGTATGACAGTAAAATGTCTATTTCATGCGTATAAATGCTTAAACTTATTCAATTCAAATGAAATATATAAATATACATATGGTATATACATCATACAGGTTGAGTAAAAGGTATGGAAAGCCTGGTAGATCTTGAAAGGGAAGCATTACCGCTGAAAGCATGAAATGTTTCTTTAGATCCAAAATTTGATCATCCTATCTGAAACCTTTTTGAAAACTCTGAAAACATAAAATATGTCCCATTTAATATTTTTAATGAAAATGATTTCCTTTTGAGATATTCCAAGGTTTCCGTGCGGTTCACTTACCTTGTATAAACTGATTGATAGTTATAAGATTATAGCTAAGAGCAGTGCCTATGAATTATTTCATAGACATTGACTTAAAATTTAGAGGTGTGCAGAATGGAATTTGGCTGATTTTAAAATTGCAAAAAATTAGTAGTGAAATGAAATCGCGTCTTTATAATAATGTCTCAAGTGTAGCAAGGAATTGCTCTGGTGCCGGAATCGACTTGCCGTTATTTCAACGAGAAACGTATGCATATCACTGCGTAGGATGCGAGTCACGAGGACTATGCTAATTGCGATGTACTGTGGTTTGCGCGAAACCAAGAAAATTGTACAGCGTCACTCTGAAGATCCGCTATGTGGGTTTATTCGCCTGATTTAGTTGTAATAGTTTCTTGTAATAATAGTGTTAATAACTGTTCTTATCGTTTTTATCAATAAATACGCCTTTTCAATGCATTAAATTAAAATTTTTGTAATATACACAAAAATTATCTTTTTTTTTTAAGTTTTTAATTTTCATACGCACATTTATTTATGATGGTACACGCCCATTGAAGTCAATCAAGAATCGCTTCACCTCTTGTGGAAGGACAAAGGCGGCGTACTTGCATGCGAAACAAATAGCGTGTATCCTAACAATCGCAGTCGACTGTATATAGTTTCGCTATGCGACATTGACTTCAATCATCCACCCCTTTGAAGTCAACGTCGCATTATAGAACTATAAATAAAGCCAAAACGGAAAAGCGACCCTGCACTAGTTATATGCATCAACAAAGGGACAAAATATAAAAAAAATAAATAAAATACCATCATGACACAAAGAAATTATTAATATTTTAAGCATGTGGATCTTGATTCAATGAATCTGATTGAACAATACTGAATTTTTTTGAACACGTGCATGAAAAAAGAACCCTTTTCCATGTTTGCAAGTCAAATGGAAAATTGGGCATTCCGAGCGTCCTTGCCTGAGCGGAAGGTAATGTTGATTACGTCCCGCTCCTGCGTTTCTTAAGTCTAGCGGACGACTCGTAATACCTCTTTCCCCATACCCTTTGCATGCATGAAAAAGGCCCTATTCACACACTTATTAAAAAAATATACGATGCGTAACACGGGTCGAAAGGGCTTTTCTACATATCAAAAACATTATCATAATATTTCCATATACCCACTCCTAAAAAGCATAATAAAAAATTCAACAAACTCCCTGTTACAATCGCATTTAACGCATAGCGGTCCCTCTAACCCATTTTTTTCCTCAAAACGAACGGAATAAATTCATACGGCAACATCCATAAAAATTCAGCTCCACGTACAAACACGCGCCTATACAAAACGACAACGCGTCCTCTACTGTATGCGCGGCACGCGCTTCTTCGATAATTACGGCACCGCAGCAGCAACGGTTTGCATTCCCCCGCACTATCGCATCTCTTTTTTTACCCGCCGCAGCTGCTGCAAATATGCAGTTTGCGTCTCGCCGGCCGATAATTTGCGTCGCGAGACATATAGTTGCGCAACGGCGCAGTGCGCGAAATTCGTCGTGTCGTGTCACGAGGCGCGACGATGATCGCGCGTTTTTTGCGCGACGTGTGTTTGGACGTGCGTAATCGAATGTTTACGTTGGACGTAATCGAGGATTCTTTTTTCGTCGCGTGTGTATGTTTCAGCTGACGTTGCATGGTGATGATTCCTATTTTTTTTGTATTGCGCAAGCTTTCTTTGGGATGGAGGCGTGGATTGTGTGCACGTTGATGACGAGAATTATTTGTTTACAATATTAGTTTAACTTTTTAGAATATTGCATTTGCATTTTGATCATTAATTTAATTTAAGAAAAATCTTTTACAAAGATTATTAAATTTATTTTTATGAAGCATGACGCGAATAATAATAATAATATTGTCCATAACGTGATAAATAAAATACTGAATTTTTTTGTTTAGTAACCTTTGCGCTACATCATTTTAAATGCTCTTTTACAAGGTGATTTACCGTTTATTAAAATTTCAGAATGCATTTTTGCCACGTTTTATATTAGCATTTTTTATGTTGTTATGCTTATACGCTCCGACAAAAATTTAATTATTTTTCCCTTTCCGATAAAATTTTCATTTAATTTTGCTTTCAATATCGTCCAGTGGTTAATGAGAGAACCCGAAAAAGGGAAACGTTCATTTTTCAATTACCGAAAGAGCTCCCTAGACGGTTTCGAATTTAGGTCATCGCTTTATCTTGCACTACTGCGCCGATACGGGAAAGGTCACATTTATAATTCCGATTGAACTTGAAATTAAAATAGCTTTGTGGCAATAGCAATTAATAACGAGCTCAAAGTATAATATTGTTAATGACGATTTATAAGGAAAACCGTAGCTGTGTCGAAAATCATTAGTATAGAGTAATCTTGGGTAATAATCTCAATATATATGTTATTTATCATCGAGTTCTAGCTGTTAAATAGAATAAGTTCACTAACATGTCGAAAGCCATTGAGTTTAAAAGACAATATTTTTTACCGAACTACCATTACTCTGCCAACATTACCCGAATCGATCAGAGCTTATAATTCAAGATTATCTCCTCTGCCATTATATATCAATTTAAACCACAACAAAGTCTTCGCTTACAGTGCTATTTTTCTATATTAACGATCCTATATATTTCGTTAATCACCGTCCGAACATTATAACTCAAATTTAAACCGCCTCTCGCGCGATAAACATTGTTTTTTCATACGACTCAGCCGTCTCTGTTAATTAAGAGCCGTTCGCAGCCTTGTGGGATCCATTAAAGGCCATTCGTTAAATCGAATAGTCGCACAAGCGTAGATCAGACTTGCGCCACGCCTCTTTCCCCTTATATGTATCAAGTATGTATGCTCATGCCTGCTGTATCTGCAATTTTTGGACTTTTAGCTTTGAATTAGTCCAACAGGTTGCAATTTGTTGTGTAATTTGTCTGTAAAGGATATTTTTAAATGGATTTATTTTAAAATGTTTAATTAGTCGAGCAAATACTGCATAAATTGTATTCATATGATGAATTTAAAAAGTTAAGTAACTCAATTTTACCTAAGACGTAACGAAATTTCCCTAGGGTTCGAGTAAACGCCGCTTTAAATTATGTAAAATCTTCTTAACTTTCGAGTAAATCTCACCTAATCCAAGTTGAGTAAAATTCAGCTTGCGATGCAAATTATTTCTCCTCATCTAATTTGATTCTTCATGTTATAATTTCTTTCTCGCATTACCAAACCCCGATCTAAAATATGGAAGAAATCAAATCATTATACTATTAGTGTAATTCTTGCACTAAATGAAAAACAAGGGAATTTCTTAAAAATTACACAATTTTATTAGTAATATGAGTACTGTGCGTGTTGAGTAAAATTTGTTTAAATATTGATAAAAACGACTATTAAAATAATGTTTTGAGTGAATAATACTACACGCCCTTATAGAGGATTATAAATATATATCTTCATCAAAATTAGATCTAGAAAAGAAATACCATTTTCAGTATAAAAAGAAAGATTCACACAAATTTTGGAGGCCATGGAGTGGTTGGTCTAAATAGATTTTTAAAAGTTTTGGAATATTTTTTCTCTATTTCGTTTCACCCTATTAATCTGAAATTACTCTTGCATTTTTATAATATCTATGAGAACAAACATTAAAAAAAAAAAAATAACTGTAAATTAACACTTTTTTGGAATTTTAAATTACCCTAAAAGATGACCTACTTTTCCTTCATTCCACCATGTTGCTAATGTCAATATATACGTATTCGTGAAAGTTTTCAAATTTTTCCAAGCGTGATCTGGCCAAAAAGATAATTATTTTGCTAAGTAGGGACACACTTGACCCTCTTTTCCAGCTCCACCCTTTATCAACAAGAGCTTGCTTTATCTTTTCAAGCTATTCAAAATCTAAGTCGAAAAAATAAATTTTCCTCGGGTCCAACAAAAATGTTCTTGGCTCCGCAAGGCGCTTAAAATACTACCCCGCATGCAACAACTATTAAGCTACGCTCGCGTGCGTCAACGGTCCTCCGAACGTAACCTCCCAAAAGGTCGTCCTCCGCGCGTGGTTTAGCGCGATGAGCCGTGATACAAGGGTCACAACACGCGCGAAGCGAATGTAGCCGCGAATTTGCATTTTCGAGCGACGATGCGCTTGAAATAGCTCGCCGAGATCTTATAATAGCCGCGGCGACGCTGGGCGCTTAGTTAGGAATTTCAATGTTCGGTATAAGGAGTACATAGTACGCTTTATATCGGGGTTTAACGAAGATGGATGTGCGAAGGTTGGATCAGGAGAGAGTTTTATTGTACGTACTGCTGAGCGAGGGTTATTTTGACTTTTTCTTCTTGACTTGTACAAGGAATGTGTGCGAGGATAATTATGCGTGAATAAGTTGTAGCTGCGAGAAAAATGTATGTGTAACATTGCGGTTACATTTTGAAAGCTTATATTCACTTTATTAAGATTCAAGGGTGGCGCTGCCTTTTCGGTCCCTTTTGAAAGCTCACGCAGTAGGTCAGAGTTTAATAATATATAGTGAAAATGAAAAAAGAGGTTTGATATACACGTGTTTTAAAAGTTGTTGAGGGTTTTATGTATACAAACTACAACATAATCAAAAGAAATTTTAATTAATATATTTTATTTAAATTATGTAACGAGAGGTCTTTAATAAATTAATATTATACGTGCCTTGTGCCTTGAAAGTCTCTCGTACATCATTTTCCGTTTTCACAACGTATTTGCATACTTTCCACTACCTAAGCTTCTCAAAGTGCCTGGAAGGGCTGCATCCTCAGGTCTTAACAAGGCGAATAGGGGTAATTAAACCTTTTAGTGCCCATTGTAGCATATTTGATATGTTCACTTTGAGGCAAAACTCACCTACTAAACCCATCCGCTAATTTCGAAAGCGCCTGCAAACGAACGCAGCGAAGACGCTACAATATCCACAAAATGCTTAAAAGATCCATTTTCCCTTGCTTCAAGATTACAATCTTCTGATCTTAAAAACGGAGCAGCAAAAACCGCAAACACAGCGTACGGCTATAAAATCCATCATAAAAACTACGACAACTCATATATAACGCTTCCTTCCTGTCACCACCGTAAACAATGCACCTCCACCCTGCATCGACATCCCACAGCTCGCAATCCCGAATTTGCCACCCACCTCCCCGTTCCAATCTCACAACGCACTTCCGAGTGCACAAGTCTCCGGCGTCGCTCTCTGTACTCTCGTAAAAACCCCCCCGTAACGACTCTCTTCTCCCCTAGCGCACAGCTCGCGCTAAAAAACAAAGGGCGAAGCAATTCGTACCAGCGACCATTTGTACGCGCAATGTAGGCGAGTGCGCACGCACCCGCGGTGCACGCAGCGCTCTCCCAGCTGATGCATTATTCGGCGCAGTGGAGTGGGCCGGGATACGGTCGGACGTTACGAGGGAGGGAAGAGAACCGTTGCCGACGGACGGCGTTGTTCGTTCCACTGGATTGCACCGCGCTGACCTCGTGCCTCGGTTGCTTCTTCTTCCTTTGCTCTTTCTTTGCGAGACTTGTCTTCCGTGGGGCGTTTGTCAGCCCGGGGGGGATGGTGGAGACTATTGCATTTTCCTTGCGTTCGTGTTCTTCTTCTCGCCGAGAGAAATAAGTGAGTGGATTGTGTACAGTGCAGTGAAACTTTGGTGGGTTTCGACTAAAGTAAAAAGGAAGTATTAGCTTTCTTATGTAGATGGAGGTTGTAATGGCTTTAAAAGGAGCTTTTGTTTTTAGGGTTGAGAAATGACACTTGGAGGTTACGTTCGGTTTGCGCTTCTGAAGGAAGGAACGTACGTGGTCTGAGCTTTCTATTTGAAAGCATTCGCATTTTGGAAATACTGAAATAACTAATTCGTAAGTTTATTTAGATGGCGTTATCAATAGAAAGTTGCACAAAATTAGCTGCTACTAATTGATCTTAATAATGAAAATTGAAAAATTCACTAGCTTTGACGAATGATTTACATTAAAATGTAGCAACAAGTTGAAATGTATAGTAATGTAGCAATAGTTTCTAGGAACTAAACTTACAAATAAAGAAATCACTAATTTTTGCGAATTATTTTGCTTTAAACCGCAGTGACTTTTGTTATCAAAAGTTTAGTTTCTAGCAAATAATGCCGTGCAACTTCCTATTGTGGACGCAGGCTTATGTTTGAGTTTAATAGAGCTTACAGGGAAATAACGTTCAAGTTGAAAGGCAAACAAAAAAAAAGTATAAACACTTCATTTACAATCTTTATTAACTGAAAATACTTTAATCTAGACAGAAGCATTTCTTTCACCTTTTTCTATTATAGCGCAGTTATAAACGTTCCCAACTGGAACAAAAACAAAAAATAATTGGCTCACACAAATCAGAGGTTTAGTTATCTGATCATCTGAATGAAAGAAACCATCCATCATAATCCATTAATCTCAAAACCCAAGGTCTCGTTCACCAAACAAACAAACATTTATTTCTCCTTCATCTACTATTTACCTTGCGCCAAATGAAAAAAAATGCCGCATAATAACCTAATAAACTCGCATAAAACACTCCTATTCCACATACACAAACACACGCACACACACACACACACACAAAATATGGCTCATTTCTCAGTAACGTCCACCCATCCACACACACAGCAAAACAAAAACCCGGCGGATAATCGACTGCTGCGCTCGCGCGAGGACGCAGACATAAGAGCAGAAAAAATAGATATAAATCACCTCCGCGGAAGGAAATCGCCGCTATACGCGCCGGGGGGGATCTTACGAGTCACGCGATCGCATTTATTTACGGTCGCCCCGTTGTACCGTCGTAGTATCACAAGACAACGCGCGCCCCTTTCTTTCCCGAACTCGCCCCTCGTTGTTTGCTCTCTTTCTCCGTCTCGTCCGATGGGTTTCACTTTCTTTCGGCCGCTCGGTTTCAGATTAAAATCGTTGCGAGGTGTTTCTCGCGCGTTGCCGTGCCGTATGCAAATTAGAGCTGTATTAGTTCTCTGCGCGGCGCGGCTGTTTACCTGTTTTGCATATTTTATGAAAATGTTTCTACGAATGTACGAGGTTGTGACGTTCGTCTTTTATACGAAAAAGATTGGTGCAAATGTATATTAGTTTATGAGAAAGATACATTTGTGCTCGTTTTGATACTTTCGGAGTGAATAGTTTTATGCAATAAAAACCATTACGTGAAAAAAAATTGTGTAGCAAGAGAGTAGACATTCAATTTGTTATAAAAATTATTGACGTATTTGTAGTAAAGATTTACCATATTCAGTATTCATATACATAAGTGAAAATATCCAAATGAAATAGTAATTTTCATAGAAAATTGAGTATGTCCCCAGGGTATATAATTTCTCTTAACGTATAGTCTCACTTTTTTTATCAATGTGAAATTTCGTATTTAACATTTCAAATTATGAAAAGTTTATCAAACAAAATTAAACCCAGATTTCAATCAAAACACGATTTAATCATACTTTCATGTGTATAAACCTAACCTCAACCTAAAATTCTGCATTTAACATTTCAACTCACTCCTTTGATACGCATTTCCCCCGAATCTCCATTCAACCATACATCCCGAAATAAACAGATACTCCCTCGCTCTTCGATACCCCCGAAAACAGACACACCCCGCAAAGGGCGATTCCTCAATTATCCGCGGAATTTCCTGATTAACGCGCTGTACTCGCTTTGCCTTTGTTGTCGTCGTCGCGGCCTGTATCGATCTGAACGTAGTAGCCGAAGTTTCGGCCGTGATTCATCGGCGTTAACGCGATTGACGCCGCGCTTCGTTATCAGCACGGGAAAATCGACGCGTGCGCCGCACGCGCTGTACGATAACGAACTTATTGATGGGTTGATCGAACTGTCTTCTCGGTGTAGGTGGTTGACGGTTGCGTGTAGGTTTTAGGTTGATGAAGTTTAGGTTTATGAATGATACGAATAGGATGGAAAATCGAACAGTAGTAAGAAACATCGAGTTACAGGGAACCGTAAGAAACAGTGAGGAACCATAAAGGAATTAAGATATCTACACAGAGACAATTTCCTGATAAAAATTACCGTGAAAAGTATGGTAATCGCGGGGTATTTCGACTTGTCGGTACTTAGTAGATAGATAGATAGATATACTATTTATTCATCAATGACGAAATTCTTACAATTGCACGTACATGTATAGTTAAAATAATTAAAATATCAGTCTGTTTATACATTTGTTATCGTAGTGACATTCGCAATAAATTTTATCGCACTGAACAGTAAAAGTTACCTGATTTGAGAAAAATCCTCGTTAAAAATAAATTTACAACGGTCATGTATACTCATATTAGCAGCTACAAATTTAGAAACTACTGCATACCATTACGTCCAATTTTTTCTTGCACCAGATAACCGGCGTAAGTTCTTTTTACAAACTGTGGTATTAGAAAAATTAGAAATTCAAATGAGCAACGTCATACGACGTAGCAGCACGAAACCTGACGTCAGAGTACAAAATCTAAAAGTATAGAACACGACGGCGACACCGTGACGTCACAATAGTTCTCGGATAATCAATAACTTACGCTCGGTTGTAAAAAAAATACGAATGTGTGGTGTATGCTTATTATTAGTATGAATTTGTGACGTCAATTAAATGAGAAAAAGTTTTAATCGTCTTTGGCTATTAAACCTACTAAAGTGTAATTAAAAGTAAATTGAATAAATTGGGTTACCTGTATAATACTAATTTGCGTGCGGTATGCCATTTAAAATACAGATGAAAACGCTTTACATGTGATTTTATTTAGCCCCTGCGTATAGACAATGATGAAAATAGGTCACTTTTCGTTTTCATGCAAGAAGCAAAACCTTGTAACTTTGTAAAATAATTTGTTCAAAGCACGAACTTCATCGGTAAACATTTATGTTAAATTTTATTGAATAAAAAAAATATATAGAAGTGAATTTTACTTCTGTGAACTAAATTTTAGGAAAAAGCCAACTATCCTTATTCCCGTAGAACGAGGCGTGGCTCCAGCCAAGCCGAATCGACATTTTCTCGTATCCCGCAGCGGCACAGAAGTTGCGTCAAGGCTGTATACAGGTGTATGTTCAGTGTAAATTTTCCTGTGCTCATGCGCTTCATTCTTATTATTTTACAAAATTTGAAAGTTTATATACAAGTAGAAATTAGGAAAATCCACGTCTTAAACCCTCTTATTAACATGCCTTAAAGAGCATGGGCTATTGTATTTTGTTTTTATTTTTGCAATTATAGCAAGACTAACCTCGATTAACCTATTTTCTTATCTAATTAGTTAAAATTATGTATTGTTCCTTAAAATCAAAATGGTCTGATTTAAAAGATTTAGTTTATTTAAGAACAACTTACTATGTTATAATGGAGAAAATCAATTGTAAGTACTTTATTAAGTAGGGTGTCATCAGATTTCGAAATACCTACGTGGAAGCCACGAATTTATCGCGACGTTTTGGGATGTAATGAGCTTCCTGAGCTCTGATGTACCGCTGCTTGCCCTATTCCAGTGTCTTCCAGTGTAGGAAGTAATGCACGCGTCCTCGATACATTGTTGCACGTGACACAAGGATGCACTTTGCATACTCGAAAATTAAGCGTTCTGGTCAACCGAAATGCATCTCGCCGCGCGTAAACACTATATGTGTAAACACGTAAGGAATACGAAATGGTTGGATATATGATCGATGAACCTTTGATGGAACATTTACTATGTATATGGCGAATTACACATCACTCAACACACCAATGAGGCTTGAACTATTAATCGAGCAGGAAGTTCAGAACCGTAGTTGGAGTTTCCCGAAGTTCATCTGCCCTTATTACAGCTACATGAATATAGTACTCTGTAATATATGTCTAGGATGTAATTTATAACAAAGTTAATTTTTAATCTCGCTATGATTTAACTCTATTACGTACATTTCAAGCATATGCAGGGTCACTGCATATTTCAAGCGAATTATTCTCTCGGTCCTTCTGCTGGATATATACGCGAGAAGTAATATAATTTTGAATTAATACATTTACATTTCTTAATTCTTTCACATTTATGCGCATAATGTAGCTTTATATCCGTCTGTTATATCTCAAAGCTGCGAACGACAACTTCAATACCGCAGCGTTGCAATTAAACCCACTTTCACCGCTAAAATCGTAATCTCGAATAATTTAGACGAAATCCGCAAAATCGACCAACGCTCACAATTCCAAATTGAAATATTAACCTTCGTACCCTTTCTCTGTCTGTTAAAATTCGTCCACGCAAAACCTCCAACTCTATTCTTGATTATCCATTCAGCTGTACGTATCCTATACCAAAGCCATGTCTATAGGGAAGATCGGGGTAAAGCGAGCCTTGAATTGGATTTGGATTTTTAAAAGCTATCGGTACTTTTTCACAAAAATAGACAGAATTTATTTTTATACGTACAGTATCTACATACATATTGCACGCTTATATTATATCGATGGTTCGTACAAAGACTAATGCATTTTTATTTTCTGATAAAACACAGTATTTTATTTTACGTTTATAAAAATAAAAGATGTTTGGAAATTTCAAAACTATATCAATGTATTTACTTTATCGATATGTTTTATTTATGTATTTTGCAGGGGAATTTTACTAGAATCTTTATCAGTTTCTTACTTCATGAAAACTAGAAGATTTTTCTTAAAATCTGAACTGCGTTAGTCTTCGTATGAGGCGTTGATATATATTATGCATTTATATGAGAATTTGTAGAGGTTTTATCTTTAATGATATGTAATGTAAAGTAATTGTTTCAAAAAAGAAAATCTAACCTCATTTCTGTTTTAGGCCGGATCTTATTCTTTCTAATTTCATCTTTGAAATAAAGTACAATTCTTTCTGATAAATGTATATTTAAGAAGAATGTTCTTTTATCAATAGAATTCAATACAATACGTTAGATAATAAAATGGAAGGACAATGACTATGGCGGTCTAAGGTTATAGGATCTATTTTTGTATCACAGTAACAATGAACACAAATGTAACTTTCCGTCTTCACAGAGTTGGTGATTATTAAAGCTCATATTATCAAAAGGAGGATATTAAAAACCAGCGACTATTTTCCCGCAGGAAATGTAAAATCGTCATGAATTATTTATAATTTTAACACCATTTTTTTTTAAATAAAATGTTTCCTTTTGTACATCCGGGAAAAGCTAAAAAAAGGTTAGGATTAAATTGGGTAATGCAGATTCTTACAATATTAAGGGGTTAAAAATATGGTTCATCAAATTTAACAATTATCCTATAATCCGTACGACACACTACAAAGTATAATTTTACCAGATAGTCCGACAAAGACAGTGAGAAACCATTACATTGACTTTCCCCTCGATATGCAATATCACGCAATTTCTTCAGCATCCTCCGTTCCTCTTGATAAATCTCCAAAATCATCGAACGAACCTGCAACAGCTCTTCTGACCACTACCTTACTCCCCCTACCTAACCCCACAACCCCACCCCTTCCTCGAATCACACGCGAATCGCTCCCTACAGCCCAGCATATTTCAGCATCCTCGCAACCCAGCTCTAAACCCACTCTTCTATATATATACACTCGGTCAGTGTGTACAAGCGTGGCCCGGTTTCCTCCGCCGCCGCAGCTCGCGGTAATTGGCTCGAAGGTCGGGACAATAGTTCCGCCGGCCGCGAATCCGGCCCGGCCAACTTTTGCTTTCGTACGGGTGCACCGAGCGACCCGGAAACGAACTGCGCGCGACGCCGCCACCGCCGAGAGCTTGTATAGTTTCTACGTCAGAGCTGGGGCGCACACGCACGTGTACACGCTCGAAGGTGGGGTTCGCGTCGTCGTCGTCGCGGGTTATATTCTTTTCTGGGGAGTTGCGCGTGGTGTGGAACGGGAACGGTGTCATGAGGGGGATGGCTTTCTTTGGGAGTATAGATAGGTAGATAGATAGATAGATATTTATTTGCATGAATATACAAGAGAATATGTACATTCAAAAAATTTACATAGTTATACTAAATGTCATAATAATTTTCATTTCGTTTCGACATTGTATTATAATGATATCACATCAATTTGTTTTGTAAAAGCATAGTAGTTCGTAAAATAAAAGCGCATTTGGATTCAATAAGAATAAAATCACGTCAAATACAATATTAGATAATCACAATTATGTTTGTCAGGTACATATATAATTTCGCATTGGTAATATCTATCACGTCATGGTTTATAGTAAAAATATACGCATACTCACAAATTTTCATACACGCATCAATAGCCGCACATCAAATACACAAATAAATACAATCACTCCGATAAAGTATAGTGGGTGTGGTGTGTGCCTTTTATTTTTGGCCGTTTGGATGTTCGTTCGTTTGTGACGATTGGGTTTTTCTTTGTTGGACATTTGCAGGTTCGTTGAGTGCGAACTTGACTCTGTGGATGTGGCGAATGAAAAATGGGTTAGCGACTTTGTGCCCTTGGTTTTGATTCACAAACTAGGAAATGAGATGTTTGCGGGAGTGAACCCAGCATATTGTTTTTGTGTGATCATTGGTAAAAAAGTGACCATGTATAAGAGATTAGATGAAACGATTTTTAGATTAGTAACTTAGCCATTTCTTACCGATTTTTACGAGATATCGTAACAAGAGATAAACTTTAAAACGTTGCAGTCAGTGCAGTTGTCAATTATTTGCAAAATAATATCTTTATGTTATTAAAGTATTTATATTATGAGCATACAGTTAGCAAATATTATCTATTTTCGGTTCATTTATTAAAATAACCTGGAGCTCTTAGTTCTGTTCGTTGAGTGTTTTATCAAATTTTATATTTCATATTTTTATTGAAAAGGCAAAGTACGTTAAATTTTACTTTGAATATTTCCACGCATCGCTTGTTAAAAGTTAATTTCATTTGCATGCATAATTCCACGTGATAATTTTAATTAAACTGCCTTTTTCATTTTCATATATATATATATTAAAACGTCATATTATTCTGTTGTTTCACTTCTATGTTTCATTCATAGCATGAAAGCGCGTCCAACTACTTTTTTCTCACTATCATCATTAAAACGTAATATTTTAAAACTTTACTTTATCATTTGTGATAAAAATATTTATGAAATAAACGTAACTATTTAGGAATAAAAGCTCTTGAACATTCAATCTAATTTCCTCTTTGCAATCCCAACAAGAAAACCCGCATTAGAATCCCTTAAACATCAATCACAGTAAATCAAAAAGCTCCAACACGCCATCAAAATCCATTCCCCAGTATCCTCATCCTTCCCCAACACCATCTTCCGGAATCGAATTAAACCAGGCGCTAAAGTGACATCACGGCGTGCCAACGACCGTTATCTCGCACACACTCGCATCCACGCATCACCGCCTTCGCTCGTAAAATCCCGCGCAAGTTCGTCCGCCGGATATCCTCCTTTTAATCCGCGCGATGCTCTTAAAAAGCTCCTCGGGCTCGTAAAGGAGCCGTACATCCGTATCAAAGGGTCAAACTGCTACTTCGTACAATGCAGGTAGCGGCAGTCAGCCCAAAGGGAGTTCGCGGATGCGCGCGCGCATCGTCGCGGAGACTCGCGTTCGACTAAAAAAGAAAAGGGAGATACACGCGCGCTTGTCGTGTACTATCTGCTTTAATTTTTCAAGCGTGACGGGAAGTTATACGTTCATTCAATGGGCACGCTTTTCGCTGGTTGGATATTCTATTGTTGTAAAATCGAATTTGGACGTTATTCTTTTTTTATGCGTCGTGTTCTGCTTGGGAAGAGGAATATTATTTTTGGCTCTGATTCGTTTAAAATTCTTGAATTGTATTAAGGCACTGGGGAAAGAAAGCTTTTATTCAAATTTTACGTAACTGAGGAGAGTTTATTTTTATATCTAGTAAGATTCGTTGACTATTAAGTCAGCAAACTTTAAATTCGATTAACTGAATATTTCGTAACAGTTAGTATATAAATCATAACTTTGAACATATTTTATCAAAAACCATGACACTTTTTGAATGTTGGACGCAGATTTCATAATATTTAAGAAATCTTATTTAGAATGAAATGAATCGTTTCTCATAATATTCTTAATGCATCAATTAACTTAAAATGAAAGAATTCTTCTCCGAATCTTCAGAGAAATGCAAGAATTAGTTTCTCTGTTTTTATGAAAAATACCATTTTTATTTCAGTATCTATAGTGTCTTCTTAAATTGAATTCCCGTTAAATATTGGGAGAACATTCTTCTTATATTAAAATAATTCCTTTCGAGTTAACACGAAAAGTTTCAAAGTTTCAATACACACCATAATTTTTTGCTAAGTAGTTTATTCAAGATTATACATCTTTCGGATCAACGGATCATTTCTAAGAGTGTAAATAATATAAATAAAATTTAAATGTTTCAAAAGGACATGTTTCAATTCCACCATACAAAAATAACATAACCGCACATTACAAACTCGACTGCACCAGCATCACAGAATCACATTTTCATCCACACTAAATAAGCAAAATAAAGCACCCACCTAAAAGGATGAAATCCGACATCTGCTTTAAGCTCGCAAGCTCACGTACGTCAGCTCTTAAAAAAAAGGCGACGTCTTCAGTATCACCGCTTGAATGCCGCGTCGAAAGTGCACTACGTGCATCGGAAGTGCGAAGCCTCTGCTCGTCACGCTCTCCCTCTCTCGTATCCTACACCCATTATTATACCTACATAAACGCCGAGCGCGCTCGGTTATCGAATGCTCGTGTTCCGCTGTACACGTAATCTCGACGGCCGATGCGTCGTCACGTCCGTTTTTCCTCTTCCTCTCGCTTTGCTCGTCCTTGATCCACATGCGTCCATCGCGCCTTCTTTTACCTACGTCGCGCGAATACAGCGCACAAATGGCCACATTCGATAATAAGCCGTAACTCTCGAGGCTCGCTCGCGGGCGGCTTCCGCTTCTTTTAGCTCTCGCCTCTTGCCAGCTGGATGAGAGAGACCGAGGAGTTTATTTGATTGATGACCGCGTACATCGTTTCTTCGATATGTTTACGGTATTTCTTGCGCGGTGGAAGGATCCTTTACGAGCGCGTCTTTCATATTGTCCGGGATATTGCTTTCGCCGATATATATCTTGCCGGGAAATGGCTTTCTGGATTGCACTGCACTGCTGGACGTTAAATTGTTTGAGATGGAGATGTGTATTATCGTTTTTGTCGAGGATTATGCCCCGTATTTTCATGCCTCCGGGAGCTATCATTTTTATACGGCACATCATCGTTGTTATACTTTTCAATTTCTTCCTCGAGGTGTTTATATATATTGTCCTTGTCGTGCACTTCGTACGATGAATAGCTAGCCATAAAGCTACATTTGTTATTTCATTAACCCTTGAAAGAATACAAATCTTTCTCGTCCCTCGCGCATTCAATTTGATCAATCGCCCATCGTTACATCAACGCCTTCGAGGACTTAAGATCCCTCGCAGAGTGCGCGAGATAAGTCCTTCGACCTTTTACACGCTCAGCCGAAATCGAAGAAACTCATACCCGAGAGACCCGCACTCCGAAGATAAAAAAGAAACGAACGCCCTGGATACATAAAAAAAGATCGGCTTATCAGCGAAAAAGCCAACGAGAAGACGAACCCTCGAAGCGAAGGCGCATTTTCATGCCAATATATATGTATCCGTCCCCTCGGTGTGACGTAGAGACAAAAAAGGAATGCTGGAAAAGTTTGCTAGGTGAAGGGTCGAGGATTCACATACGCGTCCTTGGGAAACTCGATTTTCCTCTTATATGTATGGGGCTTGTTATGAGACTGTCGAGTGTCGCCCATCTTCGTCGTCGTCGTCGTCGTTGTTTTGAGGAGGAGGAATCCTGATTTTCTTTTGTACGAGTAGGACTGCGAGTGGGACGCATGAATTTTATTGTGTTATGTAAAGAAACAGGAAGGATGGATGGTTTCGAAGATTTAGAAAGATTTTGTCAACAAAATTTGTAGTCAATTTTATTGAAGCTATATTTAGAGGTATCCTATTTTTAAAATAATTGTAATTGTTTTATTTAAGGTTATTGTGGGTATTAAACCAGTGTCAAAAGTTCGGTTTTGACACACAACTGACTATATTTAAGTAACTTTAGTGTTTTTGTTATTTTTCTTTTTCTTATTTATTTTACCATGTACAATGTATGTTTTTTTCGTTTCATCCACTCTCATATCTTTTCCATGTATAATTAAACTTTACAGTATTATACTATGATTATAACAAACCACAAAAATATATAATCTCTTACATAAAAACGAGTACAAACAAATAATAGTACATTATGCAACAAGGGAATAAAGTCAACTTTATTCCCGTGTTGCATATAGAACTTTATTTCCGACTAAACTGTGGCCACTTTATTGACTTTTATTGGAATTTGATATAATATAAATATAAAATTGAAAAAAAGTGAGAAATACAGAGAAACTAAAAATTTACTTTATTTCCGACTAAACTGTGGCCACTTTATTGACTTTTATTGGAAATTTATATTAATATTAATATAAATATAAAATTGAAAAAAAGAGAGAAAGACAGAGAAACTGAGAATTTTCTTTACTCCCGCAAAAGCAGGAATAAATTAAATTTGCGGGAATAAAGTGTCATTTTCGACCCGTAGACGTGAATAAAAGTTACATTAACGATATTTAATCTACGCCAATAGAATAATTAATAAAGTATTTTAATTATGTTTACAATTTTCGATTCAGTACATTGTACAAGAATATTCTTATAAAAAATATAATTCTTCAAAATCGAGAATTGTTCAAAAGGAAAAAAGCTTCTTTGTTTTACAGAAAATTATTCTAAAAACAAAATTTCTATTATCTTAATATATAATAAACCTTATTTATTTTGAGAGTTATCGAATTAAAGGTTCATATTTTTCATTCGAGTATTCTTTAACTTTTACTTAGTTAAAAATAGAAAGAAAAAAGGTTCAGCTTAATAATGAGCTATTTATACGAAAAATTAAATTTTGCCATTAACTTTATAACTAAAGCAGTCTTTAAAAAGAAACCGCATGCTTCAAAATATAAAATTATTCTCAAAACCCTCAAATTATTTCTACTCCATACGTGTCCTCACTTGTCCAACTTGAAAATCACCACTTCCATATCTACAAAACAAGATCCTATCCGAAAAAAACATTTCTCGAAACGATACCCACCCAAGCAGCACTCACCGCATCCGAGCGTCTCCTCTCCACGCGATCTTATCGATAATCCCGCAAAGTGGCCCGACTTCCTCCAGCGTCCTTGACAAATCCTCGCCGTTGACCGCCGAGCGCGACGCACGTATTTTTTGCGCTCATCTTCTCTCGCGCGCTATACATCATATGCGCGCGCGCGACTGCGCGTCATCCGCACCTACACGCGCTGTACAAAAGATTACACGCGGGGCGCATCTCCCCGGAACCACCTACGGAAACTCTCTCCTGAATCTCTTTCCGCTTTCTCTTCCTGGCTGGCGTGGCGTAGGTCTGCCCTTGAGAGACTTTTCTTTCTATCTCTATCTCTCTCTCTCTCTGGGCTCCTGGAAATGATGATTCTTTTTCTTAGCTTCTTGTGCCCTCGAGTCTTTTTTGTTTTGGGTGCTTTTTCTCGCTTTGTTCTAGTTTGGCGGAGGATTTCGAGCGCGTTAGGATTCCGGGAGATAGACATAAACTTTGACGAGATAGCCATTTGTAGTCTTTTTTTGTCGGAGGGGGAGGGGGGGTGGTTGGGATTGCGGTAGAGTTTGCGGGGGATCAGGAAACGGTCCGAGGAAATCGCGAGGGAAATTTCAAGTTCTGGAATAGGGTTGTGTTTGGTAAAGTTAGTAGTGGTGGTTGCTGGTGTTAAGATTGAAGGACAAACATTTTTAGAAAATATTTGATTGCAAGATTGTATCGCAGAGAAAATATTGTGATAGAAGTGTTTTGTAGTCAGCATGATTGATCCGCCTGCTTAGCAAGTCTAAGTATTGTTATTGTTTCTCTTGCTACATTTTGGTAACTTCAGCAGAATAAAAATAGTTATCGTCTGTTTTATACAAATTAGTAGACTGGTCTTATTTATGTAGTTATTAAAAGTTATTTTTATCAAATTTTGATTATATATTTCGTTCAAATCTAGTTTATAATCTTACTAAAGAATTCTCACAATGTGTATATTCTTCAATAAAATAATAGTTGATTCTAAACATTGTTTTTCTCAGCAATGCTTGCTATCTTAATAAAGAAAGATTCAGATTTTTTATTTAAATAAAAATGTACTATAAAAAATAAAATAAAAATTGTTTCTATTCCGTTAAATAAACATTTATTTTAATATACGAACTTATTCTTTTAGCAAACTTCGGATACACTGTAATTTGATATTGAATTATTGATACACAAGAAACATCCATTCAAATTTTACGTATAAAGATTCACTATTTTACACTGACCTACACAGTTAAATTCCCAGCCCATTTTATCACAGCGCGACATCCTTTCCAAAAACCTCCTCTTTTTACCAATTCACCGGCCTTCCGCATCCTACACGTTTCCGAAAAAAGAGAAAAACCGTCAGGTCCACATCTTCGCTGTTTCCATTGTTCCGTCCTCCGGAAGAATTCATTCCTGCTGGCTCGTGTTGTTGTCAGCGAATCCACCGGCGACGACGACGACGACGAAACGAGAGCATTTTAATGATTTTCCCTTTTTCGGGCACGTGTCGCCGCATCCACCAAAGGCGATATACCTACATACCAGGAAGAGGAATATTCTTCGATTTGAATGGAAAGAGAGGGCGAGAGAGTGAGAAAGAAAAAAGAAGAAAGGAGTAGATGACACAGCGCCGGTGCGCGCCGTTTTAATGAGCCGCGATTCGACGCCAAGTTTGCAGCGCTGTGGGTGATAATAAGAAATTTCTCGGGATGCGCGATAGATAGCGAGAGTGGGCGGCGAGAATTAATTAGGAAACGGCGGGGATTGACGTAATCGATTTCCCTGGATAGCAGAAGTGGGAGATTGTACTCGCGGGGAATATCGAGAAAAATATCCAGAGATAAGGTCTGTCTTGTGCCGCTTGGTTATCGCTGTTCTACCACTTTTAGATGGTTCGCGTTAGGCGAGGTCAAAATTAGGTTGAAAAGTGTGAAAAATGCGAGTTTGAAGTGTACATTGTTGCAATTCCAGATTTTAAGTAATCTTAGTTGATATTTTTTTTTCGATAAAAATACGAGCTTAATCTTTTAAACAAAGTCCAACTTCATCAAACGAAAATATGCAAAAACTTTGTTTACACATGTCTGTTAAAAATGAAGATTCGTTATTATGTTCATAAATAGTTTTTTATATACTTTATATATTGGCCACATAAGTTATTGTACACCTAATAAAGTTTTTCCTGTAGATTCGCTTTTGATAGATTACATCTTAAGTCAAAATCCTGCGGTAAGCTATATTTTGTTCATACTCATGAAACATAGAATTTCTAAAGTACGGAAAATGATAAATGGATTTTTACAGGGGAGAGCTAAGCTTATGAGGATTTGCGATTAATGGGTTTATGTTTGTCAACGTGTCAAAAAATGTTGCAATAATCGCACGTGCCATATTTATGAGAGTTAATGCTTTAATACTCCTTGATATTTATATGGACTTAGTTATGAGTCATTTCAACATCCATTCTATTCATTATCTATTACAATTTTTATTTTTCTTATTTAAGTATTTTTTTTTATATTACTTCGTGCGCTTTAGACATTTTATACTCTTACTCTGACGTATAGTAGACATAAATCTCGAAAAACGTGTTCGTCAGTATATGTATTATTGGCTTTAAACGGCAATTAACTACCTAATTGATTTAATATTGCCATCCAGCTATTTAATTATTTATATAATCAGCGGATCTAAACAATCTGCTTCTCGATAGCAATTATCCGACCAATAAATTTCCCTAATTTCATTATAATTACTCGCCTCTCTCACTTAAATCACACTGCAGCAGCAACAAACACAACGCACTTCATTGAAAGTATAATAATCCAGTCTCGCGCATACACAAACCGCACGCAAACGCTCACTTTTTCCCCTCGTCAGCGAAATTAATATTCGCATCGGTCATAGTCACATCTCTCTGACAATCGGAAAAAAAGGAAAAGTCCCGCGCGAGTGGAGAAAAGAAACTACACCTGCATACATGCATATAAACGCGCGCGAGAAACAACAAACAAAAAAAAAGAGAGTGCAAAAGGGGGAATATATTTTACCAGCCAGACTTAATGAAGTAATTGCGTATACATGCGCGCGTTGCAACCGCAATTCTCACTTTTATGCGCGCGCTCGCGCTCGGCGTTACAAAAGTGACGCTTTTACTTACCTCCGGTGCGACAGACTCGCGAGTTTCTATTTTTATATGCGCCGCGTAATTAATAGCGGCGATATCCGTGTAAAGTAGAAAGGACTTGAGTGCGCAGCTATAGATACCGCGATTAGACTTTGTGACACTTCGGATGATGCTGCGCGATCGCGATCCTCTCTCGCGAAGGTTTTCCTTTTGCGAGTTCTTTTAGAGGATGCAATTCGCGCGTTTTATCGCTACGCGCGCGACTTCGCAAGTGTCGCTGTTTAGTGGTTTTTGTACACGGTGGCCTGCAGCGCAATTAGTAGGTGACACTTTAGTGCTTTGTTGCGTGTCTCGGGGATTCCGGGATGTGCATTTTTTTTCGCTTACGTGGTTCGTGTTATGTTGTGCATCGACTAATTTATTAATAATTAGTATTATTTAACTTTGTTAACATTAGTGAAATTCCTATTTATTTTAATACATATTAAGTATTAAAGAATAAATAATATTATAATAAAAAAATGTATATCACTCTGAGTGAAAAAGACAATATTAGACGGCGATTTGAATGACTCATGATATATACTTATTTATAAGAAATGATTAATTATTTTTTTCTTTTTAAAAATGTGTAATAATTCTCTTAATTCTCTGAACTTATGTGTATTTACAACGAAAGAAACGAAATTTTTTTTATGAAATTGTAAGATTATACCAGCTATTTTTTACTATATTCTTATTGCTTTGCAAATAGGAGTTGAATTATAAGAAAAAATAGGCTCTCACTGAGCATTGGCCATGGCGAATCGACTATTGCCTAATCTTTAATTCGAAAAATACGAGAAAGTTGACGCAAAAAAGTACAAATCCAGCAATTTATTCGTATATATTTATGTATTAAATTCGTACTATTTAAATGAATAACAATCCTGAACTCATTCATGTTTTTGTACGTTAAGGAGCAGTAGAAAAATACAAATTTATTCTTTTGTAAAGACTAATTTGCTAGTTATTTGTACTTGTTTTGTACCAAACTGTGTTCTTTTCAGTTTTGGCTATACTCTTAAAATGTTATAGATTTCTACTAGAAAAATATATTCATTCTAAAGTAAATATAAATAAAATTACTTAAATGGCGAAAAAGATCCAATCTCTGCCTCAAAATCGCGAGCATCTCTTTTACACCCATCAAAAACAAGAGCCAAAAAAACCCTTCCTACCTAACTTACGATTCTCCCGATTTGCAATATCACCCTCAACAGTTGGCCTCGGCGGCTCTATTCCCTAATCGCGCTATCTGCTAAAGCCCGCAGTGGCGAGCGCGCTGGATTACCGCGGGCATGCAGCTCTGATCTTGTTACAGAGCCCCGAGCTCACGCGATGTATATATCTAATGCGTAAACCGTGGATCATTCTATATATATATATACATAGGCCCTGCGCGGCCTCGCGGAATGCATGTATACCTATATATACTTTCGAGTCACGTGCGAGCGGCGCACGCGGTCTGGATGGTTTCCAAAAAATTTCTCTACGAGCGCACGATGTTTACGTTTCTCCGGATATCTGCGCTGACGCGGGTCGGGATATGCCGCTTTGTGCACGAGTTGATTAAATATTTTTAAGCGGTGGGGGTTTGAAAGGTTGGATCGAACCGGATTGGTTGTGACGTGTGTTAACTGGGTTTGTTGCAATTATGAAAATGTAGGCTGCGCACTTTTTGAATGGTAGATTGGTTGGATATTGAATAGAGTTGTACGTTGGGTTTTGGATTGAAAGTGACTGCGTATTTATAATGGGAGTTTTACTTGTGAATTGGTACGGTGAAGTGCTGGAATGTGGGTCAAAATTTACAAAATTCGCTTTTGACTTTATACAATTATTAATGATTTTTTTAAAACTTTCGTACGGCTTAATAAGTTTACGATAACATTCAAATATGTACCGTAAGGATGTCAAAGAACTAGATTCTTTTAGGTTCAAAGATATTACGACTTTTATATCGATGAAAATTTTTATTGAAAACTCCATGTAAGTTCTCAAATGTGGGTCATTCAATTTCGACTGTACGCGAAAGTATTCTATGATCAATTCCGCTAATGTATTGATGTCAAATCAAAATTTGTACCAAATAATTATTTCCCAACCTTATTTAAAGTTTCGGCATATTGCGTTTCTTACTCATAAGAATTGTATACGTAATTATTGTGCACAATTTAGCATTGGTCAAATATATCTATATATAATTTGACCAATGCTAAATTGTGTATAATAATTACGTGTATAATTGTGTATAATTCTTATGTCTAAGAAATACGCTATGTCAAAGTTTCTATGTTTCAGTTAAAAATGCAAAATATTCTTAAAATAGAAGAAATAAAAATATTTTCAGGATTGAAAAAATGATAAATAGTTACATTTTTTATAAAAACAATTTTATTACTTTTAAAATGGTAATAACTCATTTATCCCAGTTTTATTCTTCTTCTAATATATACTCCCCAGTAAGTTATTCGCTTCGACGATTTTTGAAATGCTCCAATGATCTTTTCCAATTTACAAGAATTATCCAATAAGGTTGCTCTATTTCAAAAACGTTCTACAGGAATACCTTATGGAGTTTATCTCTATTGAATAATTTACCATTGGTTTGTAATCTTACGTGTCCGGTTCAAATAGTGCTATTAACCCATTATACTTGATCACTGACTCGTAATCAATAATCATACTTTATATACATATACATTAAACAATGTGATAATTTTAGTGTTAAAATATTTCAATAGATACCGTTCCCAGTAATTTAATCTTTCGTCTTTTTTCTTTGTTCACAGGGAGGAAGTGCAAGAGCACACAGTCAGATGGAACGCTTCTTTTAAATTTCTCTGCAAAATGAGTGCCAATGCATCCACGGGTGTACTAGATCCCTGTATATTAAGGATATCAGTGAGAAAGGTAAAATACAAACTCACCTTACCCCCCTGTACACTTCGTGCAAATTAACTTTTTAATTACTTCCAACATCTTATGCAAACTGTCAATTAAATTTTTCTCATTTATAAGAACTTGGCTGACGAGTGCAAGAGCTGGTGTAACTGCGCAGCCGGGAACTTAGTTTGCTACATCTCGGTTGTTAAACTTGATTATTTGCGCTAACAAGTTTCTCTCTCTCCATCTCTGTCAAGTTTCACTAAATTCTAAATTTTGGATTGCACCAACAAGAACAAACTAAACTGACGCCGATGAGGAATGCGAATAATAATGAGGTTTTGTTTCGGTGTGCGTAGGAATCGAAGGGAGGCAGGTCCTTCCAGAAGCTCGGCTTCAGTGACCTGAACCTCGCCGAATTCGCCGGAGCTGGTCTCTGCCGAAGGCGGTGTCTGCTGGAGGGCTACGACGCGAGGCATCGGCAGGACAACTCCATGCTCAGGGTCGCCATCAAGATGAACATGCTCTCCGGTGATATTCTCTTCAAAGTGTAAGTTCCTCTCACTTTACTTTCCTACTTGTTCTATATTGTCAATGAGAAAACTTGACTGAAATTCTTTTAACCCTTTATATTCTTAATATGTGGTTATTCGAGGTCGCTAATTTGGAAATTGAAGTCAAATTTGTCGAAAATTTATTCCAATTGGATTTTACATTTTTTTGTGAGCTGTGTTTATAGTTTTTTCTTGATTTATGATTGCTTTATATAAATATAATAAATATTTGACCTTAAAGACTGGAGCGAACACCACTTTAGACACAAAAAGAACTTATTTTTCATGAATTCTTTATTATGTATTTAAACTTTTTATGAAATCTTTTTCTTGTCATTTCAAAGTACATTCTTTAAAAATTTCATTAAAAAATATTCATATTTGAAGCTATGGCCACTGATGGTGCGGAAGTCCTAAAAAAGGTGTAAACGGGTGCAAAGATTACTTTTGAATCTCCTTGAGAAAGCCTAGACATAAAAAATCTTAAATGCTTTCTTAAAATATGTTAAGAAGATGAAAGTTTTAACAAACTATTTTATTTTTATAAGTTTTTGATAAATATAATACGGTCCAAATTAAATGATTAGGATATAATGACAGATAGCTAAAACTATATATTATAGAAACAAAATCAGTGCATTTTTATAATCATTTTTTATTTTAAAATGTACAAAATTATTGACAAATGAAAATTTTCAAAGTCCTAGTTATTGATATTCTAAATAACGTGGAACCATTTCAAACCTATAAACATTCACAACAATATATCATGCAATACATTGCATGACCGTAATTTTGATATTATACATATTAAATTCAGAACGAAAAATTTTGTAAATACTTTAAATAAATAACAATAAAAAAGAATGCAAAAAGAGAATTTTTTGATAAAAAGTATCGTGAAAATGATAATAAATGTAGGACAATCATACTTCATGGAATAGTTACCCTTATGAATTGTAAAAATTAACTTTAACTGTGGCTTAATGCAAATCTCCAGGGTGATTATTATCAGAAAATTATCTACGATGCAAAGTTTAATTTTAAAACTATAAAATCAGACGATTCACAAAAAGAATAAGTAAAAAATTCTTTAAATTTGGAGTAAATAAAAATGAAAAAGGCAGTTTAATTCTATGATGTATTCTCCTGTATTCTGTCTTTCAAGCCAATTCTTCCCACATCCATTCGCCACAAGACAAAAGCCATTCCCAATTTCACTCCATTCCCCAAACTCCTCCATCCACTAATTCAACCCTCCAGCTGATCAACAACTCACGCTTCTCTTCGCCTTTCAGACCTTCGCCGTCGCTGAAGCAGACGCAGCTGGCGGTGCCGGGCGTGCCGGGTGTCGTGCCCGCCGAGCCGGTCGACGAGGTCACGGGCCCCGAGCGCTGCGTCAACCGCGAGGACTACGTGTCGACGGGCTCCCTCGCGGGCAGCATCGCCAGCACGAGCAGCGGCTTCGGCAGTCTTCCCAAGAAGAGGCCGGCACTCTTCGCCTCCGGTAAGAGACCGCGCGCATTGTGCGCCATGCGTTTTCCCCTCGCGTGCCTCGCGCCGCTGGGATGCGGACCGTGGGAATGCGGATTTAAACGAAACGAAAGGAAAGTGCAATTGCCAGTGCTGGAACTGCCGGATCGACGTGTGGGTATTGTACTTATTTGCGGAGAGGTTGGAGAAGAGACGAGGAAAGTGGGGCTTTTTAGAATGGAATTGGTGGATCGATTGAATGTCCGGGGATTGAAAGGGAGATAGTTGAGGATTTGGTAATGAAGGGCATTTTAAATAGTGTTTTGGTAAGAATTGTAAAGGAGTATGACTCAAGAGATTCGGTTTAGATTGGGTAAATGTGTGTTTTGACACTTTATATAAAGTAGGAGAGTGTCCCACTTGTGGGAAACGATTTAAGATGAGGCTTTGGGGGCGCTTTCTTGAATTATTTTACTCCAAATATGCGTTATTTTAATGAAAAATTGTACCTCTACTTCATATCATTACTATATACGTTTTGGTGCTGGGAAAATTGTTTGAAAGGTAAATAAAAATAGACGAAAAGAGTTTTATTTTAAGGGGAGGTCGGAGTGTTGTACCTTATATCCAGATATATTGAATAAGACGAAAAATTGCAAGGTCGCAAAAATGCATGAAAAGCAATGAATTTATAGAAGATAAATTTTCTCGAATATTCATGCATTTTCAATCACCATTTTCAATTGTTAATAACTTTGAACTGGATTCAAATTTTTACGTAACAAAGCTTAAAATAAAGCTCTATTCGTCTATTTTTCTTTACTTCTTTAACATTTTTTTCGGTATCAAAACTTACATAGTAGTAATATGAAGTAGAGGCACCATTTTTAATTAAAATAACACATATTCGGAGTAAGATAGCTCGCATCTCAAGCACCAGGGTTCATTGGAACAAACTACGGCTGCAGGACTTCATTTTTGAGGGATACTCTCCTTGTAAGAATATCGTATTTCAGTTTTCTAAAAAATTTCACACTTTTATTGTATGGTACTGTAAAAGGTATTATGTTTAAAAAATTAAAAATAGTGGCAATTTGTTCATTTTATCGATACATTTTACTTTCGTTCTTTATGGGAACTTTTTTTGTTCTTCATATCGATTTTTTACTAGACAGGTTTGTTATAAAATGTAACGCGATAAGAAAAAGTTTATTTTATTAAATACTTTAATTGTAGTCTGCAACCTATTATAAAGCTTGTACGGAGATTGCAATTCGAGTCGAACTCATTTAAAGTGAAGTATATTGCAACTGATGTGAGTTTAATCTGGATCACTTTCAAATTGATTACACTGTACATACGATATAAAATTGTATATCGATAGATCGATAATTGTAGATGTTAGATAGTTGACAGAGAACTTGGATCTATTTTGAAGTTTTTAGAGCATTGAACTGTGCTTCAAACTTGATTTCATATAAGTATCAGCGTAAACAGGTTTTATGCTATAATATACTATCAATCAATTTCGTTGAATAATAAAACAAGTAATAAACTACTGTCAAAAACAGTTAAATTGTTATACAATATACTATGTGTTTATAAGGTAGTTTTTGTACGCAGGTACGTATCGTGCCGATACTTTTGCGGTCTTTATACATTTTTTAATTGATTCTTTAGATTCTTAATTGTACAAAAATATAAATAAAAACTTCACTTATCTAACTTCAAAATGAACTATCGTACAAATAATCACATAATCACCTAAAATTAAAACTTACGGATAGTTTAAAAACTTTTAAGGACGTTACAAATTTTTCATAAATTCACGTTTTTACGCAAAATTTGACTTAAATGTTGGCTTTAAGGTCAAATAAACTCTTCGAATTTTCAATGCATTAAAACATACTATTTTGGAAGTAAATTTAAACTTCTGATGATAGAAAATACGTTTAATTTTTGCCTTGAATTCCTTTGACCAAATATTCACATATTATTCAAATTAACAAAATGAGATAGCAACCTACCGTAAAATCCAATTTTACAAGTTAATAATCTTGATAATTATCTAAAATAATAAATAAATTTTGCAATCATAACTATTGATATTATCAATAATAAATAATAATTCAAATTTTACGTGATTCCTCGCTTCTCACATTCGTACAACAACTACCTCAAAACAAATAACTTCCAAAATACCACTCCTAATATCAAACTTCACATCTTACATCTCACTAACCAAAAACTTACCCTACACCCTCAACCAACAATCCAAACCAGCTCCCCCCCTCCAAACCGCATCTCCCGCTTACAAATTCGCATAACTCGCAACCCCGTCTCGAACCCCATCTCATATCTCACCCCTTATTCAGAGCTCCTGAGCGGCGCGGAAACGTACGACTCGATTACGCTGAGCGAGCTCGTGCCCGCGTCGAATGCGCTCCCGACGGATCAGCAGCAGCAGCAGCAGCAGCAACAACAGCAACAGCAGCAGCAGCAGCAGCAGCAGCTGAACGAGGCGCACACCGAGTCCGGCCACTCGCGCAACAGCAGCAACACCAGCCAGCTGAGCAAGGGCTCGGGCTACGGTTCCCTCAACTCCCACAGCCAGCACAGCCGGCAGAGCAGCAGCGGCGACAGCGGACACATCAGGTAAGTCCTCGGCGACGCCGTCGTGGTCGTCGTACTCGTCGCGATCGGGAGATTTGCGTGGGATGGATACGGAGCGAATAGGACGCGGGGTTTTATAGGCGAGGTTGTTGCTCTCTTGATTTGGCTTGGGTTTTTTTGGGGGTGGTTTGGAGGTTTGGGGAAATTTTTAGGTTGGGTTGGAGTTTTGTGGGTAAGTGTCTTGGGGAAAATTTGTGTATATCTTTGAAAAGTGAATTGTTCTTAAAATTGATGGGAAAATAGTTTCTTTTGGATAGTTTCATGTTTAGAAACTTTATTATAAGAACTAGAGAAACTAAAGTATCTCTACAGGATCTTAGATACTTATTAAGATACTTTCGGTTCGTTCCTTTAATAAATTCTAATAAAATTTCTAAAGTAAACATGTCCTGGTAAATGTGAGAGATTTATGTGGTTCTAACTATGCCTTAAATATGATTTTATAAACGAAACTGTTTATACGTTTCATTTTTAAAATAGTGTTTAAAAAAATGAATGTTTTTTTATTAGATACTTGCCAACGTCTGAGTTTAAAAATAAAATTTAATGTTGGATCCAGATGATTCAAATATTGAGATTTTTAGCACTTTTGGAATACTAAATAGTTTTCATTATTCAAAGTTTTACTTTGACTCAAAGAACTTTAAACATTTAAATATTTTAGAAAAATTACAACAAGTACAAATTTATAACTGTACTTTATTCGTTCGGAAGAATAAACTACTAATTCTTTACTTCACAAAGGCAGAAAATGATACCATATTTTTTTAAAAGATTAAATTAAGCAGCTTATTCTTTTTAAAAAGAATAAACTCCTAAAATTTTGCTTTTATAACATAGAGAATTAGCTGTTTAGTCTTCTAAAAAAAATAGCTAAGTTTCCATTTAATTGCGTTAACTTTTACTCTATAAAATTTAGAATGTGCATAAGGTAATATAAATTTGAGTAATAGTATTTTTGCCGGTTTGGAGTTAAAAATACTTTGTCTATATAATCAAGAGAGCAATTCAACAAATTACGCGCAATCATCAATATCGTATTAGATTAATCCTTTACTTTTATTCATCGTATGTTGTATATCATCATGGTATATAGCTGTAATTTTAGGGAGTTAACGATAGAAAATGACCATCAAGATAGTTTTTGAAGTAGATTTGTTCTATCATTATTTACAAAGAAAACTAAGTAAGAACATTTATACATCATATATATCATCATACGTTTTGAATTAGAAAAAACAGACAACATTTTTCAATAATTTTTCCAGATTCACGTATCAAAAGCACGCTTCACATATAGCTCAAAAACGGCAGTTTTTCCCACGCGAATTTCCTCTCTCGCTCGTTCACTTGACTTTCTTCGCACTCTATTGAATTTCCTGTTTAACCGTATCGAACGCTCGTCATCGTGTTCTTTACTTTTCTCCGCGCGTTCTAAAAACTTTAGCCTTCAAGTCTTTCAAAGCGCTCGGGCGGTAACATTTTTATCTCCGTACTCCTTTCATCACGAAAATTCCGTCGACAGGAGAATCCTGGTATAAGGTTGTCATTGTATATAAACACACACACACACACCACACGTGCGCATCTCTGTAACGACAGTGAAAAAAAAAACTAACGATCCATCAATTATAACTAACCCACGTCGGCGATCCCTCAATTTTAATACTTCATTCTAACGTCTGTACACCAACTTTATAATTAATTTTTCCAGCGAGACTAACGACTTTACCACTGCACATATCGAATTCTCCCGAATAATATATACATTTTGACTGTTTTTTTTATGAAAATAATGCTTTCTGATTCGTACACGCAGGTTCTTTTTCTGCGTTCATTTTTATACTTTTGGCACCCTTTTCACTGGCACTGATTATGCGCTTCGAACTTTGGAAAGGAATATATAAAACACTGCCTGATGAGTTTTTTGTTTCTCTTTATGTAGAACTTTTTATCCATGTTGCCTTGCGAGTGTTATCACGGCGTAGCGTGATGATTATTATATATTTATAGCATTGATGTTTATTGTTTATTGTTGTCATGTTTAGATGTCTTGATGTTTTTTGATTAATTTAATTGTTTAGTAAGATCAAGCGAACGTATTAATTTGAATTTGGGAATCTTTTCTGTCTATGTTCAATCTAAATGTTAAATTTATATGAGTAATTAATAAAAGGTATTCCAGTAATATGAATATTTTAGATATTTTTAGTTTTTTAGATACTGTTTGGTTTCTCAATTTAAAAAATGTATTACATCAATAAAGTTATAGACTTTTAACGACTTTTGTAAAGATTTGATACGTGCTCTTTCAGAATTCAAGGTAAGATGTTTTATTTTTATTTTTTGGAATTAAGTATAAACAGCTTAAAATCGACCTAATAATTACTATCAAATCTGTCATTTTTGGTCAATTTTGAGCTGCAATAGTAAATTTCAGTAAAAAATAATGAAAAATTTGACCTCGGACTCTGAAAGAGCAAAAATTATAAAAAATAAATCGGTATCTACATAATCGACTGGGAATCATGGATTTAACTTTGAATGACCTTTTACGCCCACGTATAAACTCAATCAAAGCTTCTATTCACAATCAGCGCCCTCACATAAATTAATGCGTTCGCCGAACCCGTAGCTAATATGTCTCCATTAAGAAACTAAAAAAACCTCCGTCCACCGTCTTCAATTACTCAAATCTCTCCCAAACCCTCCCAACGTACACACGCGTACAACCTATCCCCCAAACGAACCCCGCAGCAGCTCGGCCTAACCTCATCAACGATCGAGGATCCAGCGCACTGGAGCCAGCGAGCCACCGCCGCCGTCAACGCCGCCGACACACCAAAGCAACCCCAAAAAATCTATCTGTGTGTTGTCTCTTTCCTGGATTGTAGGTCGCCCTCGTGGCCGGTCTGGGCGCCCCGGCTCCCGAGCCTCTCCCAAAACAGCGCCACCAACGGCAACACCAACCACAACAACAGCAGCAACAACAACAGCAGCGGCACGTCGAACGGCGGTGGGACTCCTCGCGGCGACAACAACAACAGCTACTACTCGACACCGCCGTCCCGCCTCCAGTACCACCACCACCACCACCACCTCCGCACCGATCTCGTCCCGACCGATCACCTGCCGCTCTCACCTCCCTCGCCCCTGTCCCTCGTAGTGCCGCGCTCGCGCTTCATCTCGGCCTCGATCTCGACCCCCCTCTCGTCTCGCCTCCGCAAGTCCTCCAAGACCCCCGGCGCCGGTCCGGCCTCCTCCGACAAGGGCACAGCCCCGAAGCGCAACGGCGTCGCCTCCGGGAAGATCCCCCTGAGCCCCTCCAAGAGCGAGGACAGCAAGCTCAGGCTCAAGGAGGCGGCGACGGCTGCGACGTTCAGGGTGCCCGAGGCCAAGGCCAAGACCGCCGGCAGCAACGGCAATCCGAGAATCGGCCAGGCCAGCTGGCGGGGGGTGTCCAAGACTTGCGACTGCATCGAGAGGGGGGGCAAGACGAGCCCCGTCCTGAGGCTGGCCGAGCAGGCGCGAGCCGTCTCCTCGCCCGATCCCCTGCACAGGCCCGACGCGGCCAGGGCCTCCTTTATAGCGGCCATGAGCGCCGCGGCCCTTACCACCAGCAGGTAGGTCAGAGGAGAGGGGAGGGGATTCCGGAGATCCTGGCGCATCGGCTTGGCGACTTTATGTTTTCTTTTTTTTTTAATATCTCTTGTTCTTGTTCTTCTGCTGTGTTGGTTGGCTGTACCTTTTGGAGGGGGAGCGAGGAGGAGAGAGAGAGAGAGAGAGAGAGGAGGGGAGTGGGAAGGAAAGCTGCGCTGCTTGGGGATGACGATGTATAGCGGAGGGTAGAGGATGAGGAGGAGAATTGTGTGGCTTGAGGAGGGGAAGGAAGGAAGGTCTGCTTTGTCGACTGAGCTTTTTTGTTAGAATAGTTTATAAACGACTTTTAAAGGGGTTAAATCTCTTTATAAATCTGCAATCAATGGTGAAACAGTATAATATTTATGGGGAAGAATGAAATTCTTGGGAAGTCTGTACATAAAAGCAATCTTTAAAAAAGAAATCTAGGATTTTCAAAAATACTGTTTTTCTATTATAAAAATGGTTAAATTTTTAAGATAAAGTTGCTTTTGGAAAATACATCATATATAATTGTTTAAAACAAAAAGTATTCAACTTATCGTAAAAGCCGCATATTCACAAAGAATCTATAATTTAAAAGATACTGTCCGACTTTCAAGTAAATGTTAGTTAAAATGTTTGTTTGTTTATGTTATACGTTAAGTGTAAAAATGACTTTATATGTATCTATATATACTTACAATAAGGGGATTAAAAAAAAATTACCATTCCTTTCATTGTTTATCCAAAAATATTTTAAAGTTGCACTATATTTTCAGGTTTTTTAAGTGGATAACCCCATATACAATGCTGAAACTGAACAACTGTTTTAATTTACTGGGGAATACAATTTATATAACTTTTGCCTGTCTACTATAGTAGATCGCATAAAAGCTTAGCTTCTATCAATAGCAGACAATTAACTTGAATAATAAATTACGTGATTCACGGCTCAAGGTCGATAAGGTAGGTTTTCGGTAACTTTCGCATCCCCTTCCCGTCGCTTAGTCGGTCTCTATCTCTCTCTCTCTCTTCTCATTTACTTTAGACTTGTACATTTAGAACTTTTGCTTTGGTATGACATTTACTTGGAAACTTTTGGCTCTGCTCTCGCAGTTATTCTTTATTGCCTTGCATTATATAGTCTATCTAATATCTTGTAAGAATATATATATAGTTTAAGGCTTTTTAGAGATTTTTACAAAGTTTCACTATAGTAGATTGAGATTCTATACTAAACATTTGAGAAGTGCACATTTTAAACCTACTATCTACTTCAATTTTGTATGAATGACAAATTTATTTTTTACGATAAATAAACATTTTACATCTGTTGCCAGAATTGTATCCAAAATTCTGTAACGCAGAACGTTAGCTAAAAGTCTCTAAAATCAAAATACCAATCGTACGGCTTGATGCATAAGAATCCTAGCATTGCGCTTTGTCATTTTTCTTCTTATCCGGCGCATCGTTGGCTTGCAACCTGCGACGTTTATTTACATGTGCGTTTTTTCGAGAAGTGCTGAAATCACCGCTCGAAAAAGCAGTAAAATACTATGCGAGCGCCGTTTAATTGCGCCGCTTCTGCGGCAATTCGTAAGATTATCAATGACACGCGCAGTCAATAATAGGTTGCGCGAGGAATGGCATCATCGTGGCGCTTCTTCACATAAACACACGACGTGTTTGTACTTTTATGAAAAAAATGCGCATTCGATTATGCTCAGTCGTTTTTTTTTTTCTACTTATTTCCAAAAAATAATTTGCTGAATGGAATCTTTTTTTGATTGATCCAGTATTAAACATAAATTATATAACGTTAATACAGGAGAGAGTCTATATTATGGTTAAAGATATCTATTTTAACTCCAACTTTTAATTGTATGAATTTAATTGAATTTAATTGAATGAAATGCAAAATGACAAAAAGAAATTTGTTGTATGAACAATTTTTTTTGATATAATAAATAAGTTTTTGTCAAAATTAATTATCTGAATTAATTATTATAAAAATTCAATAAAGTGTCGTCCATTATACGGATTCCTATAGTTTTTATACAAATCCACATCGAATCTTTGATTTCTGACTGTCAGTAATGATAACAATTTTCCCAGTAATGCTTCATAATGGTAATTAAAATATATATGAAAGTTACCAAATGAAATATTTATTAAAAATATTTATTTCATATTAAAAATAAAACAATTAGTAAAAACTAAATAGTTGCCATGTATACTGAGCATGTTCTAAGTCTTTGGAAAATAACTTTTGACCAGAGAATATCGGCTTGACGGTTATTTTTGTTACGAGTATTCATTAAATAAACAAATATCAGAGAATAATTAACGTGGAGTACACTTGCTACAACCATAAACTACTACAACATGCATCTAATCCAACATAAATTATTCACACTGCAACCATGCACATTCAACAACTTTTCATTAATTAACAAAACAATCAAAAGACAATTAAATCCATGCACACTCTACAAAAATCAAAGGCTTCCTAAGTACACCACTGATCTCTCCGCGCATTTCGACGATGTTATCCCTCGTGGCGCTTGTAACCCGCTCGCGCGCTCGCATCCTCGAATTCCACGCCGCACGTCTCTCCCAGCATCTTTAGATTCAACAATGCGGCTCCTGATTGCCTTGCGCCCATGCTTACAGAGCGCCGCACAAAAGCCTTGACCGCTCTGTGATTGTGCCGTGCACCGAGCTTCACCCCCTGTTGTGTACCTGCGTGCCATTGCGCGCAAGCGCGAGCGTTGACTGGCATCCGTGTGTGCGTTTCGGATTGCTTGCGCAAGGTGCATTTTAATGAGCGGGAATTTGCGCTGGGAAATTAGACTTTCGATGGGTGAGGGATGTGATTTTGGTAGGAGTGGTTTTGGCAGTTTTTGAAGATATTACGCGATTTGGGTGAAATAATTAATCGAAGGGTTGAAAAGTAGGTGGGTAACGTTAAACAGAAACTACTGTATGTATTGTTTCGTATAAGTATATATAGATGAGGTAGGTAGTGAAACGGTTTTGCTTTAGTAGTTTTTCGTCAGTTTTGTTAAAAATGCTCATTCCGTTTTTTAATACTAGATTATCTTGAGTAAAGTAAGATAAAGTACCATAAACATTTCTTACTTGACTTTTTTGAAATTATTGTACACTTAAATGAAAACCATCAACCCTGCGGAACTTGTTTTTTTTATCAGGCTTCAGCTTTTCCTGGTATTGAAAAATAAAATCCAGAATAGTTTCGTCTAGTGGTCCGTAGTTCGAAAAGTACTACAACTAATACACTCCAAATATAAATTATTTTAATGGAAAATGGTATTTCTAGTTTTGATTACAACTATAGATAGAAAATGACTGAAAATAATATAATAGTAGACGAAAATTTCTAAAGTTATTGACAATTTAAGATTGTGACAAAAAATACATGAAAATTCATTAAATCGCAAAGGTTAAAAAAAGCCTGAAATGTCCTTGAATTTTTTATAAAAACGATTTTCGCAGGGTTTATGGTCTCCTTCATAATAACAGTACTGAAACTCGTATATTAAAAAGTGAAAAATATTAAAATAAATAATTGCCTTTTTAAAACAAACATTACTTAGGCAATACAAAACATCTCTTTTACTGCTACACAAAAAATTTAAAAACTATCCCGTAAAATCCTTCCATTTCTACCACAATTTGTTCGTCTACCTAAAAATCCAACTTTCTCTCTATCGAACAAATAAACTCCACGCGTGTATCTCGTATTCAAATATCAAAAGAGAATCAAGTTTCAATGCAACCCCGGTCGAAGCGCATAGGCGAAAAAAAAAAAAATCGCGAATAAAATCCATCGACTCGACACGTGTGCAACGCGGCTCGAGGTACACCTACATCCTCGGGTGCACACAGCTGCGAGCTCAAAGAGCTACACTTGCACGCAATACAAACCTAATTACCCCGGCGGCGCTGGAGTCGGGTGGTGTAGCTCCTCGGGAAAGTGAGCCACAGTAGCTCCTGACTCCGTGCTTGATTACGCGCAACGCCGAGTATTTCAATTTCGCGCCTTTGAGGAAAGAGATATCGGGATATCCACTAGGGCGTGGGGAGGGTTTCGCTCGAGTCTCTCTCTCTTGCTTTTGAAGCTCGGTGTCATTGCTGGCTAAACGATTTGCTCTCGGGAGACCTTCTTCTCCTCTGGATCAAAGGGATAGCGAGGGAAATTGTTTTGGTTGGGAGGTGAGACGTAGCTGGGAAGTTGGTTCGGGTTAATGGTGATGTTTAATTTGAATGAGGGGTGTTTGGATTTGAGCGTTACTTTTTGCACACGGAAATTATAAAGATTTTTTCCGCTTTGTAAAGGATTTTTCTATGATTGTATAAATGTTGCTAATAAGGCTATGTAAGTGTTTTTGACCAGTGTTTTCTTATAAAATTCTTGAATAATGAAGCATCAAAATTTTTAGTATAGTCCAAAAATATAATTACAATGAAGCATTTAGAGATCATATTTTCTTTCTTTTTAACTATGTATTATATTGGTAAAAATAATATATCAAAATATTTCTATACCGTGTCTTTCTATAGAAATATGTTTGCAGAAATATGGAATCAATGAATATATATACACACTGAAAATTTGAAAATCCAAAGGATTACTACAGTTTATCTTTTCAAAAGGATCGGTCAGCATTTATATTTTAAATCAAATCAATTCACAATGAATGCCTTTGCACGCTACCTCAATACACTTCGCAATTAAAATAAAATTAAAATAAAAAAGCAATTATCTGTTCGAAATTACAAAAGCCCCGCTCCCAAAATCTACTGCAAACGCTACTTACCCCTCCAACTCCAAAGCAACTTTTTTCATTCCATTTCCACACATACTCCACACAAAATCCCCGATAAAGCCGTCCAACCTAGTGATCGAATCACGATATTACGCGTGAGCCGCGTTTCAAGGAGGCTCTCTCTCTCTCTCTCTCTCTCTCTCTCAAGCTCGCATCCGCACGTGCATTTCCGCGGGTCTCCGCTCCGCGGCTCTGGACGGATTTCCGTCTAATTACCTACCAGATGCAAATGCATGCACGCGTGTGCGCGCGCGCTTCTCTCGTGCGGCGCGTGCGAGGCAAGACGGCTGATGTTGCATGCGCGTGTGTCTATAGATTTAGATGGAATGAGAACGGGGAAGATGCTTGATCGTGAATGTTGCATTTGGGCTTGTTTTGGGTCTCGGGATTCAGAGTCTTCGCTCGCGGCAAAAAGGATTTCGGTAGTTTGAGAAGAGCATTTTTTTGGTGAAATGAGACGCAGAACTGACTCTTATTTTGAGTAATTTATATCTGGAAAATCGAGCTTATAAGGCGTACAACAGAAATGATTAATCCTTTTTGCTGTGTTAGGCTCTAAACGCCGTAGTGAACATCTTACAAATATAGTATTAAAGATGAAAGTTCAAAGAAAATAACTGTTTTCAATACACAATAAGAATTATTACATTTCTTTTAGTTTAGTTTTATGGATATTATTTTGTACAAACATTTTAGTAGAACTCCTACAATCTTTATTTCACGAGTATTTTTCAATATTAATTTGAGTATGACTTTATTCTACAAAATTAGCAATGATATTAGTAGTGAACACTTTTTGAATCCAAGATATCGATTTCTACATCTGAGTACAATTAAAAATATGACTCAAAGAATATCTTGGATTTTCTATATCTTTCGATCACTGAATATAGACAAGGTATAATAACCTTCGCATATCTCCCAAATTGAAAGATAACACTATTGTGATTATGTTTTTGTAATAACCAATCCGATCCGATATACATCTCCCTCTTCCTAATCGCATTCATCAAAAGCATCGCCGACTTGAAAAAACGTTCACTCAAAATAATATCTGCACACGAACATAAAACATGATTCATTCGCGTACTCAAGAATACTGTTATACGCTTACCGATGTGTCCCATTGTGTTGGGACTCCTTGTACATATAATCGTTACTCAACACATATTGCGAAATATTTATTCTTATCCACCTTACACCTTTTTCTTACGAGGATAAATTTTGTTTGTTAGATTCATCGATCGTAACGGTTCAATAATATGACTCCATGTGAATCACCGTGATAGTGCTTGACTTTATCAAAATTTATAGTTCATTGATTAATATATATCAACGGAGTTTTTAACATTTTCATGTGATTCCCTATTATCCATAAAGTTTCTCAATGAACTTTCAAATTTCCTCGTTAAAACAGTAACAACGTATTTCTATTAGGCACTCAAAATAACGAAGGGGCTTTCGTCTAGTACCGCCTAATTGACTGAAATCACGCATTTCGCGTGTCAACAGGAGGCAATCCCAATTATTCTTCCTCCTGTAAGCAAAATAACGCAGCGACTGAAATCGTTGCTCGAATACAAGTTAATTACTGTCCCTCCCGTTCTGTAACTACGCCGACGAGTCGTGCGCAAACTTGCGACAGGACTGCAAACTGCAGCTGAGCGAGGACATTAATCCCACTCAAAATCAAACAAAACGCCGAGCGCAAAACACACACTCAACACACGGATGTGCGTATATCTATGTAGGGGAGACCTGGGCAAACTGAGCTTTCTAGTTTGTTTCGACGAATAAATGAAAAATTTGCATTTATTTAATTTGTATAATACAATTATCCAATAATACAGTGATTTTTAAAGGCCTCGTGGTCCTAAAATATGTTGTTTAATAATTTGATCGATAAAGGCGACAAACTTTAGCTTACTTAATGGTTATCTGTAATATATACATTTAATTTAAATATATATTTTTATTACAAGAGGAAATGAGTTTGTTTGAAAGTTAAATAAATGTTTGATTAATTTATTGTAATATAAATAACATCCGCATATTTTATTGAAGTTCACTTTGGCCGATACATACTGCGGCTCATTTTATGCCATACCCGAGCTTAAAGTGTGCATTGCCGTTTATATTATTGCTTTATATTAAATAAAATTCATATTACACTTTTTAAATAGACCTGGCGTACGCAACGGAAATTTAAGGAATTTTTGGAAATTCTTTTTAAGACATTATTTGATAAATCGTTTTTCAAAGTTTTAGGTCTTTTTATTTTACATTTTATTTTCTTAATTTTCAAGTATTATCAACAATAAAATATAATAAATGATATAAACTATGTATGTTCAAATTAACGTAAAGTTATTCCTCGCTTTACCAATTAAGGACCCCAAGAATAAGATAAACCTGTGTTAGTTTAACAATAATTGAAATTTTCTAATAAAATTTGGCATACAAGGGTCTCTCAAGGCTTGCTAATTACGAATCCTTTGTCCAACATTAAAAAATCATAATAGGTTTGAATTTACGAAGGTTTTCATGTTATTGGGGTTCCCCACTTGGTTAAGCACGAATTATTATCTTCAAGGTTTCCAGAATAACGTGTTTGAAGTTTCCGTTTACGACGCGCGTTCACACACCTATTATTCAAAAAAATGTATTTTACTTCTCTTAAAACTTCGAATCTTTTAAACCTGACTTTACAAACACATCCTGTACACGAAGCACTATTGCTTTTCTCCAAGCACTCGCAACAAATGCTCCTTCAATAAATGTTGAAACATCTGTAACTCGTCGAAGCTCGGCTTCACCCCCGGTCTCCCCTACACTGAGAGAATACATCGGTCAGGTTTGCTGAACTGTTCGGTAGTTTTGACCGAAGTGAGTTCGGTAGTATGTATACGGCAAGAATAGCGGAACAAGTTCGGCAGCTGAGTCGCCTAACCTCCCTTTTTCACAAATAATCAATATTTTAATGAATTTCTTATCTTTTTGTTACTGTAACCTTTTTATATATGATTAGTTAGTCTAAGTTACATTTTCGATGTTCTACTTTAACCTTACTTCTGTTTTACCTTTTCACAAACGTGATAATGAGGCTACAATAAAGCGCAACACCACACATCACTTTTAATACACATCCGCCAAAGCAGCCGAACTGTTCCGCAGTTTTTACCGAACTCCTCAGTTAGAACGACAGACTATGGCCTCCGCGAACTTAGCAATGCGACTGCGGCAAGCCTAACCGAACCATTCTCTCGGTGTATGCATGCAAATCGACGCGGACGACACTCGAGCAGGCTGTCGACGCACGAGCACATATAATTGCCATGTGTACAGGTCGGCTGAGCGTGTGCCTTTGTTTTCGGTGTGGGTTCCAGGGGCATCGGCGTCGGCGGTCACCGCAAGCTGCTGGACGGCTCGGCCGGCGGCGGCTGCTGCAAGCTCGCGACCGTCGCCACCTGCAGTCCCGACTCCGATCCGGAGTCCTCCTCCTCGCTGGCCCTGCCCGAGCAGCTGCTGCTGCAGCAGCACCGCAACAGCATTACCCCACCGTCAGTCTCCATCTGTCTCTTTTTTTTTTCTTTTCCTTTCGTTCACCCTTTTCTTTGGAAGAATAACGAAGTGCACGAGATGGCGTCCCGATTTTTCTTTTCACTCTTCTTGGATTATGCTGTTGTACTTTTGATGTTGAGTTTTTTAATTGTTAGCGGAGATGTTCTCTTTGAATCGGAATAAATGAGAAACATTTGGAATAAGTTCAGATTCGTTCACTTGTTTAATAAGTGGGTGCATCTGAATGTAGAATAGATGGATGCTCACTTGTTCCAAGTGATTTTTACTTATTCAGATTTCTTAGAGTTGGAGATTGTCCCTTAGTTAGTATACTGAGACCAGTTTTATCGATTACTAAAAATGTACCAGAATCTCTAGTGCGAAAAGGGTACGACTAACTGTTTTTGGTAACTGTGATTGAAAGAATGTAGTAACGTGTACGAAAAAGAGTGTACTACTTACGATATCCTTTATATGTAACTAAAAAGTTTTGTAAAGTTTAGAAATATTGTTTTACAGTTTTTAAGTTACCTGAAGAAATAATTGTTTTCACCAAATGCATTTGTTTAGTATATCATAAAATGATAAACTTTACTAGAAAATTGGTAACCCTAACTAGCATGAGTTTTACTAGAGCGTTCAGTAACCGTTCCCAATCACTTTTTTCTCAGTGTAGAAAAGTGACCATTTCGAGGTTAGATGAAGAGATTTTTAGGCTGGTGATCAGCCGTTTCTTACCGATGTTTATAAAAACAGTTTGTTATTGGTCTAAAAAGAGTTTCGTAGATGGTCTGATTTCTACGAGAATCTAAGCGTATTGTTGAGAAGGTTGCCAATGTTTCAATTATTTCTATGCATTGAATGGAATATTTATTGTATATGGGTGATTCTACTGAATAGGATATTTTTCATTTTCATTTTTGTTCTTAAATGTGCGGAATTTTTAGGTAAGATTGGATGCTGAGCAAACTTATAAATATTTAAAAGCAATCATGAGCCAGTATAGGAAAAACTATACACCGAATAAGCAAGAACGCTTCGAAGATTATGCGATGCCTCGCATAATCGCATAAAGGACTTCGGAGATTGCATATTTGAAATCACAACATGGATTCAGCCGATGTTTATCAAGTCCAAATTTTTTCTAACAAAATAATACTGACTACTCAATAACTATTTATATACATAAAGCAATATCAAATAAATTAAATAATATCAAAGTAGTATTAAAATAGTATGGCAAGAAAATAACTCAAAAATATCCATTTCAGTATATAAGCACTCGTGCAGTTCATAGAAAACATTGACAGTTTATTATAGACTAGAAAATCCTGAGAAGGAAGTATTTTGAGTGTTCTGCTAATGCTTATTTTATATTTTAAAAATATATACAAAAGTTTAAATCGTATGTCTGATAACGTTTCCATTTATATTTATTGTAACATTAGTATATTATATAAAACAATTTATTCTCTTGTTGGTAAAAGTGTTAAACATAGTAAATAGAGACTGTCTAAATAATTGGCATCCTTCGTTGAAATTACTTCTCCTTTTTGTATTTGGGTGAAAACTGCAAGCAGCACTTGTTTCGAAAAAAGGAAAATTGGCTACTTTCCATATAACAGTTTGCTCGTTCGTTGTACGAGATTTTCAACAATGGTTTTGAACATAATGTTTGCCATGTTTAAACAGGATATACAGATTATTCAAGAGTATGAGAAATGCTTGCAAATTCGCGTGAAAATTTAATATCCAACATTTGAAATTCAAAATGTCGGATGCCACAAAAGGCATTTTGCATTTTCGGTTGGTGCGGTTTGAATTCTTGATTCTTTGAAGCAGAATACTTTAATGCGAATAAATTCTTACCTGTATTATTAAGCTCCAAAATGTAAAAGTACGTAAATTTGTAAATGTGGTATTTCATTGTTGTTTTTATATGTTGTGATATCGTAAAATATATTTATGATAATATTTGACTGTGCTGATATTCTTTTTTATAAAATGTGAAACTAACAATATTTTTAAAATTCAGCTTGTCCGCTTGGTACTGCAGCAATTGAGAAAAGCTTCAATTGAGAAAAGCTTTTTCGCTTGTAAATGGTGCATAAAATGTTAGATCCAGAATTAAATCATCATCTTGCATTTTCAGTTCAACTTTATTATATTTCTAACCACTATGAATATTTCAATGAAATAAAAATGTCAATAAACGCGAAAGACCAGTTTATCGAAGTGAAAAATTTAAATCTGAAACAAAGGTTTGCTGTAATTTTACCCTGAAAAATATATATAATGTACGTCTCTCTCTCTCTCTTTCTCCCTCTCTCTCTCTCTCTCTGGTGTAAATTCGTTTTATCACTCTCGAGGTAACTGGGCGAAAGTGGCTCGGATCGTTGAATTTCATCCAGTTGCTCTCTCTGCATCGAGAGTAGAAATGAATTTCTACTAGGGAAATTTCTTTTCGTTCTTCCTCTTATTTTTATTTTTTGTCGTGTCAGTGTGCGTTTGCGCTTGCTTATTACGTTGTACCCGCAAAGTCCATTTTGCGTATTACGCTACTCGCAGATTCCATTTTCGCGCTGAGAAGAATTTAGAAATGCAGAGATACAAGAATCCAGCTGAATATTGTAGTGGTAAAGATGTCACATAAAAGACGTGTACTGCATATGTGCAGAAACGTTGAAAGAAATGGACTTTGTGATTATAAGTTGTTGCTTTGACATTTGAAACTGCTTGCTTTGAAGTATGCACGAGTTTGCTTTTATATTTTGTTTCCCGCTTGCTTGAAAAATTGATTTGCCTTATCTTTTTGTTGCTTCATTTTACGTTTTAGCGCCATAGCTTTGACTCCGTAGTTATCATTTCATTTACGTTTCATCATTATCATTGTACTGCATGCTTTTTCGTTCTCGTCATTATTTATAATTTTCTCTTATAATTTACGATCACTCTTTTAATTTATCGAGAGAGCACGCGGCAATCGTACGAGATAAAACCAAATTAATAAGTGACTCACTTGCAAGTCCGTAAAATATTGTTCCATTTATCAATTGTCCAAAATCGCAAATTACAACCGAAAATAAAGGAACCCTCTAGTTATTCCGCCCTGATTCCGCGATTGCAGCAGCTGTCCAATTACCATCCGCCCAAGATCGATTGTCGCGTTGCTCTCTCCCTCTCACTGCTTTGCATCATACATTATCTATAAGCTTATATTTCGATTATAATATACCACGACTGTATACTTTTATTCTCAAACGAAAACGGACGATTCATTTTCGCGTGTACCAACGACCTCATAATATATTCTCAATAATATACAGTCATTCTTGAAAATTTTGAGTGAAATTTTACTATTTCTAAATAAAGAATAGAACCTACCTCTCTTGCGGTGAATATTAATTTATAAAGGAAATATTAAATAGAAAAACGTATTGAACACGTGGCTTAGTATTCCTTTAATGAGTCCTTGTTCTTCAGATATAATATCCAAATAATCCAAAAGAAAATAAAAGTCGGAAAGAATTTTTATTTTTGCTTTATTTCGTATAAAAATATTAATTTATTACGTCACCATCATCGATTGTTCATAATTTTGGAATAAATAAATATTCTTGTACGAAACAAAGATCAAATAAAAGCTCCTTTTATTTATACTTTTATTTTCGTTTGTGTTATTTTTCAAACGTAAAAACTTGCAGGATTATGATAAGAAATAGACGCACCATTTTTTCACTCAAATAATGCATATTATATTTGAAGTATGGCAACTGATATCTTTAGACCAATATCTCATTCAAAAAAATGCCTAGACCCGTGTCTCATATTTTGCGATAATAAAGCATATGCTAATGTTTCACGAGATCCAGAACCAACGACCCTTGCTCTATTCGTATTCGTGAAATTCACTAGGTTATACTTTTAATAAAAAATGAACCCTTCACTCTGCGAACTATTGACTCAACTATAATCTAAATATTCACTCTGAAAGAGCTCACAGGTTCCATCTAACCGATATTGAAATTTCACTCAACCCTTTCAAGATCGATTCGAACTACACCAATCCCCCCTTATTTCCAAGACGCTCGACTAACTGTTATTCTTCCGGGGTTCTTTGCTCCATTGCAGGAATCCGTCGGGCGGCTCGGGCCTGAGCGAGACCGGCTCCTTGGACCGGGCGAAGGCGGCGCTGGAGCGCAGGAAGAAGGCCGAGGACGGGGGCGGCAATCCGGCCCTGTGCAGGGTCGAGGTCACCAGGCCGAATCCGGACTCGCTCATCGACGAGCTCATCAAGGCGACCAATCTCGAGCAGTCGGTCCTCGAGAGCTCCGAGAGTGAGTGTCAAACGAATTTTTCCGCCTTTGATGTGTGGGGGTGCGGAGGTTGAGGATACGTGCGACGCGGAGTTGGGTTGTGGGGGGTGCGTTGCAATGGAGATGTGCGTTGAGGACGCTCACCGACGGTTAAGGGTAAGGTTAGAAATCTAATTTTCGAAAGAAGGATCATTGAATGGCAGTATTTGTAATATGAAACATTAACGTGTTAGTAGAGAGTATGGAAGTGATGAGGAAGCACGAAGAAAGATGGTCGGCATTAACATTTGCAGATACTGTACCACGATATAGATATACTAATAACATTGGAGTACAACTTTATATAGCTATATCTTTAATAAAACGTTAACGCTATGTCCAGATATTAATGGTTTACTTCATACTAGTTTTTCAGAACGATTTATAGAAAACGTGGTTAATGATAATAAAAATGTCCGGTTTCTAAGAGCTCAAGACAGGGATCACATGTTAAAAATTAAAACTCTGAAGCTAAGCTTCAATTTTTTATATGGCAAGGGGGGTTTAAATTTCAACCAAGTATAAAACAGATCTAAGTTGATATATAATAAAAGTTTCAAGAGATTTTAAAGAAATTCAATTATCCGATTAACGTCCTTAAAGTGACGCTCGTCACCGAAAATTACGAGAATCCACTTTTTTCATTTTATTTTCATTTTAAACTATAATTATAACAAATATAACAAAAACGTTCCTGATATTTTCTCAGAACTAAAAATTAAATGTAAAATATGGTACCCCATATTTATTTGCCGGTAACAGGAGGGTTTAAAATCACCTTAAAAACATTATTTTGGGACTATTTTTGTTAGAAAACTACGACACATAAAATAAAAGTATCTTTTTCGTTTATGTGGGCACATTTAAAGATGATACGACAATTTATCTTATTGCTTTTTAATCCTTGTAGATTTTTTAATGTGGATCAGGACCTTTCATTTTCAAATAAAATCAATTTATATCGCTATAGTAATTTTTATAAAAGTTATCTATTTTTAGAGTAAGCGGTAGATATATGTACCACGAGAACGCAAAGAATTAAAATAATAAAGTGAATGGCTCTGTTTTGACCTAGAATCAAAGCAAAATATTTCTATTCGATATTTTAAAAACATTTTATCGAAAAATGAATATATTTTTGCAAAAAATGCGAAATACAAAAGAAAGTGTTCCAAACCTTATGATTGTAGGAAATTTCATAGGGAATTTTATTACAAATAGAACACACAAAGAATTCTTAAAATCGGATAACCTGAAGCTTTATTAAATTTCTAAAGTTTGTACACCGTTATTTTTCATCGTTTTTAGATATAGCAACGTATTCAAGGTTACGTGGACAAAACAAGCAATAAGAAAAATTAATACTCAATTACGTATCGGAATAGAAAAATTTTCATGAATATCTACTTGGTAGAGTCGCAGATACTAAGGATAAGAAAAAATCTTATTGGAATTAATGTTGCAGTTATTAGTTTAACTAATTTTAATAACCTCTTTGATAGGTATATCGATAAACGTTACTTATTGATTGATCAGTATAGTGATTCATATCTAAATAGCATTTTAATTCAAGTACAGAAGTAAATTATAATTTTTAAATTGAAAAAGCTGTACCCGTTACATAGAAAAGTTGTACATAACAGAAGGAAAATTTATGTAATACGAAAGGGAACTTGAATGGACTTATCTGAGTTCGATGCTAGCAAGTTCAAAATACGTCGTAATAAGTTTCCAATGCTTTCGTGGGACTTTAACAAAGTTTGATCCTATCATGAAATAAAGAACGGAGTATCTCATTCAGATACATGCGGTTTTATTAACATTTTGAATCGTAAAACTTGCGGTTTAGCATTATCGAACGCGTATGTTTTGAAGACATGATCTGAAATTGCATTTCTTACAGTAGCTTTAAGTATATGATAAATATTCATACAGACTTATACGTATGATAAACTTTAAAAGTGCAGCTTACGTATTCGATTCTTCTTTAAAATGTATTTTAATAAATAAAAAGAATTATTTACAAAACGTACTTAAAAAAGCGATTAAAGCAGTTTTCAAAGGAGGATGCCCATATCGGCCCTCTCTAAGGAATGTATGAGACCAACACCATCGTTTAAAGCTCGATTAGAAATAAATTTTATAAAGAAATTAATAGCCTTAAGTGTAGGGAAAGCTGAAAAAATCATATATATGGATTTGTTCCATTCAAAGCAATGTAAGAAGTCTAACCATATAGTCGGGAAATTCTACTTATTTTTACGAATTTTCACCGGCTTTTCCTTTACTTTCCCACCACTTAAGGGGGTAAAATCTTTTATTAAAATTCATGTTTTGACGAGTTCTAAACAATGATATTAGTTGTATACGTTCCCTTTCAACGGCTTAATTATTATAAATCTGTGGGCATCTTCCTTTGTCATCTATTTAAGAGCAATATTTATTTGTTAATTAGCAGCTACATGAGATTAAACTATTTACAATGATAAAGTTAGTTACGTAAAGAAAAATACTGTTTATGCTAATTTGTATAAGAAAACTGTTATTGGCTACGTGCATATCACTATCGACTTTGCGGCAAATTTAAGAACCGCCGATTGTTAAAATTACATTGAGTTATGTGGAAAGTTACACATAATATTTTTTTTATAAATTACTATATTTCAAACGCCTTCAAACTTTTTTGCAAGGTAAATATAAATTTATCTTATATTATGCAACATTTTGCTAACAGTTTAAACGTTTTGTGATTTAAAAAATAATATTTTTCTAATTTTCCCATTAAGCTAATACATTTTAACAAGCGAATAGTTCTGAGATTTGCTACAAAAACAGGTAAACTACATCGGGCGCTAGTGTCATGCACTTAGCAAGTAATAAGTAGATGTATTCCGAGATTGGTCAGGCAAGAATACTATGTAGGTGTTTTCGCCAAAAACCTGTATCGTCGAAAAAGTATTCTCCGAAAAATAGATGTGGCAACACCTCAAAACAACATATCGAAGGTTGAGTCGGTCAAGAGGCTAACTCGGCATTTGCTTGAAGAATAATTAATTAAAGTAACCCTACTTTCCGCGATTTCCGAGTTAGCCTTCACTTCAAGCGAACGCCGAGTTAGCCTCTTCTTCAAGCAAAATCTGAGTTAGCCTCTTCTTCAAGCAAAATCTGAATTAGCCTTTTCTTCAAGCAAACGCCGAACTAGTCTCTTCTTCGACTCAACCTCCGATATATAGTAATGCTAATAAAATTGTATTTTTCTCGTATTTCCACGATGTCTATGTATGTAAGATTGCCGAAGATGAGATCTAAGTATATCGGAAATTATTTTTCTATTCTTTAAATTTTTCTTTATGTACACCGATGGTCAAGTGATTAATGGCGAACGTATTCGAATTTAACCTACCAAGTATATCTATATATTGTATATAATATATAAAAGATATACTATATATAACATATATATATTGTATATAATATATAAAAGATATACTATATATAATATATAATATATAGATATACTTTGTAGGTTCAATTCAAAAACGTTCGCCACGAATCATTTAACCATCGGTGTACAGAAAAAATATATTTAAAAAATAAAAAATAAATTTCGGATCTACTTGGATGTCATCTTCGTCGATCCTACATGCGTTCACATCGTGAAAATACGAGAAAAATACAATTTTATTAGCATTACTATATATGTTGTTGCACGATGTTGCCACATCTATTGTTTGACGAATACTTTTTGGCGAAATAGTTTTTCAGCTAAAAGTTTTTCGGCGAAAACACCTACTCTCCAGACAAGACATAAACCTGTTTATTTTTCTGACAACAAACTTTTGGGGTTATTTTTATAATTAAAATCCAAGCCATTCACTAAAACTTTAGGGTGGCACAATTTCCAAGTTAAAGGATAAATTCCTGTTTCTTTAGTTATAGAAAAATAAATTTTCTAAATGTTTCAATTGACTGCCAGCTGTTTTTCGGAGTATTAATGCTATAGAAACAGAAAAATGTATTTAATATTACGAATACGTTTCAATTTTTAATTTTGTATCAAGTAAGAATTATAATAATCTAAAAAAATGTATAAAATGGCTGTATTTTTAAATATTTAATATTACGTGTAAAATAAACTTTTCTTTTGTTTATACCTAATTGTTATATTACAATAATACTTAACCCTCCTGCGTAGTAATTTATTTTCTGATATTGAAGCTGTACTATCTGGCTTCTATTGAGTGATCAAACAAGATCATTTATTGAAGGATTGTGTATTAACGATACAAAATATGTACAAAATTGATGAGTATTTTGGACAAGTACAGGTACTCGTCCCGATGCGCAGAAGAGTTAAAGTATTAATCAGATACGAATAAATCGCATGTACCGTTTAAAAATGTACTTTTTCATTAAAACAAACAGTACTTCTTTACTATACTGTAAACTTTTACGTTTAAACCCTTACCATCGTACAGATCGTACAATGCTAAATCAACTACAATTATCAAGAATATATAACAACCAAACTCCCAACGAACCATCAACCTAAAAAAAGAGAACCCCCCATCCCCGCAGTCCACACCGAGCTAACCACGCCCCCTGCTCTCTTTTTTCCAGCGACGGGCCTGCAGCTCTTCATCGCCAAGGACGGCACGACCGCCCTCGGCTCCCACGAGGTCAAGTCCCAGATGACGTCGGGCGTCTTCAAGCAGGTCGTCATGGAGGAGAACAACAGGTAACAGGACGCCAGCGGCGTTGGGGGTGGCGGTGGCGGCGGCGGCGGTCAGACACCTCGGCTCCAGGGCAGCAGTCGCAGCGTCCACTACTACCACAACCACCACCACCACCACCACCAGCAGCACCATCACCAGCGCCAGCAGACCGTCGGCAGCGGGAGCAGCTTCAGCCTGGCTCTCGTGCCCGAGCTCTCATTCGAGCTCGCCTGCGACGGCAGCCTCTCCGCCCGGCGCGACGACGAGGACTTCCTCGTCATACGCGATCACAACGGCGTGGCCTTTCGCTCCCTCTCGAGGTTATGATCGGCCGCTGGGGGTGTGTGTGCGCGCGACGTGGCGGAAGGGAGCGAGCTTCTTGCATTTATGCCTCGTTGTGTGTGCAAGCGCGCGTGCGTTGTGTGGAAGAGAAAGAGAGAGAGAGAGGGGGGTGTTTGGTTTTCTTTTTTGGTGGGGGGTTGGAGGGTGGAAAGGACGAGGGATGGTCTTTTGGGAGATAGAGAGAGAGAGAGAGAGAGAGGGGTTGGAGAGAAGGGTTGTTATCCGTTTTGTTTGCCTTTGAGAGCGATCGAGACGTTTTGACATGTGCGCATATTGAGAGCGATCAAAACGTACTGGACATACCTACGTATACGAAGGACGGGAGTAAAAAGCGTCGAGATTTTTAAGGGGATGTGAAAGACAGTTGGAAGTTTAGATTTACCGACTTGAATTTTACCGACCGAGAAACGAATGATTGAGGGTATAGTGGCAGCTCGGGATTGAAATCACTCGTATATTTTAATTTGTTTAGTTTTGAGTTACTTTTTTTTATTAAGTTAGCGTGTGTACGGAAAAACGAACAAACAGATTCAGTTGAGGTTAAATACAAGTGAAAATATGTAAAATAACATATGCAAAATATTTAGAAATTGAATTCGATTAAAGAAAAGCTTGTCGCGAGTTAAAGAAGATGAGAGGATATCAGATGAAAAAGTTAAAATAGATAAGGCTCGCTGTAATTATAAAAATGCTTATATTCAAACAAAACTTAAACTTACTTGCACTTCATTCAGTATAATAATGGACCTATGATGACAAAATTTCATTCTATTAACAACTTTATAGTGTCATTGGCTTTCACGTCTGAAACTTCGAGCATAGGTCCAAAACAATATTATACGTAGTTTTGTTTGTAAGGTCCAGTCGGTAATTCAGTAAATTGACTTTCAGACTCCCTTTTTCCTCTGAAAATTGCTCGAAGAGTATAATAATTGATAAACTAAAGCTATAATGCCATAATAAAAAAGAACTTAATTCACTTATAAACAAATCCAAGGTCGAGACCAAAAGTAACCAAGAGTGAGACAACTAGAAATCAATGCAAAAATTGTTGCGTAACTGTTCTTTATAGGGCAATAGTTAAAAATATTTTTTTTATATTTTGTGGTACACTTGAAGTCAAAGTGATGCTAAACCTCCCTATTACCGGCGAATACGAGAAAATACATTTTTCATTTAATTCCAAATTTTTAAAAATATCTTTCTGGAAGATTGTAGTTTTTGTTTAGAACAATAACATTCCAGAGAGATTTACTCAAAATTTAAAATTAACTGAAAAAAGTGGTTTCTTGTAAAGGTTGGTGACGCATGGGTTGAGCATCACCTTTATAAACAAAATAGACCGATTTATATATATATATATTTTTTTAATTTTACAAAAGTTATAGCCTGATAAAGGTTCTTTGTGTGATATCACTTCGTTAAAGCATCACAAAAATTTCAAAGTTTTGTCCATATCTTATTTAGTTTTATTATTATAAAAGAAGAATACCTTTGTATATGTCATTAAGCAAAAATTACAACTCTTCTCTATTTGAGTATGTTTTCTCTAGTAGGTTTCAAATTTCACTTAAATGAATAGTTTTACTGTAATGATTTTGGTTAAGGTTTTGATGTTGTATTTTATAGATTTTACTTTCAGTGGTGGTCTCGGCCTTGGTTTTAGTTTACGTTTTTGGATTTTATTTTGTGATGTTTACTTTTAGAGTTATTTTTAAAGGCAAGTTTTGAACTCTCTTACAATTAAACTGATTAAACGGATAACAACTATGTTTTAAAGCGATGTATATTTAATCAAAAGATTTTAGTAGGTTGTGACTACAGTGCAGAATTCTTGAGATAACAAATTATTGGAAATTCTCTTGCAGTTATTTTCTGTAAAATACATTCATAGCAGGAAAAGAAAATAATATTCATGTGATTGTTAGTTTTACTTAAAATAAGATAAAGAAAATAAAAGATATCAGTTTTATATCTTAAGCGGAAAGTAATAGTATTTTTAATCGAATTTTCTGATTGCATAAGAATAATACAATTGATATCTAATCAAAACCTTGCACGTGAATCATTTTTCTTGCTAAATTGGTTCTAAAGAAAATCGAAAACCAGTTGATAACTTGAAAGAATGTTAGTTTACTACTGAGTGCTGATAATATATAAATGATAATAAAAAATAAAGAAAAACTGCAAGATTTTATCCAGTAGGTACTTCTCATAAATGCTAAAATATTTTTTTAATACAAAATAAAAACAGTACTTGTCAAAAGACCATTTTCGTCGATCTTGAATGAAATACAAGGAGAGAACGAGAAGGTTACTTATAGGAGCGGAATAGAAGGCTCATAAAAAACGAAAACAATTAATTTTTAAGCTGCGTGCGTAGAGGCAAAAAGCGAAGTCGTAGACTGTTTCTGAGCGAGCGCGTGAAAGGCGTAAGATACAAAAACAAAAAAAAATTAATAATGTATAATCTCAAAGTGTAAGCAAGAAAGTGCTTAAAAAGATATAAAAAAAACAATAACTCAAAGCGAGAAACCGACACGTACATACATTTAATTATATAAATATATATACCTATTTTCTTCCGTGAGAATACAAAAAAGTAAAACAAGAAGCACAAGATTTTTTCGTCGCTGTGCTTCGGTGAAATGGAGCATTAGTCAATAAAATCGAAGTCGTGGGGAGGGATAGCTATGTAAATAAGGTAAACCTATGTATATTATAAAGCGATGAAAAAAAAAAACAGAAGCCGCTCTCAGGTGCGACGAAAACTTATAAATGTTAACTAATGTCGATGCTGCGAGTGCACCAACTTTTTCTCTCATCCGTTCATTCGAGAAAGATTATCTTTATTTTTGGTCTATATCGTCTTCTGTTTAACTTTTCTTCTTCTTTTTTGTTTCAACAGAGGTTGTATAAGCGTATTTATTTTTTTGAACTCATACACAGTATTAACTTAGATTCTTTCTTTTATTTCCATTTTTCATTCCTTATTAAGTAAATTTCTTTATTGCTTTCGAGATATATTTTTTTGTGTTTTGTAAACTCGTTCATTTTTGCATTAGTAAACGCTCCCAAGGTATTCTTTTGAACCCAGTGATAAGTCTATATTGGTCATTGAAGTTCTAGATAAAGCCTCGGCAAGGCTTGAGACTATATATTTTTCGTTGTAAATGCTTTGGAATATTAAAATACCAGAAGAAATTTCTTTGAATGTGCATGCGTGAGTTTTTTTAAGAAGTTTTTATAGAAAAGAACTGATTTTAAGCGCAATTTATTTCAAAAATCACATTTTTTCTTAAGTGAGATAGTTTCTTGAAGTATCTAAAGAAATTTGTACATTTACGCGTATTTTTAAAATACTTTTTAAGATTTACTGTTAATTCACTACTAATGCCAAACTACTTTCCGGAACATTTCCCTTATAATTTTCTGTGATTTTTTTTCACGTTTTTCTCAATATCTTCCTTAATTTTCAAAAAGTCTTTTGATGATAAGAAAATTAATACAAATTGTAACAATAATAAAAATAAAGTTTTTAATTCTGAAGAATAAGGAATTATAGGCGATGCTTCTTACTGCATGACCTGAGATCAATTATTTGTTTTTCAATAAGTCTCAAATGATCGGTTGGTGCAACCCGTGAATATAATATAGCAATTTGTAAATATAGCGTAGTAATTGTTATGTAGTTAAATGGCTGGTGTTATATACATTTTCTCCATAATTGAAGAATAAGAATTGTATTGCTGTGTCGGTATGAAGCGTATTTTATGAGAGGCAAGTTGTGTATAATTGTAACGAAGGATAAGCGTTTTTTGCGAATGAGGAGACAGAAGTGTATAATATAAACTATGGATTATTTGTAAATTACAATTTTTGTTTGCTTTCGAAGCCAGCACACTTGAAATTGATCTATACTGAGTTGTGAATACATGTAACAATGGTTCACCGAACGCTTGAAAAAATGTAAATTAACCCCTTCAGCGCTGAATTATAGATCATAAAAACATGTGTTTAATCCTGATTATATTGAAATTATTAATTCCAAGCGAAAAATGTATAATAGAAAAAATATATATTTTTATGATTTCTTAAACGTTTGTTTAATGTATTTCGATTGAAAATCTAATCCTTTGAAGTTACCCGAGAAGTAAAGTATTGAAAAATCTTCCGTGGCAAAGATTCTTTACCATCGACACTCAAGGGGTTAAAAAATCTGTAGGTTTCGATGTCAAAGAAAAGTTGTAATTTAGCTAATGCTGCTCGTTGTACTGATTGTCGCGTGAATTTTGCGACTACTTCCAAACTTCGTCGAGTATTCGAAGAAAAAAGAAAAACATTTAAAACTCATTAATCGATCATAATTAGATCGAAACAATAAGAAGTGTAAGGTATTGAATCGTATGAACCTGCCTTCCATGAACATCATTAAAGAATATAATTTGGCTTTTTACGATTTAGCGAGGAATTGACACTGCGTCTGATAGTTTAATTCGATTTATCAACATCAAATTGCAATTTTAGTATGTTCGTCCTGAAAATTTTATTTGAAAGCTTAGACCAGTATTTGTGAAAGAAAAAGCATTGAATGCAAGGCGTAAACTTGAAAAAAAAATTAGATTCTGATTCTGTAATTTATCAACAAACCTATAAGAAAGTAATGGAGTTTACAGAAAGTATAAATATGTCAAGTCCAACCTAGTCTTGGCTTCGAAAATCTCAGGTCGAACGTCATCGAAATGCTAACGTACTGCCAATGGACTGACGCGGTAGTACACAATATGTTTTCCTTTTTAACATGTCTTGCAAATAAATTTTAAATATAATTTTACAATTCATACGAAGCAAACATGATTACTGACTAATTGCGAGATAATGTAATTGATTTGCTATAATTACTGCTTCAAAATTTCTACAGATATGAGTATTCTTGAATAAACATGATGTCATTAAAAAAAAAATAATGGTTGAAATTAGTTGTAGATAAAGAGAGTACCAAGCGATCATTTTTATCTTATATTTATATCAAATAAATTATTTCATTACGCAGTACATTTCCTTCGAATATAGAATATTTGCAAACCAATCAAGGACGTACACTGTATCATAATTGAATTGCATGAACACGTAAAACAGCCATAGAAAATCATTCATCATCAGCGCTATACGAAGTGTCAAATAATAGGCCATTAATAGTAAAACAAAAGAGAAAGAACGAACTAAAAAAGTTACAAAATTAGTCGTATACTCGTGTTTGTAAGTTTACGCGCAGACGACCCCGAGGTGTACAGTTGTTTTTTCTAGTATGTCGCATAGCATCTTGCGTAATTATATATTTTATTTGTAGATACGGCGAAGAATTTTTTATTTATTTAAAAATGAGATAAGAGATTCAACGGCTCTGCCCCTTCTCCCCGCTATATCCTCGAAACGAGCATGGAACGATTCCTCTTTTTGTACATTACGAAAGAAAAGAAAAAAGAATCCGTACGCGTAACAGCGCTGTAATTTGATTTTTTCTTCTCTCATTGTGTAAAGTTTTAGCGCGCCGCAAAATAAGCAAGTAAAAAAAATATAAAAATGGAACTCCCTCGACGAGCAAAGTTGCCCCCCTCAAGAGAAAAGTCTGATAGAAATTTATGAAAAATGTAAAAATTTGACGAAATTTCGAAATTATCCTTGTTTTTGAGTGTAATTTTGTATATTTTTATATTTTTTTCTATTAGTTTGCATCAGGCTTTTTTTGTACATAAAAAAAAGGGAATTAATTTTTCATAAGAGAAAGTTTCAGATATTAATGTTGTGATATTTTACAATGTAATAATACCCGTTATTACCTGTATTACCGATTGTATTATAACGTTTATTTTTATTTAGAGAAGCGACCCGAAGCGCAAAACGAATGCGCCTACGAATTGCAAGATATCTTCGGTTGATTTCTATATAATTTACCGTTGTTGACCGTTCGTCATTATCTAACTCTGTGAAAAAAAGATGCGAACTTCCATGTGCTAATAATAACATCTTGAAAATCGAAAAAATCTTGACTTTATTTACTCCTTTCACCTTTCCCTTATTTTTCATTTTCTTTTAAGCATTTTACTATAAAAATTAAACAATTTTACGTTGAAAATTAATTTCTACTTATACTTCTGCTAATTATAGAAAATATTTCGAAAAGTTGCGATATTATTAAATTCTTTTATAAATAGAATGTATAATATAGAGGTAAAAAATAAAAGATAAAAAAGATTACTTTATGAAGGTCGTGAAAGCGTTAACCTTGAAATGTTGGTTCAAAGGGCTGTAATTATATCTTGTTGATTTATTGTGAAATAAAATACTGAAATGAAAAAGGGGAGCAGAACTAAGTTTATTATCAGCTGCTAAGTACAGGTTTAGTACATAAATTGCTTTATGCACTCTGTAAACGGCACGTATAAACTTTTTCGCTATAACTCGACTAATTAATCTTACCATTTTATCTAAGAAATTATGTTAAAACTTACAGATTTTAGAAAAAGAGGAAAATTTTAAAAATTAATTTGTTAAAAAAAATTATAATCAATATAATTAAGTATATTGTATTTTTAATAAAATAATTGTTGATAATAGTATACAAAGTAAAACTTAAATAAAAAGGGATGTATATTGTAAGTACATAGCATATTATCTACTTTAACGTGGCCTTCAAACAAATTACTGGCGGTAGCTTGCCTTCACCTAAATCTGCATTGATTCATATTTAAAATCTATTCCATAGTGTATTATCCATTAGAGAAGTACATTGCTGCACTCACTACGGGGTTATGCCTAATCAGCAAGCCTAAAATAAATGATTTTTTAGATTTTTCTTAAATTAATAGAGTTTGACAAATAACCAATTCTCTATTCAAAAGTACTTACGTATTAGGGATCTAGAAGTTATTGGAATAAAGTGTTAACAAAATTTTATTCTCACAAGTTTGTAGGATTTCATTGATTTTAGCGTCTGAAACTTTGTACAGGGGTCTACCTATATTACTACTGTTTGAAGGGCAATTTAGTTAGGGTTTTGTTTAAATATAAAGTATTTTTGTTATTGTAAGCATAATTATTTACATCTCAGTCGATAAAAATTAAGACGGCAAATTTTAATTTTTAATTGACTTTCGGACCTTCTTGAACCGATAAATTTTTATTTTAAAGACGCTACGTAGTGAGCTCGATTTTTCTGAGATGGGTTATCTAAAATCATAATTCGATTTACCACTTTAAAATTTTTTATTATTATTTATCTTTTACAGTTTACATCAGAAATAAACCCTTTATTAACACAAAATTCATGCATTAAATAAGTTGTTTTGAAATTTTTATTGCACATACCTCAGCTTGAAGAAATTTCCCTCATCGTACAGCATTTATAAAATCAGAAATTTTTCGGTAGTGTAGTTGTTCCTTTTTAAAATTACAAAAGAATAATTCATATATCCTACTACTAAGTTGTAAAACAAAAACTACCATCCACAGCATAAAACACCGTAAGTTAATTTGAATAAAATCGAAATATTAGCAAAAAACGGGTGTTTCATTAATAATATTGGTACATAAAATAACGATTTTATTCCTTTAATTAGTCATAATAAGGAAGCTAATATTTAAGCATCACGAGTGAGCATCCTCCTCTGACACGATCATTTATTTAAACAGAATTCTCAAAAAGAGTTCTTATGAGGGTCCGAAAGTCAATTAAGAATTCAAATTTCCCGCCTTCATTTTTACCGACCGAGTAGTGACTAATTATTTATATTTATAATTTTTAAAATACTTATATTTAGACAAAACCCAAACTCGCTAGCCCTTCATTGAGTAGTAATACACATATCTACCATGTTTTAGACGTTAAAAACAATGGCACCCTACAAAATTATTGCAATGAAATTTCGTCAACATTTCATTGTAATAATTTTTTAGGGTGCCGTTGATTTTAACGTATGAAACTTTGTAGATAGGGATATGACTACTCAATGAAGGGCTAGCGAGTTTGGGTTTTAGCTAAATATACGTAATTTTGTTTATAAAGTAAATAATGTATTGTTCGGTCGGTAATTTAAGAACTTTTAAAAATTGTTTTCAACTTACATTTTATAATGAATTTTTAAAGAACTCGGAAAGAATTCATCAAATGAATTCTTTTTCTCTGTTTGGGTTATATATGTATAAAGGTAATGCAAATTATCGGGATTTTGCAAAGAAAGCCGTAAGGTATTTTTAAAAAGGAAAATATAATTTAATATGTAAATTCAAGCCCCATTTTACATTCGTCTTTGCTTTTATAGAAATATAATGTATGACGTATGTCCGTGAAATTCGATATACGACACTTTTATAAAGTAACTAAAACTTACGGTTATATCACAAATCAATAAAGCCGTAAGTCACGTCGACTTATAATATTTGTACAAAGTAGTTGCGGTAAAATGCGTTCTGCATTTTTAAAATGGCAACTAACAAGTAATGGACATATCCGTTGGAGAACGGATTTTGATGCGAAGATGAAAGAACGTTATTTTGCACGTTGTTTCATATAAAAATATTAATTTGTTCCAAAGCTGTGAATAATTGAAGATGCTGACAATGCTTAGAAATGAGCCCTCCATTTTCAAGGCATTGAAAATTTATAATCATCTTCTATTGTTCATAATTTGGAATAATAAAGTTTTCTGCTTAAAAATTTGCCAATTTATAATCAGTAGGAGCAGTACGATTTATTTTTACTAAATTAACGTTTATTTGAAGTACAAATAGGTCATATCTTAAGAACAAGGGCTATTTGACAGAACTAAAGGTACTGTAGGGCCTTATTCTTGGATATCAGGAACCAGCTCGTAAAGCCGCATTCAAATCCATTTCCCAAAGGGCGTGCCAAGTACTTGTAAATAAATCTTAATCGGCTAAAAACAATATTTATTTATCTTACTTCTTATTGATCTTTTTTGCATCGCTGACCTTTAATTTTGATTGTGAAACACTTCAACTTTGATTAGGCTCGAGTTCGATATTCGAGATTACCGATAAATTCGGATCGACGAGAAATTGTTGTCACAGAAAAAATTGGACTGACGGAGATTCGAACCGCGCCCTTAAAACGGCCTCTTATTAGGAAGCAAACATCTTACCACCTAAAGCCTAAGATTTTATAAAGAAATGTTTACATTATCAAAAGATTGGACAGGTTTCATTTATAAGAAAGCAATTTTTATCTGATTTTTAGCAACTTTTGACTTTACGTCTTTATATTGCTGTAGATAGCATAAAAAGTCTATTATTTAACAGAAAAATCAATGTTTTCTTTTTAATTTGTCGAATAGGCACTCTAAATAATCGAAATAATGTTACCAAGTCACTAAGAAATCATTAGTTAGCAAATAATTCATTAAATTTTTAACGTACAAAAGAGGAGGGGTGAACAAAACCGGATAATTCCATTTTTGGTGAACATTAATTTTATGCGTTTATTACATTTATGGTGTTATTTTGCATCCAAACTCCAAATTTAACCACTAAAAAGGCATCTAAAATATATTATTCTATTTAAACTAATTAAGATAGATCACAGTTTTTCTTAATTTTTTCAGAAATAAAAAAGTGGAATTATCTAGTTTCGTTTGCTCATACCTCGAATAATCTATGTTTAGTAAACAAGAAGCTATACAGTATATATACACATTTCCAGATCTACAAAATCACAAAAAATACTGAATAAAAAACCAAAGAGAAAAGAAAAGAAAAAATCAAAATCAAAAGAACTCACTGTTCCACGGCGAAGAAGACCGATTGGCTGTCGCGTGCACGCGAGCGAAAATCTTGACTTTGCAGGAGAGCACATCTGAAAACCGGGAAGCGGAAACGTTTACTTTCTCTGTTATGGACTGCAGACGTGTGTACATATGTGTGTGTGTGTGACGCTGAGGGGAAAAGATCTCGCCGATGTAACGTCCGGTCGATACCGGTAATATATTACATTATGTGTGTACAGTTTTATGTGCGTATACATACGTGAATCGCGGTTTTTTTCTCCGCGTGACCATGCGGGAATTCGCGACACTATATTGCCGCGCAAAATATGGACTCATTCGAGGAAACGTTTCGATTACCGGCATTTAGCATGTATAACCCACTTAATAAGTAGAAAATATATAACGTGGCGTGGATTAGCTAGTTATTCTTTTTTTGTGCACGTGCAAATTCCTATATTTCTATAAACGAAAGAAATCAGGAGAAAGTTTATATTTCGAATTGTATTTAATATAGATCAAATTATCATAAAAGGAGAGGCAATCTACTGATTGAATAAATTGTAAATGTTGAGAATCATATAATCATATAATTATCTTCGGATAATAAATATACGTTAATTAATTAGACATGGAAAATTGGATGTTGTAGTGAAAATGCCGCGAGCGACGTATATTATAGTGACCTATGACCGCGCGCGCAATGCTTCTTCTTCGAAGATACTTGTCCTAGTCCAATATTATGCAATGTGTTTTCTCCTGAGATCGCTTTTACCTCTCCTTCGCTCCTCATCCACCGATCTTTTTTTTTTAATTCTTAAAAACTATTTACAGATGTTTTATTTTATAATCACGAGGAAAACTTACTTTTATGCTGGTTCAGGTTCAGCGATTATGTCAAAGGTCTATAACGCGAATCGTATAATTATTATATATTAATGTTAGGCAAGATTCAAGGTTTTATGTAATAACTAGCCTATCGTTGTATATTGTAACCATATGCAATAGGGCCTGGAATAACAATTAATAATTTTTGATTGATACATTTTTAGTTGCACAAAACATAATAAGCATCCAATTAAAACGAAATTACCCAAAAATATCCGTTCACTCTGCGTCCATCGATGCAGAAACTAGTAATCTGTAAAAATATCTGTACATTGTTATCGTTATGACATAATGTACACATAAATTATACGTTTTCAACATATGGACTTATTATTTATTATAATAAATATGGTATGCTATTTATCGCAGTAGAAAAATATCGGGTACAGTCAGACATATTGTTTGTTAAAATTAAAAGCTAATTATAATTTGATGAATCTATGTAACGATAATTTTGTGTAAGGGCCGACCATAAATTACGCAAGGCTTTGAGGGGGAAGGGAGAAGTTTCTTAATCGTACAATGTATACGAAAAATTTAGGAAAATCAGTGCAAATATCTTACGTGGAGGGAGGAGGGAGGGTCTAAATTTCTCAAGAAAGCCTTACGTAATTTATTTGTATGACTTATCTAGTTATGTTTAATAAGTCTGGCGAATATCTGGCGAAAATCTGGTGGAAATCTGGCATTAATTTGATTGACCTCTGCCTATATCAGATGTCACGAAAACTCATGCTTGCCTTAGAAGTCTCGGGTCGAAAAAAAATTTAAAAAAAACGTTAAAATTTTTTTAATAATGTATGCATGTATATATCCACAATAATAATATAGTACACGTCTTTTTTTTCAAGCATATCAAACACGATTTAACTTAGAAGTGATTAAACTTTTGTGCCAAATTGACAACATTTATATCGATAATTTTGAAAAATATGAAAAAACTGTATAGATTTTTTTTCTGTTCTTTCACAGACGTTTGAAAATAATACATGCATTCTTAAAATAGGCAAAAATATCTAATGATATATACACTCGACGTGGGAAATTTCTGGTCGAATGCGTTTGAAATCCTCCAATAATTTTAGCGAAAACGTAATATGTATATATACACTTGATCCAATGAGACCCAATGAAATTGCAGTATTTAAAAAAAAATTCAAACGCATTCGACCAGAAATTTCTCGCGTTAAGTGTACATAATTTCATATCAAATTTTGAAGTAAAAATATTTTTTTTTATAAATATTTAACAAAGTGGCTAACAAACAACATTTTTCCCTAAAGTTCCATAAGAGTTACTGGTAGAATTATAAATCAATAAGATGTTAAATCTAATTGAATACTGTTAAGTTCTTGTTCTAATAAGAAAAACAAATTTTGAACAATTAAAGTAAAATTATAAATCCTTTTTGTTGTTTTAATAACTGATAGATGATTCCAAATTGCCGGACCAATTGTACCGATTTTCACAGTGCTAATTTTCAATACACAAATTCTGAATCAACTCCTACTTTGGTAAATCATTCTTCCAAATCAGTCATCCACGGTTTTTCTCAGTATACCCCGCCAATTTTCCTATTCTCCCAACTAAATTACACATACACATAGGTACACCATCATACCGCACCGATACTCTCAAATAATTGTACAATAAAAGCGGCCCGCGTTTCGACACAATCGCACCACAGAAGTCGTAAGAGTGGGGCTCCATCGCACACACGCACGTATACATACACAAGTGTACATATACTTTTCACTTATATACAGGTATGTCCTCTCTCGCGAGCGCGCTCGCTACAGTACTCGTACAGTATTTCACCGCTCCCAGGACTGACCGGCCGGCGGCCCGCGCGCTTAGTTTTCTTCCGCGATCACATCGCGAGAGACGCGAACACCGCGGCAGTCTTCGGCGGAGCGCGTGCACCGATGACCCACGAGCCGGTGTTGCGCGCGGTGCGAATTTACCCCTCTCTCTCTGTTTACATTTACATTTACATTTACGTTTTCACAGTTTTCACTGGTATCGAACCGCGGCCGCGCGTCCAGAAGACTAAAAACGCCGTGAGCATTTGCAACCCCCCGATCCGCGTGTGTTTACACTTATTCGTTTGCATGTCGAGCGCGAACTGGCACTTATCGCGTGCGTCTTGACGGCGGTGTCACAGTGAACGAGCCAGCGAGTTCCATCGCGAAGCATGGTGCGGCAGAATCGTCGTCGCTTTGAAATGGCGAGGGTCGCGGTGTTGGCTTCGGTGTGGTTCCTGGCGCTGGTGAAACCGGGACGTGGCGAGGATCCGCGACGCGAGGAGATCTTGAAGCGCGTGCTGCCCGTTTACGGACTGGCGGCCGCGAGCTCCGGAGTTCTCAACGTCAGCGACTCGACGTGTCGGCGGGAGCTCGAGATCTTCAGGAGGGCCGTCGACGACAGGACACTCTGGGCCATCAAAAGTGCGTACAGATGAATCATGACCGGCGTGGTGTTTTTAAGGATTGGGAGTTTGAAAATTGTTGGGAGGAGAGTGGAAATGTTGGCTTTTGAAGACGAAATTTTTTGTAGAGCCTGTTAAAAGAATCCAGCTCGTTATTTGGCCTTAGCTACGGATGGAAATATAGCTGGATTTCATGATGAATTTCGTTTAATTGGCTGAATGTTTTTGGACTTGTTGCAGTTAGATTTCAAGCTAGATTTAGTTGAATCTGTTTTGTGCTTTTGGACTTACTTTGTTGCGGTTAAATTTCTAGCTGGATTTTTTTGACAAGATACCGAGAAATGATTCAATTCAATATTTCGACCAATGCCATTCGTACAAAATCTCAAGAGTCCAGTCTGGATATTGTATCCAAATGTCATTCGTAGACATTTTCACATTTTTACTTAAATCTTTGTATTATGGTGCATTAAAAGAAATCAATAATGACCTGGTTTTGCTTAATTTGGTCCATACAATTAATTATATATATCAATTATCAATTACGATAATACAAGGATTTTCTAACAAATTATGAATATTAATGTATTGTAGTGACAGTTGTAAAGGCATTGCTCTACAGGTGTAAACAATGACTGGGACGTTTACGTTTTGGACCTTTGTTTTGGTTTTGGAGCAGGATGATTCGAAAGCTGAAATTAATATATATCGTGTTTCTAAATAAACCTCAATGAATGGTTTTTGTTAATTAAACAATAGCAGATTCAGTAAAACAAAACTACTTAACAAACAGAAATATTTTTAACTATTCACCTATCAAAATTTTTGCAAATCAACGCACCACGTACGCGGAACCGATTAATCATTACGATCCCCGCAAAAATCCCAGTCCTCACGTTTCACATTAGTCCAAACGTACATTTCCCTCTGTCAATCAACAATCAATCAATCCCGATAATTTTCACTCGTCAAAACTCGGCTCGCTCGCTCGGCAAATAAACGACACCGATGCAACTGTAATATTCAAGACCGATTAATCACTACCCGCGGAAAACACGAGAACGAAATCAACGAAAATCGTCTTACAATTACACGCGCGCTTATGCATGGAAGAAAGTTCAAGCGTCGATCTAGATCCGTGTGTATCTATCTGTCTATCGGTGTTTCCCCTCCGCGGCGTAATCATACTCGACGCGATGATTAAGTAATTACGGCGCGGGCAATAAAACGCGCGTGGTATAGCTCTTTGGCACCCTAATAGGCGCAGCACACGCAGAGATACATACATACATCCTGGACGGTGCGACTTATGCAACGGGCTGCGAATTGGTCCTGCGCTTGGGTCAATTATTTTCTATTTCTCGTTCTTTAATGCTAATTCTTACTCAATAATCAATTAAGCGTCGAGCATCGAATTTCATAAGACACGGGCAAAATTATCACTTAAAAATATAGTTTTCTAGTTAGTTATGTGGTTTCTTGGGAAAACGACATTATCTCATTTTCTATAAAATTTAGCTTATAAAGGATTTTATATGTTTATATGTTTATATAGGTTTTTCTTATATAATAATGAAAGAAGCTACCGCACTATCACATTTTTTAGATTTTGTATTAATACTTCTTTTGTTAATTTTGTATGTAATATTGTTTTATTAATAATTTATATTCAGTTATAAATATCTTTCTTTCTTTTAAATCTTTTTTTCTTTTATAGTAAATCTCAATGTTTATAAAAGTGAAACTATAACATTCTCAGAAAAGCCACTTATATCCATTTTTGTATAGCGCCTTTCACTCAGAATGCTTAGATGAAAATCTTTTAGCTCATCTGTGACGTCATAAAAGCCGTTTATTTTATATGATCATTGTGGTGGGATCATATTATCCCTGTTGAAAAAATACACGCGGAAATACACATGAGAATTCCACGTGAAATTTTCAAGCTTGAAAAATCAACGTGGATTCTACTGAATCTATATTTATCACATAAGATTTCGATGTAGATTTTCGCTTGGACTGTTTTAACGGTTTTGTCCTCGAAATAATCACATTATGTAGCTCAGTTATCTGTGATCGATATAATATTTGATAACAAATTTATAGCATAATTGCAATCACCATTTCTTACGTTCTGTTTTATAACACATTGGTTACAACATTAAAACTGCAATATCTCAAAAGCAAGCTCTATCGACTTACATCGCTTTACCAGGAAACCTCAGAATAAATCATCAAAAAACTCGTAAATAAGCATTACATTCTCCTCCGGTCTCCAAAACTACGCGCTCGGCGTTCCCATTCCAAAATCCATATTTTCAAATCGGACTTCTCGACGCGCAACACCCCATTAATCCATTGTCCCGTGACAACGTGCGTCTCTGCGCGAATTTTCGTATGCATTTATGCGGTCGTGCAGCCGGCTTTTCTGCGCGCGACTCGCCGCCACGCGTTCGACTTTCGCGCGCTGCGTTACACAAGAAACTAGTTTCTCGCCTGTGCGACTCATTGCGCTCCGTCATGTCTTCCCTCTGCGCGCTCGCACTAGGCGAGATTGCGCGGTTTTCTTTTGGGCAAGTCGAGTTTTTCCGCGATTCGCGCGCGGCTGATTTTCGGTCGATGGTGCAATGAGAAAAGTCGAGCTCATGGTTTTGACGGTGGGTTTTTGTTGTCGGGGTATTTTGTGATCCAGTGGTGTTAGATTTTAGGAAATATACTTTTGAAATTAAAGATAAGGAGATTGCAATGATCATGAAGTTGAGTAATGGTTATAAACTTATAATGTCTTACTAGCAACCACGCAGTCATTTCATGACTGAAGAAAAGAAATTAAAAAGAACATCTATTTTCAATTAATTTTCTATCATTTTTTTCAATAAAGTGAGTTCATTGATGAGTTTATGATTCGCTTATTCTCAGTGTAAAAGTACATTCTCTTAAAAATAAATATATTAATATGGACATTTTTCTTGGACGTTATATTTAGTAAATTTCTAAAGTTCATAACAAAATAAGTAAAACGATGTCTTACGTTATTGGATATTTCATAAACCGTTCTTACATTTAAAGAGTCTTCTTTCTCTTTTTTAGTCAAACTGACTTAACTACAAACTACAGAAATTACTCAACTTTTAAGTATTTTGCAAACCAGTAATTGGTGAAGCAAGTAAACGTTCTTGCTACCATCAAAACTCAAAAACTAATGTCTAAATTATCGCTTGAATGATTGAGCGGCGGTTATTTTTACGGTTATAACAACAGTAAAGTTTTTCAAGCACTTAAAATTCTTATTTATGCGTATAATGCAAGAGTTAATCAATTTTAATAAAGTGGTACCACGAATATATGTTTCTTTGCAAATTAAATATTGCCGAATACATTCAACTTACTAAAATACAAAATGATCTTATTGCTACAGAGAAATATTTCAAATTACCTTTAATTGGGATTGTTCACCTCTGACGTCATAGCAGTTGTACTTCCAGCAATTTTAACATTTGATTGACTGGTCAGATCTAGTAATCTGGTAACACGTTGATTGATGTGACGTCAGACGTAAAAATGCCTAATATAAACAAAATTTATTGTTGACCACACAAAATACTTTACATATACATTTAAATATTTTCGATCTCTTCTTGAATAAATATATAATTGTATGGGTGCTTTGAATTCGTTTTGTATATAGATATTTTGTAAAAATATCCTCAGAAATTTAATTATAGAAAACAACACTACCGCAGACTAAGGCTGTGTAAGTTAAAATGAAGCATCCTTTCTGGGAATATTCGACAAATTATCTATATTTCCTCATTTTCTACTAAGAATAATATCTAAAAAATCTAAAATTATCGAAAAATGTTACTACTTAGTATAGTATAAAAAAGTCCATGTCCATATTTCACCAGTTGAAATCCACCTCGATCACTCCGATCGGGGAAACAACTAAGAAAACAATTTAGCCCCCCGCAATACTAAAGCCGAAAATCCAAAGATCCACCCATCATGGGGACTTGACTTGTGCAGTGCTGGACTCGAGCGGCGAGCCGAAGCCCGGCTTCATCTACGGCAACAACTACTGGCTGGGCAGTCGCAGCCAGTGCCTGGACACCGGCAACCGGGCGCCCTTCGTCCTCCGGGCCGACGTCATGAGCAACAACTCGCGACTGCGCGACCACCGCGACGAGTTCCCGCCCTACGGCCTCAACTACTTCGTCGCTTACTTCAGGCACAATAGCACGCTGCAGTACCACGTCAGGCTGCCCAACGAGGTTCTTAATATAATAATATAGTCTGAAATTTGTTGTTGAATTGAGTTAGATATTGAGATATAATAACGAGTGTGGATTAGAGTAAACGAAGACTTTGGCTGGTTAGATTCGGTTTTTACTACTTAAAGAAGTTTACTTAGTTCTAAAAACGAGTTAAATGTTATTATTTGTTAATGCTTTTGATTTAGAGGTAATATTAATCATTTACTAAGATCTTTTTACTTTCAGAAAATATTCTAAATAACCCTTTTTAATGAGGTCCGAAAGTCAATTATAAAGTCAATTATAATTATAAAAATATTTATATTTAGACAAAACCCAAACTTGCTTGACCTCCATTGAGTAGTAATATAGACCTCTGTACAAAGTTTCAGACGTCAAAATCAACAGCACCCAAAAATTATTAGAATGAAAATTTGTCAACATTTCATACAAATCATTTTTTAGAGTGTCATTGTTTTTGACGTCTGAAACTTTATACAGAGGTTTATTGCTACTCAATGAATTTGGGTTTTTTCTAAATATAAATATTTTCATAATAATTATAATTGATAATTCACTTCTTGGTCGGTAAAAATGAAGGCGGGAAATTTGAATTTTTAATTAAATTTTGGACCCCCTGAACACTCTGACTCTGGGTTAGAATAACTCCAAGGGTGATTCTTTTGTCAGTCAAGAATCGATCTTGCTCGGAGTAAACTTTAAAGAATTTAGAATTCCATACAAATACGTACATAACTTAAAAACGCTTAAAAACGCAAATCAAATTGTAGGATCTCGTAAGCTTGGGACTCTGTCTGCCGGATTCCTGCTCGACAAACGAATTGGGAATCGTTCTCAGCGCGATGTTTCGGGAGAAGAGCTTGATCGTCGGCGAACTTTACTCCACGGACTTCCGACTGGTCCAGGTCAGAGATTTGCGGGACGATCATCAGTGGCTACTTAACGGGAGAATTATTTTTATTAAGTGTGTTAATTCTTAGAGATCATATCTAAAGGGAGACGACACTGAAAATTTTATGAAAATGACAACAAAATTATAACGATTTTAGAAGTTTTAAAAGCATTAATTATTATTTAACCAGTAAAATTGAAGAATTTATCGCTGATTAAAGTATGCAAAACAACATTTTATTCGACTCAATCGGTCTCTCCAAGCACAGTATTCTTTTATGATTTTACACTATTCTCATTCTTTCTAGTGGTGAGGTGATGAAAATTTCATATCTTACATCTCCATAAGTGAATTTTTGAGACGTAATCAATAAGAGGGAAAGTGTTTCCAAGACAAAATTATTAGATATAAAATACATACATTTTGCTTTTAAACCTTCTTTTCGTAAAATAAATATATCTTATAATTTTATATCTTATAATTTTGTTTTGAAAATACTTTCTCTCTTATTGATTTCATGTACCTTCTTAAAAGTTCTATGGAGATGTAATATATGAAATTTTCATCACCTCACCACTAGAGAGTTTGAGAATGGTGTAAATTCATAAGAAAATACTGCGATTGATGATACTCATAGAGTCAAATAAAATGTTATATTGTTTAATTAATTTTTTGTAACACAAGCACGATTTTCGCGTTTTTCTTGTCCTATTAAGCAGGGCCTAAAGGACTATTTTTCAGACCGGCGGGCGCTAATACGCATAAGCGAAAAATGTTTCGGAAAATTGTTATTATATATATATATATATATTTATCCCCGCTTAATATGCCAGAAACACGCAAAAATCAATACATGCGTTACAAAAAATATGGTGTGCACCAAGGGCAAAGTTTGCTTTTTGACCTCGTGTGTTTGCAGTACTCGTCTTCGGCTCGTGCTAGCTCGCCTTCGACTCGTACCGCAATCCCCACACTCGGTCTAAAAAAGCCCACTTTGCGCCCTAGGTACACAATATATTATTTTATACCACTATGCTATTTCTAGGTACAGTGTCATGATCGTTTTATTCATTATATCTTAAAAGTATGAAAATCGTGTCTTTTTCAAAAATACTAAAATATTACTTTTAAAAAGTGAACATCAACATTTAGCCTATAATATAAATAATTAATTGAGCTTTAAAATTCAGTGTACTTTACCCTCGGGTCAATTTATCATTACGCTTCAATTTAAAAAAATTTAATTTTCCGTACAGGGTTATGTTAGCATTAATTTTGGCATTGATGCTAGTCGGCACAGCCTACGACGTTTTAGTGTGCCGCAAGCGCTACGAGTTTTTAGAATTCGAGATCAGTTCGTTGTCAAAGGAATCGGAAACTTGCGAGAATAACAATGGTAATGAAAATTTTAATCGATTAAATCTGTACGAATCTGATGAAATTTGATTTTCCATCAGAAAGGATCAAGCTGAGCGACAATCTCGAGGCGGCAGTAATAAAGCGGAAGCGGAAGCCCGGAGTTATGGGCAAAATGCTGCTCTGCTTCTCGATTTATACGAACACGAAGCTGGTACTCAGTACGAAATTGAACAAGGATTCCGTGGCGCCGATCCACGGTCTGAGGTTCCTGGGAATGGTTTGGATCATTATGATTCACACGATTTTTTATATGAGTGACTACGCTGGTAAGTAATTGCATTCATATTTTTATAATACATTAGGGGATGGTCGTGAAATAAATAAATGGTTTGATATTGTTTAAAACAATGCCATAATAGACTAAAAATAATACGATTATTTCGATAAACTGTCAATCATTTAATTTGGATAAAATAATTTAAATTAATTTTTTCTTACATAATTAATATAATTTTATATTTCTAAATTTATGCTTTAGGATAATGTTACATTAGAAAAATAGATAATTATGTATTACTTTTGTTATAGTATACCTACAGATACCCGAAAAATAATAAATAGTTAAGGCCTGACTCCTATTACTTTTTCTTTTTTGGTACGTGTGATGGAATGTTGTATATTTCACAGACAATAAGTCCTGGTCCTGGAGAATGGCGGAAGGTTTCGCCGTTCAAGTGATAAGCAATTCCACTCTATCCGTTGACACGTTTTTCTTTCTGAGTGGTTTCTTGGTCGCTTACATGTATCTCACCGCACACAAAGACGATCGATCGACGAAACCGAACTACGGACTCAAAGTTTTAGAATATATCGTCACAGTAATACGACGTTTTATACGGTAGAGTACACCATTTTTACGTAAAAAGTAGTCAACAATATAATTTTTTAATGAACTCACTCTATCATTCGTATTGATTTATATACAGATTTTAAGATTAAACATTTTAATGCTTCATTTTTTCTTAAATGACATTAATTACATTTTGAGGATTGTGGCTATATTTAGATATATTTAATGCAGTGTCTAAATTGTGAAAATCTTTAAAATTTAATAATGTAATTTAAAGCATTAAAATATTAAAGTAAATGTGATGGTTCGTCAAGATCAATAGACTTGTAAATATTGAAGTAAATAAATATTTTTCTTCGTTTATTTTAAAAAATATAAAACAGTGTGTCAAAACAAGAAAGTAGCAGCTCTTTCCAAGTATCGAGAAAAACTTTTCAATGCATAAAATACGCTTTTTAGCTTGACCCCTGCATACATGATGATGGTGGGGATTCTACAGCTGAACTCCTCCTGGTACGGCAAAACTTCGCAATTCCACATGACCGAGCGACCGCACGAGACTTGCGAAAAGTACTGGTGGAGAAATATACTTTATATTAATAATCTCTTCGGCAGAGACACAATGGTAGAAATGCTTATGCAACCGAGTAATGACCAATGTATATACCATTCACTTTCAACTCAATTTGTTCATTTATTTTTGACAGTGCATGTCGTGGAGTTGGTATTTATCGAATGACATGCAGTTCTTCGTAATTGGAATGTTCTTGTTGATACTTTCTTCTGCGTAAGTTTCTATTTCACTCTGTCCGAGATTTAATTTCCTTGTTTGATCGGAGATCTCAACGTCTTATTTTTTTCAGATTCTTTTACACGGCACTTGTAATACTTCTGCTGTTATTAATTAGTTCGATTGTCATTACCGGTTATATAGCTTACATCAACGATTATGTGCCCACGTAGGTATAGTTTTTAGAATAGTAAAAAAAACTCTTAAAAATAATGAAAAATTATCTTGTTAATTGTGCTTGTAAAAGTATATTAATACCTATTGAATCTCATGCTTTACATCGATATGAATTTAAATTTGCAGAATGGATCAACAGTATCACATGCTGGACGTGTTGTACGATCCCCCGTGGACGAGAATCGGTCCTTATATAATTGGAATGATAACCGCATACACTATTATAAGACTGAATAGTAACCTACAGTTACGGAGGGTACATATGAAAAATGCCAATAATTAAACTCTACAATATACCAGTACCGTATAATGGGGCTAAACGATTAAAGATTATCTGTGGGGTAAATAGCTTGAGCAGATTTGCGAAATTGAATATCTTCCTTACAAAGTAAATATTAGAAAATTTGTAGAATACTTGTATTTTATGAAAACATTGCAAGCTTTTTATTTTATTTTTATGTAACAGTTCACTGAAAATCATCCCTGGTCCAGTGTATAATGAAATTGTCTGAAACTTTCAATAAATATTATGTTCGAGTCCAAAGAATAGCCATAAAATATATGAAAATGCCAATTTATACATAAGATCGGTATTAATCGACTGCTCTTTGGACTTAAATTATATTATTATAAAGATTCCTTGAAAGTTTCAGATCAATTTGTTTAATAACTGACTCTGCAAGTGTGTGTGTGTCCGTGAAAGTATAATGTTAAAGCTTATATTTTAGTAATTCAGAGAATTGATAGATGCCTAAATAAGATAATAATCTTTATAAAATTAAAAATTTTGGTTGAAACAATTTTTTTAGTCTCTAGCTGGAAAGACAAACTTCTAGTGAGACCTCAAACATTAACGCGCATATTCAAGATTTTACCCAAATTGGGTGCAAAACGAATATATCTGACTTCAAGAATATGCTCGATTTATCCCTGCACAAGATGATTGCTCAGTTCCATTCTACGACTGAAAAACAATTTCGTCAATTTCACCAAATTAAATAAATATTTATTTCAATATTACCTATAAAACCGTTTAGAGGTAGTAGACATTTATTAGTTTAGAATAACAATGCATTTCATTCAAATGAATGTTTACTAGAATAGAATAAGTTTAATTTATATCAAATCAGAGATCGATAAGTACCTATATTCGACCTCAAATCTTTTTGAACACTTAATATTTTGATATTAAACATAAAAGAAAACATTCTAGTTTATAGAGATTATACATAATAAATAAGTGCAATACAGACCACTTAAAATAACATTCGAAAATCTCCCTATCAAATAATAAAATATGTAATTATCCAAGGAGTATTGAGATAAACATTCATTCGAATTCACGAAATTTGTTTCTCTATTTAACTCTAAAAATAACAAGAATCAAATTAAATTTCGTAAAATGAAAAGAGAAACTTTCATTGAGTACGTTTTTCAGAGGACAGTCGTCGCTGGTTGGCTGCTTGGTAGCTCCTGCAACCTGATCGTACTGTTCGGCCTCTTCGACAAGCAAATATCCGTCCTCCTGTCGGCGTTCTACGTCGCGCTCAGCCGAACCGTCTGGGCGGTTGGCCTGGCCTGGCTCCTCGTCGCCTGCTGCACGAAGCACGGAGGTAATTACCAAATCATTACACAAACTAAGCAATTTCAGTTTTACAAAGTTTATTCAATAAAATTTTTCGTTCGGCCGTTTCCATGTCGATTTACAATTAAATTTCATTATTCTCAATCGAAATTATTGCAAATGAAGATTCAATGTTATTAAAAGACACTTTATTCAATAATAGCTATCGTAAAATTTTTCTTTCCAACAAATTGTAAGATTTAAGTAGAATATATTATTTGATACACGTATAAGAACGAGGGGATTTGTAAAAAAATGTCAATTACAAACCATACAAAAATCCGTCTCTCAATTTTCCTAGCGCTCAATCAATGACAATTCATAATTATCCGTTTCAGGAATCGTGAACAAAATACTTTGCTTTAAGGCCTGGGTTCCGCTAAGCAGACTGACGTACTGCGCTTATCTGCTTAATCCCTTTCTCATTAATTCGATTTACCTGCACAGCGAATCGGCTGTTCACGTGGATTTCCTGCCAAACGTAAGCCCCTAACCACACACAGTATCTATCTTTTATCTTCTTCGACTGATTAAAAGAAAAAAAGTTACACACGCTCCGTATCGCTAGCCACATAATTATCGTGTCTCTGTGATCTTCCAACAATGCAGGGTGCTATATTCCTGGGGAATTTGATGGTGACGTATTTGTGCTCGTACGCGCTTTCCCTCATGCTGGAGACGCCGACGATCCTGCTGATGCGCACGTTCTTCAGCGTCAAGAAGCGATGATGCCCGGCGACCACGTACTCGCCAACATTTCACAGTAGCAGCAGCAGCAGCAGCAGCAGCAGCAGAAAGACAGATGTCATTATATAGTCCACTTTGAGGCCAAAACGAAGCGCGCGCGCGAAACAGACTTCGATAAAAAGCAGAAACATCTCTCAATTTTCTTCTTTTTCTCCTAGCTCTTTCCACCTTACATATATCAAATCTTGTTTATTTTATACCGTTCACTACATGTATAAATGTACGATTGTTTGCGTTTTTTTCTTCTTGTTTTTAATCCCTAAGATTGTAATATATATACATATACATATTTTAAAGATTCACAAAAAAGCGTGCCTGTTCTTTTTCTTCATCGCCTACCTCCCTCCCATCGTCGATACAAGTTTCACAATAGTATATCATAACGCTTTGTACAACAGCGATGCTGATTCAGTCAAAAGGATAAACGTCGTCTTGCGCGATACACGTATCATATATCGTAGTAATAATAATAATTAACTTCGCGAGAGCTGCTCTGTGTGTGTGTTTACGTCGTGGGTTCTTTTTTTGTTTTTTTTCTTTCTTTCTTATTTTTGTTAAAGAGTTCTAAGGCTCATTTACAAAGCTACAGGTGAGAAGGAGCCGGGGCTGATCGATCGGACACTGCTAAGAGTGGACCGGCGAGTGTAGTCGCGGTGCCGCCGACGAGTTGAGCGTGCGATTCGTGCGCGACGCCTGCTCGCGACGGCACTCCTCGACTTTTTTCTTCAGCTGCTCCTTCAGGACTAGAAGTTCGCGCGTTCGCTGGTACACGGGATCCTGGAATGGAAGAGTAATCGTTAGCGTTGGAGTTTTTTTTTCTCTTAATATACGGTCAGAGCTCGGTAATTTAAATTATTTGGTAATAGGATAGGATACCGATTTTCAGTTGACAGTAAATAAAAAACGAATTCTTAGGATTTTGAGGAAATCTTTTAAATTGAAGAGAATATATAGTCAAAACTTTAAAAGCGATGTGACGTTACTTCGGCCGGCATCTTTTGAATTTTTAACGATGTACCGTCACTCAAAGGTCCTTTAATAAGCTGTAGCTTCTGTAAATCTCGATTTCTTTTTACAATACAAATGGAGGTACGCATCGGCTTTTTGTTATAAAATGTGGTTCTGATCACAAATTTTGTAATATACGTCATATTTATCACGGGATTTATCACGCACAAGGATATATCACTTGAGAATAAGGCTCCAGAATTATTTCATTTTGTATTTCATACAATTACTTCAATAATTTGAAATTTCGAAACTTCGATACACTGAGAAAAAATTGATTGACAATAGTAAAGTAAACTAACAGAAGCCAGTGGATAATTAGAAGTATTGAACAGCATTAACGATGATTAATGATTTTTTTAAACGATTAGATAATGAAATCGAGTTCAGGTATAAATATGTATAAATATTATTCTCGTTTTTTTATTTATTTATTTTCTATTAATTTTGTATGTATGATTAGAAATCTCTAATTAAAAATACTCAATAATTCAAAATTCACGTCTGGATTCTTAAAGTTTGAACTTTAAAGGTTCGACTGTATATGTGTTATATATAATAATACTATTATTAAATGTGTGTTACCTGTTGTCGCATACTAGGATTCCACCTGCAGTAAAAGCTTTTCCATGGCTTGATATATCGCATACTTGCGACTGGTATCAAAACTAGTTGATGATTTGGACCATCCCAGTAAAGTGGATTTTGATACAGTGGTAATTGGCTGTTAATGAAAGACCACAACGATACTGTTTTTTCCTTTAATCTCTCTTGCACTCTTTCTCTTTCACTAAGAACAGAATTTTTTAATTTTTAAAATGTTCCAATACACTTTGTACTCTGGTTGTTCTCTGTACATTTTTTATTTAATAAATAAACAACTAAAACGCACCTGCTACATAAGAAAGTTCCAAATCGACAAGAGTAAAGGTGATCCAATATCGTCGTTAGAAAATGTTCATTAAATTGAAAGGCATTTGGGAATTGTTGGCTCACTTGCCAAACGCAGTCTATAAACTGCACAAATACTGGTGACCTATCTGCGTCGCTATGATGCTCGTCACCGTGACCAATTCGCTGGAGGATTAAAATAAATATTAGAAATACCCAAAACATATTTTTGCTATGACAAAGTCAATATTATTCAACTACCTGTTGGAATTTATGGCCGAAACTGAGCCATTCTTTTTCAATCAAAACTTCGAATCCTTTAATAGTTCTAAAATAGGGATCTAATAGCAGCATTGCTAAAGCCGTGAGCTGTATAAATAAATCATCAAATACATTTATCAATTTTGACTCAAATAAATAATCTCAAATGAGCAGACTTATATTTACTAACCTGTGCAGTCCTGTCCCAACCATCAGAACAGTGAACTAGTACAGAAGTTTTGTGAGTGTCGACTTTGTCAACAACCTTGACTGCTCCAGCAAGAATGCATTTTATGTGTTTCAACCACATTGTTGATTCCAGACCTGATAGCCACCTTGACTCATCAATAGTTGGAAAACATAATTCTGAAATAATTTTTTTTATATTTATTAAATTACTCGTGTTAAAATAAAATTAGAATAGGTATAGGTAATTTATACAATTTAACCTACCTTTTAATTTTCTAAGACTTTCTCTCATCACATGGATATTGGGAATGTCAAGAAAAACGACTTCGCTATTTTGATAAGCGTCCTCGCTTTCGTATCCTCCACCCTTTGCTTTGTTCGCTACAGCATTGGCCATGGGTCGAGCATCCATTATAAAAAGTTTGTGACTTTGAGCATTGGCATCCATTATTAACTGTATATACCTCTCGTCCTCGCGGCTTCTCTTTCCACCCACGCCGACGAGAGGTTGTGCACAACGTGTTATTGTCGCTTGACTTTCTAGATGTATCCATGAAAGCACAGGAAGCCTGCCTCTACTTCTAAAAGCAGCCGAGGCTTGCAGATCCTCGTCTGTGGCAGCAGTCGGTACTGCCCAAACAGCAGGATAACTGTCGCATGTGGTGTATGTGTCGTTTATCTTTGATATCTTCCACATATCGTTATTTATTCCCTGAAATTCAAAGTATCAAGTATCAAGTATGCTATCGTTAATGTGCACAGTTAGAATCATAATTAAAAAAGATGTTTCTTACCATACGTTTCAGTTCAGCAATGGGTTCGTACACATTCCAGCCATTTTCAGGAAAATTTTCGGAATATTCAAAAGCAAACAGAAGCATATTGTGCGATAAAGGGAAAGAATACTGTTGTAATTTTTCAAAAACATTTCGTCTGGAATGGTTCTCTTGTTTGTGTGCAAATCTGAGGTTTCTCATGTCTTTGCAGAAAATTTCTATTCCATAGGAATTTTCCCCTCTACTCGATGCACCTCCAACTTTTTCTATTCTACTAACGACTCCCAGAGGCATTTCCACTATGTAAGGAGTTTCCCTGTCAATACTGCGAAAGTGCAGTTTGTAGTTGGTGACACTGAGTACTCCTCTTGCAGGTCCTGAGTATGGGCATAAATATGTGACATCTCGAGCAACACCGTGAACCCTTTCGCCATTAAGAAGCGGTGGTCCCGTTTCATTTCCAGTTAAATTCTATACAACAAAAACAGAATGTTAATTTGCAGTAAGAAATAATTTTTAAATGATAATTATAAATCATAAAAGGTTTATAAATAAAAATTAATATAGCGTATCACTACAGGATTTTCATTTTGTGTACATTTCGAAGTATGCTATGTGCCAACTTTATATATATTTTTACTAAGCATTGTGGGTCTATCTACGTAACATTACAATTCATGCGTGACAAATTAAATGTTTTCACAATCTTATGAGTTAAATTAAATAAGCGTTACAAAACTCAATGAAAAATGAAACTTTAACAGCTGAAATAAAATAAAAATGCTCTATTGATATTTCATTGACAATTTTACCAAATCCACTTTTCCTTGACACTCTTTTTTAGTTTCTAGAGCAGAAATGATATTATTATCTGTTGAAGTCGAGCTTGTTGAGAAGCTCTTTGAATGAGATGCCTTTTCCCAACTCTCCTGAAGTTTGCACACATAAGTAAAATGTTAAGATGTACAAATGTTATCATTTTTAATCTATTATAATCTACAGTACTTACAGTAGCAATTAAAAAACTAATTATCAAAGTAATATTTACCGATTCTTGTCCCATCTTCGAGTTGAGTGAACTGCTTTTACTGTCTGAATTAAGAGAGTCGGAACTAGCATTTTTGGAATTATTTTGTTCGACATTCAAAAGCTCAGCGCTTCCTCTCTTCTCCATACTGATGATTTTTACTTTCGACGAATTTTTATCTTCTTAACGATGGCATTATATGTTACAGTTGGCACTTTATTTATCTAAGTCTAAAGTTAACTGAAACAATAAATTAAATGATTATTAACAAAAAGTAAGTAAATCGATTCATTTATACTGGATGATGATCATCATTTGAACATTTTTAATTTTCTTACAAATTAACATATAAAGTAAAAGCAGCATACTCTAAACAATAACATCTTAAATACTGCTTTTGATGAACACATTAGACTGTTTTTAATGTTTAAAAAATGAATCCGCAAAGTAGACGATTCCCCAGTACACTCAAAACAGCGTAACAAATCAGAACTAGAAATAGAGTCAACGTTCTACATTAATAAACAACATTCCTCGTCAATTGAAATCCTAACCTCAAAATCATTTGCACTCATAAAAATATTCTCCGACACAATCCAGTCTGCATCACGGAAAAACGTAATCCAAACTCCAAGGACCGTCAGCCAATGACTAATACACCTCGTTAAATCGTTAAATACCCACTGTAAAACAAGACAACCCGACTAAACCGAGAGATCACTGGCGGATCGGTATAAATTGGCGATATAGTATCTACGGATTCGAGTCGTGCGTGCCACGCCCACGAAATTTTTATTTAGCGACACAATTTCCGGAAAATCACGACGACGGAATCCACCGAGAGCGAGCGCGTAGAGTTTGCCGTGCAACTAACCTCCGGTCCGCAAAATAATCGTCTGGGAAATTCCTTATTCAAAATACTTCTGTCAAGTGGACTTGCAGGCGCCGTTTGACAGGTGCAGCCGCATTTTGCCTCGGAGCGCCGACCGCCAGATGCCGACACGTGTCCGCGTGCAGTCGTGGACTGCATGACCAGGTCGATAAAACAGGTACAGGTGGCGCAGGTAGTGTGAAGTCTGATCAGTAGATACGTTCCGGATCCGGCAAGACTCGGCTACTGATCCCGGTGAAATATGTAGGATAGAGGATATAGAAACCAATGTAAATTCTTCTACTTGCCTTATTCTTTTGGCTGTGAAAGCCCTCAGGGCCAACAAAAATAAGGAATAGAACATAGGATTTTATAGAATTTATAGAAAAAAAAATTTCAGAATGATTGCTTTTATAGGAAAGATTTCTATCGGCATATAAAAAATAAACGCCACCTTGCTTTATTTAAAAATAACTTATATGACTTTATTGTACCTGTACTGAAGTATACAAAAAAATTTGAAAAAATTATTTTCTAATATAAATGGCGGCATACTGGTCCACTTCCGGAATCGACTATTTTGAACATGTTAGTTTGCGAACACAATTGCTGGGTCACTGGTTATCGTAGAACAAAACACAAAATAGGAATATTATCTACACCATAAAGCCTAGTAAATAACTCATCCTTTTTTGAAAATAATTTGTTTTATTGTAAAATGGCAGCTATTTCTTGAAAAAGTTCATTTTTTACCCTAAAATCTTTTAATTAAATGCTGATTGCAAGAAGTTTTCTACTCCTTTGAAAAAACATGTATACTTCAGTACAGCATATATCTGTGACGAACCAGACAAACGACTTAAGTCCACTTTTTTCAATTTTGGGTTTACACTAGATTTCACCATTATAAGTCGAGTTATAATTAGTCCTTTCACGTAAAAGTGGTAAAAATTGCCGTAGCATAGCTATCATAGCCGAAAATGGCATATTATATTACATAACGACTTTAGTCCATGTAATAAAATCTTTGTCCAACATACGACTCAAGTCCATCATTATGTGTATCGATCAGAGAGTGTTTGGGCGCACTTTAAATTCTAATTTAAAACTATGCATTTTTAAAAGAATCCCATGCACTTAAAAAATTGACTTAAAAAATGTATTTCTTTCACGTTTGTGTATAATTTTACTTGTAGTTTAATAAAAAATATAATGAAAAGATCATGTCTCTTCCCTATTGCGCATAAGAAATACTTTTTATTTTTCGAGTAACTTTACAAAAAAGTTGAGTTAAGTTATTTTTTCGGGAAATGTGGACTTAAGTCGAGTTGGGATTATTTAAATTCGATTGTTTATACACGATCAAAATGTACTGCAACATGATATCTGATAATATCGTACTAACAGTATAAAACAACAACAAATAAACGTGGCGAGTTGGAATAAGCATAATTTGAATACCTTATGGTGGGTGGCATATAACTTGCGTTAGGTTATTAGATATTGTTCATTAATTTTTTCTCGTATATACTATTTTTATATAGTAGTTAGTAAAAGCTTGAGTAAAATAAAAGTAGCTGACGATTATGGCCATATATACATGTAACTAATACAAACAGTTCAAATATTATGAAAAGCATATGCTATGTAAGTATGTACTGCATAATAAAATGGATTAACATAAATAAAATAAAATCAACTATAAGCGCTCTGATCCATATAAAGGTGTATTTAATTCGTATTTCAAGCAAAGATTTTATTAAATATACCTAAAATATTATGCATTATGCAGATTTGGACTACATGTATAGCTGTACTTTGGCAAATTTTGTTATTTTTACGAGAGAAAGGAGTATTTATAATGATGGAATCCAACGTAAATTAACCCAAAATTTAAAAAAATGGACTCAAGTCGTTTTTCGGAAATCAACAGAATTATTTTTTTAAACCCATACACTATAGTTTATAAAATAAAATTTATTTACACACTAAAATTAAATAAAATCACTGATACACTCTCTGATCGATACACATAATGATGGACTTGAGTCGTATGTTGGACAAAGATTTTATTACATGGACTTAAGATATCATATTGTAGTACATTTTTGATCGTGTATAAACAATCAAATTTAAAAAAATCCCAACCCGACTTAAGTCCACATTTCCCGGAAATATAACTTAATTCAACTTTTGTGTAAAGTTACTCGAAAAATAAAAAGTATTTTTTATGCGCAATAGGGAAGAGACGTGATTTTTTCATTATATTTTTTATTAAACTACAAGTAAAATTGTACACAAAAGTGAAAGAAAGAAATTTTTAAAGTCAATTTTTTATGTGCATGGGATTTTTTTAAAAATGCATAATTTCAAATTAGAATTTAAAGTGCACCCAAACATGGATGTGCACCATGATAAACAATATATATACATACAAATACATACAAAAAAGTTAAAAAGATTTTTCTATATGTGTGATCTAAATCTATAATAATTGAAACCATAACAAAGAAATTTCTTAATGTACCAACGAAAAAGGATGCATGATACGGCAGACATATTGAATTTATGTACCAATCACAAGGAGTCAACAGTTTAAACGCTGTTGAAAGTTATAAACTTTCAATTAATATTTATAAATTGTACAAATGTTCAATCTTCACGAAAAAGGCGTATTGGGTATATGTTAACACTATTATATAGAATATAAAAGCATTTCAGTGTACTTGAGATACCATGTCTCTTCCCATTACTATGATTATAATAATATTTGACACTTTATTTAACAAACATAATGTGGCTGCGTATCTTTCATGTTCTGATCTGGCATATCAGTGCAAACATTAAAAGGTTAAGATCTTGAAAATGCGAGAAATGGACTTAAGTTATTTTTCCGTTTCGTTACAGAATATATACATGAATATGTTGCCTAAATTTCAGGTCAATTGGATAAAAACTGTAAGAGAAATTGTGTTCGCAAATTTAAAAAAGTATGTTTTGAGAAAAACGCGTTTAAAGTTTTCGTGACTATAAGCGCGCGGGTTAACGCTTTGCTTAGCAGCCTCTAAAAGCTATTAAATAATTCGAATTTCGATTACAGCATATTATTTGTGCATATTATTTCTGTGTATGAAAACTATTAAAGTAAGCAAAAAAGAAAAAGATCTTTTGAAATGTCCAAGGTGGCGTTACCCCTTAACCAATGTAATTAAATTATAAATAATATTATAAAATTAACTCACCGACTATAGAAGATAGACTATAGATAGACTATGGATCGGTGTCATTTTTGCTGGTATAAGCGTATACACCTTCTGGATAAACGAGCCTCGCCTCGTAGGCAACACAATAATCATTGCCGAGCTTCGAAAAGTCGACATCCTTAGTATGCTGAACACTGATCCTTTATTCCCTTATCATAGCTGCACCTCTAGTCACGCGAGAGCAAATTCTCATTTTCTACTACCTGGCGTTGGCTCGCGAACTACAATTTGCGTTATATATTAGGTAGTACAAAGTCCGCTTTAACAGAATTGCACAAGATACTCTGCTTAATACCTTCCTGTCGCAATTATACTGCAAAGAGCCTGACGCAATCGTCTGCTGAGATACTACTGCAATTCTGCTGGACGAACGAGTGCAAAATATTAGTCTAAAGTTTGCGCTTGTGCTTCCTCAAGACTTGCTAAATTCTTCTGCAATAGGACCTGCTGCTAGTCGTCTCTCTTCAATTATTGTGCTATTCTGCTGCACTTGCACTATTGGGATCTAACATTTATGTACTACATCTGCCACAAGTCTTGCACAATTCTGCTGCATATGCCTGCCGCAATTGCCTATCAGTAGAAATATAGTTAAATTCGGAAGTAGAACATGCAAGATCTGCTGCAATTCTCAAGACATGCAGAACAATTGTGACAGAATTGCAGCAGAATTGCAAATGGCTTTATCAGGGTTGTTAAATGGATCTTATTGTGCGTGCAGAATTACGCTGATATAAAAATGGCAAACACTTTTCTAGTCATTAAAACTAGAGATCTCAAACATTCCAAATAACTTTTTTAACTCACAATAAAGATGTTGGCATAGGTAAAAGTTGATAATTCAACATTTTGTACACAATTTAACTTTAAAATATTTTGTTACTTTTATTGATATTTTATCTCTTGAAAATTATGTAAAATAATATCGTGTAAATTGAGGTGGCTCCCTGGTGAATCTTCTAAAATCTCTGTATTAAATTTAAAAAATCTGATTATATGAATTTGCATATCAATTTTCAGATTTTTTTAACCTTTATATTCAAAGTTATTCAACATAATGTGTTATTTTTGAGTTAAAATGGGCTATCTTCAAAATAACCGTCGCCCACACCACATTGTCATGCACTTCTAAGAAAATTCTATCATATTTTTATAGCTAGAAATAACTAATATTATAAATAAACTTCAAAATATCAATTAATCAAAAAACGAGCGAATTTTTGTTTAAAATATCTTCAAGAATATATTCTCAAAGTTTCGATAATTTTTTAAATTTTTGTATGTCCGAGAATCAATTTATGTCCACATTCAAAAGTTGGATAAGACCGTTCATGCTTGCCTCCCAAAAAAACTTTTAATTTACAAAATCTCTTTTTTATACATATAATAGTAGTATCGAATAAACTATATTGTTCCCAATGTTAAACAGATGAAAAAGTGAAAAGTATTAATGAAAAGAAATGAATAGAAAAATTTGTCAAAATCATGAAAAACACCAGGGAGCCACCATAAAGTGGTAAAATATAAAATAGGTACCGCGCTCCACTTACCGATCGCTATCATTCTAGCTCCGCGTCTTCACATTCCGAGCGTATAGCTCGGTGGGCTAGCTAAGACGCAGGGCTTTTATAATAACCCGTCGCGTAAGTAGCGGCGCTCGTATTTGCTAAACAGTACTTAATAGAAACAATGAAATCGTGTCGCCTTGATGAAGCCCATAGACACCACGCTTTGACATATTTTCCCATGCTAACATCCAATAAGGTACAGTCGCCTTCGCGTCTCGTCGGATCCTTTTCGCTCGTGACTTTGCGTTATTCCAACGGCCGCAGGCGTATACGGCGTGTGTCCCAACGTGTTCTTGGGCTGAAAAGGGGGGTATACCTATATGGAACACCCGCGCATAAGCTTCGTGACCCGAATCAGTGACGATCATTTTGCGTTCTGCACGGGAGAGGGTGCAGTGCAGCAACTCAGCCGTTCGAGAGTCCGTCGCTATGCACATGGCTCTGGGCGCGCGTACCGCGAATCAAATACGATTACGTATAAGTACGCCGTAAGGGTTTCGAGCCACCGTGATCCTATTAAACGACCATTGCGGCGTATAGAGACCGTTCCGTGTGGAGTGGAAGGGTATAGAGTTTGTAGCGAATGCGAGGTAGGTATCGCATATGGGAAAAACTCTCAAGTTGAGTGTTATTTCGAACCCTCAACTGAATTTTTATATTGTACCTACAAGTCTGATAACCCATCAAATTTTGGTTGAGGGGACGAAGTAACACTCAACTTGAGAGTTTTTTTCCATACGGGTATGGTCGACGATTGAATTTTCAATTGTTTGGAGGAGACCGGGGCTGATTTGTATACTTTGACTTTGAGGCATATTTTATCTGGATAATTTTGTAGGACCTAAAAGCTTCTATGTAAACATTCTCAGACGTTGATGTATTCATTTACTATATTTGTTTTTAGATATAGACGGGGTCATTTTGTAGTGATTTTATAGAAATATTTACAAAAAATCGATAAATCCTTGATATAAGTAGGATAGAGGATAATACTACTTCAAATTATCTACAGAGCTTGACTTTGCATCGATGGCCCTTACAAAGACTAGCACATTTTAGCACCTTACCACGAAGAGTAACACATTTGGAAATTTCCTACAATAAGACTAGCAGTTTTCATGAATTTCCCACGAAGACTAATACTTTTCATAATTTTCCAACGAAGACTAGAACTTTTCGTATTTAGAATATGTAAATTAGTTGTACTTATAAACTCCCGGCGAGTCGGGTCGGTTCTTTTATTTATCGAGTTTAGATTGGGTACTAAATTCTTTCGGTATATACCCGAAAAATTATCGAGTTATCCGAGAAAATCGGGCTACCAGAATAAATAAAAGTGACCCGAAAAAGTTAGGCGGCGGAAAATCACGAAATGTGCTAATCTTCGTGGGAAACGCAACAGACGTGTTAGTCTTTGTAAGGGCCATCCATATATCTGTGGGTTAAAGGCATAATTACGTCATAAGTACACTTTTTACGTTTTTCAGATATTAAGGATTAAAGTTTTTATTTTTCATTTACACTAATGTTAAAAGGATTCATAAATAATAGATGTAGTCACTTATTTACACTTCCCTGATTTTTTGAATTTTTATCTGAAAATATACTATGTAGAGATACCACAAACGCTCAAAACTCAATTCTCAAAAAAAGTAAACTTATGTTGTTATACCGAGAACCTCTTGATATATCTTAAATATTTGCTAGATCTTAAAGTGTATTTGAAAATTATAAATGATAACATAACTTGTAAATATAAAGTCACACCCATTATCATATTACAGTAAGATTTGTGAACAATTTAAAAACTTTTAGATTTAAAATTTTCATAAACTAATAATTTCTCCGACATTTCAATGATATAATGTTGAATTTACAATTTACAAATTTTAAAGCACATATGAATTTCGGACGTTCCATTTTTTTAATTCTCTGGTACAAAAATGTATTAACTATTTAAATTATGTAGCGAAAGACGATTACCCATCTTTATTCAATTATGTATCATACTTAATTTATTCAATGACTCAATCTAAAATTTTGCTGATTGGAAAATCATATTTATTAAGAAAAAAGAAGTTTCAGTATTATAACAAAAAATTGTTCTATCAGGATAATTCTTTTCTATTTTAAAGCATTTATTCTCAAAAAGTTTGTAAATACATTCAACTGACTTGAGGAAAAGTAATTTTCACGCGAAAATGTCTCTCGTAGACGATCTAGAGACAGTCGTATGCTCCACACGGAACGACCCATATGTATCAACAATCGGATTAGGGCGACGTGTAGCCTTTGCCGTCTTGCGGCGCAAATGTAGCTAGGTATATATTGTATTACGTCTCACCGCGCAAGCGCTATTGCCTCTCTTTTCTCGCACCCTTTTAAGAGCATCTATATATCCTTTAGCCTTCTTTTTATTCGTCCTCGTCTGTGGCCCTGGACTCATCTCGTAAGGATTCTTTCTCCGGTAAATGAAGATTCTGAAGGCGACGATAAGACAGTTTTTGAAATGAAACTTTTAGGGTGAAACTGGTAACGAAACGTAATATTACGTCAATAAAATGTTAAACGAATTCAAAATATTAAATTTGTATTTTGATTTACTTTTTTTTTTCATTGAAAAAAATGAATCTGGAGTTAATGTTGCCATTATTTACTTTTATATCTTTAATAAGATAGAAACAACTTTTGTGGTGGTATGGATCAATAAAACACAATGACATAAGGAGAAATTATGAATTTATTTATGAAAAGTAAGTCTGATCCAACAGAAGAAGATGCGAAGTCATAAATGGGTATAATTTCATTAATTACGCAGCGGAATTATCGTCGTATGGTTAATGACCGAAAGTATCTCTAATGGTGAATTATAATTTATTTTGTCATAATACAGTGTATATTTTATATAGTATATCGTAACATGAAATATAAAATTTGTTTCAGCCTCAACTATATATTATATATAATATATATAGATAGTTTTTTTATTTCTGTCGTTTTTATTATTTCATCATATTCTTTTTTTTATTTTCTTTTAGTTTGCATCGTTTGAAAACATGGTCAACATAGAAATATACAGTCATCACGTCGAAGTTTCTTATTTGTTTGTTTTTCTTTATTCATGTAGCGTACTTAACGTTATTATTTATTACATATAATGAATCTATACACAATGTTACGATTTTTATATCTACGCCTACGTCTTTCTTCCGTGCCTTTCTCGAATCATAATATATATCATCGCGCTCGTATAACATTATTATATACCTTCGACATCTTTTTAAATCCTTCTTTTTATACATATATGTATATACATATATATAAAGCGCAGCACTTTGTTCCTACATATATATGTACATAAAGCTATGTATATATACATGTAATATCTCTTTCTCTCTCTCACATTCTCTTTGTTATTCCCGCTGGAATATACCTCTAATACATTTATACAAGTCTGAATTGAGAGCTTTCGTACAATTGCCGTCGTCGACGATGACAAGTTTATAGCGTTAGATATAGCATGTACGCACGTTCGAGATTTTTCGTTCGACGTATCGACGCCTTGCTCCTCTTTCACGTCATTCTTTTTTTCGTGTATGACCTTTGGCACTTACAATAGAGAGGATCTTTTATCTATACGTCAGCAGCAAAGGGGAGACTATGATTTGTTTTTTGGTTTTGGTTTTGGGCTGTATTATTTTTTTCCTTAACGGTTTATTGTATAGTTTTTTTTGTGGTTTTTATGTTCATTCTTCTTGATAAGTAAATCGCGATTAAAAATGAAAAACTCATAGAAATACGTGGTATATTAAAATTCATATCAAATATGAAAATTTATAAAACATGTAAGTTTTGTATAATTCGAATCTAAATTTAGAAACAAATTCTTTTACAAATGCCGTTAGAATTTTATTGTTTTGATTTATGTTTTAAGTTTTCTTTTTAGAGAGTCACGAGACTTTTTTATTTGAAATTTTTCGTGCTCTTCTCTATTGATTATTAAGTCTACGCAGAATCATTAGAATTCGTATATGTTTTCTGTTTCGCATTCTTTGCACAATCAACTTTTTTTATCGAGAGCTTTTCCCACGGACTTTTTATACGATACGCCTTATAGTGTGTGTTATTTACAAAATATTCAATTTACCAACGAATAATGTCTTCTCCAATCGTGAAGAGATTTACAATAACTTAAGATGTGTACTTTTACTTAAATCACAGAGATGGACTATACTTAGAACAGAATTAAAAAGATAACAAGAAAATGCCAAGTATTTGTAATCTTATTCTGAAACGATGTTTGATTAGTTTTACTTATCGATAAAAAAATATAAAAATGTATTTTTTGCAACTTTATTTAGGGCAGTAAAGGAATTGATACAATCTTTCGATTACGTAATGGTTTTTTTCAGCGTTTTGATAACATTTTGTACTTCTTATTTAATTTGAAGAAATATTTTCGAAACTCTAGTAGCAATCATTATTGGTTATTATAATTGACGTTAATTTGTATGGATAAATATTCAAAAAATAGAACACAAGTAATTTAAATCTCGTAATAAATTATTGTGACATATATAGTTAGAATCACTGGTATCATTTTCGATTAATTTCAGAAGCGTAATATAGTCCACCTTCCTTTTATATACAAAAAATTAAAAAGATTAAATAAAATCGGCAATAAAACGTTTAAAAAAATATTACCTTCTCGTACTTTTGGCAATAAACACATAGAAAATCGAATGATAATTTACATTCTTCGAATTAAAGCATAATGTTTGATCTGTTCAGTAAGAGAGTCTTTAGAGTTTGTAATTAGCATATATCGATCGATGTGTATCAAGACACGATGAACTTATCGTTCTCACCGGACCCAATTTCTCAGTTTCTTTTTTCATAATTTAATAAATCATGAATAAACAAAATAAGAGTGCCAATAGTAGACACTTTACCAATATCTCAGTAGTCCTAAGAAATGAAACGATCAAATTAATCGCTTCTATCATCGGTAAAGCATCACCTATTAAGCTCTTATTTAAATTCAGATGCAAGTTCTGATGTACTTTTTTACGTAAATTCGAAGTACCATCCACATGGTACGACTTATTCAGAATACCGCCACAGATATAGTACATCATTTTATTTTCGTATACCTCTACGTAAGATCTTCCAGTAGGCTCATCTCCCACCAAACACCAAGAAGACTCTCTTCCCGCAACAGATCGCACACCCTCGTAAACTCTCACGCATTCCTCTCGCACTCGTCACTCTCGACGCCATACTCCCGTTGCACTGCGCGTCACTCGACCCCGAACGTGTGACTTCATCCTCCCTCGCTTAGTCGAGCTCCCGTTTCAAATTGGCGCCCGAACAGGGGCCCGCATCCTCCTCCTCTTCCTCATCCTCTTGCTCCACGAACTACGTATCAGTCTTTTATCGCGTGGTCCAGCCGAATCCACCGCCGCCGTCTACGTCCCTCGTCCTGTACAGCTGCTGCGTCTGCTGCAGCTGCATCTGCTGCAGCGGCGCCGGTCACGTCATCTGCGCGGCGGCGCCAAAGTTGGCGCGCTTCCTCTGACCGGCCGCCGCGGCCGCGGCCTGGCTCTGCTGCAGGGGGGCCTGCGGGCTCGACGTGATCTGGAACTGCTGGACGTAGGGATTGCTGGGCGAGTTCCTGATCAGGGCGTTCGGCCCCGGAGAGTCATAGCCCTGGGACTGCTGTCTGCCGTAGGAGTCCCTGTCCCTGTAGTACTCGCCGTTCAGCGGACTCGGACCTTGGCTGTATTGAGCCTTGGTGATCTTGACCGTCTGCTGCTGTTGCTGGAAGTCCGGATGGTGGTAGTGTTGGTAGCGGTTGCCGGGCGTCGGCGACGAGATGCCCGGTGGGGTCTTGAGACTCTGCGTGGGACTCTGGCTGATGGACTCGAGGACGTGTCGGGGCATGCTCGGCGAGGGACAGTAGTTCTGGCCGGCCTGGCCACCGTGCAGGTGGTGCACGTCCTGGAGGCCGTCGACGCGGGCCGCGCTGCTGAGGCTGCGCTGCACGTAGACGGGGGCGCTCTCGGGCCGGCCCCCGATTATGTTGCGCATGCCCTCGCGATCCTTGGCGCTCAGGCTGCTGGTGCCGAAGCCGCTGATGGGCGGTGGTAGGGGCTTGTAGTTTTGGCTGCGCTGGCTCTGCTGCTGGAGACCGATGAGGGAGCGGCCGCTCGGGTGGTGGGGATGCTGCTGTTGGGGTTGCGAGGGGTAGGATTGCTGCTGGTAGGGACTCTTGAGGTGGCTGGGGGCGTTGCTGTTGAGGTCGGCGACGTTGGACCAGGAGGCACTGGCGAGCTCCCAGCGACGGAGCAGGCCGGAGACGTGCTCGGCGCGTAAGGGGGCGTCCGCGCTCTCGTCGTAGTCCGGACCCTGGAAATTGAGAGACGGTCTTGGTTAGTGGGGTTTTGTGGATTTTTTGGGGGGTTTGGTGGGTGAGTTGGTAGTGTGAAGTGGTTTTGTGGTGTGAATAGAGGGGGCATTCAGAAAGAGACAGAGATTAAGAAAGAATAGAAAGATCTTTGTTAGCAAGTAAAAGTAAAATCTACGTGTGAGCTTTTAGTTATACAATATGTAAGTAGAATAAGTCGGATATGGTAGGACACATTTTTGTTTAAAATCCCTTCGACTGTGTGCGTTCTATGGGATACACGACTTTGGTAGCTCATAAATATTGATGAGTCGAAAAAGTATAGAACTTATCATCGTATACATTTATGAAATAACTGTTAAAGCAACTATGTGATCTACTAGGATTCAAATTTATTGTTTCTGGTGAATTTCTACGTAAATGGCATTTAATATTTCGTATATGAGTTTACTTGTGTGAGTGTACAGGAGAAAATTACCGTTATTTTAATAATAGAATAAACCTTTGCTCTATAATAATGCACATTGGAAGTGTACCTTTGTACCTTTGCCTCTCCTTCGCTACAGAACCATTACTCGCGAGCATCCTATTACTCCCATTCTATACGCTTGTAATGCCAATTACTCAGTAGACAGTAGATAAGTTTTGTGAAAGTTATTTTTGTTTCAATAAAATATATACTCATATCTTCAATCTGCTCTTATTTATTTTGCAAACAATTATCCAACAATTTCATCTTGCCAGAAATGGAAATCATATTTTTTGGAAATATAGTTCAAACATAATCGAAGATGTGAGTCGACTTAATATATTTTTAGATAAAATTAACTACACAATACCCTTTTTGTATCAGAAATCGACTTCAAAAGAATATAATCTTATTTTTATGTCTCGTATACGGAAAAACATAATAGGTACTTGCAATTTAATTACGGTCTAATTATAACTATTGATTTCTCAAAGGAAGATTAATTTTAGATAAACTATACAAAAACAATTTATTTTTCGATCGACAACTAGGTTAAATTATGAAAGGGTTTAATTCTTAAATATTAATTCTATTTTAAGACTTAACATTTAAACTAGTAATTATTCAATAAAACGTAAATAAGCTTTTGCAAACTTATTTGATGTAGAATTAACGATTGAGTAAATGTACGATGTTAAAAAGACCAAAAACTCATAATTATTATTTTAAAATAACATCCACCGCACAAAACCCACAGCCTTTTCATAAATTAATCGACAAAAAGCGTGAACCCAACATTCCGCATCAAAGATAAAAAAAGGGGGGGGGGGGGATACCGCATAAACGCTTTAGATAGAGAATCACCGAAGCGAGTCTCCCCGCGTCAAGGCAAGAGATGATTTTGCGTCGAACCATGCAAATTTCCACTGCGCGCTTCATTAGTCGCCATCTCTGGCGGCAACAGCAGCAACTGATTGCGCTCCGGTTATACAACATCCCGCGCGCCACGCTGCACAGATCGAATCGCGAAAATATTCACATCTCTCCGCGGCAATAGGGATTGCCTTTCGCTATAAAATCGCGCTCGGAGGGAGGAGGGGTAATAAAAAACGAAAATCTCCCGCGTGCTTACCGTATCTCCACCCCCTATGTACAAATACAGATACAAATGCGCGTAAAATAACCGTTTCAGCTGGTACGACGCGCAGGCGTGTCGTAACTTTGAATAACGCGCGATTGTAAAAGCATCGATTTCGGACCCCACCTCCCCTTGTATTTTCATCGCTTTTCGACGCGGTGCAGTTGAACGCAATTTTTTTCTTTCGCGAGATACGCGCGCGTATTTTATGCCGGGCGTCGACGTGTGTATACGAGGCCAGAGGCGAAACGCGTGCACACGTCGCACTCCGGGGACGGGGACGCGCTGCAGGACGCGACGGGAATGGCTTACGTAATGGATTCGATGTCACGGAGCACGGGCCGAAGTGTAGTGCTGGGTGTATGTACGGAGAAAAATGAAACGGCGTAAAGCGAGGAGGGATAGACGAAGTGCCGATAAGCTCGTAGACGGGGCTCGAAGAGTGCCATTGTGCGACGACGCCGAGCACAATCGAATATATATTCGGTACGTGTTGGAGGAGTATTCTGATGCCGAGCTAGCTGAGCGACGGTTATAAGAGTATAAAAGACGAGGATTTTAGCTCGGGTCGATTGGGATACGTTGTGGACTCATTTTTCGGAGCTTTTACTATACAAATTTGAATTTTGTGTCTTTCTGGTTGTCAATAATGTTAGATGTAGCATCTATGACAGAATGAATTATGTTTAGTTTTGTATACTTATTACACGTAGAAAGCACCTGAAAATTAATTACCTTATTTATATAGGTACCATTAATTTAATTTACTCTATATCAATGTAATATTTCGTCAAATGTATCCATTCAACCGATGATAAGAATATATCTGTTTTCAATAGGACGACGTCAGTCGACTTAATTGGAGATTATTGTCTGTTTCGAATACAAAATGGTAATAATCCCTTGATTTTATATAGCTGTCATATATAAACAGTCATAATTTGCAAAAGTTCATTTATTACTTTCCGTTTTTTAATATTCTATATGTTCTATTTACATATATTTAAATTGCAATTTAAAAATTCTAACTTCAATATCTCGACAATTAAAAAAAATGACTTAAATCGTTTTGCCTTTAAACCACAAAATTGTTACCTTTTATTTAATTTTTGTAAATAATTTTAATGGAGAAAGAAAATATGAATCAGTTATACCATTTTGCCGGATAACTTCCGAATTACATTATATCCTCTCTAAAAATTTACTCGAGCGTACTCATGAGAAAAATCCCTCGAAAAACCATCCCGCTCCCATTAATCACTCCACAACATAACGTCGAGAAAGCATATTGCACCGTCACGCGCGTAATTGCCACACATATATACACATATATATGTGCATGGATGTGCAAGAATATATATATTCTTGCACATCCATGCAACAATGGCCGTGGCGTCGTCGGGAGGCGAATGCCTCCTGGCCGCGACGCCGTATTGGCAATAATTCACGCCGCGATTGAGACCCTCGCCCGTTTATAATGACGCCTCGTTATAAAATCCGCGCGAGGGTCGTTAGCCGTTATTCTCGGATAAAGAGAGAGGAAAAAAAGTGAGCGGGTGCTCGTGCGAGTGTGTGAGTTGGGGCATAAAGTGTGGAAAGAAAGGAAGATAAAAACTTACGCTCTCGATTTTCTCGTCGAGCATCCTGAAGAAGTCCAGCTGACTGGTCGATATCTCTCTGAAAGCAGGCAAGCAAAAGGGCATCCGTTAAAATCGCATTTAGGTCGATGGAACTGATAAGGGGTATCGCGTTTTGTATTTTTTTTGTGCGGGGGACGAGTGGAACGGTGTATCTGGAATATATGGATCTTATTGTTTGGATTTATTTTGTGCTGATATATTTGAAATGAGTGAGGTGATTCCGGTCCATTTGTAGCGTTCAAAAGTATAAGAATGATAAGATAAAGGGATTGAATCGTTTAAACGGAAATATAAATAATATAAATTTTGTTGAAACGTTATAATATATGCAATTTTAAATGTAATATTTGATACGTATATATTGTTAAAACAGCGTACGTATGTGCAAAATTAAGAAATACAGATGCAATTAAAATCAGTTTTACTAAAAAGAGATATGTAATCAAAACGATTGTCCAAGATTTAATTAAGATATAAGTAATTACGTGTGTATAGCAATAAAAGTTTCTTCTCGAAAACCGCATTTTTACATATACGCGGCTGTTTCAACAATATACGATTCAATTCTTCTCCACGTAAAACTACGCCTGACCAAACTCTCTTTCTCCACTTCAGCATTCGCATTTTCTTTTCATATTTCTTTCAGCCCGCTCGTCAGTCAAAGGGGTTCACCATTCCCTTTATATTCCTTACCATGCACATCTCTCAGGAATATCACACTCGAACAAAAAGGAACCGAAGAAAAACCACTTATATACACGCATCATCGATGCAAACTCCCACCTGTCCAGTACCAAAAAACCTCCTCAACAAACCAAATAACAATAACAACCAGAGCCCATCGAAACGCGAATTCGCATTCCGCCAGCCGCGCAGCGGAGAGAAATACAGCAGCATCCCTCCCTTTTTTTTCCATTACCTCGGCCGGAGATAAGCCCCGGGAATTTTCCCGCGAGGCATCTGCGCTCTTATCGCCGACGGCCACGGTGCCATCTCCAGCGAGGTCTCTCTCTCTCTTTCTCTCTTGCAAAGGGTACTTTCTTACAGCCGTTCGATCCGGGGAATCAATTGCAATAACGCACCGCCGCGGCCGCGCTCGTTCCCTCTCTCTGTCGTCTTTTATCAGACGGTTTCGCGTGTAGCTGTGTGTGGGTGTGTATATAGGTATAGGGGAAGGTATAGAGGAAGAGGTGAAGCTTGAAGTCGACGTGGACGGGTGGTGAGGCTCAAAGCGTCTTCGGAGGTCGAATGCGTCGGTGCGATGGGGTATAAAGAGAAAGTGAGGGGGTATTGGATGGTATGGAGAATTCTGGGGTGGAATATGTATTACGAATTTTTTTATTGTTAATTGAATGCTGAATAGGGTTAAATTGTATATTTATAAAGTATCTATAGCTAAGAAAAAAAAATTATTTTAGATGTACATTAATTTGAATATAGTTAAGTTTGTGTAAGGTTAGTTAATGAACTAGTCACGTGACGTTGTTATTTGCTTACAATAATTGAATTTCATCTGCGATACTTAAGGGTACACAAATCATGAATTACGTAACGCTTTGAGTTTGTTACAATGTAATTGAGGAATTTGAAAAATCAGCAAATAATCGTTACGTAATCTGTGAACGGTCCTTTTTTACAAACTTTTCGAAGTATTGCGTCCATTTACTGCTATAAGTGATTATATCATGAATTAACAATTATGTAAGGAACTTGGCTCAAATAAACGTTTCTATGAATGTATAAGAAACAAGCTGTGATAAAACTGTATCAGGTGTACTTCAAAATTCCAGACAAATTAGTTGTAATCTTAGCCTTTTGTAACTTTGTACTGCCTGCACTGTTTCAAATTTCTTGATATGTTTTTTAATACGATAGAATACCATATTAATAAACATGTCCGAAATAGTGTATTTTTTTAAATAAGATATATAAAAAACTATCTAGAAATAAATAAAAGGAATGACATGAAAAACGTTTCAAGTTAATATCGATTTATCAAACAAAAGAAAACTCATAAAAATATAAACAGAAAATAATGACAAACAATCCGACTAAAAGCACTACGAAAAGCGCAATTATCATTTAATTAAAGTCCAAAACTAGAAATACCAAAGCGAAGCATGCAGCCGTCGAGAAAAACTGCAGCCAATTAAAGAAAACCCACAAAAAACGCAATCTTATCCTCCCCTGGCAAACGCTACACGGCGGCGCACAATAAAAGAAACTCCCGATATACACCCACAATCGAACGGCAGCAAAAAGCACATAATACCCACATAAATGCACACACTCACCAACATACGTATACACCCTCTCAAAACCATACATCAAGCACCCCCCTCAAAGGAAAAACGAGGAAGGCAGGAAGAGGAAAAAGAAGAATAACCGCGGGTCGGCGAACGCGAAGAGAGAGAGAGATTTCATCCCTTCCGCGCGCGCGGGCAAAGAAAGACACGAGACCCCGAGCCCTCTCCTCCGTACCTTCATACCTACCCCCAGAGCTCGTCGAGTGGGAATCGATAGAGGCCGAGGCGGCGGCGGCTGTGGCGGCCCGCGCACCCTCTTGCAAAATCGCCGGCCGAGCGTAAAACGAGCGGATCGAGGAGGCAAAGTGTCTTTCTCTCTCTCTCTGTCCTTTCTTGCCCTTTTTTAGCGTATGTATATACGGTAGAGAGGATGTTCATGGGATGCACCGCCGATCGTGGCTTATTGCTCGTCGATGGTGTGCACGGGTCGGTGCGCGGTGGAAAGCGTTTGTTGACGTGCGTGTGGGTGGTTCAGTGTGGACCCCTTTTGGGGTGAAACGTGGAGAGATAGAGGGAGGGTTTTTTTTTGTTTGGGGGGGTTGGTGGAGCGAAGGTCGGAGATGCGCGTGATGGATCGCCGGGGAGTTTATTTGATTAGCGGGCTTTGATTTTGCGTAATTTGGTTAGCTGCCCTTTTTGAGCTTTGACCGATGCATTCGATGATGGCTGGGTTGATGAGTGAATGGTGATTTCGATTGCACTGATTGATCAGCCAAGTAAAAGCTGTTGAGATTTTTATCTTCTGATAAAGGGGGATTGTTGGGTTAGGATTATTTTTGACACTCTTTAGATGTCAATTTTGTTCATTTTCTTTTTCGTCATATTAGTCTTTGTGATAGTTTTCTTACAATTGTATTGATGAGTCAGGTTTTGCGGTTTCACACTTGTCTGTGATAAATCAAATCACTGATATTTTTTAGAAACTATTTTATTAGTTGTAAGTAAATATTGGTTTGCAGTTTATATTATACACGTTATTAAAATTGTAAATAATAGTTAAACATATAAGTAAAGTAGACAAGAAAAGTAAGAATAAACAATGAATGTACAGTATAATAGTTATTATTGTAATAAATGCCGCTACAATAATACTAAGTTCTGAAGAGAACAACAAAGTAGTGGCTGAAACATTAATTAAATAAACGCTGTGTTATTAAAAGCCTGATTCATTAAGAAAATTGTTCGAAAATCTTTAACAGAATAAGATACTGAAGTTTTATAGAATTTGAAAATTTTAGCTAAATAACTATGTGCAAATATGTAATAGTGTAATAATACTACTGTAGTAATAATAGTACTTTGTGCATAATATAATAATAAATATAATTTAATTAATTAATATAAAACAATACAAAAATATGCAAAACTGCACTAAATGATATCATAATAATACGTGTGTTTCAACCTCGAAACCAAAAAAATTATTTATTACATATAATAACTTTTCAGCCTAGGCTACCTTTTTTACGCATTTTGTTTTACATCAACTAAACTAGTAGATCATATGAGCTGAAATATGCTTTCAGCGTTTATACGCCACAAATGTGTATGCAATCCCATAAAGTACATATACAAATTAATTATATATACTTCTAAAGTATATATAATATATTCAATACTTTATAAAATCCAATTTTCAGTATCTTTTTTCTTTCGAAGTAAGAGAATTCTATAATATTTTCGTAATAATAGGGTTTTGCTTGTTTTTAGCCACTGTTCCGTGTACGGCCACATTTGAATAATAACGTAATAAGATAGTATATTATTAACTTAAAAAAATAAATATTTATAGTTAACGAATAATACAATTACATAACATCATTACAGTCGATATAATATTACCCCAAAAAATGTAAACAACACATCAAGAAAAAGTAGCCACAAGTGGAATTACAATGACTAAATACCGATGCATCCACCCTATCAAACCCCCCAAAACACCCCAAAATATGACTTTCTTTCACTTTCCACCGAAGAAAAAAAAGTCTGTAGAAAACCGAGAACACCGCGCTAAGCGGTAGAAAGACGAGAGTGGCGAGGTACAGGATATATATACGGAAAATGTGCACTCACGTCTGCTGTAAGAGAGGTCCGCCGCCGGGCACGGTGGGCTTCTTCTTGGCCTGGGATTTGTCGAGCGAGCCGCCGTTCTGCTCCTCGTTTCTGTTGACCTCGGCCCCATTGTTGTTCGTCTTGTTGCCCTTGTTGTTGCCGTTTCCGTTTTTCTGCTCTATCGACGCGGAGCCTGCAACAATCCAAAGCGCGCGCGCCGTTAGTCATCGTTTGCATTGCATCGATGGAAATAGGAGTCTCGTTAAAATTGTTTGCGAGGCTTATGTGTGATGCGTGTGTGTGCGTGTGTGTGTGTAGAGTGTGGATTTTGAGTAGGGTTGATGTGGTAGTGAGGAAGGAGTTTGTGGAATTACGTTTAAGAGATGCGTAGATGTAGAGAAATATGAGGGTTTGTAATTATTGGTTTGTAGGAAGTAGAAGAGAAGTTTAAAGAGGTATTGATCGAAAGAGTTAACGTATATTGTATTTTGGACGAATGATATATTTATTACAGTTTTATTTTATTTACTAAACCCTATGCGAGTTATAATGGTACGTGTATAGTAACACCCATTCTCTAATTATGGTTTTCAATTATTTACAGCTATATCCTGACAGTTTAATCTCTTTTCCGTAATTGTGGATAGAGATGATGTACGAAGAGTTCCAACACATTAATTCTGTTGATTGTTATAGCATTATAAATAATCAAAACTTGAAAAATAGCACTTTTTTACAAAAAATGTTTACACGAAAACTTTATAAAAGCGTATATTCAACATGTATATTTTTGAGACCTCCGATTTTACGAATCTGAAATAAGATTTTGAAAATTCAAAACGCCAGATTCAATATATAAAGAATCAAAATCGGAAGAAAAATGTATTTTACCATTTTGAATTTTTAAAATTCGACCTTAGATTCGCATTCGTCGACATGAAAAAAACCCATCTACAAAATTTGAGAAAAAACAGTTCCATACCAAGATTTATAGCGCAATACTGTCAATTATCGTAGCTCATAAATTCGTGTACATTCCACATAGATGACAAAGTAATTTAAACATCTGATCATGACGTATATTGTCCCATCATAACGTTACATGCGTTAGCGGCACTCTCCTACGTAGTTTCAGCTTTCAGTTTACGAAGCACTTATCTCGATATACTATATGTTTCGCTCCGATGACGATCGCACACGCGAAAATTCGGCGGGAGCTACACGTTCGCGCAAAGTTGCGGCGCAAGTTGCGAGCCTGCACTGTGTTATGCACCGCACCTGTACGCGTTCGCGACGCCAATTATGCGCAAGTAAACTTGAACGCGCGCGTGCAAAGTTCGCGAAAGCCCCATGAAGGTTGTTATCGCCGCAATTCGAACGAAATTTCGCTATTCCTGGATATTAAATTTTCATGTCGAAAATTTGCGTGTAAACGATCACAATGTAACCAAATGAAGTGTTAACTTGGGTAGTGCGATTAATTAATTGCGACTTTCGTAGTGATTGATGTATTAACCGAGAGATTTGAAATTAACGGATCTGAGAAAGTCGGCCAAGCGCGTAAAGTATGTCCGATACTTTTATTAACATGCACGCATATTCCGCATATTTTCCAAAAGCTCGCGCATCGCATACTTCATCGGAATTCCTACCCCAAAAAATTCAGCGCATACTGCGAACGATGCTATTCGAATCGCGGGCGCTTGACTTTGATACCGAGGGAAATTGACAGTGCGTGATTTGCATGTTTCCGTAAACAGAGAGGCGCGCTTGTAGTCGCTTTCGTGAAACTCATCTTCGACAAAGTATGGAGATGCAAAAGAGAGTCGAAGAGAGAGCAAAAGATGATTACGAATTCGAGGTTAGTCGGCGTACTTTCGGTACAGGGACGAATTTGAATTTACGTTTTGGTGGTGGGGATGAAAGCGACATGAGAATGTAATAAAGTTGCAGGACACGGGACGTTTGAATTTTGGGCGTTGCCAAAAATATATTCATAAAAGAGAGAAAATGTAGGACGTTGAAGTAAAAAACCATTTCTGAACGTTAAAAAGTATATTTTTTATAAACGAATGTTTTTTTTATATACATCAAAAAGGTCATTCTATCATATTTGATGAATGCATAAGTTAGCTTTCATAATAAAAATTCGCATAAATAATATTAAAACTACTTGGAATTGTATTTAATTATAAAAAATTAATAGGAAAATTATGTTTGTAAAAATAAGTAGAAAAGGTCGCGCAAGGTACATCCGAATTTGCCCCGATAAAATAATCTCGAAGAAAATGGTATTTCATATGCCCTTTCTACACCTAGATTTTAATTTTGTCTCGCATTAACTTTTGCTATCCAATACCGTTTGTTCTGTCTATGCAAGAAAAGTCTTCAAAGATCTAAAAAACAAAGAAAAATATTCTCTATTTATTGGCATTAATAATATTCAGCATCGAAAGTTAAAGCGAGACGAACTGTAGAAAGTGCATTAGCGTTTCTTACCAATTTTGTTAAAAATACTTTTCTGAATAAGAAAAGCGTTTACTACTAAGATCTTATTTATAAAATAATTAGTTCTATTGCTGAAACTCATGTGCTAGAGGGTGATTAATTTCAATCTAAATTGCGTGTCATTTTAAACCAATATCCTTGTAAAATACAAATTAGCATTGTTTTAATAGTATGTCTTCTATTTTTCTAGTCTAGTTTCTAGTATTCTATCAGCAAACTACTATTATTCACGATCAAAATAATATTTTAAACAGAATGCTCAGAAACTCTTCAACAAAATCCATTTCCGCCCCACTAACTTCTTTTTGTTTAATCAACCCATATCTCCCAGGCACTATTACATTCTTCCCGTCTCAAAATTGACTGAATCCCTTCACTGTAACCCAACACTCTAAGATCCTCAATCTCTCTTTCCTCCTCCAACTCTCTCCCTACGCTTCAAAAAAGTCTCCCAAAAAGACGCAAAAAAAACATCCGCAAAGGCCACCAGTCTCTCTCACTCTCTCTCACTCTCTCGAGTCGTCAACTTCCGCGCGCGACCTTAGGCTCCGGGAATAGAACGCGTCTAAAAGCGGAAGAAGAAAAGTTGATAGCCGCGAGCCTCCTCGACCTTATTGCGCTACATGCGCATAATGGAGGGAGAAAGAGAGCAGCTGCAGCGGCATCACACGCCGGGGCGAGAAAAAACGACGCGCCTGTCTCCTGGGCTTTGCATCTGGCGGCGGCAGCAGCCAGCGGATGCCTCGCGAGCGACGACTTTTCTCGTCTTTATTTTCTGCCTTCCTCTTCGTCTCTTCGTCTCTTCGGCTTTCTTCTGTTTTTTTTCTCTTTTTTTTCTCGAGGGAGCGTTTAATGAAGCGAGGCGCGCAATTGCCGCGCTGGAATTGCACTGCACTCGCTCGAGCTTGTTTAGAGAGTTGGAGGTAGGGGAGGGGGTGCAATTTTGAGGCCGTGAAATTAGCGGCGGGGGAGTGCGCTTTTGCTGTTTCATATTTGAGCGGCCGAGAGATTGAAATATACTGGGTTGGGTTTGTACGTTTTATTCTTGTATGGATAAATTGAAGCCTTTTTTTTAGGAATGAAGGAGGGTATTTAGTGAGTATTAATTAAATTGAAAAAACAGCGTGGCTCGAGAAATGGCGTTTTATTTATTTACGTTTTTGTTACTCAATTTTGTAGAAACATTATACTGATATTGTTGAGAAATACGTGAGCGAGCACGGGTCGCTATTGTTATTTTGAGTATTTAGCTCTGAAACAATCCCAGGTCAAGCCATAAATCCCTTGCTTGCCGACCGTTCGGAGCGCGTCGATGACAGATGTTTCCAAATGAGGCAATAAAATATTTTCGGCCTTTTCCGTGCGACAGTATGCGTCTAGCTGCAGCCCTCTGCGACTGCAGTTGGTTAGTTCAGCTCTAGCACTCGAAGCAGTAACAGCTACTGCTCTTGCTGCTCTGCGCCTATCTTCTTATATATGTACTCTCTAACTTTGTAACTTTTTGTGTGTTAATAAATACTGAACTTTTTATCCTGCTAAATCGATTAAGTTTATTCTGCTTACTAAACTCAATAGTTTGGTAACGTTTCTAATAGAGTGCATTATAGATCTTACGAATATTATTCAAAGGAGAGCGAACTACATTTTTCGAGAAATGCAGTTTTTTTAAGAACTATTTATTTTTCTTATTTTAACTTGCAAAACATTATTAAGATTTTTACTTGACAAACGCGGAAAAAATGTTAGTATTCAAGTAAATATTTATTTCAACACTCGTTAGAAAAACATTCGTTTGAAACTATTTCAGGAAAAGAAATTTTAATAAAATAGTATATTTCATTTTATTTTGTTTTTTTCAATAGACATGCCATTTTGAACGAACTTTTTCATGATTTATAGTTTTTACCCTTCGTGCCATTCTTATAGAGCTTAAATTCGATCTGTGTTAGCGTCCGAAACAACGAGTTGTGAATTCGATGTCGAAACAATCGACTCAACTAAGTCATGTACTTTGACCAGTTTATACGTCGTCTAAATAAATATTATTTGTATCAAACGAGTGATTTTCTATGGAATGCTGATATACAAATTTATTTTAATTTACATTTTTTGTTTTCCGTGAATAAATGATATTTATTACACAAAAATCTATATTCTAAGCGTATAATTATTTTCTATTTTCAGTTATAAAGAAATTTTATTGGAAAATAGCAAAACAAGTTACTTATAATGTTATTTATAAATTGCCATTTCTTTACTTCCTTATAAGTGCAGCAAATATCAAACTCGAGACAACCGCGCATAAATTAATAATTGCGCAGCGGCACGACAATAACTCTTATTCTCCTCGGCAACACCCCACCCCAATCCCAATCCCACAAATAAATGCAAAATAATAGACGAATAAATCACGCCAATCGTCTTCCGCAAGATCTCAGCCATCCCAATCTTTTGTCACGCAAACATCGATCAATCTAAAAAAAAGAGCCAAACAAACAACAATCACTCCTCAACAAAGACTTTGAACTCTCGCCACGACGCAATAATACATTCCAAAAAGAGTACACATATATATGCAAAGCCAGCGCCAGCCATCCTACACACTTATCACCGCTCCAACGCAAAAATTACGTCTCGACGCCGCCACTGCGCATTCTTGAACTTTGCCGCCTGTCTGCAGTGCACACACATGTGCACTCTCTCGCGCTTCTGCAAAAGAGAAAGAAAAGCAAAACGCGCGCGGCGCAAAACGAAAAGCAGGAAGCCCCACGCGCCGACGTAAACAGCTTTTCTCGCGTATATAGACCGTCCTTGTTTTCTCTTGCGGCGCTCTTTTTTCCCCCCTCCTCTATCTCTCTATTTAAGCCACCGTTGTGCACTCGCGAGCACGTGCTGCCGCGACATTCCGCGGTTTCGAGGATGGACTTTCTTTCGCCTTCGACACCGCTGCGCGGAGGCTTTTTATAGAGCGGTGATGTGGGCACGCGGAACGTGTAGGATGCAGCGAGTGGAGTCGGAGTTTTCTTGGTTCTTGTGGGGATTGTTGAGCTATTAATAGGAGTGCAGTGTGCTGGGAATGCAGCGTGGAAGATTGATCGGGAGTGGGATGGGGATTCTTTTTCTTGTGGGATTGAGTGATTGTTATCGTAAGTTTATTGAATGGAGTGATTAAGCATTGGTGATTACTGGTGCAGATGAGTAATACGTGAATTGGGATATGTATGTAGAGATATTGTTGTATCTTGCAGTTGAGTAGGGAAAACTTGGCCAATTTAGGACACTTAAAGAATTTTTTTACATAATTTATTTTTATAGGTATCGATCTTATTCAACTTTAAAAATCTTTCGGGTAAGTTTTGAAGCTAAGAAATAGTAGACCTATACCAAAGCTTAACGAAGATTAGGCAATCATCAAAGTAGTTACAGGTAATTGATAAATGACAGTCGTATTCACTTTGGGACACTTTTGCGTTTTATCGTTTGTTTTTAGAATTATTTGAATAATATAGTACACTTTATGTAATAAGTATACTTAAAATTGAATAAATGCCGGATATTTGTTGTACTAAATAAGTAAGTATGACTGCAAACGTCAAATTTTGTAAATAGGTGTCTTTAATAATGAAGTCGAAACACCCAAGCCGCCGTCGATACCCATAATTGGACAGTAAAGAAACTACGCAGTATACCCAAAGTGGGCATTGGCCCAAAGTGAACAACTCTCTCCTATTAATTATAAGTACCATCTTTGTTCTGGCATGCATGCATGTATTTATTATTATGATGTGCAGCGCATGCTAGTATATATAAGTGTGATCTGTTTAGTAAATACCGTGATAGATAGAAATTGTGCAATCTTACAAGACTGACGATCGTTTTGTGATATTGTAATTATAATTGATTGAACTATATTATGATCGAGGATGCAGAATGTTTTTCTGTTTATTTTCAAGTCCAAAAATAAAATTCTATCTATTTACTATTCTATAAGATGTATTTTTTGAATCAAAAAAATATCCAAAGTACATAAAAAACATCTTTTCACTTATACCATCTTTTACAACAAAACAACTCGTACCTTCGCTTAACTAGTACTTTGTACCCATTCGCAGTAACGTAACCACGGTCTCAAAATCAAATCCGCAAGAGAGCCGCGCTGTATCAGTGCCTCTTAATTCGATTCGCCGCGCGCTCCCTCGGTAAAACGCGAGAGCCCACAAAAACCGGCGAACCGCGCTCGCTCGCATCAAAGAAACGCGAATGTGCGCGCGCTCGTACACATATATACCTTATACGTAGCTCGAGAGCTTCCGTCTTTTCACGGGAGAAAAGTCGTCGACTCGAGAGCCGCGACGGCGGAACACTCGTCCTACTCGTCTCTTTTTTTCTTCCTCAAATCTTCAACTCGCGACCCGCGCGATACATGTCTATAGATACGAGGCTCTCTTGTGTGAAGGTGGCTTCCGAGTTTGTGTGTGTGTGTATGTGTGTGTGTGTGTGTGTGTGTGTGTGTGTGTAAGGGAGGATTCCGTGTGTGCAATTGGATGTGGCTAATTAATTTTTGCTGTATATTCTGAGGGAAGTGTTTTTTGTCGATGTATAGGGTTGAAAAGGAGTTGGCTGAGATTTCGCGAATTTTGTATAGATATTCGTTTGCTTTTACCGATGAAGTTGGACTTTTAACTCTAGAGCAGCCAGTGCGTCTGTAGGCATTGGATGCAGAGATTCCAGGTGCTGCTGAATATAGAATATAGACGGAAACGTATAAAAATATACAGGATATTATTGCGGATATATAAAAGGAAGTGTATATACCCCAGTAAAAATCTCATTTATCGTTTTATCCCGGTAAATAAACGGAAGAAAAGTTTATCTTTCCCGAAAAAAATTATGAAAATAAAGAGACATCTAAAGAGCATGTTTAGAGAAAAACTCATTTATGGACGTTTATTTCGGAAAAGTACTATTAATAGATTCAAATCAAGACACTTTAGGGCCAAATTTATAACAAAATATTAGTTTTCATTTGAAATTGACTAACAAAGTATAGTCTTTGATTAGGAAGTTCAGTGGGTTAATGAAAATCTCTCAATAATAAATTATGCTATCATTAGATAAATGTTACAAGAAAAAAATAATCGTAAAACTTGCCAGCAAAAACACAAAATATTTACTGTTTATTGGGGTCAGCAAAGTTACGTTTCGTAGACATGGCGCCGTCTTATGCAAGCGACTGTTTATAGCTATATTTTTAATTGAAAAGTCGGTCGCTTTAATCTAAGTAATTGCTGTATAAATTTTTCTTAATGGACTCGCATATCAAGAAAACAATAATGACATATGTACTATTTCTGCACAATGTATAGATAATACAATCACATTTCAATGTGCATAGAATAACGTACAGTTTCATTCCAAATCGAAACATTTCACCGGCTTTTATCACAAGTAATAATATCAAGCATCAAAAGCCAAAAAGGTAATCGTCCATCGTTCAACATGTACCCAGATAATTCATCCTCTTGTCCCTATTCAGAAGCTAGACACACATACACGTACGCCACGCTCGCGAGATAAAATTAAACACGCGCGCGTGTGTAGCTTACGAAAAGGTTATTGACGTCCTTTTTGTATAAAAATTGCTCGATTACTTCTCTCTCGCTCTCGTGAACTCTTATCTCGAATAGAGGAGCGCGCGCGCTTGCGAGTGAACTACATTCGTGGCTATTCTATAAATTCTAGCGTGTAATAGATAGGAGCCCCGGCCATTCATTGCCAATGAATATACGTACACGGAGAGAGGGAATGAACTCTATTTCGCAACGAGAGCGATAAAAGTGTTAATACACGGAGAGAGAGAGAGAAACGTTTTGAGCTGATCCTTTAGTTTGGACGAATATTCACGGTGAATGGAAGATACGGGATTTTGGGAACAGTTTTATTAATTAATTGATGGGATTGAGCTGGGCTGCGTGGACTGAATCATTGGGGCGTTTGGAATCAAAATGGAATAATTTTATTTTCAAAATGTATTACAAACGATCATAACGTAATGACGTTAATGGCATCAAATAGTTATTTAAGTATGTACATAGAGTAATAAATTAATTTAGTATAATAAATCCAATTATTACGCGATAGTAGTTTATCTACTTTGAAATGATCATTTTAAAATCTTTAAATAGACTTATTTGACTAGACACTGAATAGCACAATTGGGTCACCTAATAAAGAACTTTTAATTAAATATGTATTGATTGATTTTCAGCCACGATTACGATTTCATTCATCTGCAGAGAAATTAAAGTTTAATAAAAATTCAATAATTACTTTAATTAAACTTCAAGTCAAACGAAATTAATATTTCTCACGTTACAAACCCCATTTCTAATCAGTTGAGTATTACTTAAATACTTATTTATGAATTTCTCCGGGTATTCTTCTTCTTTATTCTAATACCGAATATTTGTATACAAATATGTGAATACCATAGCATAACGTATTGTAAACATTTATAACGCTCCTTTAAACGCAATATATTCCGTAAATGTAGTTATTTCTTCAATGCCCGATTAATCATAGCACCGTACAAATCCCGCGAACACACAAATTCAAACACCGATTTCCCCACCATACATCATTCAAAAAGCAACGTACCCTGAATCTCGCGTACCCCGCGCACGTACGCACACAACAATCGCCACCACCTCCGACAATACACCCGAATCGCTGCCTTTATTCCGCAAAAAACGATATATCACCGTTCACCGGCGATACCCACGCCAGCCATCCATCCAACCCCGTATATACATACACACATCGCGCAAGATTTCGCGCGGTTAGACTCGCGATGCGGTCCATTCACCGGTTCGGCGGCGGAGAGCGAACTCGCGCGCGAGCCACGACAATGGCATGCAAATAAACTGGCGAGCTGATATGCCGTTCGCATGCGTGTGGTGCAGCGCGTGAGCAGGAAAACTATGCGCGTAATCTCGCGGAGCGCGCTCGCGTATAAGCTTCGCAGGCTGCAGGTTTGCTGGGGAGGAAGAGAGGTGATGTTCGGACTGCGGGGATGAGAGGCGTGGGTTTTTGGCTTAGGTGGAGAGATGCGAGGAGATTTTTTAAATGGATGCTTCTTTTTCTAGTAATTAGAATTTTGGGTGAGAAGGATTTTGGATACTGTAGGTGATAGCGACAGAGTTTGATGCTGCGTTTTTTGTTAATCTATTTCTGTAAGGTTAGTGCTGCTAAAGGAGTGATAAAGTCAAGTTAAAGTTCAAATTTTCCAACTCAAGTTTTATTAATTGGAAAAATAATAAGTGGTTGTAGTTAGATAACTCTGCGGAAGATGTCCGATTAAAACCGACTAAAACCACTAAATACTAAAACGGAACAGAACATTGTGTTTCGTTTAATCAAACATTTTCAGAAATATAAACCAAATTATTTAAAGACAACTACATCATTGCTTTTCTTATATAATAACGCATATTTCATTATTTCAACGAATGCTATTCGAACACAGTTTCGAGAGATCAGAAAAATTGTTGAAGTATTTGCTTGAAATTGTGTACAATGGTACATTATTAAAATATCAAATGAGAAAGGGTTATAAAGGTATTGGTTTTACATATTTAATTGGTGTGTCTATTATATTACAGTTACTTATTTACACCTTTTGATCACTACAAAATTTAAGGCGGGAAATTAGAATAGTTTAATTCACTTTCAAACCCACTTAAGGGAGTACTATCGGTACTCCGTGAATTAAATACGTGTTTGATCGTTTTTTACTTCCATGGTAGGTCAAATTGTGTACATAAATGGTTGAGTGAGCGTGAACAATTGTATGCGTTTGCTTATATTAGCTCTCCTAATTGGTGAATCAACATTTGGATTTTTGCATTATATTTATGGGATATTAAATATATATTTCTCAAAGTTTCATCGAAATCAGAACAGCAGTTTTAATGAAATTCATGATTGCAACTGTCGGAAACGTGAGTTTCCATAAGACTACATGTTAAAAACGTAAAAAACGTAAATATAAAATTCTCATTATCTTTGGTCTGGGTTGGTGTAGCTTTCCAGAAATGTATAAGAGTAAAAGAGCAAAATTTCAGATTTTTAGAACACTAATTCGAAACCGATAGTACTCCCTTAAGAGTGATTACTTCTCCATTTAATTTTGTTATATATTTACTTAATAGAAAAAAAAGCTTGAGAATCTTCATTACTGAAAGTAACAAGACGTAATTCATCTTAAATAGCTAAAGTATGATTATTATATCGAAAATAACACTACCAATAAATTTATAATTCAAGATAAACTATATACTCCAGACTCCAGTCTACACAACAATCTACAATTTGATTTACATCCTCCTCCACGACCCTAGTAAATTTTCCCCATACATAACATGTACAACCATTCATCCCTCCCTCCCTCTCTCTCTATCTCTCACTCTCCTATCGACTCGAGAACGAGCGATATAAAAACTCGAACTTTACGACTCTCCCCGGGCGATAAAAGCGCCAGCAGAAGAAAAAGTGCATCTCACTTGTATTACGCGAATAGAGCGCTACCAGTAGCCCGTTAAGTAATCGCGCCGCGCTCCGCGTCGTGTTTTTCATTCGCGAATCTAAAAATAGACGGCGCGCACTGTTTTGCGAGACCGCGCGCGCGCTGCACAATTCGCGAATGTGAATCGCAGGGGGTGGGGGGGTATAGGGAGGAAAAAGAAAGAAACCAGAACGCGTAAATAGCTGATTAGCCTAATCTGTGCTGCGCCGCCGCCGCCGCAGCAGCAGCAGCAGCGGTGGATAAACATAGAGCCGAGCGAGCGAAAAATAGACTCGCGCGCCGACGCCGACGCGTGTGTTGCACTCGATAATGGGAAACGTGTAGATGCGACGCGGACGCGCGCGTTGACGAGAGCTTTGCGAGGCGTTTGTGGGTGGTGATGGGAGTGACGGGAGAGGAGAGGAGTCGATTAGATGATTGATTTTGAATGGTGTTTACGAAGTGTCGGTGTTTTGAACATCGAAAAAGGGTAAAAATATAAGGTTTTCGTTTTGTTGATGTGACGAGCGGCGCGAGGGGCGAGGAGCTTTTAGGACGATGACGTAATTTTAGGATTGAACCAAACACTGAAAATTGATAAACAGTGCTCTTAAATACTTGAAAATAGTAATAGTACACTTTCATTATACAGTTGTTATATAAGATAAACATTGATAATTGATAAGCAATGTAAAACTTTCAAGAGTGTTGAATATTATCATATTGGCGTTTCTATGTCAATTGCGCGTCAAAGTAACCTTCTTCGTATCTTCAGCGAATTACAATTTTAAAATGAATTCAAGTTTTGCGATGATCGTTAGAATAATCAGCTCATAGGTTTCTCAATCTGCCGTAAATTTTCTGAAAAATCCGACTTTCCAAGCTAATTATATTATATACTTGGTCAACGACCCAATCAAAAACTGTTTAAAACCATAATTATGAACATCATAAACGGTATATTTCAATTTCACCCTTTTCCCTTCACATTTACCATCAAAACCTACCGCGAATAATTGTCTTTTTCTCAATATACTTTCATCAATGAATAAAAAGAACACAAGCCGCGCGTCAATCACTCGAAAATCGAAATCAAAAATATCCACAAACGGTAGATCATGTTTACCCACGAAGTCAGCGCATCGATTTCGTCGCGGCGCGCGCACCCGACGCGCGATTTTCGCGACAACGATCTCGCGTTGCATCGCTCCGCGCCGCTTATGAACCCCCGTTGGCCGCGGGGCCGTATACAATAACACAAACGGCATAAACAAAGAAGAGAGAGAAAAGCCCGGTGGTCAGTTTTGCACTCGGCCGAGCTATCGAACTGATAAGGATATTATTGTTACGAATATAGCCTGCACCGCGCGAGAGCGGCCTGTTTTTGCGCGCCGATTGCACTCGCCGTCCCACTGCTGCCAAGCGTGCGATGCGCAAAAACGCGGCTTGACCTTAATTAAAACTCGCGATATTTGTCGTGCGTTGGGGCTTATGTAGTGTTTGAGAAAACACGGCCGTGCTACGTGTCGCACCGACGGGACAGGACTGTGATACATCGGAATTTTTTCAACTGGATTTTTGTATACAAAATAAGAATCTATAATACATGAGAAACTGTAATACAATAATAAAATAGAAGTAAAAAGATTTCATCTTATTAAAAATTAACGTCACTTGGTTTATCAAAACATGACATTTTGAGTTGCAATTGTTTTGTTTTAGAGGTGCGATATAATAGAAATGGCTGCTAAAATGTATTTTTTAAGCAGAATGTGTAAAATCTATAAAAACTAATTTGTATAAAATATATAATCTATAAAAGTTGTTGATTGTTAACTGAATTATAAATGCTAATAAGTTATAATTGATTAATTTATTATTAATTATTACGATATGAAAATTCCAATAGTCTGCGGAGAAATTATCCTGTAATATATAACAGATAATACACTGTTATAGCTGTAAATGAGTGGCCGATCCAATTACTGCAGAAGCGCCGGGAGCAAATCTCTGGATGATTCGAAAAGTTTGTTTCGTGTTGTCTGCGGTAGATTTGATCTTCTCAGAGAAAAGTATTTGAGTTTCTTCGGGAGTAGGTATAGTTTGTCGTGATTACTTTCCAATCCCTTCAGATACAAATTAACGTACAATACAACAATAAAGTTTCTCAAAAGAAACCGTGCAATTTCCAAACGCTCAATAGTTTCAAACATTGCGAAAACCAACCCGTCAAGAAATCAATTTATCCTCCAATTCCCCAAGAACCGCAAATCCTAAACGATAAATCTTTACTACGCAAAACTTCCTTCCCAAAGCATACAAAATCTTCCACACAAATTAACTGCAAAGCCCATATCCACGTGAATCTTCGCTGGCAGTAGCGCGCGTGCACGGCGCTATTCTCGAAACTTCAAAAGCACGCGCAGCTCGAATAGTTTCCAGGCGCTTTATTTCAGGCCGTCTAGGAAAAATTCGCCCAAGATATATACACATACACACATACATACGGCAGTTGCGAAAGAACTCGCCCGGAAGGCCAAAAAGGAATAAGAGATATACCCGAGCGCGCGCGCGCGCAAGCGAAAATTCCGAGTGGAAAAGTTCGCGTGCGAATATATTACGATGTATACATATATTTTCGCGGGGCGCCCGGTCGGCAATTTCCTCGAGACCATCGACTCCGAGTCGATTCCTTCTTCATCTCTCTCGCTCTCTCTCTCATTGTATCCTTTACCGCCGCGTGCATGCGAGCGGAAACAAATTTATGACAATCGAAGAGAGAGAGAGAGAGAGGGATTCTTACATTTTGGTATATATACACTGCATAAAAGGCGAGAGAAACCCTGGGGTGGAAAAGAGACTCGACAACGATCCAAAAGTAGGGTGGAATTGAAAGAGAGGCCAAAGTTTGGGCGAAAGAGGGGATAGAGAAAATGTAGACGATCTAACGACGGCGGAGGTTTCAGTAAATAATAAAAAAAAGAGAACGTTCGCTGCTACAGCAAAAAATCGTCCAGCTAATCAAAAAATATAGCTACAACCAGCGAAATTTCTCGTCTTGCGTCGCTGACGCGCGTTCGAACTCGCTGATCCACTTTTGTACAATCGGACTCTCGCGGATTTTTATCGCTCGGTCAGCTAATACCCAGCTCGTCGCGAGGCAGTGAGTCAGTCGATGCGGTCAACGAGGGAACAAAGTGCGCGACGCACGCGTTACGCGGTGAAATCGGCGAGCGAGCATTTTTCTCGGTGCGGCGGTGCTTCGATTTTCGCCATTCGTTTCGCAAAGCGTACATGTACGCGCTGCGCAGTTTTCTGCGCGAGGGAGCGACGGACGGCGCTAATTGGACGATAACGGATAATGGATGACGCGCGGACGCGAGGAGAGCGCAGGTTGTTGTTATGATTACGTGTTTTTTGTTTCGGAAAGTTTATCGAATTTTAGCGAATCTTTTATTAGCTGTAATTTAGCTTTCGTTAAATTGTACATAGGAGGATAGAAAATTAAACGATTTATGGTATAAGATTAGATAGCTGAATTTAGAATTTATGAGAGGATTATAAACTAACATTTATGATATAAGAAAAAAGAAAATTATGTGTGATTGGATTATATATATTATATATAACATTACTTAATGAAATTTTTTAACGTAATGTTAGTACATTAAAAGAAACATTGATCTTTTGAAAATAACCATGAAATCGCAATGCTTGATTTGTAAATATTTTTAATTTACAAATGTTGGATTTTCAATAGTTTACATGTTTTATTAAATCGTAAAATACATACAGACATTGTAATCAATGCGAATAAAATATTTATTACACCAATACCTAACACTTTGTTTTATTTGCGTAACCATGCATCAAAGCCTTTTTAATCAGCGTAAAACACTGCAAGCATAAACATTTTTCATTTTTGAATTTTCGCATAAAATGCAAAAGATAAATTCCTTTACGTTGCTTTTAAATTACACTCGCGTGCTTTTAACGAGAATAATGTGATCCTTTTTCCGTATCGCAAAAGAGTACAATTTTATAGTACAATCATAAATTCATGCTACTCAGATGTATCTTAGTCACGTATACATGTTTCCTCATAAACCCTAGCCAAAAATTGTCCACCTCTATTATACAAAAGTCATAGTTTAATCAGGCAAAAGTGAAAACGTGCGGCATCCCTATATATTTCACTGCATACGACGGTCGTCGCATCACCTACGAGACTTATCATCGCTCCCCGATAAGCGCAGGAAAGGAATCTCTTACTCACGCCTTCCATTAGCGTGCCCGGCACAAAATATATACACATCAGCGTCGTCTAATGAAAAAGGAATACACACCAAGAGAGTTTGAGAGAGTACAGCCTCGCAAATTACGAGGCTTTACGATGTAAAAGCAGTGAAAGACCTGCGCGAGCGCGTGTATTGTTGTCCTGCTGCATTATGGTCGTCGCTCGTAAAACGAAAGCTGCTGCCACGCGAGGCTTTTTCTTATTATACGTGGGCAAAAAAGTGTGTATCAAAATGCTCAAGCCTTGCCTTGTGTTTTTTATTTTTTCTGAAGGGGTGAGAACAAATAGAAGAGTTGTTTCTTTTTATTTCGGGAGGTTAACTGCAGAATTAAACAATTTCATTAAATGAATGGCTCGTTTGTTTGATCAACGGCCTTTTCGTTTCAAAACTTTACTCCGGAATATAATTTAGCTTTCGAGATAGAAGAAAATACCAGAAAATCGGTTATTCGATTTGTCCTCATTGTGTAAAGATATTCGATACACCTCGCGCCGCAAAGTAGAAGAAAAAAGACACGCGCGCCGAGGATTTCAGAGGAGCTTTTTCCATTATACACGAAAAATCCAATTTCTGATCATCTCTATAACCGTGCAAGTGCACTTATTTACGATCGCATAGCCGGCGCCTCTCGCACTTCGTAGTTCTGGAATTTCTATATGAATTTTGCGCTCCTCCGCGCGTTATTGGAAACCAGCTGCTCCGATCGATTATGTGTATATGGCTGATTCCGTAACTTGCACATTTCGCGTCCGTGAGACTGATGTATATTAAAGGTGAACATAATTACGTAACTAATTGTCTAGATTTAATACTATTCGTACTTTTAGAAATCTCTAAAATAAAGTACATATTATAGCGTTGATAAACAAGATGTCATAGTGCACTTAAAATATCAGATCCATCGCATGGACATTATTTTGTACAATGATGCTTAAATATTGTGATTAGAAGCAATTATTATGTTTTAATATTGTGCACGTATAAAGTTTTAGGCAAGTTTATCCTGTGATGAAATATCAGTTCCGTAGCATACATTTTCAAAGATATCCATAAAATTGATTAATATCTATAATTTTCATAAAGTCAGACCTACAGAAGATTATAAGAAATATCGATAGTTAATTTGACATTCACGGGCCCAAAAATGTGCATACTACTGTGGAATCAGCCATAGATACCAGTTCCGCATCTCCTTCTCTCTTTTCTAAAATTCCTCAGCTTTTGATACCCGCTCTGCGGCTGTCGCGTGCACTCGATATCACACACACACATACCAAGCTATTCTTCTCATCCATACACTCCACTCCGCGCTATTCCTTTTCCCACTGCTGCGCCGTTGTTGTCCGATGTACATATACGATCTGCCGCGTCCGAGCCACTGCACTCGACGAGTTTGTATAGTGGCGTCGACAAGCCGAATATAAATTGGCTTTTCGCGTGTACGATAGGTAAACGCGTTCTCGCGTCGGTACATATTTGTTTAAGGGATTTCCCGCGCGCCAGCGCGCTTTTGCTTCCCGTGAGACGTATATAAGCATTGCCTCTAGGAATTTGGCGCTTCACGGGATGAAATTGTTTTCTGTTTGCGGCCTTTTTCCGCGCCGATCGCTATGCAGGGGGAGGGAGCGCAAAAGGGGAAAATATCGAGGTGAAACCTTGACGGTTGTTATTGCACACGCGGCGCGAGGCTTTAATGAACATTTAGATTGAATATTCAAATTATCGGTGCGCTTGAATATTCATCGGATTATGGGGAGGGCGAATCGATATCCCGTACGTTTCGCTGGGTTTTTGCCGCGAGCGTAATTTTCCGGAACGATTACATGTGTTTTGCGCGTAGTTGTGTTTGATGGGGAATTTTCGAGTTAAAAATAGAGTTAATTAGTTGTAGTTATTTGGTTTTATGGATAACGTAATTGTTGTGGTTAAATGTACAATAATTTAGTTGCATGTACACGTTATTGAATTAAATGCTGTTATCGCTGTGTACTGTTTTTAATGAGATATCCGTGTTATCTAAATTTTTGTTACCTTGTAAATTAGCCGCTAATAAATAGCTTAATTATCTAATATATTTATATAGTATTAAACGATATGTATCAGTCAATTATATACGATAATCGACAAAGGGAATTACAGTGATAACAAACAAGCGAATAATATAATTAATAAAAATGCTTGGAATAAATTTATTTGAGGAATTTACTAAAAAGTATTTTGAAATTAATTAGAATATTTATTTGCTTGAATAAGTGCAAACCAAAATGATTGATCCATGTAATGAAATTCTCACGCAAATTCATTACCGTCTAATTTTTTAAATATGACAGATGATGCGACAGACAAAACATAAATTCCGTTTCTCAAATTAATTAATGCCTTTTAAATGTATGAAATCACGTATATTTAGATATTACATTCGCAAACAACGTAGTGTGTATACGTATGTGTAGTACTTATATTTACAGATATTATATATAAATCAATGATCAATAAGTTTTGTGTGATTTTCTACCTACTCCACATTGATCAAGTCACCATAAGAATCAATCTCATACAGTGAAAGCACTAATCGTCTACCATCCTAAACTAGCTTGTCAATTTGATTAATCGATAGGTACATATCAATCAAAATTTGACACCCTAAAGTTTCCTACAATAAACTAACTCTATTATAATTTTTGCATTGAAAGCTATACTTATGTAGGTATAAGAAAAGTATACGTTGAAAACGTGGAAACTTAGCGATACATACCTGGATTGACAGTGGCAGTGCACTATTTATCCTACCACACCTATATACAACGATAATCTTTAAATAGCAAAATAAACAAGAGAACCCTCAAGTCTCGCAAAGCTTCCACTCATTTTCGTTCGCACGCATCCGGGTGCAAATTTTCCAACCGATCGGAGTACCGGCGCGCACCGCGCACAAATCTCCCATCTTCCCTATATCTTTTAAGACGTTCGGTGCATCGACAGCTCGTAGTCGAGGTGCACCTGCACCCCGCGAGGCCGCAACAGTATACACCCATCCATCAATATATACCCAAGAAATTACGTAATATTGAGAGACCGGGGCTAGATGGCAATAGATCATTTCTAGAAAGTTATTCTATACTTAAATCTGTAATTAAATAGAAAAAATAAATAAAAGCTGAATAATGACAAAAAAGAGGTATCAGACATGAAATTCATCCAGTAAACTATTATTTAAGTTATTTAAGGATTTTAGCTACACATATAAAAAAAAATATAATTAATGTTTTTTTGGTAATTTATGTACCGAAAACTCTTGAATACATTAAATTATAGTATAATATGTACTACCTTTTGCCTTAAATCTACTTTTTTGCGGTATTTTTCATTTTTACTATGTATTCGTATGCTCTTGACCCACTACCTAAGCTACCCAAATTGTCGCACGGGCGGCGCCACCAGTAGATCTTAACCAGGCGAATTCCGCGTCGCAACTTGAGGTGAAGTAGGACTGACCTTAAAGTGCTCCGAACCATTAATCAAAATATGTAAACAGGTTTTTTTATATAGACAAATTAAGTACTCAAAATTATACTTTTTTTCTTCAAATTTACTTATTAACTTGTTACTTTTTCGTATTTAATATAATAAACTGCCCCTCTAAAACAAGACTAATTTAAAATAATATTTTTTTAACCAATTTTGGAAGTGTATCAAGAGCTCTTATTTTCAGATGAGTTACTTTGTGTGCAAAAATCAATTTGTAAAAATGTTGAATCGTCATAGTCTTTTTCTGGGGGTGCGAAGTATACATTCATATTAATTAATAATTTCACGTTATGCATTTCTTGTAAAACAATAGTAAATTATGTAACAAGGGAACAAAGATGAAGATTTTTCCCGAGGGTGGGTTTACAGCCCGAGTGAAGTGAGGGCAGTAATTACCCAAGGGAATACTCGACTTTATTCCTGTGTTGCATATAGAACTTTATTCCCCACTTAACTGTGGTCACTTTATTGACTTAAAAAGACGTATTTCCAGTAAGAACTAGAATTTATTGAAAATGTATATTAATATAGAGAAAGATAAATAAAAAAAATGCATTTGCGGGAATCATATGCTACTTTTGTCCCGCTTTTAAATAAAGTGGCCATTACGGTTGAGTCGGGAATAAAAAACATGAAAATCTCTCCTTCAACCCACTCATCCCATCTCACCCCTGTCCCCCACACACATCGCGTCCTCTTTCCATTCCTTCCATAATATCCTCCTCGCTCATGGAGAATCTCTCCCCGCGAGAGCTACACAGTTCTATATACACCGCATTATCGCGCGTAAGCGGATTTGTCTGTCGCGCCTCGCGTCCGTCGGGACTCGGGAGGGAATCTCCCTATGCACATACATGCATATACATTATACCCACATTTTACGTAACGCCTTGCATATGCACGCGCGCTTACGAGGCGGAAGTATATATGCGTTGCTCCGGGCACGCGAAGCCGGATTTTTCTTTTTCGCGCGTTGTCGCGGCGGGTTCGCGTGTGTTTCTCCGGTGCAAACGTCGCGAGTTATATGTGTGTACGTAGCGCGAGGTGAGGACGAGGTGTTAAGTGGAGGAAGTGTGTGCGTGTGCGTAATGCTGGATTTGAGCGAGCGGAGGGGCAGAGATGCGTCGTTGCTTCCTCTTGGTGGTTCTTAGACAGGAAGATTTTTTAAGTAGTTCTTAGGAGATTAGATGACGTCGAGTGTAGAATATTTACGGTGAATAGGAGCGAAAAAATGCGTGAGTTATGTATAAGTTCGTTGTAAATGGTATTACGTGGGATGGCATCTTGTTGAGTAATAAATTTGCAGCTTACGTAGAAGGATATTGTTATAATTAGAAAATTAAAGAAATAGATTCATCATGTTTCCGCTGCAAGCAGAGTATCACGATAGTAGGTAATAAGACGACATAACATTTATTCACTTTGAGAATAATAGCTTTATCATACTAAACCTAAATAAAATCAATCGACAGAGTGTGGCATGTTCACACTATGCAGTTTAAATTGATACTGGTTTGAATAACAGCATAGCCAAACAACTTGAAAAAACAAACAATAGTCAAAACTTTGATACACTATAATTGATACTCGATTTTACAAGGATTCGTAAAATGTAGACAAACAGATTCTTATTTCATATTTTTAAACTCGCGGTTATTTATTTTACTAAAATCTTCATCATGTTTATCCAGACCACATCTTGTAAATCTAACAATGTATATTCCGACTAAACATTTTGTCAAACGGAGATCTCGCGTAAACAAGATGTGAACTTCGTCGCTCGATCCCGTTCAAAATCACAAAGCGAAACCGCACAGCCAACATAAATTAACCCAAGCATAAAGCCCGATATTTACCAATTTCACTTTGAGCTTCACTACTGGCTACACCGATGTATCGCCCGAGACTGCAAGCTCGCTCCCGGCATTATCCGCGTATCGACCGTGTGCACGCATCGCATACAAAGCTCTTTGATACACACGGCGAGATAGAGCGAGCTTTTGGAAAATCGCCGGCGTTTCGTGAATTCATTCACCCGTTCCGCGAATTCCAAAATGTTTTTCTTGGCCGACTGCCGAAGGTCGATCGCACATCTCTCTCTCTCTCTCTCTCTCTTTTCCCCCCTTACGTATCACAGCCCGATACGGCGGTGGCGGCATCGACTATTTAGCTTTGAATTTAGATCGGGATGATTTATTTGCGCTCCCGCATCAATGGATTTAAGAATATCAGCGGAGTATAAAAGATTTTGAATGTATTACAGCGGGCAAAACGCGAGAAAGTGATTGGAATAAAGATGGGAATTTATCGTTGGTCTGCAGTTTCAAGGTCTTGTTTGCGTGACAAAAAAGAAATGAGAGTGAGAGAGGGAGAAAGAGGTGATGCGTGTTTCTCCGGAAACTTCGCGAATGCTGCTCTCTCGTAATCTCCGGTTACAGACGTTGTTTTACGTCAACCGTACGCGCAGTTAATGCATCATTCCAGCGTTTCGCAGAGAATACACGCGAACCGATGTAAATGCAATTAAGGTTTAGTTATGACTAGTTGGTATTAGAATAATACACGAGAAAGTGATTCGAATTCATCTTGGAGGATATGAGGTATGATAAATTATAGATTTTTAGCTCGGTATAAAAATACGAAAAACATTTCATAGTGTTTTTTTTATCATAAATTTTGTTATTTATAAGACAGAACAACTTTTTATAATTTAACCAATTAGTGATCAAATAAATTAATTTATACACTAAATTATTCTTCTCTTTTATAATGTATATAAATAAAGTGGAATAAAACGTGCAATGACCTTATAATAATCGCACGTGCTTGATTATTGATGAGGCAAGTTCACGTTGAATCCTAAAAGAGAAAATTACTAAATAGTGTACAAATTTATACTTTAATTGCGATACCATTACACATGTTTTGAATAAAAGTTTCAAATTATATAATAAGTCAAGAGGTTGCGAAATAAAATCCACCCAGTGAAAGTTTGAACTGTTCGAAAAATATAACAGAGTACGTAACGCAAGGCTAAAAATCAAATGTTCAACCATTCCACTTGAAACTTTCAGAAAATTTGCAAAATATGTCTTTTCATGAATTGAGTGTAATGCTTTTTTGAAAAGTTAAAAAATTACACTAATTAATACATTGAAACATATATTCTGAAGATTTTCTGAAGTTTTCAAGTGGAATGGTTAGAAATTTTATTTTTCGCGCGCTCTGACCAAGTACGTTCAATAAGTTGATTTTGCTTTACAACTTTTTTAATTATAACTTTTCTTTACCCTATCAGTATGCACAACGATTTATTTCTTAATGTTACAATTTATATATATATATATATATATATATATATATATATATATATATATATATATATATATATATATATATATATATATATATATATACACATATTTTATATGTCATAAATTATACACATACAATACAGCAAGTATTACAGTAATTAATAATTTTCATTTTTTTAGGAGTTAACACCGTCTTACCACCTTAAAGCATCATTAAAAACATCCTAATTCTATTCGCTAAATCAAACAACGAATCCAAAGAGCTCAAATAAACTCACTCACACAAATGCACACACACACACACGCACACACACACGCACTCACACACGCACACACACACATATATATATATATATATATATCACCTCTTCTTCACCACATTCATCAACACGCCAATAAATTCCCCATTCTCAAGCGATTACACACCCCATCGCTCTCACCAACGCACTCTAACTCATTCGCGATAGTACTCCCCCCCCTGCCTCTCACCCTGTACACCGCGAACTTATTATACGCATCCGATACACCCGCGCTCGAAAACGCGCAAAGTGGAGGCGAGATTCCAGCGCAGCAGCAGGCGCCGCGAATCTGAAATTCTAATGGCGCGCGAAACCGCTTACGCGGCACTGAATTTCAAATGATCGTTGGGCGCGCGCGCGCGCTGTGGGTTGCAGCAGCTGCACCGGCAACGCCAGCGGTGTGTATTTAAAGCGCAAGCTCTAGAGCGCTTTTCAATCAATTAGAGAGGAAGAGAGAGAGAGAGAGAGAGAGAGAAGGCTGGAGTGCGCCGGAGATGTACTTAGGCAAAGGTGCTCCCGGATACTTGGGGGTGGCAAGTCGAGAGGAGCTTTGGGTAAACACCTTGGCTGGAATTATATGTTGTTGTGGATTGGTGGAGAGGCGGTGTGTAATAGTATTTTTTATGTAGAAGAAATTTGAAACACTTTTATTTGTTTATATTACAGTTTTCATTTTTTGTGGGTGTTTGGTGTGATATAAATTTTCTGAATGTTGCATTTTTTCAACTTTGATTTGAAAATCAGGTTCATAAAACAATTTTGGTTTACATCGAGTTCAGCTAGATATAGCATACTTTCTTTGTGAACTCTTCAAATTTTTACAATGCATTGAAAATTTAAGAAAATATAACTTGTTTGAAAAATTCTTAAAGTTTTATTTTGAGTAGTGGCGTCTTTGAAATTACTCGAACAACGACGTCATAACGTAACTTGAGCAAGCTATAACTTTGATAAATATAGTTCTATTTAAAAAATTCAAAAAGATCAACGATTCGGTTTAAGCTCTGTATGTGAATTATAGATATTGCTGAAGAAAAATGTTTCAGAACTCAGTTGCAGTAAAAGATGCAGTAAGAGTTTTTGAGAAAAAGGCGACTTTTCATAAAATCAAGTGTGCATCGATTCGCGTCGAATGTCAAGCAATATTATTTCTCAAAATAATTTCCAGTAACAGCATAAAAGCAATGAAACTCGTATAAAGCTCAACACTTTTAAAGACATGAAAAAAGTGCTTTTCGGTCACGTCAATCAAAATTTCAGTGTACAAACTTTCATCTTAACATGCAAACTTCATTTCAATCATTAAAACTCTTCGTAACATCTGTGAAGCTTCAAAACTACCGAAAAACAAGAACGCAGAACCAAATGCCCAAAACCAAAAAGAACAAAAGCATCAGAAGCAAACTTCCGAGCGCAAAAAACAAAAGGAAGAGAACAATTAGCCTCTCGCACCCGGCCACGCACAAGAAAGCACTCGCTTTCGATTCAATGAAAACCTCGCGGAGATTCGACCGGGGGGAGATCCGACACAACGAACACTCGCGCGCTCTCGCACAAACGAAATTGAAAACGAAATTCCGGCTCGCATTAACGGCATCGAAAGTTGTTAACGGCAAAAGTTAGTCTCCCACGCGATGCGCGCGATGCTAGCGGCGGCAGGGCGTGTTTTAAAGCAGCAGCGGGAGAAGCGAGAAAACTAGTTTGCGAACTCGAATTTGGCGCGAATTTGACGCGCTCGTCATTGTTGTTGCTGCTGCGGAGTTAGTTGGGTATATCGCGCGAGCTGGAACTTTTCCATTCTCGAGATTATAGGATATATAAGTCATTTGTTGGGATATGCTTACATTTGTCAAACATGAATCTATGCTAGTTCATTTGCAAAAGGGCGGTGGGACGATGGGAGAAATTGTATGGGAAGTTTGATGGTTCTTTGAGAAAGAATATTCATTTTAGGATTTATTTTGTATAGGGCTATATAAGGTAGAGAATGCAAATTGATTTTTCGTTGAATATTTTATCATATTATCAAGAATTTATCTGACTTCACGTGCTATAAATTCACATACAACTCTTACGAACTTTATTTATTTTGCTTTCATCGATTTGAGTAGGTGTCCTGTAGTGTAACAGTTTCTTATAATCCACCATAAAAGAATTATTACGAAAATGACATCCATAAGAGATAAAAACTTAATAAAAAGCTTTTTAAAAAACATTATGGAATAGGGAAATAAATTAGAGAAAGCGAAATGACTAAAGTTTGTATGAGTTGTATATACGGGTTTATATTGATGGAAGTCCGACAGATTCTTTTTAATATGATTTACTATTTTTGTTTGTACACTGAATCGAAGCAAATGCGTATTGAATTTTTTGAAATAGTATCTTATTAAATAAAAACTAACTTTCATCTAATTTTACCTTTAAGTTTTTGTCGAGTGTACTGGGGACATACTCGATATTCTATGAAAATAAACATTAAAAAAAATAACCATTCCTTCCTATTTAAAGCAACTTTATAAATGTAACTGAAACTAGCTCACCACGCGGTTTGCAGCCTGAGGCCTGAAGGTAAACTCGCTCTGAATGCCTCCGCGCCTTGCAGCGCAAGCGGTGCAAGGCATGCAAAAAGCGTAGCTTTTTGCACGTAAGGCACGTGTGCCAACGCGCGCGCTTCGCGCTCGCCTTTTATGTTTATTGATGCCTGTAACTTTGACATCATATCAAAAAGAAAAAAAATTTAGTTATAGTATAACATAATTAGTGCTTAGTTTTTACGATGAGAATTTTTTTTCAGGTTCTACAACTTTGCCGAGGAATTTTTTGCGTATAACCTATTAAATTTAAATTTTGACCCAACAATTGATTTTTATATCTTTTTTATGCTTTACTTTTTTTTCCTTAATAAACTTGGTTTAAATGACGTTTTCGTAAAAAGTTCTAAATGCACAAAAATGTGTCTTTTCGAGATCTACAATTTTACCGTAGAAAATTTAATAAAAATATGAAATTTATTAAAGGTACATCTAAAATTCGATTTTTTAATATCTTTAAAAGTTGTCCTATATTGAAATATACAAATCGGATATAGCTGAAAATAGATACATACATCAGCTTTTTATGATGAGACAAGTACCCACTATACATTTCAGCCAGTTTTACCGCAGCCTCGCTGAGTTATTGTATCAACTTGAAAATATAAAGCTTTCTCTTGGAGCGGTCGTGCCTAAAACGCACATAACTCGTTATAGACACCTAGTATACTAATAATTGTCAATTAAATTTTAATTTTTATTATGAAAATAGCAATTTTTCACAATGTGTACTACAAGAATCGCAATTTTTATAGAAAATCGTTAGTTGTTCCTAATTTACAAACAGAAATAGTCACTTTCACTATACGACTTTTCTCAGTGTCGTAGTAGAATATACTAAAATCACATAAAACAAATACATCAAACTTTCTAAACACCCTCAAAATAAATAACCTCTGATATTATAAACATTCAAAAACACAAAATTCAACCTCAAGCAAATAACCGATCGAAGCCCCACATTTTCGCACGCTTCTCCAATACCCGGCAATTGTAGCGTATCGCCTCTTCCTCAATTTCATACAGCTCTTCTGAAACTAGAATGATGCACCGCTCGCGCGCAAGATTGATGAACCCGATGCGAAGCAGCAGCAGCGGCTCGAATTACAAAGAACTCGCGGACGCGCGAGCAAAACGAGACCGCGAGAGCTTTTAGCTCTGCACGGGACGACGCAAGAAGATTCGCGGCCGTGCGATTTGCCATTCGACACGCGGCTGCCGGGCAAAACGAACGAACTCGACAAAGAAGGCGGTGATGGTTTCGCAGTTCGCTGTTCTGTTAGCCGGTGTATAGCGCCGATCGCAGCAGCATTGTTTTAGTCTCTATACGCGGCGATTTGTAAGTTGTGTGGAGGGATGAGAGGAGAGGAGTGCGCGGATTGTATTTTTAGATGGGGTTGTTATTGATGAATGACTGTGTTTTTGTTTTGAGGGAATTTTGATTATTATATTTGGAATTATTGTGTTTTGCGTTTTTGTAAGTAGTTGTGGTTGTTGATAGTTTGTAAACGAAGGCGATGAAATAAATTTTATGATATTTATAATATTCTATTTTTATACTATCGCTACAAAGGCACTGTTTACAATTTCTTGAGTGTACATTAAAATACATTTTTCATTTCTCTGTAACTGAAAATTCAAGTACATAATACTTGAATTTAATTTTCAAAATACAAAAATGCTTGCAAATTTATGAAAATGCGTTTGAATTGTCAGTAATCAATTGAAATGTCAATTACTTATTCGCTTGAATTATCAATACTATGCAGTGTAAAAGAATGTTTATTAGCGTACTTTGAAAAATACTTTTTTGTGATTCTGTGCGTAAAGCACTTTTCATCATACGTGCTGAAAAAATGACATATTCCGTGACGGTTTTGCGTATGGTAAATGGTCACGAACACACTGCGTTGTTCCCATAACATACTCGACAGCGTTACGTAATGAAAATAACGTACGCTAAAGCGTTAGTTCCGTTTGAACTTTACGCACAGGAATCACAAAATATAGCGTAAGCAATACGGGTGCATAACTTCACTTACTCGCCACCGACGACTCGTGCATAAAAGCGATTCAACACACTCGTAACCGATGAACAATGCGTACAAAATTTTGTACGCACCGTTCATCGGCAACTCGTGTGTAAAATTGCTTTTAAGCACTCTTCGCGGTGACTCGTGCGCGAAATTAATTTTACGCCCTTGTTGCTTAATATACTATGAATTATGTGTAAACGAAAATTTAGTTATAATTACAATTATATAAATTGTTAATTACTATACATAAATGAAATGTCAGTTATTAGAAATTGTGGAATCTACTTGAAACTAAAAATTCAACTTATACAAGTACTTAAAAAAATTAAAGTTGTACAAATAAAATACTTCAATTCACTTTTTTCAAGATAGGTATAAAAATACATAAAAATTCATGAAAATATGCCAGAATTTTCAGTAATTAAGTGATTGCCATGTCAGTTGCTATCTGCTTGAAATATCGATTCCAGTATTTCATGAATATTCAATGATGCGCTTCAAAACACTTGTTTGTACCACTAAAACTTCAACGGTGCATTTCACCTCACTAGCTGCTACATTTTCTCGCTCAAAGCAAAATCGAAAATTAAAACCAAGTGTATACCCATGTAGACTCGCCTCGAGAGCAAGATTCCCCGCCAAAGCAAAGTACGGATCAGCGCATACCCGGCGTTCGCGTTACACACACGTAAGTATGTACGGAACACGCGCGTATAATGCACCTCCGGAACGCGCTAGTCTATTATCCTTACTAATGGACGCGTCTCGCCGCAGTCCGTAATCCACGCTCATACAGATATTACGCGCTTTTCCGTTGCTTTTTTGTACGCGCAGCGATTGGTTTTGATCGGATAAAGGAAATTTTTTTATTGCTTTTTCCGTTTGCTCGAGCTTTTATGCTGATCGATTGTTAGCTCCAGTCGAGTGCGAGGTTGGCAAATTGCTTTGTTAGCGCGGCAATTTCAATTACATTTGCAAAAATGGTTTTATCGCAGTGGGTTTTTATAGCTTTCTGTGCTTTTTTCTCACTTGGTGAACGAATACCTACATCTGTGGGTTCCCGGAAAAATGACTTTAGTCCATTTTTTATGTTATTGAGATATTAAGGTTTAAAGTTTTTCTTTTCCATTTAAACTAATCTTAAAAAGAATCAGAAGTAGTATATATGGTCATTAGTTTTCATACTTTTCTGATTTTTTACATTATTATCAGAAAATATACTATGTAAGGATACAAAAATCGCTCGAAACTCAATTTTCAAAAAAATGGATCCATGTTGGTTCTCCGGGAACCGACAGACATATATTTTTTTTAATATTCGTATTATTCGATTACTATTTGTTAATCTTATTGGATTATTGCGATTCCGTGTAATTGTATTAAGTTCCATGTATCCACGTCAAAGTTAGATCGCGCTGTGTAATTTTATCGCGTTCCGCAGGAACGGATAGATCCGGTATACGGTTGCACGTCGCTTTAGCTAACCGGAACAAGTGTCGATAAATTCAGGAGTAACAGACAGATGCGCGCGCGAGGGCTTCTGTGTTTCAGTAGTAACAGATGACTGTCGGTAATAAGATTAACTGCTGCCTTCAAGTGTCAGTATCTGTAACAATGCAAACGGACGCTGGTAATATAAAATGCATACGTCTTTACTTTAATGAATTAGCTATTTTATTTTAATCGAAAGGATTAAGGTGTTTCGCGATGAAAAGTCGTTTTCAATTTACATTCCAAAGCCAGTATTTTATAGAAAAAGTTCTTTGAAATATTTCAATTTTTATTTGTATCAGAATATATTATACAGTTTAATAAGAAGTAGTTTATAATATGCATACGCCATTAAAAAATACGTAGTTTTCATTCGCTTAGGTTTGTTTCACACATTGAATTAATAATAATTCATTGTACAATAATATTAATTACTATTTTTAATTTTTTTAAATTCAATGAAAATACGAGTTAAATAAAAAGTTAAGTGAATATTAAAGTTAAATTAAATTAGTAATAAAGAAGTTTTATTATTTTCGTGATTGAAAATAATACACCAAAGTTGTTAAATGTAACCATCACATAAAAACATAATAATCAATTATACTTGTTTAATATTAATTCAAATCAAACTTAACGCGGCTAATATTTTTCAGTTCAGTGTTTTTATCAATTAACTAAGCGAAGAAATATCATTCTATGTTTGATATTTGTATTTTCTTTGAGTCCAAAACTATTATTACACTAACTTGCAACTTAAGCAATTGTTATAAAAAAACGAGTTAATAATGTTATGCGTTAGAATAAAAAAATCGTAGTGACCACTTTCCCAACGCTATCGTCACTTCACTTCACCAACCGAGTGGCAACAAAAGTTGCAATTTTCGCCTGTATCTATGACAAAATCTATTACATGTATCTTAAAGTGCATAAAAACAGCTACAAGTTCATGTACCGTATTATTTTTTTCTCTCGTATCACCCTGATAAAAGTAGTTTTCTACCTGCATGCACTGCTGAGAAATCAGTGATTTGCTGCTCTCGCCCGTAAACATGACATTATCTTGTAACTAAGAGGGCGTCAGATTCAACTTGTAACTAGACGCGCTTTTGTTATAACACATATACCTTAGGAGTTATGGCGCCCTAGAGTAATACATAAAGCGAGGTCTCGTATAGGTGGCCACTCTACTATGAACTGTTGAACTATCGATTCTACGTATAAAACTAGATTTTGACATAGACGGTAACTTAGTAAATGAGTCAATACAACCTTAAACAAAGTAGCAATTTAAAACTATCTTTGCTACACCTCATAAATCCACTAAAGAAACAAATTCCCTTCATCGCCCTCAACCCTTGTACCCTTACTAACGCTCCTAAAAACCACGCTCGGCTCAACATCAGCAAACGACACCCTTACCTAACATCCGCGTTACGTAAGAAACCACTATGTACTAAATCGCAAGCCACGTGCACACCCACACACACTTGCACAAACACAAACATACGAGAATTCGGCGAAAGCTTTTAGGCCGCGCTCGCACGCGAGAGCCTTTACCTCTCTCTCTCTCTCTCTTCCATCGTACCCCACGGCGTCATTACGCTCGTATAACACACCGAGTGGCGAGCACATCGCCATCGCCTAAATCGCCCGGCACTTTCCTACCCAGCGCGCGGAATTAACGAAAATTCGCCGCTCTCGTGCAGAAGGAACGACAAAAGTCCGGGATATATATTATCCTCCGGGGGCCCTGCCGTAAAAAATCCCTGCGCTGCACCTGCTGCAGCGTAGCAAAAGAGGCAGGAGAGTATATAGCGCAATTAAGGGCGTTTAAGGAGAGGCCGTAAAAAGCACTTGTTTACCGACACCCGCGCTTGCATCGCTTTCGCGTGTGTGGTATTATACAGTAGACTGCGAGCGGCTGGGTGTGTATACGCATGCGAGGCGCATTCACGGGGTAGAGGTTGTGTATACGCTACTAAAATATTTGCGGGGGTGGCAGTGCCCTGAGTATACATGTGTGTTCAGTGTATTTGTGGGTGGATGCGCTTGTGTACATGTATTCGTGAATGTGTGTACATCTTTTTCGCTGTATGCATGCATTTTGTGCGTGTTGTACAAGAATTGTAGGAAATGATAGCTACATTTTAATTAATGATTAAGAAGCTAGGTAGATTTTCATAATTTTTTATAAACTTTTGGGTTTTAAAAAGTAAATTTAATTATTGGTCCTTACTGTGGTACTTTTATTTCGCGATATCATAGTGTCATATACGTACTTGACATCGTGGTGCTATCGCGCACCTTCTCTACAACGGATTTTAGTCGGATTTTCTTAGAGTGGAGAAGCAAGTCACTCTAAAAGTGGGTGAATTTGGACCGATTTAACTAGAACGAAAATTTTACGACTATGGAGTTGACTTGCACTCCGTTTAAAGTGAATTTTTAGCCTAAAAATTCACTCTAATTAGAATGCAAGCCGATTCCATAAGAATCGAATTTTCACTCTAGTCAAGTTTGTCTAAGTTTTCCCATTTTTAGCGTGCCTCCTCAAACTAAAAACTTAAGTTACTAAGGTTTACAAGGTGAACGTGATACAATGGATTCTTTTCTCTTACATCAACTGTAATTTCATTCCTCCACACTGTAACTAAATATTCAACTACTTTTTAACAGTGCATACCTATGCTTCAGTGTAACCAAGCTAATATACATAGCATTACAAAAACTACAAAAACTCTGTTACAGCGCTCGAGTCGGCAACGACGATTATTATATTCAGCCCCCATAGTAGTTTCTCGCAGATACGACGCCCGGCGAATTATCGCATACACGAGCACGGACTGCTACCCACTATACACTACGCAGTAGTCGGCTTGTTAGGTATAACCACCGGCAAAAAGCTAGACCACGAACGAGAGAACGAGAGAGAGGGGAAAGTAGGCGGTGTAGCCCGGAACTGACGGATATTGCCGCAGTTTGTTGATTTATCGGGTCGCGTTTTATCGCGGGAGCGGTAGTTTTCTTGCGGTCGCGCGACTGTGCAAATGATATCGTCGTCGTTGCGGGCGTGCTCGTGGCGTTTTATCGCGATTGTTTATCGCATTATTAATTTGCTGATGTCGCGAGAAAAGGGAATTAAATTGCTGATTTTCACAGGTTTAACGCGGTTGCCGCCGAGTATCGATTGGAAATTTTATATAAATACCGCGGCGACTGTATTTTTTGCCGCGACCGCGAGTCGATAATCCAATAAAATTGATTGCCATCTGATTTACTCCTTAGATTTATAAATACGGCCAATTGATCATCGGACAAAGCCGGCGTCATTGATTATGTTCTCAGTCATTGATAAATCTGGATTGTTCTGTTTTACAATGTTGATAAATGATAATTTTATTTTCACTGGGCTGTAAATTTCATTCTGACACTGGCTATAAATGGAATGCCCATTGTAAATTGTTGTTGTTTGTAACGCGATTGTACATTATGAATGCTTTATTCAGCGTAAATACGTATTATTATATAAAATGTGTTATTCAAAATATTATTATTGCGTACATATTATAAAATTAAATTTAAATTAAACGTAAGTACCTACATAGTAAATTTACGAGTTAATTTTCCATAAAATAATTTAATTAACGAATGGCTAACCAAAATCATTTTCACGATTGCTAATTATTTACATCATTCGTTCTAGCGTAACAGAATTACATTTAATTAGCCAATTCTCACATACTTCCCTTTGAATACACAGGTTTATTTTCTATGAACATAATATTACTTCTATTATCACTTGCAAAAACGTCTAACTATTTTAAAATTCTACTACTACACGGAGAAAAAATCCTAAATATTTGTATAGTTTAATAGCATTCACGCTTTTAACCCTTTCAGTCACGCAATTCAATTCATTTGGTTATGGAAGTGCAAATATATGTTTCCAATGTATTTTTGAACGAAGAATCCAAATCAAGTGTCAAAAATTGAATAAATATAAAAACAACCCCTCAAATGGGGTGAAAACCACCCTTTTAGTTAAAAAATGCAATTTGTTTGGTAATGGAAGTGCAATATATGTCCACAATGCATTTTTGAATGCAGAATCCAAATCTGATATCAATAATTTTATACATATAAAAACAACCCCTCAAATGGGGTGAAAACCACCCTTATAGTCATAAAATTCAATCCGTTTGTTATGGAAGTGCAATATATGTTTCCAATGTATTTTTGATCGTAGAATACGAATCTGATATCAAAAATTGAATAAATATAAAAACAACCCCTCAAATGGGGTGAAAACCACCCTTATAGTCATAAAATTCAATCCGTTTGTTATGGAAGTGCAATATATGTTTCCAATTTATTTTTGAATGCAGAATACGAATGTAACGTCAAAAATTTTATAAATATAAAAACAACCCCTCAAATGGGGTAAAAACTACCCTTTTAGTCATACAATTTAATTCTTTTGAAGACTATATATTCTTTGAAGACTATATGTTCACAATGTATTTTTGAATGCAGAATCCAAATCTGATTTCAGAAAGTTTTATAAATATACAAAAAATCCCTCAAACAGGGTGAAAACCACCCTTTTATACGTACAATTCAATTCGTTTCACTATAGAAGAAAATATATGTTTCCGATGTAAATTTTAACGCGGATGCAAATCCAATGTCACAAATTTGAAAACATAAAAAAACTCGTAAAATGGAATAAAAAGTAACATTGCAGTCACGAAACCCTGTTTGTTTTGTTATGTTACTGCTAATATTAGTTTCTGATACATTTTTCAACGCTAAATTTGAATCCAATGGAAAAAAATTCAGTAATCGTAAAAACGATCTCTAAAATTCTAATTGGATTACTACGAAAATGTGAATACTCAACGTCAAAGCACTCGATAGGACCTAAGAATATATAAATAGAATTTAGAGCTCAAAAAATATATTGAAAATCTCTGAAAGCCATATAAATTTTCTAAAACACCCCTTGTTACAATCCCCTCGAGTGAATGATTTCAATCCAAACTATATTTTGAAAAAAGAATATTAATAATAATAAAAAAAATTGTTTGCAAGAACTTCAAAGGATCAAATCTAAGTTTATTAGGTAGTTACATAAAATTTCTATATTTTTCCTATCAAAAATTTCAATATCATTATTCGTTCTAAATTATCAGTAATCTCACAACATTGTGAAATTTGTTTTGGTTTATTCTAAAAAATTTTTATCATGGAATATGCTGAAATCACCAGTGATAATGAAAGTGAAGATGAATATGATGATCCAGAATATGATTCTGAATGTGATGATGATTCGGATATTGACAAAAATCAAATTGATGAAGCAGTAGCCTCGTTAGAAAATACTTCATATAGTGAAAATTCTAACGTGATTGAATATGAAAGTGATAGTGATACTCCGTTGAGTGACAGATTAGCTGCTTTAGATGGTATTTGGGATAATAAAAGAAGAAAATTCGACGAAATAATTTTTTCCGAAGATTGCGGTCCAATGGTTCCTTCAGATATTCGTTCACCTTCACAAATTTTCCTTTGCTTATTTTCAGAAGTTTTGATCGAAAGAATTGTCGAACAGACTAATCTTTACGGGCAGCAATCAGACAAGCCATTTGAAGAAGTAAATAAAGCAGAAATATTGAAATTTATTGGCATGAATATCATGATGGGAATAAGTAGGTTACCCGCCATTCGGTGCTATTGGTCATCTAATTCTCAATTACACAACTCTTATATAAGCCCTGTTATGCCTCTCAATAGGTTTTTTGCTATCCTGTCTCATATACATTTGAATGATAACTTATCAATGCCACAAAAAGGTGAACCCAATTATGATAAGCTATATAAACTAAGACCCTTACTTGATATGCTTTCAGAAAATTTTATAAAATTCTACAAACCATCTGAAAAACAAGCTGTTGATGAAAGTATGGTCAAATTCAAAGGTAGAAGTACTCTAAAACAGTACAATCCACAGAAACCTATAAAAAGAGGTTTTAAAATTTGGGTTAGAGCAGATGAACATGGTTTTGTATGTGAGTTTCAGGTATATACTGGAAAAACTGCTAACTTGGTTGAAAAACAATTGGGCAAAAGAGTTGTAATCGATTTAACCCATCAAATTATTTCAAAAAATTATCAAGTTTATTTCGATAATTACTTTACTAGTGTTAATTTGATGATTGAACTCAAAAGTAAAAATATATTAGCCTGTGGAACAGTACGAAAAAATCGGAAAGGTTTGCCAAAAAAACAAATAAACGATAAAACAATGAAAAGGGGAGATTATGAATCTCGGACTTCATACAAGGGTATCAGTTGGATAAAATGGAATGATAACAAACCTGTCCAGTTTTTATCTAATTTTCACGATCCTTCAATCAAAACTACTGTAAGTAGACGACAAAAAGATGGTACTAGCATTCAAATCAATTGTCCACAAGCCACTCGAGACTATAATAATTATATGAACTGTGTTGACAAAGCAGATCAGTTGAAATCTACATACGAGATTAGTAGAAAAAGTAAAAAGTGGTGGCTTCGAATATTCTGGCATTTTATCGATGTAACCGTTGTAAATTCTTTCATCATTTACAAGCAAAATACCCCTACTACTAAAATGAATTTGATAGATTTTCGACTAAAGCTGGTAACTGAGCTTATTGGGTTTGCATCACCTAAAAAAAGAGGTACCAAGACAAAACAATTTACTCCTAGTAAGCGTAAGCCTCAAATTTCAAATGAAATAAGATTTTCTCAAGCCCCGCACATTCCAACTAAACTCAAAATACAAAGAAATTGCACTTGTTGTAGTTCTAAAACAAATCGAGTTAGAACTTCCTACATGTGCACAACTTGCAATGTTCCATTATGCATAAAAGAAAAACAAAATTGTTATGAAATATATCACAAAACGTAAATGTATATAAGATAAAAGAAAATGAATAAATATCTACCTGAAAAAGATTTAGAAAATAAAAAAAAAATTATAAAAAAAAAAAGAAAAAAAAAACGAAAAAAAAAAATAAAAAAGAAAAAAAGAAAAAAAGAGAAAAAGAAAAAAAAAGAAAAAAAGAAAAAAAGAAAAACAAAAAAAAAAAGAAAAAAACATAACTCTGCCACAGACGGTCCCAAGCCCGTGTTCTAATGAGGAGGGGGTTTTTTTACTTTCATAACCAAACGAATTCAATTTCATGACTAAAAGGGTGGTTTTCACCCCATTTGAAGGGTTGTTTTTATATTTATAAAATTATTGATATCAGATTCGTATTCTACGATCAAAAATACATAGAAAACGTATATTTGTACTGCGATAACAATAGAAATCAAATTTTGTGACTAAAAACAATAGGGAGCCGATATATCGGCTTCTGTGACTGAAAGGGTTAAAGCACCAGAGCAGATATGCGATGAAAGTACCCGAGCAAAAGTTGCACGATCTTCTTACTATTTTATTATAAATACATTTAAATCATGACAGCTGCGCATGCTAAGAAAGCACAGCAGGAATGATAATATTTCGAAATAAGCCTCATGCCTTGAAAGCATACCGCCATCCGATTACGAGCACATCCTATATCGTGTCATGACGCTCACAGTATTTCGGTATACAATTATGAGAGTTTTCGAGCGATTGAGAGTCTGCGCGCGCAGCTTGCCCCCTCCACTAGTAGGCGGGGCTTATACATCACTCACTTCCATACCGAAATAGTGTGAGCGTCATGAAATCATAGGATGTGCTCGTGCAATCGCCGGCTGACGCTTTTTTTGAATGTCATCAGCGTGCTTCCAAGGTAATGAGGCTCATGAAACATTATCATGACTGTCATGCTCTCTTAGTACGAGTAGCTCTCGTGCTTTAGACGTATGCATTTACAGTAAAACCTCAGAGAAAGTTCTTACTTCTAAAGTAAGTGATGCTTTCATACTATAATAGTTAGTATTTTGTCTCCGCGTACCCTTTTGCAAAACTGAAGCATCATTCTTCTCCCTCCGTCGATTGACGCTCTTCGAAGCAGAAACTCAACACAATCCACTGTATCGTATTCTCCTTTACCCAACTTCGCAATTCAAAACTTCCGCGTGTCACACGCGAAACTCCTACACCCCCGCGTAAAACACACATTCCACCAACGCACACAGCCCCGTTCACATCCTTGCACCCACATTCGTACCCGCGAGACAAACGCGTGTGCGCGGAGTCGCTGGCTAATTAAATCCAACAGCGTTATATACGCGGAAATTCCTCAGCCACGTTATACACGCAAAAGGAACTACTGTACGCGCACTACTCGCGTTTACACTCGTTAAAGCGACACAGAGAGAGGGAGAGTGAGGGAGAGGGAGGGTGAAAGACGCTCTCGCACGCTCGGCGCGTACGCGGCGCCGCCTTAATGAAATATGCGAGCGAGAACGCGGGTGCTAGGAGCGTCGCCTCTATATAGGCGAGGTCCGAGAGAATTTATGCGCGGGGCGCGACACTTTGCGTGCCACCTCGACGCGGATGCTGTGAGACTGTATGCGAGGGTAGTAGAGAAAGAGAGGAAGCGAGGGTATCTGGAGAACAGGGACTTTATGGAAATTGAAGATTCTTGGTGGGAGAGTTGCGACGAGGGGAAGAGGCGGTGGATTTTTTTGTATACATTTGCATCCGTAAGTTTACTGGTGGAGTGGATTTTTTCACTTAGAAATCAGGGAGGAAGTTGAGTTTCTTGCTGCTTGTGGAGGTTTCTTTTGTAGGAGTGGTGAATAAAAGTGGCGCTTTTGTAATTGGAATGAGGTAGTCTTTTAGGATGTAGGGGTTTACTTTAAATGTTACAGATTTTTGTGTTTTACCTTCTGTAAGAAATATTTAAAGATTAGAATGTTTCATTTAAGATGTATGCAGCGGAACTACCATAATTCCAATCCCCTAATTAAAATACCGCGATAAAAATATGAATCACAGACTATGGACGCTCTTTTAGAAAAGCAGTGGATTTGAGATAAGGATGGTTTCTGTTTTGAATAAAGTGAAGAGTGCAATTGGTACTCATATTAAATCTAAATATAGAATAATTATTACAACTAGAGTTTCTAGGAAACTATGTAGTTGCTCTAATATATAAACGTGTTTTCAGTTCAAAGATTCTGGTCCCCTACTATGCGAGTTTCGGAGGTAGAAATCAGAACTTAGATTTACGTATCCATACATGACTTGGCATATACCTGCATAAAGGAGCTGGTTCAAACCGAAGTTTACATTAATATTATAACTTATACGGGTACGTCCTTAGAACACCACGTTAATGCGTGTTACGCTACATTAATAATTTATTTAATAATTTACATAATAAACCGCACATAAATAAAAAGCATCATCAAGGCTCCCCAACTACATCCTTATCCATAATCTATTCCCTAGTACTTAATTTCCGCATGTTAATTAACGCAAACTATCTTACATTCTACATGGCGTAGTGAGCAAATAATGTAGCCCGTGGTATTGCTTATTAACCCATCAGGCATCATCAGGCTTAGGATCGGCTTGGCTAAGCACGAGAGAGACTTGCTGCTTACAGTCTCCTATCTTGCCTCTCTCGCTCATTAAGCCCGAATCCCTCAAACTCTTATCGTTTGCATGCTCGAGGAGAGACAAAATCGAGCAGAAGACTCGCTCGAGTGCTCGCTAATAAACCCGATTTAATTCTGCCGTCATTTTGTGGAGCGTGACTTTAAGTAATAGTAAATATATCTAATTTATGCTAAAAAGGATCTTGTGTGGTTAATGATTTTAGTTGAAAATGTCTTATTTTTGTATAACTAGCCGAGTAACTAGTGTACATGTTTACTTAGGAGAATCATACAGTTTTTAGAAAACGCATACTCACGTTTGCTTACTCTCATGAATTGCTGATAGTTTGCAAATGTTTGTTCAAGATTGCATAATCTATCCTTTTACAAAAATATTTTGAAACTCGGCTTAATAATTTAAACTTACAAACGCTACTTACAAAAAACATCATCCCTCATAATATATCATTAAAACTAGCCTTCTTTCTACAATCCCAATCCTTCTTCTACGGAAACTCAAATATCGTCGCATGCATAAATCAGCCTATCCGCACACACATCGCACTCATAAACCATTCATCGCTCGAAATTTGAATATTTCATACATCTCTCTCACTCCCGTAGCAAAAAAGCTCACCTCCTCTACTCTCCGCATCATGTATAAAACATCGGCCGCGTTGAAGGAGTTAATTATAAAAAAAGCATATATCACCGAGAGCAAAAAAAAAGATGGAGGGTCGCGACGAGCGCTCACCACCAAGTGCGTATTATACTCGTTTTATAGCGACGTGTGAAAAAAGGGTTCACGAACCATGACATTCTTTTTACGGCATATCCCTTTAAGCTACGCTTGGTGCTAACGCAAAAAAAAAGAGGAGGAGGTTCGCGTGGGAAACGCAAGTCGAGGTGGTCGTAGAGTCAAACTGAATATTGAAATAACCGCGGTGGGTAAGTATCGATGGCTTGAAAGTCTGCGCGATCAAAGTTTGATACACTTAGCGGCATGTCGAGAGATTTATTATTTCACGAAGGTTGAGAGTCTTGTTATAGACTGATTAAAAATTGATCATTTTGAATCACTAGATTTTTAGACTTTGAAATTCATTTCTTAGAATTTCGTGTATTTTTTTTCTCATACATTTTTCACTCATTGGGGGGATAAATCGTTGTAAAATTTAAATTATTATTATCTAAAAGAATTGTAAATACATAAAAACTGTAAAAATATCCCTAAAATCAGTTTTTTAACCTAATATAATCAACCAGCCGCCAAATTAAAAAAATTATTCGAGTAAAATAACTTTTCCGCATGCTTTTAACGTTAAAGTTATCAGCGAAATTATCCGAATCTGGAACTGTAATTTCTTAACACTAATATTAAAATAATTAAGAAGGCTTTATTAATCGAAGTGCTAAAAACAAAAATGATTGTACTTTTTACTATAAAATATTTTTTTTACAAATATTTTAATAGTAAACCATAACCATTTTTCATCTTTAATTTGTAGTTTAGAAAATTTAGTTCGAATTTCGTATCATTGACAGGTGTATTTTGTGAGAAACATTTTGAAATTTGAAAAAGAAAAATAATAGTATAATTTTTATAATAATATATATCCATAAAAAAATAATTTGAGTATGCTCTTTGTATTATAAAAAATGGTTTAAAATTCCAAAGTAAAAAAGACAATGTTTACAAAATATCATAAATCCGACTAAAATTGCCATTGCCTAAGAAGCACCTTATCAAAGAGAATCAAAAAACCCGCAGTACTAAATTGCACCTGCACTCGTTTACAAAACTCCCTATCACCGATCACCCACTCCCAAACCACTTCTATCAATTCTCCCCCACCCCCACCCTCCTCAATCAGCGGGTTGTAAACCACCGATCCCCAGCAATCAGGTACGATTCTTATCGTCCATCGGATCCGCGTCAATGTACCTATCGCCGCTATCTATCTCGCCTTCTCGACTACACGCGATGGACGCCCACGCACCCGCTCGCCAAACCTCACCCGCTCGCGCCGCAGATAAAGCTAGAAATATACACTCGCGCTGGCCGATTCCCGACTCCGATATACAAACCATCACGCACACTTTCTCTCTCTCTCTCTCTCTCTCTCGCCGACGTCATAGGCAGACATGGACCGTTTTGCGTCAACGCTCGAGAACCCCCCGTTCGTACCCGCGTGTGTTTATATAGACACCGAAGGCAGCGCGCGCGAGGTGTACTCGGACTGCTGCCTTCTTTTTTCTTCTTCTATTTTCTTGCGATCGCTCGCCGGAGCTTTTGTGCCGTGTAGGTAAGCTATACAGAGTCGCGCGAGACCTTTCGTGAACTCGGGTCTTTGTGTCGCGGCGGCGAGTTATCGGTTTTCCGCGCGAGAATGGGACGGATGGATGTCTTGTGTGTATATATAGAGGCGCTTTTTTCCTTGCCGAGAGTCCTTGAACTTGATTTTTATGTACGTACGCGAGCGTGTGGGGGTAGAGAGGAGCGCGTGTACGGTGACTTTTGAACGGAGTTGTCGACTTTGGCGAGGGCGATGATTGTAGGGACACTTTTGATGTGGGGGGCAGTTTCGAGTCGTGGTTGGTTGGAAACTCGCTGAGTGGAGGGAAGATAAGTTTTTAATGGGGGTGAATAACTGATGATGCTTGCGTTTTTCCTATTGTTTTATTATAAGATGATGCGCGATCAGAAGTATTTTTTTTTATTATTGAAGAGTTTGGAAGTAGAAAGAATGTAATTTGTATAACGCGGGGATAAGGAGATTAAAAGTTAGAGACTTTTTTGAGTGTACGAAAGTCTTGCGCAAAAGCTTGAATCTCAGGTGACAGTGAGAATGAGGCTGCTCTAGTGTGACGTAAAGGTGTATTGTCTTACACCATGGAATATGATATTTTTGACATTTTTAAGAAACTTATATATCGAGATCAAAAAATGTGTTCAGTCATAAAAATCATTAGATCTAATGAACAAGGAGCCCGGTGTAATAATTGTTGTTTCGGTTTAATAATAAAATATATCTAAAGTAATAACAAAATATTTCTCTCTTATGTATGCAATATAACGATACAATGTAACTTTGTAATATGAAATAACATTTGTCATTGAATATAATTTGCAATTCAAATTTTTTTAAAGAACTAATCTTCGTCTTTTCTGATTAAATTGGCAACTGATAATACTAATAAATCAATACAATAGCTAAGACTGTTACAGCTTGTAATTAAATTTAGTGCTGCTGCCTTCAAATTATCTTAAGCTAAGATTGAGCCAAATTTAATACAGGTGTACATTGTTGTATGCCTGATGTTAAATAATTACGCATCAATCTACATTTTCGGAAATAGGCATTGATAATCGTAGACTTAAAAGATCATATGATATAATTTCGAAGGAATCTAATAATTACAGAAAAACATTCGAAATAAAATAAATTGTTGCAAATATATTATAGAATTAGCAATACTGATTAATCATGGTATTAACATAGACGGTTAACTATTAGCATTAGCAGAATTTTTAATAGTTTTTCATCAATTATCAATTCTCAATCATTACTTAAAATTAATCGTTATCTCCAACTTGTAGATACAAAAGATCGTTCAAGATTGAAGAAATAATTATTCACTATACCTATAAAAATACGTATATTCAAGTCTACAAAGCTAAAATAAAATTTGCTCTTACTGAAATAAGAACTGACCAGGAATGACTTTATAGCCGATTAGCGAACGAATCCACCCTGATAAAGTACAATTCATGCATAAAAACAAACAGACCCAATCAAAGTAACAAACCATCTCAAGGCAATCAACCACCAACGCCATCGCCCCAAATCATCCAAAAAGAGCAATAAACCACTCCCGCCGACAGCACTCCCGAATTCATTACCTCTGCCCAATAAAACCCAATCCTTAACCTATCAACATCGCCGAACTCACGTCAGACACTCGTGTCCTAGCCTCAGCTCGCAGCGCACTCATAGCTACCAACCGCTCGGCGATCAACGTCCTGTATCTCCCACCCTCCATCTTCCCGCACGCAAAACAATTCGTCAATCGCTCAGAAAAGGGGGGATATATCGCCGCAGCGAAGGGTCATCCGCGTATTACGAGATATATGGATGCACGCGAGGCCACCACGTGCGTGTGTGTTCGTGTGTAGGGAAGAAGACCCGTGCGCGCGGCTTTCAGGGTCGGCGATTATCCAATAGGAGACGGAGGGGAACGTCAGCGGGAGCGATCGCTCGGGGGGGAGAGATAAAGAAAAAATCAATGTGACGAGTGTGTGTGTGTGTGTGTGGGTTTGTGTCTGGCGGAGAATTACGTCAAGGCACGTCAACGCGGAAGGAAGCCGTGTCATGTGGAGAGGTGAGGCGAGGAGTGCAGGATGTGTACCGGTGCGCTGGAGTGGGGGGTGAAAGATGAGCGTTGAACGCTGAGTTATTTATTGGGTGGATAGGCGAGCTTTGATGATTGTTAGGGTGCATCTCGTGGGGTTTTTGGTGGTGGGGTGGATTTTTTATGTGGTTGTCATTGTGTTTTTTTTTCTCTTTGTTTGGAAGGACTTTGTAAATGGGTGATCTATCGTGTAATGAGGGTATTAACAGTGGTATGAGTGTGTAAAATGAATGATTTAAAAAGACAGTTAACTGAGCTGGTAGCACGGTTAAACATGTTCTTAGTATATGAAGAATGATTAATATGAATATTGTCCTTAAACTCACGTGGCCCTCATATGCATGGAGTTTTAGTAAGTGAACTCACCTGTAACAAAAAGGAAAATTACAATTAGATTTTAAATAGATATTATTTTTTACATTTAATAAATGATCATTTGATTATTGTATATAGTAACCCAAGTTAGAATAATGCAAATGGAAAATACTATAAGAGATTGATGAGCAGATTTGCAGATACAGGTATTACGATTATCAATATTGAAGTATGCAATTTAATCGATTGTTTGAATTACGAGATGCGTTGATCATCTACATTTATACACTTTGAATTAGCTTTTACAATCAATAGTGTTCTAATTACGAATTTATTTTTAGTTAACGGTAATCATATTATAAACTTTAGTATATATTATCAGCATTCTATTTTGCTGCGTATTCCTATTTGTACGCTATAAAATAATTTTATTTTTAGTTCGGGTATATGAATAAATAATTATGTAATATTAAATAATGACAAATACAATTATGTCCAAATAAAATAATTTGTTGAATTTGCAGATCTTTTGTTATATACTCGTAGATATAAAGAGACATAGATATACTGATTTTTAAAAACAATAAACGAAACATCTTATGTTACACCAATTCTATGATATTGAAGTGGTTTGTGAGCTAAGAATTCTAAATAGATAAGGAGTATGTGAAAGTATTATAAGAATCTAACGAGACTAAGGTATAAAGTGTATAAAGTCTCAAATCGTTAAACATTCTAAACATACGCTTTATAAAATCTAAAGTATTATGAGACTTAGCTACAACATTTTACAATCTTTGACAACATTTAGTTTTCGTCAAAGATGTCGCAAAGATCTTCTATTTTTGATTAATTCCTTAATTTGATACATAAAAATGTATTAATTACTAGATTGTTTTAGTATTTTTATTTAAATGAAATATAATTTTTAATTAATTATTGATGATTGTGCTCTATATTTTTACTTTAGAAACTAATTAATTTTGTTGACAGACTAAAATAGAATAATCACCATTTGCAACGACTGTTATTTATTATAGTAATACATATATAACCTACCAGGAAATAAAAACATATATTTCATACGCCTCGCATTTTTACCCACCTAAAACCGTCCTGTCAGACCGCAAAGCGAAAAAACTCTCGAGATAAGATATAGCATTTTTAATTAAAAAAGCGCCACAAACAGAAATATAAACGCGCGAAAACGTATGTACTCGAGCACACTTGTGTCCACAAATAGTGCTTTATTATTCAGTGAGCCATAAAAGATCAGATAATAAGAGTCTCTCTTTTTCCTACCAAGGTGAGGTTTGGTTGTTTGCGAGTGGAGAGTGTAAAAAAAATACGATACGCGAATAACGTTAATCGTTATCTTCGAGGAGCATAACGAGACGGCTGTTGTAAAGCTTAACTGGCGGTTGACACGAATTTTCCGGCATCGTGAGCGCGAGCTCTGATAGGGGGTAATCAAATTTTAATTAAAAAGCTACCTGCGCTGCTATTCTCTTTTAGTATGTAAATTTGAAGATCATTTAAAATGGTTATGTCATTATAAACTACTCTTTATGCCCTTTCTATACGAGAGGATTATCATAGTCTCTGATTAACTTTTAACACGGAATAATTTGATTAACGACGATTTTATAGAAAAAGAACTTGTACTATTGAATGAAGAATATATTTCTACGTTTTTTCATGTCATATATATTTTGTTTATATCTTTTGGATAAATCTTATTTATGTTTTAAAGTTAATCAGAGGCGATGATAATCTTCTGGTGTAAAAAGGGCATTAACTTAAGATTAACTTGTAAAAATTTCGTTTGCAGTTAAGGACTCTATTGTAACGCCCTGTGAATAAAAGATGACAATATTATTGGGAATAATTTAAAAGAAATGCTATTTAATTTTATTGAACAAAGTTTAAATTAATTAGCGTTCGAAAAATTGTTCCAACAATGATTCCAGCCATCCTCGTTATTCGATACATAAACATAAAAAAAATTCTTATTCTGCACGAGTAAAGCTATCGCATTAGAACTTTTACATTATCTAAAATCAATATATGCATTAAAAATAAGAAAATGATAACACTTTAAAAATATGTTTACTACATATGTATAAAAAAAAGTTTTTTCTTATAAACGTTAACTACAAATATAGTAAATGGGGAAAAAAGTCATTCCATTTGTGCCCTTGGAAAACAATATCGATCGCAATGGCGTAAAATGCATAGCCTTTGTTTCCATTTTTTACATTTAAAGTTTTCCCTGATTTTGCGGGAAAGTTAGAAAGAAAAACTTGTCAACACGCAGAAAACCATTCAACTCTCTTAAACGTCCTCATTCGTTTCACCCGTACATAAGAAAAACATTTTGCATTCCACAACACAATAGTCCCTCGAAGAAAAACCGCGCGTCGTTACACCCGCATTTCGCGAACCTCCACGTTAAACACGAAAAAAAGCCAGACACGTGGCGCGTCTCCACTCGAACTCCAATCCCCCGAACTTTCGTCGCACGAGCTCCCAACCACTCTCCCCCCTCCCCTCCTTGGCCAAACAGAGAAAAGCATCAGAAAAAGAAAATACACAGCTCTCTCAACACACTCTCAAGAGTCACTCCGTTAAAACGTCTACCACTCGCAGATCAAACATCATCCGTATACAAAGGAGCTCGCGACACCCGAGACGTTTCCTCTTTTTTTTTCTTTATCGTCACTCTAGGTCGCGCGATAGCGCTCTCGAATTTCACTCGAGCCTCCCCGCGAAGTTTCTGTACATCTGCATCCTCTCCTCGTTGCACACACGCGAACAATTCAAGCGGAAATCACGCGTCGCGTCGCGCGTCTTTTCCGAGTGCGTAGCTTCGCGACCTTGGGCGCGAATAGTTTCTGCGTCGTCGAAAATCAGCGCATTATGCAGTGTTGTTATGGTATACGCGCGGCCGACTGATTCAGAGACTCGGAGGCTAAATTGCTGTTTTGCAATCCGGCGGATACATGACGCGAGGCACGCGGTGTTTGTCCGTTTCTATACTGCGAGCGGTGTTCGAGTGCAGCGCGCGTGGAGCGTTCGGGTGGAAAGTGCAAAGTGCTGGGTATGGGTGAGTAATGTTTGCGCGTTGATGAAACAATGTGGGATGCGTGCTTTGAGAAGAGCGAAGGGGGAGGTGGATAACATTTGTCGAGGTATTTGTGGTGTTATGGATGGACGTGGTATGTTTTTTATACCAAATAATTGTGTGGGGATGTGAGTATGTATTAGCGATTTATGTCACACGTGAAGTATTAAATAATGTATTAATTATGCTTTTTTGCAATGTTGTAGTGTACTTTTTGACTATTTCGTATCGAGCATCATTATTTATTTTAGTTTGAACATTCTAAGATTCTGACTTCATAAATTATTATTATATCAATATTAATATCGATTAGTACGTATTTGAATTTCGACTAATCTTTCTACTTTTTGCTTGTAATAAATAAAAGAAAAAAATTCCGAAGCAGCTTCAAGTTGCAGGGCTACTATTTGTATTCTTATTTGTATAAAATATAATAAAATTATATTTAAAATGATCATGAGTATCAAGTTGTTTTAATATCTATAATAATATGCATTCAGGAGAAATATGTAAGTTTGTTATTAATTTATACTGGAATAGAATATATATCGATGCTTCTATTCAAAAGCATATTTCTTGGTTTTCAGTTTTGTTCTTAAAATGTGTGAGTTATTTTTTATGTAACTATCTGTGTAAAATAATCTAGAATAATTTTCTACCAGGGTAATTAAACTTAATATATCAATAATATAAGACTATACGTGATGAGTATACTTATCAAGAAATTACGAGAAACTATCAGCCATTACAAAAGAGTTATACGTTAAATGAACAAAGAAGAGCAGACTGCATGCTGAAAGTCACTCCATAAATTCAACTAATAGAAGTCGGATGCTAATATATTTTCTAATGTAACTGATATTCGCCACAACTATTATATACAGTATCAAAATCTATAAATTATGTATTTCTCAAATTAAACGACATCGAAAATATCCATTTCAGTCGAATCATCCATATAAAACTGTCGAAATGAACAAAGAAGATCACTAGATCAGTAGCTTACACGAAGCTAAAGATATGCAAAGATTATGCAAATTCAAAAAGTATGCAAATTCTCTCGAATTCCTCCAATGAACCCCTCCTTGAACGCATTTCTCGGTCTCTCCATCCTCCCCGAAACTTCCTTCACCGCCGTCGCCCACGTGTCGCGAGTCCCGCGTGAAATTACCCTCGATTCTTATCCTCTCGCGCTCGCAAAAACCAACTCGAATATTCTCGATCACGAATGCCCCACCACGCGCCGCTCGCAGATAAAGCCCGATATCCCTTTTTCCTCCTCCTGCTCGTCTGTACCGTATATTCACGAATTCAGCTTCGCGTCCCCGAGGTACAATGCGAGACACTCGCGCGCGAATAGCGCGCGGAGGCCAAATTTAATGATGTACGCGCAAAAGGGGGCGCATTTGATTTGCAAGCGAGAGAGAAAGAAGAGAGAGAGAAAGCAAGGGGGAGGGAGAGAGGAAGAGAGATGCAATCATTTGGTCGGAGGACACGTAGCGCGGATTTACAGCGGATTTGGATATTGTCTGTTTATGGTCCGAGCATCGATTAGGTACATACGGAATAGCCGATCGATATTTAATCGCCTTGCTCTGTATATATACCTTGATGTAGTTCGATACGCGTGTCGGGTTATTGTATGCGGATTGCTCGAATAGCACGGAGGGTGTACTCGATCCGTAGACCAATTTGTTCTGCGGTTTTCACGGAAAAAGAAGCGTTAGCCACGTGTTAGCAGCGATAAGTTGGCTCTATTTGCCGTTGCTATATAAAAGGCTAATATTCTTATCGCGGATAGATTATTCTTTAGTTCTTTTTTATTTTAATGACATAACTATATTTCCAAACTTATTTTTCGCACCTTTTTGAATTGCTTATTTTCATATTCTTTAATTGAATTTTCGTGTGATGTGTACGACAATTATTTATTTAATATGATTTGTGTAAATCTGATGAAAATATGATCAAAATGTGCGTGAAACATATACTATATTTTACGAATTCCAACAACAAAAGTGAGTAATAGTTTTAATATTCCTTTAAATTTGTATTAAAAAATCTAGCACAATTCATTACGATACGAAGCATTTGTATTTATGCTTGAAAATGTAAAGTCAACAATTAGGAATTCAATTTTACAACTACAGAAAAGAAGTTAAAAAAGGAGTAGAATAATAGCTACTTATTTGTAACAGAAGCATATTATAATAAGGTTCAAATAGATATCAAATGAATCTCAATAAAACTATTAAAAGAAACAGAAGAGTAAGAAATGGACAATAAATATAGATATTGTAGTATAGTAAAAGTAGACAAATGGATTAAATAATGTGACAATAAAACTAAAGAAACATCAATGATTAGATGATTTAAGTTTTTATGATATATGCAGAGTCATAAATTATAATAGCTGTTACTACTTTAGTACTATATAAGTAGTTTTCAAGCTCATTGTAAGCTTAGTGTAAGTATTGCTTTTTGTAACTAAAATGTGTATTATAGATTTGTGTGCATCTCTGCAGAATACATATATTATAATGTTATATTAATATAAAATATAATATTATAAAAATATTATTTCTGTTTATAAACGTAATCGATCTAAATAGGACCTATATAAAAGAATAATAAATAAACAAGCAAACAAACAAATGAACGAAATAATTTAAAAGATTCTTATTCCACCAAAAGACACCTTAGAAAAATCTTTTTTGCGGCTTTTCCACATCATTTTCCTGCATCAAGATTACTCAGCCGTTGTACAATTTTCCGACGCTCATGCATTCGCAAATTAGCTCGGTGGCTTAAAAGTGAGGGGCGGAAGACTCTTCTCGCGTTTTACACCACCCACGATATAAACATTCGACTAAACAACGCGCGAGCGCACTAAATTTCCTTCATGGACTGCTGCTCGGTAAATACGATTAACCTTAATCGCGCGCACGGCCCGTCGTCGGATAAACGGAAGTCACTGCTTGACGCGGCAGAAGTAGCAGTCGTGTCTATCTCGCGCGTTCTCTTTCTGCGTGACTGTTTGGTTTAAGAGGGACGAGGTCGAATCAAAGACGCCTATATGGGAGAAGTGACCATTATATTTGGCGGTGGCCATTTTATATGGAGGAGGTTGCCATTTTTTCATTTCGATTGATTAGATTGCTCGATATGACATGCTCTTTGTACTTCAATGCAGACAGGTATGATGAAAATATAGATTGATACTTTGACATAAATAACGTGTTGCGTAGAAATCATTTCCACAAACATCTTTTTCAATTAAAAAACGCTTTATTTTCTATCTAAACAAAGTAATGGCGGTTATCTTATCAATACGTTACTCGTCGATTTAATTGATTAAGAATTTGAGCCTAGAGGCCTAATGTACAAAATATTACAGAGTCGGGACGAAATGCATAACTTCATATATACTTCCAAATTGACGTGCTCTGCTTTTGGCGTCAATATCCGGATCGAAGGACCAATTATATTAAAAGAAATATAATAATAATGCTTAAAATTAAAGTAGTATTATTGTAGTATTGACAATTATAACATTATACTTAACAGTACAAAAGTAAATGTTAAATTCTATAAGCTTTCAACCAAATATTTCAATAACTTTTTTAATATAACACGAGTAAATCGAATAAATTCTGGGAAATATCAGACGTCTAAAACAACACATTCCCTTTCTACTTCTTCGTCGTTATAAACATAAGACAATGTTAGCTAGTTTTGGCTTACTTGATGCATAAACATTGTTTATTGTTTATGCACTTAAAAAGTATCTTTCTACGAGGCCATAATTTTGCAATAATTATAAGTTTTAATAATCTTTACTATCATTACTTAAAATTTAGAATTATATTAAATAACCAATAACAATCAAATTCTTCAAAACTCCATCCAACTCTTCAGCCATCAACCGCACAACGCAACCAACGAACAGACTCCTCGAAACCTCTCCAAAATAACTCAATCAAAATTGTCAATTAGCGTATTCCACCGCGAGAGTACGCATACACTGCGCAGGCACTGCGATTGCCAAGGAGGGTAAACATCTTTGATTATCCGGGCGACGGAGCGCTGTTCGCACAATGCGAATCTCGGGCAAATTAATTCCGGGCTCTATCTCGTTCGAGTGTCAGTAGCCGTGCCTCCGGGCTCCGGCTTTGCTCTTGAGGTCACGCGCGCTCGTGCAGGCTCGTTATACCTCTGTATCTCGTGTCTTCAACTGCGCGCGCGTTTCTGAGGCTCTCTTGTTGTCAGACCGTCGCTTAGCTCGGAGCTTGCGGCTGTCGTTGTGTTTTAAAGGATGGGGTTAGACAGATTTCGAGATGGTTGTTGGGAATTGGGTTTTATTTTGTCGTTGAATGGGATTAAAATCGATTTGTATATTTCTTTGTAGAAGATTGTTAGATTTTATAGTTTATGAGTCATACATTTTATTTAAGCTCTGAAAAGCGTTGAGAAAAAGCACAAATACTGAGATAAATTATGGAAATTACATTTTTACGGATTCCCAGGATAAAGAGATCCATTTTTCATATTTTCGAGATGCTGAGATTTTAATGCTTGCGCTAATGTGGTAGAATGAAAAATAATAGATAGAAAGTAAAAAATGCTATAGTTTACTTGTTTTAGATGCTCTCTAAAATTCTCACTACAATAGTTTTTTAAGATGCTGGTTATATATAAAGATGGACTTGAATTGTTCAACTGTGCTAACAACTAACGAAATAGACTTAAATCCTTATGTAATGTCCTTTTTTTAATCTTATGGTTATATTTCGGTGTCTCGAGTTATATTTTTATATGACAAAAAGGCAAGGAACATGTAATATCTATACGATAACTAGTAGAAAAAACCAGGTACGGTAAGCCATGCATAAAAGCAAGAAACGTGTAATATCTATACGATAACTAGTAGAAAAAACCAGGTACGGTAAGCCATGCATACATATTACACGGATATACAGTAATAAACAGTAGGAAGACTTCCTTTTTACAAGGAACTTAACGTGTCAATATTCGTGAAAAAGAAGAATCCCCAGATAAAGACTCGCAAAGACCCATATCATTCACGCTAATGTCCCATTTATTTATTTTCACGTATCATTTGCATCCCCCCTAAAAACTTCAATCTCCCCCAGAGCCATCCCTCCCAAAAGTCTCTCATCTTCAAATCTCACCCCATCCTGTGCGTTTCTTCTTTACCTCCTATCTCCCCCATCGCATTATCTCCTTCTAATCTCCAGCGATTCCGGAAAAACCCCTTGTACACACCACGCGGCGACAATAAGAGCCAGGGAGAAGCCAGTCGAATCCACGCACGGAAAGAACTCGCTCGCAATATACATCTATACAGGGATCGAGGTATTATTCGCGGAAGCGAAGCCGCGCGTCTGGTTTATCCCCCCCCCCCCATACACACCCCCGCGTAGTGATGTATGGGGATAATGGGGGAAAATGGAAGCCCTACGGCGCACGCATTTGTGTAATGGCCAGCTATCGCTGGGCTACTACTGAGCTTTGGACTCGGCACGAATCGATCCGAGAGTGGCTGGTTTCGTTGGTGCTGGCTGTATAGTTGATTAAATTCCAATTACTTTTGTAGGTGTGTGTGTGTGTGTATATATACAGGAGCTTTTATGCGAGATTCGAAGTAAAGGGTGTCGTAGGTTTATGAGGTAGGATATGTTTCTAGTGACTGGGAGCTGTTGATTTAGGGGACATTTGATTTAATTGGCTATTTCATTCTTTTAAAGGAAAATGGTGTATTATGAAGTATAGTTTTAAGTATTTTCTGATAATACCGTGATCAATATTCATCATAACTATTAAGGTCAGTAGGATACATTTTACAGTAAATTACGGTATTTTTTACTGTTCAGTAGGGTACATTTTCCCCTGAATATAACGATAATCAGAAGTCAGAATATCTAACATTTATTACATGACTTTAATGATAATTTTTATCAGAAAATTGCCTTTATGTGAGCAGAAACGTTTTAACTTAAATTTCCTTATCACGTTATAGCTCTTTGACTTATTTTTTGTTGATTCAAGGTATATGTAAAAATGATTTTTATTTTATTATAAGTTGCTTTATGCACCAAAATCAAGCTAGAAATGTTGAGTTATCAGAGTCCTGCCCTGGGGATGCGATATGCTAATAGTTGTTGAACTAACAAACGTATTAATAAACTTTTAATATATATTTATAGGCAGAGTAAAGTTATCTGGAGCTAAATTTTAACAAACGAATATAAATGAGCAAATTGACGACTCGCGAAATGCTTATTTAATGGTAGAATCGTGTTACTACGAAGCGACCCAATTCTCTCCGCACTATTTGCAAATTGCTCGTAGAAGCTGCACCACTACAAATATGTAATTTATGTGGTCAGCGTGTAAAGCTTCTTATCGCCACTGTGGGACTGCACATTATGCGAACGATCGTGAAATAGCGTTGCATGAGCGTGTACATTTTTATTTCGTGCGTGCTTGCGTGCAATTTGTAATTAAATTGAAATCAAAACTTATCAAATTAAAATTTAACGCGAAGCTGCAGTGCTTCCTGCATTCGTTACTTTGCTTTTTAGTACTAAAATGAAATCAATTTTCATAAATTAAATCGTGAATTTGGTTTTATAATTATTTTCTATGTTAAGAAACAACTATAAACCTCTAACGGAATAATGTAGAGCAATTTAACAAAAAAAAACAACAAAACAATAAATTGATTAATGAATAATTTATATAACGTTCGTCTTACTATTTTTAATTTTTGTGCAAGTTGCTGACGTTACGTTAGCGTGTAATACAAGTTATCTAATACACATTTAAGATAGATCTGACCCTTAATTAAGGGAGGGGGAAATACATTAGACCGTTCAAAAAATCGATTTTATTGCGGAACGCAAGAAAACTGGAAATGCAGGCTTTAAATAATGCTTATGAAGAAGAGGAAGGATTGCTGTATGATACCAAAGTTTAAACAAATTCCAATTATTTTATCCGCCTAAAAAAATCGTCAAAATAGCCTAAAAACCGCCTTCTAAAATGTGGTTCTCCCCTTAAGATTTAAGTCATAAAGACACCCTTTCAGTACAAAATGATTTTTCAAGACCAATCTAGAGGTTTTATCTACATAGCTATTTGCTGTGGACTGAAACTGAATGAAGAACTTTCACTACATTTATACAATTTGTTCATTAAATATCAACACGAGGAAAATAAGTATGCACTGAAAAAGCAAATAGAAAAATCTAGTACATTTTCTTTTATTTGTAATGTCTAGTTTATTTATATTTTGTCAATTGTGTACATTGAAGTAAGCAAAATATTTTAATAAGTTAAGTATATATATACATATATACTTTTTCTTAAAATATTTCAATACGAGGACATTTTTGTATCTAAATGACAATAAATATGAACCAAAATTTAAAGTTTATTAATAAGGCAGCTTTATTATCGAGAATCTAGATTTACACGCAACATTTAAGAAAGATTAAGATTCGCAAACTCACCCCATTTACCAACTACAACCTTCCCAATCCAAACCCAAAACACACACAGTCCATCCCACCCCAACAAACAACTTCCAACAATCGACTCCGCACCAAAGAAAAGAATCCAAAACCCTCCAAGAAGAAAACAATCTTTCCACTCTCGCTCACACACACACACATAATAGACCTCCCCAACACTCACTCTACCTTCTATTTTTAGCCCTCGAGCGCGGCGCGCGCGCACTCTTATCGAGCGCCTCTTCCGTGCACTTCCGCCGGAAGACAGCAGCGCATCGCCTGCATCATCAGCCTCATCATCACGCGAGCTACTGTCCCGCGCCGCGTGTGTACACAGAGAGAGAGAGAGAGAGAGAGAGAGAGAGAGAGAGAGAGAGAGAGAGAGAGAGAGAGAGAGAGAGAGAGAGAGAGAGAGAGAGAGAGAGAGAGAGAGAGAGAGAGAGAGGTCAAAGGCAGACAGACACACACACGCACGCGGCCCATTAGCATGCATCGAAATAATAATGCTCGCGCGCAGCCAGCTCTCTTGTCTTATCGTTAGCTGCTCGCGCTCGCGCGAACCGCGATAAACACGCAAATTGGAAGGAGGAAGGGGGACTTCCGGTTTCCGGCCGTTTAACGTCGAAAATTGCTCAAAGACGAGGGAGCTTGAGGAAGGAGGGGGGATAGAAGAGCGATGCGCCTCATTTGTCGAGTGTACACGGCGCATTGTTGCGCGGTGTGTGCATGGGTTTCTGCGCTGCACCTTGCCGGGATTTCTCAATCGGTGTTTGCGAGGCGTGTTGCGGCAAATGGCTGCGGAGTCGCGGGGACAAGTGGAGTAGATGATGGGGTTGGGTTGTTATAGAGTTACTGGTTGTATGGTTTTTGTGCTCTAGGATTTACGCTTGTGGCTTGATTAATATATTGCTTCCTCGAAGAGGAAGCTTGGTATTTCTTTCTGTTCAAATAATTAATTGAAAATAAATATTTCATGTCCAACGAAAATTAATTCATGTCAAACAATTGAGATTGACTAGAAGGTACAGATTTTATGAAATACTTTGGTATGAACTAGTTTCTATTGAGTGTACATTACTTGTATTTTTAGTAAAACTTAGCAATTTCGAAGTTTTATTGAGTGTTACATTAGTCTTTTACAAATTCGATTCTACCTGAAAAATTAAATAGCCTTCATACCATTTGAATAGTTCGATTTCATAAGCAGATTCGTATTATAAAACTTTATAGAAAAATTTGAAATCATTGAATAATCTCTTGGTAAACTAGCATAATTAACCTCATAACTTACAATATTGTCCTATGAATTATCATATACATTTGACTATATATCTAATCAACAAGTCTAAATATGCATTCGAGCTCAAAATATGCTTATCGTACAGTTCAGTTCCGCATTCAAATTAGCCCCATTACCCCCAACGTATTGAAAGGATTCGAGTAGAAACCTTGATTTTGTAAGTTAAATTTGAGTAGATAGTCTGAGGTCTAGTGGATTGGATTTTCATATTTACTTAGAGTGGAATAGTGAAGTGGGCTAATGCGCACATTCTCATTCGGGTATTGTTTGTTGGCACAAACTTTACTTCAATCAACATTGATTCTCAATCTTGCATTCATAACTTACAGCGAAAAGGTCAGACACATAATTATGCGTATCAAAATTCTCTTCGTTTTACTAGACATTTGAACAAAAATTATTCAATTTACAGGGTGAGTTATTCAAAGAACTCTGGTATATCTCGAAATGAAAGCATTTTTGCTGAGAACATTTAATGAGAAATAAACAATTTGTTTAGACCAAAATCTCGTCAGCTTATTTGATATATTTTCCAAACTCTAATAACTAATAAAACATTTTTCTATATAATATTATTTTCAACGAAAATACATTTCTCACATTGTTAAATTCCAGCGTTTCAATATGCTTTTCACTCACCCTGTCGCATCCATCTCACTAAACTTCAAACCGCAAACTTCACAAAATACCCGATCGATTATATCCAACCAGAACTGCAATAGACTCCTAGCACTCGAAAATATGATTCGGCCGCGCCAGCCTCGCAGCCATAATACCTGGAAAGCATCGCAGCCTCGCCTATTTTAACGCACAAACGCCACAGCCAAGAAGAATAAGAATAATAATAAGAAGAAGACATCGTCGTCGACGACGTCAATTTCACCGATGGTTTGCTTTACGGTCTCTCTCTCTCTGTCTCTCTTTACTGCTCGCGCGTTAAATATAATGCGGAGATTGAACCGCGGAGCTCAGACTTATATACCGGGAAGCGCGCGCGCGCGCGGCGAAAACTCTCGAGAATATCTGCTTATTTCGCAGTGTGTCTGCGCAGCGACTTTTGGAAGAGGGTCGCGCGAAATTGCTTCGGCTGCTGTAACAGCGGAGCTAGACTCGCTCGCGTCTCTGCGAAGCGAATCCGGATGAAAGGGGATGCTGCGAGGGTGCAGAGAGAAAGAGAGAGAGAGAGAAAGAGTTTTAATATTAAAGGGGAAGTAGGCTTCTACTTCTTACGTGAGAAATAGTTTATCAGAAGTTTAGTGAAAACAGTTGCTTATAAAATTTTGCAAATGCTACGATTATTTCACTTTCATTATACATATCGAAAAGTAATTTGTAATAATAACGTATTAAAGTTTTTGTAGTAGATTATTAAGGACAATACATTAAAGCAGTTAAGTTAAAATGCGATATATTCTAAAGACTGATAATGAAAAGCTACTTATTAATCTGCAAATAACATATTGTTTAATGAGTTTTAAATTGCAAAGACATTCGAGAAGACAAGTATTTTTAAATTTACTCGGTATTAGTATAAGACTGAACTAGTTTTCTTCAAAATTATACAATACTTTTGGTAATGGACATTAATAATTGCTGTTTGAGCATGATCCAAGATTCATGGAATGTTCAGACTTTAGTAAACCAGAATATCTTCTAATTATTAAAATATATTAATTTAAGAACATTTTTTATGTCTATATTTTTAAGAATTACCCGTATGTATGTTAATATGTATTTAAAGTTAAAAGTCAGATTTTTGTATACATGAGTTTCTGTAATACATTATCATTAGAGGTTAATTGAATTTTCGATTAAAATTAATAGAAAACATTGATGTACTTCAATAAGTCTAAAGAATCTATCATGAATACGCGTAATTAAAAATTTAATTATACAACAAAATACGACCCTTCCTTTGCACAGTAAGCAATTTGTACTACATTGTCATGAAAATATAATGCAGGCGCTTGAATATTTGCCTAGAAGAAAAATTAATTAATTCACATGAAAACTATAAAACTAACAAGAGAACATCTCGAGCGTGAAATTAAAAAAATTTGAATTTTAAGTGAAGCAGTACATTCTACGCTACAAAGAAACATAATTTACGACAGCAGTAAGAAAGTTGTGTTTTCTTTTGAAAACGCTTCTTTAGTGGAAGTTTGTGTAACTATTTAATGCTTGTACAGCTATTAAAGCTTACGTATAATCTGTTTAATGCTTCTGTATAACTATTAAAGCTTGTATAGCTGCTTAAATGCTGTATTTCGTAAATCGTTGTGTACATAATACTATTAAAATATTTTGGAAACACTGATTTACCTCTAATTTGGCTTGAAGTGCCTATCAAAACACGCTGAGTATAATTTGCCTAGCTTCGAAATATGCAGCGCATAAAGCGCTTGTAATTTACAACTGTAAACAAGTTTCGGAATCTCGAGGATGCGAGGCTGACTAATGAATAATCCATATGTGTCATTACGCTACATAAATCACGAAAATGCTAAACGTTGTTCCAACTCATATATAACGAACATCAAAGAAAATTGTTTAACAAATGGGTTATTGCGGGCATCGTAAACATGGAACAAAATTGTTCAGCAAACGAACGTCATCGGGATACAAAGCAAACACACTGACGCGTGAATAATTGCCCGTAATAGAATTTCGAGAAAACATTAGCTAACGCATTTGAAATACAAAGAGCATGTTTTTACTTTTTTTTATATATCTCAAATAAACCGAACATTATTCTTTGATAGACATTTTTTTAGATACAGGACTAAGGGGCAGATATTTCAATAAAAGACTAATTTTTCAGTAGTCAATAAAAAAAAGAAAAAAAAATCGAATTACTAAATGTAATACGCATAACAAAATAATATCTCTAAAAATACAAAAATTATGTAAAGAAAATATACAATAATTATATAATTGAGAACATGGATAACATTATATCAATAAAATTACTAAATGCCGACTTACTTAATGTATAATATTATATTTTTATTAGTTTTATTATTTTATTACATTTTACTTTATTCTTTTACAATTCTTTTAAAACATTACAAATACTCAGCATTTTTATTTTTACTTTTATCCTCGCAATATCGATGGTCCTTACGAAGACTAGCACGTCGGTTGCGTTTCTCACTAAGGGTAATATATTTTGATTTTCACTACGAAGTCTAGCACTTTTCATGATTTTCCCACGAATACTAGCACATTTCACAATTTTCCGACACCTGACTTTTTCGAGCTACTTTTATTTATTCGGGTAGCCTGATTTTCTTGGGTAAATCGATCAGTTTTTAAATACCAAAAGAGTCTCGTACCCGATCCGAACCCAATAAAAAAATCGACCTGACTCTTCGATAGTTTATCATCACAGTCCTAATTTACATATTCTATAATACGAAAAGTGCTGTCATACTTTAAAAATACTGCGTTCCATATATTATTCTAAGTAAATTTTAATCAGACAGTTTAGTCTTCTGACGTAATACCCTCTTTCCACACCAAACGGTCAATCATGTACAAGTGATTAGAGGTGAACAAGTATCAAACGGTTTTCTTAAATGTGATTGATGAGAAGTATCCGAACATCCGACTATGCCCAGTCACTTATAACAAGACCATTGGGACTTCCAACTTCACCTTCAATGGTAAAAATTACCTCGATCCTCCCACTAAAACCAACTGCGATCCCTATATCATAATCTTCCATTACCAGCCATCACATTCGTTCTCCTACACACCCTATCAAATTTCCATCTCACTCCAGAAACCCTCCAATTTTCCACAAAAATTATTTTATCCTCTCTCTCTGCAACTGTGAAAGCGCGCGTCAAAGAGCCCACTTTCCGCGCGCAAGTGCAAGGAGCTTCTCAAATTCAAATTCAAATTCAAATTCAAGCAGCTATGCGAGCGCGCGTCGCGCGTGCGGCGCATATCCAATGGGCTACACTCGCATGTCCGGAAAGAAAAATTGCGGCCAAATCCGCTTCCTCTTAGGACCGACGAAAAGAAAAAAAAGGAGTCGAGTCGCCCGCGCGATCAGCGATAGACCTTGCGCGCTCGTTGGGATTATAATTTGACGCGGGCTGGGTGCACGGGATGGCACGTCCAGGTTACAGGTATATAACATTGTTGCCGGGGCACATGAGGCCGAGAGCGACTCGTAAGCTCTCTCGGAAACGTGCTTAGAAATTGTGCTAGCGATCGATTGCGATCGCGGCTGGCTGATTTCTATATTGCAATCTTTCGCAAGCATCTTCGATAATTTATGCGACCTAGTTGAGATCGCGAAGTTTGAACTTGCGAGAGCTTTGGTGGTAATGTTATGATAGGCTGACATTTGGTCGGGAAATTATGTTTCTTTTAAGGATTTTCTATGACTTATTAAATATCTCGATATTAGACCTGTATCTCACTTACACGCTCACTTCATAGATATAATATATTTTGTTAATTCATAACTTATTTTTTAGGGAACATGCATTATTTGTGTGGATTCAGAAAATAATAATTTACATTTTCTATCTGAAATACAATGTTTAAGTATCATGATTCTAATTAAATTAAAAAAAATTAAATTACATAAATGGAGTGAAAAATGAATATCACTATTACTGGCATATTCAATATGATACATTAAATACTGAAATTTAATAATTATTGTTATTTTATAATTTAATAATATTCAAAAGTTATAATTAAGCAATTATTTATTTATATAAGCACGTCGTTAATAGTGCCCAACATCTTCAAGACGTTTATGACTTTTAGTTTTTATAAATTTGCTTATAAAACTGGTATACTCTCTGGCATTGGTGTCAGTAGTCCATACATCTTTTGAGTGAGAGTATAATATACCTATATTACAGATAGTCAGATTATATATACATTTGAATATCTTTGATCTTTATATTATTGGTGAAAACTATTACATTATCGAATCTTGCCATGCAACCGAGAAATCAATATTAGTTGATAATATTGATTGTAATTACATATGTAGACTGAATCTTGGAAAACCAAGGCATCAGTGCCCTTTCTTATGTATTAATCGATCATTAAACAAAGTTTCAAGCACATAATTCAACATTTCGACGAATGCCACTTAAACAAAGTCTCGAGAATCCCCAATTTAGAGATTATCTTGGAAAAGTACTTTTAGAAGCGTTAAAATATTCAATTAAAACTTTGTATAATCGGTGCACCATTATAAAAGGAGAACAATGATGTCTTGATTTTGTATAATTCAATCTATATTATTTAATTACAAGCAATTAATAATTTCCAAATCAGTGTCATTTGAGGACTAAAGTTCGAACTTTTAATTGCCATCCGCCCCTTAACGAAAGCGACGCAAAATAGAGCCCGAGCACGTTTTGTCGCTCGTTCGTCATATTTGGGCGCATATCGAGTATCGACGCGGCAATACTGCGATGCAATCATTCTTATGAGAGAGTTCAGCTAACTTTTCTTATAAGCTTCCCAAGGCATACGACTGGAGCGAAAAGCACCAGTATAGACAGTTCGAGTCTGTCCATCCGAGAGAACACATCGAATGTTACTCGTTGCAGTAAATTATCGGGTTACATTCGTGCCTATCGCGAAAACCCGAAATTACACAAGATGTAAATGAAACTTCTTGCCTCTTTCCATTTAAACCCTAAAAAGCGCAGTTCCAACATTAAATCATTCTCCCACACATCGAATTGAATAAAATCAAAATTCTGTCAAACACCACTAACAATCCCACCTCCCCTACGCCAACACCCAGCACCTCGTCTTCGAAATCCCTCGACAACGCTCCCGATTCTCCCGCCTAAAAACAGCGAGTTAGTCACCGCTCCGCATATACCAAGCCGTCCAAAAGTTCATCCAACGCGAGCCACCGGCTCTCGCCCCACCGAGGTGTGCGCGCTCTCGCTCGTGCAGTCTCCTCGGGACTCTCGCCGAGACAGAGAGGTGAGTGTCCGGCCGAAGAATGCCTTTGACTCGCTATATAACGTACGAGGGAGCTCCGCCGCGCGCGCACGCGTGTGCACGCACGCAAAGAGAGAGAGAGAGGTGTACAACGTCGCGGGCTCCTTTTAGCGACCCAGTTTTCAGTTGCAGCGACGACGACGACGACGCAGGCCCGGGTAATTTTCCGCGGCGACGCGTAGCGCTGAATCATTCGGGCCGGGTGCACATGCACGTCTGCACGAGCGTCGAGTATCGAGGTGTAGGCGTGGAGGGGTTTTTTTTTTGGTGGAGAGTGGGATATTAGGGTTTTCTTTTGGGCGGGGGAGTGTTTTGTGGGAGGAGGGGTTTGAGCGATGGGGTGAGAGTGGAAGAGTGCAAGGGTAATGTGGGTTAGGGGATATTGGGGTGTGTTGAGAGACCGAAGTGAAGTGTATGGTAAAATTTTGAGAATATAAATGAAATTAAGTCGATTTATTCATTAGCATTATAGAGTGATACGCTGTGTTACTGCTGAAATTTTCAAATGTAGTACATTAAAATGCCATATTATTTACACTCAAATTATGAATTGAAATTGGGTTTTAATAAATGCTAGAGAGTACTAAGAGATCTAATATATAAATACCATTGATTATTTGCATTAAACGAAAGAATATTGATAAATGCAAAATTTTGTGAACAAAGTTAACTTTAACTTGCATAGCTATAATTTCGCGACTGTTACCTTCTTAAGAGTCATTTTGTTATTTTCAAACTTATGTATTATTGCAAAATACATAATATTCATCCGGCATTATTTTAATTTTATTTCACTTATTTGTTCATTGACTTACAAGTTTTCATGAGGTGCAATTTTCTTGAGTTACAATTTCTTGGCATTGTACAGAATCGTACGTATTTTTCTATTTTTAATATAGCATTTATCCTAGCGAAAGTATTTCATTATTCCAGATTTCAGATTAACAATGCGAATGAATTGTATAAATAAAAGATTATTTATCGCAATATACCGTTTCATTTTAAGTCGAATCATACCAGTCAAATCTTTCCGTTTAATTAAGATAAGATTAATGTAAATCTTTATTATATTTTAATATCTTACATATATATTAAATATATACAGAACTTTCTAATTTTCTATAAAAATGCGTATTTTGTTATATGTTTTAAAATGAAAAAGAACGCTAATCACTTTCATAGGCAAAATATGAAACCTTCCACAAGGAAAAAAAAGAGAAACGTATAGGAAACAAATTAACACTATAACAAAGTGCTCGCTCTGCTGCAAAAATCGATCGCCCGCTGCAGCCGAAAATAGCGAGTCCGCGCGAAACTCGAAAAGCCGCACCGGCTAATCTCTTACATACACGCGCGCACACACCCAAATCCCCCTACACACACTCTTCTTCACCCAACACACGTATACACAACTACACTGCACGGTCTCGCAAAGCCGCTCGAAAATCGCCGCGTTCGCGCGCGCTCTAATTTTAAACCTCTCGCTCTCTCTCTCTCTCACCCGGTCACCCGCATACCTCCACTGTACCCAAGCACACCTGCATTATACACCCACTCTCTCTCTCTCTCTCTTATCGAATCCACCCGATAACACCTATACACACACGCACACGAAAAGCGAAAAAAAAGAATATCCCGCGTAGCGCCAATATTCTCCCACAGCGTGAAATGCGCCGCGGAGTCTTATCGCGCGCCCAGGTATGTTTACCTAGACTCGTGGCCGGCGCTCGCTTATATATTCCTCTCTCTCCCTTTTTTTTCGTCCGGCTTTACTTTCGAACTGCGCAGAGCGCGCGCACGCGGACGCGGACGTGTACGCGAGAGTGTAGAGCGCGACCTCGAGGGAAGGCTATTGTACGCGTGGTGTGCAGGCTCTGCGCCGCGGCTGGCGTTCGCGAGGGCGCCAAGTCGGAACCGAGCGGACGCGACGGATGACGAATTCGATCGGGAAGCGATCGATATCGATCGGGGCCCCCGGGCTTTGACGGATTCTTCGCGGTATTTGGATTGCAAGATTATTTGATATGCGTGTGAATGTGGGTAAGGATTGAGTTGGTGAGATGGGAGGGGAGTTTGTGGTGCTTTGGGATTGAGGTACGACGCGGAGGTGGTTTATTTTATTGGGGTTGTTGGTGGAAGATGTAAGTATTTGGTTTTATTTTGGTTAGGTATTGAAGAGTTTGGAATGGTCGTGTATCGATTGAGTTATTTTCAAGTTCGCTTGAATGTTTTTAATTTTTTGAGAATTTGATTGTATCTGTGGTTAATAGACTCTTTAGAATGATTTTATCTATTACTCGACCTAATTAGATTACTATTGCTTTGGAGCAAAATTATTTATAGCTAAGAAAAAACACAAATTCCATTACTCTGCAAATCTTAGAACGTTGTATTAAAGTATTACGGAGATCTTAGATCTTTCCCTCTGTTACCAACAATTTCGAGGACCCATTTTTTTCAGTTGGAAGAAAATGAAACGAAAAGAAAATGGCTTTCTGTAATTATAAGTAAGCGGGAGATAGAAGGAATAAGATATATTGCATCGCCCCAATAAAAATCAATTTTGCTTATATGAAATTACGAGACGCTAATCTATTTTCGCAACTTGATTAAACCGATAAAATTCACTGGTACCTTATAAATAGATCGCCGTAAACCTTGTTTCTGAAAAACTCGTAAAAAGCTCGGCAAAAAGACATAACGAAGACGTCGTCCGGCGCGCGCGAGCGCCGCATCGCCTCGATAAACTATATTATACGCGGCGAGGCAGACGACGTAAACAAGCACCAGACGTTTTATGATCGAATATGCCGTACCCCGGTGTATCTGTATCCGAGCTGAACGAAATCGCGAATGGGACAATATGATTTCTTAAAAATTTTTACGACCTATTGTGAAATGAAAATCGTGAACTCTATATGAATTTTTGGGATATTAAAGAATCTGTAATTTAAGAAGCTTTTCGATACTATTAGGTAAGATATTAACGTGACTTTTAATTAAAAGTATATTTTTATCATAGTATACTTTCTTTGCAATTCGTTGATTTTTTATAGAATAAGTCTTAAATAAGAAGAGCGTCTCGGAAATGTTTGTGATGTAATATCATTGTATATGGAGCATCCTTACACGTAGTATTTTGTGTGTCGTCGTCAAATAAGTTTTATGTTGCAATGACAGTCGATGTATTAATTTTAATAAGCCATTAGTCTAGAATAAAAAATGCATTTTTATTATAAAAGGCTTATTCAAAAATATACAACCTCTTTCATTCTTCAAACTTAGTTTTATTTTCAATTTAATTCGAAAGAATTCAGAATTGGTCTTGATATTAATTCAAATTATATTCGACTATAGCCAAAAAAGTTCTAGTTTTCGACCGAATTGTTTGTGAACAAGTTACAATTATCAAATTTGATAAATGTAAAATGAGTTTTAGGCTAGTAGTAGTAACTGGTAATTATCCAGCAATTTTGTAGTGTTCTTGATTCAAAAAGTGTTTTATAGACAGTAGGTTATCACCAGAAATCGTTAAGTATTAAATAAAAGATAGTATATTTGTATAAGTAGATACACGCCGAGTCCAATAAGGCGGAAAATATTGGTGCATTCTCAAAAATCTTGACCAATTTTGAATAACTCAAAAAGCGCTGGACCCAGCCTTCATCTACTTACGCAAATATATTACCTTTTCAATTAACACTTAAAAAAACGAATAAATTTCATCTTACTACACCGTCTACAGTGACTATCTCCGACTGATTCTTTTTTCAGTGACGGTCTTATCTTTTCCCTAAAAACAACAGCTCAAAAAAAAAACCCTCTCACAATACCCTCATCAGAAATTCCACATCGATTCTCCATCGATCCCAACCAACCCACTATCACTACTCCACATTAGCCACCTATAAAGTATCAGCTGCACTCGCGCCTCAACCTTACGCCAGTTACGAGATCCCCCAACCGCGATCTTTAACACACACACACACACACACACACACACACAACAGCATCGCGCAGCGCTTGGCTGGCGTCGCGTTTAGTTACGTCGCGCGCAGAGTTCTATTCTTAGCTCGCCACCACCGCCGTCGCGCGGCTTTTCACTCCCGCGGCCTATAGCGTCATGCACCGCACATGCACGAGTCGCGCCTCTCCGGGCTCGCCATTGGACGCCACCAGTGGGATATATATATATATATATATATATATATATATATATATATATATATATATATATATATATATATATATATATATATATATATATATATATATATATATATATATATATATATATATATATATATATATATATATATATATATATATGCACGTACACGTACACACTTACGCAGGTATACGTGCATACACGCTTATGGAGGAGAAAGAGAGCGAGCGGCGAGCGCGAGGCAAGCAACGGCCTTCTGCGAGGACGGAGAACTGCGTTCTGCTTGCTTGCTTGCTTGCATGCATGCTTGTTTGCCTGGCGAGTTGTTGAATTTTTTAGCGCGCCGCCGCCGCCGCCGCCGCCGCCGCTATGGAATCGCCGGCGAGAGGTTCTGTTTTCAGGAGCCCGGAGGAATTGGATTGACACCCGCTGGAGTTTGAGGATTTTTAGGGTGTCTTGCCTCCTGTTTTCCTGGGGTATATTTTTGGGGGAGTTTGGGAGTTTTGGTGTTGGTTGGAGTTTGGGCGAGTGGGTTTTGAGTTTTTATGTATAGGAATTTTTGGGACGTGTTGATGATTTAGTGCAGTTTTGTGTTAAATAGCGGGTTAATCGATTAGGGATCGAGGTTTTCCTCGTTAGATTGCCGAAACAACAGGTTGCGAGATATGTTGTAGTTGTGTATGTCTGTCCATCGCACTGTCGTCAACAAACTTTGTCGGTTCTATCGTGATCGTTAAACACGTGCGACGAATAGTTTGCTAATATTTAGGGATATCAAAAGATACTTATGAAATTTCATTAATGTTTCCAAAATACGCTAAACTCGCGGCAGGTGTCGATTTGTATACATTTGTGCAAGTTGTGGCCGACCGCAGCGTCTGTTTCTACTGAAAGCATATCAGTATCGTTTTATATCGCTGTTTGTAATTAGCAAACATCGTATAGTGCTTTATTGTTTGTTTACATTGTTCTATTTAAAGTTCAATACAAATAACAGTAGTAGATTTAAGAACTGAATGTTTTTGGCTATGAAGTATACATATGAAATAACCGTTAGCGCATTTCTTTCACTCGAATAACTCAAAAGAATGGAACTAATGCGATTCTTTTTCTTATAATCCATTCTCACTTTTGTTTTCCTTCCTTTTCAAACCCCTTTTCTCTCAACTGTCCTTTGTGTCGCTCACTTATTCCCTCGTTCCACAGTCATCTGGAAGCAGTCATTTCGTAAGCAGCTGCTAATAATTCGCTTCTACGTACGTTTCCACGATTAAAACTCTAAATTAAGTAAATATAGATTTATTTTACTTAGTCTTGAGATATCAAGTAGATAAACAAATCAAATTTAATCTTCAATTACGTTTTAATTCATGAAAATAAATTTTAAGGATCACTTATAGTAGTTGATAGCTCTGATTGTACGAATTGAATTACCTTAACAAATATTGTATAACCTTAAAAGCTAAGAAAAGGTACTATACATCGTTAAAAAATATAAAGAATGCATGCACATATTTCTTTACTAAAAAGTACATAATACTTTATTGAATCAGGCGCCAGCTTCAGAACCATGCATAATTAAGTACAAAATACAGACACAAATTAACGCTCCCCATAAAAAAGCAAAGTTGAACGACACCCATTCTATAAATAAAACCAAATCACTCAACGATCAATCTTGCACTCTCTGCAATCACTACAACTCACAACCGCACTGCACAAAAAACACCGTAAAACATCTCTCCCCCCCCAACGAAAGCAGCAAAAACCCATCGAATCATTATTCCCCTCTACATCTCTCTCACTTTCTCTCTCTCTCTCTCTCTCTCTCTCTCACTCGAGCTGCCTTGGCGGTCGATGATTCAGGATCGCGCGAGGCTTGCATTACAAAAGTGCACGCACATGCACGCACGCGTTGTTGTTTACGTCGGGTATATTGCCGCGACTCGCCGGCGGCGGCGTTGGCGATCCCTCCGTATAGTCGTCGTCACGGCCGCCGAGTACGAAAATAATAAAGTGTTGAAAAGGTCTTGTATCGTAATCGAGTTATAATTAAGTAGGTACTCTCGACAAATTAAGATTATAAAACGTTTTATTCATATATATATCACTTTTAGAATGATCTCAAAGGATCAAGAATAAATTTTTATTAGTTGTTTTCGTCTTTTTTTAACTAAATTTAAAATATTTTTTTATAATAATGTATTTAAAACAGATTTTGAAAAATCAAGTTTTCAATAATACGTTCTAAACGACTCGTATGGGTGATATTCAAGAGAATGTTAAATTTTCATTTATGAAATTGTAAACTTGTTATCGTAAAGTTTTGTAATTACCAAAAATAATTAATATTTATAACGTTATCACGGTATACCTATACTTACGGTTGTACACTTGAATTTGAATATTTCACTTTCATATCTGTGGAAAAGCTAACGTATTTAATTCAACATATAATTATACTATATATGCCAGCTTTTATTTAACTCGTAGAATTTCAAGAAAGCGATAAAATTATACGGATCCATGGATGATTCATTTTACATTTTATTGCTTTGACAGTAAAACACGATACCATAAAATCCAACCATTGCGTGAAAGTCATCCATATGTCTTTAACAGATTAATACAAGACGATCTGAATTCTACATTTTACGAACCACAAAAGCCATTTTAAATGTTAAATTTCAACTCTGTACACTCGTTACTACAATATCCCGCAGGCTTTCATTCCCCAAAATATTTAATTACTTTCTTTCGCTACCTTCCACAATTACATTATTTGACCAAGAAAATGAGGAGGGGAGCGCGCGCGCGTGAATGACTTAATTTCAAAGAACGCGCATCAAGCCTTAATTAGTCAAATTAAGAACAATCAAGGTAATTAACGCACGCAATTACAGACACGGAGAGTGAGAGCTGCAACCACAGACACCAGCTGCTGCATGGAACTCGAACTCGTTGATCTCCGCTATACCTACTTTCCCTTCAACTCTTCCTCCCGCGCAAAAAACACCTCGAAAACTCGCCGCGCGAGTCGCACACTATAGCTCCTACGCACTTTCCACGCACCAAAAGCAAATAAACCTCGACTCGACTCGGATTGGGTTTCGACTCTGTGCGGAACATTCAAAGTTTCCTGGTACGTCCATTTCAAATTTAAAATCCGAAATAGATGTGTGATTAAAATTCAAATCTAGTATAATTGTGTCCGATGGTAGTTTTTCATTATAGTAAAAATCACCGTTTTTGTAATTACTAAATTTGTATCATAGAACGTTAAATAGAAACTTAAGATTGTGTAACATATATTGAACTAAAAGAATACAAATTTATCTCTTTGAAAAAGCAATTGAGCAGAAATAAAAAAGAAATTCTAGTTTTGGACATTCGTAGACGTTCTATTAATATTATTAATATAGATTTCGTAATCATGAACTCTCCGAACGTAGGCTACCATAATCGCGAACTCTCTAAATTCCTACCTTTCTAATTATAAACTTATTAAACGCCACAAACTTCCTAACATTAATAATACCAATTCTACATTTTAAATTCCGCACCGAAACACGTCCGAGCTTTAGCTACTCCTACGACCCGTCCCACTCCTCGATTCTCCGCTTTGTACATCGAAACCTTGGCCCGGCGCATTATATCAAAGCAGGAACTGTTGCACATGTGCGCACATGCACCCCGCGCGTATACCTCGCACACACAGCCGGTCGATCCGGAAAATCGCGTGTGCGCGCCGTTATCCGCCTGATTTTCGGGAAAATCGAGCCCGAGCTCCTCTCGCCGGTATAAACAACGTTAGGCGCCGGCCGCGATGGCTTAATTGATCCACTTCCGCGGAATCGAGTTATCGAGAGAGTTGGCCGGCTGCTGTGGCGCAGCCAGCTGGGTATATAGGTACACCGTAGGTGTAGAAACCGCTGCTAGGCATCTGCTTCTATCCGCAGGGAATCGTGAATTTTCCGAGTACAGCGTCGTGCGGCGATGCAGGCGAGGCGTCGGATATATGTGCACTACGGAGAACTTTGTATTTGCGGGGATATTGAGAGGCGCACGTTGGAGGTTCGAAGGCGAGTCGAGGGGAATGATTATTCGGGAAATTTGTGTACTCTGATTGTACGTGTTCGTGGAGAGAAATGGAGGATGGAATTGTTTATATTGATATGATAAAATAGAGGATAGAGGATTTGAAAAGAGGTTGAAACTGTGCTAAAGAACAAATTTAAATCTTCTTTTAAGAAGCGCGGACCGAACATAACCTGAAAAGTTCGTTGTAACGCTGTAGATATAGTCACTTGCGGCAGGTGAAATAGAAATATTTCTTATGTACAATAAGAGGGGTTGACCAGTCAGAAAAAGTGTTTTGGTGATTGGACAATGTTAGCGATTTCACTGTGATGTCACGTCAGATTTCAAACTGATTTCATTGAAAATGTATAACTCGTATTTTTACCGATTTCAAGCTACCTTATCAATTGGTTTCACACGATTTCGAATATTTTAGTGAAGTCGATATCAGAAAGAATTTAAAATTTTTATTATAAAATTGTTAAGTACTTAAAATGTATATTAGGATAATTATTAATAATTCAATTTATTTAAAAGTTTTAAACAACTTTGAGGATAAGTCACGTGTCTGTGGCTGTCCGGCATAATCGAATAAGTGACCTTTTTCGAAATAAGTAACGATATCTACTATTTATGAATTTGATAACATGAATTTAAATGGAAAATAATTATACAGTTATGAATGAAAAGCCACAGGAGTATATTAACCTATTTTTTAAGAAAAATCATCAGATCTATATATATATATAGAATGGATTATATATACATTAAGGAGAGGTCCGAGCGGCACGCTAGTCCAACCAGTAGCTTGTAATAAATAATTATTTAATAGAGAATTTTATTCAATATATCCTGTTGAAAAATTAAACAGTTAAAAAAACTATGAAGGTGTTCTGTTTTGAGTACGTTTTATTTTTTGCGTTACTCTATAACTGTCTCTTTAAAACGCCAGGCTACCCTTTTTATTATTGTACGTACTTAATAAACTTTGAATGCTAACGATTAATTTGATATAGTTTAAATTCTACCAAACTGATCTACTAATGCATAATTTTTTTCTTTTATAATCAATAAAGTTGTTGTAAAACATTTTGGTTGCATGTGCAGAAGTAAATGTCTTAGCTTGATCTCCTGTGTTCGACTGGCAGAAAAGTACTCTCTCACTCGTATCGCGACATATCAGAGCGTCATGTATTATCGGCCGTCTAAACATTCTCAGGCATTCCGGGAACTTACGTTCGGAGAGTCGAGATATAGGTCCGATTGAGACTAGACCGCCTATTTATTGCAAATATTTTTAATTCTTCTAAAAAGAGTGACCTGATCCATCCATCGGTTTCATGTAAGTTGAAATCGATTACATCGACGTACAATACGTACGTTCGTTTTCTGTATGTCGAAATAAACTGCCTTTTATTAATTAAAAATTATTTAAACATTTGAACAACTTTAAACATGTGGGAAAACTTAATAAAAGTCAAATGGGTTTCACTAGATTCTACTTTTTATTGCTTCCTCAAAAAGGAAGCACTATGATAGTATTTCTCTTCATGTTGATTAGTATTGACTGTACTGCAGAAGAATACTACGTGAGAGTGTATACAAACAGCAACTCTAATACGTAAAAATGTAAAGATAACGATATATGCTCTCTTACTTTAATTGCTGATGAGCATTTGAAAATTGTGAATACATCTCTGATGGCATGGTGTGAGCAAATCCGGATCAGTTCGAAAAGATTCGGAATAATCCGTAACGGTTGCCATGCCAACATTCCGGACTATTTCGGATTTGGTATCCGATTATTTTCAGACCTTTCTATATCAAATGTGATTGGTTTTGCAACCACATATTAGAAAATTAATACTTAATTAATTAATGCTAACCTGGAAAGGGACCTAGCACCTAATATAAAACGTACAAAACATCATCAAGTATTTTAAATAAATAAATATTAACTCGTAGACACACATATAAAGACTTAACGTGTTTAAACTGTAATTATGTACATATTGCCTTCCTTCAATTGTAAACAAATTGAAGGGATGATGCGTGAAGCATACTTCGTAATTCTAATAATACAGTTAACATGTACTTCGCATTGTGCTAATATAGTTATACGAAGTTTGAAGCAAGCGTCAAAGCGCTAAGGGGATTCTAATAACAAAATTAGCTTGCACTTCGTATTGTGCTAACAACGTTACGTGAAGTTCCAGGCAAACGTCAATATTTCTTTAGAGCCGCACATCACTTTGTTTAAAAAACATTTAGTTCGACGTAGAGAACCGAACGGTTTTTTCTTCGAAAATCAATTATTGGTGATCCGATCGATCGAGCGGTAAAACCGAGCAAGGGTATACCTGGAGTTCTGTTGTACGACTTCACTATCGTATTTCTTTTTTTCTTGAAACTACAAATCTTTTTGCTTTTCGTTGAGTACTATTCGTATTGTAAAATGAAATTAACTACAAAGTATTATGTTAGGATAACTAAATTCTACGTATAATACCATGTAGTATTATCAGAAACAAATATTTGCTACTTTGGAATTTACAGTAAATGAAGTATTGATAAAAATTAATAATAAGAGGAAGCAGGTGATTTGCGATCGATTTCCTGTGAGAAGAATTTTATTGATAGATATCATTATTTCCCTGAAAAATGGGTGTATTCTTGTATAATATGATGAATAACGCGCGCTAAGTGCAGATAAAGCGACACATTGTGTTTGTGTGCAACGGTCGAACGTACGTCGATTCTATAGGAAATGCTCCAGTTTACAATAGATAATACACGAAACCGTTTTTCCAATTATTAAGTCAGGAGTATAAACGTGTACAAAATATTATATACATATTATATTAATTTGTTTTCTTTACTAATTTATTAAACTGAAATATAGATTAAAATTTGATTAAATTTCATTTTATGTGCAAATGTATCTAACAACTCTTTTACATATAATTCTTTAGAAAATTAATTATTTAGAATGCTATTTTATAAAACGTAAACAATCGCAGTTCAATTGCTTATAGTTGATAATATGTTTTCTTCTCTCAAGTTTTAGACTGTAGTTATATATACGGATATATATAGGAGGTTACTGACACGTGTATAGGCATCTTCTTAGAATATTTATCCGATAAAATGTAATACTACATGTTTAGATTCGAAAAATTTTTAATCACATATAAGAAAGAAAGAAAGTTATTTTATTCTTTGCGAGGATTAACTTAACTTTTCCTTTAGGGTATTATTAACTGCGTACTTGGCTGCATTGCGTATAATTATAACTTTCTTTTTTTTCCCTCAAAACGCGAAATAAGAATCCCATACAATTGAATTCGCTCTCACTTAATTTCTCCAAATTCCTCCCAACAAAATTTCAACTCGCAATTCACATGTGCATATATTATAACGCACTCGACATGCGCTACAATATTTCGCGCCCTCAAAATCAGCGCGCAAATTTAATTACACCGCACTCCTCTACAATAAATTCATCGTTAATAATTAATTAAGTTCCTCTTCTGCTTTTGTAACTGAAATATCCACAACCGCGTAAAATTTAATTAAATGTGCACATACACATTTATACCGTACATCTCCAGAACAAGACTATAACACAAAATTCTGTTATTATTTTGTCTAATTAGGGAATATGCACTGTACCCATATAATGAATAATTCACTCATTTGTTGAAACAGTGCATATTCATTAATTCGCAAGTGAAAAATTCACCAACTGAAATAGTTAAATACTCTTCCCTATTCCAACTTTATAGAGTATTTCACTTAAACTTTATTATTGTAATTGCAGTTTCTCAACCTTATTTCAACCAACATTCAAAATCACGTATAAAGCTTTACTTTTATTTTCGTATAAACCACACATATTTTTAGTGTACTACACAGCAGCAACATGTAAAATACCTTTGGCGCGTCGCGCGAGCTGCGATATGTTCTGGCGCAGGATTTTCAGCCACATCCTCGTGCCGAGGCCGGTGCGCTTCCCCTTGACAGCCAGGATTCCGGCTTCCACGGTCTCCACCGCGGTGCTACCCTTCGATCCCAAAACAAAAGCGAGAAATCCAGCGAGCGAGCGAGCGAGCGAGCGAGAGAGAGAGGCACGATAGTAGCCACACGGCCGTCCCCTTGGAGACGCTCTCTGCGCTTATTCTCCCTTCAGCGCTTCCCTTCCGCAGATCGAAACTGCACGAGCAGGGTTAAGGGCGCGCGTTGCGAACGTCTATTCGCGTTCTCGGAGCTACGAACGCAGCCACTTTGCACGCATAATTTCAAATTCAGCTCCAGTGCTCCGCTCTCTCTTTTTTTTCTCCTCCTTTCTTCTCTTACACCGAGGGTGTCACTGTAGTTGCGCGTGCGATACACGCGAGCACTCGCGTTTATCTTCGCCAAACTCAAAGAAACACGAGCTGTCGAGAAAAAAAATACCAAAACAAAGGGTAAAACACAATAAAGCACGATATAAACAATGAAGCACGAGGTTTTATCTGTACGCTGTTTACTCGCTGCCAAGCGCTCTAGCTGTAGCACACGATATAAGCAACGATCGATCCGAGAGACAGTGGCTCACTGAAGAACTCGCCGGCCGCGCTCTCCATGAAATTACACGCGCGCGCTCTCCGCGCCGCCACGCTCTCTCTCTCTCTCTCGCTCTTTCACGCGCAGCTGTCGTAATCGTAGCTGCGAGACAGAGAGAGAGAGAGAGAGAGAGAGAGATAGAGTAGAGTAGAGTGGGGAAAAGGCAGCAGCAGCCGCCGGACTCCGGAGCCTAGTATATAGTGTACGTGTATTTTTACGGGGGTACGGGACGGGTATCACGTAGGCAGGCTAACTGCGCACACATGCAGCTGCGCGCCTCTGCTCGGCAGTGGAGCTCTCTTTTGTATAGTTATGCGCGAGCCTGTGTGTGTGTGTGGGTATATGTCCCCTCTGTATACTGTATATATATGCAGCGTGAGGCAGCCTTGAGATGTGCGCGCCGCTGTGTTTACCCGCGCGCCGCCTCGCGCCGGTCTCTTATATGCACGCGGTGTTGGTGAAGTCTCGTGCTGGTGGGCATGTGTGCATTGTGCACGCTTGGACTTGTTGAGGTTCGGTTGGTGCTAACGGACCCGGTTTATCGATTGACAAGCTGATTTGAGAATGCGCTTGGCTTTTACGCGGGGTTTTTACCGGAAATGCAATTGGAAGTCATGTTATGGATATGTGAAAATGGGTGTATATTTGAATGTAACCCTTGGATACGGTGGTGGGGTCTGTGAGACCCCACTGGATATTCAATTGGTAATGAGTTTATAAGTAGTGTATATTTTTAGCCTTTTAATATTTATGTAAATTTAGTATTATTGTAATTACTGTGTGAACGCGTGTTAAAATTAATTTAAAAGATATGAATAATTTAACTCTTAAATCACACGTGAAAGAATCAAGTAGGTAACACACTGGGGTCAAACCGACCCGAACACCTAAGTATCTTAACTATGCATTAATTTGGAAAGACACTTGATCTTTTTTGAAGCTGAACAAAGTTGACATATAATTTGAAAGAACGACAAATATGTGGGGTCCGTTGGACCCCGGATGTTATTTAAGGGTTCAGCACGAATTTAAACATTGTAGAAATTAATTTTTTTCTGATGCACTTAAAAATGAAGACCACTAACTTCTTCAAACAAATAATAGTAATTAGTGATGTTCCGTATCAACACATCATTAACATTAGCGAAATATTAGCATGTGATTTGACTTACGCCACCTTGCTACTTATGTGACGTAAAGCCTAGAAACTGTAAAACTTTTACGGAAGCAAGAGCTGATCAGGAATTACACTTAGCTGATTACAAACTCGTTCTGCAACGGTTATGAATGATTCTCCGCAAAAAATGCAAATTTATGTCTGTTCGATAACCATTTTTTATAATTTAAACTTTAAAGTTAGACTGATTAATTCAATTGCAAATAGTTTCTTAACCATTTCTAATGTACTCTCAAATTGTAAACTCCACGAATGTTCAAGAACAACTTTCATCTCATTAGTCGTAATATAAGATCTTATAAATCTTATTTACTTTTTTCAACGCATAAATTACTAAGTAAAATAACTTAACTTTGTTGATGTCAAACAATTACATACATCTCTTTGAAACAAAAAGATGTTTGAAAAAGTAATTGCCTTTAATAAAGTATACCTCTCTTATTTGTATCAAGGGAACGTCAAATTCTAGATATGTAGGTTAAGATATATTTAAAATTTTCTAACCATTTTTTTCTGGCGAATATGAATGAAATATGTTGAATTTTTAACCAAAAGTTAGATTATGATATTTCACAAGCCTATCAAAGCGTTTTTTCTAAATAGTTTATTGAAACATAAATATTAAAAAAAATAGAAAAGTCGGCAAGGTAGATTTCTGTAAAATTTTATTAAGACTTTTGGAAAAACCTCTTAGGACCTTCGAAATAATATAGGTAGCCCCTGGCTATAGTTTCAAGCAATTTTATTCATAGTTACTATATAGAGAAAAGTCAGTTTTAAAAACCCCTTTCACTTCGTTGCAGTGAATATATTCCCTATTAGACACATTTCGACAGCTTTAGGAAAATATTTTATAAGTCTATCATATTGTATCCTAAAATAAGTTATTTTGTTCCCATGAAACAAAATCTTCCTATATCATTCATAGAAATAGAAAGTATCCCTTACTAAAAGAGTACCAGTTTTCCTGATTGTTGGGTAACAAAGCAGGTTTCACCGAGGAGAATAAATGACTTTGAAATTCAATTTTCTTTAAAAACAATTTTATTCTCTTTTTGAAAACTAATATTTATCCTGTGAGTGTGTTTATAGTATGGCTATACTAATTACAGTAATTACTAGGCCCTCTGTCGCTTACATATTCCCTTCGAAGAATTCGCTCTTAAGACAAACATTTTTAATTTTCGCGCAAGCGATATCACGTTCTCTAACTTTATTTCTACTCCGATTATCGTTTCGTACTTCCATCGCTAAATTGTTCGGTTATCTATCATTTAAATTATTTAATTCTATATTGCTCATTTTGAAAATAAATTCTATTTCTGTCCGTAACACTGATGAACAAATTGGTACGAATAAATTACTTAGGAAATTTTAGTAACAAATGCTAAAAAATAAAGTTTTACTTACTTTTCTCTAATAAAACATGTAAAGTTATAAATGAAAATTATAGATAAAAGTCATAATACGAGTCAAATTTACTTTAAATTATTTCAGCTTTAAAGTTCTTACAATAGAAAGTGATTTATACTAAAAACATTTATTAATCATCACAACATACTAAATTTTACTACAAAATCCTGGTAACTCTAAAAATTGTATTTTATACTAGATATTATGTTTACCAACTATTGGCAATCGGTTTTCCATCAACGTGAAAAAATAGCCACTCAAAATTTCAAAACCGCCACGGATTCATACAATGTACAAGCTTACAAAGAATCACCCATATACGGTAGCTGTTTGCTCGGTAACAAATGCTGGCATTTCGTTGCTCCACCGGTCAATTGACCCCGAACGAGGTCTTGGACGCGAGCTTTTCCTCTCGAGCCTTCCTCTTTTCCGCTGCTGCCGTTGTTGTTGCTGTTGGTTTATTTTGGGATGCGGCCTTTGTGGACACCGTTGGGGGATGCTTAATGAGGGGCCTTTGACGCGAGAACCCTACTTTTTCTTTTTCAACTCTGAGGTCTTGGCTCTTTTATTTTTCGCGGTTACGAGAGCCTACTTTCGAGGGTGCGCCGGCACCGCGGGAGTTGCTTCTCTCGCGACCTTGAGGATGCTTTAGAGGACCCCGGGAGTAGCGGATTATAATTTCTTTTTTTAATCAGAATGTTTTTTTTATTCGAAATTCGTGGCTGGTTTTTGAAATTTGGAATTTGAGTTACGGTTGAATTGCAGGAATTTATGAGTTTGTTACAAATTTATCATTGTTTATCGATTGTAGTATTCGATTTGCCTAGAAAAGGAATGAAAATGTTGCTAATTCATATATTCTTCGAGTTTGTTAAAGTTTGTTCTGAGGCTTTTTATTTGCAGTTAATTATTTTTCTTCATCAATGTAGATAGACTTTCAATATTTTACCCTTTGAACTGGAATGAGTCTTTGAAAATGTTTGTTGTAAAAACCTGTAAACTAAGAAGCAGGAAATTTCATATCAAAGTTTCTTACAAACTTTGATACTCTTAGGTCCCAACTTCAAAGTAACAAGTTGCGATCGTTATCTGTAACCACTGTGAAAACTTTCAAATCTTTTGACATTTACGTCGTTAATTTAAAAATGAAACTTTTTAATTCTTTGATGCCTATCACATTACGTTTAAAAGTTCTATTTCTAACTCTCATCTACTTTTAATTAAAAAAATGATGTCTACGTAATGAATAAACTAGATAATGCAAATTAAAGCTTTTAAATCAATTGAAAACAAACCATGGTATCGTTTTCATTGTCCTCATTAATTAATTACCTTTAGCATTCATCCTTCATCAAATTTTTGGATTGAAAAGTACTCAGATCGAGCATAATAATATTTCATTTCATCATTATATAAATTCCACGCCTCAGTTCTCAACATCGAATCGTACACTTAAACTTCAATTTATTAGCCTCATAATCGCGCTGTGAAGCCAGAAAGAAAGACTCAGCAAACACGCGACTTTTGTCCAAAAAGAGCCAAGAGTACACATGTGTCACGTGACACACAGCGCTCGCTCCAGTTGGCATCTTTAGCCTGAAATCGAGGCTGCTGGTTCGAAATGATACACACACACACACACACACACACACATCGCGCACATTTTTTCCCAGAGCTGCAAAGCTACTCTGCGTTGATAAGATTAAATCAAAGGTGCTTTTCGGTGCACGCGTCTGTGTACTCAGCGTTCGAAACGCGCGCGACTGGTGGGGTTCGCATCAAAGGCTTCGGAAAGCGTTTTAGACTCTCTTTTTCGGTGTGTCGCGTTGTCGAGAAAATATTTGGAAAGCGCTCAAGCGGATAGAGGTACATACGCGCACAGCGTTTATCTTGTTAGTCCAGAGCGGAGGGAAGAAGCGAAAAACACGTGACTGTTGTAAGCGACGATTAAATAATCTTGATGAGCGATCGTGGAACAAATCTTTGACTGGCTTGACTCACTGACTGGTGTGAGTGGCACGATTAATGTTGTTTCGAAGCGTCGACCCCCTGATATTAAGCTTTTTTAAGAATTCGGAAAGTGATTAGGCATAGACGTTTTAATTTGATTGGAACTAGGCTAAACTATAATTATACACGTATCAGTCATTTAGCAACGAATATGGATAGACACATACCGGTATCTACAACTTAAAGTTATACGCTTACATTTAGCTGAAATAAAGGTCAGGGAAGAACTTTAAATTGAAAAGTATATATAGGTACATGTTTACCCAGATGATACATTACGTAGATACATATTTATCTACATTAATGTTATATAGGTGACGCGTTATATAAATTTAACTTATTTACTATTTTTACAGCAACGTTTTCTTTCATCTAAACAAAAATAATTAGTAAATATGTTTCAATCATTTTAGGTTCTTTTGTGAAAAACAAAATGCTAATGTTAGACAATCAAAAAAATGTTATCTATATCTTGTTTTCAAAGATAAGCATTTTGCGAATTACAGATACATATGTAAATTATAATGGTACTTACATTTAGTATATTATATAAACTTATACTGTCTATTTTCCTACCATTATTATCACGCGTAATAGCACACCAGTCGCAAAGTTAAAGTTATGCAAAGCGAAGAAAAAATATCGACAACAGTAATTTAAAATTACTCCAAAGAATTATAGAAAACGAAAACAGTTTTCATCATCTTCCGCATCATTCTCACGAAAACACGAAAGAACTTGCTTAAACTCAAAACGTTTAAGACACCCGCCGTTGTTCCTCACACTTAACCAAGTACGTAACGCTCAGCTCTACGTAATTGCACAAACAATACGCGTATAGCAAAAGACGCGCGGCAAACGCCGTCCTAGAAACGTCGCTCCCATGCGCACGGCGCGCACTGCATAAACAAATTTCCCTGCTATACCTATGCGCGCACTGCAACGCGCAAAGATACGTACCTACGCAGTTTCGCGCAGCGCCTGACAGGCGCCCGCGGCGTCAGGCAGCGGGACAGAGAGGAAGAGTCAACAAATCAATTTGCCAATTAAAGGGCAATTTTTCAAAGGCACAGTTTGAATTTCCATTTGGCGGGCGCCAGCGTGCCGGGGCCGCTTGTGCGTTTCTCGATTTTCTCGCTTTGCCAGCTGCTAATGGAGTAGGTGGAACAGTTAGGTGTGATGTGTGTGTGTGTGCGTTGGTGTGGTATAGTTGGTGTTTGTTTATGAGAGAACGCGTGGTTGGGATGTTATGCGTCTTTTCGAAATGTTGGGTGGGGATTCTTCGAATTTGAGGGAGCTCGGTTTTTGGATGGGAAATGTTGTACTGTAGATGTGGGTGTATGTTTGATTTGTGGGGTCTGGTAGTTTCAGGGGTTATACTTTAGTTAGAAGGAACGAAAATGCGAATTTTTGAGATTTTCTTTCGAAAAGATATGAGCACATATTTGTACAAAATGTTGTATTAGAATAGTAATATTTGAAACACGTTGAGTAGTTTTTTTGTTAAGTATATTCATCTATGTGTAGGCATTTCAATATATGTGCACTCGAATAAGCATCTGATAATATATGTTTCAACTTTTTAAAATACTTGTTTGTACTGAGCCCATTGAAGGATTTAAAAATTTCTAATGTGATAATATGTTTATTGCATCTAGGTCATATACCTATACTTCCGAAAAAAGCTATTCAAAAGTGTTTATTGAAAAAAAATCTATTGATAGAAGATTAGATATTTACATTTGAAATAACTACAATAAATTTTAGAAAGATTGGTGCAGTATTCTTTGAGTACTTAATATATTTTGAATACTCGTTTATTGTGAACACTATTTTTAGCATAATGCAATTAAAGTTTTAAAAGCAGACTATATCTATTTTAACATTTTTTTAATTAAAGCCTATACCTATATTATCTATACATTTTTATCGTGTACATATGAAAACTGAGAGAACATTTTTTTTAAATGATCAATATACTTTCTGAAAACTTAACTACTGAATAATCGATTCCTTCATATTTATTAGTATTATCCTTTGAGAAATTAAATTAATAATGGCCGAAATATTAAAAGGTTTTTTCGATCCTCAAAGTAAATCTTTAGCATAATGCGTTATTTTCTTGCGTTTTTTACAAAAGAAAATCTCAAAAATAAGAAATAGATTTTTAAAACTAAATCTTTGACATATATTCTATGTTTTGATATTGCCTTCATAATAAAGTTCGCACAGTAAAGTTAAAAAATGAAATTTCGTAAAGTATGTTATCGTTGACGAAATTGCTGATACACACAATCGAGTTCCCCTTACACGTGTAAAGCAGGGAAGCCTAAATCGCACTTCCTCCCTTTCGAGTGCGATTTTTATCGCTTCATCGCTATATATAAGCTTTCAGGGAATAATAAACGATAAACTACAGCGAGTAGGCGATTACGATGAAATACTTTTAACTATCGATGAATAATCGATACTTTTTATTTTTTAAAAGTCAATAATTGAAAGATGAAAATGTTTGCTCTGAAACTTACAAATATTACATTTTGTATGTTATGTTTATACTAATTAATTAATTATTGTTTAATTCAGTATACTTAAATTTTTATCAGAGTAAGCTTTGATAAATATTGGTGATACGTATAAATTTAGCTTACCACGAAAACAGATGTGCAAAATATTTCTCTTGGACTTGTGCATTTGTAGATCGCGTTTCTTATTATAGCCTCCTAAATACGATTTCGAAATGTCGATAGCATGTAATTTTAGCGATTACTCGTTAAAATAGATTTTAGAATGGTATTTTGACGTCGAGTACCAGAAACATTCACATTACGCTTCGTATTTACTAAAATTAATATCCCTATTAAATGTTACCTGATTAGGAAACTATAATAATCTCTAAATATAATCTATTTATCGCCGCTCATAAGTAGGTACTAAACAATATTAGCTTTATTCAGTTAGACGAATTTGAAATTCTTTTGTATCAGAAAAGTCTCTTTCAAGACTTTAGTGCGACAACCGTAAATGTTTATGACGCGCCTATATAAAGTCTAATATTCTTATCTTGCATTATATACGGCTTTTGTATATCGTACACGAAATTCGCGCTTTTAAAGCCTCTGGATTTTGGCAGAATGTCGGGATGTTACGTTTCCATCCCAAATACCTTTTATATAATGAGAGGATGTAAAACATTTTAAACCCGAGTAAAGTTTTTTACGTGTTCGCAAACTTTTATTCTCTTTGAGACACCGCCTCGTTGTTACTGCGTTCATCATCATAAGTATGATTAGCAATATGTTTGTATGTACGTCTTGAACCGTTGTAATCATAGACGAATTATATAATCGTCAACAGTTACAACTTGACCTGGATGTAGTGATTAAGATAATGCACAATTGTAGACAGATTTCGAAATACACTGCTTGAATTAAAGATTTCAATTTTTTGCTAATAGTGCAAATCTTCATTGTTAACATAATTTAAAATTAAGTAATCGAGTAGAAATATTTACGAGAAGTACAAAAACAAAATAACTAATTAGTAGGTTTGATACATTTGTTACATACTATATAAATAGACGGATGATTCATGATCACGAGACTGCAATGTGTTTATTAGAAAGTAAAGTTTTTTTGAAGGTTTCTTTCTACAGCAAGGTGAAATCGGCTACTAATTCAGTTCAAGTTTATAAATCTGTAATTCATCATTTGAAGGATATTATCCGTAAATATGACACTGCGGCCGATACTACTCGTATGAATTTAAACAACAAAATCATTTACATATGTATGACTTTTTGAAACTACATTATTTTTATGTAAACTCTGTAACAATTTTTAAATTTTGAGCACTTAATTTTTTCATGGGAGCAATATAGATCACTTAAAGATACAATAGCTACTTTCAAATTGTCTTATTAACCTATTAATGCCAAGACACTCAAACAATTGAAAAAATAAACTTTATAATATTATTTAGAAATGTGTTTCAGCCCTGAAGATGGTTCGAACGCGAATGAAAGTACTTCAGAAATACTTTATGAATATGAAATCCCCTGATCCCCTCGAAAAGTTTTAGACTGGGTTGCCGAATAAATATTGGAGTAAAAATGACTTGAAAATTGTCTATTTTACACACGTCTTTATGTGAATCGACGCAAATCTGAGCTGTAATATTACGGTATTTCTTCAAAAAAACTTGAGTTCAACTAAAATACCAAGATATAAAGGTACAAAATCCGTACTTTCTAATGAGCCAATGAAAAATATGCGGAACCGAACTTATTAAAAAAAGATCTTTATTTATAAATACAAAGTCAATAGACTATATTTACAATTAAATAAAATAGACCCAAATGCCATTGAGCAAAGCCATAAATCTCCATGTCTGTAAAGAACCACCCATACGCGACAAATCGCTCATCGGTATCCCTTCCCAAAAATGCGAAGGTAAAGCAGTACACATGAGCGCGGGGAAAGCATTTTTAGACCGCCCCGGAACGCCTTGCATACGTGCTCGGCAACACGCGACCAAAAATCCTCGACAAACACTCTCGCACGCGCAAGTAGATATATTATAAGCTCTCAAGCGTCATCGATCTCGATTCGCCTTCGCGTTACAGTGTCTACTTGCGCTCCGTGTTCGGTGTGAGTCACGAGGCCGAGCGACGCGACCCGACGTACAACAGCTGGACGCGCGATGAGACAGTGAGAGGCTCGGCGAAATTTATACTTGTTGTCGCGTACTGTAACCAGGCGCCTGTTATCGCGGAAGTTTTATGAGACTCTCGAGGTGCGGACGTTGATCGTGTATTAGGGATTCGTGGCCGTTCGTGGATTAGGGATGGTGTGTACCGGTGAAGAATGTCGATTGGCGACGGATAATAGGTAAACACGTTCGTAAATTACATGTATTATTTGGAATTTGCAGCCTTGCAGTTTTTTAGTATAATTTAAGTATACTATTTGAATGTAATGTTATGCAAATAAATGCTTTGAGTAAAAGAGATATGCGCTATTATTAGCCTACATTCTCAAATAAAAAGTACGAAAGTCGATGTAAAAATGTACAAACCCAGTAATTTAATTCTTTATTTAGAATAAAAATGTCATTTTTATACTTTGACTAATTGGATATGGGTAAATCCAGCAATACTATTTTGTACTTGGGAGAAATACAAATTCGTGTTCTTTTGAAAAGAATAAATTAGTGTATGTGTACTTTTTTGCGACAACTTTTGTACTTGTGTTCAAATAGAAATACTTATAGTAAATTTATATTTCCTTGACTTTCATCTTTAATTTTTAATTATTAAATTTTCGTGTTTTCTTAATAAAGGCAAGTGATTTTAGCATTCATTACTTAAATTTTTTTCATATACTTTTTATCTCTTTCAGCGTAGGTGTGACTGTTGTTACGTATGATATTTTATTTTAAATCTTGATAATTATGATACTGCGTAAGTTTATATGCAATTGGGGCTATTATTTCTCTTATAAACGTGTGCGTGTTATTATTATTATTTTACTTTTATTGTTAGAGATAAGAATGATTTACGATGCATCATCAATTAAAGCTTTCAGTATTGCGTTGATTAAACGATAAAAAATCTTGCGCACAATAGAGGATTTACGAAACGCATTTACGCTTTATCTACACGTTTTATTATTACAAATTGTACACATTATCTATTTCCACTGTTCCTAACAAGATTCTTTGCAGTCAGTGTAGCTACATGACGTTAAAATACTGCGCATCAATAATGAAAATGAAACGCATCTACTCGATGAGCAAAACTTCCTAGCGTGTCGCTAAATATTTAAAAGGTCGAATTACAAGTGGAACAGCAGTACAGCACATCTTTTGAATTTTTAAACTACCGACAACTACGTCCTCGGGGGAACAAAATGAAAAAGGAGAAAAAACCCGAGACAAGATACGAACTTTGTTGCACTCCGCTGCACAATGCACCAAACGCTCTATCTCTGAAATTCCGGAATTCCTAACTCCTTTGGCAAAGTAACCCCACCTCTACTCTTGATTAAAAACGCAACTCGATGGACAAAACAAAACGAAAAAAAAAACCAAGCGAGTGCAAAAAAGAGACCTGGCAAAGTAGCTCAAAGAACAAAGAGCAAAGAGTACGATAGTAGTAGTAGTAGCAGTCGCACAAAGAGATCCGCGCGCGCGAATCGCAATTATCGCGTGGATAGAGAAAATTACGCGAGTTTCTCGCAGTTCGCTCTCTGCCTCTCTCTCTCTCTCTCTCTCTATGCGCGGCCAAAGGGGCCTCTACCTAGGTACGAAAGTCGCTAAACTGCAAAATTGAATCGGACGCGGGACAACTTTCCTTTGATTCCCCGAAACGCGGCTTATCTCGCAGTAATTCCTCTTTTTTTTTCTCTCTTCAGACTCGGCTCGCGTGAAGATTTTGCCTTTTTTTTGTTCTTCTCTGGCCGGAGTTGTGAAAAGTTTGAAGGGAGAGGAGATTAGAAAAGGGTATTTTATTGTAATTTTGCCGCTGGCGTGTTACGAAAGTTTTTGATGGACGATAAGGGTGAGGATTTGCTAGGTCGAGAGGGGCAGAGGAGGGTTCTTGTTAAAAAGTGGGAAAAGAATATCTTGGTATGGAAGAGAGGGATGCGCAGAACGATTATATTATAATATAATTTTAAGTTTGAAACCGCGGCCTTTCACTTTGAGTTGGGGCGCTATTGATTTTTTTAAATTGTTAGTTTTTGTTCTGGAGAGTTAATACTTCAGAGTTGTTTTTAAAACTATGTTATGGATTCATGTTATTATAATCGAAATTAGTATTTTAAAATAATTTGATAATGTTCCATGCTGCTATTAAAGTGTGAAATTCGCTATTGCTGATATTTCATTTGTAATTTATTCGAATAAAATTTGAAATACAAAAACTCAATTTATTGTATATAATAGTATTTTTCGTACCAAAGGCAAAGTAGAACTTTACGGCCACGAAACCCAAGCAAAACTGCGTACTTTACGCCTACTGTTACATCTACAAGAAAAGTCTATTTTTATAAGAGTTTGATAAATTTTTTTTACAAACCAAATTCTCGTTTAGTTGTAAAAAAACACAAAGATGGTACTTATATAAAACATTTTTTAACTTTCAATTAAAAAATCGTATAGCATAATACTTCAGAAATGATAATTTGATCTAATAAAAATTGTAATATTTTTAGAGTTTTATTCTTTGTTAGAGAACACGTCTTCATTCAATCGAAAAAGTGTTTCTATATAAAACGAAATCGAAGAAAACGTATTTAAAATAAAGCAAATTCGATTGAATACAATTGCTATGCAAATTTATTACTGTGCAAAACAATTGAAAAACCTTTTTAATTAAAATCACACCTATTGAATAATCATGAATAATAAAAGGAAACAAAAAATAACAAAATTGTAAAGCATGAATGTTAACAATGTTTCTGAAAAGCATGTTTCAATATTGCTGTGATTTTTGTCCGATAGAGTAATGAATTTTCATTGTTTCCTTTATATTAAATTCAAAGCTAAAAGTTCGGAATAACAAAACTCTGTTTTACGAAATTTGATATGCATTTAACTGTATGAACAAAAATACACTACCCAGCATTTTCACTACTTATAGTTTATGTTCTGTCATTTAAAAATGACAAACAGTTAAAGATCTAATTAAAACAGTTAAGAAATCCTTCAGTATTGCTCGATGATCAAAAATGATTGCAGGCGTTTCGCGACTAATTGTTATTAAGATAATCGAAATGCAACGGCGGTCGCGTACCCTAAATCGGATTAACCGAAGCGCGCGCATACATGGAGCTTAATTATCGTCGACCGACGATTTGCTAATTAGACGATAAATGTGCGAGTTCGGTCGCGAAATTCAAGCAAGTGTCTGTTTCGCGATTTGTGCCTCGTTGATAACGGTTTACCCAATTTCGAACAATTTGTGGACTTTACAAGAGAATCAGGTGTAATCGAATGTTGATGACGATTGATTAAAACTTAGAATGATTTGACAAAAAATAATTATTTTCAAAAGATATACCTATTATAAAATAATTTTCAAAAGATATACCTATTATAAAATAATTTTCAAAATAATAGCTCATTTATTAATTACCACAATTGAAAAATTAGAAAAATTTAGGTAATTTTATTTAATAGGGTAGAGTTTTACAGTATGAACAAGCTTTCAATACGAACATTTTTTAGTTCTGGACTACCACCGTTAGATGGCGACGTCTCACCAAGTGAATTGTGTGTATGTTGTGGTTTTATTGAATATAATCTACAAACGGTATTTTAACTTTACAGCTGCTACAGTTATCGCGCAAATAACTGATTAGCCAATCTGTAGCGACTCCAAAGTTATTTTTGGAAGCTTAAAATCGTCACTTTTGTATTTAATAGATAAATAACTCTGCGGATTCAATTCAACTCCACCGCTATTATACCGAGAGAGAAGAGAGAGAGAGAGAGAGAGAGAGAGAGAGAGAGAGAGAGGGAGAGAGAGAGAGAGAGAAATTCAAAGAATAAATCCTTTTTTGAGAAATGAATGTTTGTGACTAGCCAATAGTTACAATGAAAATAGTTATTACTGTTCATACTGTACAACCTGCTCCAAAGTGTCCGACCTCATTCAGTTTCTTACTATTTTTCAATATAGAAAATACATCCCTGCTTCCCATCTATTGAAAATAAAGGTTTGCTTCAAAGTAAAATATTCAAACCGCGGAAGTGCAAAGTTTCTCTAACCGCATATGCAGTGGCCTGTAGCATTGAAAATGTACAGATTTACATAAAGCATAAAGATAAGTAAAGCCTCTCTAATACTTCATTCATTAATACCAAAACGAAAGAATTACAGTTAAACCTTGGTAATTTAAAGCGCCTGACCCAATTCAGTTTCTTACTACTTTTAACATACAAGATTTATTCTTCTCTTCCATCTTTTGAAAATACAGATTTTCCCCGGTAAAATATTCAAACCGCAGAGAAAAGCAAAGTTTCCCTAACCCCTTTGCGCATCCATTGACCTAGAGCCCTGAAAATTTACAGATTTACAGATAGAATATGAAAGAGCGTGGCACTCACGTATAGAGAATCCGTTCCTCTTGCTGGCGCCGTTCTTGTTCTTCTTGTTCTTGGGGTAGAGGTTACCGATCTTGCTCTGTCCGCAACCCATTTTCCTGCGCCTGCCGCCGCGAGAATTAGGCTCCTCTCTCCCGCGCAACGCGCCACCGCACACTGCACGCGACCAGGTAAACCGACGAGATTTCCGAAAAACTCGCGAGTCGATCACATTTTCCGCGACAACGACCCGAGTTGCGACACTGCGATTATACTACCGACAATTATAATTATCTGCGTTACACGTGTTGTACTGCACTTGGAAGAAGACACTTTTATTTTATTTATGTAATAGACCTTTGCAATTCAAGAATTCACTAGTTGAAGACACAGAACTTGGTTCACTTCGCGCGGAATGTCTTGCAATCTTCTTGGGTTGCTTTTTGTTTCTTCTGTAGTTGCCGGTGCACAGTCGAAAAACTCGATGATCCGGAGCTTTGATATGTCGAGGCCTTCGCGGATTCTATACAAGTGTGTAATTACACAGAGAGAAGGAAAAAATATGGAGCAGCGAAAGGCGACTCGCTCTATTTTTATAATTGGATCAGACGTTTCTGTAATCGTAACTACTCTCAGTCTTTCCCCGCAGAGTTTGTATTTTGTTTTCTTTTTGATTCTCGTTATTTCTTTTATTTCTTCTTATTGTTCTTCTGCGTCGTTTCTTTTTGTACAGATTTATCTTGACGTTTCTCTCGTCTCTACACGGATATGTTCGCACGGGTCCTCCTTTATTTTATTGATATTGCGAATTCTTCATCTAAATTCTCGATCTCTTTGGTATATATAATAGTCTTTTATAATTATTGTTAGAACATCTGTTTCTATATCTGTCGTATAGTATATAACTCATCTATTATTGTTTATTGTACAGTCTCCTGCTTCCTTCTCCTCCTTCTTACTTCCTCCTCTATTGCTTCTTGCTACAAGTACGCAAGTGTATAATATATACTTATGTGGTCCGTGATTGTTCTTCAGCTATTTTTTTATTACTCTCTGCTACGTCTTCGTCTGCACTTATACTTCTTCTTCTTCTTCTTCTTCAGTCCAGTTTAAGCGTAATACCTTTTGAATACGCTCGCATTGAATACAATCATTTGTATACAATTGTTTGTCTTTTTTTTCCCCCTCGTGTGTGTTCGTCATTGGCTACCTGAGCCAACCTGGCAGCCAATCCATCTTCCAGCCCTCAGTCTCGTGCCCTGCGCCTCATCCTCGCAATCTTATCATCTAGCCGATGTCCAGCTTGTAGGCGGAAGCATCGTCGTTGCTCTCATCTCTCCGACACATTCGCTCTTCTTCCTCTTCCTCCTCTTCAGTTTCTCAACGCTCTTGCTGCCGCGTAGTCACGTCTTCCCCGTGGCTCCGCTCGATCCGCTCATTCTTTTTCTTCTCACTCTCCCGGCAGCTCGGATTAAACTTTCCGCTCTTCGACACGCGAAGATTTACGCGACGAATCTCTCGGAGGCTTTCGCGCTTTTCATTTCTCTCTCTCTCGTCAGCCCCCCTAACGAATCGCCGCGATGATCATCTCTCTCTCTCTCGTTTCTCCGCTCCTCTCCTCGTCGACTTTTCTCGCTTAATCAGCGTGCTCCATTCTTCGTTTTTCTTCTACTTTCGTATCTCTAATTCCTAATTCAATTTGGAGTGCGACGCTTTTGCTCCCTCGTGTCTCTCTCTTTTTGCTCTCTCACGCGAATCTTATTCTCATCGTCGCCTCGTCGGGGACTCCATGCAAACGGGAGCGGGAGACGCGGCCTCGTTTTTCTTCTCCTCGTTCGCTTCGTCGTCTTTTTGCGTTTGCGCGGCCTTTTTGCTGGACGTCGTCTTGGTACAGTGGGAAGATTCAAGCCGAGGTTGCTGCCGGCGCTGATGGTCCGCTGTCGCTGCTATACTGCTCTCGGACGATTATCGAATTTGGCTCTGGAAAAAGAAACATAACGTCGAACGGTTAGCCTAGATTTTCAGGCGGTAGCTTACTCTTTTGTGCGAGTGTGTATGTGTTTTTGTGTGCATGAGTGTATGTATGTATGTGTATATGTGTACAATGTAGATATGTATTAGTATGTGTGTGTCTGAGCATGAGTGGGTGTGTGCGAGTGTGTGTGTAAAATATGTTGTTACGTATCGATGCGTTGGGGTCTCAGGGGAAAAAGCACTCGAGAGCTTTTTTATACTTTTGCTTTTGTTGGAGAGGGTTTTATCGCGGGATTTTCAAGTTTCAGGGAATAAATCACGCGATGTCGCTGGTTCACGGTAGAAAAATACGTTGACCCCTCGAACTTGTAGATTTACAATTTTTTAAAAATTGTGTGTTATTAGTACCATATAAATGTATCTTAAACGTTAAATTAATTTAGTGGTTCACTCCTCCTATATTAAAACATATTTTATCGTAAAACCGCTTTTCTAGATTATTTCATTTTCATCATCGTTTGATCTTATCCAGCTTATATTTCTACTTTGATATAATATAAAGTCTGTGCTTTTTTTACTTGATATATATCTTATAGTGTTTAGGGAATCACTTTTATAGATTGATATAATAAACTTCTTAAGGGGGCAGGCCTGGGTTAAACCCAAAAAACGACTTTTTTTACGGGTCCAGAAAACTTTTTATGTTTAAAAGCAATCATTCTGAAAAAATTTTTCTATCAAAGCACAATATTGTCTTAAATTTTACCGTTGTAAAACCTCAGAATCTTGACCCAACATGTCACAATAAATCACTGTTTTCAATACCATATTTATTAAAGGAACTTTGATCTTAAATATGTATGTTATATGTGAGTTTACCATGATTTAGACCCCTCTAAGTGAACTTTATAGTTCTCTAAAAATTCACTAATCTACGTTATTGTATTTAAGCCTTTTTAATTACTTATGACGGGTTTTTGAATCAGGTGGTACATTTTTCATGGTCACCGAAGTTTTAAACTATTATTCAGAAGTGTACTCATGAACTTTCCGGACAACATTTCTTTAAAAAAAATTATTTCTAACTGTTAGAATCACATATATCAATAATGATACTATGAAAATACTATAAAAATTCTATTATTATTGATATATGTGTGTCTAAAAGTTGGAAATAATTCTTTTAGAAAAATTTAGTCCGGAAAGTTGATGAATACACTTCTAAGAAATAGTTTACAGCCTCGGTAATCATGAAAAATATATCGCCTGATTCAAAAACCCGTGGTTAGTGGTTAAAAAGGTTCAAATTCAATAATGCAGGTTAGCGAATTCTTAGGGGACTATAAAGACCCCCTAGATGGGTCTAAATCGTGGAAAACTCACATATAACATACATATTTAACATATAAAACTTGCATCGACTTAAATTACGCCAAAATATTTGTGCAGTGCATAAATTCGATAATGACTTTTTACAGGATTTAACTCAGGCTGGCCCCCTTAATAAATTTATACTTTGATACATCATTTTTAATTCAATAAATTGTATAATTGAAATGAGAGGCAATGGTCGACAACTACAGTGTGATCAATTACCGGTGCATTTACCAAATATTAAAATTTTGAAAATTATCGACTGATCAGCCAATTTTCATTCTTTGCAATAAATACTACATTGTAATTCTCATGAAAAATTTCATCTCTATTCTAAGTTACAAGAAACATGACATAATCGCACTTCCGCAAAAATCTTTCTCCAAATAAACTCATCAACCACGAGCAATTCCCTCATGCAGCCCCGAGAACCTTAGGCACATTACGCAAACGACTATTAATACATACATTTCTCAAACGGCCGTTACCCTAAAAATACCCATCGGGAAATTACCCACCCGCGCCCATCGAAGTTCGCGCGCACGCTCAACTTGGCCGCAATAAAAGTTCAATTCGCGCTAAACCAAAGCTCCTCGTAGCCCGTGGCTATACGTACGTACCACACGTATATACATACATATACGTAACGATTCTCCGGAGCTGAAAAATGCCTCTGACGTGCGCGCGCGCGCGCGAGAGAGCAGATGCTGCCGCTGCTCTTTTGCGATCGACCGTGTAAGAGTCGAGAAGGAGGAGGAGGAGGAGGACGGAACGTGCTCGCAATAATAGAGAACGCGGACGTCGTTTCGATTTCCGATGGCGGAGGAGGAGGAAACATCGCGGGGGATACCGTGATTTTTCCTTGGAGTGTAAAATTACGGGGGATCCGAGGAGAACGATGAAGTTTGAATACAGGCTGGGGGTGGATCGTCGATGTCTTTTGTTGGGCGATTTGAGCTTTTGAAGTATAGGAGGTGGAGTTTGTTGTTTCAATTGACGTTGGTTAAAATTTGAGATGACGTTACGCCAGTGTAGACGTGGTATTTAATGTTTATTAATTAATAACCTCCTTGTACTTGACAGTTGATGTATTTGAAACTTTGTTAAAAACGATGCATATGCTGTTTCGGTATTTTTAAGGACTACTATAATTGAGAATAAGACCTTTTTATTAATACTCATAATTCAGCCTTGAGGTGTACCTGCATCGGACACCTAACCCAGCGTGTAGGCAAACACTTTGTTTATAAATAACTTTTGGTCTGAACGTAAGCTAAACAATTTATTTTAGGTAGTCTTTACATCCAAATGCTTAATTCAATTGAGGAATCTCAAAATACATGACCGATATTAGGTAGACATTTTCGAACCCATCAAAATATTAATATTTTTCTAAAGATTTAATTATATTAATTACGGTCGGGGAAATTAACTAAGTCTCTGTCTCCTCGTCTGTCTCGGCGTTTGTCTATTATTAGGTACTGATGAAAAGTAACTGAACAAAATTTGTTCGTTTACTTTTGCTTGACAAACAAAATTTCTACATATACAAAAGCTTAGGAGTTCGATGTAGGTACATTTCTCCTAAATATAAAATAAAATTTATAAAAAAGAAAAAAAAATAGAACTGACTGTAAATAAAACTTCTAAGCTATCTAACTGAACGCAAAATTTACATTTACATTCTTATAGACGAAGCTTTGTGATAGTAAAGAAGGTTTCAAAAAACTTACTGAACATGTGTTTTAAGGTGTGTTGAAGTGAATTTAAAGTTTCCAATAAAGTCGGCCAGACGTGTGAAAATGTACGTGTGAAAAAATTGGAGATGTTATTGATCTTTCGTCAGGTTGGTTTTATTCAAAAGCTAAAAAATGAAGTCACGCTGAGCATAGACGTACCTACCAAGCTAAATTCAATACTTTTATTAAAATTGGCACAATATAAGTTCTCGCGAAACTAGCGAACACACATAATAAGTGTAAGGTTTTAAGTCGCTTAATAATATATTTAGTTATATTTTATACAAATATTAATTATTTAATTTAGGGGAAAGTAAAATATAGAGGAGGAATTATGCATATATGATCGTAAATAATTATAGTAAGCAACTTATAGTCACCGTAAATAACTGAATTCGACCCCCCCCCCCCCCCCCGTCTCCCCTATCTATCGATTTATGTAAAACATTTTTTAAACAATTAGTTGGAAAACAGGGTTCAATGAAAACGTAATTGATCAATTCTATTTCCAAATAAATCCCTTCATTATTCTTTTTGTTTCAAGTAATACCTAGTATTGAAATGAGCTTTTAACAATTCAAATTAAAGTTAATGGGTATTGAATATTTAACGACTATCGAAATTTTTATTCGTTATCGCCCATATAATCACTCTTCATTAATTTCAAAAGCCTTGCCATTAATATAAATATAACATGACAGAGCGTAATGCTCCTCTTCTAACTAATCATTTTACCGTGACTTGCTTTATTATTCGCAGTAAAAAAAATTATTGCTTTTAGGAATCTTTTAAAATGTCTCCTGCAATATTTCTAGAGGATTATAAGTAAATTTTTGAACATTAAGGTGATGCTAAAGCCACCCATCACCGACAATTACGAGGACCCACTATTTTCATTTGATTTTCAATTTTTAATACATATCTCTCTGAAATGTTGTTGTCTCAATCAAAAACAACAATCTTTCATAGAGATATTTTCTCAAAATTGAGAATTAAAGGAAAAAAGTGTTTCCCCGTATTTGTCAGTAACAGGGGGGTTTAGCATCACCTTAATTGTGGCAAAAATCATTGCGCGCTTTAGCGCCCGATGTATTAAATCTTAATCATTTTATTTGTCAGCATTTTAAGTAGCTAAACATTTACCTATATTATATAAATAATATCATCAAAAGTTTTAAATCATTTCAGCATCGGTCTAATTTTGTGGCGTAATATTAATTCAAATTTGTATCACCATTGAGAATATATTTATTTGTTTTGACCTTTTTCTTTCTTTTTATCAATCTTTATTATACTCCAGTAATAGAGAAATTCTTTATTTTACCATGTTGCATTAAAATAGCCATTATTAAAATTAAGTTTAAATAGTATTTTGATTAAATAGCATTACTCAAAAATTAATTTTACTCTTACTACTGGCCCATCTCAATCTCTTCAATTACATGCATACGAACAGCCCACATCACAGTTTGGCTATATGTATTGGTATAAATGGGGCTGTAAGAGCACGATTAGTTCGCAGCATTGTCTCTCGACGATCGAAACGCAGTACTTCTGAACACACAAAAACATACGCACGACACACAAGCACAAGTACAGAGAGATAAAGTGGACTGAAACAAAGGTGAGAGCTGATGAAAGAGAGGATGTTGATTTTGTCGATTCAGAGCCTATACTCGAACTCTCTGCGTAGTTGTCCGACTGAATTCAAACGATTGCTTGCTACGTACACGTGCGCGTGTATGCGAAGTCGTTAGCTTTTTGCAGTATCCAGGGGCTCATTCTCTAAACGTATTATCTAAAATTTCCAAAATCCATATTTACAAAGTTTTTCAATGATCAATGCACTGAAAATATATTACAATTTATAAAATTATCTCATTTAGAATTTCCTATTAAGTTAAATATTGCTTGCTCATAGAGGAAGCTTTGTGATATTAAAAAAAAGTTTTGCTAAAACATGTTAGAAACATGTTTTGAGATACTGGGAATCAAAATACACTATTTTTAGAAAATGTGTGTGTTGTGTATATATATGAGTATGTGCGTGTACGTGTGTACGTATGTGTGAGTGTGTATGTGTGTGTCTGGGTGTGTGTATGCGCGCGCGTGTGTGTGCATGTATGTGTATGTATGTAGATCAACATTACTCTGAATCTACACGGTGAAAGTTAATGTTTCGGGGATCATTTTTTTTTGTTTTTTTAAGGAGGACTCAAAAAAATGTTTGTTTTTCTTTAAGGAGGACTCAAAAATTTTTTTTTGTTTTTCGATGTGCTTTTATTTTTTAGCGGTTTTTGGATTTTTGAGTTTTAGTTTTTTGAGTTCTTTGATACCATAGAAATAATATCATCGACTGAGTGATACTGCATTCAAAAGAGTATAAAATGACCTATCTTTGAACAAGATATTTCCCTTGTATTGTTATTCACGAATTCGTCATGTTTTTACAAACGGTTATATCTGTAAAAAAACCTTTTTGTAAAAAAAATCGATTATTATTCAGCTGCGAATACTGGAGTATATCGGCAGTATTTGATTGAACGAGTTCTTTGCCCAGATATCAACGACCTTTATATTTCGCAATATTTGAGGTTATGTCTTCTTTTGTGAGCGCTTATATCTCGAGAACGGCTTTGGTCAATTTTTCGATTTTTGGATTTTTGAGTTCTAATTTTTCGAGTTTTTTGGTATGTTAGAAATATTACGTTATGATCAATTTAGTGTAAATACATTAAACAGAGCATAAAATTACCTTTTCTACCGGAAATTTTAGTTAGGCTCTTTCTCTTCTTTTTTATTATGCTTTATAAAATGTTAGTAATGAATGTATATCATTAATGTTGAGCTTCAAATATTAATAGGTTTACTTTATCTCTAAATTAGTGATTTCAAATTATTTTTATATAAAATAGCATGAAAACCTTTTCTCATGTCAGGACGTCTCACTATTACTATACTTTTTACAGTAATTATAAAGTACAGTATATTAATTAAATTGATAAAGAATTTAAAATTAGATAGATTTATACATTATAAATGTATGTACAGTGCCATAATCGTTAAAAACTTCGTAAATTTGAATTGTCGAGATCTATGTCACTTGTATCACTAAAACGTGTGATACGTTTATAGAATAAAACATCCAGCGACCCAGCAACGTACGTCATCAGTCCAACTGCCTGATGCTCTCGAATGATTGACGATCTTTAGTTGAGTGCGTCCAAACACTAATAAATCGACAGAGAATGCGAGAAACAAGAGTAGCGGAAGAGAAAAAGTGTGAGAGTGAAACGAGCGAGAAAAGGGAAGATGAATATTTTGATATATATCGAGTAAATTGTGCGTTTTGCGTAAGAATGCTTATACTGTAATGGGGCAACGGTGCGGAGTAACAAGAAAATTATCATGATAATATAGATCGATAGATAGATGCATAAAATCACATCATAGATCGTCATTAGTCAAACTAATTGCACTTACTCTTATCATTATACCTATCACTTTCGGTCATTCAAACAACCTTTCATGCTTCCAAATACATTCATATCCACATTAAACATAGTTAACAGCTTGAGCGCTACATAACTCATATATGGCCATGAATTGTTGCAAATTTCTTTGTTATTGGTGTCGCTATTGAACTAAAACTAGCGAAACTGTTTGAACAACCGGTATTTTTCAATCTTTATGATCTTAAATTGAAGAAAGAATGCAAAGTTTTCATGATATGTTTAAAATTTCAATTAAATTATAGAAAATTACAAAAGGGGTGAAAATTTTCTTATATTGACTTAACGCACAACATGATAATAAATAAATAAATAGATCAGTTAAGACCACACAGACTAGGACGGATGTCAGAAAACGGATCATACTTATACTATAATATATATCACATTTGAAAGTGCCAATTTAAATTTTCGTAGAGAGGGCAGGAGTACTATTCTGCGGGAAAGTGCGTTCCGGAGGCACTACCTTGGGTCTGAAGTAAATTTCGACCTGTATCAGTGCGCAACGTCGAATCAAGAGCTCCCTTGCATGCCCCTACTGGAAGTTCTGGCCGGCTTTATTGGAACATTTGAATTCACTTCAATACACTTCCAAGCACAATTTTAGCACGATTTTTTAAACCTTTTTTACTAGCACAAACCTTCCTCTATAATAATGCAAATGTGAATTCCGTGTTCATGTTTCCAAAGGTATCACACTCCCCTTGCAAGTATATTGCTGAAAAATAACCAACAATAATCAGGGATAATGACTTTTAATTGAATATAATAAATAAAATAGGCTTGGAATTAATTTGTGTCATGTCAGGAGATTTTAAGTACGTAATTGTCTTTTTATCATTTGTTCACTTTTTATTGTAATTTATTTATAAAATCTATTCGGATAAAAGTTAAAAGTTGTTAGACAAAGCTATTTGAACATTTAAAATAAAGACTCAAACGAACTCTACGAGTTAAGTAAATTTCAAATGAATTTGAAATTTCTAGTTCATTTCCGTATCAAAGGTGATCCGTATTGTTGATGAACAAGTCTTTTCTTATTTAACTATTTAGCATTGGATCGCTAATATGCCTCTTAAAAATTTTATTTTCAGTTCTGGTAGTTTCATCATTTAGACACTAGATGGAAGCTAGTTTTCGGTTTCCGCTAGCAATTTATCACTTTCAGTCCTATAGATATACCGTTTATGACTTATCACATTCGCGTCAAGACATGTCACTTATCGTGTCTACTGACGAGCCCACAAGACTGACACTAGAGCGAAATACATTCTTATAATTCTGATTACAATGTCCTTCTCTTTTCAACCTTATATCATCATAAAAAAAAATTGTTATTCAAATTTATTGCCTGTAAGGCTTGATTTTTCAATTCATCAAACAAAACAAAGCCATGGGCATTTCTATCTTATGGTATTATAAATTACGATTATTTTTTACGAAGATATGGTGGATTTCAACAATGTGGTAAATTATTCACAGTATTTAAAATTACATCACGGTAACGAATATTGGAATGAAGAAGAAATATGTAACAGTACAAGCAAAGCTAGGTTACATGGATATGCCTAGAAAAAGGAATTCGATGCGAAATTCGGAAAACAGTTTAACTTTGTATTTGTCTCTTTGCACATAAGTTCCTTTAACTAATCAGTATACTTTAATTTAACTATGTGTATAATTTCAGAGATCCTACTGTTTGGTGCCATGGCCCACTTCTCATTACTACCATGCTTTTAATAGAGCATGGTATTAAATTCATTGAATTACTACTGCGTAATAAAGTCTTTGGAATGCCAAGTGTTTATAACATGCTTAATTTCCTAGACTATAGTTACCTCGACTATAGTTAATAAATACAGGTGGTTTGACTGGCATCGTTAAGACGGGAGATGGGGTAGTTGCTTGGCAGGGGTCGTGCATGATACAAGGCTATAATGAGAGCGTAACTTTTACCCACTTAAAGTTCGTCTTTATCATAGAAGGAGAATACAAATTTTCACTGTTTAAGTCCGCGGACCTATTCAGACTCCAAAATATGTATAGGCAGAGACGTCTGCTTACCAGCGAGTCCCGCACCGGCAATTTTCGTGCCGAACTACTGACATGTCAGTAATCCTATTGCTTTTTTGTGATTTGTATTTAAATTACTAAGCAGAATCGGGGTAATACCCGTTGCGCTGCGCTTTCAGGTAGGGCAAATTTGCTTAAGTGTTTTTATTGAACGTTGGTTATGTGTTACCTATTTCTCCATGTAAGTGCGAATAATAACGCGACTGATCATATGAAGGTTCATATAACTAATTTAAAGAAATTTTTCACATATAAAAGTAACTTCTTGATAGTGGCCGGATTATCGTGCGATATTTTAATGACCAAGCGGCTTTTGTCAAACTGCAAGAATTTGAAGGAAGTTTAACTTCTGGTTCACATGCAATCTGTCTCTCTGACAAAGACAATATTCCTGCTGACTTTTTGCACGTTCTACGGCAAACAGACATATAACTAATTTAAAGAAATTTTTCACCTATAAAAGTAACTTTTTAATAGTGGCCGGATTATCGTTCGATATTTTAATGACCAAGCGGCTTTTGTCAAACTGCAAGAATTTGAAGGAAGTTTAACTTCTGGTTCACATGCAATCTGTCTCTCTGACAAAGACAATATTCCTTCTGACTATTTGCACGTTCTGCGACAAACAGACACGTGGTTGGAAATTTTTGTCATAAAAGGAATGTATCTTGTTCTGATCAATTAATTAAACATTTATTATTTATTTCTTTTTTTTTTTATACAGGGGTATCTATTATTGATCCCAACGTGATTTTAATCACTATTCAGGATGGTAACTTCTGCATGATCAAAAAATCTTATAACCAACAAGCATTGCTACTTTATTGTACGTCAATAAAATTGGACATTTTAAAAAATCATGTTCAATAATATTATTAAAATTAATTTTCTCTATCTCCGGGCGAAAGTACGTTAATTAATCAGTCGAGAAAAGTCGAAAATCATCATCTTTCCTAGTGACATCAACTCTGCGCAGCCATGTTTTTCGCTCTATGTTTTGATAGCGTTAGCGCCCTCACGGTCACTTCACGGCCTGCTTGCAGTTTGCAAGTTATATTTTTCAATGTTATTTTACCTGTCGCAATTGGTTTTTCTCGATGCGCGCGTTTAGGTGCAACATTTGCAGCACGAGCGAGCGAATGCTGCTGGTTGGGGGTGGGCATCTAAAATACATGAACAAGCAGATTACACGTAATATTTTTAAATTATGAAACAAACGTTAATTTAGTAAAAAAAGTAATTGAATATTTTTTTAAAACAGAAATAGTATATTTACTTTCTTACAACTATTTTTTACAATTTTCACAAGAATAAAAATTGTTTACAGTATTGCCATTAAAAGTACACTTTTCATATTTAATACATGAATTTTTTAGCCAGTTTACTGTATTCGTATTAATTTCTTAATTTTCAATAACAACTTCTTGCTTACGGTTATTAGTATATAGGATTAGGCTATTCAAAACATTGCTGACAGAGCTTTCGGTCGCGCGTGAAACAAGTGACGCACGCAGTGGGCAAAAGTGCTTCTTCTTCTAGTGTAAACAAACGGCGAAAACGCGTACTTTCGCCCGAGGGATAGAGAAAATTAATTATTTCTAGCGAGGGTGAGGTATTCAGCACGAGTCGAAATCGAGGGCGCAGGAGGATCCCGAGACAAAAACGAGTGTTGAAAATATCTCACCCGATCTGAAATAGCTTTTCTTCTCGTATTACACACCGTATTTTTTTTAACAAAGGCATGATAGGGTCTTTTTTTATGCATGAACGTTGGGTACGTGATCGCGTATTTCGAGTCGTGCACAACGCAGTTGAAAATTATTGTATTTTTAATTTTCACTTTCTTATTTCGATTTTAATCGAAACTCGCGCATGCGCTCTTACGCACTTGTAACTAGCAGCAAACTTCACACTTACGCGCATGAACAAAGGTTAAACCTGAAAAAATGGATCTTGAGCTCAATGGGTCCTTATCTTACATTTTTTTGCAAGTTTTGAGAAACGGTGAAAAAAATATTCATTTTTCTCCGCTTCACTTTCTTCCCCGCTAAATGGATATTTCTTCACACTTTCTACAAACACGCTCGAAGTGCACGATTTTCTACGCTACTTTTAGGCATGAAAAAAGTATTATTCACACTTGTAACAAGCCCAAGAATAATTTATGATCATTTGATTGATAGAGAACCCAGCAGTGTCTATTTTCTAAATTTACTCACTGTACCATCATTAGACCCACTACATATTTTGTATAAAAATTAACAGAAATCCTAGATAACCTGTTGGGATTGTTTAGAATTAATCAAAATTAATCTTTCAAAGCATAACAATCTGCCACTTATTTTACCCCAAGTTGTAGTAGATCTGGAATCATTATCCCTCTATAATCTTTGAATAGCATTTTTGGATTATGACTATTAGTGAAACTTTACGGAAGAACGATATTTTTGAAGAACGTTTAAAACCTCCTGAATAGAATTATCCAAATCTTAATCTTGCAATCTGTAGTGAATCACCTTAGTCGTTTGAACGAATCTTCTAAGGAATCATTTGGATATTTGGTTAGCAGGAGAAGAAGAAGAAGAAGATGAAACTCCCTTATCAGAATATGTTACGCAAATTTTAGAAGAGATAAGTAAATTAAATTCGACAAAACAAAAAATGTGTAATTTTTGTGGTATTATCATTATGGAATCATGGGCTATGTCTTGTTCCTCTGGCCATAAATTGCCAAGATGTGCTTCAGCATGATTACAGGTGACTTGCATAAAATATCGAACATGTATAGTTTGTCAAGAAACTTTTTATTCATGCTTAGATACAAAATTTAACGAAGTCAGATGTTTATATTGTGATTTACCAAGTTTTTACAGAAACCAATTGACAGACTCTTTGTTGCAATCATAGAAAAAAAATTTGTCGAGAAATCGCGCAATAGCTGCAAACAGCAAAGATCCAAAGGAAGAAGAAACGTGATTTTAGATAATTATTAAATAATTGTCTGGAAAAGTATTGTCTGGTGAAAATTATTTTTATAAAAATATATAATTATTTAAAATATATGAAAAAGTGTAAGAAGTAGCAAAAGGTGTAAAAAATGTAGAAAAGTGTAAAAAAGTGTCTGAGTTTTGACCATTATTACATAACTTTACTATGTATATATTATCCAGTTTACTCATCATTGCCTTCTGAAATGCAAACAAGAATTTTTGAACCGACAAACGTTGCCGAGTCAAGCTTAACAAATTATGGTATTTATTATGTAGTTGATCCAGGATTTGTCAAGCAAAAAGTTTATAATTCTAAGACTGATATGGATAGTCTTATTGTTACACTATTAGCCAAGCAGCTAAATACAGAGCTGGTAGAGCTGGACGAACAGGACCTGGCAAGTGCTGCGGGTTATACACAGAACGGGTATACAAAGATGAAATGTTACCACAACACCAATTTCAGAAATTCAACGTGTCAATTTAGTAACAACTGTTCTTCAACTAAAAACAATGTGCATCAATGATTTGTTGCACGTTGACTTCATGGATGCTTCATCTGTTGAGTCTCTCGTTATGACTTTAGAGTCTCTTCCTAGTTTTAGTGCTCTTGACGATGAAGGTCTTCTGACTCGCCTCGGTAGAAGAATGGCAGAGTTTTCCTCGATCCAAACTTATCAAAACTTTTAATCATGAGCGTTCACTTACAGTGTTCAGATGAGATACTGACAATAGTTAGTATTCTATCAGTTTCGAATGTTTTTTATAGGTTAAATGATAAACAAGCCTTGGCAGATCAAAAGAAAGCTAAATTTAACCAAGCAGAAGGTGATCATCTGACACTTTTAGCTGTTTACAACTTTTGGAGGAATAATAAATTTAGTAATGCTTGGTGCTACGAAAATGTTGTACAAATTCGAATACTTAAGAGGTTATGCCTAGTTAGGAAGTGAAAAAAACGTTATTTTTCGAGGATTTTTATAATAGAGTTCAATTTATTTTTTTCTAAAACAAAATTTTAATATCAAAAGTACTTAATTAAAGATACATTCATGATTTTTTTCATTGAAAAATATTGTAAATTAAGGAAGTTAGGGCCACATTGAGGAAGCCTGCTTTTCCAGAGGTATCGTGCGGTGATCACGATAACTGAAAGACAAATCATCTGAAATCCAAAAACCAAAAAGATTCTGTTAGTATATGAGTGTGCGGGCAATTTGATGGAAGTTTTCTTTTAAATTTTGTTTGACAAATTTTGGCTTTTTAAAAGTGCGATTTTCGAGCTCTAATTTTTTGATTTTCTTTGATAAAAAAAAGAAAAAATTATTTTAAAAACTGTCAAATTGCATTGATTGATAGAACGAATAAGTAGGAAAAAGTTTTAGACCGATTACATTAAGGGTGTTTAAGATATCGTGATCACCGCACCGGACATTTTCATAAAATGAAATTTCGAGAAAAACGCATTTAAAGTTTTCGGTCTAGTTATCAGTTGAGTATCATTTATTTTCTTAACTTACAAAGAATTTAAACCCATAAAATAAGCATTCTACTGCTGTAGCCAATTCCAAAGCATCAATTCTCTCCTGTCTATGTTGTTTCCTGACCTCTATTGTATTTTGTTGCGCGTGGCGCTTGACGATGTTCTTTCTAGATGCACTAAAATTTTCCTCGTCAACCTCCATTGCCGCGCCGTTCATACGTTGTTTTCTCTTCTTGAATTTTCATTTGTACACGTTTAGCGATTCTCTTTTCGCTCATAACATTTCATTTGTTCCCATCATGACTGAGTAGAACTGCTCAGCTCAAAGGCAACTACCAAACTGTGCTCGTTGGCTATTTGTATCGAGATTTATAGACAAGCAGAAACTTATATAAATGTCGGTATATTTATATATAAATCTACATAAATCTTAAGATTTCACTAGTATTTACTGAAATTCTGAGAATGTATAAGTGGAAGAATATAATAATGTTTATAATATATTAAATAGCAGACTGTGAGCGCATATGGCGTAGTCGCCTACCTACTCTCGGAGCAAGGTTCGTTCAAGCATGCATAATTTCGTCAATTGTCATCCGATTGACTTGACATTTGTACAAAACATTCTTAAGATGGCTTATTTAAGAATATGCAGAAAAATCGACTTTTTCGACTTCTCTAACGAGGCATAACCGCTTAAGAGGAGTCCGTATCTTCTGTCCTTGTCTAATCACGTTTTTGCTATTTACTTTAATTGTAGTTTGTTAATTGAAAAACTAAAAGTTGACCCCAATTGGTGTTAAAGTAAGAAACATTTTGAGACCTTAAAAAGTATCTAACATTATTTCCTTTTCGTAAAAACTTCGGAACGGTAAAGCTAACCTCAGACAGATACAAATTTGATGTGGTATCTGCAGGAAAGAAAAACACTAATCGAATTCAAAATCGAATCGGTTCAACTCAAATCGTAATCTAAGTATACCTACGTAGTTAAAAACAGTTAAACTTAAAAATGTCGTAAGATAGCGAAGCATTGAATGCAAACGAGTTGATGGAGGCTGCCAGTAAAGCCACATTTGACGGAAATGGGGACGAGCTTTTCTTCAAATCCCTGGCACCCTTTTTGTCTTCGTTGAATGCCGAGGAGAAGCTCGAGTTTTGAAGACAATTAACAAGTCTCCTGTAGAAATATGCATACTCAGGGATTCATGGCAATAATATTCATGGTAAGTAAAGCAATTTACTAAAACTTACATATTTTGAAAAAAAATGTATGAAAAAATGCTTCTTTTTGGCAGGTTTTTGGTAGATGGAGCGCGGATGGATGGTTAGTTGTAAATAAATAATATGGAAAATTCACTGTTAACCATACTTGTAATTTTATTTGAATAAATGATTATTAGAGATATCATAAAAAGGTCTTTTTGTAGATAGCTATAATTTACTTTCCAAAACGAATATCTCAGTCCAAGCTGTGCAATAACATGCTTACAAGCAATCAATTGCATTATATAATAAAAATGAATCACTAGACTGTACATAAAATTGAAAGTTTCTTAAAAATAATAATATTTGTAATATTCGAGTGCACAAATAAAAGATATTCAATAAACAAAAAGTGTATTGTGTACTTACATACGTAACACAAAAATAAAAATGTTAACACTCTGGTCAGTGCTGAGAATAGAGTATATAGTTTCATAATACATACATGCATATTTTCAACAAATGCGACGTTACAAGAGATGAAAGATCAAAATCGGATAAGCGGTTTCTGAGAGAGCAACTATATTTATTATAATAAATAATAAGCGTATAGATATACAGATGAATTCCAATAACAACTTTCAAAAGCTTCTCCTTCAAATTCCAAGCAAATTATACTGACAAGGATCACCATAGCACAAATTGTACTTGTGTTCGATGGTATATCCTCAAAGAAGTAAATTTGAATGATATACGCCAGTACGAAATCTAGTGATCCCCCTGTTGAAAATAAATATATGTTATTATCATATAGTTTTAATATATCATTTTATTATGAAGGGCTTCAACTTATTACACGATAAAATAATAATTATAAAATCATCATAAAGCAGTGTAAGGATTTAGAGATACATATTTATAACATTTCCCTAAAATTTGAATATGATTAAATTAGGAAAAACCTGCTAGAGGTTAAAAATAAGGTTATTCCTCGAACTATAACCTGAAAAAATAATAGAGAAGATTTTACTGTTTTAAATGCAGGATTGTTGCTATTGACTTGAATTTAAAAAAGAAAAGAATCATACCTGAAATTGATTTAACAGTCCGTAATCTCTCGGCCCAAAATTTCTTTTTTATTCTTTACATGCAATAATCAACATTACTATTATATGAACAACTGTTCGGAAAGATAGTAATACTATATAGGATCTACATTCTTGATACCTTCAATAAATGCTGAACTGATGGTGAAGAATATACCGGAATCAAGGGAAAAAATACATGGATCCACTGAGTGCCATTATTGTAATTTTTTATGTTGTTACTAAATGTTCGGTATAACGGTATGCAAAGCTAAATTTCAATTTATCAAATTTCAATATACATATAATTATGATATCAACTTGTAAGGTTAGTAATAACCATTGTTTTATCCAACAAATCCTTTTCAAGGCTGTGAGACACTGTCCAATAAAGTGCATAAATAGTACTATTCCTTGATGACAAAATTAAGAGATTCTCATATTTACTTGCGGTGACCATGTAAGATATAAAACTGGATTCTTTTTAAGATACGCGATTGTTTGTTTTAACTGCAAACAGTGTACCATCCTCTTTCCAGGATATTTTAGATAAACCATTATCAGTATCAATTTTGCCAACAATAATGATGCTTTTCCTTCAGAACCATGGAACTGCGTTTCCCTTTCACCCCAATCAACTGTAATGAATTGTTTCTCTTCAAATTCTTTAGATGTCAAATATACCTACAAAAATGATATACACAAAATGTATGCTTAAACTTAATAACTTAACAATTTAATACACAGATATATGCGAATCATCAAATATATACTTGTGGTAAAATCTGACATTACATCGTACTTGACTTTTACTTCGACTAAATATGTCAATGAAATCGCTATACCATAATCCCAAGCAACAATTACTTATTGATTTGATGCAGTACTCAATATTAACAGATTTTGTTTCTTTGTTGTTGAAATTCGCTCAATAAGTTGCGATTCCAAGTTTGCAGACCTGATGCAGTCGCCCATGTAAATATAAGGTCTAACCTCAAAGTTGCCATCGTCACAGTTCCATCAATCGTCGGTAGTACAGCTTGGCAGCTATCTTTCCAAGTCGCACATAATCTTTATTCACTAGGGTACGATCGTTGTCGGCATCACCTTCTCGGTGGCTGCAACACTTGCACAATTTCTTTCTTCGTCACTCCCGGAGCCGTATCGGACGATAGAGTTGCGGGTCTCGCTGGAGAACAGACGTCTCTGCCTATACATATTTTGGAGTTTGAACAGGTCCGCGGACTTTAGGGGAAAGTGGGCCGGTATATATAATTTTTCAACCCCTTCGACCACTTGGTAACATCAAATTTAGGGATTTGAAAGACATTGGCGATGTTGCTTGGATCTCATCATCCGCTGCCGGATACGGATAAATCGGAAAGAAATCTGATAAATACGAAAAGACAAAAGAAAGCTAATGCTTAGTGAGTATTGAAGGATTGTTTGTACCAGAACAAATATAAACCAGTTCCTGACAAGGCATTCACTCGAAGTCAACTAGCTCTTAGAGCTGACCCAAGAATTTGTAAGGCAGGGTCTGTTCTTACAAGGAGGGTCCACAACCTCTGAGAAACGATTTTTGACCAAACTTTAGGAGGTTGTTTCTGATACCTAAAAATAAAGCCTAGCACTCGTAATGTTGACTAATAGGCCCCTGTTCTCGAGATATGAGGTATTTTACTTAAAAAATGCGTTATTTTAATAAAAATTGTACCTTTTCTTCATACAACAACTCTGCAAGTGTTTAAGCTAGAAAAATTGACGCAAAAGATAAAGGAAGTTAGGCAACAAGAGCTATAATTTAAGCTTTATTTCGTATAAAAATATTATTCTGACGCAAAGTTATTAGCAACTGAAGATGGAGACTGAAAATGCATGAAAAAACGTGAAATTTAAAAGAGTTAAATTTCATAGAATAATTCATACTTTTTAGGTCTCTATCTTCAGTTCTTAATAACTTTGCATCAAAATAATATTTCTATACGAAACAAATCTTAAATTATAGCTCTTTTTACCTACTTTCTTTATCTTTTGCGTCAATTTTTCTAGCATAAAAGCTTGCAGAGTTGCTGTACGAAGAGGAGGTATATTTTTTCTAAAAAATAACGCATATTTGAAGTAAAATGCCTCATATCTCGAGAACAAGGGTCCATTGGACAATATTACGGGTGATATAATAATTACGATATGATATGAAGTGCAAAATGGTCGCTCGTTATATAAAGTATGGTGATCAAATTCGGGTCAGTTTTCAAGTGTGAATCGCTAGTTCTATTTGAGCTGGATAAGTATGATCTCTAACCAGTATTAGTGATTTTCAAACACGAATATTACAACTTCTTTTTAAAAAAAATTGAAAATTCGTTAATTTTGGGGATATGCGTATTTTTACCTGATATTACTAATAAAGACACCTACTTAAAGTTGTAAAAAACTTTCTTTCTAATAGACGCTATGTTTATAAAAACACAAGGCGATATTAAAAATCAACTTTGAATTTTTTAATAAAAAGCTATAATGTCATTTTTGCTTATAAAAGGAGTTGAGAGTCGAGAAGAAGAAACTCATCGGAAGCAATAAAGCGTCGCGCCGAGTAACGGATAAATCGGCCAGTATCTCGAGACCTTTGGCCACTCTTTCTCTCGATAATATTCCACTACTACTTCGGAAACGGTAGAGAATACGATTGTACAAAAGACGTTCCCCGGCAAAACAAGCGCTGCGCACGCGTTCTACTCGTTATCAACTCATTTCTGCATGGAAATTCAAGAGAAGATACCTATACTGCTGCTGCGCAAAAAATCGCAGAGATGGAACGAGCGAAAATTGAAACTTATACAGAGTTCAATTTTATATTGCATTACCATGGAGGACTGCGACGGTGCGATGTGCCAGAGGTGGAGTGGCATTAATAGAATTAATGGAAAAGTAATTGCGTTTTCTTATTGAAAAATGGCGTCGTTATTTTTCCATTAGCACGCTGAGGCAGTCAGTCCTTTCGCTCTTGCGATATAGTATTTCTATGATGCCGTAATTGGGAAGATAAATTAGTAGACAATCAAAGTATTATTTTTTACGTGATAAAGATATATAATTTAAGTATCATTCAATATGATAATAAATGCAAATTTAAGTATTAACAAACAATAAATAATTATATAAAAGATGAGTACAAGAAAAAATTGAAACTCTTGATTTATAAATATTATAGCCCGAATTTTATCATGTTGTTCTCAAGTGATTTTAATAAAATTTTCTAATTTTTTTATGAACTTTGAAATTTTTTGTAATCGCTCAACAAATCACATCGAATCTGTAATCATTACGCGTAAAATAATCAACATTATACTTAAAAATAACAGCGAACACCGAAAATTTAGTAAGAAACAAGTTCAATCACTTTAAAAATGACAGAACTTGTTTTTAGCCACATATTTATTAAAATATTTATGCATTTTACACTAAAACAGAATAACCAATTGCTAAATATATTTTTCTAATATTAAAAAATGTTTTAAATAAGTTTTACTAACAAAATCCGTGTATTGTCTTACAAAACTCAGTGCACCAATCCTCCAAAAACTCTCTTTAAAAAAACCAATTTCAAATCATAAAGCAAAACGAATTCCTTGATTATAAACGACTGAAGCCCACGCTTCCGCCTCGCGTCTACAGTCCCCTTTGTCCCCGAGGCACACTATGCACATTCATACTTTTCCTAATTCGATCGAAGCGGCTCGCCGTCTTCCGTAAACGAATTTTCCACTCGCGCCCCCACGTCGCCTAATTATCCCTCTCATTCGATTAGGCCCGCGTCAACGGGCGAATCAGCGCGCGAGCGAGCGAGCGTCTGCGGCAGGCTCCGCGATGCGAATATCGCTCAAGATCGTTCCTTGCTCTCGCCGTTTAATAACGTCTCGCCTGCTGCTAATTCGCCCGGGTCTTTGATCGCCAGGCTTTCTCTTGTTCATTTGGGAAGGTGATGGTGAGTCGTCACTTTAGAAAATTAGGGTTTTGTGGCTGACCTTGGTGATTTTCATTATGATGGGTTGGACGATGAGGATTTGCGTGAGATTTGTTTAATGTGTAATTATTGAAGTAGAATTAAAAATGCGGTTCGTTTATACGTATTAGGATACAAAATCAAACAAAATATTGATTAACGTAAGTGCTAGTATGGTAATACTGAGGTGCAATGCAATACTTATTTATAAAGAAATGGGCCAGCGTAACTTCCGATTTACAATTTTGCTAATTTTATAGTATTTTAAAACTGTTTAGATGTTATTTTATTTGTGGCTAAATTAACATTTTTATATGATTCTTTACAAAAACTGAAGAAATGGCTAAAATATTTTGTATTCTACTTTTTAGTCATATAACCCAGAATTTCAAGATTTGAGATATAGAGAACCGGCGTTTTTTAAACTGAGGTGAGAAATATTAAAGTAATAAATGAGTTTATTAACTTGCTAATAATACATTTCTTAGTGTAAAGAGTTACTTTAGTGACTTATAAACTAGAATTTTAAGATTGACAATACATTTTTTTCTGCTTTGAGAGTTACTATGTTCATTTTTTTGGATTTCCTTTATATCATTTTTTAGATTTGTTTTATAAATATATAAATATATAAATTACAGATGATATTATTGCCTATATAAATGCATGCATTTTGAATGAAATACAAGAAAATGTTTTTCTGATACGTGAGTAAAATCGTGATGTTCCAGTTTGAGTACACAAAACAGCATAATATAGTATATCAGATCTGTACATATTCAACAAGTAGTAAGCTCCCGACTTTAGTCAGACGATTTATATGTATAGAAGTGAACTTTACTACCCCACAAAATAATATAGTAAACTAAACTACTACGTTATTTTGTGAGCTCTTTATTATGTTAAGCTTTTTAATACGTATTCAAACAAGAGAATCCCATTTATTTATTACGATAAAGTCACCAAAGTTAATTTCACATTTAAATACAGAAAGACTTAACAAATTACTTATTTATTTCCACTTATACAGAAGCCGAAGCTTCAATTTTGAACTTCAATCACCTTAATTTCCACCTTCAGAAGACTCCTCTTTTCGTTGATTCCGTCTCGCGCGTGAACGACTCTTTTATTCCTCCTCGACTTTCTCTACTGCGCGCCAGGACAGAGAGGAGTACCCGAAAAAAAGGAAACTGCAGGAGAGAGAAGCTGCGCGATAGATAAAGGGAACATTTTCACAAAGAGAGTGAAAGGCTTTTTCCGTCGTGATTAGCGGAGAGCTGTATAGGAAGCCCCGCATCCTCAACTTTTTTGCGCAGGATATTCTCGCTCGTGGACGCGGATCTCTGTAGTAGGGAAAGATACTGATTTTTACCTTACAATGACCTAGCTTGGTATTGTAAGGGACAATGACTGTTAACTATCGATGCATCTTATTAAAAATCGAATCCTTTTTCAGCAAAAACTTTTATTTGTATATGAGTACTTGGGTGCAAAAGTAACTGTATTCATTTTATGATCTGTCAATGTAGAAGTACTATATATAAGTGACATTTTCTTTTGTTTTAAGTTAAGTCCTATCATTTAGCAAGATAATCATAGCAGTAGAACTATTATTCTATGTAACCCTTTAGAGACGTATTTGAATTTTCACGTGATATGCCTAAAATTTTGCATACTAAATTATGGATCTGATTAAACTGGGCTATTATATACGTTGTAAGGAGGATCTAAGTTATCTTAAACTCAAAAAAATATAAAAAAAATTATGAAAATTAAAAAGAATTTTATTGCATAAAATGTAAACCATCCCTGAGTTATTTTAGATTTTTTCTAAGGGTTTGATGGTCCCGCCCTTAGAGGGATACATAAATACATATTACGTTTCTTTGCATATTAGTTATAAATAATATTCCTCCGTAGTTAGTTAAAACTTACTTTTGGTTACTTATTGTGCAAATCGTGTACCACTTGCGTGGTTTGTCGCTGCAGTTTTTTTTTATAGAAGTGCGAGTTTCCTAGATGGCACGATGACAACGCGGGAATAAAAACTTTCAATGGGGGACAAACACACTGATGCGCGCACGGCTGCGACGGCTGCAGGAGTGTAAAGTTGGTTTTTACAGCAGCACTTTTACATTTCGATTTTATTACGTTTTAATGGTTTTTACAGGATGGGGCGAGGTAGTAAAAGTTTAAAAAGCGTGTAATTATTTATAAGAACTTAGGCGCTGCTTTTAAAGGTTCTTAGTGCACTTGACCATTAATATAAGAGCCCTAAGAATGTTCCACATTACTTTTTACGTTTGGTTAAAGTAGCGTTTTTGGTCGATAAAATTGTGCTTCGGTAGTCGTAAGTTTTTGTATAATTGCAATACCACTGTGGGAATCGCAACTTTTCAATTATTAATTTTTTAAATTCTATATAAAATTAGGTACACAGGTTGCACAAAGAAATAAAGTATAATTATTCAGAAAAAATAAGCTTAAACGTAATTAGGGGATACAACTTTTCAATCATTTTCAATCATACTCTTTCTCAAGATTTGATTTAACTTTGTGAAATTGAAAACGCACAAACAAGAAAGTATATGAATACTAAATCTTTTAACAAGTTTCACTAACCATTTTATAAACAAAATCTTTGTATCGATGCAATATTGAATTCATTCGTTAGAGCTAAAAAAAGGTACGAGTGCAACAAAAATAAATCAAGGTACGATCAATTTACGATTTGACGCAACAATATTTTAATATTTTGTTTTCAAAAGACTACAGTTACAGGTTATACGGCTATTAATTTGTAGTCAATAGGAGGTTAAATGTTAAAATTGCTAATGCGCCAAATCTATAAATAATTACTACAATAGTTGAATTTCTGCGTATAACAAATAAAATAAAACTAAAATAAGGTACAAGTTGCTAGAAAAGATAAGAGGACATTAGTATTGAACTAAAAAAAAAGGAAGATTTGCATTTCTTACTGCTTAACCCGTTACGGCCGACTGGGTCTTGGAGGACCCACATATTTTTTTCGTATTTCTAAGATTTCTACATGATAAAGTCGAAATTCTGCAAAATAAATGTATGGATCAAATCAAAGTTTACTATCTTCGATCTCGTAATAGGGATTATAAGTCATTTTCGGTCGCATAAATCCTGACAAAACTTCAAAAGTTAAAAAAAATTTATTGAAAAAATACTTTAGTCATGGATTGAAACGCACTTCTAAATAATTATCCGAAGTTTCTTTTCAACTTTTTAAGGGTCTGGACTTTAGCGGGTTAATTCAATTGAACAATTTTTATCATCATTTGCAATAAAATACTTATAAAATACTGTTTTCAATGATTTATGCAATTGCTTATATATTTTAATTTTTCCATACATCTAAAACATGAAAATAGCAAGAAAGTTTCTGCGACGTAGTAGTCTTCAGCCAAATAATTATATCGATGGTTGTCCGGAAGGCTGATCAAAATTAATATAATATGCGAATCAGTGAAAGCGGAAATAATCTGCAATTGATTATCATCGACTAAGATAAATTGAATATTCTTCAGCTAAAACTTTTACTTTTAAACTTTAGAGGCATATGGATAAAGTGAAAAGACTGATATCGTGATGCAGAAAGTACTTATCTGCATTTAAGTAGTAAAAGTTTTCAAGTCCTTATTAATGTTAACTAAGTTTTTTAAGTCATTATAAATTAATTTATATGTGCTTATTCAAATAGCCTCCTTATTATTCTCAAATGTTTAGTCCTTATATAGAATATTGTAGATACGACTGTAAAACAGTTTAATGTTGAGGAATATTTTATAATATTCCTCATGATTTTTTATTTAAAACCGGATACTAGAGTACAATGAGAACTTTTTCATACAGATAACGGTACTTATCTTGAATACATCGACCGAAAAAATCATTGTTTTTCTGATGAAAAGAGTTTATGTGCAGATACGTTTTAAAATTTCAGGATTTTATGCTTGTATTGACTGATTATATTGAGGATTATACATCCTGAAAATGATGTACACACCTACGACTGATATTTTGCACTTATGCTTTTTAATGTCAGTATAATTTCTAATATATTATAGATCCGCCTCATTAAAGTACACTTATGTTAAAGATAAATAATATTTTCAGTTTTAACCCACACAAGTAAATTCGTATTTTCAAGATGCACCGAAGGATATCAAAAATTCATTTTTAACCAAAAATGTACACAAGTACTTTCTTCATCTGGCAGAAGAAATGAGTGATCGCATGTCATAAATGTACTATCAAAATGTAAAATCTCACTCTTAGAATTCCAGTTAATGTAAAAAAATCTCAATTGCCTAGGGCCAAAAGTAAATTTCTTAGCTGAGCATTAAACATTCATCTTCATTTTCTCGGTTGAACGCTAATTGGTCCCTTAAACAGTCCCATGGATATTGCACGGCAATATAAAAGCCCAATACAATCCCATAACCTCGCTGCTCCAGCAATCACATCCACCCCTCGTCCACTCCCAGGCAAACACACGCTCAAACGCAAAAGAAAAACAGGGACTAGAAATAAAAAGAAAAAAAGGAGCCAGCTCGATGAATACAGCGCAAGAGAGCGCAACAAAGCAAAACAATCATCGCCGAGAGCTCGGCTTTAAAGTTACACACAAAAAACCAAACCCCCCAGCAGCAAGCTCGCAAAGCAGCCAGACTGCATTGTATACACACACATACACACAGAAATACGCAGCGTATATCGCACTCGCCGCAAGACGGCAAAACAATCGCGCGCAATCAGCAGCCCAGCAGCCACCACACACACACACACACACACACAGGCAGGTGTGCACAACACACCCTACCATCCCCTATATGCACATGCGCATCCCTACATCTACATCTACATGTATATGTATAGGTACACACGGGAGATATCCCTTGGGACGCGTGGGCGGCCCGTCGCGCTATCGCGTTATGTACCCCCGGGGTGTCGCGCAGCCGCTGCCCGCGAACTGGGTCAAATCGCGACGACGTTGCACTCTCTCTCTCTCCCTACTCCCTCGTCCTCTGCGTGCGTGCGTGCAGCGGCGTCAGCGGTATATACGATGGGCGACGACTCGTCGGTGTGCCGCTGCGCAAAACTGGTTGTGCATCGGCAGCTCGAGCGTGGGAAATGACGATGAGCGCGAGTGCGGATTTGATGTCGCTGCGATTTCGCGGTTTTAGGGATGCGAGGAGGAAAGGGGAGTGATGGGGAATGAGTTTGGATGGTATGCTTTTTGGTAGGACTCGCGGGGCGCTGTTTCATTTTTGAGATAGAGAGTGCACGATGCACTGAGAGGAAGGATCACTTGGAGCGAATGTATCGGGTACCTGTGCGAGCAACGTCCTTTGTATTTGTTACGAATGATACGTTCACGTAATTGAGGAAAGGTCACGCGAGTAAGACATACATATGTCAAGAACAAAAGATTAATTATTTAACTGTTTCCCGGCTTTTGTTGATGCTTTTTAAGCACTGAAAAACCGAAACCTTGTACTGACGCTTTCTTTCTCCAATCTAGGTAATCAGACTATTGACTGTGTAAATTGTCTGTGCGATGTGTCTCCATTATCATTCTTGGACTTCTGATAACATATAAGTCATATTAACATCATGGAAGCGTAAACAATTAAGTTGACCTGAAAGCCAGACGATCAACTGGTGACAAGCGGCTCAAGTACTCCTTAAACATATTCATAAAATATTCCTTACAGTAAGTAATTCTTGCTCTCAGAGTGCGGTATCGTAAATATACGTCTTATTAGTTAAAAAAGGCACATTTTTAATTATAGACATTAAATCTCATCTGTTTATTGTATCACTATCTTTGAAATACAAAATGAGAGAAAATGAAAGAAAAAACTTTAATTTGAGAGATATTTAGCGCGTTAAAAGTATTTTTGATAAAAAATTGTGAACCATAGAAATTTGATTGGAAATTAAATTTGTATGTAATTTTTAGAGCCAATACTCAGTCTAAACATCGGATCAAAACAAGCTTTTTACATGTTAAAATATTCATACAATAAACAGGTGCGAGTGTATGACTAGCAATAGAAGTGTTATTTTATATTTGCAAAGAGAATGGTTTGTTGCCGTATCAGAAAAAATAGGTACCTTTAAAATGTATCGGTATATTTATAGTGGCTAGTAGCCATCATATAACTCTCAAATACCTTTATATTTTGCGTTCCAATTTCGCAGATATATAAGGTATGACCTAACTTAACACTGAATTTGGAACCATTTAGATAATATAATTAATAGAGGTTATTTCAATAAAATCAGAAATTAAAAGAAAAATTAATAAAAGGAAAAAGAAATATGATTTAATTAATTTTGACAGATGTACAAAAATCCTGCATACATTCTTAGATTAGACGTATTCTATTTTCAATTTATATACAGGTATCATAAAAGAGACCCTATTAATAAATTGACAATATTTTGAAGCCAACCAAAAACTGCTTAGAGCTTAATAAAGAAAATTATTTTACCAATAATAAACAAAAAATGTTTAAATACACCCTTTATGGTCTAAATACTTATTGCAAGTATAATTGTTGTGTGGAGTCAATAACTATTCAATTTATTAGATAACATTTTAATTGAGATCTAAAGATTTCAAACGCATAAATTAGCTTAATTAACATTTCATCAACAATCATTTGTCGAGTTTGTTTCAGCGATATTATAGGCAGCAATATTATTAACCTCGTTAATCATCAAGGTTTACCTACTAAAACTGGAAGTTTTGATATTTGATACTGTAGGCGTACCTACAAAAAAACCATGGTTGGGTATTACATCGTTGAAAGAAACGGAGTTACCAATATAAGTTACTTTAAAAAAAATATATTATCACTTATCTTATTTACATTTGAGTGTTTACTTGTAACTTAATATTTAACCCATGTATGTCCGGTGAGTCGTTCTGATCCACTGAAAAAGAAACATATACGCTATATAGCAGCGATCTTAGGGCATTACAGGTGAATAAAATGGCAGTAGGCTCTTTGTTTCCACGTATTCTGTTTCTCAGAGCGCTACTCCACTTCCAACCTTTTACCTGCTTATTTTGGCGAGACCGGAAACTGAAGTCCCTTAACAGTTTTGGACATAAATGGGTTAAAATATATATTATTATAGTAAAACTGCTTGATAAAACTATACAAATGTATTAAATTCTTAAGGCTTATAAGCATTTTTGCTTTCACAACACTGAAAGACTACAAATAGTCAAAGAGTTAATTTAAAAAAAAGAAATTAGTTATTTTTATAATGATCTTTTACATCATTTTTGTATCTTTTTTTAAACCATTTTCGTAACCTCGAAGTTCTACATAGATTGTATAGAAACCTCAGAAATTATGCCCTATGGCTACAATGGGAATGAAAGAGTTAATAAATTTATTTTTATAAAATTTGAAGTACTAAAAACTGTCTTTTTTAAAATAATTATCTAAAGTCAATTATGTTAGTGAGTTTTCTTCTTTTTTGAATTATTGCTACGTAGATTCCCAAAGAATATCTTAAAAACAAAACTAATACATAATGTAATTATAGCAATACTTAAAACAATGACTAGTAATATAGATCCATAAATATCAAGTAAAGCTAATTGCCACCAAGAAAATTGTAAAGATGGAGATCTTAAAGCATCTGCGCCATTTCGAATAACATATTCTATCCAGAATATTGCATTGTTCATTGGACTTATCGGATGGTCTCGGAATAATTTTGAGTAATAAATAGTTTTTTCCCTAAAAATTGTTATGTAGTTGATTAATAAGCAAATGCAACCTTTATATTATATAAGTACATACGGATAGAACTAAATTACACACTTGTATGTAGGATTATGAAGAATGGCCTTAAGTGATGAATCCAATAATGTTTTCGAAAGTTTATCAAAATCAATTCGAATCATCATTTCCTTTGCAACGAATGCTTCTACATTTCTGAACTGATCGCCAAATAATGGTATTCCAATCATCGGTACTCCAAAATATAAAGACTCTTGAAGTCCACCAAGCCCGCCATGTGTAATGAATATTTTTATATTCGGATGAGCTAAGAATACAATAATTGAATCATATAATTATTAATGTTCAAGAAAAATTGGATAAAAAAATACTTTACCAAGAATAGGTTGCTGAGGTGCCCAAGGTACAGTTTTTACATTTTCAGGAAGTCCTGGAGGTAGTTTAGAACTATCAACTATTTTCATTAAGACTCTAACCGGTGAAATTTCTTTAAACGAAGCGTAAATTTCTTTTAATTGTTCAACTGGCAATGTTTCTATTAATACCATTGATCCAAAAGAAAAGTAGACAACTCCATGCGTGCTATCATCCAACCATTTTTTTAGTTCCTAAGATATACAAGAATAAAGTATAATAAAGCTATTAAAAATAAAAGATATAAATGTTGTTATTATAAATGAAGGAATTATTACTGGAGACAGAGTCTGGTCATTGCCTTCGATACGCAATCCCGATATTTGCACTAAAGCCGGTGTTATTGGTTTAACTCCGAATAAGACCGGATGATTATCCACTAGTACCAAGGCTACATTTTTTTCTACTTCTCTGATACTGGGCATATCTGAACGCAAGTACTTTCTCATAGATTCTGTTTGACTTTCTTCGGTAAGTGCATGAAACTTATGCAGTGCATTAAAATAGGTAAGCACATTTTGTAACCGTCCCCAAAAATTCATCTTTCCAGCTGCAATATGATAGGCGTTCGGAACGACAGCAAGATTGTCATTGTTTCCAATAAAGTGACTAATCGGTGGATATTCTACACACGAAGATATAGCAACTACAGGAACTTTAAAAACATAGCCAAGTCCCATAAAACAATTTGCACCAAAAGCCTTTAAAAATGTAAAAATAGTGCTTATTATGTAAAAGATATTACTAGATTTTAAATATCTATAATTATAAGAATGTTTCTAAACCGGCTACATGTACAAATTTGAAATTTTAATAAAGTTATAGGTAGTTAATTAGAACAATTTATATTAGATAGCATGCCAAATTTAAACTATATATGGATGTAATCAAGTTTATCGATTAATTCAGCGAAGCTGCGTTAAACCTGCTAAAAATAAGCTAACGTATCCGTTTTGAGCTATTTTGTGTATATTGAAAAATTGAATTTTATTTGTTAGTAGATTTTAGTTTTTTTTATAAATTTTCCACGGTAAGGTTGTAAATCTCGAATGAATACAACTTTTTTGTACTTAACATTCTTTACGAAAACGTCATTTATACCAAGTGTGTCGAGAAAAATGAAAAATAAAACGTAAAAAAGATATCAACTAAATTTTTTTCTTTTGATATGCGAAAAACACATTGCTAGGATGGGAGATACAATTTTTTAGATTACCTTGGGTAAGTGCACCGGTTTTCTCAAAAGCAATAAACGAGAAGTGAAAATAAACGAGAAGGTATCAATTTTAAAAAAGAAACATCATTAGATTACTGACAGTACAATTAGATAACATCATAAAGATTGAATATGTCAATTATTTAATTTATCAAACTTCATTTTTATTAAAAAACGGGGTTTAAATAGTTGGAAATCGCTACATACAACGCGAATATAAATATGTACAATTTACCTTTCATTAAATATAATTTAAATTAAATAATTACATACCTCTGTGATAACGAGGTCGTAAGGTGGATCCGTAGGTGGATTCTTTATTAATTTTTGCATTTCCTCAAAACCCATAAAATGACACAGTCGATTGCCATAATGAATAGCAATAATATCCATAGCATCTTTGATTTGCGATGCAAATTCAATTGTAAAGTTATTCAAATTGCTTTCCATGGATCCGTTAAGGTTAATAATATCATTGTAGTTTTTCACAGGTTTTTTCAGTGGAAAATGCGTAACAACATCGACCTGATGACCACGTTTTGCCAAACCTTTCATTAATGCTTCAAACACCATGTTGTGACTTTTTGAATTGAATGGAAATACACCGAGTATCCTGTATCCAGTAGTACACGTAGGCAAAAAATTGACGATGCACAGGACGAAATAGATCTGCAGAAACTTCATGTTGTCTAGTAAACTTTCCAGCCGAAATAAAAATTAAAATATTTCACTTTCGCACTGTTACGGAGTGGTGTGCTCGCGAGGATCGCGCTCGTTTGTCCAATGCGAGTGTCGAGCACTGTTGGGAGGTTGGAGTGATTGCGCGAAGGACGAACTGATCGATTGAGTGAATGACGTTCATTGCAAATTAGAGGCTGGAGAGGGGTGCTATTGGGTACCAGGCCAGCCTCGACTCGGACTGTCTCGGCGGAGATGCACTTATCCCGTGTTGAGAAGTAGACGCGCGATAAGTGTCCCAGATAGCAGCACAATGACTCTATTTCTATGTATGCACGTGTACGTGCGTGCATGTGTACAGTGTAAATATAGGTTGTATATGCGGATGAGTGCATAAGTACACAGTTGAGCGTTTGTACATGTCTGGGTATGCATTTGTAGGGATATGCATGAGCACTTGGTATCAGTAAATGTATACAGATGTGTGTGTGAGTGCATGTGTGGATGGATTCGTGTATGTTGGTGAGCGTGTTTATGTGATAATGAGTGAACACAGTAGCTTGTGCATGTTTATAGTATCTGTGTGTGAGAACGTTCGTTTGCGTATGTATACGTGCGTGCGTACATGTCTGGATGTATGTGCGTGTGTACGTGTGAATGAGTGCATGGGTGTATGTATGTTTTTATGAGTGTATACCATTTATGTATGTACGTATGTAACAAACATGTTGTGTAAACACCACAATGAATGTATGTACCCATGGGACGAGGTAAAACATCATGCAAAATTTCATGTTATTCAGACAAACAATATTTGAGGAGTCAGTAATATTATAGACTTGGAACGCGGGGATTGAGAGGCATAGCCCAAGAAAGGCGTAACAGATTATTTTTACAATTACTCGAGTATTAATGCACCGATTGTTATAAAATTTATTCTATGTATATCTGGTACAACGTAGAACACAATTATATGCAAAATTGTATGATAATTGGATGAAAATGCTTGGAAGTTGGGGATATATGAAATTCTGTCAAATAAGCTTAGATGCTCCAGATGCACTTGTATGATCTTGCATTAATTTAGATGCACAAAAGGATTCACAGAATGTATTTATATGCGCAGGATGCATTTGTATGCACATGGACGAACCGGATGCACTTGCATTCACTTATATGGAAAAGATTATTTTTTACAAAAAATAAATACAAAGTCATGATGGTAAACAACGACGACGACAAAAAAGAACGTAAAAGTTAATTATTACAATTACTCGAGTATTATTGCATCGATTTTACAAAATTTAATCTATGCACCTTTAAGTGGGTATGTGCGAATGGTAATTTTAAACTTTAAGACCCAAATCTATTTTGTAATTGTTAATAAAGATTATTTGAGTTCACAGACAAATTTTTCAGTATAGGTTACCTGGCATTTCGAAAAGATATTTAATTCTAAAGTTCACCCGTTTAGCCCGTTTAATATACAGAACGAGTTTAAACTCAGATTTAATTAATAACAATCAAGTATTTATCCACTCTTAAAATCAATAAAACCTATGTACAGGAATAACTTGTGTGTGTGTGTATATGTGTGTGAATTTAATAAAAAATGAGAAGACCGGGTGTGTGTCGCCTTGCACGTGGCGATAGACTCTGCGAAGGCGCACAGCAGTTACCTTGACTCGGTATCATTAAAGTCGCGGTCAAGAGGCCGAAATTGTCGGCGCTCACAGTTTTATTTCAGCTGCAACGACGTACAATTTCGAAGAAGGGTAAAAGTCCTTCTTGGTACTCCCGCCGCGACCCCCTGCGCAGTTGCTGGAAGGAATCGCCGCAAGAGTGGCGCGCATTATTGAATGCGGCCTTAACAATCAATATTTAAAGTTTTTTAAATGTTTAATTTGTTTACAGGATGTATTATCATGAACTTCTGTTAAATATTTTTTTTTTCATAAGTTGCCCTTGCCTCGGCAGTCCTCGACATCCCTCGACAAATATAACAAAATTAAAAAAACTGATTCAAACTTTGAGAATACATTCTTTAATGAATTTTCAGCAAAAATTTGCCCGTTCTTTTATTAATAGATACTTTAAATTTTATTTATAATACAATTATGAATAAAATAACGGTACTTATATAATAATTTTGATATTTTTAAACAAAATCACATGTATATTTTTCTTAGCTATATAATAAATAATTATATCGCGAGGACGATTTTAAACTCATACATAATAGATTATGCTGAATAACTTTTAATATATAGGCTAAAAAGATCTGAAAATTGTTGTGTAACTTCATATGTATAAGGATAACAAATATTCCATGCGAGCTCGAGATTTTTAAAATTTAATACCGAAATTTTAGAAATTTCACTAGGGAGCCACCTTTAGCGTATTTATTTTTCTTTAAATATTACGTATATTTTCAACACTACACCCTTTATCCGAAAATTGAGAAAGTGTGGTGGAAAACACCTCCCAAAGCTTCATAAATATTCGTTCCACGAAGACCTGACACTATCCTTGTTTGAAGATAGAAAAGGTAGATGTTGATGAGAATAAATATTGTATAGAAGAGACCGTAAAAGAATGTTCAGAGACTTATTGACTATCACTATCTAAAGGGCCATATAAACGGCGATTTATTACTCGTCAAGAAAACGAGCAAAATGGATCAAATTCGTAGATTTTAAATGTCCCTATATCTGCAAAATAACCTCTGTGCCTATACAAAATATTTGCCTTGTCGACGGTAGCACTAGCGCCAAAATGTTAAATTCCCGTATGAAGGTGTCGAAAGTTGTAACTACAATAATGACAATGAAGTGCATCGTAAGGTTAGGAAAAATGATACTTGTAATAAGGACTTTGCATGAAAAAATCCATTAGGTCCGTAATGTAGAATATAAGAAAAAAGAACACTTATTTTTTATTTTTTTAAATAGATACAAATTGAAAGAGTTACAGTCGTTTAAAGTTTATAGATCTTCTATATATATATATATATATATATATATATATATATATATATATATAGAAGATCTATAAACTTTAAACGACTGTAACTCTTTCAATTTGTATCTATTTAAAAAAATAAAAAATAAGTGTTCTCGTGACGTCACGAACACATATATGTTTATGACATCATATATCATTGCAGTATATCTATATATATATATATATATATATATATATATATATATATATATATATATATATATATATATATATATATATATATATATATATATATATATATATATATATATATATATATATATAGATATACTGCAATGATATATGATGTCATAAACATATATGTGTTCGTGACGTCACGAGTATTGTAACTCTTTTAATTTTCATCTATTTAAAAAAAGAACAGAAACGCTGCCAACTGATTTGGAACTCTGTTTTCTCAAAGAGATCCTTTTAATTTCAGTAAAAATTTCATTGGATTTCATAATTTAATTTGCGATTTATATAGGCTAAACAAAATTACTAAACACAATATGAAAAATGAAAAAGGTATATTTGGAATCTATTTCGGTGTCAAATAGAAGGATTCTATAAATACTTTATTGTGAAAGTAATTCCCTTTATAAAAGAAAAACACTTCTTCATCAAAAGGTTTTCAAAAAATCTCAATTTTGTTGAAATTTTAAAACAATTTTTAGAAATATATAAGAAAAATGCAGGCAAAGTATGGTAAGGTTTTATCGCGGAATATTCGAACGTGGATGAGCGACACACACACACACACAACAACCACACCTACACACACACTCACACGCATACATACAAACACAGACACACACAGACACACTTGCACTCAGACACACACACACACACACACGCACGCACACACGCACGTACGCACGCACGCATGCACGCACGCACGTTTGCACGCACGCATGCACGCACACACACACACACACACACATCCATACAGCGCACATTTTTTGAGAGTGGCTTTTTTGAACTCCCCAAGTCATATAGTATGTTTTTACGTTAAACAATAAAAAAAAAATTTTACCAGAGAAATGAGGTGAAGATCTTTAAACTAGCTCGTGAAGACAAATACATTCTCAATTTAGATGCCCATATGAATTGAGCAATAGAGTCAACTTTGCATAATAAATTGGCATTGTGTCTCTCCTATGCCTATGTATTTCAAACGTATAAAGGATTCTTTGTTGCTGCTTCTACTGCTAGGTGGTCACTTCATTTACGTGCAACAACTACACTTTAGATTGGTAGATATACACCTGGCTTTCTTTGGTTAGTTGGGCTATATTTTTTGTCCATTATGCTCCTAAAGAAGGGTATCCGTCCTTATTGAAAAGACCAATATACACCTATGTCCAAACGCAATTTTTTCGTTTTAAAAATTCAAAAAAATTTTTCTCTGAACTTATTAGGGGAGAAGACTACGGAGATCGGATCACGTATTTTGATGAAACTTTGGGGATCGACTTTTGGAACCGAGAAATGAATCACATACCCATAGTTTTATCCAATGGGTCTTTAAATCTGAGATAGAGCCAAAACCCATTATAAAAATCTGATATATATAGATCTGATATATATATGTTGGAAACAACAGCAACGGCATGCACACTCGAAGCTCAGCTGATGAGCAAAGAGAGAAAGGGAATATTCGGCCTGCAGTTTTATTGCACCCCCGCGTCCCTCCGACGGGACCCACGCAGAGACGCTTGAGGGATGAGAGCGTCAGTCCCCGACAGATCACTGAAGCGAGAACAACACAAGCAATAGTGTCACGTGCAGTTTACTCAGTGTTTCACAATAATAGACTATATATATCACTTATTTCCACAATTATTCATTATCTCTCACGTTCTTTATATTCTACTAGAGTACTGATTATCAGAAAATATATTGTATCCAATGTTTAAATAAAGTTCACTTAAATATACATATAACCTCATTTTCTAACAGGTTATGGGCCCAGGCTCAAGTGTGAAATTAAGACAAAGTTAAATGAGTGAATAATAATAAAGACAATTAAAATCGAAAGACAGTTAAAAGTGATTAATTCAGATTATAAGTGCACTGAGGTGACAGTGAGTTTTATATAGTGAAAAATGGCAGATAAAGTAAATTTTGCTGTCCAAAAACTCAACAACACAAACTATTCTACGTGGAGTTATAAAGTAAAGCTCTTATTAATGAGAGATAAAGTGTGGTCAGTGGTCAAAGATGAACCAGCAGCTACACCGCCCACTGGTTGGGCCGAAAAGGATGAAGCAGCTCAGGCAATCATTGGTTTATCCGTAGATGACTCGTCTTTAAGGCTCATAAAGAACTTGTCAACATCAAAAAAGATGTGGGATAAACTTAAGGAGTATCACCAAAAGTCAACGCTTTCAGGAAAAATTCATTTACTGAAGCGTCTCTTCCGTACAGTCCTTCAGGAAGACGGTGATATGTGTGATCATGTCGCTACACTATCAGAATACATCGACCAGTTGTCAGGACTCGGACACACTTTGGCTGATAATACTATCGTCGGTATTTACCTCAGCAGCTTGCCTGATTCATACAGTACGCTCGTAATGGCTCTTGAGAGCAGAGCGGAATCAGACATTACGCCGGACTTTATCAAGGGAAAGTTGATCGATGAATATCAGCGGCGTCAAAACAGCGAGGAATCCAGGAAGGAAACAGTTGCCGACGAAACAGCCATGAAAGCCGCCTACAAGAATAAACCAGGCACACACACAGGCACAAGTTCCAAAAGAAGCCAATGTTTTTTCTGTAAAAAACACGGACATGTGAAAAGTGGGTGCACAAAGTATAAGGCTTGGAAAGAAAAACAAGATAAAGCAAATAAAGTGACAGTCGATAAAGAGGACGACTATTGCCATCTTGTAAATGCAGAATATTGCCTACGCGCTACAGTGACAGATTCGCAGCAGAAGGAAACCACGTGGATCATTGACTCAGGAGCAACGAGCCATATGGTACAAAATCCCGATTTTTTCAACGAGTTGGACTCGAGCAAAAAAGGCTACGTACGGCTTGCAGACGACCAAAATCGCCTAGAAGTGAAAGGCATTGGGACCGTGGCCATAAAGTGTACAGATGCCGATGAAAAAATCTCGGAAGTAAGAGTGAAAGACGTGCTCTTCGTTCCCGGATTAGGCTCAAATTTATTATCGGTGAGAAAACTTACTACAGAAGGATATACAGTTACCTTCAAAGACAATTGCTGTATGCTCATAAAGGACGAGAAAATGCTGGCTATAGCGAAAGTACACTCGGGCCTTTATAGCTTAAATACCGAAAAAGCGTGCGTCGCCAGAGCGGCAATAAACAAGGGATGCTCCGAGAACTGCGTGCACGTGTGGCACAGACGGTTCGGCCATCGGTACTCGGAGGCAATTAAAAGCTTAGCGGAGAAAGGCCTAGCTACTGGCATCCAGCTAGATGATTGCGGGCTGGATGAAGCGTGCGAGTGTTGTATCAAGGGAAAAATGACACGGGCACCGTTTCCAAAAGTCTCCAAAACGGAGACCAAAGAAATATTAGATCTCATCCATACAGATGTATGCGGCCCGATGCAGACAGCTACGCCAAGCCAGAAGAGATATATACTTACAATTATAGATGACTACTCCAGGTATACGCATCTGTACCTGATGCGCCATAAAGACGAAACGGCCGGGCTCATTAAAGAGTTCATAAAGATGTCTCGAACTCAGTATAATAAAGTGCCCAAAATTATCCGCTCAGATCGAGGAAGGGAGTATGTCAATAAAAATTTACAGTCGTACCTGAAGGAACACGGGATTATCGTGCAATACACCGCGCCTTATTCGCCGCAGCAGAATGGGATCGCCGAGAGGAAAAATAGATCTTTGCTCGATATGTCAAGGTGCATGATTTTCGATGCCGATCTTGACATAAAGTATTGGGGAGAGGCAATCCATACAGCGAACTACCTACAGAACAGGCTCCCCACTAAGGCAACGAGCAAAACAGCATTTGAATTATGGCACTCAAAAAGGCCAGACGTCAGACATCTACGAATTTTCGGTAGCGCCGCGTACATGCACGTACCAAAAGAAATGCGCAGAAAATTAGATGATCGAGCAGTAAAGTTGATTTTTGTCGGATATTCGGAAGAATCAAAGGCGTATCGACTATTAGATACAGCGACCAACAAAATCAAGACTAGCCGAGACGTAAAGTTTCTTGAGAAGAAAGCTACAAAGCCACCAGTACAGTGCCACGAATATTTTGAAGTGACTTCGTCAAGAATCGACCAGAAGCAAGACGTCAACGAAAATCATGAGGAAGATTATAGCTCCAGTAGATAGATCTTCAATCCAAGATGACATCAATGAAGACGAGGCCAGCTCTACAAATGACGAATCTAGCAGCAGTCAATGAGAAAATATACCTGTCGAAGTTGAGGGTGAGCATGCAGAACGCCGGCGCTCCGAAAGGTCTAACAGGGGCGTGCCGCCTGACAGGTATATGGCCACTGCAAAATTAGCAACTGAAGAGCAAGATCCAACAAGCGCAGAAGAAGCGCTCTCTAGGCCCGATAGAGACCATTGGATAAGGGCTATGAAGGAAGAAATTGATTCCCTATCTAAAAATGACACATGGGAAGTTGTAACTCGGCCGGATGGCAGAGATATCGTGACGTGCAAGTGGGTTTTCAAGACAAAAAGGGACGCCGACGGAAACATAGTTAGGCATAAAGCAAGACTCGTCGCGCGTGGTTTTTCGCAAAAATACGGAAAAGACTATATCGAAGTGTTTGCGCCTGTTGTAAAACAGACGACCCTCCGAACCCTCCTATCGGTAGCAGGTCATAAAGGAATGAAGGTCAGACATTTGACGCAAAAACCGCGTTCTTGAACGGCGACTTGAAAGAAACCATCTATATGAAGCAGCCAGAAGGTTACGTCATTCAAGGTAAAGAAGAAATGGTATGCAGATTAAGGAAGGGCATTTATGGACTCAAGCAAGCGGCTAAACTTTGGTACGACCGCTTAAATGCCTGCTTAAAAGAATGCGAATTTGTACAAAGCAAAGCCGATTCGTGCTTGTACATAAAAAATCACGGAAATAAAAAAATCTACCTGATCGTATACGTTGACGATTTTTTAATAGCCGCAAAAGACGCCAGAAAAATCGACGAGGTAGCTGATTTTTTAAGTAAAAAATTCAAACTTAAGGATCTTGGAAATATACGGTATTATTTAGGCATTGAAGTCAGACAAAATAAAGACGGCTACTTTTGTCTTAAGCAGTCTAAATATATAGAGTCAATATTAGGAAGATTTGGACTACAGGATGCAAAGATATCCAATGTACCGCTAGATCAAAGTTATCTAAAAAATCGAGATGATCTATCGCCAATGCCAGAAAGTAAGAGATACCAGCAGCTGATCGGATCGTTATTATATCTAGCAGTAAATACTCGCCCAGATATTGCAGCCAGCGTAACGATTCTCAGTCAGCACAATAAATCGCCCACATTGTCCGATTGGAACGAGGCAAAAAGGATCGCCCGCTACCTGAAAGGGACCAAGGAGTATGAGCTCCGGCTAGGTAGAAAGGACGCAGTACCTGCTCTAATTGGCTATGCAGACGCAGATTGGGCCGAAAATCGCACAGACAGAAAGTCGAACAGCGGCTATCTGTTTCAGTATCTCGACGCGCCGATAAGTTGGGCTTGTCGAAAACAGCCATGCGTTTCGATATCAACAACAGAAGCGGAGTATATTGCCCTCGCGGAAGCGACGCAGGAAGGGATTTGGATACGTCGCTTACTCGAGGATTTCGAGGGAAGACCGCAACAAAAAACGACCATCTTTGAAGATAATCAAAGCTGCTTAAAGCTCATCGATAACAAGAAATTTAGTAACCGCACTAAACACATCGACACAAAGTTTCACTTTATTAAAGACATCAGAGACCAGCAGCTCATCGATTACAAATATTGTCCAACAGCTGAGATGATTGCCGACATGCTGACTAAACCATTAGGCAGACTCAAATTGAGAGGCTTGGCAGAAATGTGCGGTTTGATTGAACACTAAAATATTTTTTTTACGTGTGCATCGTTGAGGAAGGGTGTTGGAAACAACAGCAACGGCATGCACACTCGAAGCTCAGCTGATGAGCAAAGAGAGAAAGGGAATATTCGGCCTGCAGTTTTATTGCACCCCCGCGTCCCTCCGACGGGACCCACGCAGAGACGCTTGAGGGATGAGAGCGTCAGTCCCCGACAGATCACTGAAGCGAGAACAACACAAGCAATAGTGTCACGTGCAGTTTACTCAGTGTTTCACAATAATAGACTATATATATCACTTATTTCCACAATTATTCATTATCTCTCACGTTCTTTATATTCTACTAGAGTACTGATTATCAGAAAATATATTGTATCCAATGTTTAAATAAAGTTCACTTAAATATACATATAACCTCATTTTCTAACAATATAGATATACTATCAACGTTAATAGTTAGATCAAAGTTATAGTCTATTTAAGCCAAAATTTTTCAATTTATAGAAAATTTTATTATGAAATGTGGTTTAAATAATTTTGGTCAATAATTTTTATGTACAAATGTCCACATTCATCTCATAACTACATGTATTTTGAACATGATAAAATCTTGAAAACGCCAATACGATCATGTTCATTCTCAAAACCTTGTGATAGCCCAAGAAATATAGAGGTTTTCATTGTGACCAATCCAAGAACCAAAGGACCATAAAAAGAATGTTAAACAGTTTTTCCATTATACTTTGATAAAATATTCAAATTTTCCGAAATAACAGGTAATATATGATAACTGGCTTATTTTTACCTTAACATATATTGACAATTAATTTAAAATTTAAAGGGTTGTCCCCTTAACCCTTTAGGTCATAAGTGTGCCTGCAGGCAAACGCGGTTTGGGTTACTACAAAAAATTATTATTTGATAGGAAAAATATCTGGGGCCACACAGTCACTTTGCTTTTCTATGGGATCAATATGAAAAAACCAGAGTATATTAAAGTCTAAAAAAGAGCATTTGGTTAAAATGATAATGCAAATATTTTTTCTTAGAAACTCAAAGTAAAAATATTTTTTCAATCATTTTGATTGATTTTTAAAGATTCTGGAAAATTTCAGTTGTATACTTAAAACTATACTTTATTAAATTAAATTTGTTGCACGGGGATTCTCTAAAAGCAATTGTGCGGTAAGAAACCGAATAAAATTATCGTTCCCCAAATTATAAAATTAAATTTTTACGATAAGTTGGAAAGCCTTTTACACTAGTTGCATAACATCTGAAAAAACTTAAAAATTACAAAAGATTAAGATTTCAACTTTAGAGTTGCATTTTGTCGTACGAAACTAAAAAGAAAAGAAACTAAAAATTGTTTCCAAAATAGGATTATGTAATTAAATAGGCTTAACAAGGCGATGAAAACACACAAGCAACACCGTAATAAAAATGTAGACTTCCTCGAGGGAGCCTTTTGAGAGGTCAAAACACGAAGTTTCTCGCGAGAGAAATTCAAGCACTGCGACTCTCGCAAAGCAAGGAGCGGCTGCAGCAGCCGCAGCGAAGCAAAACGTTTGGAGTCTACAACGGAGGGCACGGGTGCCTTAGTTTCGCCTCCTTTCAGCTGACGGATTAGCGCATGAAAGAACGTCAACGGCTTTTTGACGCTCAGATGGAAAGCTTCCTAAAGAGCGAGGAAGAAAGTATGACAATTGCGAGACCCACCTGTAGAATTAGGAGCGAGTTACTGCGACGCACTGTATACTAAATTATCCTGGGTTTTAAATGTAACGAGTGTATCCATTGTTTTTTGATAATTAACGATAATAGAGTTGATAATTGGGTTAACTAATTTTGTGGAAGTAAGAATGTATTGATGAAAATTTTGCAATATGAACGATGGCCTGATTTTCTGACTGGTTCATGGAAATTGCAGTTGGCATCAAGGTTTTTAAAGTAAATAATGAAGAAGTATTGCAATATTTGCATATTAAAAACTGTATAGGTATATAATGACTATTAAATTTTAATTTACGAATTTTATATACGTGACGTTCATTTGGTATTAAAAGCATATCAATAAAATAATTATTATATGTTTCTGATACAAACAATTACATTTTTATTATATTTAATTATAATTGCATTTTTATTGTAAGCTCAATGCGGTATTTGATTAACTCTGTTTTTTACTATGTAAAAGGAATTGCGAACACGTTAGATTTATAGTTCAAAAACCATCAATACACAATAGTTTATCCGCTGTGAATATGCGTACACAATGGTTTTTATGTACCGTATGATACGTTTTCACGGAACTTTAAATATAGCAATACTAGAACTACATGCATGTTTGATATTTATTTTCTTTTATACACAAAAATAATATTTTAACGAAATTCGGATTTTTTTTCCAACATTATAAGTTTTTTTCCTAAAAGAAAGTCAGAGAAAAGGTGAAACTCACGAGATAAGAGATTTAAGACTTCAACAGGTAGACTGCATAATATATACAGTATCATTATACACAAAGTACATTAACACAAAATTTAAATATTGATCCGCGGAACGCTTTGAAAATGCAGGAAAATTCGATAAAAACTTATTTACTCCTAATTAGTCGCTTCATTTACCTTATTAAATAATAACCAAAGTTATATTTCGTGTTTAATCTATTATAAAATTAAATCAGCTTGCAATAAGATATATGATCGATTCTTAATTATGAAACAGGCTTACCATGTCGTACTATTTCTACTGATTAAGATCAACTATTTTATTTCTACTTTATAGAAAAGTTTAGTAAAATAATATAACAGGCGAAATTTATATCAAAAGTTTATTCTATAAAATCATATGTTCAGTAAAATGTTGAAAATATACATGTTTACATTTGTACATATGTTTCCCTTTAATTCAAGAGATTGTAACTTTGAAGCATAGCCAAGAAATTTGATAAACTATTAAAATATTTATGGAAACAATGTCCCATGAAAGTGCTACTTGTGATTTTAAGTTAAATGATTTTCACCATCAAGGTTCAGATGCCCTAATTACTAGCGTCAACCTAACTGCAGATATTTTGATTAAATTAATTAAAAGATCAAGTGAACATTCAATTCGGTAGCAATATAATTAGACCGTCACATGTGTGAAATATTTTAAAGGTATTTCATTATTTCGACATTTGCATTCAATTTTCGTACATATCCTATATTATCCGACCCCAGTCCTTGAACTGTCAACAGCCGGATCCCCAATCAGACGTAAAACATGCATTCCTTTTCACTATATATAGACATGCCATCTCCTCTGAATACTCCATCTCTAATAAATGCGTCAACCTCGCCGGCATCAAAAACTACGAAAAACGCATTTCACCTTTACCACTATGATTCCACAATTTTAACTAATCAAGAGAGTGCCTCACATTTGTAAAACGGATTTTGCCGAGGCTTTGGAAGGTATTATCTGACACCCAACAACTGTTGTTTTATCCTGTTTTCGGAATATAACCTAATTTACGCTGAATATTACTTTTGATCATAACTCTGCAAGTCTTCAAGCTAAACAAATAATCAAAAAGAGAATAAACTTAGATGAAAAAAGTTTTAATTTCTAATTTGTTTCGTTTGAAAATATTAATACGTACAAAAATATTAATTTGTAAATTATAACATTATTTTATTCATCAAAGATAAAAATAAAAACTATACGAAAAATTCGCAGAATTAATGGGTTAAAATTATAAATTTTTTAATGTAATGTTGCCACTATCTTTGATTATCAATAGTATAATATTAATATTTATATTTTCAATCAAAGCAGATCACAAAATACATGTTCGTTTTATATTCATTTTGTATCTCTAACTAGAAAGATTACATCGTACCGTCCATCTTTCAACATTTTCAACCATTTACAATTAAACTAAATAATAAAGTATTAACTAAGGAGATTTTGGAAGTTTGCAGAACATACGATTACAGACTTACACTCGATCAAATACAAATGTGTAAAAATAAATAAGTTCGTAGGAGGGTCAAAAGTAAAAAATATTTATTTCACTAAAATAGCAGACAAAGACCCACGGATCCAAGTATAGGCACCGCGCCTCTCGTTATCGTAAAACGAAATGATTTCTGCCAGGGTAACTTTAATTCAGTCCTTTACCCTTGGAAATCCCACTGTAGCATATTTGCTATATTTACTAGGAGGTGCTCCCAAAATTATTGGTTTAAATTATGAGGTAAGATTTGCCTGAAAGTTAACGTTGCAAAGAAGCTACTATAATACTTATTATAGAGTTAAATAAAACAATGTTATTGTCTGTTGTAAAATTCAAAATGGCTATACCGAAACAACAAGAGAATGCATATGACACTGTGGATTTTTGTATAAAATTTCGAAAAAACATTTTTTTTCAAATTCATTCAATGGAAACTTATATAAGAAAACTCAAACTAATATTTTATCAGGTTATCTATTAAAACTTAATTTAAGAGTAGAACGACTTATTATGATCGTTTTTGCAAAAGGCATTTTATATCAATATTAAAAGATACTTAAGTGATTTAAGATTATGGTTTTTATAAACCCAATTAGTAATAACTGTTTTGAAAGGTGACTAAAGTCATCCCGTTCTTCGGTACAACAAAGCAGTTTAAAATCTTCATCAAATTCCATTATCCATAGTTAACGGGGTCGCATCATTTTAATCCGTAAAATAGAAAGGTGAGAAGTCAGAGTATTAAGAAAGTAAATATATACAAAATATAATCAATTTCTTAAAAAATTCACCCTTAGTCATCTCTCGAACCTCCTCGTAACCTGAGATATTTGATTATGAATATTTATGACTTGTGTGTAGTTTTCAGACTGCCTCGTTTTACAGGATTTAAATTGTTAATAGTGGATCCTGATTGGACCTTATGCCATTTGGATTAGCTGTTATTAAAATTATCATGTAATTATCATTGGAAAGATGTAAAAATGTGTAAATTTGAAAAAACTAGTTATCTAAATAGCATCAGGTTGAAATAGGATCCATGGTAAGCAATTCGACCCCTTTAGAATCTTAATTGGTCCATTGGATCAGTCTACAGGCTATACCCAAGCAAGAAAAGTTCGTAATCAAATATTTCAGTTTATAACGAGGTTCGAGGTCTGACTAAGAGTAAATTTGTTAAGATATTGATTATATTTCTTTTATATTTAGTTTTTGATACATAAACCAATTACTTTCCTTTCTTATTATTTACAGAAGAAATACTATAGAGATACTACCCCCTTAATACGTTGAGCGCACCTTTCTTTCTAATTTCTTCCTTTTAGCTCGACTTCAATTTTAAAACGTTTCTCAGCAATCTGCAACGTTACCTAAACTTTTGCAAGATGTTATCGTTTCACATTCGTCATATTACTACAATAATCATTCAAACCTGATTTGTCCCACATATCGGACAAAGCAGTCAACGAGTCCAACACTTAAAAACCTTGCATTTCGTACACCCGGATCTATGGCTAAAGCCACCCCCTTTACCTTACCTACAGAACTACCCCCAAATCCTCATCTAAAGTCCATCTCCCTTCATCTACAACCCCATCCTCCCAAACACCTCCACCTACAATCCTCAACGTCCACACGTGCGTCCAACCCATCCCCCCTCCCATCACCCACATCATCGTCAACCTCCACATCTATACAATCCTCTCCGGGCCGTCGGCCGCGCTGAGGTCAGTTACACGGCGCGCGCTAGCTCGCGAATCGATAAGAGAGCTGCTGCTGCTGCTGCTGCTGAACCACCGGTATTAGGAGCCGGAGAGCCGAAACTGCACGAGAGCCAGCCAGCCGCAGCCCGCTATTGGCGCGCATCGAGACGAGAGAAAGACACACCGCGGATGGCCAATATGCACCGATGCGGAAGGGTGCACGCGGTGCGGAGGGATCGACGCGGGACACGGAACGGGCGCAAATCAGGCCGCGGATCTCGAGGGCTTTCGGGTCGATCGAGCGCGCGAGGGAGGAAGCGAGACGCCGAAATTTACTCACCTGTCACAGGAGGTAGCTGGTCGTCGGCGCCAGTGATTCGTGTCTTCTTGAAGTTTACCGCTGCGAGCGCCGATGCTGATTTTCACCCGCCGAGTTGGCCTGCATCACGCGGGCGACGAATCGCACCTGCATTCGGTGTTCTTCTCCCGGGGCACTCTTTTCTCCTCTCTTTATCTCACCCTTCGACGCGCGCGCGGGATGTAGATCGCGATAATTCACTTGATCCTGACACTTGCGCGCACACGCGGCAGCCGCACCATATGTACACACGCATACACGCGACAGCGTAGAATCTCACGATCGCGGGTGCATAAGTCAGCGACCGCCCCGGGAAACTCGCTGAAAAAAGGCGCCCATGTGTGCGTGTGTGTGCTTAGCGATCGCCTATCACACGCGTGGCTCTTTATCCTTATCTATATCTCTCTCTCTCTCTCTCTCTGTGTGTATATAACACTGACCGCGCGAAGCGCAACTGGCGATCGACGAGATCTAGGGGTAGTGCAGCCGAGGAGAGGGAGAGAGAAGAATCTCGCGCACACGCGCGCACCGATAGATACACAGCAGCAGCAGCAGCGGCAGCATCAGCAATAGCAGCGGCGGCAGCAGGTCATTCGTCGGTGACAGCTACATGTAGCTCGTACACTCTTTGCTATATTCGTACATTTATATTCTTTGTGTAGTGTGATTTTCGTGGATAGAGATTCGGAGGCACGCTGGAAGAAAAGGCTGTGTGTTTTTCTGTTATCAATTTATGTTTGTTCGAGAGAAGAGCACGTAGTCAAGGGGAAGATTTATCGAGGAGACGAAGATTTTGGATATATATCTATATGTATATGTACAGTGGCGAGTGCGCGCGAGCGAGCAAGAGAAAGAGGCTGGGACACGAGCGTGCGTTTTAGTTCCTCTTGGCGCGGGCCTCCAGCATCGACTGGCCGAGGTAGCGCCGCGACGACCGGGACTGCGGCGCATGCGCCGCCGCCTAAAACTCTAGAGCTGTGTGCCAGCTCTCGCACTCTCGCTCACTCTCTCTCCCTTTCTCTCTCTCTCTCTCTTTCTGTTCCCTCTTTCTCTTTCTGCAAGTGTGTGTCTGTGTGTGTGTGTGTGTGTGTGTGTGTGTGTGTGTGTGTGTGTGTGTGTGTCTATCTGCGTCTCTATCTCGAAGGGTCGCGAGAGGAGGAGAAAGCTTTAGCTTCTGTGCGAGTGTGGAGTAGTGTGTGTATACGTGTTGGTGTGCGAAGCTGGGTCAGTGAGAGCACGGAGAAGAGGGAAGGAGAGAAGAAAGTGGAGTATAGAAGAAGAAGAAGAGGAGGAAGAGGAGGAGGAGGAGAAAGAAGGGGAAAGTGAGGGAAGGAGGGAGCGTGCGGGAGTGCCGGAAATATTTTGAGTTGACAATTTCCGTGGATGTGTTGCTGGGTGTATGTACGCTGTGGGCGGTCGTGGGATATATAGGGGAGAGTGGGATGGAATGGGTAGGTGTGGGTGATGGGTAATGTTGATGGTTTTCACGGTGTGTTCTTTTGAGGGATAATTCATATGAGATGAGGCTATTTTCACTCTTTCGAAGAGAGAAAATGTAATGCATCGATTTAACTTTTGAGCGGAGTTTCGCCATTTTAGTGGGTGTATTTTATTAGGAATAACGGTATTTTAATTAACTTTTTTTCGAGTTAAAGGAGTACAGAGAATATCTTAATGCAGAAAGTGAACAAATCACTCTTAGCAGGGTAAAACTACATAACTTTGCAATTTTGATTCTGAAAAGAGTAAAGGTAACTGTATGAAGAGTTAAACTCAGTCTTGAGGAGTTGAATGTTCACTCTTTTAGTGAAGAATTAATATAGCCAATCGTATTATTATCGACTAGCAAAACTGAAATAATTATAAAATCATTTTTTGAATACAATTGAGTAAATTTTTTGTAAGTGAATACTTTATTTTGATGTATTATAAAACTAATGTTATCTTATATTATTTTATTTTACATTTCTCCCTTATGGAAATTAAGCTCATTAATAGTCAGTATCTAGCCATTAATAATCATGTAAAGCTACTATTGGCTAGATACTGACATATAATGTTATCGATTTCCACCAGGGCTGTATTAAAATACTAGAATGCATAATTATGTTTAAAGCTACATATTGCTACTAATATATCATGGATCTATTCATGAATTGTAAATCCCACTCCAAAAATATGAAAACATATCTTTGGAAAAACATCTGTGAACACAAGGTTGGAAAAACATCTGTGAACACATTGTTGGAAAAACATTTGTTAACACATCTGTGAAAACATCTTTGGAAACGCATTTGTGAATACATCTCTGGAAACACATTTGGGAACACATTTGTGAAAACACATTAGCTATTATGGATAGATGTAATATATTTTTTTTTTAAATGATGTCAAATAATTATTTATGTTTTGAAAATTTTGGCGCCCAACGTGGGGCACGAACTCGCATGACCTTAAGAGCCTCACAGTCGCTGTACTAAGATTTTTATTTAAAAACATTAAGATACCACAATTATGTGGAATTTATTCATTTAATATCATAATAGTGACTATTCTATCTGTATTTTCACAATTACCAAATTTATTTAAACGAATCTCAAATAAGCCATTGTCAATATCTCCTCCATTGTGTCTCACATTCCCCTGCATTATCCGATTCTTTCCTTTTTTTCACTCGTGCTCGAGTTGACGGGTGCCAGTACGTCAACCTCTTCTCGAGACGTCGGATTGAAGCGTTTAGCTACTGCTCGACGGATGTGTCTGTTCGTCAGCGAGCGCGCGCGCGTGCGATGTAATCTTCGAACTTCACAAGGGTGGCCGGAGTTTATTTATTAATACGGGGAGAGGCGACACGGGCGCCGGAAGATGGACGAGGTGCCCCGTAATTTTCTTTACACGCTTCGGGTCGTACCGCGCGTGCAGCGATGTCGACAGCTATGTGGGGTGACGAGAGTGAGAGAGAGAGAGAGAGAGAGAGAGAGGGGTTCTTTTAGGGAGCCTGTTGCTTTCGATTGAACGTGGGGATGGATGGGGGCGCGGAGCGCGTGTCCTTGAAATTGAAAAATCTGTGAGTGGAAATTGGCCTGAAAGTTTGATGAATTATTCAGGGCTAGGCGTTTGTGCATCGATGGCGAGGTGTATTCTTGATTGGAATGAATAATTGTCGAAATTGTTGCAATGAAAATCTGTATGTTTCAGGCTTCATGCATATTTATTACAAAATGCTAAAAAGGGTGATTGAAATGGCTTACTACATCCAGATTTTTCTACTTATAACGAGAGTGTTCCTTTTTCTCGGTCATCGCTTTTTATGAAACTCTACTAAAAAAGATGCTTACTAATATTAAATATAAAACAAATTACACGTAGTTTATTACTACGAGTTCTTATTTTGAAGATATGAGCTATTTTAGTTAACTAAATAGACTTTAAAAATGATTATAATGTCACACGACAGTACTGAAAACAAGCTTTAATTTAGGAGCCATTAGATTACAAAAAATCCAAGTAATAAATATCTAAAAATAAGGGAAAAATTGTATTTGGCTTTTTAGTCACATTTTTCTTCTAATTTTGAGAAACGTATGATATATTTTTATCTAACAATCCGATAATTACAGTTTGATTTCTCTACTTACATTTTCTATTTAGAAACATTCTTTAGAATTTTAAATTGCTCAATTATTACAAAAAGAAATCACTAATATAGTTGCTATCTTCGGAATAAGTCCACATCGTAATAAAATTCAAGTAGATTATTTAATTATTTAGTGTCAGAAAATTCCTCATAGAGTTTCATCAAAATCCACGACCCGAATAATGTATGACCTTGTTAATTACATTTCTTTGTTAATTACATAATATGTGAATTGTTCTCGTAGAAGAACGTTGTAAACATTTTTGTTCCAGATTTATTTTTTAAATAAAACAGTTAAAAATCAAAATTAATTAAAACTCAATTAATATTAATTGAATTGAATTTATTAATTCCACTTTAATAAACTCCCTCTATTATCTTCGCTTAATAATCACAATTCCAATCAGCCCTAAAAAAACACTAAACCCAAAGAGACACACCTTTCTCCGTCCCCTCGCGAAAAATCCACTTCAAATCGCAAGTTTAATTGCCACTCCCGTTCCCAAAAACCACCCCGCGCGCGAAAAAAGAGACTCTCAACAAACAGCAGAAGCGTAAAACTACAAAAAAGAAGCACGATTCGAGTCACCAAGGCAAGTATCTGCCACTAGCCGCGCGCGCGCGCTCGCCAGGCAAAGTCGCTTCAAGTACGAACTTTTTAATTAAATTAAGCCGCTCCACGACGCCGCCAAGCCAGCCATAATAATATAATCCCCCGCGAGCTACCTGCCCCCAGTGTGTGCGTGTACACCGCGCTCGCCCTTACCCACACACGTATCTCACGTACGTGTAATACGCGACTTCCCGATTGCACGTACCTATACGTATGTAAGCCCTCGCGGTGGAGGATTATAGAAAGAAAAAAAAAGCTTCCCGACCTTCGGCCGGGGATTCCCGGGGAGAGAGAAAGAGAGAGAGAGAGAGAGAGAGAAGGAGAGAAGGAGAAATGCAGCTGGCCGCGATGTCGTGCCGTCGTTGAGGTTGAATCGTCGTCGTCGTCGTTGTCGTCGATTCGACGTGTGTTGTATACGTAATGAGCGTAAGGGACGAAGGGTTGCCGGCGCTGCACGCGATCAAGGGATGAGCGATCGAATTCTTTGATTCATATAGGATAAATATGGGATCGGTAGGAGGAGTGGGAATTTAGGTTGAACGTTGATGATAGGGGGTCGTGGGTTCTTGATTAGAATTCAAATTCTGATCGGTTTAAGGAATAAATTGTTGTGTTTGAGTTATTACTATGTAAATTTGATTAGAAATTAAGAAATAGCAATAAACTAATTGAAATGTATATTTAAAGTTTAAAAGAATATGATAAGATTTGTTTTAATGAATACAATTGTCAATCATAAACCGATACTGTGACGGAATTGTAAATTATTTTAAATTATTTCGTTAAAAGGGTGGTAATTATATTTTATTCAAAATAAATAACTATTGCTTATTGTATCTATTAATTGTTAAGTTAATTGTGATTATGAGGTCATTATGAGAATTTTATTCTATGTAAACATTTCATAATATTTTTTCTTTATTTCAATTTACGTAATTATTCGTTGCCTGTCTTTGCCGCCTGCAATCTGTATAAATGAAGAATCGAGGTGAGAAAACCTTTTCCATTTACAGTGACAGGACGGAAAACGTCCATTTAAATTCGGGAAATTGAGTAAATCAAAGATTATAGTAGGAAATGAATTGAATTAATTTACATTTACTTTTATAAGATTTTATGCTAATATTTTGTTAATAGAATATTATTGAAATACTATTAAAATACTGTTTAAAGTACTATTGAAAGCAGTAATTTTTTTTTCAATCATCGTATTTAATATATAGATACGAATTAGTTGTACTAAAAATGTAATATGTTATTATAAATTTATCACTTAATATTGATAGCAAGATATTCTTCGTGGAATCTTAATCCAGCAGACTGGTGAGACTTTCCTCATTTTCTTGGGGAATAGTGAGCGATAGCAAAGCAGTGCTAAGACAAAGGCGCATCCCCTGCAGACCCTGGGCTTTATTACCGGGCCTTTCCGAGGCTCAACTCGAACATATGGACTACAGCCGCTGGACGACCGAGAATGTCGTCGCTGGCGCGTCCTCTATCCTGAGGTCCAAGGAAGGCTGAGATGCGGGAGGCAAGAGGCAGTCTGGTCTAGGCTTTCGAAGAGTAAACGTTGCCAAGATAGATTATTAAATATCATAAATATTGTCCGACTCTTCGTGTAATATTATAGATATCACGGAATTATACGTATTCAAACGAATATCTATGTCTTCTTATTTAAAACGCCTGCAAAACGTTTCTAACGATATCTTGTAAATAATCCTAATATGTCGTTGAGAGTTCATTATTTTCAGTAGAACAAGTCCAACGTGGTAAGACTGTTATATATGTATACGTATACGTATACCCATAGCTATAATTTCGGCTGTAACTTTTGATTGCCAGAGTAAAAATCGAAGGAGAATGCACAGGTAGAAAAATGCAGAGAGATATAGAAAACTAACTTTATGTTCAGAATGTATTAAAATGTGAAAATAAAAAAATTATTCGAGAAGTAAAGGCTATACAAAGAGGAGTTTTAAAAAAGAGGACCAAATTTGATAAAATAAGTGAAAAAATCAAGATTTTATCGGACATTCAGTGTAATAATAATTTTCATAATTCACTTTTTTCATGTTTACTATTTTATACAGGAAGAAATTACTTAAACGTTTAAGATTTTATGGATTCTTCATGCTTATATCGGTTTCATAGGTCCTCTATTAACATTTTATTTGGTTTAGGACCGAATAAGCATCTATATATAATCATCTATTCCATCCAAAAGGAAATGTATGAACAGACCTTTTTGAAGTCATTTAGTTTATGTTTTTAATTATTATTTGAATTTAATTATTAATGAAGAACGAAAAATTTAGTTTTTCAAAAAGTGTTGTTCAGTATAACAGAGGCCTAAAGTTTTGATCTAAATTCAATAATACTACTTGATGACACAGTTTTCTTTTATTGAAAATATCTATATTTTCAATCATATAGCGTAAATACATGCATTTGTATTTAGTTAACTCTTATACTGGAACATCTGTTTAACCTTCAAAAAATCACTTTTGCTACAGAGAATATCGGTTTGACGATTATTCCAACGAGAGTTTTTAGAGCACTGGATTTAAGGGGGTATTCTTCTATGCATGAGAAACACAGAGGTGATTTTTGGAAATTTTTCACATTACATACTTGAAACTTTTTTTATGTGTTAATACATTGTTAAACAATAACAACAAAAAATTACATATTGTTTTAATAAATATTTGACCCTCAACTGGCGGGATTTCTATGATCTGTTAAAATGATGTGAACAAAAAAATATTTAGTAAAAGTATGTCGATACGCGCCGGATGAACCGACAAAACTAAAAAGAAATAGCATGAATTAAAGTTTTGGAGTGATTTTGAACAAAAATGTATGATTTTTGTAAAAAGAATCAGCCTTTAATTAGCAATATAAGGATGGATGGTATTATGATTTTCTAGATATTATTGGTTCATCCGACGGATAATGTAATTTTGTACATTAAAAAAAAATGAAGTTAATTGATTGAGAATTGATCGAGTTTTCTCACCCGCCAGTATGAAAAAAGTCGTCTTAAGATAAACGCATTTAAAGTTTCCGACTTCTGCTCTACCTGCTCGACATGCACTAAGTAAAATCCCTGTAGCTTCATTTAAAGTTAGAATTTGGGGCTGTAACTTTAAGAATATATTCTTCAGATGCATAGGTATGCATTAAACCAAAAAGAAAGAAAATAAATTTTTTGAAACGCCTTTACGAGAGTTCCCTTAATGCATGTAAAGTTCTACTATCTACCACCGGAAGCTCATAATTCTCGAGTATCCATAACGACCATAATGCACGACTTTCCATTCCCACTGTATAACACACTAAAACAAAGTTCCGAAAATAATCAATAATTCCCTCGCACTAAGCACCTTCGATCCACTCTGTTACGTCTCCGTATATTATTATTCTGTTACAGTCTCTCTTTCCGTTTGTGCACAGGCATACTTGCCTTGGCTTCGAGAGGGCTCGATAGCTGCAAGCCAGCAAGGGTTTTTCCCGTGGCCAAGACAAGTGGGCTTTGTGCAGTGCATACAAAAAAAAACCCAACGGCTCCGATAAGCAATTCGAGACCGAAGGGACGAGAGTAACAAAATGCACGTGTACAAACTGAGAGGAGGACTTTTCCGGGAAAGCTTCTCGGGCGGGCGACAGGGAGACCATAAAAAAATAAACCGAGACGACGATCAGGGGCCTTCTGCTCTACGTCTATCTCCCCCGCCGTGATGCCCACCCGAAATGCACAGATACGCTGGCTACAATCAATGTGCGCAGCGAAAAAGCCGTTAAATGCGTATATGCGCCGAGTACCCCTCGTTTTGAGTAGAATTCCATTGGTACAGTATGTACCAAAAGTTTACCTCTTTTTCCTTTTTAACTACTTTTTATATTTAAAAATATTGTTATTGAAAAAGCAATAACAATAAAATTTCATATAAGATGTACTGTGGCAATGAGAATTATATTCAAACCATCAAGATCCCTTTATAAAAATAAATCTTTTTAGTTTTAATCAATTATTTTTATAATATTTTAAGTTCATACAAAATCAAAATGTAATTCATATCGTAGTCTAATAAATAATTTACGGCCGCATTATCATATTAAAAGCAGTTTATTAAATACATTCTTAATACATATTGGCCATGTTAATACTAGTTCTTTAGTAAAATTTGTTATTTTTATACGTAAATATAATTCGTTCTGTAATAACGATATAGATCAAGAGCAAGTATATGATATCATTCTAATTAACCTCACAACGTTTCACATTTAAGAGTTACGTATGCGCGCATGTAAAACTCCGAGAATATCTGCATGCAAAAGTACAGCAAAGGATTTGAACCTTTGCGTATGCGAATAGTATTGTGAACGCAAATGGTTGATTCTCGGTAATATCTGTTAATGCCAAAAGTGTACAAATTATTCTATTTAAAAATATAATTTGAGCTAATGTTTAAATTATGTTTTTACATATGCATAATATTATGATATTTTTGTATAAAATATTATAATATTTTTATTATTCTTATAATATTATAATAGTTCGGACCAATTCGATGGAATATTTACAACTTAAATTAATATTGAAAGTATATGTTTTATATACTTTATACTAAGACCGATCCAAATGTCCCTAATTAGTTAAACAAGTATCGACTCAACAGTTACAAGTTAAAAGTTAAAACGTTGCCATATATAAACGTGCATTTTTACATTAACCAATATTATCTATTATATTAAAAAGACTATGACCTCTTGTTTTATATAACACTTATCGTATTAATCAACTTTTACCAATTGAATATGCGCCAAAGATAATGTTATTGTAACGATAACTTCTAGTTATAAATAAATTATAGTTAAGCGTTTCAATAATTTTTATACATCGAAATGAAGACTACTCTTATATTTAACATATTTAACTATATACTTTGAATGAACCTTACATTATTAATTAATTCAATAATCATGTAATATTCTCTCGTTAATAACAGCATTAAATAATGTTAATATCTAATATTTAAGAGAATCCATATTGTAATATGTAAAGGACATTTGATCTTCTCTCTCTCTCTTTCTCCAACGATCTTCTCTCTCTCTCTACCCCGGAAAATCCAAGCGAAGATCTACAGCCAAAAATCGATAGGAAAGGGAAGGAAGGGGGCGGACCAAAAGAAGGTCCGGGAAGATCGCCGCCCTCTCATTGGAAAGCGTCTCGTTTTGTAGAAGCTAATTGGTAATTCGGACTCCAAGCACGCTTTTCCGACCACCAATGGAAAGTGGCCCAACCCTTGGTACTACATCAGAAGGGACTCAAGGCTTGGATCGAAGGAGATGAGCCACGAAAGGTTCGCCTCCAAAGGCAGTTCACGATCAGCGGTCCAGCAGTTCAACTCTACCAGCTCCGACCTCAGCAAGCTCCGACTCCGACGCCGACACCAAGCCAGCATCACCAAGCCATCTGGGTACGCCAGTCTTCTACCTCTGCCAACTCGAGCAGTTCGACTACTGTCGAGGTACCCCTGACGACGACGCCAGCCTTCTACATCCAACAACTCCAGCAGCTCCAGAGAGAGAGAGAGAGAGAGAGAGGGAAAGAGAACAAGAGAAAGAGAGCAAGAAACAGAGTCTTACTACTCTTTTTATTCTTTTCAAATAAAAGTAAGTAGACAAGTTAAATCGCTATCTTCTACCTTATTAGTCAACCTATTTCTCATTCTGTCCTTTTACATATATATATATATATTATAAAAATACTCATTCAGAAATTCCGCCAAGAATATCTCGCTCCTGCATTTGGTGCGTATATTCTAACCAACTCCTTCCTTTCACAAAACGATAGTCCGTGCTCCTCATTTGGTGCAGGGTTATCGTTCCTGTCTCTCACCCTCACATCCCCTAGGATTTCAGCTTAATTATAATTATATTAGAACAAAGACATATATCCCGCGCTATTGTACGCAAGTATAGGCGCATAAAATTAAATATATTAAAATAAGTACGTTTCCGCCCCACGGAGACGTCACACTCATAAAACACAATCACAATTACATTCACAATCACCCTCGCTCATTATCCTTGCCACCTTCGCGCCAATTAACTCCCGACAAAAAGCGTACCTAAGCAAACCTCGACCAACCCAATTTCGTCACCATCACCAAAGAACCGCCACTCGGCCATTATCCTCCATTATACTCATATCTCACGTGTCCTCCTCTTCCTGACACTCGTTCCACTCCTCTCTTACTCTCTCTCTCTCTTTCTCTTTCTTTTTTTTCTATCCGCTCGCTATACGAGCCGTGAGCAGCGCCGCGTCCTGAGGGTGTGCTCCCACCGAGGCGCCGCCACCGCGCGCCCCAGGCTCCTCGAAATTTCCCTCGCGGAACGAGGACGACGCGCGCGACGGGGCCAAGGAAGCAGAAGACGGAGAGCCGGACCCAAGCCGCTTGTATATCAATTCGCGGCACGCGCGTATCAACGGGTGTGTGTGTGTATATATATACGAGGACGGAGAGTGGAGTTATTTTACGCCAGGATGGCTGCTTATAGCTATGGCTCCGTCGGGAGTAGTGAGAGACTTTGTGACGTGGGATACGGTGTATGGCTCTTTATTTTTGTTTTGTGCTTTCCGAGGTTGGGAGTTTTTTTGTTGTTTTTTTTTTGAGGGAATTTTTGCGTGATAGGAGGAGTTTGGTCGTGTGAAGGGAGAACTGAGGGACTTATGACTTGGTGAAGAGAATTGTGAATGTTACTGATCGTAATTATTTTATCTTGTAAATCGTGAATAGAAATATGTTTGAGTTTTGACTTTGTACGCTAGGGTAGTGGCTCGTTTTTTAACTATATATTCAGCATTTTCTCTAAATAAATCACAAGTTTATATTATAAGACGTTTTACTTGCTGCTTAAGGGTATCGGGTAGTCAGACCCACCTTCATTGAGGGCTTACGTTATAAAAAGGTTAGAAATAAAAAAATTTACATTTTGTTCATAAATAATGGTAAACCGGCGTGAGCGTAAAAATAACACAGGGCTGAAGACGCCCGGGACAAAGACGAGTGCTGAAAACACTTTACCCAAGTCCGAAATAGCTTTTCTCCCCGTGTTCTGCACCGTGTTTTTTGGAACTAAGGCACGACAGAGCCTTTTTCATGCATTAGTGTTGGGTAGGTGATCGCGGATTTCGAGTCGTGCACAACGCAGTTGAAAGACATTAACCCAGATTTAACGGTAAAAAAAGTCATTTCTCCCCGCTTAACCCGGGAAAACAGTTATTTTTTCTCGCTAATTGGACATTTTTTCACACATTTTACAAACACGCTCGAAATGCGCGATTTTCTACGCTACTTTTAGGCATGAAAAGGGCCGATTTCATGCCTGCGTTGGGAAATATATATATATATATATATATATATAGGAGAAACTAGGGTAAAGTGAACACACGGATAAAGTGAATCAAGCTTATTATTTCTTCAATAAATTATTATTTATGCCTAATTTTAATTTTAGTGAAAGATAATTATGTGAAATAAAGGTAAAGTGAATTGGGGTAAAGTGGTCCGGAAAGAAATGCAATTGCACTAATTTATACGCGGCCAGATGAAAAATTTAACAAAATATTTATCAAGGTGAGTGTTAGTATAGTATACAAAGCCTTTGTTGCAACGCATTTCGTATTTATGCCAAAATTGACCAACATAACCTCCATATTTAACTGTTTCGCATTTTACAGTACTTGAAAGGTTTTAAGATGCCATTTAAGTTTTATTATTATCTAAATTAACGATTTCATCTATTCATGAATAAAAAGTAGGAAAATATTTTCAAAATATTTAATTCTATCCTCTAGTTCACTTCACCCTGCACTGAAAGGCCCGGGTAAAGTGAACCGGTATTTTTAAAAAATAGCTAAATAATATTAAACTTAATAAATGACTTTTTTTTAAGTTGCTAGTATGTTTATTAATGTAAGAAGTTTCTTGTCCATCTTACAAAGTAAGCTTTTAAGTATGAGAAATACATTATTTTCGACTTTTACAGTTACTATGTTCACTTTACCCTGGAATCCCCTGCTTGCGATTTTCACAAAAAAAAGTAGAATATTTGGATTCAACTGTGGTAAATCTCTTTTTATTCAATGTCTACGTCACGAAATTCACCCCTTAAGCGTTGCATAAGTTAAAATCGTAAAGTTAATTAAGATGATATCTCATCGGACCTTAGAGATTTCTTATGAATCCGTAAAATCATACTTTGCCATTTATTACCTCCTTCGGGTTAAAATTTCGGCTTTATCCACTAAGAGGTTTTTAGGAAAAAACTGTGTAATTAGTTTTTAGAAATTAGCATTAGTAACTCTTCTCAATAATGATTAAGTCGATATAATAATATGAAAATTGAAATATTTACCCCCTTAGGGTTTGAATTTCGTAAAATCCTTTCTTATTACGTGTTTACAACCTAAAAACAATTTACTATCCAAATTTCAGGTCGCTAGGTTCAAGGGATTTGGCTGGGACTTAAGTCAGACAATCAGTCAGTCAGTCAATCAGTACGTGTCTTTTTATATATATTGGCAAAGAAAACTACCACCGCGGGAGAGTGGTGCCTCTGTCGACTATCCTATATGTCCGGTTGAGGTATATTTTGCATTTGGTTTATATGGGAGTTATAGGTGTTTATTAAAATAAAAGTCTGTCTCTTAAAATAATGGCTATCACTTCAATTCTAAATCTTATGAAAGCTCATAAATGCAGCACGATGGTTCAGCAGAGTGTTCAAAGATCATAAACTGTATTTCTGAACAAAAAAGAATTGGTGGCTAGAGATAAATCTATATTCATAAAAGAACTTGTCCTGGCTGACAGATTCATCAACACCCAGTCAAAACCACTGGACCGATCGGCTTGAAAATTTGTGGGTACGTTCCACCCACATAGTAGGTGCTCACTAAGGAACGGTTTTTTAAAATTTCACCCCCAGGAGGTGGAAAGGGTTAACATGTGATTTTTAGTTTTTTTACTATATTTCTTCAGTGAAAAAAGATTATGGACGGTTTTTGCGGTATAACATATAGAATGAGATTATATCGAGAACGATTTCTGGGTTTTATGAAACTCCACCCTCGGGGGTGGAAAGGGTAAGTATGTTTTTTCTTTCTTTTACTATGTTCTCCAATAAAAGTAGATTCATACATGTCTCACATACATAGTAAAGTATATAGTACCGATGAAGTGCCGCTTGATGGATACGCTGAGCCTTACCCGTAAGTGAAACAATCGAGTCTAGAGTATATATAAAGGCGATAGAGCCTTAAGAAGGCATTAGGAGTCTGAGAGCCCTAGCCAATCGTGAGTAATATCACTGTGTTCCTGCATTATTTTCGATAGTTTGCGTTGGTTTTTTGAGTATTTTACGATGAGTGTAGAAATATCTTCTATATATGTAACGTCGCGCTCGCTAAATCAAAATTCAAAGAAAAAGTAAATATTTTTGAAAATCCTGTTTTCATTTCTTTCAAACGAATTACGAATGGGGTTTCCCACGAACGAAGAGTCGCCGCGACTTATATACACATATATTTTTCTATTTTCTTCGATAAATATAAGTCAGAAAATCACTCCGCCCCTAGCTATTGAGCGTCCGTGCTTAGGCTAAAAAGGGAGTGTAAATAAAGGGAGAAAACCCTTTAAAACGTCCTAGCCGACGTAAGATATACATATAAGAACATGACCTAACTGACTGACTGATTCATCAACGCTCAGCCAAAACCACTCGACCGATCAACTTGAAAATTTGTGGGTATTTTCCTACTAAATGATAGGTGCTCACTAAGAGACGGTTTTTTGATATTCCACCCCTAAGGGGTGAAAAGGGATAAAATGAGTTTTTATGTTTTTTACTGTATTTCTGCAAGAAAATAAGATTTTAAGTTGATTCTTGCGTCAAAATATCAGAAATAAGATTATGTAACAACAAATTTCTGGATTTTTTAAAACTCCACAACTAAGTGGGTGAAAAGGGGTGAAATGTGTTTTTATTAGAAAAATATCAGAAATACGATTATGTAACAACCAATTTCTGGGTTTACCGAAATTCCAGCCCAAGGGGGTGAAAAAGGGTGAAATATGTGTTCTAATATTTTTGTACTATATTTCTTTAATTTATCCATTCAAGAGTTTATTGAAGACAAAAGATTAAGTTGATTCATGGACTAATTTTTTGAAAAAGTATAAATTTCCTCAGGTTAATTTTCAACTAAATATAATTAAGAAGCAAAATAAATATTTATAAATCAATCTATATCTATAAAAGAAGATGTCCGATACACCTACTCACTGGCTCAATCACTCACTCACTCATCAACGTCCAGACCAAACCACTATTTTGTAGCACGAGTGACATAAACCCGCCATCGACATAAGGGAGGGTTTAGGGTGTGGGGGTAGGCTGGGCGAGTGGAGGGGGGGGGCGGGGGTTCGTTATTCATTATTACACTGTGTAATAAAGCGCCACTTAGGTCACGGATAAGCGTGGCCTAAGTGCGGGTTTAGGTCACACAGTGCTATAAATGATTTACTATAATAGAATAAATATTATTTATATCAAATAAATAATTTTTTGTAACACATGCACGATTTTCATTTTTTCGTCCTCAAAACCGTTTTTCGACCAGCGGGCGTAAAGCAACTACTTTACGTCCGCTGTTCATTTTAGACGGCGGAAAGGGACTACTTTTCTCCTTAGGGCGTAAAGTATGTACTTTACGCACGCTGCTTATTTTACTTTACGCCCACTCGTTCCACCAATAGAAATGAGAATAAAACTGGCCTAAACTTGGTTCATGTCCATATAGCGGGATTAAAGTAGCTGTTTTCCGACCGGAGAACGAAAAAAAGGTCAGTGGGAAAAATTTACTTCACGCCCGCATCCGAATCAGAGGGCAGGAATAGTACATTGTATACCAAGGGCGAGAAGTGGGCCTTTTTTGACCGAGTGTGAGTTTGCAGTACGAGTCGAAGGCGAGTGCGTACAGCGAGCCGGAGATGAGTTCATTCGTTACTCGTCTCAAAATTTTCCTTACAAGACGAAAACTTATTCATGGTTCCAACTATAAAAAGTTACATTGTAAACGTATACACAGAAGAGCTACTGACTCTACGCATTGACAGTAGTTTTTGCGAAAAGATATGCTTTCGTTCGTCTTAGAAACTTCCATATGAGTAAAACGCACTTACAGTTTTATCATCCACGGCGTCTTATGGGAGGCGCTATAAACTTTGAATATTTGCCAATAATTCGAATTTTATAAACTTGCTTTGCTGATATATTTATACATTATAAACTATATAAAATTGCAATAAAAAAAATTGACTCGTTTTATTCTCTTACGGTAGAATGCCCTATTAAATTTATAAATTTCTATAAAGAAATAATGTAAGTCTTATCGACTTAGTTTGAAAAAGAACACAATATAGTGTTGCCTTTTTTATTTTCTCAGATTGCTTACAAGTACACAATAGAAAGCAGGTGCAAAAAGCACTTTAATCTGGAAACCCTACTATGTTTTGACTAGAAGCTTATGGAATTACACAAAGAAGTTTCTATAACTACAGTACATAAGTTTATAAGTAGAAAAGACCGGGTATGACAAGATATATATTTCAATACAAATAAACGAAGCTTTAGTTGCTATTTTACGCTGACTTCAAGGTGGCTCTTGTATGAAAATAAATGGCGGAATGTTTGGGAGCTTTAAAGCACCACACATATTACATTTTCTTCTATCAATAACAATATTACTCAAAAATTTTCTAAAAAATTTATTACTAACTTATTTTAGCAAAATTTAAAACTAAAAAATTAATGGAAAACTGTCTATTGATTTATTTGAATTTCAAACTTTTAATATTCTATATCCATGTTCTTTATTTTCAAATATATTATACAATAACACTTTTGAACTTTCTAAGGTATCTTAATATTATTATCTATACATATTTAGTTTCATCATAACGCCTATAATATCTACGCCCAGTTTTTGAAATTATTTATAATTTTTTATTTCATGAAAGTACCACTATAAGTAATAGTACCTATAATAATTTTGACATTGCACTATACGAAACTTCACAAATTGCTAGTGCTATCTTTTTACAAACTCGATAAAAAGAAAAGAACGATTTAGCTACCACGTGTCACGGGAGCTCCGAAGCTCGCCGGCGAAATTGGAGAAACGAAGAGTAATTGGTATTCTGGAAAATTGAGGATGATGGAAAATTAGCGCGCGAGAGATGCGAAACGATTTTTTTCCCTCCTCTCTCGACCCGCTCGGCGCTTTTCACAGCTACGCCGCTCGCACAGCTATATATGTATACACGTCTATCACTTCTATCGCGCAAAATCAAATAAAGGTTGCACTCGAAATATCAATGCGATTTATGCGTCGCTTTATTCGAGCTGACTTTGTATCGAGAGTGTTCGATGCGAACTTTTGAAGTAAGGATATAAAAAAGTGAAAAACAATTTTAATAAGACAATGCAGATCGTCAAAAATATTATTCTTATAAATTTATATTTCTTTAAGATGGAGCTCTATTGATATTTATGAATTTCTCAATTTCGCTTTTTATGCGAAAAAGAATTATTACGTTATACGCAGAAATACAGATTTTTCTCCTTCAAAATAGCATATTTTTAAAATGTTCCACGGGTCTACCCACCCAACTTAAAATCCTTATGCAAATCTTTTTGTACTCTAAATTAAAAACATTTGCTTGTTTTTTTTTATTTTATGCCCTTATTCGATCTGAGAAAATATAATGCAGGTCAAATCATCAAAAAAGCCATAATTAAAGAAGCCATAAAAATCGTATTTTTTACTACAATGGTAATTATATCTTGACATATATTTTTTGATAAAAACAAAACTTTTCATTTGTTAACAAGTTACTTCATAATAACAGTATACTGATAATATACTAGCTACATGAATCAAATTATTTACAAACCAATAATATATTAAACTTGTGACAAAGTGTAATTTTAAATACTCATAATTTACTTTTTATAAAAGTATTGTTTTTTCAAAGTAAAGTTTATTAATATTCATAATGCTCCATGCGCATCTAAATTTTTTTTAATCTTACTGCCATTGTATGATGAGTATTGTTAGTTTTAAAAAATATTGTATGAATTTCATTTTGAGAATGAAATTTAGCTATGTAAAGGAAATTCATATTGTGAATGCTCAATATGCAGCCTCTTTTTTTGTTTTAATTTTATTGAGATTGTGTTATGAGTATTGTTACATTTCATAAATATTGTATAAATTCCATTTTGTCTTTTGGGAATGAAATTTATAGTTATAAGTAAAGTAAATTATACAAATTTTCTTTTTTGAAGTGAAAAGAAGTATAAAAAAATAGAAAGTTATCTGTCAAAATCTAATGCGCATGGAACATTTAGGTTTAAAAAATAAATATTTCAAAGTAATTAATCGACTAATTGTAGATTATCACCCTGTTTCTGAAGTTGCGATTACACATTACAATCAAAATTCCGCTAAAGGATCTCTTGAATATCCTATTGCTCGGTGTAAATAGCGATTATCTTTACATACACGAACCTTCGAATATTAAAATCAATTAAAAATAATTATAAAAGAACATCAAATAACGACCCAAACATCTAATGACGGAAATATACCCCGAGGTCCCGCGTCCACACACAGACCCCCTACAAAACATATACACACATATACGACATATCAATCAGATAAAGCATCGAGAGCAATGCGCGGGTAATTTAATTACGAGCGGAGACAATTCAATTTATGAATAAGCGAACGGCGATCCGCGCGTGCGTGGGTATACACACACACACACACACAAGGCGAGGCAATAACCGCCCATTGGCAAATTAAATCCAGCTCGAGTAATTGAAAATGGGAACGAGGCAAGAGACGGAGGGAGGAGAGAGATTAGCGTGCACATGCCGTGTGTACCAGTCTAATTTCTAAGGTCTCGATAATAGTCCGTCCGGCAAAACCGCGGCGGCCGCTGCAACGCAACCAACGCGCAAAACGGAACGAGACGCGCGGTATAGACGCGTGGAAAATAACATTGAGATTATCGCGCGGGGATGCGGTGTTTTTTCCGTTTTTCTTTTTTGGTTTTGTTTTCGTGTGGACGTGGCGCCAGGACTCGGTGGCGCTAATTGATGGGCAAAGAGCGTCCGAGACGGCGACGCAAACTCTGCTGTACCTATAAAGCTAGTCGGGCTTGCGTTGACTTTGGATGCGAGCGCTAATTTTTTCGATGCAGCGCTGCGTCGGATAACTTGAAAATGTTTGCACGATTCTTTTTAGCATTTGCAAATCACAAATTGTCCTGAAAATAGCATATGTGCACATTTTTAAATCAGATTTATTTATTTCTACCGTGTGTGTATGATTTGTAATTACACTCGATGTTCATCGATTTCTTTAGAAGTTTGTATACAACGATTTTCGAGGTTGCTCTTTATGATTTTGCAGATTTAATTGATGTAAAACAAAAATGAAAAAAACATTGGCGTCTCCAATTTGAACCTTCGATGTAGTACGTATGACTATAAACGTATATTAGTTATTTTTCAATGAGAAAAAACAAGTGTTTTCTTATGTAAATAAATTGCCTTTTTATTTTATTGTAATTTACACTACAAAATTATTAAGAGCGATACCAGAAGTCCTTGTATAAGACTTTTTAAAAAAATCGATGAACACTGAGTGGATTAAAGATATACATAGAGAATAAATAAAATAGTACATTGTGCAACGAGGAGAGAAAATGGGCTTTTTCTAAGCGTGAGTGATGATTGAGACGAACTCGAGTGCTTAAATCATCATTCGCGGAGTCTGAAAAAACCCTTTCCACCCGTGTTGTAACAGTATGTGTACATCGTATTATTTTGTATTAAGTGTGTGAATAGAGCTTTTTTCATAAATTCAAAGGGAATGGGGGAAATGGGCATTACGAGTGGTCCATTATAGATCTAAGAAATTCAGGAGCAAGAGATAAATAATGACCATTACCTCCCGCTCAGGCGAAGACGCTCGGAATGCCTAATTTTCCATTCGCTTTGCAAGCATGAAAAATGGCCTTTTTCATGCACGTGTTGAGATAAAAGACTTTAATTCATGTCTTACTATACTCGTTCTCGAAGTAGTTCTAGTTTTTCTTTCTCTTCTCATAGGTCAATTTTTCCTTTTTATTAAATATAATGTTCTTTTATGTTTAAATGTTGGTATACGTTTCATAAGTGTAACCTTAAAACTAAAATTCTTGTAGTATGTATAATATGATATTAACTTAGGAAATAGAATACTAAATCTACTCTACACTATTTTATCGTAAAACTTTTTCTCGTAGGAATTTTAATTTCGATAGATTATTACTCTTTAATTAATTAAAGGTATTTTTTGTTGTATTAAAGCGAGACGAAGGAAACAGATTTTACTTTTGATTTAGTAGAAATCCCCTTACGTCGTAAACGAGCTTACGCTCCTCTTAATTCTTCCATTGTATTTTCCAGGGAACCGCACTTTACGAAGTTATGGCTCTTTTAAGGATTAAGGGACTTTTTGGAGTTAGCGAAGAAACGTCGTTGAAAAGTAAGATTACAACAGGAAAAAGATAATTCGAAATTAAGTGCTTGAGCCTGATTCTCGGAACAAAACAGATTTAACTTAAAACAATTAACAGTATACTTGGTTAATATATAGGAACAAGTACTTGCACTTGTGTTAAAATACCTACATATTTTTCATGTCGAATTTCCGTTGTATAACTTGAGTGTTACAATTGGTGTTGTGGTTTTCGAACAAATGGTTAATAACACATTTAGAATAAATGTAACAAAAAATTATTGTTATAGTTTGAATGAATTATTCTTCAATTTTACATTTTGTTGTTTTAATATTACAATTCTATTTAGATGGAAATTACGATTTTTATGCTTTACTCAAAATTGTATTTTTACGAAATCATTCAAATTTGCATAACAGAGAGTACCCAAGTATGACCACCCATAGCTATTGTAGCTGTAACTTTTGTGAACCAAGGTGAAAATGAAAATTAGAAAATGGAATTAGTTGGATGAATGGACCTTTTTGACATAGTCAATGAGTTTTGGCCAAAGTCACCCTGATAACACATAACGTTTTTCGAACGTTTTTAAAACGTTAGAATTAAAACCTTCAAACGTTAAAAAGAAAAGTTATAAATACGTCTGAAAAACGTAGGTAAAATAAGACGTTATAAAAAGTTTATAACGTTTGGATTAAATCGTTTGAAAAAGGTTTAAAAATGGTTTGAAAATCGTTTGTAAAAACTAGCTATATAATAGAATATATAAGAAAAAATTGTTTAGATAGAATTGGATGCTACAAATATTACCAAGTTGCTAGTCTTCGTGGGAATATTATAAAATGTGCTAGTCTTCGTGGGGGAATGACGAAATATGCTAGTCTTCGTGGGAGATATCCAAATGTGCTACTTTTCGTGGCAAACGCTGCAAACGTTCTAGTCTTCGTAAAGGCAATCGATATACTGGGCATGTATTTAATCATTGGGAAATAACTTTTGTCACGGAAATTAACGGCTTTTTCATTATTCTCGCGAGAATCTTCAGAGTTGTGATTTAAAAACAAAAACCTCTGATAATATTTAATAGAACTATAACATACATCTAGCCCAGCATATACAGTACTGACATCTAGCGGTATGAGCGCAATAGCCATGGGTGGTTATACAGGAAGGGTAGTCATACTGGGGAATTCACCTTTATAGTCCAGTCGAATTAGACATGAAAGTATCAGATCCGCGGAACAATTTCACATTGAAAGTTTAAAATAGAATCATGATTTAATACAGAAAGGTAGTCTAAATAATATGGTAAAAAAACTAAGCACTCATATATGTTAATAAACTATTTAAAAATACGCAAAGTTGAAAAATTCGGTTTTTTGCGTATTTGGCGAACTTGATTTATTGCATAGAAAATCTAAAATGTGTGTTTTTTAAGTACTAAAAATACCTACGAAATGAGCGGCATCATTGGAGGGGTCCGGGGTTGCGCAACAGGTCGATCATCCCAGTTAAGCAGCGGTGGGCGTGGTTAGTACTAGGATGGGGTGACGCCTGGGAACCCCGTGCTCAATTTAATTTCGTTCGATCGCTTAGGTGTTGTTGATTCACACTCAGCAAAGTGAGCTGGAGGTGTGGAATGATCGGATTCGGTGTCTAAACCTACGGAATGTGACATAGACATACCAATTCGAACATGACAAATACACCAAGAGCCGCGATGGCTCGTGGTTAAGGGCTCGGCCATTTGAATGGAAGGTACCGGGTTCGAAACCCACCTGGGTACTTCTGACTTTTTGTTTTTAAGAAAAATTGTTTATGTGCCTGTACCGCGGTTCTGATGGTTCGGATCCCGTCTAAGTCTGTAGGACCAGTTATGATACATACTCTAAGAGTGCAAGGGGTGCAATGCATCATAAGTATAGGGATACACAACACACACACACGCGTTTATTACTCGCTCCGCTGTAAGCACATACAATTGAATGGTGGCAACGTGGGTCCAACGTGAGAACCACGGCCATTAAACAGAAACAGAAACAGATAAATACACCGACCATCCCGGAGCGGGTTTTCTCCTGATAGGTACAGGTTTTCCCCGCTTCTCAGGCGTAATTCTGGGCGAATGCGGGATGTGATAAGGGAGGACAAAATATTAAGGTATGGGAATGATAGGTATTATAAAGAAAAATAATGAGACATTTGTTAGACCAAGAGGCTACAGTTGAATAAACTGCAACTAAAAACATGTAAATATAGGTGCTTTTCGAGGAAGTAAAAGGTGTTTAAGTTTGACTTTCCTATCGGCTGGTTCCTGGCGTTGGTTTTCTTGGTCGGGCAATAGTCCAGTCGGCAGAGCCATCTAACACGGGCTTTTCTTTGAATCGTATACGCTTTTTAGTTTTGGGTGATTCCTATGTAAAATTTCTCATAGAATCCGAATTTAATATTGCAGTCTGAAAAAAGTGCTCTTCAAAAGTTATAAACAAATTAAGGTCGGAAAATAACGTTTTTTTCAGTATTCTTTAAATAACTTGTCCGTATCGAGTCGTAGAGAAAAAAAAGTTATGTATAAAACTTGTTCTTTATTATTCTCTAAAAAAGTGCTACATTTAAGCATAAACATAAGAAAAAAAAATCGGTTAATTTCAATTTATAGAAATAATTGACCAAAATAAATATAACTCTCGGAAATTAATCTTTATTTATAGTAGAATAAGTGTACGTGGCCCCATTTCTGTCGATAAACTATTTCCAAAGTTACGTAGTTTTAAAGTATTTGTATGCGCATGCGCTTGCGCTATTGTTCTCCCGCGAGGGTTGAGTGCAAAATAGTGGCAAAGTTTTTACATATAGTTGAAGTATCTAATTATCATATGCAACGAGAAAAAATTAATTTTTTTCAAAATTCACCATTTTTTGGACGATTAATTTATTTAATTAATTTATGACTTTCTTAAATCTATGTTTTACACCTCGAAAGTGCTTGGAAATACCATGCTTATGCAGCAATACGAAATGCAAATAGATTGACACCACGCGACACGCTCAACCTGTTGACTAATTGTTGTTGTTGATAGTGAGTTTATATTTTTTTCAAAATATTATTTTTTACTTTTTAGCGTTATGTTAACAGGTTCAGTGCTGACAATGTATAATAGTTTGCTACCCATGCTGAAGTTAATAATTGAATTCTGAACATTTTTGTTTAATTGTTATTGTAAATACATTTTTTTTTGTCATATCGCAACTTTTATAAAATATTTTTGTTCTTGAGATCATGAAGTACATTTACTAGTATTTAATTTACTAGTCAAAATAATTATATTCATATTTCTTTCCATAGTACTTTATAAAAAAAATTTCATGAGCCATTATATATGCGCCACGCCGCACACCGGGCTAGAAAAACGTGACATATTATATAGTTATGCAAACAAACTCATCACTAAAATATGGTATTCCCTTGGTACTACAGGTCCAATACCGGCACAAACTCATATTAGATCACTACGGACACCCTTTATTGAATCTTCGAAATCGCTACTGCCATTCCTGAGTAATCGACATAAACCATATTATTCACAAAAATAGTTTTTTTGATTGTGCAGGAGTTTTACAGTATGGAGTTAAACAACCACATGAAAGCAGCTCGGACATATATTTAGATTACTACAAAACGAAGCGAGGACAACTACATTTAAGAAAAAAAATGATTTCTCTTAAAATTATGAATGAAAACTCAATTAGAAAAGGGCAGAGATATCCGTCGTCGTCCCCTTATTGCAGGTTTTATATGAAGTTTTCTAGATTGAAGGATTGCAAGGGAAGAAGTTTCAGGGAAAATCAATACAAATTTTGATTCTCAAATGAATTGAAATGTTTATTGAATATTTTAATATTTCAATAATTATGTACAATTTTTAAAGATCACAAATCCAATTATGCATTATACAAGAAACGTTTTGGATGAAAATTTCGAAGAAAATAATCTCTTAGAGATACTGAATAAATAATTTATTGTGCAAACAATCAAAGTACGTAGTTCATTATTGCGAATTTATGAATCGAACATTCGAACAAAATTAATATGCTCTCACACTTTACAAAAAAAAAAAAAAAAATACGTTCTCGAGATACTCGAAAAACGAACGGCAAAAAAAAGAAGAAATAGCAGAAATTCTTCGTAGTACATATACACGCTTTACAAACGCAATTGACAACGATATATAACGCAGGACTTTCTCTGTGTGAAGTACTTTTCGTGTAAAGGATATCAACATCTCTCTCTTGTGTCTTTTACTCTCCGCTATAAAACGAAAAAAAAAAACAAAAAAGGAAAATATAGTAATATAATAATAATAATAATAATAATAATAATAATAATAATAATAATAATATACGTCGCACCGTCGCGCAGTCGTAAATCGTATCCTCTTAGGGACGCGGGCGCGCTCGTTCGCACTTAATCGTAGGTAAGAGCTTTTTTGTTTTCTATATAATACTCGAGACAAGAACCGAGAAAGAAGGTTCGTAAGGTACAAAAGTCTCATTTTTATCGACCACCCCTTAGGAATTACAATGTTTCCACGGACGATTGCCTCGTCGTTCCGCCGCGCGACTTTTAAATGCCGTCTTTTCTCTTATATACTCCTAGTAAAATTATCCTTAGTTTTACATCCTTTTTAAGGATGCCGCGAAAAAATGAACGGATCACTATGCTCACATATGTCTCATATTTGTATTTTTTTTCTTCTTTTTTTTCTTTTAACTTAATGTGTCTGTGTGTGTTGATGTTTCTCTGTGTATTAATAAATGTGATTGTGAAGTGTGACGCACGCACAAAATGTCGTTCATGATTATTCGTTTTTTTTTGAGAATTTTGTGATTTTGGTTAATAGAATTTTGTTTAAGGTTCGATTATGCTCCTTAATTAGGAATGTTTCCATTTTTTTAATTTTTGTTAAGTATTTTTTTCTTCTTTTTTTGTAGGTTTTCAAAATTACACTTAGTTAATCATCTCTCCTAGAGTGTATTGCACGTAGAGGAAAAAAGTGCGCGCGTGCTGTGGTTATTTGTCGAGTCAAAAGGAACTCGCGTTGAAAATCAAAGATTCGTTAGTTGAGGTAAATTAAGGAAAAGAAATACGTGCTTCATTCATATATACCTATACGATTCGTTATACTTTTTTCGATTTTTTTTCGATTAAACGCAAAGTTTTTGAGGCTCAATAGAACCGTTTTAATAAATAGAGAAAACAAACAGAAAATAAATCGTTTTTTTTTTAATGTAATTACAAATCACATTTAAAATCGTGATATCTCCTTAAAGCAATCGACGTCTTAGCCTAAAAAAATGTAGAATACGACATTTTTTGTAATTTTTTTTCTCGTTGATGTCTGTGTATGTGTAGAAGTGTATGGGAGTGTGTGTACACATAGAGAATTATGTATACATATATGTACATGAACAATCGCAGCTGTCAAGACTCGAGATCGAGCCTCTTTTCGTTCGTCTCAAACCATTAACAATCATAAATGACTTGATTAACGCATTTACGCATTAGACTTAAAATAGCATGCGTTGATTACTTTTGAAGAACATTTCTTTAGTATTCTCGTGATATTATCGACATTCGTTTGTTAAGACACTAATCAATATATCCTGCACCACACAATAAAAAATTATTTTATGCATGCTACATAGCCTTCCTTTCAGAAGCATCGAAAGCAATCATACACAAAATGGAAAAAAAATTATATTAATCTTCCAAAAGTAACCACCACTCTCGATCCAGTCGCTCGATGAACGAGTCTCGCCAACGGCGTTATTATTTCTCCGCTTCTCTTATTCAATAGGAAGTACCTCACTCTCTCACTCTCTCTCTCTCTCTCTCTCTCTCTCTCTCATCCTCGCCATCCTCTCTCTTCCACCTCCAATACATACTTTACATCGACAAAAGAGCGCAAAAAAAGGAAAAAAGAAACAGAACCGGCGACGCGAGAGCGCACGTCCGCCTTCTACGCCTCTCTCGCGCAGCCGTCGCTCCCGCCCCGGTACAATCTCAGAAACCTAGCGTACAGATTGTTCTCAGCCGAGAAGGAGTAGTAGTAGTACATCGTCGTTATGTTTATCGTGTCTTTCCTGAGCCTCCTGCCGACCTCCTGCTCCTCGCCGTTTCATATGTTCCCGCCGCTCGGATAGAAGGGAAAGGCTCCGAACTGAAAGTTGACGGGCGTCTTGGGCGAGGCGCACGTGTAGAGAAAGTCGTCGCTCTGCAGCTGCGTCCTGTTCAGATTCGGCTCGGACGTCGATCTCGTGATCTTGGGCAGGCCCCTCAGCAGGCTCTCCAGACTCGCCAGTATCTGTCGGAATATCGGCCTCTCCTCCCGCGAGAACTTGATGCAGTCCTCGGTCAGTCTCCTCAGCGCCTTGGGCGTGTCCGATCTCAGCTTGTTGAGATCCGGTCGCAGATAGCCCCTGCCCACCATGAACAGTATCTGATCCTTGTTATTGACGTGGGAGTAGGGCAGCTGTCCGGCCAGCAGCTCGAACAGCACGACCCCGAAGGCGTAGACGTCCGACTGGAAGCTGTAGGGATTCTCCTCCTGCATGCGTATGACCTCGGGCGCCATCCAGAGTATCGAGCCCGTGGGCTGGTGAAACTGGAGGGAGCCCGACCACCTGGTCTTGGCGGTGGCCAGGCCAAAGTCCCCGATCTTCACCGTCAGGTCGTCGTGCAGGAAGATGTTGTTGCTCTTGAGATCCCTGTGGATGATGTTCTTGGCGTGCAGGTAGTCCATGCCCTGGGCCGTCTGCCTGCCGATCTCGATGAGGGTCAGCAGCTGGAACTTCGACTCGAAGACGTGGAGGTGCTTGTAGAGGGAGGAGCCCTCGCACCACTGGGTGACAATGGCCAGCTGGGGCTTGCTCACGCAGCCCATGAACAGGAGTATGTTGACGTGTCGGGTCTTCCTCAGCACGGCCACCTCGTTCTTGAAGGCCTGCAGCTGGGCGGAGGTGGGGATCTTCACGTTGAGGGTCTTGACGGCCACGGGCCCGTGCCAGTGGGCCTTGTAGACGGTCCCGAAGGAGCCCGAGCCGATTCGCGGCCCCACGAGGATCTCGTCGGCGGGGATCTCCCAGTCCTCGATGGACTCCCGGGGGGCGAGCAGGTTCTTCGAGCTCTCGTCGGCCGAGCGCGCCCTGGGCCGCTTGGGCCGCAGCGTGTTCGTCGGGCTCGCCTGGGTCGACTGGCTGTGCTTCGTGGGACTGCTGCCCGGGGAGACGGGCGACTGGGTCGCGTTGCCGCCGACCCCGCCGGCGCCTACGCCGACGCCGGCGCCAGGCCCACCGCCGCTGACCGCGGCCCTGCCCAGACTCTGGGAGCGCGCGTACTCGTCGAGGTTGATGGCCTCGCCGCCGGGGCCGACGACGCTGCCGACGCCACCGACCCCGCCACCGACGGCTTTCACCATGTTGAAGCAGACGTTGGGCGCCGAGCTCGAGCGGTCCTGCTGGCCCAGGGTTCGAGGGTGCCGGGGGTTTCGAGAGGACGTCGCCAGCGATGGGGATATGCCTCGGCCTGGAATGGGAATGTAAGTGGGTTAATTGGGAGTAGAGATACTTTTGGTGTGACGATTGAGTAATAGCGGTTTTGATCGGTTTTCAGCGGTTAAAAGTACACGGGTAAACAATAATTAGCATACTTTGTTAGAAAAGTATAATACGACATTGTACGTTATATACTAAGAAAAGAGATATGCATCCATGGTTCACAAACCTCCGATGGTTTTTACTCATGTGAAGTGTAAGTGGAAAAGTAACACACAAATCTAAATAGACACACTTGAAATTTGTTAATATTATTGTACATAGAAATATATATCTATAATTAACAGAAAAAAGAAATAAAGCAACAAGAATATACAAATGGTTTTTGGCACTTTCAAAACAATCAATATCCGTTCTGGTAATATTAAGTTTACTCTAATGTCTAATCATTACAAATAAATTAACTTTATGTATCACATACTCATTCATCGTACGAAAAAATCTCTACATTATTGTTTATATAATTGTAAACATTTATAGCATTCTAGCTACATGAACAAGCAGTCGAATTTAATTAAAAAAAAAAGACTGTCTAAATTTGTTTGCACGATCATAAATTGTCGCTTTGTTTACATTTCGTGTCATTCTAAAGTAAACATTGATGAAACTATTGAGGTAACCGATTTTGTTATTCTTAAAAATCTCAAAGTTAGGTAGAAATATCGCGCTTTTATTAAATTTTCGGAATTAGAATTAATTTTGGAAAAGATGATGAAAATTAGTTTATACATTAGAGGGACTGAATTTGTTACTTGTAACAACTATATAAATATAAATTTTAATTAAGTGTATAGAGCTAAAATGCCGAAAATTTTTACAATAATGTAGACATCATTTTTCCAAAATATTTCATTTGCCTAATGAGGCTGATTTGTAGACGCTGAACTATGATTCATAAAATTAATGATAATCTCTTTATGATGTTAGATATACTTTAGGCGGCAGTTCAACGATAAGAACTAAGTTTGGAAATTTATTTCGCTCAATGGGCGTTTTCGGCAATCGGGCCTAACATACATATTAACCCCTTAAGTGGCAAGAAAAATTTGACAAGTGGACAACCCAATAATCTGGATAAATTTTCATAAAACTGTATACCTATTTATAGTTCTTAAGCATCGAAAAATTACCAAAAAAATATTGAAATTTATAATCAGTGACTCTTGAATCACCTACTGCGTATCAAAGAATAATAATTCTTTCTTTTTTAAATTATTTACAATTATTTATAAATATTTATATACACGTAAATGAGTGATCTTGATTTGACGCACCCGTGCGTCACTGCCACTTTCGCGTTTTGTCTTGACGCACCAGTGCCTCCGTGGCACTGAAGCGGTTTAATGTATAATCCTTATAACAATATTTTAATAACTTGACGTGATACGTATTCTTAAGAAACTGCGATAATCACGTGTACCTGACGAACGCGCGACCAATCGTAAACCACGTGCCAATAATCGCGATACCATACACGCTACACTTTTAACCGTCCAAGAACAAATATCCACATCCATCCAAACCTACCTAAGCCATAGCTCGACGGCAGCTGCAGTATCCCCGCGCTCGTCTCCGGATTGTGCGCCAGCAGCGCCTGATAGTACGCGTCCTGCATCCTCACCTGATGGCACAGCGCCGGCACCCCGTTGGCGCACCTCTGATGAAATCTGTAATTACAGGTGCGACAGTAGAAGCCCTGAAACAGGAGCTTGTGGCAGCACTCGCAGAAGGCCAGCGAGAAGAATGTCTTCCTCACGAAGTTGTGCGATATCGAGGTGGCGATCGGGAACTTGTCCAGTATCTCGACGGATATCTCGTCGCACTCGAGGGAGGAGATGTCGGTGTCCCAGGGTATCGGATACTTGGCGTCGTCGCTCGCCAGGATGTACACGACGCACATCTCGGTCGTGAGGTTGCGCAGCTTCATGGCCTTGGCGAGGGCGTCGCGGAGGGAGAGGCCCTCGCGCACCTGGACGCTGGTGCGCTGCTGGTTGGGCAGGTGGGCGCGCAACAGGGACTTGAGGGGCGTGCGGGGATTCGGACGGGGATAGCCACCGGCGTTGGCGTTGTTGCCGCCGCGCGAGGCGCCGGCATTGGGGAGGACGACGTCGCTGTTGCCGGGCGCGGAGGAGGAGGAGGTGGTGCCGCTGCTGACTTCGAGGCTGGAGTTGAGGATCTCGATGAGCTTCTGCTCCTTGGACTCGAGCTCGTGGAGCTTGGAGGTGAGCTCTTGGTACTCGGTCAGGTAGATCGAGGGCGGATCCTGGAAGCCGGCGAAACGATTGTTCAGGGCGTCGATGTTCTGGCGCGTCACGTGGATCACGCTCTGGATGTTGCGCAGCTCGTACCTGCGGGTGGAGGAGGTTGATCTTTTGTTAATTGCATTGGAGATGGTGGGGGGAAAAAGGTTTTTATTTGACTTTGGTGGATAATTGAGTTGGATGTTTTGTTGTGTATTTTGTAGATAAGAGTACGCGGTATACTAATTGGTTACAGTTATTTTATTAAAATAATTTATCCACATTCCATTGGGCAGCGTAACTCATTCTTTACAATCAATCTAGATATAGATTTGAACATAATTGAGTACGTTGTTGAGATAACTAATAGTCAATTACTTCAAACTTGGAAAAAATAAGGAATTTTAAATTTTTGGATGAATTTTAATGATTTTGAGCAGTATCAATATTATCTATCAATCTTATATTTTTTTGATAGGTTAAAGTAAGGTCAAATGCTTTAGTATTTAAACAGATGTAAGTCTGTTAGGGAAATTGATTTTTTTTATAAACTGTTATACAATCTCGTAAAATGAATCATCAGTCACTGAATTAAAATAAACAATCTTTTACTTTGTTTACCGAAGATAATTTGTATCAAATTTAACTTAATTGCTAATTAAATAATAAATACCATTGGTAGTCTTACCTCAGGGGATCTGTATCCAGGTAAGCATCCTCGGAATCGCTGAGGTCAACCTGATCTACCCCTCGGGAACACATTGTGCCCTCAAGGGTCATGCGAACCCTTCTTCTTCTGTGTCGACGGCCACAAGGTGAGTCTGTTCTTCCTTTGCTGCGACGAGCCGAATGTTCAGTAATTTCTTTCGTTGGGATAAGTGGATAATACCTGTTTTACAAGTGATGTAATGAGTATTGATTCACACATTTATAGTCACTTAATTTAATTCTAATCCACGTCTTGAAAAATTTATTAATATAGATGTTTCTTGTTGGTCAATTATATGTTATATTTTTGTAATAATAAACTTTTTCAATACTACATTCTTGTGGAATTACAGATAATTTGAAAGTTAATCGAAAAAGAACTTTGAAGCTTATGTTTTGTAAAGTTTCCCTGAGCTGTCAAACAAATTATTTCCATTAAAGTAGGTTATCAATGATTTATCACTCATCAGGCAGTAAAATATATTTTTTCATAAGCTAAAAGAGCCTGTGTTCAAAGTTAAAAGCTATTGACAGCCTTGAAGCTGACACTACACTTTACGAATGCCAAATAATAAGAGTATTGGCTCACAAGGTCAAATGCCCCTGTCCAAACATACGCAGACATCGCAAAAGGCTTGTGTTATATCTTTAAAATTTTTGTTTTTCTTTCTGCGTTCATAATGATTATCTGATTTTAATGTCAAGAATTTATCCTTTTCATACTTGACTTTACTTTACTTTATGCAATCAATAAAATCAACCAGTAAATAGAAAGGTTAGTTTTTTCTATAGTAGTTATTAAAGTATTTTAAGTTAAGTAGATATGTTTTTCAATTTATAGTAAATTTCTTCAAAATAATATGACAGTTTTAAACTTTAATGAGCACAATTAATTTTTATAATTGACAGTGTATCGAAAAAAATGTAAGTATGCATTCTTCGATATAAACTGATTTAAAAATACTACAGAATATATCGCACATCCAAAACAAGACTATGACACTGAAAGTTTTTTAGCCTCTTTTTAATGCATAAAACAATGTATAGGAAAATAAAAATTATCCATATATCTTGAAAATCAATAAAACCAGTTTAAAGATTTATAATGTAAAAATAAAATTGAAACCGAAGCGATTTATCTCATGAAAAAAGTTTTCGTACCAAGTGTTCCAAAACTCCAGAATTTTTAATCATCTTATACTAATTGGATGGATATCAAATTGACATAATGTCTAGGAAATTTAATAATATTTAACTTATTACTTTGCTCTTTTAGTCTATACTAAATTGATGCTATTAATAACAATAATATTTAAGAATTAAATAACCATAGATCACGAATATCTTGTGCAAGTTTTCGAAAGCCATTTCTATTCCACCAATAAATTTTGTATCAATCTTCATCAGTACATAAAAAAGTATAAAGCTTTTACCTATATATATATATATATATATATATGAATAATTATTGGTTTGATTGTCTACTTCAAAATTGATACTATCGGTAATCATTAAACTTCAAAAGTAATTGAATGCTGAAGTTTTTGAAAGAAATTGTTATTCCACTAATCAATCTCAATTCCCAACATTTACCAGCATTGTAATTTAAATTTAATGAGAATTTTTCAAAAAGTTTGACCTAAAGTACTATCAATAAATCTCTGCTCTAGATGTAAAATTAAGGAAAACTCTTCTTGTGAATTTAAACAACTGTCTCAAGCTACATTTTTCATTTATTATTACTCAGTTTATAATCAAATTATCTGAATTTTGTCACCATTCAATCATCTATATATTATATCCTTATTCTTGCATTTAACTTTGTATAAAGGCTGTTAGACCTAAATTATTAACAGGTTCAGTGCTAACAATGTAATAAACTTTATTTGTCTCCTGTGCTAATAGCAAATTGCAATAATTTTAATAATAATAGAATACGACGCAACATTTAGCCCCATAATTTAATTGTCTCTGGGTTACATAGAATAAGAAAATTATCAACTCAAAAGACCTCATTACATTTTCATGCCAGATACATACCGTAACAGCACCAGTTTTTTATCAAGACCAACTCCAGAGCATTTTTTCACACAAATTCTTACCTCAAACTTAACATAAAAAATAACGGTTTAAGACTCACAAAATAATTATTAACTATTTAAAAACGTATGCTCAAAGTCTACAAATGGATCAACTAAAATTCTCTTCTATGGAAATACGAGCTGATCGGGAGTTACTCTTATCTGATTACAAACTGGCTCCACACGACTGAATCTCCCCGTATACGTATCTCGCATCACCCGAGACCACGAATACCATCCAGCACTAAACCTGTTACCTAAGCAAACGAATCTCTCCCATCCCTCGCAACCAACGATCTTAAACCCCAGCCACTCGTAACTAACCAAAACCATCCCTACACCCAATAACCCCCCCCATCTCCCGCAAAACCACCAATTCACCACCACCACCACTATACCTCCCAAATACCCCCCAATATTCACCTGGTTTCGCCGATCACGGCCATTGTCCCGGCGCCAGGTAGAGCAGCATGATCCTGGTGCACCGCGGCCTCTCTGACCCTACTCGCTGCTGCCTCCGTGTCCCCGGCTCCTGCCGCCGCTGCTACGACTTCGGGCCCCAGTACGAAGCGGCCCGAGCGTGCTCAGCTCCTCAGCTCGGCGGCTGCGGCTCTCCACCTCGCCCCGGCCAGCAGCACGACCGCCTGTCTGCGATGACAGTGCTGCTGCTGCTCCTCCACCTGCAGCTGTTCCTGATGGACGAGTTCCTCGGACTGCTGCTGCTGCTGCGACGACGACGAGGACGACGACACCGCTGCCGTCGTGATCCTGCGCGGCATGCCGTGCGAAGAGTAGACCAGGAGGACGACGTTGAGCGAACTATGCGGAGAGGGACGTGCGGACACCCTGGCGTGGAAAGAAGAGTGCACGAATATACACACTGGCACGCGGGCGCTTTGTCTTCCACGGTGCGGTTTTCGGTTGCAGAGAGCCCCCTTTTTTTCTTTTTTGCGCGATGCGCGTGTGTCTTCTCGAGTTGCCGCCGCTGCTGCTGCTGCTACGCTGTTATGCCGCACTGCACGCGAGGTATCTTGTGCATTATATACATGTATAGGTACAAGGTGTAGAAGTATAACGCAGAAGACGAAGAGCCGTTGAGTACAGTGCGTGTGGCCCCCGAGTGTCGTTACATATAGGTATATACACACGCGCGATTATGCGCTCTGGATATCTCTCTCTCTCGCTCGCTCTCGGGGACGCTCGTCGACGCGAAGCACAGTAGAGAGAGAAAAAAGGAGCAGAGGACGGTGGCGCGAGTTGTACCGAGCACGCACGTATATATACGTACAGCGTACGTGTGTAATATATATATATATATCTATACGTGCGAAGTGTATAAGAATGTGTCTTTTTGCTCGCTTGCCCTCGCGGGGCACTTGGAGACAGTCGCACCGAAAGTAATATACTTAGGTACCTACCGCGCGCGCTAATAGGGGCCCACCACACACCGACACACAACAAACAGCAGAAACGAGTGTATATATATATATATATATCTCTCTATCTTCTTCTTCTTCTTGGGGGGCGGCTGCTACCTATATACATGTATATACATACGTAACTTCACACACCGCACTCTCGCGCACGCACAGGTATATATATCTATATATCTATATATACACACTGCAGAGCCGCTGGCCTTTCTTCCTATCCTCCTTCTTTTCTACTCCGCGGAGATATATACATGTATATATACACTTAATTCTCTCTCTTTCTCTTTACGTGCAGCGGAGGTCTCTCGAGCCTCCTGCAGTATCGCTCCTGTACGGCTTCTACCTGTGCTCGATTCGCTCCGCTCGCGATCAGTTCCACACGGCGACTCGCTCGGTGCGCCCGATGCCTGCGATGAGCTCTCTGCACGACGACTGCCCTGCTGCCTCTCGCGCGAGAGGATCGCGACCGCAGAACGGAAAAAGGACCACTGGCGGCAGCAGCAGCAGCGCCACCGCCGCCGCCGCCGCACGCGTATAGATGTACGTGCGTGTATATATATACCTATGCAGTGGAGCTGCTGGAGTGTACAGTCAGTGTACACGTACGTGTGGAGGGGAGGAAAGCGTTGAAGAGCAAGGTCGCGTTGTAGGTATATAAGCGTACGGTCGCGCGGTGCAGGTTGTGTCGTCCCCGGTGTGTGTAGTATTGTAGTATGAGCTGGGGGTAGACGAAAGGTGGAGAGAGAGAGAGAGGAGAGGGTTTGAGGTTAGGGGAGGTTGTACGGGGGGTATAATTGTGTAAGGGTGGACACGTTGGGTATGCCGGCGTTGTCTTTGCGGCGCGTGAGATACTTGTAGGGGATTTTTCAGGTGGTTGTGCAGGTGCGAATTGCGGAGATTTTGGAGTGTGTGTATGGAAGGATGCGGTTTGGGGCTGTACGCTGGTCGGTGGCGCCGCTGAGAACTTTAGTGTGCTTGGGTACTTTAGGAGCTTTTTGGAAGTAGGATTTTTGAAAAGGCGATGGAAGCGTTGGAATTAAAGTGTACTCAGGAAAATTAAGAGGAAGTATTTAGGGCTGGTTTTATTTAATTTTGTTACTATAATTTATTATTTTATCATTTATAGCTTTTAATATCTTTTTGCTAATTAAACAATTAATGTTTCATTTATTACTCAATGCGATAGGGGATGCGTCAGTCTACCGTAGCAGATATGGCGCATTCGAATTTATTTCAAATCGAGCTAATTTTATATATTTCAATGATCCCATCAGTTACAATAAAGCTTCTATTAAAAGTTTAAGTTAAAATAGTATGTATTATGTCTATTACTGCGCATATAGTTGAATTAGTTTTTCTTTCTTTTTAACTTAAATACGTGCGTCACAATACCTATAGTTCTTTCTTATAGGTTTGATCTCGGCAGAAGATTAGGAAAATATAAATAAAAATATGTAAGCTATTTTCCTTAACTTTTATATTTTAAAGAGTTTATAAAAAGAAATTAGTTATATTTTGTATTGGAATTGTTAATTTACTAAGTCATCTTCTATAAGAAAAACTGTATTAAAATTGACAATTTTTTAAATAATATTGGTGACTTGTATGCAGTGCTTTCCTTCTTACGACTTCAGTACAAATGATTATTAATACTAACTTCTTTTATTTCTATTACATAACAATTATTTTATGTAATAGAACAATTTAAATTCTATTTTCTATTTTATAAATAAAATAAAAAATAAAATAAATAAATAAAATTTTAATTACTAAATAGATAAACAATAATTTATTGTTATTTATAGAATACTATTACCTGTTTAGAACATGTGTAAATTAACTAAATTTTTAAATCAATTTTTATCGCATCTAATTATTGTACTTACTTACTATATTATAATAAATCCTACTTTCAGCAAAAACTTTGCGAAAAATTGGTGTAAAACGATCAGAGTAGTTTCATGTAATTCGGCGCCAAATTCAAAACTACAGTAGCTCAGGCGTATAATTCGCGCCAACTTTACATATACATCATCATACCTATATAACAAGAAGTATTGATCATCTTTCAACAGCACAGCATCGTGATGTATCCAATGAATGTTGCATTCTTTGATTTTGTATAGTTTGTAAAGTTATAAGGGATAAAATGCATTTATAGCACTGTAACCTTTGTTATAGTTTTCGCACTATTCATTGTGTGCATTAATTCTTAAAGTCCCCGAAAGTTTTAAGAATTTTCGACTATATAGTTTTTGGCATCAAATTATGCTTTCAAAAGAAGAAAATTTGTAATGTATAATTAACGAGAAAAAGGTTGAAAAATTAAAGTCGGTGCGATAATTGCCTCGTAATTAGTCAAAATAAATACAGTCTTGTCTCCTAGACATAATTCTAATTTAAATAACCAATATGATTTTAACAGTAGTCCCTAATCGCATTGCAAAATAACTCCTCTTTCGATGCTACAAAGTAAATCGACACAACAAAAAATGCTCCAAAAGCACAACAACACCAAGCAACACTCCATTCCACCCATGAAAATCAAACCCCTCAGACACGAATCCATCCCAACTACACTCTTCCCCAATCACTCGCCTCCTCTACCCACTCACCCTCGTTTCCATTCACCACTCGCTCTCCAATACCATCTCGCAGTTCAGTCCCGAAAAAGCTCGACCCGCGCCAAAAATATCCCTCTCATCCAGCCCGGCTCGGCAACAATCACCCAGCATCATCCCTCTCCTTCTCTCTCCCGCAATACCCGAACACACACACACACACATACACCTCATCCTTTTCATGGCCACTCGATCCTCCTCCACCTCCTCCTCCTCTCCTCTCACCCCACGTCATCCGATTTTCCATCTCGCACACATCCAGCAGCAGCAGCAGCAGCTTGCCTCCCGTATCATATAAATATAATACACAGCCGGCGAGCACGGCGCGCGGCCCGGCTAGGAGATACCGCTCTGCAGCTTTTCCCGGCCGGCGAGCTATACACACACACACACCACCGGCGGTGCACAGCTGCCGCGCGCGCACTTCCGCTGCATTGGCGGTGTTCCGCGCCGCGCCATGAGTGCTGACGTCAGTGCGCCGTATAGACGAGCGTGCGTACGCGCGCGGCCGGGACGCCGCCGGGTCTTCCGACGTCATGTATACGAGGCGGCGAGGGGCGGGGAGGGGTGAGAACAGATGATACGTTGTGCGAGAGGAGAGAGACTGCTCGTGTGTATAGCGCGTTGCCCGGGAGACGAGGGAGGAGGGGGGGAGGCAGTCTAATTGCCTGCATGGGGATGGGATGGGAACGGGTGAAGGTGGCGAGGACCTTTGGTTTTTGGCTTGGGGATTCGGAGGATGGGAAGAGTGTGGGCCTACTGTTTAAAATGGTTATTAGTGGGATTTGGGTGTGGGTGGAAAGATTCTTGTAGTATTTGCGGAAGATGTTTTGTAACGGATGTAAGGATATTGGAGCAGTTCGAAGAAAGTCTCTTTTACGTACCTACGCGATTTGTGAAATTTTTATGTATAATTTAACCGTGTAAGAATGGGACGTATACCATCAAACTGTTAGAGATAATTCTGAAAAAATTCAGGGATTATTTATACTTATTTCCTGATTGGTTTTTGAAAAAGGAAATTTGATCAACTTTAAATTTTGCTTTTTTGAGTGTAACGTAACTTGGAACCTCCTTACAAGATGTTGGAAAGCCCAGTTTCATCAAATCTATAAATTTAGTATGTAAAATTTTCAGTTTATCAAGTGTAAATTCAAGAGAATCTAAAAAGTGAATGTTGCACCAGTGCAACATGTGGCCATAGTCAGCCTGTTTTATGGCATTTAAAAAGTGGTTTGATAAATATGGAGCAAAATTATTATGGGTAGTTACATTCTATTATAGGACTGCTGTGGTCAAATCTGACGAAAGCCATCACTTTCTGAAGAGTCTAAAAAGTGTTAGTCTTTAATCAGAGAATCTAGAAATTTAGTTCAGTTGTAAAAGAGGCTTAAATTCAATATGGACACATTCTGATATGTTCTGAACAGTCTATTTGTTTTACTCATACACAATATGATTCTTATTTATAAGTAGTATGTTTATAACAATTTTACGATAATTTTTATTTACACAATAGACGTCATACGTTATAAAAAATATTTTTTCTTATAAAAAAATCTTAGCCACAATTCTTTTTATAGTTACGTACTCAAGGTTACTCTTTTACTACAAGAAAATAATTATTGCAAGCTTACATATAAAAAGCAACTATCCACATGAAAAATTGTAGAATTAAATCAACGGAAACACTGATAAAATTGGAAAAGCATAATCATTACCTTTGCTCCATACATCATAAAAATTGAAATAATTAGAATGGCTATAATACATATCATCATTTCATATAGGCAGACTGTTAAAATATATGAAATTAATACAAAATTTTGATTCCCGTACCAGGAGGGTAAATTAAGAAAACTGATAAAATTTCGCGGCATACTAAATTAGTAACGAGTAGATACAGGTCGGGTCTAGTAAGACGCCAATACAAAATCCACTTTTTAATTTCCCTCCTAAGGAATGAAATTCAATTAAATCAATTCTTTATCAATTCTCATTTCGACTATCTTAATTCTTCAAAGTTAAATGTTACGTTGTAATATAAATGACGACACACGTAAGAAGCGAACGTTCACCTTGAAAAATTAATTCTCCACCTACGCAACGCAAGCATCCTTCTCCCAAAGATCCCAATGACCGAATAATAATAATCCAATTCGAAGGAGCTACGCAGCTTGTACATATATAGCAAGCGCTCCTGCCGCCCCTCGCACGTACACACAAGTGGTTGCGTGAAACGGCCGAAAAAGGAGGCGAGCATAGCACGGAACGGCCTCGACAATGAATTTTTGACTCTCGAGGCCTTGCTCGCTCGCGCGCGCGCACACATGCATATATGTATACGTAGATACGTATATATGTATACGTACACTTTTTCCTTCCCTCAGGAGGAGAGAGAGAGGGGTGGAAAGGAGATGGAGGGAGGCTGATCGTTACGTCATACGCCGGTAGCCGCCGTATATCCGTTGCGCACGGTAAATAATTTCTCCGCGCGCGCTCGTTTGTTTTCATTGTGGATATATGCCATTTTCTTTTCTTCCTTCGGTTTCCTATGTATATATATATACGATCGGGAATCTTGCTCTTTATACGCTTGGACGGTTTATGCTTTATGTTCGAAATGATCGATGGTATGTAGGGAATGGCGCTGTTGCTACGTTTGTAGTCGGAAGAGAGGCGCGTGTATACGGGTGATTCTTGATGAAAATGCAGATTGGCATTCCTGTATGCTTAATTCACTTTTTCGTTGGAACATTTTTTCTTTAATGGTTAGACTAGGTGTATTTGAGTTTAAATAGTTTTGTAGACTTTACGCAACGGTACACGTATCAAAAGATTAATTTTAAATTTAGTTTCAAATAGTAAATATTTTCAATTTTCAGCTCATTAAAAGTGTTATACTTACAGAGTGAAATAACTTAAATTTGCTGGTTCAAACGATATTTCAATTGTCATCTTACCAAAAAAGGTTATTTGAAAAGGCAATTTTCTTTATTAAAGAATTATTATTCAGGTGTTTCTCTTCTTTTTAATGAACTTCGAGGCAGTGAATATTTTTCTATTATATAGATAGGGGTGAGTCAGGCAGCACGGGTGATTTATGATTTTGAGAATTGGTAGTATCTAAACTAAAGTAACAATTCTCTATATCTTTCCAATGTAAGATTTTTTTTTTTATCATAGAAGTATAAAATTTTGTTCTACAGTTGTGTAGGAAAAATATAGTTTTGATTAAGGGGGTAAAACACCGGTCCTTTAAACCCAAATTTTTTTTTTATGAGTCTACAAAACTTTTGCATTTAAAAACAATCTTTCTGAATTTTCTTTTACTATAAATACTTGCTCATATCTTTAATTTCTCTATTGTAAAAACTTAGAATCTTGATTGTACACGTCACGATAAATCACTATTGTGAATACCATATTAAGTGAAGCATTTTTCCGTTAAATTTTCTTTTTATAATTTTAGTGCTTCACTTAATTTTTTGTAAATGTCAAAAGGAGTCAAACCATTGTCGAAAAGAAAAAATTCCGTTTATGTCATCTAGAATCATGAACGCCACAAAGTCTTTCCAACAAATACGGTATTGGACAATAGTGATTTATCGTGGCGTGTAGGATCAAGATTTTGAGATTTAACGATGGTGAAATTGAAGATACGTTCAAGTATTTATAGTAACATTTTTTACAGAAAGTTTGCTTTTAAATATAACATGTTTTATAGACATATGAAAACGAGGATGCCCATAGCGGGATTCCCTCGAGGGAACGTATGAGACCAACACTAGCGTTTAAAGTTCGTTTAGAAATGAATTTTATAAAAAAAATTAAGACCTTCGAGTACGGGGAAAGCTGAAAAAAATAATACCTATGGATTTGTCCCATTTAAAGCAATGTGAACAGTCTAACCATACTTGGAATTTTCTACTTGATTTTACGAATATCCACCGCGATTTCCTCAACTTTCCCCACTCTTAAAAGGGTCTATTCTATTTTTTAAATTCAAGTTTTGTCGAGCTCTAAACTATGGTATTAGTTTTATACGTTCCCATTCAACGGCTCAAATATTATAAATCTGTGGGCATCCTCCTTTATGGTTCATAAGTGTTTTGACTCCCTAATTTTCGATAATTATATTTGATATTTACGTATTTAATATTATTAAAAACTCGTAATAGATACTGAACTAGCATTTTCTGCAAAAGAATGATACAGCATTCTTCACTACTATAAATAATATGTTACATTACTGCTTATTTAAAACGATTATTCAATGACAGGAAAACATGATTTTCAGCAGGTGGTCGGTGTATCGTCACTGTTCAATGATAGTAAAGTGGCTTTTCTCATAGATTACTCTTTTACTCATAAAATTAACATCAGTAACACATAATTAATTACATATCGGAATACTCGGATTGGCATAAGTCATTTATAGTTATTACTTTTAGGTATGATTATGGCGAAATGAAAAACTTTTTTATACTGTAATTAAGCCTATTCAGCTAAATATCTAAAGGCCTATAAAGGATGATATTAGTAGATTCCGTAATAATTTTTAGTTCAAAAGTTCAACTATTTTTAGAATTAGTGAAAAGGTTCGTTTCATTAAACCAAAATTGCCATTATTAAATCAAAATTTTACCTCTTCCTTATCAATCAAAAGAAACTGTTAATTAGATTTCATAAATCTGGTACTTAAAACAAAAGGTTTTTTAGTTACTGATAAATAAATTACATCAGAAGTGGCAATGGAAATGTAATTAGCAGTTTTTGTTCTACGTATAATATAATATTTTTCATTTTAAAGAAAATTTCAAAAATATTCATTAAAACCTGTTGCGCAAGCTAATTTTTTAAATTCAAAAAAATCAGTTTCATAAAATTAACGTTTAATCTTTCAATTTTCCATCCTATGTGAAAAAAAACCATCTATACAAAAAAATTAGATACACAAAATTATAATTATACCTTGATTTTCCATACAATCCACGCGCTCCCAAAGAATCACCCCATACACACTTTTTATTTTCCCTTTTCTCTCTTCCAAGCCCTCGCGCTGACTCTTTTTTTCTCTCTCTCTCTCTCTCTCTCTTTCTCTCTCTTTTTTCTCTCGGCCGCCGCGCGTAGCGAAGGTAACGAGCTCCCCGGCGCGACGTATTGCGTCACGTTTGAGTATGCAGCAGCTGATGCAGGCGCGATACGTAGACGTGCGTACACATTATAATACGCATCATCGTGCGTGCGAAATTATTATGTTTGAGCTGCGCCGCGCGTTTAATTTGAGTAATCCGTGTGGCTGTGGCGGCTCGAAGGCGAGGAGTCGCTGTTTACATGCCAATTGCCCGAGGAGGATGCGTGTGCGGATTCCTTGAAGAGGGTGGTATAAAAGTTTCTCTTTTGGTTGTTTTCGCTTATTTTGAGTAGGATGTGTCTTTGAGGATAGTGGGGTGGCGTGGGTAGTAATTGTTTGTCTTTGATGTTAGTCGGTGACTTGAAAAGTGGGAGTGAGGAATTTTGATTGAATGAAATACGAGCTTTTGGGGCATTTTTAAATTAACGTTTTGGTAGCTAATACGAGATTTATCTACATGAGCCCAGAAGTTTCGGGTGAGCTTTAAAATCATAGACCGATAGAATAATGAATGTACCGATTTACTTTTATTAAATAAATATTAGAAGAAAGTACAGAGGTTGGTAGAAATGTGATTTAAATTATGTTTTTTTTTTCGAAAAATTAAGAAAAGTAGTCCGGGGACGGGATGTGACATTTTTTGAACATTTAGAAAAACTTAAGGGAGTATTATTGATACTACATGAGTCAAATGCGTGTTTCGTCGTTTTTGACTTCCGTGGGAGGCCAAATCGTATGTGCGTAAATGGTTGAGTGAGCGTGAAAAATTTTATTCGTTTGCTTATATTAACTCTCAAAATTGTTAAATAAACATTTGGATTTTTGCGTTATATTTATGGGATATTAAATATATATTTCTCAGAGATTCGTCGAAACAGAACCATAGTTATCCTGAATTTCACGATTGCAAATGTCGAAAACGTGAGTTCCCATAAGGTTACATGTTAAAAACGTAAATATAAAATTCGTAATATCTTTTTTCTCGGTTGGTGTAGCTTTCTAAAAATTTATATGAGTAAGTTTGAAGTCGAAACAAACTAGTATACAAATTTTCACAGTTTTCTGAACACTAATTCGAAACCAATAGTACTCCCTTAATTCCAGTTGTTTTTTGAAAAATAACTGTAACCAAGCTTAAACTTATTATTAGACAAAATAAGATACAAAATATATTTATCTTACTCAGAATTGACTTTAAAAAGAAACATGTGATTATTTTCTACGTTCAGAAACACATATTTTTAAACATTTTAGAACAAAATTTACTATGATCAATAAAAAAATATTATTCTATGCTTTATCTTTTATTCAGGGCTAACAACACTGTTCAAATCAGTATAACCTTTAAAAATGTCCCTATTTTTTATACAAATACGTAAACTGTATACATATAAATAATTTTTCATCAACAATGTAATATTATCACGTATGAAATAACTTAATTATAGAAAATATTGTGTTTACATGAAAAATGACCAGCTACGTTCGACCGTCTTAATTGACACAATACATGACGTAGGTGCTTGATTATAATGGTTTGTCTTCCCTAAACTAAATGATGTGTACTAAACTTATTAAGTAATAGCGATCTATTGTGACGTAGTCACTGAGGTAAATTATTAAACTTCGTGACGCTCTAAGAAACATTTATGAGCTCTGACGTCTTTACATTTTTCAAAATAATGGAATTTTGACCACAACGAAAATAAGCTTGAAGTTTATTAATAAAGATTTATTATTTTTAGAGCACATTTATCATTCGAAAATAGATAAAATATTAAGGATCAATCACGAACTTGTAATGCTACTAAAGTTTAGTAAAAGAACAATACGTATCAACATTTAGAGTAGTAACATTACGGTGGACGAGTAGTAATAGACCAATAGTCAAACAATTGAGCAAATATGTATACACTGTAGTTATGGATAGTTAATACAAGTTAGTTTCGGAATATTAATAGGAGGCTGTTAATTAATAACATATCCCTACTTTATCAGAGTGTGTTACCCTTATTTATTAACTCTTCGATCTGCGCAATATTTATTTACCGATATTTGAATTTATCGAGTGTAAATGTACAAACATACGTATTCTAAGCATATATATATAACCTCTTAGATCGAAGGTGATTATTTAGCTTTGATTTGAACGAGTACTATTAAGTATAGTAAATTCAGGTTTCGTTTTGAAGCTCAAAAATAAATACACGTCGACTTAGACTCTTTACCATTTATACGAATGACGATCAAAAAATAAATTTTGTATTTTTCTTTATTCTCAGTTACTCCCGAAATTTTTACTAAAATCATATACATCTCAAATATGTATATTAAGTAAAAATGAGAAGTGATACTTTTTCATAAAAGATCTAATTTCTTCACACTTGTATTTTTCATAATTTGTTAATACAAGAAAATAAAAGTTTATTATAGATGTACTTTTAATTTTTACTTGAGAATTGAGCAGTGGTTCAGTTTTGTAAAAATTCTCTCTAAACTTCATTCTTTGTCGGATTATTCCTAGTTTGAAAATAATTTCGCTCCGGAGCGAAATTATTCTTGGATAACGGATAATCATGCCGGGCACGATTCTCTTGAGCCTGACAAATATCGCTTTTGGTCGGAGCAAGAGCTATTTCTCGGGAAAAAGAGAATCGTGCCGGGCAGGATTCATTATAAGGTCGATCGAAAATCACTCCGACTTAGAGCGAAACTATTCTTGGATAACAGAAAATCATGCCGGACACGATTCTTTTGCGCTTGACGAATATCGCTTTTGCTCGGAGCGATTGATAAAAATTGGTATACAGGAGTATTTGAGGTGACTGATTATGAAAAAAATATGAAAATTTCAAAAAACAATATGGCGGAGCAAGTAACACAACAGTGTTACTTGTTTAATGGGACCTAAACACTCTAGTAGCCTGGTTTTTACAAATACGCCCTAAAAGTGTTTACGCTAGGGATGTTAATAGACTTGGCACGGGTGTAAGTACACTTATATCATACGTACAATACACGTATAATTAGGTGTTTTTAACCTATAAACTTAACCGTAAAAGTGTTTAGGCCCTCCTAAACATGAGGTACTATCCGGATGATACCACATGTTTAGGAGGCTTAAACACTTTTAGGGCGCAATTATAAAAGTCAGGCTACTACAGTGTTTAGGCCCCTCTAAAAATGTTGTATCATCCGGATAGTACCCCATGTTGAGAAGCGCCTAAGCACTTTCAGGGCGTATTTTTAAAAATCAGGCTACTAAAGTGTTTAGGTATTATTACTAAACATAACAATACTGTTGTGCTACTGTGTGCGTGTGCAATAGATACGTGTTTTCCAACCATTTCTGCAAAATACATTTTTTCCAACTTTTCCCGTCAGATGCATCTTTTTCAATTATCTATGAACACGTTCTGTTTAAGAATGATTGAGAAGAACTCTTGAGAGGATAACTCTCGGCAAGAATGATATGACGAAGGGAGTTATGAATATCGCTCTTTCAAAGAATGATTCTTATGACGAACGATTGTGTACTGAGAGCCAAGGGAATCTCTGTGAGAGCGTTCTTGCGAAGAGTGATTGAGAATAACCCTTGAGAGTATAAGTCTTGAAAAGAACGATATGACAGAGGAAGTCATGAATATCACTCTTTCAAAGAATAATTCTTTTAAAGAGTGATTGCCTACTGAGCCAAGAGAATCGCTATTTGAAAGAGCACTCTTAAAAATAGCGAAATAGAAAAATTCCGGAAAAGGTGTATCAATATATTGACTCTTTCGCAGATCGCTCTGAACCCCTGGAATTAAGATACTTGAGGATGCTCTAAGTCAAGACTCCTGGTCATGATCGAGACTCGGCTCAGGTCGAGAATTCTCGCGCAGAACCGAGAACCAGTAAAACAGAAAATCTATCTACAATATATGAGAATGGCGACCTAGCAAACTTTTACCAGATGGCAGCACGGTGAAATAAGACTCCAGCCAATGAGAAGCGGCGATTCCTACGCTCTGATTGGATGGAGTATTTTCCGCTCCCGCCATCTACTGGCCCGAGGTCGGCGTTCGCCATCCTCATACCTACATTGATACAATCTCGTTTAAAAGTTTATATCGCGTTTAAATTCTACCCGGTTTTTAAGAGTTGTATACGATTTATATAATATATGTTTTATGCTACTAAACAATGTAATATAAATATAAATATAATTTATAGTTTAAAGCTCAAATAACCCTATTATAGGTGATACTGGGGTAAAGTGAACACATAGGCAAAGTGAATCATGCTTATTATTTCTTCGATAAATTATTAGTTATGCCTAATTTTAATTTTGGTGAAATATAGTTATGCAAGAATGATAATAAAAAAGCTTCAATACATAACAATTAATATTCTACGAAAGAAAAATAATTGTATTTTTCGATCTTTAAGAAAGTTGGTTTGTTTAATTCATTATAAGGATTATAGATGTATATAATCAATTTTATTGATAGATTTTTTTCTAATTACTTCAAATACGTTTTAATTACTATTACCAAGAATGCAGAGCTTTAAATGATGTTTTCACCACACTGCGCGTAAAGTGCTGACTGTACGCCCTCTCAGCAGGCCGTACAGTACCGCATGGACTGCCTAGGGAATAAAGTGACTTGCGCATGCGCGATGCGCCTTTTTTCGCTCTCGACTGCGTCTCGAGCGGTAAAACAGCGCGTCGCGCGTACACAAGTCACTTTACTTCTAGGCAGAGCATGGGGTACTGTACGGCCTGCTGAGATGCGTACAGTCATTTCTTTACGGGGGTGTGGTGAAAAGTAGTATACGCACCTCTGGAGTACAGTAGGCAAGCATGCACTGTGTGAAATGCCGACCTCGCTTCGCTCGGTCGGCAACGTCACACAGTGCGTACATTGCCCACTTTACTCCCTTGATGCATAATGTACTATTTTCTGTTTTTAAACAAGCATTTTTAAGAATTGACGTCTCGGGGTAAAGTGAATCGGGATATAAATAGGTCCGGAAAAAAATGCGATTGCACTAATTTATACGCGGCCAGATGGATAATTTAACAAAATATTGATCAAGGTGAGTGTTAGTATAGTATACAAAGCCTTTGTCGGAACGCATTTCATATTTATGCCAAAATGGACCAACATAACCTCTATATTTAACTGTTCCGTATTTGACAGTATTTGAAAGGTTTTAATATATCAATTAAGTTTTATTATTATCTAAATTAACGTTTTTATCTATTCCTGTACAAAAACTATTAAAATATTTTCAAAATATATTTAATTCTATCCTCTAGTTCACTTTACCCCGCACTGAAAGGCCTGAGTAATGTAAACCGGTATTTTTCAAAAATAGCTAAATAATATTAAACTTAACAAATGATTTTTTTTAAAGTTACTAGTATGTTTATTAATGTAAGAAGTTTTTTGTACAACTTACAAAGTAATGTTTTAAGTTTGAAAAATACATTATTTTCTACTTTTACAGTTACTATGTTCACTTTACCCTGATTTCCCCTATATACAGTAAATTGGAAAAAAATTACTACTGTTGAATTGAATTATTACGCTACAACTACCTTAAACCAATACACAACGCTTTTTCAAAATCTAAATTGAAACAAAATCAGCTAGAACCAATGAAAAAAAAATTCCTTTCCTTCTTTTTCTAGATCCGCAATCCGGGCCCCAAATGATTAACGCGACATAAAAAAACTGGGCCTCGCGAGGATATGCAAACACCATCTATCTAAAAATCCTGTCGCGCGTATCATCCTGACTGTTTATATAGGTGCGGGTGCGCCTATCACCGATTACACGCTATACTCGCGTAATTATCACACAACAATTTACACACACATATATACGAACTAGCCGCGGCGAGCGATCGAAGCGCACCAACAACACAGCAGCAGCAGCCAGTAGCTAGAATCGTACGGTATCATCATGACGACGGGGCTACTCGCTGGAAAACTCGCCATCGTAACAGGTTCTCACAATCTCATATACATACGGTCGAGGGCACATTCGATATGTATAATCCACCCAAGTGTCTCTAGCGTACGTTTTTGGACTTTGGTCTAGGGCAGCGTTCAAATACGAACGAAGAAGGCTGTGCAGGTTATCTACAACGTAAATGAACGTTGTGGTGGACAGTGGTCGAACGTAGAGTCAAATTTTTTAAATTGTATGTTTAAACTGGTTCTGTGTTTTTTTTAGAATGCTTGGGTCAAAGTATTATAAAAAGTCGAAAAACGTTTATACACGGTGTGTGTGCTCTCGAGTGTATGTATCCTGTACTTTAAATTATACACCGGGTAGACGGGGGCGAAACTCAAAGCGGTACAATTCGAACAGAACCAGTACATTAAAATTAAAATAAAATAAAATTAAAAAAAACATTTTCTTAAATAACAATAAAATTAGCATGAATATTTTAATATTTTAAAATTTGAGTATAAAATGTCTTAAGAACAAAGTTATGAAAGGTTAGGAATATGTATATAACTTTTATTACGTAATAATTGTTATCTATTCGAGTACGTCAATTATTTTCTGTAATTTGTATTCAAGGATTATAATAGGGATAGAGACAGTCCTAACAACTAATAATTTTTCCATTCGCAGAATATTTAATTACAAAACTACTTAAAACACTTATCACCTATAAAAGTGCCAAATTAAGCAAGTTTAAATTTTTAAAAGATTGTTTATATGTTGAAGTATTTGTGGTTTTAAAAAGACCAGTACATAAGGCCTTATACTTTTGACAATTAACATATTCCTGAACATTAATTCTTGATATTATAGAAATTAAAATTGAAGTAACAAATGTTTAGTTTCATCACGGTCTATCCTAATTTTACGTAAGGGAAGGTGGGGCGACATGGGCATACAATTCTTCAACGTGATATTTTTTAATTTATAAAAAATTAGATTGAAACTCGCATCATTATATTCTTCACCAATCTAAAAACAAATTGTACCTAGGTTACAGTGATAAAAATAAATAATTTTTTGTAAAAATTGAATAATAGCTAGGAACCTCAAATTTTCATATACTGCCTTACCCGCCGAGCACTACGGACACGGGCTAGACATTTATTGTTTTTCTTATTTTTAATTCATTTGGATAGTTTCTTTTTTTTAATTTATTATTTATCTCCCATTATTTAATGACTATATTGCGAAACGTGCGGTTCGGTTTGTAACTAAAATTCAATTCTTTTAATTGTTAACATCAAGAAACTGAAAAAGTCAAAGTCAGGCAATTCATTACTTATAAAGTATTACAAAACCCACTATCCATATTGCCCCACCTTCGCTTATTTATTAATTAATTTATTTTTATTTTTTATTTGTTATACAAAGGATAAATCCCTTTACAAAGCAAGTTTTTTCCCTCTTCGCTTTAAGTAAATAGCACGCTATAATATACTATAATAATGAAGTTGTACACGATTGATTGATACAAATATTTACATATTCAAATTCAAATGTAATGGCTTGACATACGAAATTGGAGTACCAAAAATATTTACAGTATTTGGCAACGTATTTGTCAATGAGCAGAATGTCAATAAGTGATAATTCGTTTAAATCATTCTTTCTTAAATGTATATGGAGTCAAGTTGAGTTCAACGCAATGACGCCCAATTAACTTTATTTTACTTAATTCATCAAGCAAATCTATCAGGTCCCATAAAATTTTGTAATAAAAATTATATCTCGATAAATTTTACATGACTTTCACACTTTCGCTGTTGAAAATCCTTCGCGTGAATTTCAATCCCGTGGTACTACACATATATGGCTCGTGAATATTTTACAAATTTGCGTACTTCTATTGCCCTTGTAGCAAAATATCAATATGTTAGTTTGAATATTAATTTTCTATTTTTTTTTATTTTACTTAATTTAATTATTGTAACTGTAAAACAAGTTAATTAAAATAATAATAAAAATTCATAAAAAGGCGCAAGATGAACTTTCGACTATTAAAAAGTATTATATTTACAGTATCTAATAGAAGCATAAGAAAATAAAAAATAAACATACAATTTATCTAACGTTAATAATCGCTTCTACAGAGCAAGGCTATGACACCTTAAAATCTTTTTAACTGAATTTTTGTACAAATACAGCTTATGCGAAAATAAAGCCCTTAATACATGTCAAAAATTAGTCTAAAAAGATTGAAAAATTGTAATAGGTACAATACAATAATACTACAATTGTAACAATACAATTTAAATTAAAAAATGTATAATTCATTGAACAGTATACGCTACGGTCTTAGTTTCCCAAAAACATCGAATTTTCAGTTGTCATCCCCCAATTCCAAGGTTGCGAAAATTTGAATTTTGTCATTTTCAAAAACGAATCTACATCCCAAACCTAACGCACAAAAACAAGAACCACACCCCACAATCTCCCTTTTAACCCCTTACACACACACGTCCAACCCAAAATCCCAAAAAAAGCAAAACGCGAAAAGACCGCATCACGCAGCATCAGCAGGCGCGTGCATGCACGTGCTGCAGCAGCCGCTCTCTCTCTCTCTCTCTCTCTCTCTCTCCGCGGCACTCCGCAAGGGGCGCGCGCAAAGTATATACCGGAGGGGATGCTCTCGCACAGACCTTCCCTCTCCTCCCCTCCCCACACACACACACACACACACACACACACACACACGAGCAATTGACGTATTTACCGAGGGGATGCGCGGGGGGCTTGATTTTCGCAGGCGCGGGCAGCGGCATCGGCAGGGCGGTCTGCAGGCTGTTCGCGCTGGAAGGAGCCAAGGTCATAGCCGCGGATCAAAATGTCAAGGCCGCCGAGGACACGGCCGCCGCGCTCGAAGGTACAAAGCGCAAGCCCGCGCGCGCGCGCTCGTCATGCTGCTGCTGCTGCTGCCGCTTATACGTCACGCGTCACGCGCAGGAGTGAGAGGGAGGACTTTTTTTCTTTGGGGGGTGCAGAGTGTGAGCAGATGAGTTTTAGGGGGGGGGTATAGGGGTGCTTTGGAGGGTGAATGTATGCTAGAATGTAGTGGTTATGGGTAATTTCAGGGTGGAGGGATGATTGTGGGGATTGTAGAGGGTGTGCGGTGACGACTTGTTGCATGTGTGGAGAGTGAAATTTTGTGGGTTTGATTGTGAGGGGAACGAGAATGATTAGGCTTGATGCGTTGATATGGAGTTCTAAGGTTTCTGTGTAGATATTATGTGTGCGTTGAGAATGATTAGGTATTATGATTGTTAAGTAAGTTTTAGTGATTTGGAACGTTATGGGTTATTGAAATTTTTTTTCTTTAGGCTTTTTCATTTAAAATGCAAAACGCAATGAAACCGGTAGCGTAGATACATTTTCTTTAATTAGTCTGACTAGATGGTTCTTTTCAACTGAAAAAATATCCTTTTTTTCTACTTATTGGTGAATTTTAGAAGTTTAGACAGTTTACATTAAAATTACTTTCTTTGTACATTAATTGATTTGCAATAAAATAATGATTATAAAATATGTAAAATAGTAAGAAATATAGTATTGATTAAATATGAAAGAATTAGATTATTTTGTAATTAAAAAAAGTTGAATTACAATTCAACAAATAATGTGAATACCTAGATTACTTTGAATTATTAACTTAACAATATAAAATTGAAAAGATTAAAATATCATCTTGTTTACTTTAACAGTATTAAAAGATAAATATTTTCAAGAATACAAAAGTTTATTAGGTATCATATCACAGTTGTTAGTAAACTAATAGTTTTTATATTATTATGAAAATAAAAACTGTTATTTTTTAGATGGTATACTACTAATGAATGAACATGTAGTTCTAGAGCAAGACTATATAGTCTTATATATATATATATATATATAACTCAATAATTTTAAGCTTTATTTTAGTGCAAAAAACTACTAAAAACAACTAAAAAGAAAATAAAATATACACCCAGTCTGAAAATCAGTAAAAATAAATTGAAGACCTATAATGAAATAAGACATTTCAAACAGGAACGTTTTTGAACGTTTTGTTTATGAAAAAAGTTTGCTATGGAAAAAAGTTGTACCTAACCACCCAAAATTTAGAAATATCATATAGTCTTATTCTGGAGATGCAATATAAAATTGAGTGCTTTATTCTGGAGATGCAATATAAAATTGAGTGCTTTATTCTTACGAATTTTTTTTAATTTTATAATTATTTGAATTTCAAAAATAATTGAAAATTGATTAATTTATATTAATATTTAGGATCGGAGCACATTCCAGTTGAAATAGACGTAAAGAATGCAGAAAGCATTGAAGATGCATTTAATACTGCAAAAAAACATTTTTTAGTACCACCAACACTTGTGGTTAATTCTGCTGGAATCACAAGGGACAATTTTCTTTTGAAACTGAGTGAGCAAGATTTTGATGAAGTACTCAATGTCAATTTGAAAGGAACCTTTCTCATAACGCAATATGCTGCAAAAGCAATGATAAACTCTGGAATATCAGAAGGAGGCTCAGTTACCAACGTGGCTTCAATCATTGGCAAAACAGGAAATATTGGTCAAAGCAATTATGCTGCATCTAAAGCAGGTGTTGAAGCACTGACAAAAACTGCAGCAATGGAATTTGGACAGTAAGAGATCAATATTCTTTTTATATCTATTGGATTAATAGCCTTTTGGATATTCCTTTTGGAATTAACCTTTTGGACATTCATTCAGTCATGTGCAAAATTTAATTTTAGGTTCGGAATTCGAGTAAATGCAGTACTCCCTGGCTTTATAGAAACGCCAATGACAGAAACTATACCTGACAAAGTCAAACAATTGTTTGTTGAAAGGATTCCCTTGAAGCGAATGGGAAAACCAGATGAAGTAGCAGAATTAATTCTGTTTTTGGCTTCAATAAAAAGCTCTTATATCAATGGAGCTTCAATTGATGTTACTGGTGGATTGCATTAAGAATTTTTTTTTTACTTTTGTACTTACAATTTTTTAATAAACAAATGCCTTTTGTTACTTAATTATTTATACATTTACAAAATAATTATATTCACCTTATAATTACAACACTCTTCACATTCACTTGTTCTTTCCTTTTCTCTTCAGCTTCTTTGCTTGTTTGTGTGCCTTGTATTGCAATTTACGTTTTTCGTCGATGATTTCTTTATATTTTCGTTTGTTGTATTTTGCAAATTGTGCATCTGCCATCAGTTCATCAACTATTGTACGCTTACGCTCCTTCTTTGTCAAACGTCCATTGTAATAATCTAATGGTGTATCAACAACTTTACCAATGTGGAAGTATTTTGGTAATGCCTTCATGTCGTTCTTCTTGTAGAAGTGTTTTGGATCTAATACTGATCTCATTTGTATAACCTCGAGATCATGCTTGATTTCATCTGTCATTTCTGTAGCTGGAAGATTGAACCATTTCTTGCCCTTAGTCTTTTCTCTCTGTCTTTTCCTTGACTCTTTCAATTTTTTATCACTGATATCATATCCTGGCACTCGCTTTAAACGTTCAAAACCAGGTCTGATAACAGATTTTTTGAGAACCTTGTCGACTGGTGCAATATCATTTGATATAACCTTTACTGCTTTGTCTAATGGTGTCTTCTTATGTACAGAAGGTTTCCATCCCATATCACGTTCAAATTGTGAAAGGTCAATATCATTAGGGTTTATTTTTCGTTTCTTACTTGTAACTTTTTCTTTTCTTTTTATAATTCTTTTTGGATCAAGCCCTGAAAGCATTTATTTATTTTAAATAAATTTTCACTTAATATTACCAACAATTATATCTCAATTTCATCAGATTATCTTTATTTTATAAATTAAACTGTAATTTATTATTTAAAAAATTGATCTATTTTAACAAAATGAAAATATAACCTCAAATTTAGAAAACCTGTTGTACGTAAACATTATTACTTATTTACCAATATCTTCAATTTCTACGTCGTCATCATCACTTTCCAAAAGTTGATCCCTATTTCCAAGATCACTCTGACCATGTGTATCAATTATAAAAGCCATTTTATTAATAACTAATTCTTGTTTATTTTTTTAACGAAACCTCATGTTACCGCAGGTTATCCGTCTAAATAATAGGAGCTCGTGCGCATGCGTCACGATTGTCACGAACAAATACGACGCAAGGCGGGAAATTATAATTTTTTATTCGAGTAAAATACGCAAGAAATAATTCTATTCGTACCAATTGCTAATAAAAATAAAATACAATTATTCAGAAGCAATAAAAAGAAAGTTTATAATAATATAAGAATTACTCAAATAACTTTGAAGTTCAATAAAAATATCCTTGAATTAATTAATTAGATGCTCAAAATCGTGTATGGTTGTTAGAGCGGGATAGACAAAAATTAATGGCCATAAAAATTGGTTTTACAATTTATTATTATAAAGTAATAAAACATATTACATAAACGAAAATTTCACCAGATTTTCATTGTTTTTTTTATATTATAAATGTTTTCATCTTCTTTTGTATTTTTAACAATAATATATTATATTACACAATATTACAGATTTAAAAATAGATACACCTATTATTATGAAAAACGTACAGCCATATTGTTGTCTTAAAACTAAGTAGGTCTTATCCAAATGCTTTAGCAATTTACATAGAAAAAGTATTTTATTATTTAACCTTTTTACAAAAAAATATTTAAAAAAAGGTTGGCTTGGAAAAATTTGTTTTTACAGTACATGTAGAGCATATAACTATTTTGTCTTTTTTCTTCCTCATAAATATTGGCAGGACCTTTTTAACAGTCATCTGGTTTATCTGTCTCTTTCTTTTTACAATTGTTGTCTTAACAGTTTTCAGTTCATTAAAGTTTTTACATACATATATGGTTTATTTCAGTCAGTCAATTATTTTCCTAAGTTGCTATATTTTATTTTTGACAAACTTAAAGATGATCCATTGATGGATGCTTTTGTCGGAGTATCCATGATTTGCATATTTTTCTTTGAAAATCTGGCAATTTGTTTGTATTCTAAACTTTCCAATTTTTCTTTTGTAGGTTTTCTGTACATCTTCAGAAGCAAAGAACTTCCTACTATTGACACCGAACTAAGTGCCATGGCCGCAGTTGCCATCCAGGGTTGTAATCTTAAGCCTAATGGAGTGAATATACCAGCAGCAATTGGTAAACCTAAAATATTATACAAACTGGCGTACAAAAAGTTCAATCTTATACGTCTGACTGTCTCCCTTGAAAGATCAATGCAGGCAATAACATCGAGTAAATCATTTCTCATTAAAACTATATCTGCTGCTTCAATTGCTACATCTGTTCCAGCCGCTATGGCTATACCGACATTTGATTGAGCTAAAGCAGGACTATCATTAACACCATCACCAACCATCGCTACCTTCTTTCCTTGTTTCTGTAACTGTTGGATCTTCTCTACTTTATGAGATGGCAATACTTCGGCATAAACTTGATCGATCCCAACTTGTTGGGCTATTGTATTGGCTGTTAATTTGTTGTCACCTGTTAAAAGTATGACCTCAAATCCCATTTTCTTTAGAGTATAAATTGCAAGATGGGCTTCTGGTTTTATGGCATCAGCTACACTTATTATAGCTGATAATTCTCCATCAATTACAGCCAAAACTACTGTTCTTCCCATATTCTCTTCTTTTACCATATTGCTTTCTATTTCTTGAGGAATCGTAATTCCATTTCTTCTCATCCATTCTCGATTTCCTATACAAACTTCGAAATCCTCACTAGCATCAATATTTCTGGTATTTACTTTTGATTCAGAGTTCACCGTGTCTTGCTCAGATGAAAATTGAGCGAAATCAATCAGCACATCATTTAACTCTAATGCATCTTGTACATTATTCTGTAAATTATTAACAAAGCTGGTAATCTTTGAGGACTTTGCAACACTCTTTAAGGTATCTGCAATGTAGGAGACCTTACATTTCATGCCACAGCCTGGAACTGACTGATAGTTAGTGCATCGTCCGCTCAATTCAGTTTCAATGACTTCTCTTACATAGTGAACTATTGCCGATGCAATAGGATGTTCGCTATTAAGTTCTGCTATGCCGATAATCACTAATATTTTTCCTATATTAAATGCACCATTACTGGTAAATAAGCCTATATTATTAACAGTCGGAAAACCTTTTGTTATAGTTCCTGTCTTATCAAAAACTACACAATTGATTTTATGAGCATTCTCCAGAGAATCAGAACTCTTTATCAGTATACCGTTGATTGCACCAACTCCAGTGCCTACCATGACAGCAATTGGTGTGGCAAGACCCAATGCACATGGGCAAGCAATTGCCAAGACAGATAATGCACTACGAAATGCATTTTGGAAAATTACTTCATCTTTATTTCTATTTGAGTGATGCATATGATCATCATTCATTAACATTAAATAGTCGATATTAATATAACCTATGATTACCCATGCGATCAATGTTAAAGCAGATACACTAATTACAAATGGAACAAAAAATCCAGCTATTTTATCAGCTATATGTTGAATTGGAGCTTTACTCATTTGTGCTTCCTCGACTAAACGCACAATTTGTGCTAAAGTAGTTTTCTCTCCGGTATGCGTTGCTTTAATATACAGAGGCCCACTTAAATTAATAGAACCACCAATAACAGTGGAACCTTCTTTTTTTGGCACTGGCATACTCTCTCCTGTAATCAAACTTTCATCACAAGATGAGTTACCTATGAACACTTGACCATCAACTGGGATTTTGTTTCCTTGATTGACTTTTAAAATATCTCCGGGTTGCACTAAGTCAATTTTTACCAAGCGTTCAGTTAGAATTTCATGATCTGGACCCAAAGTAACTATTACAGCATCTGCTGCTTGAAGAGACAATAACTTTGAAAGAGCTTCAGAAGTTTTTCCTTTGGCAATATGTTCCAACCACCTTCCTAAACTTACGAAAATTAGAAGCATCGGTGGTGTATCGAAAAAGGTTTTTGGACTGGTGGGTTCTTCAACTATCATTGCTATGGTAAGAATAAGCACAGAATATACATAAGAAATTGTTGCAGTCATTGAGATAAGCACATCCATGTTTGATGCACCATGTTTGATTGCTTTGTATGCTTGAATATGAAAATGCCATCCTCCAAAAATCTGCACTGGTGTCGATAATATGAATGAAATTAAATTTTCTAAAGATAATCCAGGAAGTACGCAACACATATCATCTTCATTTTCCATGTAAGACATGGATATCATAAAATATGCCATTGCTATCATACTTGGAGCTCCAAATGCAAGTGAAACCAAAAATGATGTTCTCCACTTTTGTATTTCCAATCTGTGATCCAAATACTGTCGATTTTCTGCTTCGTTTCTTTTTGTAGATACACCAAAACCCATTTTTTTAATACAGTCTGTTATGGTATCAACAGTGATTTTACCGGGATCAAAATTAATTTTTGCTCTTTGAGTTACTAGAGATACCATCGTAGACTGAACTCCAGATAGTTGCTTAACAGTCTTCTCTATTTTATTGACACAGGAAGAACAAGTCATTCCTGTTATAAGTAATTCCACTTCTTTTATTTTGGAGCCTTTTTCATTTATAAGCATTGCAGGGAAGCCCAAGTCTGTTATGCTTGTTGCTATGTCAGCGGGTCTTATTTCATTACTATTGTAATCAATTTCTGCTTTTCCACTTATAAAAGATATCAAAACATTCTGTACCCCTACTAATTTTCTACAATGTTTTTCTATCGCTGTAACACAAGCATTATACGTGATACCATCTATATGAAGAAAACATTTTTCTATACATTGTTTAGGTGGAGATGATTTTTTGATATCTTTTATAGGTGATGTGTCTTTTATTTTAAGTGCTACGCAGTTTGTATTATTGGTACAAAGCTCATTATTTACTTTCTTAACAGCAGCTTCGAATCCCATATCATCCACAGTATCAGCAATTTCCTTAGGTGTTATCAATTTGTCATCGTACGAAATAGTTCCTTCCTTTGCTTCCAAACTGACGTAAACCTTCTCCACTCCATCTTTGCTGGACAACATTTCTGTAATACTGTTGACGCAAGACATGCATGTCATTCCCTCGATGCTAATAATACAGGTGCTAAAGTCACTATAATCATTTTCTTGATTCTCCTCGCTGAACTTGTGTGCCTTGTTAAGTTCCTGGAGCGCGTTCCCCTCATCCTCGCAGTCAATCTTGGTCTCGTTAAATAAATATTTCCAGTCATTTTTGTTATTAGTATTCATCTTCAGTGCTTAGAAATTTTACCTGGGCTTAATTTCAGTCTGAAACACACAAAACTTCCAGCTTTAAAATTTGTTGCAAGAAACTAGTAAGGTTCTTATTCTGTAAATATTCTTATCACTTGATATAGGTCACAAAAGCAATAAAACTCCATTGTAGACATTTCTGCATACTTATTACTTTTTATTTATGTATCTATATATTAATTTAACTACGGAATATAAATTATTACCAATTTTCCTACTAATTAGTTGTATTATTTTGCTTTACACGGTATTAGATATGTGACTTTAGCTATGAAAAGATAATAAATAAGGTTTGTCAACATAATACAAATACTTTGTAATACAAACTAATAACAACAATGAAACAGTATCAAATCTGACAATAACATCTATTGAATCAATCCACTCGTAAACCCTTTTCTCACCTAAACCAAGCCTCTTACTCACAGAACAAGTCCCCAGAGTCGCGCTCTACAGACCACGTTACGTACATTCACATTCACATTATTGAAAATTGAAACCCGACTACTTTCTACTACGCGCTCCAACTCGACTTTGCGACAAAGGATAAGAAGTATAAGCAAGTATCTCACTCGCACACCAACGTACGAAGCACACTAACCTTGGGAGAGGGGGTCCGGACAGAGAGCAGGTCCGTTCCGCCTCCTATCTATATATATATGTATATATACTATATCCTCAGACCCAAGGATCGACTTTCAAGTTTCTGGATGCTGAACACCGAGATCGCGCCGATGCGAAGAGACACACGTGCACGGGCGGCGATCGGAGTAGCCGACTTCCTCCTCGCGAATCGGCTGCATTCGGAAGCTCTCTTTCTCTCTCTCTCTCTCTCTCTTGCGGCTTCCTTTTTTTGCTCTCGTGCACACGACTGCGAAATAGAAAAAAAGAGAGAAGTGGGGCTGCGTGAGATAAAGTTATACAGAGAAAGAGAGAGAGAGAGAGACTTCCGTCGAGCAGAACGAACCTAGAGTCGATCGTGCGCGGTGTTATAAAGACACCAGCTGCTGGCCGCGCGGCGTATATAGCTATGTAATCTTGGGTGCTCTCATTCCGGCTATTCGCGCTGTACGGTCACGTGAGCCACTGGGTTCGCGGACTCGGGACTGCGGAGCCGCACAGCTCCTGCTGCACGCTGCACTACTGAACGGCAGATGTTTTTTTTTTCTCGGTGCGGGAGCAGCCGGAGCGCGTGCAGAAATGGCATAACATGCGGGTAAATTGGGAGCGCATGCGCGCTGGGGGTATTTAAGTCGGCGAGGAGGCAGATTTGAATTTGGTTCGATTAAAGGGGGATGCTGGATAATTGACGTTGGTAACGAATGAATGCTTTTCTTTAGAGAGAATGATAGTGTTATTGTTGATGAATAAGGTGTTTATTAAAACAAGTATAAAGTGGTATTGAGTTTATTAAGATACTTGCATTCTTTTAGTTATAATGATAATGTTGTTTAATAAATCATGAAAATTGTTTGTTAGTAATTCTTTTTTTTTTTTATATCCTTATGGGTATGCGGCTATATGCCACTATGTCCCTATTACCATCCTGGCCTCCCTTGGATAAAATTATGGAAGACTAGGTGTGAGATTGAAAATTATAGTATGGCATTGTGGAGATTGATATAAATATATATAAATACGTAAACTGAATTAGATTCAAGGTTAGAATTGATAAAATGACAATGCCGAGACCATATGAATGTCGGATTTGACCGGTCATTAGCATAGACAGTTGAATTTTGAAAATGAACATGGGGCTTAAGATTTGAGATGGAGAGAACAAAAAGTATCACGCCTAAAGGTAGAAAAAGCGAGGTGATTTTTGACTCTCGAAAAGCAAAAACAGCTTCTCGATGAGTAAAAAATTCTCCATTACCTCTTGGTACAGATAAGTAGGAACAAGCAATGAAAAAATTGTTGTTTTCTTTTAAAAGTGAGTAATGTAATCAGCTATTATAAATTATAGATAATGATGGTGTTCAGAATAAATATTTATTGAGGTAATCATAGAATACTATGAGGGCAAAAGATACGCCAGAACTTGGCCTCAGTAAAGATTCATAAGTACCAGAAAAATTTTCACTGAACAACAACCAGTATAAACTGTGTACAATATTAATTAGTAGTAAAGTTCTAAGCTTATAAACTTATATCGACAATATATTGTCCCGAAAAGCCCAAATGGTGATAGAGGAAGATCAAACATATGACGACCACTGTATAGCGAATAAACCTATGTAAGGTATAAAGCGTGCGAACATATCTTATCTTTACCACACTCATGTAACCTTACTGTATAATCTGTACCTACCTCCAATATATAGCGAATAAATCTATGTAAGATTTCAAAGCTCTCAATATAAAAATAAAAATCTCTAGTGCTTTGTTGAATCTTCCTTTAGTTGGCAATATCTATGTTGCCGTATCGAAATTAAAAAAAATCTTTTGTAATTTGTTTCTCATATTATATAATATGAGAATAAGTTATACATAAATATTTATATTTTGAGGTATATACATACATGTTCACGCATGTACCAACTTAAGTGTAAATAGGCATCCGCAATTTTTTTTTTGTTTCTTTGTGACATCAAGTACAACATAAATTACCTTGATTTTTAATTTTTTACTCAATATTATTTTTATAACAAATAAAACATTTTTTATTTAAAAAAAGTTGTTAAATTATCTAAAAATCCATATTTTTTAAAATGTGCATAAGATATGATTTACGTAAATTTAATGTACAACTAAAATTCAAGCGAACTTCTTTTTATAACAACTAATTTAATTAATTATAAAGCTTGAACATGTTACGTAAAGAACTAAAACGCCTGGATCATTTTGCAGATATTCTTATACATTAAATTTAAGCTTTATCAATATATGGCTTTGTATCTAATTTTCACGTTCTTCACAATTTCAAACTATCATATTTAATTTCGTATTGTGAAATAAAGTTCTAGAGTATTTTATTTATGCTTTTTTGTGTCTTTCGTTTGTCCCATCCAAAAAGGGTTTTAAAGGTGTGTTTTGAAAATATTTCAATGCTTATGAGAATATCCAACTCAAAAATTGCATTGCTCTTAAACCAAAAATCGTCCTTATTGGTCCGCCTTTCATTTGAAAACTTTATTTTCATTACGGTAAAATCGATTTTTATAATAAAAGACTCATAAAAGTGTAGACATAAGGTGTAGACACTTGATTTTTACAACAAAAATGAAATAGTAAAAAAAGTCTTTTCGTGAATATGAAGATAGAGCTTCAAATAACTCAACTAAAAAAGTGTTAGTAATAACTAAAGTTAAGAAAATTAAAAATTTTCTGTTACTATTGAAAATCATACTTTTAACTCCGTAATAAGAATAATTATTTTCCATGCATTAAGGTTTTTCCATTTAAAAAGATTCTACAATGCGAAGACATGTAGCAAATCCATAGGATACATCTTTCAGCTCAACGAAAATTTTTCATTTTTTCATTCAACATTTTTTTAAGGAAAATAAAAAGATATTTTTGGAGTATTTTAAGAGATTATTAAACTGCGTATCTCCTCTTATCAGACCGTTATCTTTTGCAGAATTAAAAAGTGAATTTTAGTGTTACAAATTACGGAACAGGAATGAATGCAATTATTAAAGAAATCACTTTACATTTTCAGAAAATCTTTAGTATGTTTATACATAAAATGTATATACATTTGTAAAACAGTAAATTTAAAAAAAATTTAAGATGGTTCTAATATTTGCTTATATTTTGATTATTTGAAATTTTTAAGCTACTTCGCTAAAAATTGTACCTGCCTGTAAATGCCTGTGACTTAAAGAGATATATTATTAAATATTCACTGCCTAACAAGCTATAAAGATTTATATTGTTTTAGCACATTAAAACTATGCAGGGTCCTTTCAATTCAAAGCACAATTCGTTTCACTCAGTTTGGATTCAAAACAGCCGATCTTATCAAGTTCGGCGCACTTTTATCAGTTTGTATAAGGAAGTCTTTGTTTAAAACCCACAATCGTCGCCACAGAATAGTCATTAAACTGGACAATCTCACAAGTATGATATGTATTTTAAAAGGACGAGGGCTATATTTGATTTAGTCAAGACAAAATCCAATCACAGATAAATTTCCACGCGCTTGTCAACAAACCGAGAAGAAAAAAAAATATATACAGATAACGAAAGTACTACTACGTACAGCATAATAATGAAAAGAAAAGACTGCGTATAGAATGCGATGTATGTATTGAGTACGTAACAAAAGCGGGAAAATCGGTCAGCGAACCGAATGCATATATAGGTTCGCGCGAAGCGAGATAGGGAAAATGACGGATTATGCATTCTCATGCGTAACAACGTCTTGGTATATATAGGGAGATTTGAAGCTGAGATAAATCTAATGTAATGGTCTCTTAACTCTAGCATAACTATAATTTCTATACTTTACATCGTAGATGTAATGTGCTTGTGTATTTATTCTGGAAAATTTTTGGGTAACCATATAGATGTGTCATTTAAATACGAATGGTAAAAATGTATCTGATCTAAATAACAAATATTAAAATGAATGGAATCCTCTTTTGTTACAGACTGAAATTTTGAAAATAATATTAACGAGCAGAAATGTTAAAAATGTTCAATATATTTTAAGTAGATATATGCCGAGAATGGCAAGGACGGATTTCATGCGTATTCAATAAGAATGCTGCAAATCAATTAGTGTAACTCAATTATGACAAATGTATTTAATTATAAAGTACATTACGATCTGAGCTTCTTATATAACCATTATTCTTGAATATTTTAAAAGCATTGTCTAAAATTTAAGATCTTCGCTAATTGATTGTAGAAATATTGAGTTCCAAAGTGGTGAATATCATTGGAATTTTCATGTTGTATAACATTCAATGACTCTAATAATACGTCATGCGGGTTTGCCGTGATAATACAGACTCTAAAGATCGCGTTGCCGTACCATTCTCGACTGGTTCTACTTATGTGCTCCTAATCCATCTAGCTCTTACATTTTTTAGTGTACTAATCGTGTGCAATAACAAGAATCGTGCGAACAATCTTTTTAACATATACTATATGAATACATAATAAGTCTCCTTTAATATTAATATTGATTATTTTAAAGCTATAACGTTGACAATAGTATATTATGACACTGTTGTGGGAGGTGTTTTTTTACCTTGCTCGATTTTCTCACTCGCTTCGCTCGTGCGAAAACCCTCGGTCTCAAAAAAACAGTCTCATACGATATTTTATAGCACAACAACCTCGAAATCGACAATAAAGTTGGCATTTTGAGGTTAGTGTGCTATAAAAACTATTCTTTTTAAAAGTTTTACAAAATAATTAAAAAATGGTGATACTTCTAGATTACTATATTATGTTTCAGTTTATACAAAATAAATAAAATTTATGATTGTACAATGTAAAATATAAAATTAGTGTATTAGAAAAATTGTATCATGTATTTTGTTTAGATATATTGCATTTAAGATATGCAAGAATATGAACTTTAAAAGAATAATACACTCTAAAAATCAGTTACTCACCGCAAGCAAAATCTACTTCAAAATTTTCAAAAGGCCACAAATTATTTTTCTGTTACCTGAAAGAGGAAATCCACTACCGTCGATCAACGTTAGTTTTCGATAAGTATATTTCCTCTTGCAGGTAACAGAAAAATTATTTTGTGGTCTTTTGAAAATTTTGAAGCAGAATATGCTTGCGGCGAATACATGATTTTTAGAGTGTAGTGCGTTGATATATTTTCTACATATGGTAAGTATTGAAACAGCTGCGCGTTAAAGTGATAATAATATATTTGTACTTAAAATTGTCGCGAATTTGAATACTTATTATGAAGAAGAAAAGATTCATACATCTACACTCCTTTCTTCAAGATTATTTCTACGCGGAAAAAATGCCTACAAAATTGCTGGCCGATATTTATTAGAACATATTCTACAATTGCAACTGTTACAGCTATAATGAACTAGTAGTAAAAATTGAGAATTGCAGTTATTGGAGTCGGAAATTATAGTGAGCTTTATAAAATATAGCTGTTATAGCTACTCGCAAGAGAAAAGGTCAAGTGCTAAATCAAGTGTTAAATCAGCTGATTTTATTCATCATTTCATATATCGCTCGACGTAAATACCTGATTTATCATCCAAAAATATCGTTACGAAAGAAACTTGACGAAGGGCTTTGAAAACTATTTATGGACTTCGTCATTCTTAACATTGTTTGAAAATTCGTTTTCGTACTCTCAGAAAACGATTCTTTTGCCCCAAGAGTCTATCGCAAAATAAATACCCAAAGGAACGCCACTTTGTGCTGAACAGAATCCTGTTGTAGGAAAAGGCATAATCTTGAAGCAAAAATAATATCATTCACATTACAACACATCCACAAATGGAATTTCTCTGTGTATTCATTCTGAAAGGACATCTCTTGGAGCAAAAGGATCGTTTTCTAAATGTAGCGATACTTTTATACGATGAATCAGGGGACGAGGTGGCAATTAAAACCACGTAACCAATCATCTTACCTCTTTCAATTATTTTTTCATCAGTCGCGCGAAACGTCGCCGAAGAGTCGGTGCACACCGTCGACAACGCCTATACGAGCCGCGCGCACCGCACCACGCACGTGCACATCGACGCGCGCGGTTTCCTGTAGAAAGCGAGAAAGTCCGGCAGCAATGAATCCAAATGACGTAATGCCGCGAGTAGCCGACGGAGTATAAGATGTAAATACTATAATACTCGACTGCGCGCGCGCGGCTTAATCGACAGGCCGGGGCACTTAACGCCCGCGATGAAATCATCGTATAAGAGGATTACGCGGAGCCGCGTGTCTGGCTGTATGTGAACGTGTTTACGAGGGGTGCGAAAAAATGCGCTTTGCAGAGTTTATGGAGGTTTCAATGGAGGAGTTTGATTTTTGCGGAGTTGTTACGGGGGCTTGTAAAAGATTGTTTGGGTGTTATTAGTGGGAAATAATGAGTGTGGGAAAATGTAAGAAAGTATGATAATAGTACATTTCGATGCGAGAATGTGATTTTAGCCTTGTGTGAACGTTTGAGGACGAGCGAAGCGAGTGTGAAAAGGTCACACAAGGCTGAAATCACGTTTGAGCACATTTATCGAATCGTATTTTTGACACGACGTGTGCGAAGCTCGATTTAACATACGCGTATTTGACGCAGCGTACGCGAAATCGAGATTCGCACATGGAGTGTCAAAAAAGAATTTCTTATGAATTTAGAATTTAATTGCAATAACATAATTATATTAAGTATTTTTTTTGTATTTTCTCATTTTTTGTTAGTTTTCGCAAAATTACTTACAGATTCCTGGTGGAAAATAATCTAGAACTATGTCGATCTATCTAATTTGACATGGTAAATAACTGAGGGCTCGATAAAACTAGATAATTTTCTACTAGGGATTTAAAAAATTTTATTACACTTTACACTTCATCCCGTTTTTTACGTTTTTTGCACGCTTTTGCCTTCCTGCACATTTCTTCACGTTATTTTATATTCTAATAAGTACAAAATTTTGGATATTGCAAAATTCAAAATAATGTGTAAAAAGGTGGAAATGTGTAAAAATATTACAAAATGTGAGTTTATGTATAAAACATTAGAAAATCGTATAATTGTGTGCAAAAGCGTACATTTTATCATATTTTTTATATTTTCATACATTTTCTCACATTTCTTATTTTCACTGGGAAGGTTTTTATTTTGAGGGACTACTACAAAAAGTATACAGTTTTTCAATTTCGTACTTAATGCATTTTTATGTAACGAAATGAAGTTTCAAATGATTTGATCATAAATTCAAAAACTTTATATGCACACATAGCTGTTTTATGATTAGTGTTATGCACATTCTTACTAGTATTCGTAAATTATGTATTTGACCAAATTGTACAAGAATGTTGAGCAAACAAGGAAATCATTAAAAAAATCATAGAAATATAAAAAGTAACATGTAAAAGTATAAAATCTAGACATATAATGTCTTACTTAATATTTCTGATAAATGTTTATAGTATAATGCGAAAACACTGACTTATAGCTAATTATGAAAATATTTATGACATTCTCTAGAATATTGAGTTGACAGATGTTTACCGGACATAATTAACTGGTAAATTACATTCACGAAAACGCTAATAAATCCGTCTTGACTTATTTCGCAAAACGCAAATCGCATCCCTAGAACAATTCTATGACAACTCAAAATTCTATGTTTTTATAAAACCAAGCTAGTAGCATAATTTTTTTTTGAAATAAAAATTTTTTACATGCATTTTATTAGTGTATTATAGTTTCTCAACTTTTTTAAACCAATTTTTTAACGGTATATAAAGTACTTTTATCTTCGTACGAGCCATTTTATGTATAAATATCAAGTTAAAAAAATCGGGTTGTCATAGTCTTCTCCTGCATGTGCGAAATGTGTACCTGTCGAAAACCGGTAATAGAGTTATGACAATTTTTTTTTTAATTTGAGAGCTTTCTCACGTTTTTTGTCATTTGTTTTCCGGTTATTTCGTTCATCTTTCTGTGTTTGATCCATAAACATGCAATCTTTTACGTACTGAGGCATGATTCAGATTTACGTAAAATCCAAGCGAAAGTGACCTTTTGGAGGATGATCAAGAAGCATTCAAAATTTTGAGATATTTTCAACATTATGTTAAGATTCAGAATTATTTTCTTATATGTATTCATCTTGCAAGTTTGATGCAACTAAAAATTCCAACATTATTCCGCCATTTCATAAATATGTTAACTGTTTAGATTGCAAAATACATACTTAATGATTTAAATTAAAATACAATTTAAAATGGTATTTTTAATTTAACCTGATACACTCGGAAAATTAAAAAATTAGCGTTTTCTCAAGAATTGCCCTTACATTGTAAGGTATGGTAATCGAACTCTGATCAGTGCGTTCAAATGTAAGTCAAAGAGACCCTAAAGAAGGCTTAATAGAACGGAGATAAATACAAAATATCTTAAAATAAAAATAATACAAGTAATTGTTATTAAAGAAATAAGATAATTTATTATTTGTTCTATCCCCAAAAAATTTTAATGAAGGATGCCCATGGATGCTTAAGGACTATGGTGAAAAGAGAAACTTTTTCTATTGTTCATGAGCTAAAATTTTGAAGGCTTATTCAATCTCTGAATACATAGTATTGCCACTTTAACATATTTTTAATATGTGTATTGAGAAATTTATATGGCTTAATGCACTTAAAACAGTTGAAGTAGTCCCCAATTACAAAGTAGAGGATAAATCGTGTATCTTACATTACAGACCAATATCGCTTATTTCTAACATTGCAAATAATTTATAACAGACTATACTTTTTTTGAAAAAATGTATTATAATATCCAATAAGCAATTTGGTTTTATTAGAAATAGAGGTACGACTGATGATTTAAACTATATAACGAACATAATATACAAAAAATTGGATAAAAGCAAATCTACAATTACAGCATTTTTAGACCTAGCCAAAGCCTTTGATACTGTGAATCATAAAATACTGTTAGAAAAGCTAGAGAGATATGGTATACGAGTTAGTGCCTTAAAACTGTTAACGAGCTATCTCTTTGATAGACAACAAAGAGTTAAAATTCAAGATTGTAAGAGTGAATACAAATTAATCACCGCAGGTGTTCTACAAAGAACTATATTGAGTCCTTTGTTATTTATACTCTATGTCAATGATCTATTGAGAGATATGCACGACGATACTGTCATCATCGCGAGTGACGATACGTGGTTTTTGGCACATGACAAAATGAATGTATATCTAAATCAAGTGTCAACATGGCTTACTCTAAATAAGTTAGCTTTGAGTGTAAGTAAAACTGTTTATATAACGTAAACCATTAATGTTAAAACATTAATGATAATTTATTATGTATTTTTCCAAAGCTTAATAAATTATGGAATAATTGCATGGGGAGGAGCATATAGCAATACTTTAAACCTAATACAAGGAATTGAAAACACAATATTAAAAATTATAAATAAAAATCGATTCCTCGAGCAATATCCACCTCTTACTATAAGCCAACTATTTATTTTAGAATCTGTATAATTTCATTATGAAACACTGCCGGAATTATATATGTCTAAAACATGCAATACTAGAAACAAAAGTATTCAATTACCGAGTATTACTAAAACAGTAGGTAAAAAAAAACAGCTACATAGTAGCTATAAAAGTGTTCAATAGGTTAACAAATGATCTCAAATTATTAACCACTAATAAAGCTAATACAAAGAAAAGCTAAAACGATTTATATTGATGTTTTTGTCTTTATTTCTTTATTTTTAAGTTAGTTTATTATTTTTTTTCTTTTTAATTACTTTTTTAAGTTAGTTTTTAAGTTTTTAGTTTCTAGTTTACATGTGCCAGCCTATGTATAGGTAATTTATATTTACCTCTATAGGATTTTACTTGTAAGCTACCAGTGTAAGGTAACTTATATTACCTCCACTGGAATATACTTGTAAAATAATTTTCTGGTCTAATAAATTCAAAAAAATTCAAATTTATGTAGGATGATATTCATAAGTTCTATATCAAATTTTAGCTCAAGATATCTTTAAAAAGACTTTTTTAAAAGAAACCGACCAGTTTTCAAAGTGTCATTTCCGCATAGCATTTTGAGAAAAAGCTCTGAAAAAAATTATAAAAATAAAATAAAAAGTATTTTGATATTTTGGACAAAAAACACCAGAGTTCTATCTTAAGCATCATACCGGCCCCAGTTAAAACATTAATAGGGAATCTATATAATTAATATGAGCATGAAAGATAAATAAGACCTTAAACATTAAAAAAAATTCCTTTTGTATAAAGTGAAAAACATAAAAGTAGATTTTCTTCATTTTCACTGGTGAATGTCTGATAAAATCTATATTTTTTCACTTATTTTATCTAATTTGACCCTACTTTCAAAGTTTACAAAGTTAAACTATCTCTAAACAATACTTATTCTTTTGTACGTTTGCATGCGTTATCCTACGTACTGCCATGCGCATCTATTGGCATTCTCCTTTGCCAATTTTGAGAATGTGCACATTTTTAATTGAAAATTGATACTTTATCAAGTGGTTGAAAAAATATATAAATTGGTACAAACTTTGATTTGGAATTACCATTGTAATCAAGTTTACATAATATAGTGCAGGTTTTATGCACTGTCAAAACTAAGTAACCCACAGTTAGCACAATAGTAGCAATATCTTTGGGTCTTGAGAATCTGTCTTTGAACTTTTTAGGGTATATATTATATCCTTAAACACTACAATATGAACTTAATATTGTATTTGTTTATTGTAATATTGTAGTTTTACAAAAGGTTTGAAAAAATATTATCCAAAGATTTTCAAAAAACTATAAAAGATGTTGACCCATATATATTCCATCCCTAATCCAGCATTTTACCGTACGACTCCCTCGAATTCCTCAAAGCGGCAAACCCTCTCTCACGATTTAATATAAGCGCGCCTGCACTCGCAGCTAAACGAGATTTATTATCAATCACGCGGATTGTCGTTGTTGGTTGCGGGCCGCTGCGGCCGGGTGCGTTTTGTGTGCGGTTTTCTTCCTCATAACATCGCTGGGATTACGACCGCAATTATTACACTATGCTACACGCGCAGCTCGAACGTAATCTCCGCACGTCCATATAACGTAAGGTGCGCGAAATCTTACTTAACGAAATAATGAAGCTTGTGCAATTTCGATTCTCCAAACGTCGCGGATCAGTCATAGAGGCGCACAATTGACCGATTAATTAGAAACGTATTGTGTGGTAGGCGTGTGGCTAGAGTCGCGTGTTTTCGGGCGATGAATTTTGACGCTTGATGGTGTCATTAGACATCAATCAAATTTGGTTTTCGAAATTTATCTCAAAGGGTGTTTGTTATGACTTTTATTAAAAATTTCAATTAAAATTATTTTCGGTAATATTTCATTTTCACGCACTAGGTGTAAAAATACATGAATATCTTAATTATAGATATTGTTTAATAAATCAAAATGACATGAATCAATTATTTATTTAAAAGTCTATAAAATTAGATTATTAAAAATGTCAATTTTATAATATAGTATATATGTTGATCTAAGTTTTATAGGCGATTCTAGCACTTATAAAACATGATCTTTTATGATTTAATAATTTGATTTCTCTTCCTTGATGAACTCCTCATGTAACAATTGCGTAAAGTCGTTACATTAAGTAATTGTAATAAGGGGGTATATTTTAAAGATATCTCGGTTATATTATGACGTTTGAATTATGAAATCTAGTTACTAATGGCTGTAGATTATTGCGATCTAATAAACAATTTATTGAATGAATTAATTTAATTTAAAAAAATTAGTTTGTCGATAAATAAAATACTGCTGTAATAAAATCGGCTAATATCTATTCCATATATTTTAGTACGCAAATGATCTATTTATGTTGTTTACACTTTGTATAATGTGTACAGTTAGTAAGTACGTACCTCTTTGAAACTATTTAAGTGAAAAAATCATAGATTTAGTTTCATTGAATTTTCTAATTAAAATAATTGCGATGTTACAGCGGCAATTAAGATATAAAAACTCGTCCGCTGTCTTTGTAGAATTTGTGTTATTTATATAAAATATTTTCTCCTCGTGCCATATTAAGCATTTGTTTACGTATGTACATAGCGGAAGTGCACCTAAACCGGTTTAATTCGTCCTTTGCACAATTCCGGATGGTCAATTAGTTCCGATTAAGTTCTAATTGCCCGATCAGTTACGCGGTGCACCAGAGCAAGTTCGAATAAATCCCATAATTATCTATTATTCGAAATTTAAACGTAATGTAACGTATACAATTAATAAAGGGATAAAGTTATTTTTAACTTCAAATTAATTAAACACGTTTACAAAGAATCAAGCTAATTAACAATTACAAAATGTTCCTACAAGCATGCACGAAATCACGAGAGGCCATTTAATATCAAAAAGAAAAGAAACTGACTCATGCGAGTCTCATTCACGAACAACATAAACAATCGCGTTTCTCTAAAAGCCCGATACACTTCACAGCTATAACCACCGCAAATACAGCGACTCATAAATTATAGGACTTTCTACTGGCTGTATATATACCCATGTAGCGTTGCGCGTCTTCCACTTCGCTGCTTTATCGAGATCGAGGCTTATCTCGTACATTAGGTATAGTCGTTGCACTGTCGCGCGCTGTTTCTGTGGATGCGCTTAACGAGAGCGCGGACGCGAGAGAATCCAAATGTGAAAGCTCGCACGCGCGCGAGGATTCACGCTGAGTTCTGCGGAACTTGAGTTTCTTCGTTAACGAAGCGTGTAGTAGTGTAGATTTTGCTTATATGCTTAATCAGGAGGATGATGAGTTTCATCTTTTGAGCTGGATGGGGTATGCGATTGTAATGATTTATTGTGGATGTTGATTGTTTTGATTTTAAAGGTTTTAATGAAAAAAACAGGGGGGATAACAGGGGGTTAACAGGGGGATAATAGGGGATAACAGGGTAATGCCGGTCACTGGCTAATTTCGGTCACCTTTATTTTCAATAATCTAATAGTATATTATGACACTGTTGAGGGAGATGGTTTTCTACCTTGCTCGAGGGTTTTCTCACTCGCTTCGCTCGTGCGAAAACCCTCGAGCAAGGTAGAAAAACACCTCCCACAACAGTCTCATACGATATTTTATAGCACAACAACCTCAAAATCGACAATAAAGTTGGCATTTTGAGGTTAGTGTGCTATAAACATTTTTAGGTAACAGTTCGAATAGTATATTAAACGCAACATACAATGCAATTAATCTAATGTCCAAACAAACTTCTATTCAGTTTTATTAAGGAATTATACACAATCAAAGTGTAGACCTACATTTCTTATAAGAAATCTGGTCTATAAAATAAGCTTTAATGTATATTATTTGTTACTTTATGCAGTTATTTTTTGTAACTTTATTAATTTGAACAATCTGAGAATAAGTAGTAGTGAAGAAAAAAGAGTATAAACCTATTGCTTTTTTGTCATTTCAATTTAAATTACTAAGCAGAATTGGGGTAATCCCGGTCACAATATTATATACTCGTATATGACGCTCCCGAAAGTGAGGCTAAGAAAACGTTGCGCTGCGCTCTTAGGGTAGGGTAACTTTGCTTAAGTGTTTTTGATTGAACAGTGGTTATGTTATTACATATTTCCCTGTGTAAGTGCGAATAATAATGCGACGGATCATATGAAAGTTTATATAATTGATTTAAAGTAATTTTTCACCTATAAAAGTAACTTTCTAATAGTGATCGGAATTGTACCGAGGCTGACTGGTATTATACCCTTTGATTATGATTTGATTTGATTTATTACCCTTTGATGTGGAGTAAATCCGGTCAAAATGCTTTTTTTTATTTCGACTAATAGCTTCGATATCTTCAATTTGTATATTAAACCAATAAGAAATATGTAAAGTCAATGGTTTGAACTAATATAATAATTATTTCAAGTTAAAAAAACAATTTGAAAGTAGAAATAATAAGTACGTTTGCTTAGGTGACCGGTAATACCCCATCCTCCCCTATGTACTCAAAGTTTATACGTGCACCGCTTTGTTAAATTTGTTTTCTTTTTTTTTTCCAAAAATGATCCAATAGTTTGAAAATTGTCTTAATAATTTAAGAAAAAATTTAATCATTGTCCGAAGAATTTCTTAAGAAATATTTAACAAAAAAATGTACGGTTTATGATTACACTTACATAATATTTTAAAAGGCATCAAATAATTACCGTCTAAAAAAATGTTCGTTAATTGTATGGCCTGCTATTTCGTGCACGCTCCAAAATTCCTTCAATAAATAAGATATTAACAATCGTAATTTCATGTGATGTGTGGGCTCAAGATTTTGAGGTTTATCAACGGTTAAATTAGAAATACTTTAAAGTATTTGAGTAAATCCTGAGAATCGAAGTTCCTCAAACTTGCAAAATTTTGATAAGGTTAGAACTTATCGTACTCGATGTCTTGGCAAGGCACGTACTTGTCCTTTACATGAGGTCTATTCTATTCCAATATCCAGAAAAATATGAACCTAACTGGATGCAGGCACTTTTATAGATGTGAAGTGACGGTCCTGGCATAAATATTAAAATAGTACATTGTGCAACTAGGGGAGAAATTGAGCTATTTCTAGCAAGGGTGAGATATTAAGCATGAGTCGAAGTCGAGGGCTCCGAAGCCGCCCGAGACAAAGACGAGTGCTGACAATACCTCATCCGAGTCTGAAATAGCTTTTCTTCCCGTGTTACATACCGTACTTTTGTCAACAAGGCCTGATAGGCATTTTTTTATGCATGAAAGTTGGGTAGGTGATCGCGTATTTCGAGTTGTGCACAATGCAGTTGAAAATTGCTGCATTTTTAATTTTCACTTTTAATCGTACAGTTCAAATATTTGTACCTTTTCTTATTTCGATTTTAATCAAAACTCGCGCATGCGCAGTTACGCACTTGTGACTACCATGAACAAAGGTTAAATCCGAAGAAAGGATCCTGAACTTATTTCCTACATTTTTTCGCAATTTTTGAGAAGCGGGGCGAAAAGTTATTTTTCCCCGCTAAATGAATATCTTTTTACACCTTTTACAAACACGCTCGAAATGCGCGATTTTGTATGCGCTACTCTTAGGCATGAAAAAAGACCTATTTCATTCCTGAGTTGAAAAAAATCATTGGTTTTATGATTACACTTATCAATATTCAAATATATCGCACTCATCTACTTTAAAAGGCACATGTTTATCAGTTGGAGGTGTTCTATACATTACCAAGATTATACGATAGCGATAAAAAATTAGAGCCAATCTGGTTGCGGGCACTTATTATAACTTCAAATGACGATCGTGGACATTTATCATTATAATTCGGGGAACGATTTTACTCGATTTTTTACTACATTATAAGTTGTAAATATAATTACTTTTAAAGAAATATTTTTTAACAAATTTATTTAATAAAGTACAATTAAAATCTGAATTTTTTCAGAATTTTCAAACATCATGGGCAAGGTTTACAATTTGACGATTTGTCCATTTATAGTAAATAAATTTTCAGATTATTTGCTAACTTTTTTGAGGGTTCAGAGGTATCATATGTCCTCTGTGTTTTGGGAAAAAGTAGACATTGTTTGACACCGTTAGGTACGCTGTTTGACACTGATTAACATAGATTGACAAAAAAAAACACTAAAAAGAAAAACAAAATTATTTTAACTTGTACAGTATTTATATCAAAGTGTGCCAAAACATGACAAAAGCATGTCCAAGTATTCCTTTGTAGTGTGGCAAACATGCAAAACCGGTAATTATTTTTAGGATTTGACGTACTCTGACATACTCTGGCACATTTTGGCATAAATACCATTTCCGCTAGGGTAGTATATAATTATATCATCAGCTAGGAGACCAGCACTACTACATTCCTATACACAATATAAAAAAAACAATGCTTTCTCTTTGAGAAAGCAAAAGATTAATGCAAACTGCTTTATCGAAATGATTTCTCAAAGAGCAGTTAAATAAATGTTTATTAAATATTTATTGAAATAAAAACGGCGAGAGATTCAAGTTCTGATCTATAAGATCCCCTTACTTTTTATCTATCTGTCGTCTTTCGAAGTCAGAGTTATCATATTTACTTTTTTACTGATTTTTGTATTCGGAATCATTAACTAGCGAGGTCACGGTCAGGGATGCGGGTGCTGAATTTTCATGAAACTTTGAAGAGGATCCTAATAAAATAAATATCGTTAACATAACTCGAAATTCGAAATGAAAGTAGACATAATAAACCTTAATTTGAGAGAGGTCAAACGTATAAGAATCTTGATTTGGTGAATGATAAAGTTTTATAGACTTCCAAGTTCATCAATTTTCATACTGTTTTACATAAATTTAATCTATTGTATAACTTTAAATCAAATCGAGTTTATTACATGTTTGACCTTTCAAATTGAAGATTATTATGCCTGATATAACTTTCATTTTCAAATTGCGTTTACTATATTTATTTGGAAAGTTGTGATCATTTTAGTAGTAGGTATTAACTTTTATTATATTAATGTACGTTTTCGGTACTTAGATCTATATCCTATTATTTAGGGGCTATTTAATCAAAGGAGAAAAGGACTCTTCAGTATCATAAAAATTAAAAACTCGCATCCTTGACTATATTCTTGAGATGTGTATACATAATCGTATGTAAAATTATATTATGGTAGGGGAGAGCGGGGTTAATTCGTCGTAGGACTGATTCGTAAAAGTCGAATATATTGTTAGTTAAGAGCACGTTCCAGCTGTCGGCAAGGTAGATTCAAGGTATCAATAGAGTCAAACTTTTGCATAAAAATTTAATGATTAGTGGAACTACACCGGTTCATACTGGACACTAATCGAATTTTGGATACGTTTTTATAGCTTTTCGAATTTTGTAAAAGTTGTGTGCAGAATTGCGTGTGCGAAATTTTACTTCGGAAAAGTTACTGTTTGTTTATAGTTTATCAAAACAAAGATTTTAACGCCAGTTAAACTTTGGTAAATAAAATTATAGACAAGATAATTTTATTCAAACAGTTTGCATTAAGCTGGGGCTACTTCGTACGAAGTTCTCGAGGCTAATTCGTATATACTGATTTTACTGTATTTCATTCGTATTAAAAAAAGATTTACTGACAATTACGATTTATACTTATTTAAGTCATGACTCCTTCATTTAAAACATACGTACAAATCATCCCTCAGGAATTTTACGAATCAACCCAGGCACGGGGCTAATTCGTAAAAGACAACTTTTTTTAAAATTATTTTTTAAATGGAAGGGTCATATTTTTTAATAATAGTACGAATTAAAAATCGCAATAAAAACCTTAAACGAATCAGCTCCGGTCTCTCTTATACACCCTAATGCTTCTCATATAATAAATATCTTCTCTATTATAATATTTAAGATTGAATATGTGTTCAATAAAGAAATCTAAACGCAAGCATTGATCGCTTCCAAAATTTACACGTGTGCACCTGAGGTATACTCCAGCAGGTCGTTGGGTTATTCCGAGGTTTTAATTTTGCATAGTTTTTGCAATAGAAATTTAATTATGTACAATGATTACGGGCAAAGTCGCGACGGTCAATAATTTCATATATTACGTATTTGTTTACGTACTTTATTGTTCTGTAAGGACATTCTTTATACCGTGAAAATACTGCCAGTCTTATAATTTTGATCTCTATTAGACAATTATTAACATACGGATAATGTTATGCTTTACATTATTTATGTCGTCATAAATTAAAAGAAACATCGAAAAGTGAAGATAGTACATCAAAATAATCTCATATGACTCGAGTGCGCATGACGCACCCTCAACGTAATAATGCTTATTTTATCAAATTGAACGATGCGGTGTAGTATTTATTAATGTTACTGTGAACATTGAATCACACAATGCGGTTTTTGTTTATTATCCATTCTTCTCTTAAAGAATAAATTCAAGTAAAAATTAACTTTTGCGGAAAACTATATACCTATATACACGTTTATATATATTTTCTTTCCTCGTTATTTACATAATGCAACGGCCTACTCTTATTAGCGCATAACAGCGCAATAATCACTGTGTATGAAGTTGTAAAGTCATGCAAAAGTCGTATAAAAAGACGGAATAACGAATTAATCAAGAAGGCGCGCGCGCACGCACGCGCCTCTAAATTAACCGAAAATGAAATTAGTCGCGTAACTCGATTGTTGTGCAGGTATGCTAGTGGCGCTAGGTATGCTGCACGTAACGCTCGCGTTGTATTTAATCTTATCGTCGCGCTTTTTCGCGAATTCGCACGTAATAAGGGACGATGATTCTTCAGCTTTGTCGCGGCGCGGAGAAAGTTTTGGAAAATAGCGGAATCATGGGTGACTCGAAGCTTCCGCAGTAGAAGATTCTAGTCGAATGATTATCTAAAAACGGTAATCAGAAGTTCGGAGGATGTCGGATTTTGCTTGGGACATTCGGAATCTTTTATAGTATAGTAGTAGGAAAACTGGCGTTTACGGATATGCAACATTTTTTGTAATAATTATACCTTAAACAACCAATTATGTAATAACGTTACTTTAATACTAAAATGATTCTTAAAATTCAATTAAAAATAGATTTATTATTGTTTTTTAATAATATTATAACATCCTTACAGTCTAGTACAGCCAATGAAATGTTTAATTTTGATTTATGCATGGGGTGAATTTAAATATACCTTAATAAGAAACATATCAGTAACAAAATAAAACGAAACTTACATGTGTAGCAGAAAAATTGCAAATTAAGGTGAAGGCCAGACCAGCGAACCACAAAGCAATTACAATATTATTATACATATATACAATAAAGTACAGTTTTTTTAGTTTTGATAATTATATTTTTTATAATATCGTAATGCAGTTTTGCTTTTTGAATATATGAATATGAACTGCTGTATTTAAAAAGCGAAACAATTATTTGAATGTCAACCGGTATCAATTAATTAGATATTTATCTTATGTTATACCTGTTAAGAAGTCAGGTACTTATAAATCATGTAACATTATACTAACTGATTGATTGACTTTATAACATCTTACCTATTGTTGTTTAAATATTCCAATAAACCGATGTCTTGCTAATATAATAAAAAGCAACCATTAATTGAAAGCTTTCTTTAATGAAAACAATACCACACAAGTGAACAAACCTCTCTAACCACGTGCGAATGCAAAAATCCATTGTACCTGTATATAAATCAACGTGACAGATTGCCGTACGTAAAAGTCGCCCAACACGTATACTCCGAAAAAGGAATAAAAAAAGGTATAAAATCTGTGTCAAATGCATGCGCGATATAATATCGCCCGCGAGGTCTTACATATCGACGATCCTGCAAATCTCGTGACTCGACCATGGCGGCGATTTCTTGTATAATGTGGCCCTGGTGTTCGTCGACCTCGCGATCACACGCGAGATGCGATGATCTTTCACCCCCTTCGACGCTCGAGGCATGCACTGGAGCAATGTAGGTGACGCAGAACTGAAACTGATGCACGTATAGGTGCGGAGCAAAAGTGCACGGCCTCGTTTCCGTTCGGACGCAGACGAGGCAAAAAGGAAGCAGCAATGTGGCCTGACCTGGAACCCGCGATTTCAGTATTTTGGGGACTTTTTCATGGCGTGGGAAGTCAGATTATTTGAATAAATGCAAGAATGAATTTATGAAATGATAGTAAAGAGTGTAGATTACTATTAAAAAACGAAAGAATGGAAGATAGCTCGAAGAAGAGGAACAAAATTGTATACATACGATTTTAATAATTCAAATTTGGACTAATAAGAGAAAGAAAAAGTTCATTTTCATAATGGTTTTGAACAGAGAAGCATACGAAGTTTTCTTAATGATTCTTTTTATCCGTCAAATAATATTCGTCGTAAATAAAATGATGAGCTTATTCACAAATTTGCACTTTCGCTGAGAATCATCCATATCATAAATACATCCGAAATTAATTGATTACTATTATCAGAGTATCAGATTTCTATCTCGCTTTTTCAAGGTCAAATTTAAGATATAATCTAGTGTGCACGCTTATAATCCATTAAACATTTCGCCCGAAATGCATGACAGTCATAATAAAGAAACAGTGACTTGACCGATTTCATTCAATTTTTTATCACTATTTAAAATATGAACACAATGCCGTTGGTGCAATAACATAAAGTTGGCTGCATCTGACTAAGAGTACTAAGAATATTCATGTTAATTACTAATTACGAACTTATCGGCATTTTTAAAAAGATCTCATGAAAATATTCTTGGACGTGATAAGAATCTTAGAGATGACCTTAGTAATTATACCTTTTACGTGCTAATGGACCAGAGTAATGATACAAAATCTATGGTAATCCGTAACATTAAGAAGAATGTATGCATTAATTGAAAATTTCATGGGCGTACCTAGCATGATTATGAATTTCAAAAACACATTCAAATTATGTTAAATACATAACAAATTAAATAATACAATCAATTTAACTGATGTCATTAAAAAAAAAATAACAGTCACTTAAAATACCGCCTAGGAACAACACAATCATTCCTCAACGCTCTACACAAAAAATCTTTCCCATACTTACAATTATCTACTTACCCAAACAAAACGACACTTAAAGCAAGCAAAACCATCATCCGACACTCATAAAGCTTGCTCCTTAAACACCACCTTTTCCCTTTCACATCCTCCAGAACATTGCAATTCAGCCTCATGACAATGAAAGTTCGCTCACTTCTAGCAGTGTATAAGTATCCCGCTGCTCGCGCCACAGGGGAGAAGCGCGCGTAAGAGAAAAGCGAGGAGAATTGCTCTGACGATCCCCGTAACGCGATTTCCAGCTCTTAATGACACGTTTCTTTGCGCTCAGCGCGTAGATTGCTATCGCGGAAGATTCATTTTACCCGGCGTTCGCCTTAAAGGAGCGAGTTTTTCCTTAATTAATCGGCGCGCATTATCATCGCTCTGCGATGTGCAGAAGTAGCTTATTTTTGTAGATCGCGATTGTGGAGCGCGTTATGTGTATGTATGTTGTCGGGTATATTTCTAAGGATTTCTATTGTTTGCCAGGAGATCGATGAAGATTGAGTTCATTGATTCGTATTTTATAAGAATGAAAATTATTGTGTCAAGAGCACCGTGTGTGTGTGTATTGGTTCATTGGTGCGCGATTGTATTGGAATCCATACGTGTTCTGTTGACCCTTTTGCATTATTTTCCGATTGTTCGTGAGATGTTTAGGTTTGATTGTAGTGAGTAGTTGATTTCTTTTGTTTTATGGCATGGTGTAATTTATTTATAAATAAGAACGAAACTGTTCGGATGATATAACACTTTTTACTTTGTTTTTATGAAAAGAAAAGTTATTTAAATCCTATTAACATTTGAAAAATATATTTATTTAAAATAAAGAATAATATTTTGATTAAATTTAATGTAGTTATATTGATAGTTTAATTGAATGGGACATAAAGTATCTTTCACTTTAAGAAAATTTATGCGAAAACCTTGTATAAAACTGTAACAACAAAAAAGTGAAAATCACTGCGTGACTGGTAAAACGAGAATCATTGAAATTTCGAGGGAAAGTGAAGGATAAAGTGCAGAAATCTAAATATTCACCAAAATATCAGTTTTGAGTTTGATACATATCGAGATATTATATTCTCGGTATAAAAGTTTGCATGTATTTTAAATAAATTGATGAATCTGCGTGTTTATTTAAGATTTAATTCTTGATCTGCTTGATCCTTATCTATTCTTAGTTTAATAAATTTCTAGCACAAAAATTGTATAAATCTTCCATTAAAATTTTTAATTATCTACATACTGCTCGAAAACTCTTATCCTTGAAAATCGATAACCAGATTTGCCGCATTATCAATACTCATATTGCATTATGCATCCTATCATCGCCGGATATCACGAATCGATAATTTTTATCCGGTTTATTTAGCATAACGAAAATGCTCAAGCAACGACATCTCTTATTAAAAAATGTTATTTTCAGCTAATTCTCCAATACAAATGCACCTACCGTCCCTCACAAGCTAAAAGTAACTCACTATAAAATCCACATTATTTCGCTAATATGTCACCTATTTTTTCCGCGTACATAAATTCACGACCGGATCAGCTCCACTCATTATGCTTAGTCTATCGCAATCGAGCGGGCATTCGGGATTTCTCGAGATCGTCTGGGATAGGTATTACATGTCGCTCGGTGAAATAACGCCGAATCATTCGAAAGGAGCCAGACGAAAATTTCAAACGGCGCGGCATCCGCTCGGCGACCTTGCGATATTGGGCAACTCTTGTACGGGCAATTAAACCCCCGAGAGAACGACACAGAATTCATTCACCTTGATCAGAACTACCGGGCGGGATTGACCATAATGTGGCAAAGTCACGCCTGGGACATAGATTATATATTTAAGGCGCGGTGTAACGAAGTTTAAAGTTTCGGATGTTAATTCTTGTAGAATATATAAATTGACAAAGTTAATTACTGAATGTTTATTTTTATCTATTATCATCAAAAATAAAAATAATCAAATACAAATTAAAGGTCGATCAGCCGAAATAGGCATAAAAGACCTGGGACTATAGCCCAAACTAATACGGAGATACATACATAATACATATCGTAATTACTAAACGTTGCAGGTTTTGATGTGATTGACACATTTTATAGTTTGATATCATACATGTTTAATTAATTTGATGAGTCGGCAAAGTCTGTATTTGACACAAATTTGTCAGTGAAGAATTTCTCATGTTTTATCAGTAATGTGATACAGTCACGCATTAAATATTCAAGTTTCTTTATGGTATTTAAAGAATCAGTGTAGCATAATAGACACAAATTTGCATATAAGCAAGGTGCGCAATTTTATTCTGTAATATTTATAAGTAATACTTTCGAAATGTTATAACGCAACCAAAAGAATCAAAAAAGAATATTTAATCAAAAGGAAGAAGATAATACCAACTTAAAATTGCTTAAATGGAAAAAATAACAAAAAATTTCTAGTCTCTGTAGTATGAGCAAACTACGAAATTATGAAAATCAAGATGAAATCTTATAAGTAAGTTCTGGATAAGTAAGTATCTCATAGTTAAACAAGCACATACAATTATTTTGCAAATGGAAATTAGATATGTAGCTAAGAATGTTCAGGGTCTATTTTAAGAACATTCAAGCTTCTCGATCTGCAAAGTCTAGAGCGATGATTTTATAATATATATATTTGATCCTAGATTACCCGCCAATCGTAGGATTTTCTAAGCGCAATTAAACACGTAATATTTTACGTATACTTTCAAATGCACGCATTTAACGTTTTTCAATATGAATATTTATGCAGTAATCAAATGGGTATACATTTTAAGTGAATAATTTGACGATAAGAGTTATTTGTTGGTAATCAAAAAAGATACAATTCCTATACTTTCCGCACGTTTTATATGCACGACAAGCATACTTTCGGTGCTGGTAGGACAAAAAACTAGTTTTCTTAACTTGAAAAACATTGAGCTTTTTCATGCTTTTCATACACTTTGATAATAATTGGTATTAAGGTGTTTCGCGAAATTCTCATTATAATGTGTACTCTAATACGCCGTATAGGCTTTTTAGAACAAGTTCTTACAAACTCTGGAACTTTCCAAACTTTTGCAGCAGACAAAACGCGCGTACAACAAGCATCCAAATACTTACACCACACAACAATACCATCAAAACTACGGCAGCTGTGAAAGTTCTGTTTACTTCTATATAAGTACCTATCCCTCAAATAGAAACGCTTAAATTTCGCGTATTTACAGCTCTACTTTTCTCTCTCTATCTCGATCAAAAGAAAAAGAGGCAACAACAACCATCATCCCAGACTATTCCGATTGCGCAGTAGCTCACCTAGTCTGCTCCCCAATCCAAATTGCCTTATAAAATTCGCGGCTTACTTACAAACGCTAAGTGAAAGAAGTAGCGTAGTAAAGAGTGTCGAAATTGGCAATCTTTCTCTCTCTTTCTCTGCTGCAGAGCAGTAAAATTGAAACTCGCAGCCCACCGCCGTCGCTAATACGCGACGTTTCCAGAAACAATTACATCGCTGCATCCAGTAGTCACGAGGATTATAGCCGAGCACAGCGCTATATGCTGTATGCGCGAAGTGAACGAACCGCGAGAAAACGAATTTCAGCACGACTGAGCATCCAATAATAGGTCTGCAGCAGCGGAGCCGCGAGCGCGCGCTCGACAAGAAATTGCTGCTGAGAGCAAGCCGCGCTTGTATGAAGACATTTTCTATATTGTATATTGGAGGATCGATGTGTATTAGACGCGTGCTGACTTAAAGAAGATATTTTAATATTACCATATAAAAAAATGTTTATAGTATGCTCTCTGCTGCGACGTACTATAGAATTTTCGCAAAATGTTAAAAAAAATATTAATGTTATATCCATTATACTGCAGTCAATTATATGTATGTGGATAATCTCTAGTACTGTGATCCTCCATGATCAGAATTTTTATTTATGTTTATTATAAACAAGTAAGCAATTATAATAATTGTTTTGGATAGGTTTATGTTGTTTAATATATTCTTCAAATACATTATTCAATTGAACGATCGGGTGCAATAACGGTAAAACGAGAACGCGTAAAAGTATTGTCCAAGGATTAAATTTTGAAAATCTATCAAATTGAAATTTCAACAATTGATACACGTGTATTTAAAGAGTATGTAAATTCTAGTCAAATCAAATATCGATAAGATTGAAGTCGATTTTCGACTATTATTTATTCTTTGACTCTTAATAAATAAATGAAATGTGTTACGAAAAAACTTTTCCAGTTAATAATAAATGCGAATCAGTACTCTTTTAGACTTTTATGTCCTTTTTTTTTTATATTCCGTAAAGAAATAAAAGTGCTAGTAAAAGTAAAAATGGTTATTCTGTTGTGTTGTTCTCTTGCCGTAATATCCTGCTTTAAGCGGGAACACATATTTTTGTATTGAAACAATATTTTTATCTTTTACTATTTTCTAATTGTTTAAAAAAAAGCAATTTTTTACCTTAACAAAATTTAAAATTCAAACTTTAACATAATATTCTTCAACATAGGTATTCTACGTAATTAAAACATTAAAACAAATTTCATAAAACAAAAATTTAAAAATTTCGCTACACAATAATACACATACACGCACACTCTTACTTCTTATGGCACTCCGAGCACGCATGCCTACACAGCTGGGTAAATGTATTCACTGATGAACTTGACTGAACTTATGTGATAACAAGTAGTATTTGTCTTTCATTTTTGCGATAAGGTTCTCAGTTAGTCTCGTAGACGCATAACATCTAGTAGTAGTTATAGAAAGTTTGTTGCTACTGCTGCGTTTCGTCTATTTCCAAAAAAGTATGTTGACGTGAATTATGAAGCCTTTAGTTATTAAATTATCTTATTTTAATTTCATTGAAAAGCATTGTAAACTGCTTCTGAATGTCTATAACAAAAAATTATTCTATTAATACGTAAAAAACCGCTAATTTGTTCACTTAGTTTTCGATGCGCATGCGCAGAAGCACGTTTTTACCGTTTATCCTCAATATCTTTTTTATTTGGTCGTTAACACATAATTATGATGACGTCATTAGATTCAACGTAAAAAATCTTTAATAACATACTCTGTTTATTAAGAAATATGTTTTTATAATTTAATAAGAAGTGATAAACGGCATCATCCCATAAGGTTATGTGTTAAATGTGACTTTCTATAAGTTCGAATTTTTCAATAATTTGGTCGTTGACCCTAGATTTTCTTTACACAGATCAATAGTATTGTTCGGATTATTAGTACTTCTAAAGTGAATTTGAATTCTCGCGCCGTAATTCGCAGGCTGCCGCGACGCTATCAGCTGAACGGATGCGCGCACCACTACCTATATAGGGCCGAAGTTCGCGCGCGCCCTCGCGGGCCTCTCGCACGGATGATGTAGTTTTTGACAGCGCGCTCGAAAGGACCGGTCTAGTTTTAGTGCTTGCACCCGTCATCGTTCGACGTTTTCTCTAAAACAAATTTACTTTGCGATATCGAGACGACACGTACGTTCTTATCAGAACGGTCGTCTCGCGTTATTATAAGTCGCTAGCGAGCGGGATTATTGCGTCGGGTTGTGTGTGTGTGCGAAGCGTGGAGTTTGTTTAGTGTGATTTGGGGAGTTTGGCCACGCGCGAGCTTTCTCGACGTGCCGTCTCCTAGGGCGTTCGCCAACGCGGCAGATCGCTGTGTTCTGCGGCTTAGGAAGGTGATCCCAGTCAGCGTGTGGCCAGGGCCTTGCGTCGCGCCGTCCACGTCGTTACTCGTGCTCGTGATTAAGGTAAGAGAGCTCTCAAACGTGCGTATACAGGATCCTCGCGGCGTCTTCTAAGATTAAGCGCTTTTAACTTCTCTTTCTTCTTTTAGCCTATTAAAATCTCTTTTTATTGTATAATTTCCTCATTTGTTCGGAATAAAGTGTTCGCTTGTCCCGGCTATCCTCTCTAGTCCGTGAGAGTTTTTATGCCTAGGCAAGTTGTCTATTTCCCGCGAAATAAATTGTGTTTTATTTATCAAACCTCTCCTCACTCATCCCATTATTCTAAATTATTTATTTACTTATTTAATTAATTATAAGCTTTGAACAAGTATAATATTCAAAGGACATTTTTGGAAAGTTTCAAAGACATATATGTTTTTATTAAAAGTCGGTGAAGCCACTTTAATAGTTGTAGATTGATGCCCTAACAAACAGACAAACAGTCAGACAATAGATTAGAGTTGGAGGTCCTAATTTCACGCTTACATCTACATAGTACAGGAATAAATCTTACTATGTATTATAATAGAAAGATAAATATCTCTCTGGAACGTTGTTGCTTTTGATTGGGACAACAACGTAAAATCATAAGAGTTCCCCTCGATAGAGAAAAGAACTTAACAAAAAATGGACAAGGAACGTTCTTGGTTCTGCTAGGATCGTAAAATAATTTCATAACGCGTAAATACTGAACTACTATTTTATAAGCTGCGCAGGTGGAGATGAGAGATAAAACTACTTCACCGCGACGATCCGGCTGGCGTCGTCCCCCAGGTCCCGTCAATGTTTGGAGGATCGTCGAAGGCGCGAAGAGCCTGGAGAACGGCTCACAGCTGCACGTCAGGTTTTCTATTCAGGAAGTTCCCGAAGAGAGACGAGATGAGGCCTTACAATTTATAATAAAGTACTATTTTCCTGACGAGCCGATGAGCAAGAGCTTTGGTAAGTAAGCGCTATGCGATTCGATACAGGCTTGAATGTAATGTTATATTTTTTTATTCTCGCATTCAGTACGTTTTAGTCTCGTTTAGAGTCTTGCAGAGAATAATTGTGATACTGAAACAGAAAACGTTAAGTTATTATATTTTAATAATGAGAAGGTCATTTTGTATTATACAAGGTTACGTTTTCCCTTCATCTTTTTAATCTTGATAAATAATAAATACTAATTTATTACTATCGATTTCCATTAAATCATGTAAATTGTTTGTGTCTACTCTTTACATTAAAATTCTAGATTTCCTTTACTTGCTTTTCAGTTATACCGACGCACATCATATAACTATGTCAATATTATACTGAATTACAAATTAACTTAATAAATAGTTACAATTAAAATATTTCTTTATATCTTCGTTCGTTTTATCTGGCTTTTGATATACATGTAATTATACACATCACGAATTCAAATTCACCGAATTTGCAAGGGGCGTGTTTGTTTGATTGCTCGGTGACTCCTTTATGTACAATGAGATTCGTCAGCGCTATCGGTCTCTCGATAATTCTTTTATTAATAATAGCCTTTGCCTTTTCTATCGTTACATTATTTTGACTATTTCTGACATTCTAATTCACAATAAACTTAGATAATAATCGAGTCCGATACACAGTTAATAACTAATGTGGGTGCATGTAATGTGGCCATGCAGGTAATGTGACCACCTATAAGAGATCTCGCTTTATAAGTTACTTTAGGGTGCTATAACTACTACGTACCTTATGGCACCATGTATATAGTTGAATAACATATAAAGGAAGACTCAGATGGCTAATTCATTTCTTGTTGCACTTACTATATGACTATACCATTAAAACTGAGAGTGGTCACTTTACCAACACTGTTGATAATGTGGTCAATTTTGAAGTATTTAGAACTTTTTCAATTATAATTCAGTGAGTGATTTTTTTGAAAAATAACTTATGAGGTGTTAGAGTTAAAGGTTCAAACAACAAGTCCAAATAGTTTCCGAAATTCCAAAATGCGATATATATTTACTTAGAATCGAAAGTTCCTTTAGGTGGCCACATTACCTGCACGCACCTTATAAAAAATACTAATGTAAGCATGAAAAAAATCTTGATAGCGTATAAATATCGTATGCTTTATTATCATAATAAATTTTTTATATAGATGGAAAGAATGATCCAAAGTTTATTCATGATTACTCTGTTTATTGGAAATATTGCTTGGAGCAACAAGGAATTGTTCAGGCTGCGTACGTGGTTAATTCAAAAGGTCAAATATCTGACTTAGCCGCAATTAATATGTTATACGTTGAATCAGACGAGGCGCACGAAGAATTGGCGCTTTTAATGGTGAGCGTTTATTGGTATTGCAAATATTATTCCATTTAGTAAAAATTAATTCTTATTTTATTTCCTAAACTTTCACTCAATGTAAATGATATGTATTAAAGTGAAATTTTTAATGCATTACTTATTATTATACATTTCAGACTTTGCCACTCAATATACATAGTTTTTCAATATAAATAAGTAAACAATAAGAAATAAATTGAGCAGTTGCGTGCAAAAACGATTTAAGTCGATTTCGTTTGTCTTGAGATATTTGCGTTTAAATGATATAAAAGTGATGATTTACTTATTATGTAATAAAAATATAATGTTTCAAATGCTTATTTATAGCTAAAATATGGTAGGACATGCCTGCAAAGATTTTTTTAAATTTAGAATGTAATTTCCTTTAAATTTAATATAATATCAAGGAACACTTTAGTCGTTATAATCTTGAAATTAAATATACTGATATCAGTGTATATTATTTAAAGTAATTGAAATTAAAGTAATATCTAAAGGACTATTCATAATAATATATTATTTATTTATATTATAAAACGCATATTAATTGATATTACAATTAAGTTTAAAATTATAATAAACCCTTTTAAACAATAAACATTTTACAGTATCCAATGCTCAGAAGTTTCAATTTTGTCGTTGATAAGAGTAGTTTTTCTTTCTTTGGAATTCTACAAAACAACTGCCAATAAACGGTTTCAAAAGTTGTGAGAATATAACATAAAGGCACACCTATTAAAAATGGTCATCATTGATATAACAACTTTTACAACAAAGGGCATAGAAGTAAGGCAAAATGACTTTTATATGCCTACCTGTACGTTCTGTTGGGAGAAGGTGTCCAGGTTGTTACATTGACGGGTGACGATGTCTAGATAGTGCGCTCTATAGTTTTTGATTATTTCTGATTAATGCGTATACTTACGTACCAAAAACTACGGAGCGCAATACCTAGACATCGCCACCGTAATCACCTGTACTTTTTCTTCGACCAGTATTTATAGCCGTAGACACCAAAATCTACGGAGCGCAATACCTAGACATCGCCACCTTAATCACATGGACTCCTTCTTCGACCAGTATTTATAGCCGTAGACACCAAAATCTACGGAGCGCAACTATCTTGATCTCGTCATCCGCCACTGCAACCACTTGGACACCTTCTTTGACCAGTATTTATAGCTCTATCCGGACAGTGCAAACACCCGGTATCTCTTTAGTTCAGGTTGTGTCTAGATACAATTCGCCGCCTGGTTTGGAGATATCAACATATCGAGTTTTGTCTAGTTGTATCGAGATTGATAAACTCGATACTTCTTACACAAACCAGCGACAAGTCGAAATTAGATGCATCTAGATACAATTTTGTCTTTACTGTAGGGTCTGAACTCATGGTGTCACAACACCATCACCTTATTGGACGTTTCTAGTATAGCTATTCTCCACTACCCCTTAGATCTGTAAAATGAAACAATCAGAGCGTAGAACCTCGGTTATTAATGAATCAATTCGTAGATTAGTCAATTTCTATATACATATTGTCATATATGATAATCTGATGTATTTGTTATTCATTTCAGCTTTAATTAATAAATAATAGCTGAAAATTAAATAAGTTTTTTTGCAGAAAAAATTCCAGTCCCCTAATACACGTTGGATATTCGAAACGGTGACGGAGATGACAGAAAGGGTTGATCCATGTAAAATATTTGGAGTTGACAAATACCTTACAGCCTGTGGACTCAGTGTAGCGCCTTGCTTCCGAGGTCACAACTTAGGATTAAGAATGTTTGAAGCAAGGTAAAGATATACATAATTAACAAAGTTATATAATATTGATATTAAAATTATATTTTTCTGTTAAAATGATATATAACTTTCTACCTATATGTTCATGAATTGTTTATGGATTTTAAAATACTATTATATTTAATTCATCCTATTGTGTTATTTAACTATGTGTATTAAATAACTATTCAGCTCCAAAATGTACAGAATGTTAAAAGTTTCAGGTTAATTCGTTGAAAATTACTTTTACAATAGTGCATAATGTATTTGCAACGTTAATGCTAAAATTTACATTTCAATTTTTCCAAAAATTCTGGAGCAATATAAACGTATAAGTGGAGGTTAAAACGGGACACATTGATTAAAATTTAAATATTTATATTGTATGTCAAGTTTAAACATACACTTATTTCTATAACATGGAACTCTATAGATTTCATGAAATTGATAGTAGTTTGTCCACTTACAAAAAAGAAACCTTTTGCATACTAATGCAGTAATTATGGCATAGCGCGTTTCTTACACATAAGAATTATACACGTAATTATTGTTACACGTAAATATAGATATATTTGACCAATGCTAAATTGTGTACAATAATTACGTGTACAATTCTTATGTGTAAGAAACGCACTATGCAGTAATTATTGTGTTATAGACAGAAAAACACATTTTTCTCGTTAGAAATAGCATACTTTAAAAACGATCCAGGGATGTCCCGTCTCAAGTTTAAGGGTACGATTACATGGAGTCTGAATGGGAGAGTGGGGCATGTGTGGCACGCTAACTTTAATATAAGATTATATCGAAAATTGAGAAGTTTAAACAATTAAAAAAAAGGAATATTATCACATACAGAAATATATTCAATAGCTCAAGAATATTATTTTGCAATACATTTTTTGGTTTAAATCAGAAAGTAAAACCATTGAAAAGTGTTCTACATGCCCCACTATGGAGCATCGTGGAATAGGGATGGGGCACTGGTAGCATGGGTTATTATGAAGTAACCTACAGTCTTTTTCTACGTCATAGGTTAGGAACAGACGGTTGATGCTGCCGCGCGAGCGCGCTGCGGTGCTACTGTATACCCGAGGTGTGCCACGCGAGCCTCACCCGGGTGCCATGCGTGCTCCATTTACAATGATTGTTTATACGTTTATTAAATTTATTTATAAATATTTCTAGATAAAATAAAACAAACGGAGCTCAAAAATTCGAAACTCAAGCTATCAAATGCGCTTGATTTCGTTTGGATACGTACTATTTCAACCTTATCAAGTACTCTGCGAATTACAGCCCCAAAATCATTAAGGGTGATCTGAACCTCGATATGCTATCTGTGTCAGCTGAAGCAGACTACCCTAAAACTCTATCAGCTGATCTTACCGTAAAGTTAATGAAACATCGCACGACTCACTACGTCCAAGACTCACACATATAGATAGACATGATACCGCCTGCTTCGAATACTGTCATCTATCGAGATTTTAAGTCCATAAAGCAGAAGGAGTTGCGCAAACATCTTACGGAATGTGATTGATTGCTCGTCATCTGTGAGGGCCTGGATATGGATGCCAAAATAAGAATTCCTCAGCAACAACCTTATGGGGGTCATCGATAAACTTGTTCCGGAGAAAACATTCGTTCCGAAAACAAAAAATAGAAGATTTTCCTTGGGTTGATGCTGACTTAAAACCCGTATTATCAAGAACGACAGGCTTCGGCATGAATTCCTATTTTTCGCGTCTTCAGTCGAAGAACAATTCAACGCAGCGCGAGTTTAGTTTCTACAAAATATAATCTTTGAAGCCCTTGACAACAAAAATAAAACATCTGGAAGGAACTTCGAGAGCTTGGACTCCTGCCAAGGACCAAGGAGAATTTCCGGATAAGCTTAACGCGTACTTTGCGAGGTTCTGTATTTCTCAAAATGAGAGTGAATCTGAAATGAGTGATATTATCACCACGTCCAGCGAGGATGGATTTAAGTTGGACTCGCTGTGCCTCATTTCACATCACAAGCCAAGGGGCTAGATGGCATTCCCCAAGTATTCAATGATTCGCTGTCCAGCGGGATCTTCCCCGGAACTTGGAAGGGTGCAAAGCTAGCGCCACTCAAGAAGATCGCCTCACCATCTTCGGGTTCAGACTTCAGACCCATACCCTGCTCAGCTTCCTCTCTAAAGTGCTGGATAAGATCGTTCACGGGCAGATCTCTGAGTATCTATCTTCCGCGGGAATACTAGATCAATACTAAACTGGCTTCCCCACACATCACAGTACGCAGACAGTTGCGGCTTACCGAGGACATCAGGAGTGGATGACCTGCAAATTTATACACAGTCATCGAAATATGATCATCAAGAAGGAATACAGCGTTTAACATATGCTGCAAGTGTCGGAGTGGGAATCTACAGCCTCTCTGAACGTCAATGTTAACGAAACAAAGGCAATCATCTTCGGATTCGAATACATCATCAATCACGTCGAGGACCTGGGGCTGCCTGGTATTGATGTGCATAGTGGCGCATTCGTGACTTTCTCCGATACTGACACTAATCTTGGCGTAGTTATAGACGCCATACTTTCCTGGAAGCCGCAGGTTCCTTTCGGCCATACATCACAGAGGCGCTGCGCAAACAGCTCGCATGCTCCCTGGTTGTATCCCACCTAGATTACTGCACTGTGATGTACCTAGATGCCTCAGAGGAACTGTAGAATTCACTTCAGTGAATGCATAACGATCAGCGTGCGATATATAAGCGATATTAGGAGGGACGAGCACATTATCCCATATAGGAAGAACCTGGGCTGGATAAAGGTTGTGGGAAGGAGAGGGGCAACCATCGCGCCGTATCTTGATGCTCTCGTTAAAAAAAAGAGTGAATGAGTTAGTGATTGAATGAGTCAGTACGTAGATGAGAGAGCGAGTAAAAGATTAAGAAAGTCAATGCGTAAGTGATTAAGTGGGTGAATGCACGAGTAAGTAGGTAAGTGAGTAAGTGAGAGAGCGAGTGAGAGTTAATAAGTGAGTGCATCTGTGAATGAGTTCGTAAAAGTACGAATGAGTGCATGAGCGAGTAGATATATGAGTGAGTAAGTTAGTGAGTGATTTCATAAGTAAGTGAGTCAGTGCATAGTTGAGTGAGCGAGTGAGGGATTGAGCGAATCAATGTATCAATGTTTGCGTGAGTAAGCCGGGTGCGAATACGAGTAAATAAGTAATTCAGTGAGTGCGTTTACACATACTCTACTATTCACAGAACTTTTTTTTTAAATAAAAATGTGTTGTCTCAAATGAAGATTCAGAGAAAAGAGCACGTAATTGAGTAATCATATTTTGACATTCAAAATCATGGAACTTCTGATTCAAAGTGTTTGTAACTTTCGTAGATTTGGGATATGATATATTAATGCAATTATATACTAACAGTACCAATTCGCTTGGTTAAGACCTATTGGTGGCGCCACCTTGGCAGCCACTTTGGGAATCTTAGGTAGTGGGTCAAAAGTATGAGAACACATAGTAAAAATTGAGAATATTACTAAAAAAGCGGTTTCAGACATAAATTTCAGCCATTGAACTATTATTTAAGTTATTTAAGGATTTTGGTTATACAAATAAGCAAAAGAAAAATAAAAAATTTAAATTAATATTTTTTTTTGGTAATTTACGTAATGAAAGTTGTTAAATACATTAAATAGTAGTGTAATATGTACTTATTCTTGTCTTAAATCTATTTTTTTTCGTTATTTTTCATTTTTACTATGTATTCTTATGCTTTTAACCCACTAAGCTTCCCAAACTGGCCGCACGGACGGCGTCACCAGTAGGTCTTAACCAGGCGAATATGACATACTTCATTTATAAATATGTTTTGAAGTAGATAAACAGATTATACGTTAATTTATTAAAAATACTTCAGATAAGAAATCAAGTGAGCAAATGTGTTAAATTTTTAGGCGATTTTGCACCTCATTTACTATGTGAAGGCACCTCCATTTTTTCTGTAGTGACCCTTCCATTGAAGTGCATGGTTTAATACTTTATTTAAAACTGTAAGATATCATTAACAATCACCTTTTTACTAAAATGATATTAATATCTGCTTCATGCAATTGATATTGATATTGTTGATATTTGAAATTGTGGCGCGCATAGTATGCCTGGGGTGCTTAGAAAGTTTGAATTAATGACAATCTTGTAATGAAAGTGCAATGTTTATATTTCTACGATAGAAATCACAGTATTATTATTGGTTGACTCAACCTAAATGTACATATATATTTAAATTTATTAATTGTACCTTACCACTATTTTTTGTATTTTTATGCCAAAAACTTAATCTAATCTAATCTAATCTATTTTCGAGTTTTGTCGAACGAATGAAAAATGAAATCAACCTTGTTTTCCTGCTCAAAATTTCAACCTTATTTATTTAATTCGAAACACTTTCTTTTTATATCACGTGCTCAGAGGAATGTACTAGAAGCAATTTTATATGTTTTCATGAAGATTTGCTTTAAAATATTCATTAACCGTTTTAATATTAGAGTACCAAACTAACCCACCATGCCAAGCGTGCCCCATTCTTCTCTACTTGAGTTGACAATCTAACCCAGTGAGAGTGAGAAGGATAGTACATTTATAGTACATATTTAAAAATTGTTTGTCTTTTTTAATCTCACAGGGATAGATACCAATCTTAAGTACGTCAGACTCCATGTCAATACACCCTCGGTATTGCAATTTTTTTATTTCTTTGCACCCTAAACTAAAAAGGCATTGTACCTGGTACAATGCCTATTTTTTACAGTACATAGTATATTTTTTGTCTTGCACAAAATAAAGGTTATATTTCTATCGATCTATCTACAACAATTATAGCTTATCTTATATTTGTTAGGATCTTATTTAATTTAATAATACACTACATCGGTAATTATATCTAGACATATATTTCTAGATTTCTTAATCAAATTTATCATAACTTCGTTAATTTATTTATTAGCGACATTTACTCAGTCTTGATATATAAATAATTAAATAAATCAATGTAAAAATGATAATTTTCAGAAAAGAAATAGGAGTAAAATACGGGATTCCAGTCACCTCAACGGGTTTCTCCAGTATAGCCGCCCAAATTTTAGGTGAACGAGCTGGGTTCAAATCAGAGTATGAACTGAAGTTTGCAGATTTTCTCACTGAAGAAGGTGAACCTCGGTTTCCGCATATTGAATCAAACAAACTGAAAATTATGATGAAGCGACTATATTAACTTAAGAGGAGAAAGGGACCCGCATGAAGACTTTTTAATATAATAAAGGAGTACGAGCGAGATAGGAATATCCCTAGACTTATTTGACAAAAATTTGTATAGAAACGTTAGATACTTTGTACTACAGGCGACACTTCAGTAGGTAGTCTTTGAAACAAGTCAGGTTATGATGATGATCGTTTGTTTACTTTTTTAATTCTACTGGTTGCAGAATGCATATAATTATTATGGAGCGATTTTGTGCTGTGAATAAATGTCAAAGTGATATATATATATATATGTCGATAGAATAGCCAAATCGTAAGCTCGACTACGACCACGGTCGTATTATACGACCGTGACTACGACAGACTACACTAATTTAAGTGTACCACTATAATTTATTTATAAATAGACTTTATTTGTGTGTTTGAACGTAAACATATTTGTACACATGTTGTATATCTATATATATATGAATTCTAGTGGAAATGTCAATTGTGAAAAACTGTGAAAAACTATGAAAAAATGTGAGAAAGTGTTAAAAAATGTAAAAAAATACACATATTTTTGGAATATCTGTTACAAACAAATATGCACATTTTTTTACTCTTTTTACATTTTTTTTTATAGTTTTTCTGCCGTTGAAGCTTCTACTTAGCTGTATTGAAATATAGAATATATTCCTTACACACTGTGATCATACTCCTTAACTCTATCTAGTCTTCGTGCGGGCCCGAATGGCACCTGAATATTCAAGGACGCGCTTAAAAAAAATTTCATATTTTTTATACTAAAGAGAATATTATTGTGTAAACATCTATTCTAAGAATATAATAAAATTACTTTTTTGTATCGTTATATACTTTATGTACTTATTATAACTCATTCATATCATATAATTTTAATGTATATCATATGAACAAAATCTATCAAAATAAAAAATTTACCTTACAAATTAAAATCTCAAGATTATGTAACGTAGTCTTCCAGATATTTCGGTATTATCTGTCCCTTCGCTCTATCATTTGTTTTATCATTTGTTACATCATTTGTACAATTCTCGCGTCATTTAAAAATATACGTATTCTTAAATTTACATAAAATTAAAAGATATGATAAAAAGCTGGTCCGAACACACGTCCCGGGCTTCGCGCAGTTCCAGGCCCGAGGCCAGATGGCCTCCTGGTATTCGCGGCCGGGTGGGAGGACCCAGAATTCGTGACCAGGTAGGGTGACCCAGAATTCACGATCGGGTGGGGGGGACCCAGAATTCGCGGCCAGGTGGAGGGACTATCCATGCTCCTCTACTATACAAAAATGAGGTTCTCTCAAATGAAAAATAAGAAAAAATCACGTAATTTAAAATGTCTTTCTTCATGGATTCACGGATAATATGATTTTTCATTAAAAATACATTGGATAATAAATCAAGTGAGAATATATTATGTTAAAATCTGAGTCGATTTTTCACATTATTTTCCAATTGTAAATCATTTGATTTTTTCAATGAGGATCCTTTTATTCAAATAATCGTTTATCCACATATTTTACTATGAAACTGTCATAATCTTTTCTTTTTAAGCATATAGTTTAATACCGTAAACTGGGGTGACTTTGGACATCGGAGTGACTTTGTGCCAAATTTAAAAATACTATCTTATGCATTATATACTCGCAGATGCAAAAAAGAAATTTAGCGCGGGTCTATTTTGAAGGTTAGATTCTCTAAAAACAAAATATACGACTAAAGAAATTTTTAATCGTAATTATTATTTATTTCTATCTCTCTTAATGAATTAAGTTTTTTTTTACTTTTTTTAAACCTGAAAACTTTACTACCCCTACACTAATTAAAACTTCCCGCTGTTCCGTCATTCGGTCTTTTATTGTTTATAAAACTATTACATTGTTTCCTTAACATAAAAACTAATTCTTAAATCAATTTAAAATAATTTATATACCATTATTTTAGCCTAGATATAAATTATTAATCATATGGCTCAAAGTCACCCGAATACCGGGGTGACTTTGACCACCATGTTTTACAATTTTCATACTACGTCACACGTAAAAAAATATTTTTTTATTCTTCGAATATATTTTATAGGCTGCTATCATAACGTGAGAATCTTTTTTTATGTCGGTAGATATGATAGAATAATAGAGACACGTACACGAATTTTCAAAGAGGTTCAACGTCACCTCGGTTTACGGTACTCAGTTAAAACTACATTATAACATTAGCAATCATATGCTTTATATTATATAAGTAGATCATATAAAAATATTCTATATATAAAAAAGATATTTCCTGCAATTGATATGAACGTATAGATTGCTGACGTAAAAAAGTAGCGCGCGTGGCGCTCCTAACATGTCTAGTGATAATAAACAGTACTTGCCGATTTTTTTGCGATAAGGTGATCTCAAGGTGCCTATATATAGATTTTCTTTTCATCAGTTTGCCTCGTAGACGCATAACGTCTAGTTATAAGAAGCTTGCTACTACCGCTGTTTTTGGTCTATTTTCTAACAGGTAAGTTGACGGGAATATGAATTAGCCTTCGATCTAAGGTTGTACTGTTACGTCTTATTATGTCTCATTATCGTTGCAATTTATAGTTCAGAAGGACCTGCTAACAAGGGGGGACCACGGAGTATGGGTCACGGATTTTGATGAAATTTTAGGGATCGTTTACTGATAGCTAAAAATAAAGTTCAATACTCGTGGTTTTATCCAATAGGCCTTTGAACGATATATACGGCGTATTTCATTATCGTTGATAGTAAATCTATATATATCTGATTTTTAGCATTGCCCATATGAGCAATGCTAATGTTTTTTTGGCTCTATCTCAGATTTAAGGACCCATTGGATAAAACTACGGGTACTATATATGCTTCATTTAAAGGTACCAAAAGTCGATCCTTAAAGTTTCAACAAAATCCGTGTCCCGAACTGTGCCGTCTCCCCTTGTAAGTATGTAAAGAGTAACTCATCTAGTTGTATAAGATACATATAAAGTTTATTCGACGAATTAATATATCACTATTTCCAATCATGGTATTATTCGATAAACTATTTTAGATTTTAGTTATTTCGTTAATTTCGTTAATTAAGTTTTAGAAGTATCCTATAGTGTATCCTAGGCACTAAGCTATCTTGCAGTGAAAATTTTATTGAAATCCGTTTAGCAGTTGTCAAGTGATGCCCTACAAACCGCCAAGCAGGTAACAGATTGGAGTTGGAGGTCCAATTTTCACGCTCACAACTACATAATACAGGAATAAATCTTATTAATATAATAGAAAAATGTAATGGGCTGGGTGCACATAAGGATCCTTGGTAAACCTCAGCGTCACCAGCCGCCTTGTAGAATTTTCTGCTACCCGCCGAACCTCTCGGATGAAAATGAAACGCTTATATCGACGGCTGATTGACTTCTGTAGCCAATTATTCCTCACTTTACGATATGTTTTGGAAACTCTAACAAAATATGAGAACAAATATGACCGCAAAAAAGCAATTTACTATTTTTTTAGAATAATTGACTAAAGAAGCCGTCCTTTACGCGATATCTGTGTTGATCTACTTTTGGGCGCGCTCCGAGTTAACCTCTTCTTCGAGTGCGCGCCAAGTTGATTGGTTCTTACGTTCAGCCGTCGATATATGGGCAGGTACATAATTTCTTTACATAATAAATAAAATAATAACTTTCTCAGGCCCTGCTCTGCAGCTGGTTACCATGTACTGGGTTTTCTCTTCGCTTACTTGTAAACCTACTTCTTTAGCTGTTTTTATTAGTATTTCTACGTTTTTTATTACAGTTTCTATGTTCTTTCCTATAACGCCTATATCATCTGCGTATGTTAAAAATATCGTTAGGAAGCCATTTATTACAATTCCTTCATTGCCTTCTTGTATCGACCCTCACTATATATTTTAAAACTAAGTTAAATAAGAGGATTGATAGTACATCTCCCTGTTCTAGTCCGTTGTGAATTTCAAATGGCTGCAATAAGCTCTTACTTGACCGAACTATGCCCTGACTGTTATCTAGGCACATTATGATTAAATTAACTAACTTTTTTGGTACCTGCCCCTATAAAAGCGTTTGATTTTCACCCGCGTGGTTCAGCTTTTCTGCTGCGAAGCATGGCTGAGATCCAAGTGCACGCAGAACGTCCAGCCTATTTAATGGAAGAAGGAGATTTATGCAAAATCATCGCGGTTTTGCTTCCTGTACTGATAAATGAGAAAAGAAATGAACAACAGATGCACTTGCTTTTTCTAGGATGGTAAACAAATTTGATCGCAAAAGCGTAAATACTGAACTATTATTTTACAACCTGCGCAGGTTGAGATGAGTAATAAAACTACTTCATCGCGACGATCCGGCTGGCGTCGTCCTCCGGGTCCCGTCAATGTTTGGAGGATCGTCGAAGGCGCGAAGAGTCTGGACAACAGTACACAACCGCCCGTCAGGTTTTCTATTCAGGAAGTTCCGGAGGAGAGGCGAGATGAGGCCTTGCAGCACATGATCAAGTATTTCATTCCTTACGAGCCGATGAGCAAGTGCCATGGTAGGTACGTGTTACGCGACTCCATAAAGGCTTGTGTAAATGTAAATTTTTTGTATTGTGTATTATACGTACGTTTTAGTTGTGTACAATTATAATACTAAGGAGATAAGCCCAAAATTAGACTCTTTACATAGAATAATTGTAATATTGGAAACAGAAAACGTTAAGAATTTATGTTTTAATAATAAGAAGATCATTTAATAATTATAATAAATTCTAATATAAATATGAAAAAAATTAATAATGTATATATAAATTATTGTATTCTTCATTATCATCACAAACTTTTGATATAGATGGAAAAAATGACCCAAAATATATCCATGATTACTCTCTTTATTGGAAATATTGCTTGGAGAAACAAGGGATTGTTTTGGCTGCGTACGTTGTTGATTCAAACGGTCAAATATCTGACTTAGCTGCGATTAACATGGTATACGTTGTATCAGACGAGACACAAGAAGAAGTGATGCTTATAATGGTAAGCGATTCTTGGTATGGCAAATATTAAATACGTTTACTAAAAGTTAAATCTTATTTAATACATTACTACTTATTATTATATATTTAAAAAGTCTATTTTAAGATTCTTTTATTGCGACTCAATGCACAAAGTTTTGCGAGATAAATAAACAGATAATAAGAAATAAATTGAAGAGTTGCATGAAGAAACGGCTCAAGATGATTTCTTTTGTCTTGAGATATTGGCATTTAAAGTTGTAAAAGTGATGATTTACTTATTATGTTATAAAATCATATAGAACATACTTGCAAAGATTTGGCTAACCTAATGGGGTTCACGTTTCGAAGGGAGTTGCATTTGCTACGGCGCTATGGTTCATGGGGTTCAGAAATGCAATTCCTTTCCACCAGCTTCCTCCACGGCACATTCAAAAAGTTGTTTTCAGGGTCGGGTGTATATCTTAAAGTAAAATTAAAGTAATAAAATTATCATCTTCTTTAGAAAAAAAAGAAGAAAAAAAGTCAAAAAGTTGATTTTTTTGTACAACGATAGCTCGTGTAATTCTATCTCTCCTAACCCCCATATAAATATATAAATTATATCTAAAGTTATTTACGATTAAAGATAGCGAATAGACACGAAAGAATAATCAAAAATGAAAAATTACGGATTTCATGGATTTATGCGTATTTATTCACTATCTGTGTTCTTCTATGAAAAAATGCTCTCACTCTGAAAAGCTAAGTAATTATTATATCAATGATGACCGTTTTTAGTCTATAATAAAAGAATATGATACGCGTATAAAACAGTTGAGCAGAGTCTATTTGTACGTAGAAATTTTTTACGTGTATTATATATGACCTAGAGAACGAGAAAAAAATGGTTGCATAGGTGGGTCTGCGAATGTTCTTTTTTCGCAACTTTCGGAACTGTTTCTTGGCAGTTTTGTTTCGTAGAATGCTTTACTAATTGACAGAACATTTATCGACCGGGCGGTAAATGTTAAATCATATCAGAGTACCGTATATAAAAAAGTAGGAAGGAAAACTACTATCAATTTTAGAAATTTTGCAAACTGATTATTTTATAAAACCATTAAGAGATTGTAGTTTTTGAATGATAGATTTTGACTATTTAACAAAAACACCTAATCGCCAATCATGTATAAAAAATAATCAATAAACAACAGAATATAATGTATTTGTTTATGCATATATATGCATATTGTTGTTTTTTTACACATTATAACATACCTTTGGGTTAATAAGCATACCAATTGATACGGAAACTCTTTTATTTGAATTATGTAGCTTAAGTTTTAGAAGAAAATAAATTGTGTGCCCCACGGGGCCTCGCGTAGATACAGGACTACATGACGGAACCAACATAAAATTAGACAATTGTATGACATTGTGATGCATTTTTTATTCCTTTAAGTTTTAATTAATATATATAATAGCTGAAAAAGAAATAAATTTTTTTCCAGAAAAAACTTCAGTCCCCCAATACACTTTGGGTATTCGAAACGATGACGGAGATGACAGAAAGGGTTAACCCATGTAAAATATTTGGAGTTGACAAATACCTTGCAGCCTGTGGGCTCTGTGTAGCGCCTTCCTTTCGAGGTCACAACTTGGGATTAAGACTGCTTGAAGCAAGGTAATAATTATCAAAGTCAGATAATATTGATATCAAAATTATATTTTTGGCTTTAAAGTGATATTTCTATCTATAGGTTCATGAACTGTTACTTATGTTTATGGATTTTAAAACATTATTATATTTAACACAACCAATTGTGCTATTTAACAAGGTTTATTAAATAAACTCCAAAGTATACAGAACGTTAAAAACTTCTTTGGTCGTTAGGTTACCTTAAATAGCTACTGAAGAGAAACTGCTATTTTTTCATCGTCCACATGATTTTGAGAGTTCTAAGCATCGGATTGAACTTTGACAACGGTTATTTAGTTCAAAATACAATTATTTCTGTCACGAGAGAAGGAATTTGTATTAAAAATTCACAGACATTTTAGTTCTAGTTATATCCTCTCACAATTTCACGTTTTATTGATTTTTGAAGTTTTTATCATAAATTTTGGATTTGAAAGGCTATAATCAAAATCATGTGTACGATATGAAATAAGATATGATCTCTTCGGTAGCTATTTAAAGTGATTTAACGACGAAAAAAAAAAGAATTCCGATATATTTCGATGAAATATTTAAATTTGTCGAAAGAGAAAATGTAATATATGATTAATAATTCATTCTCACCTAAAAATATATAACCAATTTCATTCAAATTTTAAGTGGCTAGGTCCCCTTAATGCTACAATTTACATTTGAATTTTTCCAACTATTACAGAGCAATGTAAAGATAAATATGTAGGATAAAAAGGGAAATATTAATTAAATGTTAGAATTGTCACTAAAAGCACCTTCAATCTTAACATTTTATATAGGTAGATGCGCAAGTAATTTTTTCTGAATATTCTTTGAATATTCATTCATACAATATTTATTAAAACTTAAATATTTATATTATTTCTCGAGCTTATTCATACACTTATACTTCTTACATGAAACTCTACTGATTTCATAAAATTTATAGTGGTTCACCGACAAGAAAGAAAACTATTACACACTGATTCAGTAATTATTGTGTTATAAACGGAAAAGTACATTTTCTCCTTAAAAGTAGTATATTATTTTAAAAACGAACCAGGGAACTCACATCTAAACTGTAAGGGAGCCATTTCATGGAGTCTAGCGTACTTAAGTTGACAATCTAACCCTGTGAGAGTGAGAAGGATAGTACATTTAGTTATTTAGTACGTACTTGAAAATTGTCTGCCAAAACACACCCTCAGTATTGCAATTTTTTATTTCATTGTACTCTAAATTAAAAAGGCATTATACCTGCTTCAATCCCTTTTTTTCACAGTACATATATTTTTTGTCTTGCAAAAAGTAATGGTTACATTTGTATCGATCTATCTAAAAAAATTAGCTTACCTTTTGTTTATTATGCTCTTATTTTATTTAATAATTACAATTCTGGTCAATTCAACAAAAAATACGTAAACAGATCATAAAAACAACATTTTGCACTACATTGGTAATTATATTTAGACATACATTTCTAGATTAACAAAAAATCATGCAAGCAACATTTTTCTGTTTTGGGTACAAAGAAATTACGAAAAATCGTTTGAAGACTGTAAGTTGAGAGGACAGACATGTAAAACATTAAAGTTATAAAATTTTATTATTTTGTGAAAAATACATTTAAAGTTTTAATTTTCGTTTATACTCTTTAATTATAATTAAGGGGTCGTCCATAAATTACACAAGCCTTTCTTTGTTAGGGGGAGGGGGGTATACAATTCTAAAGAAAATGCTTACTAATTTATCATAACTTTATTAATTTATTGATTTGCTACATCTACCCAGTCTCAGTATATAATTAAATAAATAATTATAAACATGATAATTTGCAGAAAAGACGTAGGAATAAAATACGGGATTCCAGTTACCTCAACGTGTTTCTCCAATATAGCCGCCCAAATTTCAGCGGAACGAGCTGGGTTCAAATTAGAGTATGAACAGAAGTTTGCAGATTATCTCACTGAGGAAGGTGCACCTTTGTTTCCGAATATTGAATCGAAAGAAATGAAAGTTATGATGAAGCGACTGTATTAACTTACCTAGGGATAGATAGATAAATAGATAGATACTTGCTGACGCTCTCTCGCGTTTTGAAAGCAATAAAAATGTATTACCGCAATTTTTTAACAATATTTTATTATACAATTTTTTTTATAATATGTGATAACATTTTAATATCTAATAACTGAGATGATTATCTCGCACACGTACATAGGTACCTACGGACGTACGCTAAAGGATCCGCTATTATTATGTGTAGATGTTAGGTAAATGCAGATGAAGTATTCTAAGAGAGGGAGGATGGAAGGTAAATGCCTCTATAAGTAAGGCTTGAATGTAATAAAAAAAATATTTTCAAAAATTATAACATAAAAAGATAATTATAACAGAATTCTTTGTACACCAGTGTTATTCCATTAATGTAATATAGATATATGTAGAATATAACTGAGATGATTATTTTGCACACCTGCACGTACACACACTATAAAGAATCTTCGATACTAGTAACAAATATCGATAACAGTGAAAAATCATACGCAGCATCCGGGACATCTGGACCATACCCGAGATGATCATCACGTGCACGCACACCCACTATAAAGAAGTGCCGCTATGCGTCCTTTTACGTTCGGAAGCCTCAATTGGTATTACAGAAACTCCAAAAATCCATATATACCGAACTCCGATTTCGCATACGCCTATGTAAACGTAACCCTTACTCGAACCGAGAAAGCGCCTTTTATACGACACGAAATTTCGCGCGTGCAACACCGAAGTTTAATTTCGAAATCGCGAACTCGCGCGCATACGCTTGGAAAAAAGTCTAAGTTGTCGCGTGCGTAGGTATAGCACGATTGACGCCACCCGCTCATTATATACCGTGAGCTCTCGTAGCCATACCGGACGTATCTGTCAAGGATTCGAATATTATGGTACGCGAGCGCGGCGCGGTGTAACGGTCTTACAGACTGTACAGTACTGGTTTTGAGTGATGAGATTTTCCATTAGCTTTGATGAATTGGCGTTGGATGGTGACTAGTCGAGAGCCTATCTTTCGTAATTTAATTTTTGTAGCGTTGTCAAATTTTATAGTTTTATGGAATGAAGAAAAATAGGCAAAGACCAGCCTTCCTTTGATACAATTTTTTTTTATTATTTATATTACGTTATTAATTAAATAAATAATTAATTCTTTCTCTAAAAATATTACTAAAATAAAAGCATTTGTCCGGTTTGATAGGTTTATTTATATAGAATTATTTATTATGTACTTGAAAATCATTAAAAACTTTGGAGTTACAACTAATTACAAAATTCAGAGCCAATTCATTTGGAAAATTTATACGTTAAACTGAACATAGAAAGAAAAATTATAAATAATGTTAAATTAACAATTAGATCCTAAAAAGATTTGCCTAATGCATTAATTTCTTTTAATGATACTGTCAAATGTAACCAATAAGTCTTTTTATTTTAATTAGTTAAGAAATAAGAAAATTGTTAGCTATAACTTCAAACGATAATGGATTTTACCGGATGCCGGATATACCCTTAATGTTGTCCTGTGAAATGATCTTTTGCACAATTAAAATGATCTATTGAGTTTTAGTAATGTTGCAGGTTTGATATATGGTCTGAACACATTTTAGTAGAACAAGGTGGATTCTGATTATATGGTCTTTACAGGATGCGCCTTCTTGTTTGACTGTCTTTCAGTTTTTACACAACTTATGTATATATGTCTTTCAGATTGGGAATTACGGTAACGCGTTGATTTGATTCTTGGTAAACTGTTAATGTCGTAAATTACGGATGAAACGTTATAGTGGACACAAGTCTAATGTCTGTTAACTGATTTACCTCGGTATGACATTACTACAGCAATTCGATTTCGAATGAATTGCAATAATGTAAGTTCTAGTATATTCTATGTTCTATCCTGAAAGTAAAAATTAATAGTATAAAAAAGAATATGATAATTTTTGTTTAGTTATCATTGAATTCAAAATATGAATTCAAATGAATTCTTTTTAGAAAGCAAACACGTTACAAAACAATTTGTTACAGTTCTATTTTAAGAGTGATTCTTATGAGATCATTATTTAGCTATCGGCGCGAAGAATCTTTATATAATATGTATAATAACAGGTTACTGCATTTTGTTACATACTGATGTAATGCAGCTAGCAGCGCGTTATCTACACAAAAGAAAGCATTTTATATAAAAAGGTGATAATTGCTGCGCACCTGCAGTCTACTAGAACTATTTCAATTAGCATAATAAAGTCATCTGTATTATTCCTTAATTTACAATACAGCGTGAGTTCTACTATAACCGTAATACTAAGATAGCCACACATACATAATCGTTGCAATCCTGACTCGGCAAAATTAGAGAAATGGAAACAGTCATCTATATTATGTAAACTTAAAAGCGTTTCTCCTAGAGAAAAACCAATGATTTTCTTATTACTTGTCATATATTTTTTTGTCATTAACCCGTTAGTGACGTATGCGTCCTGGAGGATACACAAATGTTTTCGATTGTTTTAAGATATCTAAGTGATAAACTCGAGCTTTTGCAAACTTTTATGGATCCGATCAAAGTTGTTTTAAAAGTGGACCATTTCCGATCTCGTATTGGGGGTATAAGACATTTTTATTGTATAAAATTCGAGAAAACTTATAAAAAAAAGATATTGCGCAAATTCTCTAGTTAAGGGCCAAAACTCATTTCTAAATATTTTCCAAAAGTTTTTAACATTTTTTTAAGGGCCTCAACCTTATCAATTTAAGGAGGGACTTTTGGTAAAGTAAAAATAATATTATACAGTCCAAAATGAAAGATTATCAATAAAACATAAATGCGAACAAAATTATTGAAAATCTATATTTTGGTTTTGTCTACGACTAGTCATTATTTAATTTTATAGATACTTTTATAACTTTACCCTCAAGTTTTTAACAAAAAGACTAGATACATATTATAATAAAAGCTAGTTAGGATCCAAAAAGCCAAGGAAGAGTTCATAAAGTGATTTTGTTATTTAACTAAGTTGACAATAAAATACCAAAATCAATTATTTAAATAGAACGTTAATTTCTTTATTTAACAATATTATGTTATTTATCCTAAAATCTAAAGAAACTTAAGTAACCAAAAGAAATTCTAAATTGCCTTATTAGCTATTGCAAAATTTTCAAAGCACCTTTCTCTCTATTCTCTCTTTCACTTTCAAAATACGATCAACTATCATTAACTTAACACCAACCGCAAAAACTCCACAAAACTCTAAAAAGAAATATAAAATATGCAAATGAAACAAAGTTCAGAAGCATGTCTCTCATACATATATAATCCATGATATTCTAAAATCTAAGAAAATTAACACTTTCGCTGCTACCCGTGCCAAAAATGGCTCCTGAATTCATACAATTTTCGTAACGTTTTGTATCATTATAAGAACAAAAGTTTTCAAATAATGTTTTTTCAGGCAATTTTCACATTAATCACGGTTTCACTAAAATGGTAAACCAGACCAAAATTTCCTAAAACTCTTCTATCTTTCTTTATTTCTAAAGAATTGAAGAAATTAGCTTGTACATCAGTCCAAAAAACTTCCAAACCGACTTGTAGAATAATTGCAAATATTTTCAAAGACTCTTTCTCCAGCCTCTCTTCACTCTCAAAAAACAATCAACTATCAACAACACCAGCCGCAAAACCTCTACCTACAAACTCTAAAAAAAAGAACCATACAATATGCAAACGAACCGAGACCAAGTCCAGCCGCGCGGTCTCTCATAACGCGCTCGGAGAAACCGTCGCGCATTCACGCAGAACAGGATATTCCCGTCTTTCTTTTTGCGCTCTCGCTATCCGGAACCCACGAAAAGGACAACCTCACTCCACCTATCTCTCTCCCGTATCCACGTATATACACGTCGATTTTCGCATCCGCTACCACGCGTAACGTAACGTTAAAGCAACGTCACAGCTACGTCTATAGAATCGCGTGCGGCTAAGCTGCAGAAAGGAGTGTACAGTAGGCGAGCGATGACTTGCAAGATTCTCCTGGTGCACACGAAGGAGAAAAGAGATAAAGAGAGAGAGAGAGAGATAGAGAGAAAGGAGCGGCGATCCCGGAAAAAGAGACGACGAAAGCCGTATAATGAATCACAGCCGGCCGATTAAAATATTATGCAAAAGGATTCTAACGAATGCCGGTGGCCGACTTGCGTAACTGACGTAACTATATATACACGTATGTATGTGTAGATATACAATCGCTTCTTCCCTCGCGTGTATGCTCGCTACGTGTATATATACACGAGGAATCGGATTTACTTTCTCGATTAACCTGGAAACCTTCTTTTGCTCCGTCGGGTACCGCGGGCGGTGTGGTACTGGTGCACTATACAGACGCGTTGCATCATTTTAATAGATAACGTTTGTGTGCTGCGCGCTTATGGTGGCTATTATGCCCGCTTTTCCTTATGTAATGTCGCGGTGGTGCGCGAGCGCGCGGGTCATTGTTTGGATAGAGAGGCTTTCCTTTGCGCGCGGTGCGGCGCAGGGGTATTGACGAATGTATGTAATTGTTTTCGTGCGATTGCACTCTTGTTCGAGGAGGACACGTAATGTTGAATGGTTGCAGCGTCGAGGGGCGGGTTTTTGAGTGTCGGTCGAGCGAGTTTCGGAATTATGGTGTGACGCGATATGTTTTATGGCTGGTGAAGGTTCTAAAATGTAGTGTGTATAAGGTTTAGGTGCCTTTTCGTGCAGCGGGTAATTTATCGAGAGTACATTAAGGATACTCGGTATTTTTACTTATTAAAAGAAACAAGTAATAAATATTATTATATTGAAATCATTTTTGCACACAATGTATGTTGTTTGATCAAGTTTTTGTTGAAAATGTAGATGTACATATTTATGTAGCATATTAAATGTTGGGTTGGTTGGTTATTTTTTTAAATGGAGTTATACTTCCAACATTTGATAGAAAGACAATGGAGCCACTTCAGCCAGAGGTTAACCCACGTCGAAAGAAAGTTGACGGGCGCTACGGGGGCGGCTATTGGGTTAGTAGGTTATTTTTAAAGAGGTTTTACATTTAACGCGTGATAGAAAGACAATGGAGCCACTTCAGCCAGACAGCCCGACACTAGGTAAAATGACTCAACGCTCTACGGGGGCGGCTATGGGGTTAGTTGGTTATTTTTTAAAGGGGTTTAAAATGCGGATCTACATACATTGCTTTTGCTTGTTAAATGTCAAGAAATTCCTATCATCGCCATAGTGTCTGGTCGTGGTCTGCTACGACGTCATACGTGACATTCATTATAGGTTAGTGTTATGTAAATCGCGTATCAAATATTGTTTATTTAACGTTAGTAAAGAAGATGATGGCGCTCCGCGCGCCGAGGTTATCTTCCCACACATTCAATTTTTTTTTGTTTATCAAAATATGGAAATTAGAAATCGAAAATTCGATACGTCTTTCTAAATTCGATATCTCGCGCTGGATTTTAATATAAGGGATTATTGAATATACTAGACAAGATTATGGCGCGCACCGCGCGCGTAGGTTATCTTCACGAACATTCAATTCTTTTGCAAATCAAAATATCGAAATTAGAAATCGAAAATTCGATATTCATCGTGATGGATTTTAATATAAGGGATTTGAATCATCGAATTTACTTGTGATTTGCACGACATTTCCTTTGTATAACAGATTATGGTTGAAGTAAATATGTCGTACATAAATAAATAGAACTAATTTGTGCGGTATTATGCTTATGTACATTTGTACGACAATATTTTCCTAAAGAACACAAGATTTTCGTTATTTACACGACATTGTTTTCAAAACAAGTAACGAAAAACACGAATTTTAATTACAATTTTATTAAGAAATCTGTAAGTATTAAGAAAAATTAAAACTAAATTATTACTTACAAGCGGAGTGTCACAACTTTGGATTATAAATTTGGATTATGCTTTGGAAAATGTCTTCTGGTACCAAAATTATTCCCAATGCATCCCTATTAAATTGCTAAACCTAAAAAAGAATTAGCATTGCTCATATGTATATTCAATCTTAAAGATATTCGTATTTATATCATACTAATAATGTTGGTATAACATTTTATATTATATTCAACAAAGGCTCATTAGAAATAATTATAAATTTGTGACCCGAAGATGCAGTGATACTCTCTTTGTTAGTTTAATAAACATTATTGTTTAATATAAGAAAATATACCGATGGTCCTTACAAAGACTAACACTTTTTGCACTTACAACGAAGACTAGCACATATCCGCACTTTCCAAGAAGATCAGCACATTTGGGAATCCCCCACGAAATCTAGCGCTTTTCACAAGTTTCCCACAAAGACTAAAACTCTTCATAATTCTTCCACGAAGACTAACACTTTTCATATAGAATATATAAATTATAGGATTGTGCCGATAAACTCTCGAAGAGTAGATTCGATCTTTTTTTTATCGAATTCCAGTCGGGTAACAGACTCTTGGCATTGAAAAATTTATCGGTTTACCCGAGAAAATAGGGCTACCTGTACAAATAAAAGTAACCTAAAATAGGTGGCAGAAAATCGTGAAATGTGCCCAGTCTTCGTGGAAAATCGCTAAAAGTGCTAGTTTTCATGGTGAAAATCAAAATGTATTACTATTCGTGGGAAATGTAAAAGACACGCTAGTCTTTAATTTTTCCCACGATTTTATGAGCGCCATCGATACGAAAAGTAAAAAATTCTCGAAAGAATAAGAAAAATAATAAAGTATAAGATAAATATAGTTACTTAAAATAACAAAATCATTTTTAAATCTGTTTCGTCTTATTTTAAGAAAAATTTGGTTATAAAATAATGAATCGTTTTTGCCGTGTGATTTCAAAGTTCGTCATAGCGAATGATTCGCTAAACGTGTTTATCTTAAAAATTTAATAAATAAATACTTGCTACCGATCAATACTAACAAAAATTGCAATATATAATTTGTCTCACATATTACAGTTACTTAAAACTTATAATTAGTAAAAATGTAGGTATTTCAAGTTATTTGCTTTTGTTAGTTGCTAGATTTATTTAACTTTATAGCAATTATAGTGCTAAATGTCGATTATACGCTGCTTAAAATGACATACCTTTTAAGTTTTGAGCATATTAGTTGTTTATGCCGTTGAATTGATTAAAAAACTTGATGAACATTTAATAATTGGTGCTTTAGCTGGTTGAAGAGTTGACTACTTTAATTTGTTTTTGAAACAAGGAAGTGGTAGTTAAAGTGATATTTTCAAATGGGTAGGTGTCAAATGCATATTCAGCGCACCGTTCCTTAAAATGCTGTAACCTCAATATGCAATATGTATTGCTTAACAAATAAATACTTTCAATGCAAAAATGTAGAACTTCTATGGAATTAAACATTACGAAGAATCTAGTTTTAATTTAATTTTTACGACTTACTTAATGACGTTATTTATACTTTAACACCCCCCGGAAAATCAAGAAGCAGATGTTTTTTCTTACAATTCAACGCGTTCTCTCATATTAATAATTTAATAACAGGCATCAGAAATTTTTTTCCTTATTTGGTAGTTCTGACCGCCCTGAACAAAACTAGTTAAGTTACATAATAAAATATTGAGATTTTAAAAATGTATGAATTTTCCCGTAGGTTGATCCTACCTATGCCTGTTTAATATTTAATATATTTTACGGACCTTAAAGACTTAAGGGGATAATATTGTTTTAAATCTTGAAAATAGCTATCAAAAGAATTTTTTCTTTAAAGTTAGGCAATAAATATTTTTCATTCATAACATGACGCTTTAGAGTATTTAAACATTTAACCCTTTGACCATCAGTGTTACGTTTTTTCAATGCTTATCTTTCAAAATTCCATTGGCATTCCGGTAATTATTTTGCAACAACAATTGCAAACGGTAGATTAAGTGTTATAAAATAATCTAAAAACAAATTAAAACCATCAACTATTAGAGTTATATCTATAATGTAATACGCATTTTTGATTAACAAGACTGTTTATCCTAGTTTCCGAGCTTTTTGCGTTAGAAGCAAAAAATAACAAACGTTGTTATATAGAAAATATAACATATAGCGATAGCACTAATTGTATATTATATTTCTATACTTATATTTCCGTATATTTTACACTTCACTTAAAAAATGGATTTAATAAAAAAAAAGAAAATCTCATATAATAAAACCAGAAAAGAAGACATGGAATTTATTTTTGCATTTTTGTTTATTAAAAAGTATGCCGTACGTAGCAATGTGAAATGACTGAATTTGCATTTACTATAATCAAGAAAATTTCATGGTCAAAAGATTAATTAGAGTGATTATCTTGCATAATAGGCAAAAATTAGTCTGAGGTCATATTATCTCTAATTCTAAGCATTTTTTGAAAATTTCAGATTGATTCGTTAAAAATTGACTTCAAAATACATGTCAAGTAAACATGAGTATGTTAAAACATTAAAAAAAGACAAAAAAAAGACTTTTATTTTCCGAGTACAGAAAATTTTTATTTTTAAAAGCATTCATTCTGAAAAAATGTATGCTATCAATACACAATAATATCTAAAATTTTACCCTTGTAAAACCTCAAAATCTTCATCCTACACGTCACGATAAATCATTATTTTCAATACCATATTTATTAAAGGAACTTAGTTTCTCGTACGATTCTAGGTGATATGATGAACGAAAATCTTCTTTTTTACGGTTATTCGACTCCTTTTGACATATATTATAAAAAGAGCGGAACAACTTTTTGTTAAATTTTTTTTATTATTTTTTTTCGGAGATTTAATCGATTTTTTGAAAAAATAATTTTTATATTATACAAAAAGTAGATTGGATTTCCGAAAAAAAAATAATAAAAAGAATTTTAATGAAAAACTGCTCCACTCTTTTTGTAATACATATCAAAAGGAGTCGAATAACCTTAAAAAAAATATTTTCATTCATCATGTCACCTAGAATCGTGTGAGGATCAAAGTTTCTTTAATAAATATGGTATTAAAAATAATGATTTATCGTGACGTGAAGGATCAAGATTTTGAGGTTTTACAACGGTAAAATTTAGATACTATTGTGTATTGATAGCATAAAATTTTTCATAATGATTGCTTTTAAGAATAAAGTTTTCTGAACTCGTAAAATAAAATAATTTTTTGAGGTTTAATTCAGGCCTGCCCCTTTAAATGAGATACTTATCACGATTAAAATTTTAAATACTCATTAGGTATTATATTAAATCTAAAAAAATTTGAATACCTAGATTCAAAGGAAAACTTCTAGTGCAACTTTAAACATTTATATTCATTCTTAAGGGGACGCCGGATATCTCTGTCCTTGTCTAATTGAGTTTTCATTCACAATTTTAAGAGAAATCATTTTTTTTTTAAATAATAGTTGTCCCCGCTTTATTTTATAGTAATCTAAACATATGTCCAAGCTGGGTTCATATGATTGTTTTGTTTTCGAGAAAACTTTGACACACTATGAGGGCCAACTACTTGGAGATGAACCTTCACATACTAAGTTTGTCAAAGTTTTCTCGAAAGCAAAACAATCATATGAAACCAGCTTGGACATATATTTAGATTACTATAAAACAAAGCGGGGACAACTATTATTTTTTCAGAAAAATTATTTCTTTTAAAATTATGAATGAAAACTCAATTAGATAAGGACAGAGATATCCGGCGTCCCCTTAAGAGTTAATACAGTCTTCAACTTTTAAGCAAATAACATCTATTATTACTCTATTTTTATTCACCTATAAGCAAATATTAAAATTTTGTATAGACTCTGCAAAATTTTATAGATGATTTCTTTTTCTTTTAGTTTAACAGTAAAGAGCTATAAATTATAGAAAATGTTATCGACATCTTTTATACTGTATAAATTATTGGTCATAACGGTTTACATACCAAAAATAATCCGATAATCAGCGCAAAGTTCATTGAATTCTATTTGGCTTCCATTGGTATAACATCATCGCGCAGTAAATCAAATCCTCACTAATGTGAATAACAGTACGAACCACCTACAGAAGAAACACCCAAACCAAAAAACGAAATCAACCGATGAAGCACACCCACACCACGTTCTCAATTTCCTTCGTACAAAAAAAAAGAGAAGAAGAACCACAGCCAGTAACGATGCTACCAACTCGCAAACACTCAATCATGTGGGTCAAAGCCACCATTGCACGAACAACAACGAGCTAAAGAATGCACTTTTCACTCTACGCACTCTATTTAATTTAGCATTTTACTTCTCCAACGGGTTACACAAGAAAAAGCCCGACACCGCGGTGCAGAAGCGCGAGTTTTTATTTGCCTACGTGCCCGCGCGTGTAGTACCCGTACGTCGGACAACAATGAACGATGGCGACACGTAGTGCTATTCGAGTTAGCCGCTCGCACCTTAAGTGCGACTAATTGAATTATTAAACGGCTGTAAGTGTAGACGATCGTCGATTAGAAATTGATAGGAGTTAGTCGGAATGGAAGTGCGGGAGAAAGTTATATGGAGTGATTTGACGTTAATTAATTTGAAGGAGAATATCTGTAAATTGTAGAGTTTAGTAGTGGAAGGTACGAATATTTGATGAGCTTGGCTATTGCATTGCAGCTTCGAATTGATTTTTCAATTAATTAACTGTATCGTACGTATTGTTTTATATAGACTTTAAGAGTCTATCGATAGTAACGATTTATATTTACCTTAAATTATTAACATTAGTATATTTATTGAGATTTATGCAAAGCGCAGTATCTATACAGCCAAATCCTCAAAAATGTAATAATATCGTCAATTAAAATGAGGTAAATGCTGGATGATCGATAGAGTCTTAACGTCTATATAAAAGGAAAAATGTTAAACTTGTGGAAGTGAAATTAATAAAGCGAAACGAGATCTTACGTACCGGTCTTACCATGCATGGCTTGTTCTACTGGTATATTTTGTTCGCGTTTTCAAGATATTCTTGGATATTCCACTTATTATGTACTCACAAGTCATATTTGCCTACTCTTTTTTAAATTAATAATTCTCATAGTCTGCACCATTTTTCATTTTACTTCAAACCCCTTTAAAATTTAAATGCAATAACGGTCGCAAAAATCATTCCTCAAATTCACAATGTACCGTCGATGAAGCTATTCCAAAAGTCCAATATAAATCACATTCACGGTTTAACTAACGAACAAAGAGTCAAGGCTAAGTTACTACCTATAATGGCACGTCACATTTTTCGTTCTTCACCGTCAGCAGCTGTCAACACTCCTATGGCAAATCTCACTCACCGCAAAGTACCCATAGTCTCTTCTCTCGAGAGTACGACAAGCTCGACAAGGTCGCGCGAGAAGATGCGAGAGGCGTTTGGAAATCGTTTGAGCGTCGATTGTAAAAAAAGATTCTAATGAGTATTAGGAAAAACGAAACATGATCATCTGAAGAGCTCGAGAGTCTTATTTAAAGGTTAAGAGCAGAGACCTCGAATACCTTGGAGTGGATTGTAGTTTGTGCAAACGTATTGTAGCGGTCAATTCGGTTTTCTATATTAGGAGGTTTATGGCTATTAATAGATGCAACTACCGCTTGCCAGACTTTTTTATTGGAGGGAGGTACCGCTAACCTACAACTTAATAGGCATCTCGTATCTAATTCATGATAATTAGAATGTCAAAAATTAAAAACTGACAGAAAAAAATTGCTCTTCAATTCGTTTTATGATGTGTAGATCTGAATTGAAGACTGGATTTCGAATCGAAAGGTGTCGATGAATTTAAATACACATGTATTAAAAAGTTTTGAAATTTACAGTATATTAGCAATTGCTTTTAGCACTCGAAGTTTAATCTCAAATTCTATTTTGAAACAATTTACGGATTACTAAGATTTAATTTTATGAGCGTTTTAAATAATTACAAAGAACTTGTATCGTTTGATTGATTAAGCCTGGTAATCTTTTAAAGTTAAAAAAATTTGAATCGATTATTTATTTATTTAAGGAGGCCAGTCTGAGTTAAGTTCGAAAGAATTTTCTTTTATTATTTGAAATTTTTTTTATAAATATTTATGGTAATATCTGTAACATAACCACTATAATACCTCAAAATCTTAATTTTAGACGTCACAATTCATTAACAATTTCTTGCTTCCTCAAAGAGGAGTGTTTGTATAGTAAAAAAAAGTTTTCAAAAAATCATGAGTAAAATTACAGTAAAAAAAAATTGTTGCTTATCATATCATCTACAATTATACAAGCTGCCTAGTTTCTTAAAAAAAAATGATATTGATAATGACTAAAAGCTGTGACGCGTGGATTCAACATTTTGAAGTTCTACCACGGATAAATTACAGTTATTTCGAAGTATTTATATAAAAGTGTTTTCACAATGATTGCTTTAAAGAAAAATGTTTTATCAAATTATAAAAAGACATTGTTTTTTTTAAGAGTTTAGCTTAGGCTGGCCCCCTTTATACTAGTTATCTAACTTATTTCAACTTTTTAACCTTTTGAGGACCGGCATTTTTACTAAGAAATCGACCTCTTTTCTGCGGGAAATTTGTCCATTTAAAGAACGTACATAATACGAACCACCGCGGTCCCCAAAAGATTAATGTATTCAAAGACATAAATAGTCCTCGTATAAAAGAATTTTGTTAAAAATGATATTTTTCGCTTCAATAATAATTTGTTGCTAATTAAATGCATATGCGTAAGATGATGTTGTCGTTTTCTTATAAAAGAACGGTCCACAGAGATATTTACTTAAAATTGAAAATTGATTTAAATAAGTGGGACTTCGTAATTGCCAGTAACGGGTGGATTTAACATCATCATAATTAAAACAATATCCATTTTTATTATTTAACTAACTACCCGTTATATATCATAAGTTCCAGCACCATAATTACTAAAAAAGCAATTATTTTCTAAACAAAAGTATACCAATTAACTAGTAACGTTTTGCAGTAATCAGGCGAAATTTTCAATCGTCTCTCCCCGCACACCTGTTCAAACTTTATACCTACATGTAAAACTCAACGGTTCTAACATCAATCAAACTTTTTTTTCATACCAAAATCAGTATAAACATTTATCTAAATTTACTACCACCATGTTACCTGAATATAACACTACCAATGCAATAAATCAATCCCGCTACCGCAGTCTCCCATCCTATCCCGAAATCTGCCCAAATCACCCAGTCCACCGGCCTATCTCGAACTCCTTCCCACGCCATCCTACACGTATCCCTTCCTAAAAACCTACTCGCATACACACACATATTTCCACAACCCGGCAGCAACCCGCGACCCACCTCACACACACACACACACAAACACACACACATCGCTCTCTTTCACCATCGAGAACGTGACTCCGTATTATACTCTACTCTCCTCTGCTCTGCTCTGCACCTCTCCTCCACCAAAACCGAGACGGCCCAGACAGAGAAAGGCCCGACACCGCCACCTCCGCTAAGGTTTTTAGCGTTTTCACCTTTGCGCAGCGCGTACCAGCGAGCCTCCTTTTTTTTCCCCCCTACTACCCGAGAACCGACTACCGGCGCGCGCGCGCGCTCGCGCTCGCCGAGTCTTGGGGCCCCGCGTGCGACGCGGGCGAAATCACTTCTCTCCCGGCCGACTCCGACTTCGGAGGAGCAGTCTCGAGTTGCGAGTACTTGGTGCACGTACACGAAGGACCGCCGGATCAGCTGCGGCTCCTTACTCGTGAGCATCGACGCTTTTATTCAGAAGGACACGGACGACGATTTTGGCTTTGCGCGTGGAAAATCGCTGATCGGTTTTGGTTCGATAGAGAGATCGTTGATGGATGGTAGAGGCTGACTCTACGGCGGCTGGCTTCTATACGTCGAGGTGTAAACATTGTTTACTGGACACGAGTTGCGCAACGGACGGGCCGCGCGAGTTTGGAAGTGAAAACCGATCGCGGCGATCGGCAGAGAGAGAGAAAGGTGCGAGACTTGGAAGGAGGAAGAGAGCAAAGCGCGCGCGCGCTCGAGCAGAGAGCTTCGTTGCAATAGTGTACCGGCCGATCGGGGATCCAGGCGGACGAAACGCGCGAGAGGAGAAAGATAAGTTTGAGTGATGACTGTCTCGGGACTGTTGCGGGCAGCATCGAATTCGAAAAAGTGCCCGAGCGGCGCGAGTCGATCGACGCGGCCAACGATTCCCCGACGATACTCCAAACTCGCGCTCTAAAAGGAGAAAAAAACCAATCTCTCGCGTAAAAAAGGAAACCCAGTGACACTTCCCGGTGAAGAAGCCAAGGGACCATTGGACAATCCCCAACGATGAAGAGCACGTCCACCTGATACACAACGACAGGAGATGATCAAGCCTTGCGATCGGCAAGCCTGCAGCTCTCGATCGTGATGATACCGTGGTGAACGACGAGCTACTCCAAATTCGAACAGCCCCCTCTCGATCAACCTTACCCAGCTCGATTCTCCCGACGAAGTAGCCAAGCGACGATCATGCGTCCCCACGCCTCTGCGCTACGTCTCTGCCTGTTGGCCGTCTGCCTGGTCGGCCGGATATCCGGCAACGGCGAGGCCTCGGTGCGCCTGCAGCAGTCCATCGTGCCGACGATGGACTCGAGCGAGCCGGCCAAGGACGGCGACGCGGCGGCCGGCCTCTCGAGGGCGACCCAGCTGGCGCACGAGGACGCGACCGGTAATTGGACGACCCTGTCGGAGGCGCTGGACGTGTTCAGCGCGAGGAACCTGGCGAGGAACTGGGCGGAGGGCAAGTACCCGGTGAACCAGGAGTGCGAGAGGGACGTCAGCAGGTACATCGAGGGTCTGAGACGGCAGGAGCTGTGGGCGCTCAAGGGTGAGTTTTACTTCTTGTACATGTGAAATAACGTTGCGGCTCGTTGTGGAGTTTTGGGTTTTTAGCTGTGTACGTATATTAGATTGAATTTGAATTTCGCGCTCGAAACTTGCTGATGAATATAGGAATGGCGTTTGTCTTGCTGATGAGATAGCGAGAGTTTTTGGTAGGAAGGGGTTGAGTATGGGTATTTGAATAGATGCTGTTGTAAAGGAAATTTTGTTTGATTGGTTATGATAATGTAAGTTTTCTTTGGTAACGGAAAAGATAATTAAAAGAATTATAGTAACCGATTAATATATTAATTGAACCGATATATGTCGAATGTATCTAACGATTTCAACTGAATTAATTCATTTTTTACGTTTAGACTATTTTATCGTAATTTATTAACATAAATAAGAATAAGAAAATAATTTTTTTAAAAGGCCTATTTACATTTATAAAGAAGTAAATTAATTATACATTCTTTACATGAGATTCTAGAACATTTTCTTATATAAATATATATTATCTGAAAGTTGAACGATTGTAAAACATTATTCCGAGTCAATGATATCTCATTTTTATGTGGCATTATACAGTAGTTATTTGTGTATTCGGATTCATTCAACCGAAATCGGTAGATACATTAATATTTAAGAAACCAATTTATAGTGTTGATATATATTAAAGGTGACTTTAAAGTCCCAATAGCAACGACAATTATTTCAAAAAGTCAGTAGTCTAATTATAAAGACAATATATATTTAAATTTAAATGTAATCTTTAAAGTCTTTAAAGATAAGATCTTCATAATAACTGTAATTTAACGGTAGATCTTAAAGAAATTTATAGTTTATAGGATGGGACCAGCTTAATTAGAGCAAAAAAGAGCCTTGAGTAGTAATTATGATACACAACAGTGGGGTATTTTTTTTAAAGATACGGCTAGTTTCACCAAAGAGAAGAATCACTTTTAGAGAAAGTTAAATTTATCTTTCAAAATTTTCTCTCTATTATAAGAAAGAAAGCTTGACCAAAGTCATTCTTATATAGAAATCATAGCATTAAATTTTCTCAAATTTCACGATAATAAGATCGTCTTGAGTCATCCTCTCTACGAAAGTGAAAACTTTAATCCCGAAGTTCAATCGTCGACCGGCCGGCAGTTAAAACTAAAGTATATATATAAATTTAGAAAACAAGATGAGCGTTTTTAACCAAGTGAAAGTTTATGAAGTGTATAAAGCATTCACGTAATTTACAAGGTGTTTAAAAAATATGCAAATCGTGCACTTTAAGAGCGTCGGACCGACTAAACACAATGTCTTTCCCAAAGAAAACCACGCAATATAACAATAAACCCATAATTAGCTGCAAAAATTCAAATCATTTCAATAATTATAGGCCACCTCGTTAAAATACCTTAAAAACCTATAAATCCCAAAAAAGTCAAAATTCCGTTCGAAAGTTTATGTACTCTAGAAAGTGTACGGCTGCGATTATACGCACCGTTCCCGAAAAAAAGCGCCAGTCAGTAGGCGGCCCGTTATCTCTTTTCCCTTTTTCTCTCTCACTCTCCTTCTCGTGTCCTCTCTTTCGTCAAATATTGGACATTCGAAAGAATTCCCCGACATCTGCAGCAGTGACTCTCTTCTCTCTTTCCACGCGCGCTCATTGTGAAACAGCTCACCTCCGCGTGCTAAAATTATTATATCAATAGAAAGTGAGAGCGTGCGCGCGCTCGCGTGAGCGCGGACTATACGCCAAAGTTTGCCGACTTCGCAGAGGCCGTGGCAGTAGCCGCAAAAATAGAAAAAACAAAACGTCACCTGGATCGCGCTTCTCGCACAAAAGACACCTGCGGGTAGTTTTAACGACCTACGGTTATTCTTTTTCGGTAGTTTGTTTTAATGGCTATTGGCCGCGTTCGGTAGCTCGTTTTGTAATGGCGGACTGACAGTTTGGTAGCACGAGGTGTGCCCTTCTCAAGGTTGCGAATTTCGCGAGTACGCAATGTACGCGGCCGGCCCGCGTGTGTATCGTTGTATAATACGTAATCGAGCGCCCGCGGTGAAAATACATATATAAAAAAAAGGCGACATTCCGCCGGCAAACCGGAAAGTTATGGCGGCAGCGGCGACGGTGTGAGAGTGACTCGGCACTACCTTGATTCTTTGTAGATTAAGATTTTTGAGGTCTTACCAATTTTGAACCTGAATTACTTGGCTGAAATATGCATGTTTAAATTAAAAAATTTGTTTTATAACGTATTACATTGGTTTTAAAATAATATTTAAATCATACTGTAATGTTTATTGTAGATTTAGATTTTTGGCTTCTAAAAAATTTGAGAGCTGACTTAATGGCTAAAATTAAAATATTACATTATAGTTTTGATAAGAAAAATCATTCTTGAGAACGATCAAATCGTAAGCCTGACGACGCTACGTTGATTTTTTGTAGCTTAAGATTTTTGGGTTCTAAAAAATTAATTCTTTAAATTAATGGCTAAAAATTTTACTTTAAATTAAACAATTATGTATAAATCGTGTTGTATTCGAGTTAAAAAGAAGATTATTGCTTAAAAGTACAAAACTGTGAGCGAGAGTTCAAATAGTCTTGATTTTTGTGGTCCGAGATATTTTGGGGCTGAATTAATAGCTAGAAGATTCATATTTAAAGTGCAAAATTGTAAGCGTCATTTGACGCTTCCTTGATTCTTCATAGCTTCAACTTATTGGCTTTTATCAAATTTTGAATCCGCTTTTATAACTGAAAAATTCATATTAAAATCAAAAGAGTATTAGTTTTACAAATAAAATGATTCTTAAATAGAGTAAATTTAAAGTTACAGACTAAATTAGTATGTAAAATTAAGAAAAATCTTTCATTTTTCATCTATACATCATGAATCTAACGCTCATTGTTAACAGAAAGCACAATAATTCAACCACAACGTCGATTTCACAATTATCTTCTAAAAAACAAAACAGCCAAGCAGTTATAGTTCTCATTTTAATCAAAATACAAAGTTCATAAACGTCAGCATAAATCACCATTGTCTTACGTGTCCTTACAACTATATCCCCGCATCGACTTCAAGCTGCACACTACATTGTATGTAATATCAACATAAAACGTACAACCCACGCTTTGTTTACACCTATACTCTCGCGTGTGCGAACCGTCCGACCATCGCCGGACCGGCACCACTGAAAAATGATTATACAACTAACTAACAACAACAACAACCACCGCCGACCAGGAAAACTATAATACCCCGTGACGTCGCCCCTGTCAAATCGAACGCAATACACATTTACGTAAAAGGCCCGCGCCGCGAGTTATGTCTTCTTACATATCTCGCTGCTCGTGTAATAACGTCCATTACCTCATAGGTCAAGCCTTACAATCGCGATTGTGCGCTCACAACTCGATTTCCCCCAAAAAGAAGCAAAGCAAAGCGCGAGACGGTGAAAAACACGCGACTTTCCTCGCCGGCGGCGCGTCTCTGTATATATATTTGTAACCGCGCGCGTCGATTATGTCGCGCGGAATCACGGGACAAGAGTGGACGGTAAGGCGTAGGTATAGTGACGGTGCGATCGTAATTGCGCGGAGAGTGCGATTTCCGCGAATCTTACGGGAAAACGCGCGCAAGCGCGGTGCTTTACATAATAAGAGAGGGACTGTGTGTGTGTATAGGGAGAGGTTTGTAGTGTTATAGAGGTACTCTGTGGGTAAAAAGCGTGGCGAAATGGGAGTTTGAAGTTACATATTTGCACGTGCGCGTGCGGCAGTTGTCGATATAATTAAGAGGAAAGTACGTTTGTGTATGTAATGAGTAATAGGGGTTGGGTCGAATTTGAATCTGAGAATCGTGTGGTGGTAATCTAACGGTGGGATAGTTTAGATTCTTGGATTACCTCATGGGAGTTACGTATGGCTGAGGAATGCATTTGGTGTGGAGATATTTTATCGGAGTGTAAAAATTTCAGAGATTTCTCTGCTTTACAATGAACCCGCATGTAAAGCGACGATCTATGCTAATTATATCGCATCTTAAATGACGGTACAGTGACATTTATGCGCACGATGCACGAGAGTAGAATATAAATAAATGTATTATTTCGATATATTTTTATGCATTCTTGAGTATACTTGATAACATTGTAGTACTATTTTAATTTATTTTAATTTATCCATTTTTTAAAGCATGATTTTTATGATTTTATAGCGATACAATTCATGCAATAATTAAAATTTTTCGTGATTATGCAGTATATTGATAGTCACTACGATATGCGTATCTTCTAGCATCATATATTATTATTTACAAACAACCGTACGACGTTTTCTATCTTCAAGATAATACGAAGCAAATAAAAACTTAGAAATGCAGGTATAATAACCACTAAGAAGGTTTTATCACCTTACATTAATAAAAATCGGATGAAAAATAAAAAATTCTTCACTGTTTTGTTAACTCTGTCTCTTATAGTTAATAATATTTAAAAATAATTTAGTTACAGTATTAACTTTCATATCATTATAACTAAACGAATTATAGTCAAATATCTTGTATCTTAAGATCAATAAGGTGATAGAACCTTCTTAATTTATTCCATAAATATATATTCTTTTCGCAATAACAAACCTTAAGCGACATTTCATCTCAAGCGACCAAAATGCAAATGCATCCTAATCAAATTTCACTTGATCAATTTCAAGCACTGCCACTGTCCACAAAGCGCATCAAACGATTCTGACCTCATTTTTATCAGCCTTCACAATACATCTTCGTAATAAACCACTCAATTCTAAGCATCCCATCGCACTCGTGTGCACTCAGCTTCAAAGCGCATAATGCCCGTTAGTATAATACAACACGACGTCCGCGCTTCTTCTTCGCCCGTGGGATAGGATAGCACATAGCCTAAGGCGGACAGCAGCAGCCGCGCTCGCACACCATACACTTTCATCGGCGAGTTTCACTTTTTAGCGCGACGCGTCTCGCGAACGTGTATATATGTATACAATATACGCGCGCATGTGTATACACGGAGTCGGACCCAAGGCAAAACCACCTGCTACACTTGAACTACAAAAGTCGCTTTGTCGCGAGCGAACAGGACAACAGAGCGCTAGGAAAAGGATTTTTAACACCGCGGAAAACGAGTCTTTTATCCGGGGTTTCCATTTGGTGTAATGCGATTATGTGGCGCTTATGTAATATATTACATTTAAATATTTATAAACTTATGTAATGATAATGGGCACAATAGCCCGTGTTGCGCGGTGATGCAATAGTGAGTTGAGTGTCGGTTAGAGAGGGACGTTAAGTTTTTTTAATTGTTTAAAGTGGTAATAGGGGTGTGATTTAGACTTGAGAGTTAAGCGTTGAGTGGCTGATGGTTTATTATTGTAGATTGAAAAATAATCGTTGTGTCAATCACGGAGACTTTTATTTTTAATGTGTGGTCGAGTCATTCTGTTGAGACATTGCATTGATTTGATGTTTAGAAACAGTGTGTAACAATGTGTCACGCCTTAATTTTCTAAAGAAAATTTATATTTTAATATTATGATAGAATCTTATGGCTAAAGATAAACGTAAAATTTAATATTAACACGCGGACGTAAATGTAACGACATTCTACATTTATCCCACCTCATCAAGAAAGTATCAATCCCCGCAAAAATTAAAGAAAAATTGCATCTCCACTTACGCAACCAAAGTTTATTACATAAAACAACCATTTTCACACACAGTAAATACAAAACTCCGAATTGTGTCATACAAACTACTCCCTTACAAGTAAGTACAACTCCATTCAGGAAAAAGTACGTACATACAAAAATCCATCGTATTTTATAAATTTGGGCCACTTGGCCACGAGGAAAAAAAGGAGAATCGACCGAGCGCACGTGCACATGCCCGCGTGTACTAGCTCTCCTTCGCCGTATATGTGGACGTCCGCGTCCGCGCGGCGAACCCGTTTCTGAGGAGAGCGAGCGAAGCCAGACCGTGCGAAAAGTGGCATTGACCGAGGAAAGTGGGGACATGTTCTCGCGTTTCTTTCTTCCTGCAAGGTTTTGTATTGATCACGTTTTGGGATACGAAGGGTTATTCGGCGAAAAGTGATACTCATTTTTTTCGTTTAAAGTTGAAATTTTTGTAACAGGTGAATTATTTAATATTTACAGAATTTACAGTTAAAGGATTATAATGTACCTATTCTATATTTATTAGCTCACCAATACTACGTTTCTTATTTAAATAATACTTTATAAATATTTTTTAGAAATCAGCGAATTGTTAGCTTCTATTTTCGTTAATAAACAATAACCGACATATTTTGTAAGCGAATCAATTAACAATTTAAATTACCAGCACGCAATCGACAGTCAAGAACCCAAGTTTTGTGTTAATAATGATGTAATATATTACTGAAATTGCTTCAAAATTTGATTATTATTTATTGATAAAAGAACAGGCCAATGATCTATTTTTTTAAATGTCATCTTTTTTTATAAAGAAAAGTGCCGTCGATAAAGTAAGATGAATTAGAACTTGCAGAATGCTATAAGAAAACATGTATTATAATAGCTATTGAATAATGAGTACTTCATGTTATCACAATTCTTTCGACATTTACACATCTTTTATTGATTATTTTGAAATTCCTAGATATATAATTAAAATATCAAGGGGAATCTTCATATTGAATCATACATAATTAGATGTTTTAAATACCAATGATTAAATTTTTATTACAAATACTAACGACTATATTTAAACAGCTACAATAAAAATGCGCCAATATATGAATGATGTATTCTGCAAGCGCGAACGTACGTCATAAAATCATTTTAACGATCTTGAAATTATCCTAAACGAATCCCTTTTTTCACAATGTGTTATAAAGTTTTATCATTTAACTTTTCTTATGGCACTAATTTCAATTAGAATTTTTTTCTCTTTTTACTATAGTAGTCAAGGTAATCTAATCTAGTAGAAATTAAAAATATTTCTTAACTCTGAAACATACGTATATTTAATCATGAATTAATCATTACAATATTTGTTCTACACTCAAGAGAACAAGTATCTGATAGAATTTTAAAATATTCCTCTAATGAGATTAGCAAAATCAAGCATTCCATCTAATGAAATTGCAGCATTTAAAAAAAATCAAACAGATTATTCTTATGTACCATATATGCTATTTTATAAAAAAATATATATAATTATATTAACAGAATAATTTATTTTATAAGTACCTAAAATCTAAGAAAAATCGTAAAAATGTAATTTATGCCCAAAATCACTTTCAGCGCGACGCATCCCACAACCTCATTCGACTACAACTCTCCCCAAACTCCATAAAAGTCAATCTGCGGACACCCAAGATCCCTATCACCCGAAAACTTTTCGTCGAGCACACGTTAATCCGTGCCATCTCATCTCCTCCTCGTTAGCGTCACTTCCACACTACTTACACTTACACTCGTCGCATCAACAAGCACTAGAGAGAGGAAAAAGAGAAAGGCCGCACGTAGGACAGCGCATCCCGAAGAAGACACTTTCGTCCGGTTGTAATTTTTTTTCTTTCTTTTCGTGCGCCTATCCGCGGCTGTAGGTGACGGCGTGGCGCACCCACGGGACCTTGACACGGATATTTCATATTACAAAAAAATGCCAATGATGCGCGCGCGCGCGATGCTCTTGGGCAACGCGGTGGCGCCGATGAAATTAATAACGCGCGATGGCCAGTTGCAGCAGCAATTTGGATGCGAGGGCTAGGTGCGGTGTTGGTGGAACAGCGGAAGAGTCGGGTTGGTTCGTTTTATAGAGGAGGTTTGAGGAAGTGAAAGGAATAAGATTGGTCGATGTGCGATTTACTAAAGTAAGTAGTACTATTGCAGGGTATACATGTATGATAGCTAAAAAACATAGTGTTTGATACTTATCAAAATGAGTTCGTATTACGTCAATTTTTGTACGTGCCTATAAAAATTGTGTTTCTTATAATAAAAACTTACTTTGATGAAAAAAATTGTGCTCTAATACAAGACGTTTATTGCCGCGGAACAAAAGCTAACTTATAAAGAAAGTAATGACTTCATAATTCACACTTTTCAAAGTGTATTTTCATTGAAACTCAAGATGACCATTAGTACTTCATAAAAAAGGAATGGTATTTATAGAATAACTTTACCAGTACTGTTTGTGATGACGAAATCGATCAATTCATGAAATTAATAAACAGTTTTCATCTTTACGTCATGCTGAATAAAAAGAGCAATTATCTCTGCACGCAAGCTGTATTTTTATAAACATTCAAGGTTTGGATTAAGGACTTCATCTAGACAATACTAATTTTCTGTCAACGACTTTATATACAAATAACATCAATATCTTATGAACAAAATTCAGTTTTAGTACCACACTTTAATCGATTTAAATGATTTACTTAACTAGAAAATGATCTTATCTATGCAAAGCACATATTACAATCCTAATCTTACATGTAATATATCAACAACTCGATCAACCGACAAGCGATTAAAATTACACTCAAAGTTTAACGCACCCGTAAACCAATAAGATTATCATAATTTTATCGCCGCGGTTCTCCTCACCGATTACCATGCGCATTATACAAAAGAAAAAATACAACACCAACAAAGCAAAAGAGCCTCGCGAAGAAAAAAAAAAGACACGAGTCTCGGCCACCTAATATACACCGAAGAAGCCAAGCCGAACGAAAAGAAAGGAAAATAAAAGATTGATGCGCCTGAACGGCTGCGCGAACTCCACATGCACATAGGTATAATTTTACACACATACACACGAGCAAAACCAGGTCACAGGCGCCCGCACCGCAAGATGTAACAGCTCGGTGCAGCCGGCGACTCCGTCGTCGTCCCATACGTGCAGCCTTCGATATTTTCACGGCGTTACATGCATCGGGCATTACGCTACCGTGCATACACACACCGATACTTCCATACTCTTCTCTTCTCTCTGTCCCTGTCGTTCGCTTTCTCCGACCGGCCAGCTCGAGCATGTACACTTACTAATTGCGAACACCTCGAGCGTCTATGTACGTATAGCCACCGCGGCCACGTGTCCATAAGGCGCGCACGGTGCGTTGGAAAGTTACGGCATCGCGCCGAGGGCGGAAAATATAAGGCGGTGTACAAGTGAGCGCAACGACGCACCGGGAAAATCCGTATCGATGTCCCGGCGCGCGAAATTGCAGCGGAGCGCTGCTGTTGCATAAGGGAGCGCTGCAGAAGAAGAGTTTGCCCGAGGGGGGAGATGTTACGTTGGCGTGGTTATGGCACGGTGCTTTTATGTGGTACCTGGGCCTGGTCTCGGGGATTTTCGCGTTTTATGGGATTTTAGCGCAATGTGGTAGTACGACGATCGGTAGAAATGGATAATTGTTATTCTGGGATGGCAATGGAGTGTGGGTGTGTGTGTGTGTGGCGTGCGCATTCTTTTGATGCGACTGCATTGGTGCGTGACTTCTGTCATTATTTTACTTGAGAATCTTTCTTTCCTTGGTGTGTGATTGATCATATGTAAGCTTTTATTTTGTAATAATGACAAAAATATGCAAGTGTAATTTACGGTATGTGTCTGTCCGTTGATTATTTAGTCTCGATCATTGTAGTACATCGCATAATTAAATTGTTATTTACAATTTATGACAATCATTTTGCAGGTAGTGCGTCATAAGGTGTTGTACACTTCGTACATGAATGACATTAAAATTAAAAGAGTGTGGTTTTTTATATATGTGTACATATATTTACATTAGTTTAAAACTGAAATATATATTTAAGATATTAGTTTAAAGCTGGAACGTAATTGAGTTTTAAATTTAGCGAAGCTCAAAAAGTTGTTAATTAAATACTTGGAAAAATATTATTTTGCGGCAAGAGTTTCGTTAAAGATCTTAAAATAAATCTATTCAAATTCTTATATTTATGAAAAGAGAAATAAATAGTATTTCCATAAAACGATACAAAAGAGATCTCTTTATTGTAAAATGATTTCCGTTTAGTCACTTATTTAGCACTCATCCACATCGACATGGAATAATAAAATTCTGATACATAAATCGCACAACTACTCAACAAATTTTTTCATAGTTACACCGATATAAAGAAATTGAAAAGACGATGAAAAGCTCAAGAATGAATCTTCAGTTGGGTATCAAAAACAAATATGTAGACTTTTAAAAAACGCTTTAAACGGTTTTATGAACATACAAAATAATTAATTTAATTAGGTTCATTCGATCTGTTCATATTTTCCTGAGTTGAGTATAAATATATATTTATCTATATGCAAGATTGTGTAAGTTCCAAAATAGAAAATAGATATCGCTAAATCGCAATGCGCACTCAACTCAGGAAAATATGAACAGATCGAATGAACCTAACAGTTCATTGTATTCAAACTTCGCTAATATGATACACACACAGAATGCCTATGCGAACACTGCAAGGCATCGCGGGGAGTATCTCAATAAAAAGTCTCCGCGCTAAGTCTTTGTTACATAAGACGCGAGCGCGCGTGCGCGCGTCGATCAACTGGGCATAAATTTTAAATAGAGAATATAAAAAAAGCGCATGTGCCGTGGCACGCGATACTTCGTCTGAATAATATATACATAACTAATTTGAGGTTCTTTGGCGGTGTCGAAATCCTTTTTACTTTCACGCATTTTACGATAGAGAAAATTGTATATGGCTTTTTATGCATTTTCATGAAATTTACGCGATCTCCTTCTGTCGAGTGGCTTGCGCGCTAAATTCGCCTAAACATTTCACAATGAAGTATGAGATGAATCCATTAAAAGCTTAGACACGAATACAAGCGAATCATAAACTGTTATTTGATGCTTCATTGTAGATCAATTAGAAATTGCAAAGAAACATGATAAAGTAACACAATTATTTGGTTTATCAGCATGAAATAACTGAATTATAAGATCTTAATGTCGCATTCCGCAGTCATTAACTCAATTAAACCGAAATCGTAACATTAATTTAAATCACGAATCCAGCAAGTTTAATACCGAGTCTAGTAGGTGAAACTGACGAAATCTTCATTAACTGCAAACGAAATTTCTCCTCTCTTCTATTTTTCCGTCTACACTGCGCAATTAACATGATCGGCCGATCATCAATTCAATGACCGACTACAATGGTATAATAATCGCTAGGAGCGCGCACGCGCGCCCCGGCAAAAAGGAGACACTTTCCAATCCGCGCTCGCGCGCACATCATAGAAAGTGAATTGTAATCCTGTGTGTATATAGTTAGGGAGTAGCTTAAAATATACGGAATACAAATGCGATAGATGGAAGAGGAGTGGAAGGAGCTGCACTCTGCATTCCTGCGAAGTAAAAAGTGTATCTGCCTGCTGTGTGTTTGTAGAAAAGTATAAAAAGGAGGTACAGTTGGATTGTGTAGAACAGCGTTGAATTCATGCTGCGGAGTTGGGTTAATTAAGTGCCTAGACGATTGTTATCGAGGAGAGGAATAGTGTAGGAGCTTAATCTTAGCAACTTGTGGCGTGTTATATAAGTTTGCTTTATCCTAAACGTTTTCTTTATTTGTTAGTAAAAATCATAAGTTATTACGTGACGTAACTTTTCAATGATAATATACAATTCCCATTTTTTCTTACAATAATTAACTGTTGTTTATTTTTATAATTTGACTTATATACAAATAGTTATATACATTTAGTTTACTCTAATCCTTGTAACTAACAAGTGTATGAAAGTATGATACATAAAAAGTTGTATAATTTCTAATTAAGATATAGTTATTTTACATTAATGCCTACTTCCGTGTCTGATGTCACATGTATTGTATGTTTCACCACTTCAAAAATTTCTATTTTACGTAAAAAAAATATTGATATCTTAGATAGCTCATTTTAATGACAAAGGAGAGACTACCTATAGACGAGAAAAAATCAGCACTTTTTCTACTCTTTTATTATTCCATTACATATTAGAAAAATTATGTAAAAACGGAAAATACACATCTTCTTAAAATTTTAAAATATAAGAGTTCTCGGGATGGATAATAATGAACTATTATTCAAAATTTTCCAAATTTTAAATTCAAAATGGTCGATCTAATATGATCAACGAAAAAGTGAGATTTTATATAATTTCAGCGAGGTTCAGTACTTAAAGGTTTTAAGTATGTATTAATAAAATTTAATTTATATATACTAAGAAATTCAATATAAGAGAAAAAAATTAAATTTCTTTTAATTTGAACAAAACTTCACTTTTTCGAAATTTGAGTACAAATGTATAATTATCAATGGCTCTAAAAATCAATTACAACATTTGGACAATATGAAAATTATAAATGCAAAAAACCGACACAAAAGAACTAACAAATACACAACATGACCTACAAACCATTCGCAAAAAATCACTTCGAAAAATCTACCAAACACCCCATGAGAAAAACTGCATAACACCACGAAACGAGCGAGAAAGTCGTCTACCTATCGCCTATAGTCCACTCTTAGCCCGATCTCCAAGTAAAGCGAAGCTATGCCTCTCTCGCGCGACTATTATCACGCCGGCGCATTAGAGCGAAGAATGGTCCGCCGAGCTTCAATGGGACTGTCTCGCTTTGCCCTCGCGACTCCATCACAATGGAATGTTCGCTCGCTCGCGCCGAGCTCGGCCCGTTAATGCGGCCGTAAATACGCGCCGCGATCAGCAGTTGTTATATTACGGTGGCAACGCGCGGCCCCGGAGTTTCTCCAAAGTTCGAGAATTATTATGATCCCCTTTTTGCGTCGCTCGGCGAAAGAAAGAGCGAGCGCGTTCGCTTTCGTTCGGGAAGAAATTGCACGGTCTCGAAGTGTACGTATTTTCTGCGTTTACCGCCGGATTGTATTGGGTATATGATGAAGTGCGTTTAGTGGAATGTAGAAGATGCAGTGTGAAATATAGCTGTAATTGAGATGCTTTGATGAATATGTACGATCTGATGGAAAGTGGAAAATGCAGCGATGATTTATGATGAATTATGAGTGGAAATTAGACGGATGCCGGGGAATTTATTATAACGCGGGGAATCATTAATCGTGGTGTGACTCACGAAACGCTTGACCTATCGGTAAATTTTATGAGTGTGATTGAATAAATCATCCGTGTGAAGAAGTAAATGTTTAATTATACTTAATAGTCATCAGGTTGTATTTATGTATGTACAACTTTTACTTTAGAAGAAAATTAAACGTTATGTAGGTTGTACGTTAAACAGAATTGTAGTATGTTTACTGTTCCTAATTATTAATAATGCGTTAATTAATTAAATGCCAAATTAAATACGTACATAGTGACTACATATAAAATGTAAGGAATAGTTTATATCTCGCATAATTTTACGTTATAATAAGCCTCATCGACTGTTCCAAAGTTTCTAACAAGAAACCGTACCAACTCTCACTTGCTCTAGACCTGCATGACCCGAAGCCAGACTCGCATAAATAAGATCACCCGTATGTCCGACATCTTCTCGCTAATTCCGAGAGACATTTTGCATATTTAAAGCGTAAACGCGTTTCTGCTCTTATCCTCGGCAATTATACACACACACTAGAGGGAAAGGAAAAAAAGAATAAAAGTAACATATACACAGAAGTCGAGAGCATAAATTAGCACAATAACGGATGCGCAGGCTCAACATAAAGTATTTTCCTGCAGTCAAGCACACTCGACTTACACGGCCGCACAGCACAACGTACGTTTTACGAGCAGCCCACGTCCATCATCGCGATCGATTACAATCCTCCAGCCGGCGAGGGAAAAAGATAATAAAGAGCGGAGAGGAGAAGAAAAATATACGGTCTCGGAATGCGAACGCGCGTATATTGTAATGATATAATGAACGATTTTTAAGAGAGAGAGAGAGGCATACCTGATGCAGCGGCAGAAACATGCAGAATCATCGTCGTTGCGATGAGGCAAGAGAGGTGCATCTCGCTCGATTCGTTCGACCTCTGCAGCTCGTCTCGTTTTGCCCCGCGCAAGGACTCTCGTTTTTCTGTATGCGAAATTGCAGCCGAGGTCTCAAGGACACGGCAGAGATGCGCCTCGAGAACAGGAGGAAGGACGCGCTGAGTCGAAGGGAATTATTTTCTTCTTGTTTTTTTTTCATTCGGCTTGGATGGATCGCGGGCTCGAGGATCGTAAAGTTCGGAAGGGAGTTCCTTCGTTCGACGCAGGTGGAGAAGAGAAAAAGGAGGAGTCGGCGCGGGTTTTTATTTATCAATCAGCATTTGGGTCAATGTTATTTTCGGTAATATCAGCTGGGTGATTTTGTTGCTTCGTTTTTTAAGTGCGAGATAATCATGCATATTTTTGCGCATTTTTGTAGAAAGGAACTTTTTGGTGTTCGCTTTGGATTTTATGGTTTAATAACCTTGACATGGAGGTGAAATTAAGAATGAAATTTAATATTTTTTATGTAAATTATTGTAATTTGAGAGAATAATTCGAGTAGTCAATGACTTCTTATTTTATGGCATACATTTATATTTACGGTAAATAACGTACAATTAACAACATGTATCAGATAAATAAAAATCGATCACACTTCGTCAAATATTTATAACTAATTATAGGTACTAAACAATTATTATTACTAATATAATAATAAAATAAATGAATTAGAATGTTCGGATGTGCGCACTAAAATAAATAATAATGGTATTCGCAGAAAACTTAATTAGAACATTATTTAAATATTATTAATTAATTGATATGTCGTGAATGGCTAATAAAGTTAGTAGATATAGTCATAAAATTAAAGAAATTGCTGTTAGAAATTTCAGTAATTAGAAGTGAATCATATCTTATGCGTAAAGAGATCTCGAGGAAGCCTATATATGCATAGCACTCCAATTAGTCAGCCGCAATGGCTAGTATGCGCCGATCTATGTTATTAATAACAAAGTCAATTAGATTGGATTGGACATTGGTTTCATGTGTTTACAAATATATTGCCACCGAGTAATGGAACATTGTAAATATTGCACTATATATAAGTACACACTAAAGCGTAATTGTTATTTACGAAGTTGCACTTTCAGATATAATGATAATCATAATTTCACTTCGAATAATTCTATAATAATTGCTTATATACTTATACGTATTTATGTGCATCACTACCTCATTTTATTATTCGACACAAATCTCATTTAAACGAAGTGCAGAACTATTAGCTATTATAATGTGAATAGCGCGCGAAACAGGACGATAAAATATTAAAGCACTTTCTTGAATCACCGTTTAAATTAACAAACTTCTTCTACATCACCGAAAGCACTTTCAGTTCCGAAATCTATTCTTCCGTCAGCCCGTCCGCTCGAAAAAAGACCACGCAACAATCAACCGGCCATAAAACTTTCGACTCCGCGACGAAATCGCCCAAAACCACCACCGCATCACATCAACTGGTCCGTATCCTCCTCTGCAACCTAATCTCCCGAATTATATAAAAGAGAATTTCGCCAAAACTCGAGACTTTCGAAAGCCTTCTCTCGAAAGAACTAGAATACCACCGCATAGCTGGCTCCCCCAAAAAAACGCGAATCAACGAACTCGCATCCGCTCGACCACGTGCTACTCTACTCTCCACGAGAGATAGCTCAAAAAAAGCAAAAAAGGAACGAGAAGCAAGAGAGAACAAAACGTAGACAGTACGTCAAACTCGACTTCTCCTTTCGTGAGCGCTCCAATTTTCGCTACGGGCGATATCGCCTTGCACAAGTCGTGCAACAAATGCGAAGGCTGTCGCGTTGTCGCGAAAATTTTATATATATATTATACGCACGAGACACGGCGGCCACGCGGTGGCGGACAAGGACAACGTGACGGCGTTTCAAAATCGAAGAGAAATATTTATATTGCGCTCTTCGATCGCCCGTACGCGCGCGAGCGCGTGTGCAAACGATATGGGAGCTCGTGTGCGTTTTGCCGGCTGCTTTCCATTTCGGCGCGGGTTTCGTGTCTTTTTGAAGGCTGAGGTCGCCTAGATTCGCTTGCGAATAGTTTCAAGCGCGTTTAATGATCGGAATTGGGTGTGTACTGGGATGTTATGCGGGTTTGCTAATTTTAGGAGAGGAAGGACGTTAATTGATGAATATGCACGAGTTAATGGTAGGCTAGATATTTTGATTTGATAAACAAAATTTTGGTTGTGTGAACTAGGCTTACAGTGTCGGACTGTTTCTACTTAATTCTACTTAACATTAAGTTCGTAAAGTCCTGAGTGATGAAAAATTTGTAGATCATTGGAATTCTTTTTTAATGAATAATTAAATAAATACCTTTTTATATGATCCAAGCGATCGTTTCAGATTTAAATGCAATAATAAGTCGTAGTTATTTTTACAATTTATGTACGTACATAGAATCAATAAAAATATAAAATATTTATAATGCATGGCACTAACTTTATTAAATCAACATTCATTAAAGATTAACCTAAACACAACAGCCTTTCTCAAAAATTAAACTGCTCATCATCAAAACAAACTAATTTGATTACACGATTAAGACTTTCTTCGACTGCATCAATAACACTGAAAGGAAAAGTGAAGCCAAAAAAAACGAAAGTAAAAGCACCCATACGTCGCTCCCACGGCGCTTATTAAAAACCTAAAGACCCCCGACATTATACCTCGCGCGAGTATCGTCTGCCTCGCCGACGAGCCGCATCGAGCATAAATCAATGACCCAAAACGCCTTAATCACGCTAAACGAAAGGGAATGCAAAAGAGAGCCTTTCTCTTTCCAAATCACTTTCCCTGTACTGCGAGCGCTCGATTCAGCGAGCGTGTCTCGTCGGCAGCTCGGCGTATAACTTTGTACATATAGCCGGCAGAAGCGCGCGTGCATGTATAATCGAGGAGAGCGCTCGCGATACGTGGGCGAAATCGTCAACAAAATTTCCTATAAAAACGACGTGATTTCACGATGAAATTTTTCTTCCTTGCTTCTATGGAATCTTGGGAAAAGAAAGCATGGGCACGAGGTGCAGGTTGCGAGGTGTAATCGTGTCTTGCGTGTCATGATTAATGGCTGGTTGACGAGGTAGTCGTAGCTGGGTGTAATGGTAAAATTAGAATTCGTCAAGTAATGCATGGTAAGATCTATAATAAAGTTGTATAATTTAGTGAAATGTATAAGTGAGTTTGTTATATAGTTGTTTCTTGAACGAATATGCTTAATACCTGTGTACAAGCTATACTGTATATTCTAAGGTTTAAGGATGCTCTGCACTCGAAAGTCTGTATTTTTATTTTGAATTTGTACCTTTAAAAATTCAATTTAAACGTAAATCTGATTTTTCTCTCAATTTTCAGTTAATAAGTATGTATATCTACTAAAAGCAACGTGTTAGGTCTGAAACTAATCATTTTTGTGTTTTAAATTAAATGTCCAAAAACTTTAGCAGTTTTATTAGAAATAAATTGCATACAAAGTAGTGTATAGACGGCGAAATTTGAAGTTTTATGGTTTGCTTTAAAAAATATTTTTTGTAATATAGGAGATAAAGAAATTTCTAGTCTAACTTTCTTTTTAATTTTAGTTTTGATCATTTTTGTAATACGAATTTGTTTACTTTATATTGTAAAAAAAATATACCTATATTTCAAGGGAAAATTCAAACAAAGATTTTATTTTTGGAGCTAAACATAGCTACTTTTAGATTACTTTAAAATTTTTTAAGAAATGTTCAAGTGTATATATGTTGCCATTCCTCAGTCAAAATAAAAACTTAGAATACATTTACCATTTTTAAACAAAAGATATTTCTATTGCTCATTTCATTATACTTCATTATGAAACTTATCAGCATGTGATTTTTTATACTATAAAATATATTTTAAAACATTTCGAATCTACCAGTTATTTATTATATTTGAAATCTGAATTATTACTAAATTATTATATTTTAGTTTTATTTGAACATACATGTCTCCTCATTCTAGAACCACCTTAAAATTGCATAAACAAAATCACCAATCCTCAAGAAAATACTAGAACCAACAACAACAACAACAACAAAATCATATTACACATAACACATCCCACGCTTGCACACGACAAAGCCCCAGAACCGATCAACTCTCCTCGACTATGCGTCACTAAAGAGAAAAGTCCGGCCCTTTGCGCAACTGCGCTCGCCGCGCCACCTTCCATATCATTACAATGCGCCGATCGTAAATTCATCAAACGCATAATTATCATGCGCCGCGTCCGTCGACTCGTCGCGCATCGCAGCCATCCTCCGCTTATTATACATGCGTTATATACTCGCCTCGCGCTTGCACCGATATTACGCACGTTGGCCCATCCGATGGCCGTGTCGTTTCGCGATACATCGCGATTATATTACTGTATCGGTTCGATTTGTTATATACGGGGGAAATGCGTTGCGGTAATGAGAGGCTTGGCGCAGGTGTCGCGCGTCGTTGAGCCGATCGAGATTGTCGGCGGGCGCGCTTTCTTTCGGATGTAACGTGGGTCTTGATGTTGCGTTGACAGGGTTGTATATGTGTTGCGTGGAGAAATTGTGCGGTGAATTTTGCAAATATGCTGGTTATGAATGTTTAGGTGGAAGTATAATTTTCTTGTAGACTGTCAAATAGGTAAAAAGCGTATGTTATATTTTGTGGGGAAAATTTCGTAAAGATTAAAGATTACAGTTAAATCTATTATGTTTACAGTAATATTATACAACAGGCATAGTAAGACTTGCTAGAGAGTATAATAATTTATCAATCTTGACAATCTCTTATCAAATTACTAAGTTTCCTGGACAAAATTCGAAAACTGTAAAATATACTATACAATTTATCTCCATGTGGCTATACTTTAACTAACATTTTAGTTAATAGTAACTTAGTGAAATTAGTACAGTATTCATATGTATGACGTTGAGTTGATGCACAGAAAGTGTTAGGGTATGATGTAACTAAATAAATTTTATGAAAGTGGCATGGGTAAGCTTTTAATAATAAAAGATAAAACTGGTTTGTTACATTCACTGTGTATACATAGAGCCAAAATTCGAAATAAAAATAGATTCTGAATGTTTTGATATGATCTTCAGAGCGAAAATTGATTATTAAGAACTTGTAACTTACAGATAAAAGATTAAAATAAAGAAGGCCGGTTTTCTATTATAGAATCAAGAGTTCATTCATTCGTCTCCATTTTTAAAATTAAACCTTACTTTTCTATTAAAAGACACCGAAATAAATCAGAACTCAATGAGAAATTCTAAAATCAATATGCTAATTTACAAATCAAACAAACAGTTTGAATAAATTCCTAAATCCCTCATAGCGTGTAATGCGCGTATAGCTGATGTTTACAAAAAAGAACCACGACTTTAGCAGTCCATGCGAAACCACCTCGTAACTAAAGTGATTTCTTTTTATATCTGATTTAGCGCAATCATTGATAATTACGAATTCTCAAGTTCAATGAATAGAGTGCAATATAAAGCGTATACTGTTCATGTAATCCAATAAACTGTATTCACTAACACACTTATTGTAAAAAATGAAAAATTAACTACAATGAAAGGGGGTAATAATAAGTAACACGTTTTTTACTTTTCTTTTCAAAAATTATTTCTCAAAGTCCTTTGATTAAAAACAAAATATACTAATATTCTAATGAAATCTTTGTAGTATTTTTAATTTTATATAATCTGGTTCCAAATGCCCATGCTCACCACTAAACACATCTCCAAAACAAATACATTTGATGAATATTGGTAATCATCTCAAATAAGTAAATAAAATAAAATTACAGAATGCTCTTCAAATACTACCCGTTTAAATAATAAAGTACCAAAATTCTAAAATCTTCACGGACTAATATAGTTCCGCTTAAATTAAAACTTACTTTTCATGACAACATTCTTCGACCTTATTTTTATAATATATTTATAATATTTCTATCAAGCTTAAAAATATCTTAAGTTGTCAATACTCTTGTTCTGCAGGTGCAATACATACTTGAACCTCAAAACGAATTCTCAAAAATTCGCTTCATTTCATCCTTCTAACTAAAGACCTCCCAACCCCCTCGAAATCCAAGAAATCCTTGAGAGCCCGATATCCGACCGAGCGATCGCGCAAGAGGCCCCTGAACTTCGGCCGCTGCCGCCGGTCTGCAGTACCGCGCGGGAAAAGCCTCGGCAGTGAACGTATAAACGCGCAACTACGCAATCCGATCGGCTCGCCGAGATAAACCGGTCGGCGCTACCTGTATATGTAGCTGCAGCCCACATGGCGCATTATATACGGCTCACGCATCGCGCGGATGGAAGAAAGTCATCCAAGTGCGCGCGCGCGATTCGTGCTACTGCGGTAGTGTTAAGATGTTTGTGCAGGGTTTTTTGTTCGTTGGATGGGAGGATTTATGGACTATGGCTGGGAGTGTAAATTGATGATGCGATGGCTGGGTTTTCAGGTGGTTCTTCTTGTTTTTCAGGAGGGGTTGTGTGCCTTAACCCTTTTTTGTGCTAGCGAGTTGCCTCACTAACGTAGCAGAAAAATTAATGTAATAATGGGAGAAGCCGTTCAGTCGATCAGCGCGTCTCAAGAAACACAGGAACATTATACACTCAAAGATCACACAAATACATTAATACTCTCTCCTACCGACCTAATTCATAGACTCCTGAAGCTTCTGGCACAGAAAGGGTTAAACCCTGCCTTAGACGCTAAGAATCAATCAAAGTATTAACATACAGATTGCTAAGTATCAATCAAAGTATTAACTTACAGATTGCTAAGTATCAATCAAAGTATTAACTTACAGATAGCTAAGTAAGGTAGATCACTTATCACAAAATTAGTTTCTAACAAAACCTAAACTGCCAACATCCCGATAATGTTTCTTCTCTAGGAACCAATCCATCGATTTTTCTCGCGGTTGTAATATTTTAACGATCTCTTTACGATTATTCCATGTTAAGATTTTTAGACTGTTGTGTGGGAAGGACCTATATTTTGTCAATTATTATACAGATTCGAAGATGTTTATTGCTTTCATAATAAGAGTTTTTATTGCATTATTTGAAATTGGCATGAAAATATTATGATGCACATAACAATTCTTACGACGAAAGAGCAATTTATGTATTATTTTATGACAATTTGTGATTATGTGAACCAAAACTTAATTTTAATGACCAACGTAATTTTTACTGTTTTATCCGTTGACCAAGTTACTGCTTTATATGTATTTTTGCCTATATGCAAACAAATTTTACATTCCATTTATTCATCTATCTTATTCTTTATTTCTACTTATTTTGTTATCTTACGTAAATGTCTTATTGTGATATTAAAATATTAATCACAGCAAAGATTTCAAGAACCAAAGGAGAATCAAAAGATTACTTCTTTTGCACGCATCAATCAGAATATTATTTACTAACATTAAAATCATAAGGTATAATATTAAATAAGAATCGTGAATCGAGATATTGAACTTGACTTTGAGCCCCGGAAGAAGCATCGAACGCGCATCGAAAGTCGTCGCCGAAAACCCCATTGTCAAACCGATTTCTCTCTCGCGACCGGCGCGCATAAATTTCCGTGCCGGTGTATACATACGTGTACACATTTTCCTTCTGCCGTAGTCCGAGCACGTATTTAACCTTTCACTCGCGTATGAATACCCGCGAGTAAATATGTATCTTCCATTTTTTTACCCGGAATTGTATGTAGACTCGCGCTCTTCTTCCGCGTCTCGACGAAGAAAGGATTCTGAATTTTCAATAAACCTTTTCTAAGGCTGTCGTGAAATTTATGCTTTTTAGCTTTCTGACTAAAAAGAATTGAATCATTTTGTGGAAGCAGACTTCTTTGTGGCCGATGTTGACGTTTCTTGTATTAATGTGCAAATAAGCAACGTTTATTAAGGATTTTTAAAATATTTTATTCTAGTTACATTTTTAAAACTTAGCACGTGTAAAGGTAAATGAACTTTTAGCATAAGACTTTCTGTTAAACTTCCCGTATATAAACCTGCAATCATTAAAATGCATATCAGTAAAGCCTCTACTAAAATCAATCATGTAAATCATTAAAACTTCAATTCATCACCGTTACGCAGCGGCAGTTTACACTGTATTACTGCAATGACGTACGGTATTTACTTTCAGCAATAAATCCAAAAAATACCATCCTGTTAACCGCGCTTTTTCAGCATCCCGCGAGATCGTATATCAATACATACGCGAGCATAAATTACATAAATCTCGATGTATAAAACGCTTATGCAATCCACCATTATGCCATTTCCCATGGACTTGTACGCGTAATGTAATACGCGAATTACTTCTGCAGTACAATCCACGTGCACGAGTATAATCAACGATTAAACCTCAATCCACGCGATTCCCATTTTCCGTGTAACTATAACTCGGCTAAATTCAAACACCTCCTTTTTACACGCATATGCAGACACACACATACACGCAGACACAAACCCATTCGCAAATACATACACACACTCATACATCATGCAAGTACAAACACCCAAACACACATGTACAGACACATATACATATACACACAAACACACATACGCACACACAGAAGCACACATACATGCACCAATATATTCCAACACATATTCCCACACACATCCAACACATATACATACACACACACATACGCACACGTAAAAGCACATATACATGCACCAATATATTCCAACACATATTCTCAAAAACATCCAACACACACACATACACACACACACTCACACACACATACACACGCATACATACACACGTAAACGTACATACACATATCCAACATAATCACACACACGCACGCACGCACACATACACTTTAATGTACATTCACATGTTCTATTCAAGCATTAAAAGTGAATCAAGAACGAAACGAAGAAAGAGACGAAATGAAGGAGTTCCGCGTCTGCCGCTGACATAACTTTCTCCCCACGAGTATATACCGTCTCGGCGTTCGGATGGAAGCACGAGGTCCGAGCGATGCGAAGCAAATAAAAAATGCGAATCCTGGCCGCCGCCGCGCTTAACCGCGATTAGATAATGATCGCTTCCCGAATAGAAAGTTCTTACTTCATCTCGAGGCGCCGACACAAGTCGTCTCTCGCGAGATTTAAGAGCTGGACACGCGGCCCGCTAAGTGTCGTGTTTTATTCGCGCGAGGCGCGCATGTATTTTATTACGCGTGTTATGCGCTCGTATTGAAATGTAGGCTGATCTTACTGTGAGAATAACAATTAGTGTCCTGTATCAGTAGCAAATGGTCTATAAAACGTATGAAGGCATTTTTTTTAATACTGTTATTAAAATTGCACTAAAAAGTAGCAAATAATTTTTTTATGTGCGGTCGTCAACAACTTTACTATGCGATCCCACGAACATATCTTACAGTTTTTGAGGATTCGCTAATGAGAATTTAGTATGTTCATTTAAATTCAGAAGTTATAAGCTTACGCATTTATTGTTGGTTGAAAGTGAAATTTTATTTATGTGTCTGAAAAAAATATTGTCTTGTTTTAATTATCATTTTACTAAAATCTTTAAGCTTGATACAGATATTTATACAATTATTCCTCTTTGTGTCAAAAAAGCATAATTAAAGTATATTGCCATCCAATTTCCATCTAAACTAAGGCTTTAACTTTGTAGTTTATCGGAAAGTATGTAAAAAATTGATTACAAGTTTTAATGGCGACAGACAGCCATACAATCATAAAATAAGTTAAATAAGACCGTTTAAAATACATCTTCGTATTATATAATCCTATTAAAAATGTAATAAATATACTTTTTTCAACGTTCAAATATTAATACTTCAATTCTAACAAAGATGCATTAATATCGCTAACTACTTTTTACAATAAACCCCCGTAATTATTATCCTATAAATAAAAATATAGCTACTATAAACGTGATTTCCTTATTACAACTATATAATCTCTTTTTACTGGCGCACATATCGCCTTATTTTCTATCGGCTCTACAACCTCGCGCACCGGATTCATTTTTTCACTCCAGAGACTGGACTGCGCGCACACGCAACTGTCTGTCTGCATCGGTAGCAGCACGCGACACGCTCGTTTTCGCCGACTCCTTCGGTCAATCACGCCGCGTCCGCGACTCTTACGCGTTTCTCTCTCGTCGACTGTAACGAGATAAGTGCGTAATTTTTTTGACAGTCGCTCGCGACGTGCCGTGGATTTTTATGATTTTATGGCAGGTTCTCTAGATAGATTGGGGCTTGTTCGAGAAGTGAGTTCGAATGAGGTACTTGTTGAAGGAAAAAATGGGATGCGATGTGTCAGATCAAACTTTTCTTGTATTACTGAATATAAATAAACAATGTTTGTAAAACACTATTCTATTTTATTTTACGAGTTACTGCAATTGTACTATACGTTATATTATTCTATAAAATTTTTAATAATAGTGATTGAAACATGAAAGTAAATATTGAAATTGTGCGAAGGTTAGAAATCAATATCTTCAATAACTTCGAAAAGAATCGGTTATTTCCCCTATTTAAGATAAACATAAGTTCATTTACATAACAGTATACACAATTATTGTTACTCAAGTAGTTACATCAGTGCGGATAATGGCGAAAATCAAAGCCGATGCCTGCGCACATTCTTCGTGAAAAAGTTAGCCGCCGCTGAATATACCGCGGCGCGAGTCGGTTATGTCAACCAGAAGCAAAGAGAAAAGATCACTTCTAGTGCTTTCATAGTAGCGAGTTCCCGAGGGAATTGTAAACTTTAATCTGCATGTCTTGAGTTACGCACGAATAAGTAAAAATTATGCAGTTTGCACTTGAATCCTATGAGTATATGTTATATTTGAGTCTTGAGACACAGTTGAGAATGGCTAAATTTAATTCTCGAATACAATAAAGACAGTGTGGTTGCCCTAATGCACAGAAATGCTATTGGGATTCGATCTCGCTATTCCAGGATATGCCAGATACGTAATGAAACTTGCACGTATGCAAATAAATGCTATAGTATAATGTAGCCACACTTTTCGAAATGAGTGCCCATCTAAGTCCCCGTTCAAATACTTGCGTAAACTATAAGTGTTGACTACAGCGTCCTGAAATGCTGAATTATATCTAGCGATACCTTTGAACGTGCACGCACACTGAATGTGAGTGCAAGCATTACAAGAATAGTATAGGACACTCGCAGAAGCCTCTTTGTTCTGCGCTATAATTAGAGAGGCTCCAGAAGCATCGGCTATGACTCCAAATTTTGACTCGGAGAGGGACCAAGTAATGTATTACTTGCAAGGATCCTCAAAGCAGGCCTCTTATAACACAAGTTGCATCAAGTATCTTAAAGTTTTTGAATGTACGCGCAGTTCCGCTGCGTACGCATCGAAAACTATAATATACTTATTGGCACTTCTGTTGCGAAGATAGCCGTACGTTTAACACGCGCACGAAGAGAGACCGTGCGTATACCCGCGCGCAAGAGGAAATCCAAAAATCATATCGAGCGCCGACATTTGCGCTTCAGGTGAGCCGAAGCGCTGAGCGACACCTTGAGGCGATTGACTGAATTTCCGAGGAGAGAACAGCGTCGCCGCGAACGTTCTACTGCAACCTTCATGCTCGATAGCAGAACCGCGTCGCCGCGAGCGCTCTAGGCTACCTTCATGCTCGAGGGCAGGCTGGGGTCTACCTGTGGGTCTACCTTCATGCCCGAGGGTAGCTACAGTAACCTGACGTAACCTGCGGTAACCTGCGGTAGACTTCATGCACCTGGGCTTGCTTTCATGATCGATGGTACATCGGGTAAATCGATGGCTAACTTCATGCCTCAGACCTGTCGCCGATCACGAAGATAGCTCTTAGACGTGTAGCTGAGTTGCTTTTGTCACTTTTGAACTTGCACACTCACAGTTATTTTTATTTAAAATATATTAAATATAGTAAATGAGTAGACAATAGTACATGCGTAGAAGTAGTACATGTTTTGATACTTTTTTTTCAAGAAGATATTTTTTTTTATATCACAGAGATCCAAAATGAAAATGACAGTTGACTATAAGACATTCCTGTCGCAAGAAACCTAGAAATACAATATTGTGATTATTTATCATTGCTAGAATTCTTTATTTCAGACCAATTTCAAAAAGTTAGGGTAATTAAGCGAATGATTGGAATAATAATAAAAGTAACATAAGGGCATTTCATAATTAATGAACAAAGTCGCATATTTCTGCATATTTTGTTAAATTCTATTAAATAATTACCTTAATGTAAGAACTAATCGTTCTTCCGGGTGGATTGGCTGTGTGTGAAGATTACACCAATTCTTGGTTAGATTGGCTGCTATTTTAGATAATAAATAATTAAAAGTTTCAACATTCATCCTCAAATATTGTTCAAATTTATCTGGATATCTTCTCAATACTGGAAATAGATGATGGTATTCGCCATAACACTGTCTGCCTTTATTTATTTAATGTGCTTGGAAGTCTCTTATAATATTTACAACTAGCTGCATATAAATAGTATCATTAAGTAACCATAATAGTTTCAATCTTGCACTCATTTTGGATCTCTGTGATATAAAAAAAAATATCTTCTTGAAAAAAAAGTATCAAAACATGTACTACTTCTACGCATGTACTATTGTCTACTCATTTACTATATTTAATATATTTTAAATAAAAATAACTGTGAGTGTGCAAGTTCAAAAGTGACAAAAGCAACTCAGCTACACGTCTAAGAGCTATCTTCGTGATCGGCGACAGGTCTGAGGCATGAAGTTAGCCATCGATTTACCCGATGTACCATCGATCATGAAAGCAAGCCCAGGTGCATGAAGTCTACCGCAGGTTACCGCAGGTTACGTCAGGTTACTGTAGCTACCCTCGGGCATGAAGGTAGACCCACAGGTAGACCCCAGCCTGCCCTCGAGCATGAAGGTAGCCTAGAGCGCTCGCGGCGACGCGGTTCTGCTATCGAGCATGAAGGTTGCAGTAGAACGTTCGCGGCGACGCTGTTCTCTCCTCGGAAATTCAGTCAATCGCCTCAAGGTGTCGCTCAGCGCTTCGGCTCACCTGAAGCGCAAATGTCGGCGCTCGATATGATTTTTGGATTTCCTCTTGCGCGCGGGTATACGCACGGTCTCTCTTCGTGCGCGTGTTAAACGTACGGCTATCTTCGCAACAGAAGTGCCAATAAGTATATTATAGTTTTCGATGCGTACGCAGCGGAACTGCGCGTACATTCAAAAACTTTAAGATACTTGATGCAACTTGTGTTATAAGAGGCCTGCTTTGAGGATCCTTGCAAGTAATACATTACTTGGTCCCTCTCCGAGTCAAAATTTGGAGTCATAGCCGATGCTTCTGGAGCCTCTCTAATTATAGCGCAGAACAAAGAGGCTTCTGCGAGTGTCCTATACTATTCTTGTAATGCTTGCACTCACATTCAGTGTGCGTGCACGTTCAAAGGTATCGCTAGATATAATTCAGCATTTCAGGACGCTGTAGTCAACACTTATAGTTTACGCAAGTATTTGAACGGGGACTTAGATGGGCACTCATTTCGAAAAGTGTGGCTACATTATACTATAGCATTTATTTGCATACGTGCAAGTTTCATTACGTATCTGGCATATCCTGGAATAGCGAGATCGAATCCCAATAGCATTTCTGTGCATTAGGGCAACCACACTGTCTTTATTGTATTCGAGAATTAAATTTAGCCATTCTCAACTGTGTCTCAAGACTCAAATATAACATATACTCATAGGATTCAAGTGCAAACTGCATAATTTTTACTTATTCGTGCGTAACTCAAGACATGCAGATTAAAGTTTACAATTCCCTCGGGAACTCGCTACTATGAAAGCACTATGCGAGTGTACCTGAAAAGCCGCATCGCCGAAGATGCGACGAGACGAATATCAATATATATTAATGAGCCACGGGTGTATTACGAATATGCAAGCTCGGTCACGATGAAAGAGTATACCGCCTTTAACATGGTCAAAAGTCGCTGAACAATTTCGTCAAAAGTGCTTTTTGTTCGGGCTCGAGGGGAATTTTCACGCCCGTCGTGCGTCAATTTCTTTTTCGGCACGCGCGCGCACGATTTATTGCCTCGTTTTTTGCTGTGAAACCGATTGCCCGTGCAGAATTAATGATCTTTTTTTGCGACGGACATTCTAGTTAACCACAGCATTCATTTAAGAAATGTTTACTTAAATTTTTCTTTTTTTTTCTTTGGGTTATTCAATGCGGTCTAGTAATGCGCGATATGACATCCACTTATGTAAAAAAAAATACTTATGTGAAGAATGTTTGAGCGCGCTATTCATTGTGGGCCCACAAAATACAAATATAGAAAAGTAACTTTTTTGAGTATACTTGCAAATATACTTCAGTTCAGTGTTCCTTGAGTGCTTCAAATATTTTCAGAAGAATATGTCAAGGATAAGGTCAGTTTCGTTTTTCTAAATGAACATTAAAATTAAAATCAATATAGTTAAAAATCAGAAAAGACATGTCGTGTCGGACCAAACAGGGTCCTACAGTAATATAATTTATACACAAAGTATTATATTTATCATGTATACCAAATAAAAATTATAATAACGTAATCACCGCTGCCAATTCATTGGCACTTAGCTTCCTCAAACTAAATTAATTGTTCTAATATAAAATTTTTTGTTGTAATAAATTAATTTTAAATTGTTATATCTCTTTTTAATTAGGGGCTCAAAAAATGTGTGATGATTTATCATTTATGGTTTAATTCACAACAGTTAATTCAATTAGATGTAGCCATAATCTTATTGTTATTATACATTTATATTTTTAATTTACAACTATATATAAATTAAATCTATTTTACGCAATTTTCGGAATATATCATTATTTTCTTAAATTAATAATTTAATTTTTTACACTTCGAAAATTTAAAAATAATATGGCTTAATAATTTAGTTAATTGAAATAATCGAATTAATAATTTACTATACAATTAGTTTACTCCTCTACTTGAAGAACTCAATTTACTATTTGATATGTCGTGAATAGAAATGATTATATCATTCACAAAGTTTTTAAAATGGACTTATTCTACTATGGTTTTGAATATACGTAATAGTCCAATTATTAATTGGACATTTATTATTTGCCATTTTCTAGATGATTTAAGTATATCATAATGATTTAAGTATATTATGCACATTCGATGTTAAAAACATCTGGCCAAATGTATTTGAATATTGTTGCAATGCTACAACTCCGTTGGATTGAATGCTCGTTCCTCACTAAACCGAATGGAAGATTTATAAAAATTCAAACAAATTCAATCAGATATTTTTGACGTCGAGTGTACCTAAACTCAATCACTTTTATAATCTTAGAAACTTTTACTCTCTAAAGTGACAAACATCTCTACATAACTGTTAAATACCAATGCATTTATGACTCACCCATCCTCATTCTCCATCTTTCCAAAAAGTCTCTAATAACACCTCTCAACCATCACCAAAATCAGATACCGCGGCATTTCTATATCTCGCTCTGACCCACTTGACTTTACGCAAGCCGCCCATTATATCCAGCCGGAACACTTTCGCCGCGAAGATGTACCCATCGAGCTCTGGTTATGGCACTTCCTACAGACGCTTCCGGTTCGCGGTGGCGACGCCGTAACTGTATACAACTATACCTCCAACGTCGCGCGACACCGCATCGAATTAGAATAAAAAGAAAAAAACTAATCGGGGGACGCCGCGCTTTTCAAATCTTTCAATCGTAGCTTCACTGGTGAAAGTCCGCATGGGTATTGTGTATGGGTATAGGTATAGAATACGAGGAGGCGTGCGCGTAGGAAGGTGGAATTTACATTTGTTAGCTGATTCGCGAGATTTTAGCGGATATTATAGAAGGAAATGACTATAAATGGGATGGGTTGAGTGGGTGATAACTGCGATGGTCATTGTGTTTCTGGGGGGGGCGCGTTCTCTGAAAAGATAGCGGTCAGACGCGATGGGATTTGTGATAAATGATGTGCGTTGAGATAATGGGCTTATGGTAATTTTGACACTGATTCTGTTTTTTTTGGGATGGATATTGTCTGACAGTATTCATTGAATTTTAGCGGTTATAAAAATCGAATCTCTTAGAAAAAAATGTAATTTATACAATTTGAAAAGGATGTCGCATGGATCTTCGATCATGAAACTTTGCAAAATGTCATCTGAAAATTACTCCCTTTTCTATAGGAAGATCTAGTTTATTATTTATCATTGGAAATAATTTCATGTATTAACAATATTAATATTCATTTTTTTTCATTTATCCAAAATTTAACATACATACCTAATTAGGTAGACAATCGCATTTTTACATTAAATACAACATCCAAAAATAGTTGGGATGATCCTTCATTAACAAGTTACGAGTAACAATTTATGTAAAAATATAAAAGCGTATAAAACGTATTACTCTAAAGATAAAATTCATATCTAAAACAATTAAAACGTTAGGTATTTTGGTTCCAATTGAATATTGAAAATGTTAATCAATAATGATCTAAGACTAAGCTATACAATATAATTATTCACAATATGTGTAATAACTTTATAATATATGAACACTAAAATACCTTCTTATCAAAACATTGAGAATCTTCCGTAAATAAAAAAAGAAGTAAATAACAGGTATTCCCATAAAAAAATATAAATACACAATGACAAAAAATAGATTTGAATAATTTATAGAATCTTTGACATCTTAATTTTGCACGACAATGGAATTATTCACGCTTTCATATGCAAATTTATATCGGCGAAATGTATCAAACGTATTAAGTAGTAACAGACCGTTAAACGTGTCAAATGAGTAGCGTGCCAGGCGAGACTCCGGCAATTTATCTTGATGGACGATCTAAAACGTTCGCCATTTCTAATTACAGTGTTTTACAACGAATTTCTTCTGGCATTAGTCACGCGTGTGGGTACCAAATTTATTGATACTCATCAAAATTTAGCTGAGAAAAAAAGTATCTTATGTCTTCCGAGGAGAATAAAACTTTCTCACGTGGGAATACCACACCCGATGAAAAAAGGTTAACGACAGTTATCTATGATTCATACTTGGAAAAACACAAAATTTCTGTCTGCTGACACCTAACAGGACATAATAGACAAGCAATTTCGTAACGTGACCCCCTTATTTACATGTATACTTTTGATTTAAGGAGGGTCTTTCGCTATATGTAGGCTATAAAAAAATTATACTAGAGTTTATAAAGGTTCTGATATAAATAGTGAACTATACTTCAAAAGAGTTTATATCTACATGAAAAAAGTGTAAATAGTTAATCTTTTCTTTAAATATTTATTTACAAAGTTAACGAAAGAAAATTTTAAAATAATTCATCTGTACGAAGAGAAAGCTAATTATTTATAAGTAAACACGTAATATTTTATAAACAATTAGCTCTCTCTCTCTCTTTACAGATGAATTTTTTTTAATTTTCGTTTGATAACTTTGTAGTTAAATCTTTAAAGAAAAGAATAAGCCCCAAAAAATTAATATTGATTAAGAAATAAGAAAAATTTTAGGGGTTTTTCTGATTTCTTTTAATGGACAATATTTACACTTATGACATTACGGTTTTGTTGGAACAATTTTTTTTTCATGTTGATATGGATCCTTTATAAGTACGTTTCACTATTTATATTGTAAGACCTTTATACACTCTCATATGCTTTTCTTAGTTTGATGTGCTATATATAGCGAAAGACCGTCCTTAAGCTAGCGGTAAATTCATATTATTGTTATCATAGATGCAGGATTGGCTATAAATAGCTTTAATCCGCATTAATTTTAAATTTACATACTATTAACGCCTAATTCTATCTATTGTAATATAATCTGGCCTTCAAATGTAGTATTTTTCTCAAATTTCTCTCATTATCATAGATAATGAATTCAATCACACTTTTAAAAGCAAATAAAATACAAATGATGCTTTTCTCTTTCAGTTGATCAACTGTTTGATCAAACGATATTTGTGACGAAAACAAAAAAATATAAGTCAACCGTATATTGCGAAACCTGCATTCAAAATGACACTTAAAAGGTTCTCAAGGCTGTCCGTGGTCAAATAATGATACTCTATTGCATGAATCATAAAATAAAGGAGAATGCCTGCACCATCAATTACGGCATAAAAAAAAAACATTATACAATATACAAAACTTGGATATAGCGAAACTTCAAACAATCCACAAAAATGGTTGTATATAATATATAAAGGTTTTGTCTTATTCTACCTACCAAGTATTATGTATAGAAAGTCTTAAAGTAAAAGTCACAAAAATCATAATGTGTTTTACGTAAAGTAAAAAAGATTAAGATTGTCGATTAAAACAAAGTCAGTAATTTTCTTTGATTTATATCTGTTGCAATGTAAATTATAGAATGAATAGTTATTTTTATGAGATTTCCGAATCATTTTCATATTTAAGAAAAAGAAAACCCTGTACAAGAAAGAATAGTAACAAAGTAGATAAAAGTTAACGTCTTACTAAACTCGTCCGCTATCTACTATCGCTCATTTAGTACTATGAAACAAAAAGTCTTTCACTTAACGTTTCCTTGTAATAAGTGGATCACAGCTCTCTTGAATTTAATGATATTTCAACTCGAAATTTTCCTGTACGTGAAATACGTCCACTATAAAAACTAAATTAAAAGAAAACTATTTATTTCTCTCTAAACGAGATTCTATTTTAATCTTTCCTTTTAATAAATAAATACTAAATAAACTCAAAACACTTCAAACAAATTTAAACGAAAAAACCTAACCTCTCCTCTTACATTTCTCGTTTGCAGTGGATGACGCATCGGGCCGCTACACGAATGGCTTCTACTGGGGCAACTCCTACTTCACGGGCTCGGCCACCGAGTGCGAGTTCATCGGCCAGGGCGTCAGCAAGGTCTCGTCGTCGTCCTCGTCGCCGGACGCGATCAGCGAGGCCGAGGAGTTCAACGCCGAGCCGCACAAGAAGCGCGCCAACGTCGGCCACAGCGGTCAGACGCAACTCGTGCTGCCCGAGGGTGGCAACGATCGGCCGCCCTATCCACTTGGATTCTTCATGATGCGGATAGCCGTTAACGGGACTCTTGCACCTGTGGTATGTAAAAGGGGGTTTGATTGTTCGCTTGTTTTGGGGGTTGTAGGAGGGTATATTAAGATTCTGATGGAAGCGAGTTTGTTGATAAAGTGTAGCTAATTGTGGTGAAATAGATGGGGGATTGCTTATGTTGGGGAAGAATTGGTAAATTTTGATAATAATTATATTGCTCAAGTTCGTTGACAACATCTCTGATTTCGTGTTATTGAACGAGTAAAAATAAACTCATCGTAAAATTCATAATAATTAAAGAAATTTAAACATTTATTACATATAAGTTGTCCTTTATAAATGTTTACCATGCAAATTCGCAGTTATTATCACAAAACTCATTTGCAACATAAATTAAAAATAATTACAATTCTAAGTAATCTTCTAATAATGTCTAATAATTTACATTTATTTTTAGACATTTCTTTAAATCTGAAACTATTTTGAATACATATCATATTTTTAGCGTGAATTTGAACAAATTTTAACATTTCTGACTGTTAATTTGTAATGTTTCTTAACTTTTATAAACAGCTTTAAACAATTTTAAACATTTTTAAATATTAACTTGTGTGCGAAATTATTTATATTTGTTGGAATGTATTTAAAAAGTGGCGAAAAAAATTGTGTACAAATAATTATTAACAGTTGTTTATATTAGTATAACTATGAAAAAATTGTATTCATTTTTAAATCGGTCATCTAATTTATCACGACCGTTACTAGTTGTAATTAGCACTGCTACTATCAGAATTAACAATTGATATTTCACGTAGTTATTTTACGTTTCTTCTTCTTGTACACCTATATCAACCAAACAAATTTTCGGCAACATTATTATGTTCTAATATTACGACATTGAACTAAAATACGTTTGCAATGAGATTACATCAATTTCGCTCGAATACGCGAATTATATACTACTAGCAGTAGCAGCCGCATGGCAGCAGTAGCAGATCCTTCGTGATTAGTCTGGCGGCTGGGACGATAATTATTGCGAAATGTGGAAGCGTGTAGAGAGTCAGAGTCTGCGAGGTGCAATATATTGCGTCGCGCTGTAATGAAGGATTATGATGCTGCAGCGGCTGCTGACGCCAACTGCAGTAGACGGATTCTCGTTCGCGTGCACCTCTTTGTATTTTCTACATACATTATCTATGAAAAATAATTACATAGAAATTACATTTATTATATTTTTAGCTATCGATAAATTGTTGTAATTGTTGTTATGTATGAATGTACAAAACAAAAGTTTTTTGTCGCTATTAGCTTAAAATAATAATACACTGCAAACTATTTTCCCTATATGAAGAGCTTAGACGGTATTTTTCCAAAATTGGTTTTATATTTTCATTTATACGATAAAATCAAAAAAGTCTTCCTGTAGAGAAATGGTCTCATCTTGAACCAAGAATCATTATCTTGAATAAGTGGAAAATCATTAGGAATCGCAGCTTTTCCTATGAAATCAAGGAATCTTTTTGATTGTATATATTATTCGATTCTGCCATCAAAACTGAAAAATACAAGTTCAGCGTATTTCCTATGCATTTACACTTTATTTGCATTTGGACAACAGGGTGTATCTTAAGTTAAATCTTTATTGTTTATTGAAATACAAAGTTTCATTTTGAATAATAACGATTCCTTTTGGTTAAATCGAAAATTCGATTTACGATAATATTCTTCTTAGCAAATTATTCAAGATTATTCTACTTTATCCAAGAAGACATTTATTCTAACAAGGAGAGTGTCAAACCTCCGGGTCACGGATTTTAATGAAACTTTGGGAGGTGTTTTCTGGTATCTATAAATGAAACCTAGCACCCGTAGTTTCGTCCCATAGGCCCTTGGGGACAAGATATGATCATTTTTATTCAAACTACGCGTTATTTCAGTAAAAATGGTACTTATACTTTGTATCATAATTCTGCAAGATATTTTGCTAAATAAATGATGTAATAAGATAAAAAAAGTTGACTAAGAGAGCTTTAATTTAAGCTTTGTTTTATATTACTATAAAAATATTATTCTGTTGTAAAGTTATGAACAATCAATATGTATGACAAAAATGAATGGAAAACAACTCAATGTAAAGAGCTAAAAATTCTCAAATTTCCATGAATTTTTCGTCATCATTTTTGATTGTTCATAGATTTGCAACAGAATAATATATTTATATCAATCAGAGCTTAAACTAAAGCTCTTTTAGTCAACTTTTTTACCATATTACATCATTTCTCCAGTAAAACAACTTGCAGAGTTATGATTCGAAGTATAGGTACTACTTTTTACTGAAATAACGCGTATTTTGAACACAAACGGTCGTATCTCGTCTCCAAGAGTTTATGGGACGAAACTACGAATTCTAGGCCTCTATTTTATTTGCCAGCAAACACCACCCAAAGTTCCATCAAAATCCGTGAACCGGAGGTGTGACACTCTCCATGTGAGTATAAAAGAGAAACCTTTATATATTTGAATGTAAAATTTCTAGACGAGGGTGCTGCATCTCGGAGTCTGCCTGCCGTTCTCCTGCAATGCCGCGGACGTGGCCGTTATCGCAAAGTTGGCTGCCAGCGACAACGCCGTCAAGTACTCGTTCATCGAGAAGGTGCGTGACCAGCACGACTCTTACGACATGTACGCCGACACCGTCTTCTGGATTTTGTTGTGAGTTCATTTGAATTATCTTGCATCGCGTTACGTTGGAAATGATTATTGAGACTGTGTGCATTTATATATAGTATTCATATTTTTAGTTTTACATTATTATATCAATTTTAATATTAATTTAATCATTAATTCAGACGTCTGCTTTCCTTTAAAATGCATTTCTTTGAAGGGTGCATTTCCACGTACACGCGTATAAAATGCATTTTTATGAAGATAATCTTGTTGTACGTAATATTTCAAGACACTCAAAAATTGTTTACATTGACACAAATAAACAATAAGAAAAATATGTTAAGAAATTTTAAATATATGTACAAGTTTGTTCGAATACAATAATACATCCGTTTTCTACGCCTTTAGCATAATGTACGCTTAATATATTTTCTTTCTTTTCAAACCTGGATCTGCAAAATCTCTCAGAATTTAAAAAACTATTTTTACTAATTAATATATTTCGCTAAGAACATCCACAATTTTGTATGTGATTAGGATTATGATAAAGTATAAAATTTAAATAACTGTTTGCTTCAGCGGAACAAGTACAGTCGTCCTATTTCTGCTGATCGGCGGTACGAGCTACGACGTCTACCTGACCAAGCGAATAGCTCGCAAGCAAAACATGTCCTACGACTTGGAGAAGCACGTGAAGCTCGAGCAGCTCGCCAACGGCAACACCAAGATCCACAACGGTAACTAGCGAATACCACAAATTTTCCAATTAAATAAAAGCAAAACTTTCGCTCCTGCACGCCTATCAAGCTTATACTCGAACTCACGCATATTATCTCCGACAACATATATGTGCAAATAATCTCCGAAAGCTCTTCTGACTACTGTTACATATAAAATACTCAAAATCGTATCTCTATGTCTATATAATAATCAATTTACACAGTAAATATTCTCTTCTCAAAAAAAAAAAAACTGTGCCTGCATCTCGGAAAGAAGGGAAAAAATCAATGCTGCTTCACGCGCACGATCTATATATACTGCAGAACTTTGTAAACTACTTCTATATTATATATCTGACTAACAGACAACAGTTTAACAAGCGACGATATAGTGGACGGCGTGTAGTAGCTGATTCGTTTTGTTTTTTTTTTCGTTCGTACTCTTGCATCCTCGTACAGGGTCTCAAGGTAGGTCCTACATTCGTGTTCCAGTAGCCGAGCCCGGACAGATCAGCGCCACGCCGCCCGTTAACAATAACAATGACCATGAGGGAAGTTTGCGACCGCCCACGCCGGATCTCCAAAAATTAAGTATGTCATAATATGGATATTATCATACTTTCTCCTTTTGTTTCGATACGTTATTTAAATTTAGTAAGAATCGTTTACCATTAATTAGAGAGTTTTTATATAGGTTATACTTTATAACATATTTTTTCTTTTTTTTAATCAGAACAATGCTAGTCTACGAAAACACTACGACTTTAATGAAATATCGGGAGATATAAGTATTTCAGATATTTTTAGCTACTTAAATACATGATTATACTTTATAGTGTTATTGACAATGCACATAAAGGTATCACTGGTGGCAAATGAACATATCGCTTATATATCTATAATCCTAAGGATAAAAACTTTACGACTCTTAATCACTACGAGCAAGTTTATTTATTGATCGAAAAAGCCGAAGTTTCTAACGTACTCTATATAGTTTTTTAGATGTTTAAAAATAACGATTAAGGATCATTCACAAATTATGTAACGCTGTACTTACCAATTTTAGATCCTCTCCTCACCTAACGTAACGAATGTTCACTGATTTTTCTATGTCTTTATTACACATTATAACGCTAATAATACCCCTCTCGGCCACAAAGCATTACGTAATTTGTGAACGATCCCTTACGATGTTGCAATACATTATCTAGTTTCACGCCCTAGAAGAAATTACATGTTTTTTCTGGACAGTTTCTTGTCATTTTTGTTTAAAATGTTATATCACTAATTAATTTTAGTATTTTTCTAATAATTAAAGACATATTATTAATAACAATATTAATACTAATATTTATTGTTATTTTTTATTCTAATGACTATTGTAGAATAAATTTATTTGGATTAAAGCTAATTGTCAATAATCTACATTTTTGTGTATCACTTTAAAAACATTGTATTCTTACACTGAGAAAATCCATATCGTAAAATATTACAATATTGATATTGCAAAAATTTACTAATAAAATTTTTGTTGAAAATGATGTATTTTTGCATAAAACGTTGAAATACAATTTTTTGATTTTACGATATTCATATTTTTTATCTTCCAATTGATTTTAATGTTACATGACTTATATTTTTCTTTCAACATATCTTCAAATCTACCAATTAAAAATTATAAAATAATTTATACAGAAGGAGTAGAAGCGAATTGTTTAAGGTGATACTAAACTCCCCTATTACCAATAAATATGTGGAAATAGTTTTTTCATTTAATTCGCAATTTTGATAAAATATCTCTCTGGAAGGTTGTAGATTTTGATTGGGACAATAACGTTCCAAAGAGATATTTATTCAAAATTGAATATTTAATGATAAAAGTAGTTCCTTGTAAATCTCGGTGACAATGGGTTTAGTTGACCAGCATCACCTTAAGAGTAAATAGTTTCTTGTAATTTTTTAAACATATTTTACAGGAAAATAGTATTCAAAACAGTATTCAGTAATCAAATATTTTTGTGATCAATTTAAAGATATGTTAAAAGAAAAGAAAATAAGGAAAAAAAAGCCCTGAAAACACTAAAATCAAATGCAAAATAAAAAGTTTTCGAAACGTCAAAAGTAACTTTTTAGTTTTAATATCAATATCTTTGTTCGATAAACACACATTAATATGAAATATATTTTCGAATTTATATCGTATGTTCTTTTTATACATGCTTTCACAAATTATACCAATTCCACTTACACAACAACACAAATTTTCATCAACGACACCCTTCCCACTGTCTACCTCCAACTACCCCAAAAAATGAAACACTCTCTCCCCCAACACCCCGCACCCAAAGGACCCCCTCTAACCCAAAACTCTTGACCCACAGGCGTGTGGGAGGAGCTGCTGCTCTCCTTCTCGATTCGCGTGAACGTCAGGGTGATCTGCGAGGGCGAGGTAGGTCGCGACACCATCAGCACGGTCCACGGTCTCCGAGCCATCTCCATGGCCTGGGTGATCCTCGGCCACACGTGCATCGTCGTCTTCAAGTACTCCGACAACATGGAGTACCGCAAGGTCGTGGAGAAGCGCTTCCTCTTCCAGACGATTCAGAACGGCGCCTTCAGCGTCGACACCTTCTTCTTCATGGGTGGCCTGCTGGTGAGCTACCTGTACTTTAGGACCAACGCCAAGGGCGACCTGAACAGACTGACCCAGGGCACGAGGGGCTTCGTGGCTGGATTCCTCAAGTTCCTCGGATTCCTGGCCTACAGGTTCTGCAGGCTCACGGCGCCGTACATGTTCGTGCTGGGGATCACGGAGATCTCGATGAAGTGGTTCCACGCGAACTCGGTGTTCGAGCCGCCCACGGCCGATCATTACAACTGTCCGAATTACTGGTGGAGGAATCTGCTGTACATCAATACGCTGTATCCAGTCGATCAGATGGTAGGGATACGATGGTTCATGGTTGATTTACTTTTTCACGAGTGGAGTTTTGTTTTGTGTGGATTGAAGTAATTTCAAAATTGTCCTTCAATGCTTTGGGGCAAGTGGCAATCCTGACAACAGCCTTATTGTTTTCTGTTAAAAAAATGTTTTTATATTTAGATCGAAATTTATTGGTTTGTATGGTGTCTTGTAAATTTCGTAAAGTGTAAGAAAGGTGCCGAATAATATATTTTATAAACTTTAAAATTGTTATAGTGTTTTAAAAGTATGAAAAACTTTTTTGATATCGCGATAAAAATCAGTATTTTAGAGTTTTACGGGTCTAATAGGATTGAGTCCTGGTTAAAATTTTTTTATTTTTACACGTCTACATTTTTGTTCTAAAACGACATGCAATTTTTCAACCATTGTATCAATTATGAGTTCTCACTATTATTTAAAAGCTTTCAAACGGAAAAATTTAGGCAATAATATATACTAGTAACAAAATCTTCAAAAATGTATGTTATGATAACAATTCTGATTTCTTTTAATTAACATTAACACTAATAACTCAATATGCATATTTATTCTATAGCATATAAAACAAATAGTGGACCATATACTCATGTGTTTCAAAAATTATTAATAAATAAATAAATGTCCTTTAGTCGCTAATTGCGCGGCAGGGCATAATGAAGGTTTTGAGGGCGGGTCACGTTTACTCAATATGACCTGTTTGAATTTTGTAGTACATTCTGACATCCATATTTCTTTAGAAAGTAAATTTTTCTAATGATTAATGGAGAATGTCTACAAATGAGTAGAAGGCAGGGAAACAGAGGCAAACGTAAAAAACTAACTCTATTGTTTAGTGCCTGTTAAACTATAAAAATAAAAAAAATTGATCTGGGACAGGCAAGGAAAGCTTTTAAAGCAGAGGGTCAAATTCGATAAAATACGTGACTAAAATTAAGATTTTATCCGACATTCTGTAGTAAAACGTAAAATAAAAATTAACTTTTTTCATATTTTCCACTTTATAAAGAAGGAAATTGTTGTTTAAATGCTTAAGATTTTATAGATTCTACATACTAATATCAGATTTATATTATGTCCTCTATTAATTTCTTTTTGTTTGCTGGATGTATGTGTGTCTGTCTTCCCAATATCTAAGAGATTTAGAAGAGACTATTAGAACATACATTTTCTTAAGCAAATATTTTGTTTTTGTAAGTGGAATTAGAAGTCACTCATTTACAGTACGGTCACAAACTTATTACTTCGAGTAAACAACTCCATTCATTCGTACCGATACGCATCCCATTTTCCTCTAAAAACATCAAACGTCCTCCCAATCCACAATCTTCAATTAACTCTCAACCATCTACGATAAAACACCAAAACAATCGGCATTTCCAATTTGCAGTGCATGCTGTGGAGTTGGTACGTTGCCGACGACACGCAGTTCTACATAGTCGGCGCTGTGATCCTGATCGTTGCGACGAATCACTTCAAGATCGCCGCGGTCTCGCTGATCGTCCTGATGGTCAGCTCGTGGATCACGACGGGCTACATCGCCCTCGTGAACAATCACATGCCGAACACCGACGATCCGCTCGCTCTGTTCGACAAAATCTACGACAAGCCGTGGACCCGTCTAGGTCCTTACCTCATTGGCATGTCCGTCGGTTATTTTCTCTTCAAGACTGATTGCAAAATTAAAATGTCCAAGGTGAGTGTGGTGCTTTCCCTTTTCTCCCGTTGATCTCAGTTTCTTTACAAGGGAAAATACAGATAATGGCTCTCGAAGAAGAGTAAGAGAAAAACGTTGAATGAATTTTATTTATAGATTGTATGTGCTATATAGTTAATTGTTAGTACGTTAAATTTTAGGGCAGGTCGCCGATCTTAAAATTCAGAAAGAGAATCATAAAAGTCTAATAATTAGAAAAATTTTAATTTGTCATATGATCGCTGGCTATATATTTCATACATATATTTATAAAAAAACTTAAGTCAACTCAGGTTGTTTTGCTACAGAACGGCTCATACATAGTTTTCCATGTTAATGCACAATATATGGCAGAAGCGGGTACATTTTACGTTTTTACTAACTTCATTGCTACAGTTAGGGTGGTAGTTTTATTTTCCAATAGGTTCATATGACGATCAAAAATCTCACATGTGTTTTATTAATTATTCATACAATTTTAAGAATAAGAAGCTTTGAAAAACTAGCAGATAAATATTAATGGTTATAAAAATTTAAATAAATAAATACATAAAATATTAGTTCTTAGAATGTTTTAAAAAACCATATGAAAAATTGGTACGATTAACACAAATTTAAGTTGCTCATAAAGCTATAAAAAATGTTCTGTATTTTTCTCAACATGTGCATGAAAAAGGCCCTTTTCCATACTTGCAAAACGAATGGAAAATTGGGCATTCCGAGCGTCTTAGCCGGAGCGGGAGGGAATGTTGATTACGTTCCGCTCCTGAGTTTCTTAGTGGACGACTCGTAATGCCCATTTTCCCAGTCCCTTTGCATGCATGAAAAAAGCCCTATTCACACACTTATTAAAAAAATACGATGTGTAACACGGGTGGAAAGGGTTTCTTCAGACTCGGATTAGAAAAAAACAATTTTCCCCCCTAGTTGCACAATGTACTATTACTTTCAGCTGAAATTTTTGTATAATTAAGTTACTTATATCTTTTTAAAATGCTTTAAAGTAATAATATCTGTGTTAAAACAAAATAAAATATATGACGCCTTTTAAAGCGCGAATATATTTTTGAGCTTCCTTAAAGAGTACAAAGAAAATTTATAAGTTAAATTTATGTATGTAAACAAGAAATGTTCTTATTCCAATTAGAATGATTGATTGTATCTCAAAAATAAATTTTAAATATATTGCCTGAATTGAGTTTATTAGCACACCTATTTGTCTAGAAGTTTCAGGAAGAAAAACAAAATGAAAGGTAGCAATATCGCGAGCTATAGAATTAATGTCAACTGCTTTTCGCTAGATATATTGCACAAGGTAAAAATAACGATTTTTCTCGGTTTACCAGACGCAGCGCGCTCGACTGTGTATTTTTCTATAATTAAATATACGCAATATAATCGAGTTTTAAAAATTTCGGTGAAAGAAAAAATAACTTTCGTTTAAATATCCCATTTATACGCACCGCCTGTTATCGCGCCCCGCAGCTGTATTTAACAGTCATGAAAAAAGAAATGCGAAGCGATATTACGTTGAGCAGTGCAGCGGTGGTGTGCTATTACTGCAGTCGAGCGAGTACCGCGTTGGCTTCTTTGTTTTTTTTTTATTTTACCGAGGCAATTGCTACAGAGGCCCGTAACATTTTCTTACTGCGAAATTAAAGTGGGTAGAGTACTTGTGTAGAGCAATATTTTTCATTTTATTTATCGGAATTATTTCGAAAAAAATTATTTTTTTCTCATACACGCACGATCTTCGTGTTTTGTCGTGCCTCTAAAGCGGGCGCAAAACAGCTGTTTTCCGACCGGCGGGAGAATAAACTTTTTGCCCGCTCACAACAAAAAAGTTTTGACCAGTGGGCGAAAAGTAGCTACTTTTCACCCACTACTCAGAAAATCAATATTTTGTATACAAAAATGTACGTGTGTATGTGCATGTGCATGCGTGCGTGCGTTTATGCATGAGTGCGCATGTAACAATTTTTGAAAATTTGACAATTTTTGAAAATTTTGGAAAAAAATTTTATTGATATTTTATTTTGGTTTTATAAATATATGTTTACACCGATTCGAAAAATAGCCACAATTACACCCGCTTTAGAGACATTAAAAACGCGAAATCAAGACATGACAAAAAGTACGGTTTTATAAATACATAATTAAATTTTAAACAAATTCACCCTCAGTTAACATTCAAATTCCTTTATAAACTGAGATATTTAATTACAAACTACTTATTATTTGTGCGAACCCCGCAGACTGATTTGATGGGCCAATTTAGGTTTTACAGATCTTAAAGTGTTTGTTGTTAAAGAAACACTTTGTTCCCCACACAGGGTGTTACAATAACAATAACTGTTTCTCGCACTCTGCTATAAAAGTGCGTGAATCGGGCACTTGTCACACGCTATTCAAGAATGAGAAATCGCGCTTCTCGCACAGAGTTTGAAAAAAGAATTTCTCAATGTTTCAAAGTGCCATTCCCCATTTATAAAAGTTTGCAACATACTATATATTTGATACTCAAAAAACAATTCAACCCTTTAATTATTTCCCATATACCTCCTTCCCTACGCGGCGATCCCAAATCAGCCAGTAAAACTATTAAAATGCACACGCCTCCCAGCCAACTAAAGACCCTCAATAAACACTCCAAAATGCCTCATTAACTCGATCTCTCTCTTCTCTTTCGCAGGCAACTGTCTTCATAGGCTGGCTCCTCTCGTCGGCCTGTCTGCTGAGCCTACTGTACGGCCTCTACGAGGCGGAGCTCTCGCCCGCTTCGGGGGCGGCCTACTCCGCCCTCAGCCACAGCGCCTGGGCGCTCAGCCTCGCCTGGATCGTCGTCGCCTGCAGCACCGGCTACGGAGGTACGTTCGAGACGGGGCTTTCGCGCGATCGCTACGGGGTACGGAGATTTGAATGACGGGTTATGCACTCAAAAAAAATTTGTTAAATCTAAGTAAACGTTTCGTTGAATCATACTAAGAAAAGATTTACTTAAATAAAGTAAATATTTCTTCAATTTAGTAAATATTTATTGAATTGATGAATACCAGTCTAAACATAATTAAATATTTACTATTATCAAATAAATATTTTCTTAATAAGATTCAAAGAAACGTTTACTTAGATTTAACCAATTTTTTTTTCAGTGTGGGGTTGAATTTTTTTGTGGGTACGGGGGCCGGCTTGGAAAATGATTTTTGCGAAGGGGTGTGCGTGGTTGAGGTTTGTTGCGAAAGGAGGATGCTGGATTGAAGAGAGTGGAGTTTGAAGAAAGTTGGGTGCAATAGTGTGTTCTGTGTGGGTAATTTTTATACGAAAACTACAGCTTTTTTCAGGTAGTCTTGCCTATCCGTAAATTAGCAATTTTTCATGTAGTTATGAACTATTATTAAGTACATTTCATTAGTTTTATCATAGGTCATTTATAAACTCTCATATAATTTTTTGTTATATGCCCTATATTTAGCGAAAGACCCTCCTTCATTGTTATGCCTTGTACATAAAGTATTTTATCATTTTTTAACGGTCGTTGTAAAGACATATGTTAAAAGATAAATATAAGCCTTAAGAAATTAAAATTTAATTTAAAATGGAGATTTTTACAGTAACGAAGTAAGAGTCTTATTTTACTAAACAATATCTAGGCTCAACAAATATAAATCAATATGAAATATTTTTTTTTATAGTTCGTAACGTACATATTTACCTCATATTTTCACCGATACTCATGGACTCCTGGACAATATACAAGACATTTTTTCAATAATGCTTATTCTGACGATACAATTGCCTTAATATATGTTGTCATTAGTTTTGGGATTTTGAAAAACAATTTTTATGAACTGTCATAATATGCTGAAGATATTATGTAAAACGAAAATAATGATCGACTTCTTAATATGGGCATAGTATTACCATACACCTCCTTTTCTACTTAGAATATAAACTACTTATATAAAATTTCTTAATGTTATTTAGATGCATTTTCTTCAGTATTCTCTAAAGTTTAATGCAGTTTCAATAGAGCATCAAGCAATGTCTGCATATTATGTATTATGAAAAAATGTAAAACTGTAAAAATGTCTGTAGACAAAGCTTTTCCGATCTCAGTAAATAATATCGATTTTACGTTTTTTATTAATTATATAAGTTTGAGAGTTTGGAGTATTGAGTGCAAAGCCTGTAGGACACTAAAAAAATTTAAAAAAATGTAATGTCATGATACAAACGTTATGCGTAACGAAACAATAATAGACGAACATGAAATTTAAAGTCATGAAATACTGTATACCTACTTTAGAGAAAGTTGGAATTGTTTTACCGTAAAGTTGAAAATATGTCTTACCGTAAACTTATGTTTCTACGTAGCGCATATAAATGCACTGCTTCTATTTCTTCATGTTATTTGAATGTATTTTTTTTTATTTTCTTTAAAGTAGAATGAGTTTTTAATACAGCATTACATGATTTTGACATGAAGCATACTATGCATTAAAAATTGAATGTATAGTATCGAAAACTTAAAATAAAATTTCAAAATCATTATGAGTAGAATATAGTTTTTCCGCCAATCCTTATAAGCAATAATATTGCCGTGATTCAAATCCATTTATATTAAGGAACAATTAAAAATAATTAAATAAAGCAATATATTAAAATAATTTTTTATATTTCAGGCTACGTTAACGATATTTTATCCGCACCAATACTGTACCCATTTAGCAGAGTAACGTACTGTGCATACTTGGTTCATCCTATTGTCATTAGATTGACGGCAATGAACATGGACTCACCACTTCATTTAGGAAAAGACAGCATGGTGAGTAACAAACAAATTCGACTTATCAACCCATTTAATTATTATTAACAAATTGTAAACTTTATAAAAATTATGCATCTGTTTCAGTTGATCACGTTCTTCGGACAAGTGGTCGCTTCTTACATCCTGTCCTTCGTGATATCGGTCTCCTTTGAAGCTCCAGTAGTCAGTATGCTCAAGATCCTGTCGCCGAAAAAGAGGAATCGCATCCAGTAAACAAGTGCTACAACGAAAAGTGCGACGAAAAGAGAGGAATTGTTTTCTAGGAAAATTACTTTCGTTATTTAGGTCTTGCGCGTGCACATCGCCTGAAAGTAATGCTTTAATCCTTAAGCTGTAATTAATGGTTGTTGTTTTTCCACGAACGAGACATTGACCAAACCGTCAGCAAGACCTTAACTGTGTTTTTTATTTTTTATGTTTAGTGTTAAGTGTAAAATAAATTATTTGTCTTTGTATATACGACTTTAAATATAATCTTACTTCATTTCCATATGACCTAACTCTTGACAGCATTATTGTTTTACCCTTCCATATTTTTTTTTAAATATAATATTTTTTATGCATAAAATGTATAGCATCAGGTAATAAAAATATAAAGCACGAATAAAAATTCAAAAGCATGTAATTTATTTACATGAAAATACATCATGCATTTTACAAAGCATAAATCATTTTTATAAAAAATTGATATAACTTAAGCTTATTTACGAACGCTTACATTCTCTTAAAAACAGTCTTACTTTTAAATTTATAAATAATAAATATTATGAAGCACCTTCAATAGCAACTTCTGTAATTACATCAACATAGAATCGTCCGTCGTTAACAAACTTTTTGAATTTTTGTATTGTTTGAGCATCAAATATATTTGGTACTGATTCTGAAAGGACTCGTACAATTTCAAACTTAGTATCCTTGCATTCCTTAAACGATTCAACGTTTCTATCCAAAAGAAATTCTATCAATCCAGGGTGAGTTGAAATATATTCTTGACCCCATTCTTGAGATGCAACCACAGCTAAAACTTCCAAACTTGCTCGTCTTATATCAGCAAACGGTTGTTTGCATAGAGAAACAATTAACTTTAATGGCTCTTCACAAAGAGAATCAAACCAAGATTTGGTAAGGGATAATATTCTGTTATCCTGCTCTGACTTTTCTACATATAAAATACGTTTTAAGCTATTTAATCCACGTAATCTGAGTTCTGTAGGCATTTTTTGGATTATTTCTGCTACCTTCTTTAATGCAGAAGGCATTGTATTTCCAAGATCTTGAAGAGCATATTTTCCCTTTACCGTCGAAGAAACATGACCAAGAGTATCTAATGCGATTGCTAAAATAGTTTGGTCGTCGCTTTCAATAACTTCAAAGAGAGCAGAAATAACAGCAGGATATCTTGAAAAGATCTCATTAGGACATAATTGTGCAACATTTCCAAAGAATTTCATAAGGCCTGGTATTAATAAATTTGAAAGTGGTGTTTCATGTGCTCTTGCTATTTTTTGCGACAATTGTTGCATTACTCCTTGCTGTTCCAAAAAGTCTAAACCCCCTGGAGACAAAGCTAGGTCAGTCAGCGTTTGCAATGCATTTAATTGAAGCAAGATGTCATCGTTTTCAATCATTTCTATAAGACTTTGCAAAAATCCTGATCTCACAGATGCTTCTAGACATTCTTTACTATTTTTAGCAATATCAACTACAATTTCATAAACTCGGAATTTAACAACATCATTGGTAGCTAGCAATTTTGCTATTGATCTTAATAATATACCAGAGTATAACAATTTCAAACCATCTGAATTATGACCAATTTTTTTCAAAATGTCCATTGCACGCATAGCAACACTAACATTTTCATCAGCCACTGTCTCCGTAACAAGTGTCAGTAAATCTACTTTTGTTAATAATTGAGGTAAAGTACTTGAATTGGATGCAACCTTGAGTATCTCTTCTAACGCAAAGATTTTTACAGATGGTAGTTGGTGGTTCAGTAATTTATATATTTCTGGAGTGTAGCGCCACAAAATTTGCCCTGGTTCGGAGGCATGTAATACGATATTGAGAGCATCGCATATTTGTTCCAAAAACTCTCTGTAAACAATTAAATTATGATTTATAGAGATATTCTTATAGGAGAGAATATTCCAGAAGATATTTTTTCTTTATAATAGCGTATACCTATCATTTGAGGTTAGTTGACTAAACAACCTGCTCAGATCTAAATTGCTCGTGACTTCTGCAGCATCGTTGGCATTCAAAGTTGAAAACTTGATTTTTATCTCTGTCAATACTTCTTCTCTTGGTTGCACTTCATTTAAATCGCCGAAGCGATTTAATCTCGTTAAGAACCAGTCAGCCATTCTCGACGATGACTCGATCACTTTTGCACGTAAACAGAAATTCAAACTTCACGCCGGCTAGCTTTGTCATCATGTTCAATGCGCATGCGCGGGCGCGCGGTTGATAACGTAGGGGGCAGCACCGCCTACTAAAGACATTTTGCTGCGTAATTTAAAAACCGAGATTTATAGTTTTTGATACATTATGTCATATTTTTAGAGTTTCAAAGAATTGTATGTATTTCTTTTAAAGATATTTAGGTAAATGTGTTTAATATTGAACATAAGCAAGTATTTTGACCGATTTAAATATAATTTATAGCATATAATTATAAAAATCGAAATATAAAAAAAGTTTGAAATCATTTATAATAATTTGCTATTATATTAATATTAAAAATTGAACAATCGAAAAGAAATCGTTAGAAAATTGTATTATTTATTCAAATAATACCAAAAACTATTCCAACTTGGCATCACTAAACTACTTTCAAAAATGTGTCCTTATATAAAGTTTCAGATGAATTTACCAAACACTTTGACGCAAGGAGTACTTAATTTGAACATTAAGAACATTTTTATAAAAAATGCCCAAATTGAATGAATTTTAGTTTCCAAATCTTTTCTAAAACAAAATGAGTTTGAACATTGTTTATAAAAGTCACGAACATGTAAGAACGCCATTTCCATACAATAAAAAGAAATCAACGTAAAAATTATTTCTCGATACAGTACTCAGTTCCCTTCTATAAGCAATTACATAATGATAATAAATACCCACGTTAAATATTTTCTCTCGACTCATTGGATCATCATCCTATTACCCATCCACTATTATTACACTGCGCAGCATCACGAACTTTCAACTTTCCCGAGACCCGCGCGACGGTGGCGCATTCGAACTCCGATTTCGCCAAATCAGCTGATCGCGCGCAGCTGATCCGCGTATACGCGAGCGCACCGAGGAAACGTCAAGTCGAGGAATTTCACAGCCAGATTTTTCGCGGATACGCGGGCCGAGGTGAGGATGGCCTGGTTGACGGGCCTGGCCGGCAAGGCCGAGGAGGTGCTGAACACCATCGACCGGAGCACGGCCGCGGTGCTGAGGAAGGAGGAGAGCGCCAAGCGCGATCACCTGGAGTCGAACCTCTTGGAGGTTAGATCGCTGCCCCCCGACTCCAATCTGACGGTCGAGGAGTTTCTGAGGAACGAAGCTAGGTGAGCGCCCGATGGTCGTTGTTTATTTTTTGATTCGGAGGGGGCTGTCCGTGAAAAGTGTTGTTTGGAAATCATGGGGACTGTGTTTATTTGTGGGAAGTATGTTTATTTGTGAAAAATATGCTTGTCCATCGAAAGTATGTTTGTTCGTGTTAAGTGTGTTTATCCTTGAAAATTATGTTTATCCGTGAAGACTAGGTGTATCCATGAAAAGTATGTTTAGCCACCAAAACTATGTTTGTCTATGAAAATTTTGTTTATCCATTAAATGTATGTTTATCCATCAAAACTATGTTTATCTATGAAAACTTTGTTTATCCATCAAAACTATGTTTATCCATCAAAACTATGTTTATTCATCAAATCTATGTTTATCCTTCAAAACTATGTTTATTCAACAAAACTATGTTTATCCATCAAAAATATGTTTATCCATCCAAACTATGTGGTTTTCATGTGATTAAATTATTAGAAACTTTTGTGTAAAATCTATCTCACTCATACCTACAAAGTAGTTGAAAAATAATATTCACATATGGACAATATCAAACTTCTTGTGATATATTTATTATTTACTTTATGTTCTTGTTAACCAACTTTTAGTTCATTTAGTATTCATAAGAAAGCTACTATTTAAGCATAATTAAGCATCATATTTTTGTGGCATACAGATATTCAGACACAAAAGCACATATGGAGAAGAAGCCATCCTTTCCAAATAAGATGGCGTTGTCAGCTCCGACAACACCTGCACATGCGGATAGACCAATGAACTTGCAATCAGAATCTCTTGCTTGGCTTGATAAAGCATCATTAAACTCTGATATGAAAGAAAATTTATTGGATGTTTCTGTTGACAAGCAATACAGTGATTTGGAAACCAACAAACCTAATATTGTTTATGAATTGGTTGACGAAAGCAAAAAGGAATCTGAAGAATCAAACCAATTTGTAAATTTTAACGGTTAGTATAATATTATTTATTAAAAATATTTCAGATTTTTTATTGAATTCATTCATTTTAAAATAGGTGACTCTCAAGTGGAAAATACTTTACTGCTCAAAAAAGAAAGTACAACATTTGTAGATAAAGAGCAACAAATACGAACAGAATATTTGAAAGAAATTGAATCTCTGCGTGAAAAAATAAGTACTCAGACTTCAGAAAGATCACGTTTTATAAGAGAGATTTCAGATCTTGGTTCAACATTAGAGAAAACTAGATCTGAACTAAGTTCTATTGAATCAGAACTTGAGCAACATCGCGCTAGAGCATTAAGGACATTGCAAGAACGAGATAAACTCATAGCTGAATTAAGAAATAATTCTGGAACTGAGTTAGATGATACTAGTGTCCTTGTTGAACTCAATCAATTAAGGTAAAATTAAAACTTATTTTTCTAAAAAGTTTACTAGCCAGTGCAATTGCATCTGGTGACAGAGTATGATTTTATTTACACAATAATATTTGATATAAAATAATTTAGACAAGAACGAGAGACATTAAGAGAAGAAAATCGGCAAATTCGAGAAAAACTTCGTCTAGCTCGACAAGAATCTATTGATGCTGATCTTAATGCTGAAAAAGTAAGACAAAGAGCAATGGAAGGAAGCATTCAAGCTCGAGAATCTGTAGCTAATGAAAGGAGAAGAAGATTAGATGCAGAAGAGGATGCTAAACTGCGAAGTGAGGTATGACAATAAGCAAAAAATAGATTTATAAATTCATCAATTATTATTGGAACATATTAAACATGTTTTTATTTACTTTTAAATAATTCTTCAGGAAGTAAGATCATTGCGTGAGGAATTGAGTCTTCGACAAAATGCATTTACAGCAAAACTACAAAAACAGGAATCTGAAATCTCCAGATTAAGATCACAACTTTCTGCAGCGGCAACACCTAATTCGGAAGTCGAGACAAGATTGTCTAGTTTAACAAGAACCCTAGTATTAAAACAACAAGAAGTAGAACATTTAACAACAGAAAGAAATGCTCTAAGGTTACAGCTTGAAAAGTTAGAGGTAATTTTTATTTTGTTTATTACCATTATTGATAACAATGTCTAAATATTATTATACATTTTCACAAATATTATAATTTTTATTTAAAGCATGAATATCAAAATTGGAAAAAACACTTACCATTTAATAGTATTAATGACACTGACGATGCCAAAGCTTTACTGCCAAGTTTCCTAATGGAAAGTCCGTTTGACACTGGAGTTGCCAGACGAGTGAAGAGAGCATATTCCTCATTAGATGCTGTAGGAGTACGAATAGGAGTATTTTTGAGGAGGTATCCTCTAGCAAGAATTTTTGTAATACTTTATATGGTTGGTAAACAATTGTTAATACTTTCTTTACATAAAAAAAATTGTGTGTAAATTAATACCTATACTTTTCTATTCTAGGCTTTACTGCAATTTTGGGTTCTCATTGTACTTTTTTCACAGTCTCCAGATGCACACTAATTGTTATTTAAAAATTTATCAAAGCATTTTTATCAATTGTATATAAAAATATTGTACATATAAAGTTATTGCTTTAAAAGTTATTGGTTATACATCTTTAGAATAAAAATTTTTGTAATAAACATTATTATGTAATTGATTATTATTATACCTAAATACTTGTAGCTATCATTCGATAAACAGGTGGGGATGACATACAATTTCACACAAAATGAAAAATATTGCTGGTGGGGTGGTGCAGTAGTATAATATATGTATATTATAACTGCAATATGTTTACATGTATGCGTGAGTATACATTATATGTATATATATATATATATTTGAGCGCGTTCGTCCGTGTCAAGGTTGTACCGCTTTTGCGATTGTTAGGTTATGTTTGGCTTGTCTCTTTGACGTGAATGATTTTTCGTTCTGATAGTTTGAACTTTTTATCTTTCGGCTCCGGCTAATCTGCATACAGCGATAATAAAATAGGAATACTTAAGACTTTTGTTAAGAATTATCACAGGTAAGTTAATCATAATAAAGATTTTTTGAAGTGATAATAAGAATTTCTTAATTAATGAATATGAATATTTATTGATTAGTACTCATTTGTTTAGCAGTTTTATCTAAAGTAGTAATGGATCAACAGTCAAGGAAAGAAATCACATAATCATCATGGAAAGTGTAAAAATATAGAAGTACCCTTTCATTTCAATACATTATTTCAATATATACAATTTATATATAATGAATGATTGAATCATGTTTACACGAGTAAAAAACTTTTTTTATAATCATAGACGTAAATTTCTCTTTAGTGGAGTATTTTTTGGTACTCTAATCATATTAGCCAGATATGCTCGAAGTAAACTTCGAGAATGGCAGGAAAAAGAAGTCAACGAATTGTTAGAAAGAAGTCGAAGAAGACAACATTTTGAAAGTACAGAAAGAACATGTGATCAAACTGTGTTAATGCTCTCTCAAAATTTAAGAACATCTACTACTAAGTGTCTTGATTGTGAACAAATAGTGAATGATCTTCGAAATGGTATTAAGGATAAGATTTCAGCGTGGAATACATTGAAAGTTCTTGCGATATCAAGAACGGCAACTATTATATACTCCTATACAATGCTCGTAATCACTTTAAGAATACAATTAAATGTTCTTGGTGGATCAATGCTCAAAGACTCAAAAATTTCTGATAATTCTCCACAAAGTTTAGAAAAAGTAGATGATAGAATGAAAGAAAAGTATCTATCATTATGTGGATATTTAATGGAAAATGGAGTACAAAAGCTTTCATTGTTGATTCAAGAGAAAGTTGAGGAAATCACGTCTAGTTATTCTCTTGGGGACAAATTGCATCTTCGGGATGTTCAGCACATATATTGGGCAATAACATCTACAATATCGGCTGCAGAAAAGCGAGACCCAGTGAAAAATTTGTCTTCTTATCTATTAGCTGAAGACTTCATAAAAAATAACCAATCTGACAAGCCACTAGCTAAATTACTTGACCAAACATTAGATCTTTTAGAAAGTCAGGAAGTTCATGATTTAATGCAGACAAATCTGAGGAGTGGCTTCGCTTTATTAATTGACAGAATATCTGAATACTTCAACGAAAATGCCAAAAGTGATGGTGAAACTTCAGAGGCTGATTCCTTTATAAATTTGAATGCGGTGACTATGCCAATGGCCAAAATAATTCCTATATTGAATGGACAGGTGCCAGAGAATCCAACTCCTGGTGATTTACCATCTGACTGGTTGCAAAGACTACTACTAAGCGAGGAACTAAAAGCTTTAGGAGCAAACATTTATGAAGCTTTTTGTTATTAATTTTTGTACAATTATTTTTTTTTGTTACGTGAATGAAGTATATTCCTGGAAAAAGGAAAGGAAAGAATAATTTTTGTTACTTAATGGTAAGGGTATCGAGTGTTTCATAGAAATATCGACAATGTAAATGCATTTCATACAATGTTAAAAATAGTTTTTATTATAAAAACTGTAAAATAAACAAAAAAAGTACAAAATTTTACTTATTTGAACTGATTCATTTCTTTTACATGAGAAACTTGCTTGTTAAATTATTATTTTTTATTTAATTTAATTTAATTTTATTTTAATTGAACCGTAGATAATAAACTTAATATATGTGCAAAAATCATATATTTTAAAAGGGGAGTTTAGATAAATGTTATATTTAATTTTTTTTCATATATTTTATTTATTTACAAAACATTAATATAAAATATACATTATTAATATTAAATATAAGTAAATGAGTAACTGATTATAATTACAAACTATTCACTGTTTGTTCCAGAAATTATGTCTTTTTAAGTTCATCATCGATCGCGAGTTTCAAAAAGACATAATTTCATTTATTTCCTACGACCCTACCAATCAGTCAAAACAAAAGAACTTGGACACTTGAACTTTTATAAAATCAATAAGAATCCTCCTTTTCCTATCCCCTCTTTTTAGTGTCGAAATTCTCCCGTTCACGTCTTAAGATAATTTTTTTTTACAAAATATTTTGTTTTATAACAAAAATTTATCTTCTTTTTATAAAACGAATGAGATTATCGCTATTCTTCATGTTTTTTGTTATTACAACAAAATATAAATACTGCACATTTGCTCTGGAATTCAAATCGGTCTCTTCTCACGGCGAACCACTCGAAATAATTTTATTCAATTCGAATTAGTCGTTGTCGTCGAATTTACAATTCCGGACTGGGATTACTTCGGCGGACGTAGCGGTTGAAATAGTCGGGACGCCAACATTTGCAGCTGCCGGGTACGAGGAACCAGTCGTAATACAATCGGACCTGGAAAAAAATATAAAATTAATGATCTATCCATTTTTTAATGTATATTCAATGGAATATTTATCATTGAAAATTGTTACGTATTTTTTTAATTAAAATTTCGCTTATTCGAATACTTTGTAACTTTTATTAAAAGTTGTTACTTATTCTTCTTTTTTTTAAATTAAAAACGTAAAAAAAATGAAATCACTTTTTTTCATTCTTTAGAACATTGATTAAGGTGTTGCTAAACCCTTGTCACCGTCAAATACGGGGAACCACTTATTTCGTTCAATTTTCAATTTGAAGCAAAAATCTGTCTGGAAAGTTGTGGTTTTTGATTAGGACAATAACGTTTCATAACAATATTTGATAAAAATTCAAAATTAAATGAGAAAAGTGGCTTCTCGTATTTGTCAATGACAGGTGGCTTTAGCATCACCTTAATGCATGTCTTCTTATCAATTGATATGTATACGGTAGTAACTATATACCTTATCGAAGTACAACGATATAATCTGTTATAATCTAAATACAAATAAGTAGATAAGTTGTATTCAGTACGAGGTTTATAATAGCATAACAATAACAACTTAAGTCCAATTTTGTTGAAAATTGAGTTTTTAGTGATTTTTACATCTATGCATGGTATATTTTCATATAAATTTTGTCATCATAATCTATGCTTTAATTCTTTTGCATAGATTTAAATGATGATTTAAAAGCTCAAACTTCAATATCTTCACAATTCTTTATGCCAAAACTGTATTGAACTACAAAGAAGTTTACATAGATATTAATTTTTAAATAATAACGAACTTTTAAAAAAAATTTAATTTTTGAACATTAAAATTCCTTTTAAATGTTCTTTATTTATTTACTTAAAAATAAATATTTATCCAAATTCGAATTTATAAGTTTAGCACATTTGGACATAAAGATGCCGATAATTCTTTTTTTATACGTAGTCAATTTGTGAGTCAGCTGTATCCGTGCACGCTTCTAAGGTGATGCTAAACCCATCTGTGACCGACAATTATTATGAGAAGCCAATTTTTTCATTAAATTGCAATTTTGAGTCAAGATCTCTCTGAAATATTGTTGTCCCAATCAGAAACGATAACGTTTCAGAGATATATTTCCTCAGAATTGAAAATGAAATGAGAAAAGTGGTTCCCTGGTTTTGCTAGTAGCAGGGGGGGGGGGAAGGTTTAACAATGCCTTAACGACAAAAGAGAGATTTATGAGATGAATCTGTAGAATAGCTTTTATCCTTGCAGGCATATATAAACGCCACATTCCTCAAAAGAACTTTTCGATTCTCTTACCTCTTGGAAGTAATATATAACACTAGACATCATCAGTATTCATTCGTACACCTCCACTGCCACCTAACCCCCCCTAATCCCTACGCAAACAAAAAGACCAATCACACCAACCTGGAAGCAGCCCATGTCATCGACACCGTCGCAGTGATGTCCGTTCCCGCTGGATCCGGCCTGCTGCGCCCCAACGCCGATCCCACCGCTGCCACCACCGCTGCTGCGTCCCTCGCTCTCGCCGGCGCGCTTCTGCAGGTACTGCTGGTAGTTCTGGAAGTCGTGGACGGGCGGCACCGAGCCGGCCACCGGGTCGCGCGGTCCGGGCAAACGACCGCCCTGGCTCTCCTCGAGGAAGGTGTCCGGGTAGAAGATTTCGGCGACGAGGAGGCTCGTCCAGCGCGGCGAGGAGAGACAGCCGCCGTCTAAGTAGTGACACCTCGATTGCCTGCGGGGATGAAGAGACGGATTGTTTGGTGAGAGATCGAAGAAGACTAGGTTTGTTCCAACTTGTGAAGATTGGAGCCTCATTTTGGTTGAGATAATCGATTTTTCTTTCAATGGATTTTAATCAAAATACGTTTCAATTACTTGGATAACTAATGTTTTAAATGTCTTTTTTTTTATTTTTAAATAGTTTTAAGTAATTAGAGTCTTTTGAACTCATTAGGGCTATCGAGTCATTTAAAAGTAATCTGTATTTTATTGGTATATATTTAGAGTTACAAACTACCATGATTTTTATAGAAAAAATTTAAAAAGATAAACAGAAATGTTTTGGTACATCAATGACCCACCAGATATTAATGGATTAAGGATGTTCGATATAAGAGAGTTCGAAAAAATAAATTTTGTTAAGATCTTGGAATATCAGGGATAAAATATGTAAAAGAAGCGTTACTTTACAAACCAGAAAATAAATTTTAAACGAAAACAGGCCTTTTTACCAAAAATAAGTCACTTAAAAAAGTTAGGCTTTTCTAGTTTTTATTGAATTATAATACGTCAGATCTCATAATCGACATTATGAGATAGTAATCGAAAAAGAAAATATTTTATGTGTTCGGACTGGTATTCAAGATATTGTTTGCCATATTGAAAATTCATGTTAAATCTGATCCAGAGGATGTAACCTTTGCTTGTCAGTTAGCTCATAATTCTCAGATTTACTAAAATTAAAGTTCTAGCATCAGCATTCACCGATTACGCGTGTGGAGCCAATTCTTAAAAATCGATCTAAGATGTTTAGAAAATCCTGCATAAAGCATTACCTTGGATTGATTATATCAAGAAAAATTTTAAATTATTAAGTTCAACTAAAAATATAAGTCAATTAGTATAAGTTTAATAGAGAAAATGCTACTTTCATACATTTCTACCTTTGCTATTCCGACCTGAACTTACTAAATTTTGACATCCCTCTCGGTCAATTTAAAACAAAACAAGTATAATAAAGACCCTCACAAAGTCCAGTATAACAACCAAGTTTCCAGCACTTATGACTCACATGCACCGCGTGACTTCGATCGTCTGCGTGAAGTACCCCTCGTACGGTATCTGCACGACGTATCTCCACACGCCCTGGTAGTTCTTGGCGAAGACGGGCGTGGCGTACTCGACCTTGGCCGGACAGGGGGTCGGCGGTCCCGTGTACTCGGACTTCTCGGGGCCGCTGGTGCCCGCGGCCGTGGGCGCGCCCGCCGCGGGCGTCCTCTGCCTGTACTCGAGATTGGCAGCGGGCGGCGGCGGGTCGTCCCGACGCTCGGCCGCCGCCGTGGTCAGAGGCTCGCCCTGGATCGCCTTGTACAGCATGCAGACGCTGAGGGGAAACGAGAGGGTGGATTTTAGGGCCTGTCATCCGGCGAGTCGTTGACTTTAAGACTATTTTTTGGGGTACTTTTTATTATTTTTGGCGGTAGGTCTTGAATGAATGAAAAATTTGGGTTTAAAGGACTTGCGTGATAATCGACTTATTAGCTTTTATCAAGTGTTTGGTAGCTTTTTCTACTTGGAGTGGCATGAAAAACACATGTACAAAATGAATCTACTGCAAATTATTTGTATTTAATGTTATGCCCCACTTCATTATTTTTATGAGTTAAGTGCAGTAATAGCACAGAAGGGCTGCTGCACATGACATTGCGGCTTTTAACTAATTTGTTCAATGGTAAAGCGCCAGTAACAATCATATGGCCTTAAAACAATTTTTTAAAAATCGCCATGAATCTTTTAAAAATTTCATCTCTAATTTTGCTAAAATTTGTCAAAAAAAGTAGTCTTAAATTAATCTTAAAATAGCTTTAAAATTTTCAAAAAATTTTCGTTTTCAATTGTCTTAAAATGTGCTATTTTTGAGAAATGTCTTTTTGTGATCACTTTAAGATCTTAACTTTTTTACGCGGGATTTTAGCAGATATTTTATTCACAAATTGAGAAAAAATATGAGTATATTTCCGTAAAAGATCTTTATTGCCTATCCTTAAAAAGTTTTTAGAGTAGTCAGATGCAAAATTTCTTCTATTATACATGCGGTATTGGGTTCAAATGTCTCAAATCTAACGATGAATCTGTGATATGGATACAAATTTAATTTAATGTATCGCAACTATGTATATTTGATGTATATTTTTGACTTGTGCAAAATAAATCTTAATCTATCTATCTATCTATCTATCAAATGGCACATATCAGGCTCACATTCATCTTAGGTATAATAATTATTATACGACAAGTATCTGCGTAATAAAATAAACTTTGTCATTGAAAATCTGAGTTATATGCTTGTGAGCCATATTGAGTAGATATATAATAATGATTTTTAATGTACTTATTTGTCAAAATGTCTGATTTCTAATGGAACTTACGTATATATCATGTTCCTATATTGATTAAGGCAATTTTTTTATTTTAGAATTTCTAATGAATAACTTAAAAATTGAGCAGTAAGACATTTTATATAATAACATTTAATGAAGTATCGATACTTACACACCACCTCCGTTCTCGCAAAACTTTCTGCCGCTACGACTCATATCGGTGGCGTCCGTCGTCGACCTCTTCTTTCTCAGACTGCGCTTCTGATCAGTGTCGACCCTAAAATACAGCGTTCATTCGGATAATTCGATTTTCGCCTCGCGCTAGCTTACGAAAATAAATACTATTTTGAATATCGGTATCACTCACGAATTTTGCGAAAAGGGTTGAACCTTGGCAACCTTCGGCAACGAGTCATCGGCCTTCAGGATCGGCAAGGCTTTGCTCAAAAACTTCAGGGTATGATTTCTTATAAGCTCACTGTAAAAAATTAGCATGAACAATCGTTAATTTGTCTACTCCGCATTTTGAAAAATCCTAAATCATTTTGCTCTTTTGTGTACTTACAATGGATACGCAGAGCCACCGAAGTTCTGCTTCATCGGGTTTCTCGGTATGTATCCCTTGTTCAGGTCACCGCAGATGTTGTGTATCGACACGAATCCCTTTCCCTGCTTTCCCGTATCTACATAAACAATATGAAATTAAAATTATTCATTTTATAATAAAGGTCAGAGAACTGCTAAACTATATTTTATCTTTTTACACTCAGAAACCGTATTATTTTGTGGCAAGAGTAACCTTTTGGTCGTGAAATGAATTTTATTTCAGAAAGAGACACCTAAAGGTGACATGTGAAAAAAGGGATATTCTTTCCATACAAAGAGTTGTATTATTTCGAAAAGAAACCTTCTTACTTTAAACAGATTACGTTCCAGTTACATGGTTACATCGCGATGCTATTATAGTTTATATTGACATAAATAATCAACCTTTTAAATCGGTTACAACATTGAACCCGCTGCATGGCAAATCAACATTTTTTGAAATCAACCGAATAGCCAATAAAAAAACTACCAAAAATCAAACCCATGCAAACTCATACAAGTCAAAAATATGGAAAAACTAAGCTATTTGAAAATAATCAAACTTAATGATTACCGTGGCATTCTTTTTCGCTGTCGAGGTAGGGCGGCGGCCTGACTTTCGGCGGTTCCGCGTTCGGCGACTCGACGAACGCGTAGTAACCTTCTGGCGGCTCGTCCGGCAGCGTGTTCTTGTCCCCGGGGCCGTTCTTGTCCTTGTCTCTGTACTCCTCGGCGAAACAGGTCGCACAGAGCAGAATCATCTGCAACAATCAATGAGTATTTTATTTTAGTTTTGTTGAGATTCGATCGCAATTAATCATTATGTTTTGATTTTACTTGGTCATAGTATGGTATATTCTTTAATATATTATAGTAAATGTCCTGACATTTTGAGCCTACTTTCTTTAGACCATGTATGCGGTCCTTGTAGTCAAGGAGTTAGCAATATACGAAATAAAGTCTCATAAAATAATAAAGGACCTTATAAGCCATTTTTAAGTGAACCTTTTGATTTTTCCTACTATAATTTTATGAAAGAGACCTATTTAAACATAAAATTCGATGTTGATTGATAATTAAGAAAAAAAATGGATTTCGGTATTTTAAGTCGATATTCTAGAAAGCCACAAACATATATCCTCATAATACTACAAATAAAATAATCAATTTCTTATTTTTGGATAATGATTTCGGTGGTCATCGATACGTAATACATAAAAAGTATATCGTATTTTTATATAAAATAAATTAACAAAACAGTATCAGACTATAGGAATCGGAACATGATGAGGCTTTGAGATATATTTTATGATATCTAGGAACGACGGCTTTGACTAGCCAAGAGCGATTAACGCATTTCCTATTTCCAGATACAAACTATGATATCGAAAATATATGTTTGATTCGAAAAACCAACATCACGATTAATAGTTATAATTTAGTACTTATTCAATCTGTAAACCACTACGAAGTACAATATGAAAGACGACAGACAATGTTTTAATTTTAGAGGTGTTATGTATTAAAAACTTAATTTTTTAAAACTGCCTTGTAAAGCCAAATAAAATAAGTGTAATTTGTACGTAAAGTGTAATTTTAATCGATCATATCTTTGAAAAAAAAGTTGTTGGTAGGCTGGGTCTCCAAACTAAACCTTTTAAAATCTTCTTTTATATTGCATTAAGAAATGATATATAGATTGAATGTATGTCAAGTTATAACCATTGATGGTGACTTCTTTTCGATACCACAGCCTGTATCTTAACTAATACAAAACCGTATTAGTCTCTCAGAGGCTAAAACTCTCCTATCAAGGTACCACCTAAACTAAAACCTCTCCCAAGTCCTCACCGAGTCCATTCTCGCAAATCTACAATCCTCCTCGATCCAATCCAAATCCTCTCTTCCCAAGCACACCAATATATTTCATCTTCACGCCAGCATTCCTCACTCTCGCGCCAACTTAAAAATGTCCACTTCGCACTTCTCAAAGGACCCAATTCCTTCGATGACGCAATACATTGGCGCCAGCCGGCCATATCCTCGTTTTACATACACACACGTACGCAGTCACACGGATACCTCGCATTCATCCGCATTACTCGGTTCGGAAGTGCGCGCGCGCGCTCGCGACGAGGCAGTCCCCGTTATCGCGAGCGAGCACACCCGTTTGGCCGTGTTTAACGGTACCCGGTCCATCCGCATCACGCACATCACGCGCTGCGCAAGCAATGAGAGAGAGAGAGAGACACGCGCGGCGCGAGCTCGGGTATGTGCATTTCGATTCAGCGATAAACACGCGCGACGTGCCCTTGATTTCGCTGGCTTTATCATTGCTCTCTGGCAGGAGGATTTTTTTTCCGGGGCAGCGTGGCCGAGGTGATTTGTTTACACGTGCGATGCTGGCTTTGCCGCGTGGGTAGATTTGTGCCGGTTGAGCGTACGTGGGATTGAGCATGGAAGATCGAAGAGTGAGAATTCTTTTGGGCGGAGAGGAACGAAGTCGATTATTTTATTTTTATTAAATGCGTGGGATGAGCAAGAAAGCTTAAATGTCAATGCACGTTAATTCGAAATTTTTATGAATATTTTCTTTTTACATTTATTGTCTGCGATTTATTTGAGGAAAATGTATTTTCTTATCGTTTGAAAGTTTTATGGATATTTATTAATACCCTTTTGCAAAAGTATCAAAATACAAAATTGGTATTACCTGTGGCGGGATGATATAATATAATGTCGTTATGAAATAGTCAAGATATACATTGAGTATTGGTATTAAAAATACGCTTCACAGCTTCGTATGTAAATGTATAGAAGAATTGTTCGAAATTAAAGTTCAAAAGTAAAGATTGTTCATATTCGTGTTAATTGATGAGTTTGTTATAAATTGATTTATAATAAGTTTAGCTTGATACCATTTTTATGCAGCATAGTATCAATCGAACCAACAAAATTATATCTTTGTTAAAATTACATGCAATTTATGATTAATTTTTAATAAATCCCCTAGTTACTTGTAGATTAGGATTAAAATATCGTTATAACGATGTAAATATCAAATTCTATACTTCCGGATTCCTAGTAGGACGTCACGACGAGAGATTAGGTGGACTCGCGGAGGACTTTCTCTGATTTCCGTAACGTTTTACATAATAATCTCGGTTGCAGCAACGTGTAGCGACTTCCTCTATCTCTCGTATTTTTTTTTCCACAAATTTACGTGTGCATCCAATTTAATGGCTCTTCATAAATCTTTTGAAGTTCGAAGCGCTGAACCTGTACCAGCGAACTACAGGAGGTACAACGTTGTAGATTCAGCGATTTTGAAACGGAAAAGACATACAAACACATAGTAATTGTGCAACATGAAATGTAAATTACACGTAATTAGTCGGGTTATGTAATGTTATTTAATAATCCACTTTGTTACACGCGCTTATCGAGATCGTTGAAAATTGCACATTTTATTTTATTGGGCAATGATGTACGAAATTGCGAGTAACAGTACCTACATAGTAAAATTGAGCAAACGGAGTTGCAAAGTTAAAAAATATTCTTTTGCTGACATTTATGACTGTTCGTAGAGATCTTAGAAATTGACGGTGGGTTATATAGTTTTATAAAATATTATGATAAATTAAAGTAACATGAATTGGATATCAATTTTTGATCAATTTGTTTTTATTTTCTGCCATTATGCGTATCTCATACATCTTTTTTTCTAATCAATAAAGACATAACTAATTTTGAATATTAGAACAAAAATTATATCATAAAATTAAAAAGTTCCATGAAAAATATTTAAAAATATTATGAAAAAATAACAAACTGCAAATATCTAGACATCCATATTTCTGGTTACGATAAATGATTTTATAATATAATGTATATATTTTATAAAGAAAATCCCATTAATATGATTGGTTTCTCTTATACAATTTTATGATTTTATGATTCTTAAGGCAACAAACTATATACAAATAAATGAATTATAAGTGATGATTAAAAAAAGGTTCATAGCTTTCTCGTGATTAGAATCAAGTACATTCAGTGTCTTATTGATTTTGAATAATTATTTTTTTTTTAGTAATTTTAGGACAAATTATTTATTATCATTTATTTTATGCAGTATCTGCCTTGATTAAAGAATAATATATTTTGTCTTAATTTATACACATTTTGTAGAATGCTTTATAAGTCGGTTAATACTTAAATTATTAGAAATATATAAAGACATTCACCTAAAATATATTAGTTGGGATAAATACAAAATTTATGTCTCGATTGACATTTACGTAGATGATAAAAAAGCTTAGTTAAAGAGTATTTTTGTTATTCTAAAGAGAAAACTTAATTCACGAAAGTTGTAGCTTGTTAAAAGTTCTTTGAGTAACGTCACATCGTTAAAAATTAAAAAAAGTACCGGCCTAAGTTAGGTCATAAAAATTTCTAACCTTTACCAATATTCTTCTATAATTGATAATATCGTTGAGCCAGACGAAGAAGGTACTACATTGGGATGGGCTTCAAAAAGGTACTATGTCGATCTCGGTTTCAAAAGGGTACTACGTCGCTGACTGATTAAAAAAGGTTCTACATCGGGAGCTCAATTTTCCGTTTGGGTTTTGAGTTGGCAACATTGGCAAGTTAATATTAAATTGTAAACTTTATTATTCAACAAATAAAGTTTTTGATTTCGTCAATGTTTAGAATTTTGATATTTTAAGTATCTTAACATTTCACTGAAGATAACATCCTAAAAGGTTATTTTGGCATTGACAACGGAAGTGAATGAATTTCAAATTATAAACATATTTCGTAACATTATATTTTATAAGTAAGTCAAATGAAAATGATATGAATTGACGTTTTTGTATAAATATTAATTATGCACATTCTAAAAAGTATTTGACATATTTCCATAAATTTAATTTCTTCTTAAATAAAATTTATAATACAGTAAAATGTATCTCATTGCATCAATAAAATTATAAACATATTTATATATTGAAAAATATGGAAGAAAAGAGATGAAAAAGCAGATGCATTAGAAAGTTTTACAGGTCTTCTTTTATTTTTAAGAACATTATTGTATATGAGAGAAATTTACAAAGAAAATTTTCTCTTATGTATATGATTTACTCTGAAAACAACAAATTTATCGTTTTTACCGTCAAGTAAATTGACAAAATTAGATTGTGAAGTAACGCATAACGAATGTAAGTTTTTATTTTTTCTACTTATGTTCTTATTTCTTTCATATATCTATATTACAGTGATTGTACAATCTTTTTAGCTAATTTTTCAACTAATATTCCTTTAATAGGCGAAATTTTTTGGAACGAATACAATACTGAATAGAACTTTTTTTAATCAGTCGCCGACGTAGTATCCTTTTGAAGCTGAGATCGACGTAGTACCTTTTTGAAGCCCAGCCCGACGTAGTACGTTGTTCGTCTGGCTCGACGATATACATAATAATTATGCTTAACAAGAATATACGGTCGATCAAAAATATTACATCCAAAATATGGAAATGTGCCTTATCATTCATCATCGCCGATGATTCATCGACCAAATCTTCGGGCTCATCTTCCAATTTCTTCCCACACCGAAAACTCAAAGAGCACCGAAACCTAATTTAAAATTCCTCAAAACCAACGGCACTTCATACACATAGAAATAATTCATTCTAACAGTTGAAAGTTTATATGGAAACGACGAACAAGTTTCCTGGGTTTATAAAGCTGCGTCATGTGTCGATTGCAGCAATTTTTCTTCTTTCATGCTATACAGCAACTAATGTCCTTATTGTTCTAGTTCAAATCTAACCTGTACCAGTTAAATAACGCACCAGTCAAAACATATTCCCGTCTCAGCCAAGAAATCCCTCCATCCATACCCTCCCAGTTGACATGTTACCATCCCAAAGATCAAGATCGTCTCCGCGCTCTCGAAAAATCGCCAAGAAAGTCCGAGATCACTCGAGATCGCAAATACCAGACGTGTATACATACACCACATCGCGGACGCACGCGCGTGTCTTTAACCTACTTGCACGTTACCTATACGCGATAATTCTAGCATTAGGAAAGCCGGTAAAATCCTTGCGTATACCTACCTATACACACATATATGTATATATATAATACGAGCGCAGCGTCGGCCGCGGCGCGTTACAGTTACGACGCGCGCGCGCTCACGGAGCGGCGGCGAGACGATGACCCGTGAAAAACCGGTTTTCCAAACGAGCCTGATTCCAGAATAAAGTGAGAGACGCGTAAAAAGACGTCACCGACGGCGGGTCCCGTACACGCGGGCTCGTTCGTTATATTTTATTGTTTTTACCGAATGAGGATTGAGGGAAGATCGGTTTTTTGGCGCGATCGATGTGATATATGCAGATGTGAACTTGTCGAGGAAGAGGAATTAGCGTGTAGCTTTTTTCCTTATCACGATCGGTGGAGAAAGTTTTTTTTTCGAAAATCATAAATTTTGTTTTATATAGTGCAGATAGGATTAGTTTTAAAAATTATTCATATTTAAAAAATTTAAGATAGCTTTTAAAACACTGTAACATAGAAACGGTTTTACTTGACAGTTTCTCGCTAGTTTTGTAATAAATGCTCATATTTAGCGCTAAATAATCTTTAATGCTGGAAGATTGTACGCGAATGAAAATAAATATTATAAATGTTTCTTATTATACTTATATATGTAAAATAATTTATTTTGTTAGTAGATGTAATGCTAGAACTCATGTGTTTCATGGTGGATAATTTTAAGATAAACAAGTATTTTATATGAAATAGTATTATTCAATCGCTAAGTATTATTTTGAAGAAAACTGCTGATAAGCTATCGAGAAAAACCGCTTCATTCCTATCATCCGGGAATATTATAAAATAATTGTTACTTTTAGCTGGTAAAAATTATTTAATTACAATAAAAGCTTGTAAATACACGCATAAATTAAAATGAAACCATGCATAAGCTTAATAGCTATGTTTATCAAATAAAAGTTTTCACTTTAAAAATAGAAAACGTTCATTGTTATACTACACCATTAATTTATTTTTATATCGACGTTATAATGAAATTTCACTTATATGAGAGTAGTTTTAAATAGCGCATTGTAATTTCACTTTTTCAGGTGAATAATTGAAGGTTACAATATAATCAACGCCATTAATTTAATTAAAAGTCTTGATTAATGCAAATGAATACCACTTATCTACACGATGATAAAATCAGATTCAATGATCATTCACATATAGACAGCATTTTCAGATATAAGTTAGTGAAACATCATAGTAAACGTGGTATGTTTTGACGTCACATGAAAAATCACTCTCATAAATGGTAAAGTTCATCATAAATCACAGTAACATTTACTCTACTGATCGGTAAAAATTACCACAATTCACTGTACAAACTTTCCTTATTTAAGGGACGAAGATACAGGTTTTTGGTAAAAAAAATAATTTTTTATACTAATTCTTAACCTTTATTTTTGATAATAAAAAAGGTTTCATAAGATAATTTGATTTTTTAAGCTGTTTTGGTGTTCTTTAAATAATTTTGTTTTTATCTATAATTTAACGTTTTCCAATATTTGCGTGTCAAAAGAAGTGCGCCCTAAGCAAGGCAAAATATCAGTAAAAGTTAAAACCCTATGTCAAAGGTGCACAAAGAAATTTATCCCATAATACAAAATAGGAATCATAAATGATTAGGAATTAACTTTTATTTAATTATTACTACTATTTAACTTTAAAGTTATTTTTGTCAATTCTTTATTTCTATAACTTCCAGTTGCGTTTTGCGCACCAGATTTTATTTTTATATTTAAATGTATGGCAATCTACTTTTTAAATGCATGTTTTATAAATCCATATTGAGACCTATTGATAAAAGTTTAACACATATTTTGGCTCGGCAATATTAATAATAAAATACATGATTTTTGTGGAAATAAAAAAATAAAAACTTAATTTAGCTGTAGAATTTTTGTAAAAGCAAAAAAAAAGATAATTTTGCAACATACATTTCTAAAAGAATTCTTTTTACTTAAAGAATACATAAATTTAATTCGATCAAAATTCACCGATTCCTGTTGCACAAAACGCTAATGAAAATAATGTCCTTTTTTGAAGGTTTTCTCACTACACTGATATTTTAAGGGCGGTTTAGGGTCCCTTAACTATTACAAATATGTACGTTTTACGTACTGTTGCGTACAAAACAAGAAAAAAAATGTTTTCAATGCTTTACAGATTTTGCTTTATTCTGTAGCTTCTTCCCCTATCGCACAACGTTTACTCTTCACCAATCATCAAAACAATTTCGCCTGCGCAGTCAGTAATACATCCCACGTTTACTACGATTTTCCCCGTAGCTTTCTCTAAAAAAAATCCTCCCTCCAAAGATTCTCGCTCCCCACCCATCCACACCCCAACCCAAAAGAAAGCCATCATCCATCCACTCAAACAAAAAAGAAAAGAAACTAAAAACCATATCAACGAACTCACAACGAACGTCCGAAACTCCATGGCGAGGTCCAGAAGCTCCAGCGATCAGCAGCAACGGCAAGTTTTCTCTGCCTGCAGGTCGTTCTCCAGCTCAGTCTCCACATGAAACGCGCTCGCGCTCGCGACTCAAACTGAGGAGACGGCTGCCAGGCCCCTGCGAGAAGGCTCCCCCCCTGCGCGCTCTCCTCTCTAAAGCCCCGCTTACTTCGACTAACGGCCCGCGCATTCTTCCGGAGCGCGTGTATTGCCGCGATGCGCGGTGCGCCGATGGTGCGCCGCGCGGTCGCTCGTACTCCGTGACCTTGACCAAGAGTCGAGGAGTGCACACGGTCGCTCGGTCGTTTGGTGTACACAGGGGGAGCGGAAGAAAAAATGGGTTCTCTCTCGGAGAGTTCAATGCCGCTTGGGAGGTGATGGAGGTGTGCTCGGGGATCGAGCAGTTGGATCGACGGAGGGAGGTTTTCACTTTTTGTTTTTCGTATGGTTTTTCACCTTGTTTGAGGGAGTCGAAAGCTGAAATTTCAATCCTTATTTTACGGGAAAAATTGAGTTGAGAAATGGTCGGGCGGAGTTTGATTGAAACAGGGTGAACGCTCCTTAAAAAGACGAATTCGTCTTTTTAAGATACATTTACTTGTGCAGGTTATAATTGAAAATAATATTTATCCTTTAATTAAATGTATCTTAATAAGGCGTACCTATAAGCTTGAAAAACGATAATGATATTAAAGAGCGTGATTTGAAAAAATTAGTCGTATATATATAAATTCAGGATGATTGGTACATATAAGTATACAATCCTGAAATTTGAAAGCGGATTTTTGTTCTTCAAGTGTTGCAGATAAATACTGTCACCTGTATGAAAATGCTCTCACTCTACTCTAATATCTTGTTTAAAAGCAAATGTGCTCTTTAGTACAAAATATTCCTTGAACTTAAATTGAAACAAATCCTTGTTTTAATGTCGTTCGAATAAATATTGAACCCAAATAACTAAATCTCACAAGGAGAGTGTACATCCTGTGGAAATAGTACATTATGTATCCCGAGCGAAGCGAGGGCAGTGATCACCCGAGGAAATAATTGACTTTATTCCTGTGTTACATATAGAACTTTATTCCCAACTAACTGTAGCCACTTTATTGACTTACAAAGCGGGACCCACGCACGGAAGTTTGAAATCATTTATTAAAATGTTATAAAATTTTAAATACATTTAAAAGTTTGAATTATATGAATTTAATTTGTCAATAATTAAGTATAAATATTTAGTACAAATCTAATTATAATTATTCTATGTAAAAGTTAGATATGAAATATTATGTACATAAAATGAAGTATTTCTAATAAATAAAAACATTTTTATTGACATTTTTATTTTTATTCGGTAAGAACTAGAATTTATTAAAAAGTGTATATTAATATAGAGAACAATAATTTAAAAAAATGCATTTATAGAAAAAAGAATTCACGGGGAAGAAGTAAATTTGCGGGAAAAAGTAGATTTGCGGGAATCATTTGCTACTTTTTTTCCCGCGTTTGAGGTCAATAAAGAGGCCATTACGGTTGAGTCGGGAATAAACGATTTTCTAGCACACTTCAGGAGGTGGTTTCTGGTACTTAAAAATGAAACCTAGTACCCGTCATCTTTTCCAATTGGTCCCTGTTCTCGAGATATGAGGTATTTTGCTTTAAATATGCAACAACTATGCAAGCTTTTATGCCAGAAAAATTGACCTAAAAGATAATCAAAGTATATGGAAAGAGCTGTAATTTAAGCTTTGTTTTCGTATAAAAATATTATTCTGTTGCAAAGTTATTAAGTTTTGAAGATGATGGTTAAAAATGCATGAATATCTGAAGAATTGAAATTCTTAAATTTGATGATTTTGTATGCACTATAAATCATTATCTACAATCATTAATAACTTTACATCAGAATAATGATTTAATACGAGACAAAGCTTAAATTGTAGCTCTTTTTACCTACTTTAATTATCTTTTGGGCCAGTTTTTCTAGCGTAAAAACTTGCAGAGTTGTTGTCACAGGAAAAGGTACATTTTTTCATTATAATAACGCATATTTGAAGTCGAGAACAAGGACCCATTGGAAAAGATTAAGGGTGCTGGTCCTCATTTTTAGGTACCAGGAACCACCTCCTTAAAAAATAATTGTCTCCCACAGGTTGTACACTCTCCTTGTAAGCAATTTGCAATAAAAATTATTTGCAGTGCAAATTACTGTGTGAGGATTGGTTGGGTGCAGCATTTAGGGTTTTATTATTGAAAATATTTTAATTGCAAATTGTTCAGCTTGGGCGAGTTGGGTTAGAGTTTCGAGTTTACTATTTCATTAATTAAAACTTTTTAATTGCAATTTGTTCAATTTGGATTAGTCGGATTTTAGGGTATAAAAGTATCGTTTTCTTTTCTTTGTTTTATTGGAACAATTTACTACCACGTCCATGCCGTTGATTCTGAGATAATAGCTAATTCTATTAGAAAATGATCAGTTCCAATTTCTTCTCAATGATTTTCGAACATAACTAATCCAAGTGAAGAGACGCTCGTTCGTATTTTTCGTTGTCATTTCAAGCAACCTGTCTTTGATTAAAACGGAACCGTGTATCTGGAATAGTTTGCTTTGTGATTTTATTATTAAAACATACATTTTTAAGAAAACATTTATCAGTCAAAGGTCCCATCTTCACCTGGGCGTTTAGCCCGATATCACAGAAAGAGGGCACTGCCCCCGGTAATCATGACGGGTTCTGATTATAATCCGGGCGTGTTTTTTTGGGGAAGGAACCCGACGTCAAGATGAAAGGGAGATGATCGACAGCTAAGCATGCTGTAATACTTCATAGAAATAGAAATTCCCATTGAAGAAATTATAGAAAGTTACATTCCTCTTATAATTTTTTAGTAATAAAATACAATCGTTTAAAATAATTTAACTTCAAGTACAATGAATTATTGATTACTCTAAACGATCTATTATACATAATGCAAGTTCTCTGCACTTAAATTTGCATTGGATCCTCTAAAGCAAAATTGTTAAATAAATCTGTACGAATGACGATGGCAATTTTATATTCTTTGTTTCGATTGATTTATTACACCCACCTCGACTGCACTTCGCAGAACACAGTTAAAGTAATTTACCGATATTATTCGAACGATGAAATGACAATTTTCAACGAAATTTCTCTATGAATTATATCCGGGCAACGCCGCAGTATTATACGGAGATTTGCATTGGAATTGTAAGTTGTTGCGGCGCGCGCACGAGGCGTGTGTACGTATACGCGCGTTCGTTCGTCGATGTTTGAAGCTGCTCCTTTCCTGGTATGTCTAACTGTACAGTCTAGCTTATAACAGTACATCAACACAATACCGAATACATTAAACCGCGCGGACTCGTTGCGTCATGCCCTCAAAAGTCGCTTTATCTTTACTGTTTTCCCCCGAAAATCGATGATTTGTATTTATTCCTTTTTTTTGGAGTACCTAATCGAGAAAATATGTCAAAAAAAGTAATTGGTTCTTTTTAATGAAGATGTTAAATTCTTTTATGTTTTTATTTATGAGAATGTTATTGTAATCTTTATGGCTTATTTATATTCGTATTGTAAAGTTTGGATTCTGAATAAAAAAATAACATGTACAAATGAAAAAAAGCAAACAATGAGAAAAGTGAATCGTATAATGGTTCATTCTAGAGGCAAAGCGTAACAATAGTACACTTGGAAAAAAGTCGTTATACTCATTAGCATAATTTAGAATCACGTATTCAATGGGACTCGAGGGGTGTTTACTAATTCTTCTCTGCTTATTAGGTTCGTGGAATTTGCACCTGTTGATCGGCCTATTAACCGAATGACCGTGGAAGACCCCGTCGTTTAATATTGTTTTTACTCGCACCGCATGAGTCAGCTAAACTTGTTGAAAAATGGGTTGCAATTACTTTGTAGAAAAGAAAATATTAGTTTTTGAAAGGGGTACGATGAATGATGAGTCTAATACCTATTTAACTCAATAATTCATTTTTTAATAACAACGTTTTGACCATTCATTTTTTGTCTTTTTTTAGTTTATCATATTACATATAGGCTCTTCATTTATTTACAATGAAGATAACTTATGGAGTCTTCATTGTAACCAAATGATGATCATGTACATTACTTAAATAATATGCTGGGCTTGAAAAGAACGATAAATTAGTTGTCAAAATGTAGTCATTAAAAAATTAACATCCCTAGAGGACATAACTAAGTGTAATAAAATATGAGAAAGTGCATAAGTAAATATTAATAAATGTAAAAAAGTGAAAGAACATGTAACAAAGTGAGTTTTGGACATAGAGATGCTCATTTTTTAAAATGAAAACGTCTTTGTACACTTTTAACAGTTTTTAACATTTATGTACCCTTTCTCACGGAACTTATTATTCATGTGAAAAATGGTTCAATATCAATCCATACTATTTTCAAAACTGTCATGAACGAGGGTTAACATCAGTACTGAGGCCCTTAAATAAACGTGATGGATAAAGTATTTAAAACTATGTTTCAGTCCTTTTTAGAAAGATTTTCGCAATAATTTTTACTCCCCCACTACGAGATCGGAAATGGTCAACTTTGATCTGATTCATAAATTTGGAAATAAAAGAACACGAGTATGCTCCAGAACCAATGCGATGTTAACGGGTTAAAACAAAAAAAAATTATTTTATTATAGAGCTATTCACTTTAGAACTACAATACACACTTTAGCATACAGGAAGTTAACAGTTAATAGGACAAGATGTCAGCTTGATGTCTTTGGATAGGTACAGGTCAAGTCGTAGCGGAAAGACGGAAATGCGTTTCTAGTACGCGCCATCATCCTGTCGCTCTTTATTGTCTCGGGTTTATGGTATCTTGTATAGTTGACCCCTGTGTAATGTAGGCTCCTGCGATTTCATTCACATAAGTGCTAGTCACGGTTTTCATTCGTACTTCGTAGCGATTCCTGACAGAGCAAGTCTTTCGAGTTTACGAAAATTGTCAGTTATGGACCGTAGACTGCTTTCATACTGCGCGTGTAATAAATGGCGTAAGTGCTACGGTCTTATTGTGAAACTTTGGTGAAACTTTGGTAAACATTGATTTATGTATGCATGGACGTTTTATTTTACCTTTATCTTAGACCAAAAATTATGTGTAAGAAATGGCGCAAAAATGTAAAAAAATTTAAGAAAAAGTACATATAAATGTGCCAGAATGTGAACCTCCTCCTTATTTGGAACATGATGATAATGCATTTAAAACTTTTTCTTATGTTTTTTATCCACTTTTTATATATTTTTATACATTGTATAATTTTGCACGCATATCTTTATTCTTACTAATTTTTAAAAGTTTTTCCAATATTGTCTTATGTAGATACTGTGTACCAAGGGTAAAAAGTAGACATTTTGCCCTCGTACTGTAATCACACAAGGACAAAAAAGGCCTTTTCACCCATGGTACACACAGTATTTTTTGTCACACATGTATCGTTGTTACACTGCAATGATATATTATTGCAAAAATGTGAGATATCGTAGAGTAGTGGCACCTGTAGTCGACCATTTTGCATATAACATTTAAAGAAAAGTAAAATAAATAATATAATGTAAAACTGTATAAAAAATAGTACATTATGCACCTAGGGTCTAAAGTGAGCCATTAAATGCCTGCGTGAGATTTGGCGCCCGAGCGGAGTGAGGACGTCACACACGCTGGCAATTACTGGCTCAATTTATTCACGCGTGCAATATAAGTTTTTTTACCGTACCTACCAAAAAGTTTGTACGCGTTCATCGCCGAAGAGGGAAAATAGTGCTACATATTAATTTCCTAACCTCACGCTGGTTCCCGCCGCCACGCGCTGTTTGTGCCCGAGTCGAAGGCGAGGGCACATGCGCTTCACAGCGGGGACTAGAGTGGGGGTAGGGATTTAATGTAGCGCTTTTTTCTCGGCTCAGCGGGGAAAGAGTACGTACTTTATGGCTGGGTGTGTTAAAAACTAATTTATTTTCTCATTGTCAACTTTCAATCAAAGAATATCATCGTTTATACCCTAAAATATAAAAATAAAAGTGGTCGACTATTGACTCTAGGTGGCCGACTGCTGGGGTATCTAAATGTAAATAAACGTGAGAAAGTAACTGAAATAATTTGTAAAATTTTATGAAGAGTAAATCAATATAAAAAACAATCTTTTTGTTTCAAGATGCTCGGGACCAAAACCGTCTTCCTAAAAATTAAGTTATATTCTAAAGCAAAATTCATTTATCTTTTGTCCTAAATGACCTCTCTTTTTAAAGAGGAGTTTAGGGTCACCATATAATTGGTACTTTTCTAGGTATCTATTTTGAGAGAACATTTTTTTGAAACAGTCCCGAATCAAAGGGGGGATAGGCTGCGCTATAATATGCGATGGCCTGGGCCTCGCAATCACAGAATCGCAACAATGCCCAAAGCCCAACTTCCACATGTTAAGTAATTTACAATTAAAAAAAAAGATAATAAGAAAACTGTTAATATTAAATCCGACTACCCCACTACCCATCTAAAACTGAGAAATTTATAATAAATAAATTTTAATAATAAACCCGAAACCCGAAACCCAACCACCTCAAGCTGAGTAATTTGAAATAAAAAATTCATATATTAAAAATGTAAATCTTAATTAAATTCTAATTCCTTAACCCAATAACTAACACAAGTTAGGCCATTTATAAAAAAAAAATTTAAACAATAAAACTGTAAATCCTAAACCAAACTAACCTCAGCTGGGCAATTTGACTTTAATAAAATCGTAAATCCTAAACCATAAAGTTTAAATAATAAAATTTAAATCCTGATACCAGGATCGTTTACTAAGTGAAAGTTTGTAAAAACTGAGAAAGGTGTAAGATAATGTAATCTTATCCTTCTCACATCTTATCACATTTTTATATAGTTTGTCAAATTTTTTACTTCCACCAGGATATTACCTCTAAAATAAGGCTACAATAAGCAATAAAAACACATGCATATAGAAAACGAAAGAAAACAACTGTTTTATAAGAAAAAAAGTCAAGTCAGTTACAATACAAAATAAATAAAAATAACGTCAACACATCAGACTATCAAGCCTCGTCTCTTCGTCCATCTCTCACGTATACGTTATCATACACGAATCTTACAAACTAAACAACGAACTCCTCTCCTCAGAATGTAACGCTTGGATCGTGCTTCTGCTCATGATAGATCACCACCTCCTTGAAGAAGAAGTTGGTCCCGTGGAAGTCGTACTCGCGTATGGGCCTGTCGATAGGATAGCCGAACGGCTTGTTGTCCATGAGGGCGTCGCCGAAGATGCGCGACGAGTAGGTGGCTGGCTCGCCCTCCAATGGCGACACGAACACGAACAGCTGGAAGGGAAAACCGCCGGGTTTGCCCTTGGGCAGAAGAAGACGCCGAGGGAGAATTACGCGGAAGTTCTGGTACTTGAACTCCTCGCCGCTCTCGATGGCCTTGAGGAGCCTCTTGTAGAAGCTCTCACTCGGCTCAGCGTCGTCACCGATGAAGAAGAAGTCTTGGGAGCTGCGCGCGATCTTGTTCGCTCCGGCGGCAACTGTAAGGAGGAATGAGGAGGTTCAGTTATTGAGCACTGTTATTGTTCTATTGAAAAACTTGTTTAAAAGTATTCTCGATTTATATACAGACCATTAAATTCTCAAATATTGCTGAACAAATTATCTAATAAAAATTCAATTTTGACATAACTTAAATAATTCTTCTCTTTATTTTATACAGTAAAAACGCCGACTTTACTGCGTTAAAACGGTCTAAATGTAACATTCAAATGAGATTTTTCATCACAAATTGGTGTATATGGGTTTTTGTTGTCGCTATTTATGAATTTGTCGTGCAAATTTAAAATTCTAAAATAGGGTTGAAATTACAAAGCAAGGTTTTGTAAATTCAACCCCATTTTTTCTCTTGATGAAAAAAAGTAATAATTAAACAGATCATAATTCCTTTATTGACAATTTCCATAATTTTTTCTAACCGTATTAAATATCGAATTAACGTAAACGTCTTATCTATAGCAACATTTAAGTTAATAAAGAGACAAAAGAAGAAGTGAACTCACGATCATAGATGAAGTTGTCGAGTTCGTAAAACTGGAAGCTGTGCTGACTGAAGTCCATCTCCTTCAGGTGCACGTTGTACTTCGGGCCGAGGAATATTCTGATGTTCGCCTTGATCGGCTTCTCGGCGTTGATGTTGATGTTCACGTTGAATGGCTTGTGATTGAGACGATACTGTCGCGCCTGGATCAGGTAGGCCTCGGCCTCTTCCTCGCTCGCCACGGCCAGACCGTTGCTGATCGTTGCGTCGAAGTAGTCGAAGTAGGTGACGAGCTTGTCGACCTCCACGGACTCGATTTTCAGATCGGGGAACTGAATCTCCTCGGGCTTGTAGTAATGCTGGTTCATCTTGTATCTGCGGGTAGGCAAATTCGCGCGTTGCTTTCGTTTATTGCGTCAATGGTGTGATGGAAATGAGGGGGGAGGGGGGGGGGGCGGCACAAGACGTGCAAAGTATGTATTTCGTACTTCTAGGAAAATAAGCTATGACAACTGAAAATTCGACATTTTTGTAAGAACAAGTATAGGTAAAATAAATTCTTCATAAAATAAAAACTTATTCACTAGATTTTTACTATTGTGTTATAGGTAGTTCTTAGACCAATTTTCGCATATATTTAAAGTGTATAAAATAGTTTATATTCGAGCGAGCTATGATGCGTTCGAAAATTAAGTTAAAACAATTGTGAATTGTCTTAGTCTTGTTCTGGGAGTGTGATTTATGGTGTGACTAGTTTTCGCTGACTATAAATCCGACGTTACATTTGCAATATTAATTTATTCAAATAATTAGGATGTTGCGTAATATTTTCTAGTTGTTTTGATAAATAATTATAAAAAAATGTTATGTATTTAACCAATATAATTTGTTCAAATAAATCGTTTTAACATGCAAATTTACCAAATCTGACCTTGGATTTGTAATCAGCGACGTCAAAAACTACTTAAGTCATGTACATTTGTACTTGGTGTTACAATATGTTGCCATGTCCCTTAAAACCACTAAAGGGTTAAATAGTCGTAAATGTTATATATTTATATTCGAGAGATAAATAAAATGTTACAATGTAATACAGGATTCTCGTACGTTTGTAAGGTGATTCTAATTTTTTCTTCGAAATTCTAGCACTGGTTTAAATAGTAAATTTTTTGTTAAAATATTGATTTTTTACTTGTTGTTATTTTAAACTTTGACATTTACTGTTAGAAATTAAATTTTTTGACCATACAAATATAAAATTTTGTAACAATAGGTAAAAAATCATATATGAATCAAGCCTTTTAAGGCACCCTATAAAACTTAAATCTTGAAAACGAATATAAATAATTAAAGCCTTACTAGAATTTTTCCTTTGCAGCTAGACACTCAAAATTTTCAGACAATATATGACATCTCATTAGTATGTTGCCAAAAAGGTTGGTTAATAATCGGCATTTATGTTCATTTTGAAGTAATAGCCCAGTCTGGACACCTCAACTCAGACTTATAGCCAGAATAGAGCATATAGAGCACGTTACTGACTTGTGATAATAATGGAAGATCCGCTTGAATATCATCCAAATCGCGGGGTCCCTCATGCTGGTGAGGTTGTGCTCGAGCGCGCTTGGGTGCAACTTGTCCTGGGTCAGGGGCTGCAGGTTGAAGCCAAGTATGTTGCGGCTGAGCTTTTCGACGTTGCCGTAGTACTGCTCGTTGCACGAGTCGGCGTTACCCTCAAGCATGCTTCCGAGGATGTTCAGGCCCTCGGCGGTGTAAATCTTGACGGTCTTGCCCTCCTTGGTGAAGGCGATGCCCGAGTCCACGGCTTGGCTTATTCTCGCCTCGTATTCCTCGCATTCCTGTGGAAACAGATAATTTCGCTTTCTGTACGACAAGTTTTTTGAGGTGGGTTTCAATTTGAATTTTCAATTTGCTATAATTTTATTGATACCGTGAAGTTTGCGTAACGATTGTTTGGTTATTTTCATCGACATATGAAAATTATTAATCCTTAGATACTTCGGTGAGGTTTATGAAACACCATTCAAAATTGTGTATCGTAGTGATAGCTTTATAACTATTATATTCGTTGCTTTTTAATTCTTATGTAAAGTCGTAAAAAATCATAGAGTTTTTAAAATAACTGTTTGTAACTACGAGTCTGACTACAACCTGGAGGTTACTACTGATCGTTGTTTATTTCTCTTTAATATTTTCAGTCCCTTGTTTCGAAGTTATTGGGCAGACATCCTTACCCTAATGCACATGATATAGTCTTATTTTATTTAACAATATTTCCAAGACAACTCTATAGTAGAAAACTAAACATTTTGAGGTTAACCCTCGCTTTAGCCATCAGGGTGCCCAGGAATAAATCTTTATAATTTCAACAATTTTTTTGGTTTTTCAATAAAACGTGGTATTTAAAGTTTTAAGGGTCTCTCAATATTCATACGTTGTGTAAATTTAAAAACTTCAGAATGGTGAATCCAAAATAACAAATTTAAAATACGTTTATGGACGTATGGCTGCTTAAGTTGTATACTCGGCCGTACGTTCAGAAGAATACGATACATCCACCATTCTGCACACATAATTTTAATTTTTTTATTGAGAAATGTAAAACGTTGCTTAATTTATAAAGGATTAGGCTTGGGGTCTCTGCACTACCCTCATTGGTAAAATACGTAACAGAAACAGGCTTGACAAAGCAAGGGTTAAATGAAAGCATTAAGCTAATTTTTTTTCGGTTTTCGTCAAAGCATCAACTCACGTGAATATAATGGAACTTGTACTTGGGGAGGAAGCTGTCACTGGGCTTCGAGGGGAAGCGCAGTCCATTCGGATAGGCGAGCGACGGCCAGAATCCGGGGTAGAACGGCCTGCCGTAGTCGTAGTCATCGATCTTGCCCAGATCGTTGGACAGACGCTCGAGAAGGTAGCGATTGAAAAAGTGCTTGTGGGCGTAGATGTACTCCTCACCACGGTAGTTCTTGGGGGCGCCGAGCTCTTCGCTGCTCAGGAAGTACGGATACTGACTGCGGAAGAAGGCGTAATAGTTGTTCAGGCCGATGTCCTCGGTGTAGTAGTTTATACGCTGCTCGTAGTCGTACTCGTCGGTCAGGTAGAAGTTCGAGTAGTTGTAGGGGATGATATAGGTGTCGTAGCCGGCGCTGTGATTTTTCTCAGTAAGTGGGTGTTAAATGGAGCGTTATTTGATTTGTTCTTTGATTATGGCTTATCAATTGTAACATATCTTATGGGAAAGATCTGCACGATTTTTTATAGACTTTTCTCGAAGATTTTCTGTAGCTTTCTTACCTTTCATAACTTGTAAATTTTTTCTGCGTTTTTAAAAAAACTTTTAGCAGACTTTTTTATAAGAGATGATAAGTTTTTTGCATACAATAATATTTTTTTTAAATTAAAATTATCTTAATAGACAGAAGATCTTATAGATAGAAGATAACTCTGTCCAATATGATGCACCTAAGCTTAAGACATTTTTTGGAATTTGATTGTTCAATGAATTTAATTATATTATTTTGAGTTTTAATATTAATTTAATAAGACAATAGATATTTTTATCCTTGTTTAGTTCCTTCCCATGAATTTTCGAAGATTTTGTTACTATTACTGAGCGTTCAATGTGTACATTCCCGTTTAAAAGTTTATATAACAGTCATGGACTGCAGCAGTATTAATTTTGATTATCAAAGTTACAAAGATGCAGCTGCAATTGATCAAGTACCGTATCAAATATCTCACAAGGAAAGATTTTCAGGTTGTAAATCGCTCTTTTAAATTTAATACACCATTGTAGGTGATACAACTAATAAGGAGATCACCCTGCGGAACTCGAAACTTGATGAGGCTTTCGGAGGTGCTTTCTGTTACCTAAAAATGAAGCCTAGCATGCGTAGTTTGTTCTAATGGGACCTTGTATTTTAGATATAAAATATGAAAATGGATGAAAAATGAACGAAATTAAAATAGTTTAATTTTCTCAACTATTCATGCATTTTTATTCACCATCTCTCATTGTTAATAACTTTGGCTCAAATTAATATTTTTTAACATTACAAGTCTGAAATTAAACCTCTTTCTGCCTACTATTATCGTCTTTTGTGCCGTTTTCTCCAATATTAAAACATGCTTAGTTATAATTACTAGAAGAGCTACATTTTTTCACTAAAAGAACATATATTCAAAGTGAAAACGCTTATATCTCGAATATAAGGTCCAATTAGAATGAACTAATAACCCATAACACTACAATATTTACTCGTTCTATGCTTCAATACTTCTTTAAGAAAAAGTTTTAATAAACTTCCATTTTTTCAATATGGCGGTCATAAGTCCAACACAACACGATCTTTACTCTTTTTCAATTTACTCAAATTCGTGAAATCGGAGGACAGAAATGAAAATCGCATCCTCAAAAACTATAGGGTACAGATTTGCATCATTTATTTAGTTTTTATAAACCTTTTCTTGGAGATCTGTTCAGGTAAAAGAAAAAGTAGAATTCGTGTATTTTTTCATTAGTATTCGACAAAACAGAAAGCAGAATTGAAAGGACCATCCTTAAAAATTGTAGTACGTATTTTCATCAAAGATTATATTAAGCTTGTTATAAAAAATATTATAAAAAGTAAAAATTGTAGTGTTGAGCGTTAACGGGCTTCTTTGCTTAATTTTCAACGCTTTAATAGGGTTCCCATTTTTGTACGTTAAGTTTGAAACTAAAAATCCAGAAAACAATATTTTCTTGTTTATACCACCTATATTGATACTAAACAAGTTTTAGTTGAAATCGATTTATCAGCTAAGGATTTTCTTGGAAAATGAACGTACTCCCACATTTGCTAATGGTGCAATCAATCAGTTTTTCACATACTAACTGAGATATCGTAGATAAGCCATATTAGGTATATGGGATTAGTCATTACATTGTGTAGAATCGCTTTGGAATTGTTGTTACATCCTATCGTAGGTTATCTCTAATCTCTCCCGAATGCTCACCCAATTTGCCGAACTCCTTGACGTGGTGGGCCTTCTCGAACAGCTCATTGTTGAAGAAGAAGTGTGGTGCGATCTCATACAGTGGCGGCAGCTTGAGGTACTGGGTGTCAGGCCTGTGTATCACCGCGAGATAGAACGCGTAGCCGAACAAATGGTGGTTCAGCCGGTTCTTGCAAAACAGGGCAGTCTTGTAGAAGGTGTCGAAGTCCTTGGCGTAGAATAGAATCTTGAACACGCTCTTGGTCTCCTCGACGTGTTTGAAGTAGTAGATCGAGTAGATGGCATCGTGATGCAGGAAGCCGTGCTCCAGTCGGTGCAGGAATTCAGTTACCGCTTCCTGCGAAGGTTAGAAAAAGTAAAATTATGGTTTTTGCGTTAGTTGAGAAATGCCAGCTTATGAGTTTGTCTAAGAAGTAAAACTTTTATCGATATGGATTAGTATTATATTATATATGAACATGGAAAAGCATAAACCCAAAGAAAATCTTATACCGTTGTATTATCAGTAGAAACCGACGAGTTAGTGCGCCACAAAAATAAACATTTTTCTTTGCTTTAATACATTATATTGGATAAAATTATTTTAAATGTGAGCATTTAACATCTTATTTATAATAATAAAATACATTAATACTGAATTTAAGGGCAATACCAATAATATATTTAGAAAATCAACGAAATTATTCCAATGTCACATAATCTTTCAAAGAAGACAAATGAAAATAATCTTCAAACCATGATTATCATGGAATGAGTGTAGCAGCAAATTTCATAAAAGTTTCTTAAAAGTCTTGCATTTATCGTATCGCGTTTTTTTACATTAATTCATAGTAAATACACACAACAAAACCTTTCGTTTCGAGAGAGCGATAACCGAACGAAATTCGTACCTTGTTGGTGTAACCGCCGGCCTCGATCTTATACTCCTGGCCCTCCTTGTAGAGTTGAGCCTTCAGCTCGGGTTGCGACAGGTGGTAGAGAACCTGGTAGACGCGCTTCTGTTTCAGCAGGAAGTCCTTGTCGGCCGTGTACTCGGTCAAGTATTCAAACTTGTGCGCCTGAGCCGCGACCCAGCCGACAGCCAGCGCGGACAGCAGCACTAGCCTACCGAACATGTCGGTCACTCGTTTCTTTCTACTTGAGTAGAAACCTGAACAGAAAAGTTTATTATTGTACTTTGGGATCGACTTTTATGAAAATGTAAGTTAAATTAATTTAGTGATATGGTAAATTGGCTAACGTGACTCGAACGCGTAACAAGAGAACTAGAGAATTAATTGAAATTTTTACAGATTACAGATAATAGAGTCCACAATTGCCTTGAAATCTTAAAATATTTTTCATTTTTATATATGAATAGATAAGATTAATCAAGTAAATGAATAATATACTATGTTGTCGACTTCTTTAAAAAGTATTCTATACTCCCGAGTAACAATGACTTATATATAATTATATATAATTATTTATAATTATGTACATAATTATATACAATTATATATAATTATGTATAAATACATGTGGTTATATATAGTGATATATATATATATATATATATATATATATATATATATATATATATATATATATATATATATATATACATATAGTTATATATAAATATATATAATTATATATGATTCTATATAATTCTATATAATTCTATATAATTGTTTATAATTATATATAACTATATATAACTATATACAGTTATATATGATTATATATAGTGATATATAAGGATATATAAACGTCTATATATACCAATATATAGTGTGACGGTTTTATTGCTCATGCAATTATTATCGCAATCACTTCTAAAACGTCGCAATTCCTCTCCGAGTGAAAACCACATATTCATATGTATTACTAAACACTCTGTATTATAGCAAGCATCGAAGAGGGAGAGCAGCTGACGCGAGAGTAAGTAACAGAGAGAGAAAGAGAGAGAGAGAGAGAGAGAGAGAGAGAGAGAGAGAGAGAGAGAGCCACGACATGAAAGATTAGGCTAGGTCAAGGCCGGCTTGAGACACGCGCGAGAAGTTCCGCTTCGCTTCTCAAACCGACGACATGTCCCACACGAAGATGCTCAACCTACACTGAAAATACCTTCGGGCACCCGCTGCACAAACTCGGACAGCAGCGGGATGAAATAACGCGAAGTTTCACGCCGCTAATTTCGGTGACCTCTTGCCCGAAAATCGTGCAGCCGCATTATGTAAGAAGTCGTGCGGCGGCGCTCCGGCCACTTCGCGATAATGTGATTCGCAAATTCTACAAGTTGAAGGCTGCACAATGGAATGGTTTTTATTAAATACAACCAATTCCAGCCCCTTCATGAAGTTTTTCAGGGTAAGTACAATAGTTTTCTAACCTCTTATGCATGCAACCTTGCGGGATTTTACTCACAAATATCGTTGCAAAATGTAACAGGCAAATGATAAAAAAAACAACAAGATTTACCTGCTGTAGCGCCTGTATTTTCAATTAAAAACAAATGAATACATTTAATTTTTACAAATTATGGTTTGTAAGATATAATATATTTATAAAAATATTTATAAAATTTTTTGCAACAATAAATAAATTGAATAAAAACATGAAATGTATTGTTTATTCCTTCAACTTTAATATTACTATTTAAAAACTCATATGTAAGATGCTGCCTTATATATCAGATAGTAACGTTCCGGGAGATACGGAAATCAGCTGCACGACGATTTCGGGTTTCTGTTGCCTGAAATCCGTGATGCTGCTGCATGAAAACGTTGGAGGCTCTACTAGCCGGCGAATAGTGCGACAGGTGTCCGAAGGTATTTTCAGTGTGGGCGCACGGACTTTACGCGTGACGGCGAATACGCGAGCAAACCTACGATCACGGCCGAGGAAACGACCAGGGCTTGCGACACCCCAGGACCGGCGTCGAGTGAACAGCTACGACGCCAAGCAATCTCCTGTAAGTTCAGATCTCATCCTCTCTCCCACGCGTACGAGCGAGACCAACCTCCTGCTCTCTTACCGCCGCCGGCTTGCACCACGCGACACCGCGAATGCCGCGCTAATTGTAGTTATTTGTCTTGTTAATAAATCGGTGTTAAAGTTCGACTGAAACTTCCGGCGTTTCTTTACTTAAAACTCTCTTCTCCTTTGGACTGCCGCCGTCTCTGCGCACATTAGGTGCACATGCTGCTGCTAGTCGAGTCCTCATATTTCAAATAAAAGCACGACCAACGCTTGTGCGAGCTATTTAGCAAACACGAGTAGTTTCGGCCTTGCACTTGCGGACCGATTGTACGTACAGCGTTACGCTGCACATGATCCGCGCGGCCACGGAAACTTATAACAACACGATATCACAATAGTCATATACAATAGTTATTTTTCAACAGTCTGATCTGATTATATATCCGACTTATGTAATAATTATTCCCTGTATATAATTATATATAATTTTATATACTTAAAATTTTATTTTTAATATTGATTTTGAACAATTAACAATAAATAACAATTAATGGATAATAAAAATACAAATTATGCTAATAAATCACATAATTTTATTCAGAAAATTTGGAGATTTACAAATGTAATTACCAACCCGAACGATAAGTTGTACATATTCTTATGCCGGGAAAGTTAACAACCGGTACACGTATTTCGTTGATTAATAAAATATTCAAAAGTCTTGCCATGGTTTCATGACGAAAAATAATTCGGTATCGTTCAATCCCAAATGCCTGAATGTACTTGTACGAATTTTGATTTTGTATAAAATAAAATTTGACTTTGACGTACAGTGTATTATGTTTTTTTAATACTACATGTACACTGTACGGTGTCGAATTAGTTTTCGGTTATCTTATAATTCATATGTATATGTAATACCAGCTCTTACGATAACCCACGTATATACTTTTATAAAATTGAAATCGAATGCTAATTCTTGTAGCTTTTGTTTATCTAAATCGTGTAACTTATTTAACTTGATTTGTGTCCCTGTTAACTTAAAATTATAATTTTTCTCAAAAATAGCATTAAACGTAACTATATACAACTATACATGAGTATACACTCATTATATCATGTTCTCACAACTCACGTTATATACATAACGTTATATAAGTATATATCTGTGGAGTCCCGGGAAAACGACTGAATTCAACTCTTTACGTTATTGAGAAGTTAAGGTATAAAGTTTTTATTTTCCATTTAAACTAATGTTAAAAAAATCATAAGTAAGCTGTGGTCATTTGTATTCACACTTTTCTGATTACTTGCATTAATATAAGAAGATATACTATTGTAAGGATACCAAAATTTCTCAAATCTCAATTTTCAAAAAAATGGACTTAAGTCGTTTTTCCAGGAACCCACAGATATACATGTTTATATATAACATTTTATATACGAGTAAATATAATCATATACTTATAACTATATTTAACTTTTCATTTGTTTACTGACTATATTTTACTTTCTTTCGAAAAATCTTTTTAAATACTACTCCTTACAACAAGACTATTGAGTTAGTGGTTAAGGTAATGACATGCCACCTAGAGGTTTTGTGTTCAAATCCCATTTCGGGCAAAATTTTTTTTTAAATTATTTGTTGTATTGCCATGTATAAAACATCAATAATTTTCAACAAAAACCATTGTTTATTGCGTTAATTTTGCATTATTTTATTATTTGAGTAAAAACGAGTTATATATAATTATATATAATAATATATAATTATATATAAGTCATTTTTACGCAGGACTATGCAAAAATCATTTAATATTAAAATTTAATTATCTAATGTTCTGTTCCCTAAGATTTGGTTAGTGTAATAGGTTACTTATTCGGACTGCATCGAATCTTTTAGCAAAAAAAATTATTTTTTTGAGAACTAAGTAGCGGACGCTCATTTTGAAAGCGAAATGATTGTCTTATGTAAAAAGAAAACTTCTCCTTCAGAGTGACCATTTTTTAAAATCCATTTTTTGTAAAAATCATCGTTTAATCTTTATCTAATTCGATTCCGCGCAGTAGTGGTTTCGTACGAAATTTACTATAACCCTTTCAAAAATGGATACCCTGTTAGAAAAATCTTCATTCAAACTGCTATAAAAATTCTTAGCAGCAACTGCTAATAAGATGTTAATTTTATGCTAAAAGAACTACTATTTAAGTGTACGTGTGTAAACTCGTTTAAATTATAAGATCCACATTTTGCTCCCCCAAAAAATATTGAAAGGACTCCGCACAAAATAATGGTAAAAAATGATACAGTGAAATCGGCTTAAATTAATAGTGATCAAAAGTTCTCATGTGCGTTCAATATATCAAAATAAACAAATTTTCGTGTCCATGAGGAATTTTGATAAAGATTTCATGAACTATGTCATATTTTATTTAAGCCCATTTCACTGTAACCTATTTTATCTTTGATTTATGTGACGTCATGTGTTGATTTTCTAGATATTATTGACCCGTAAAGTTAGTAAAAATATTAACGCATTGTAAACAAATATATTCGTTGATTTGGTGATATCTATGCCACCTTAAAAATGATAATCTTTTTATTTATCTCAATAAACGTGCTCGAGCGGGAGTGAGTGACGTGACGTTGATCGATTTGCCTTCGAGAAGGCACTGTGGACGCGGGATAGCGGCCCTGAGGTTTTATATGAGGCAGCTGATGGCCATTTGGCTATTTCGCGCCGAAGGGTAGAGAAAGAGAGAGAGAGAGAGAGAGAGAGAGAGAGAGAGAGAGAGAGAGAGAGAGAGAAGCGCACAATGTAGTCGAGAGGGCTATTCGTTGTGATTGCTGTGCCGAAAGCGTCGCTTAGGTCAAATTGGTTGACCCGCGGTGGTGCTGCTGTATTTTTGTACAGCGAAGTTTTATCGGAGACGAGGCGCCGATCGTCGATAAACCGCGAGAGAGTCGGAGAGAGAGAGAGAGAGAGAGAGATAGAGAGAGAAGCGCGCTTATCGCTGCCCGGCGAAACGTGCTGAGCTGACGATCTTCGAGAGCTAAATTTTGTGTACGGTTTATCGGCTTTTTTCTTTCTTTACCTTGTCTGGCACGGTACGGTTGGTCACGATTACGTTTGATTCGTAAGTCTTTAGCGTGGTGGTATCCATACCAGGATTTTAGACATGTTCTAAGTAGCTTTTAGCTGTACTCGTTAACACTGTCAATTTTTTGTTGGTGGTTTTATTTCTATAATGTCTGATTAGTTAGTTAAGACCAAAAATATCTTTTAGACAAATGTCTGCAGAGATCAGGTGCCTATTTTTATTTATTTTCTTTTACTAGTTTACTCGTATACTAAATAAATGCGAAATAAATTGATTGATTTCCACGAGCCAATCATTTCCTTTCTATTTTCAATTATTTATACTCCCTGATGAGTCCAACAAACAGCTCGGACCAAACATTTTCTTTTCATTAATATTTTTATTCAATATTTTTCTTTTTAATTTAGTAGATTTCCATAAAATTGTTTTTGTATTTCCCCCATAAAGTTACTGATTGTAACAAACACGTATTACTCTATCAAGTGAAATTAAAAAAGGCAATTAAATTGTTTCATTAAAAAAAGTTGATTTCATATATTGTAAATTTAAATTAAAATATTAATAAGTAATATAACCTATTTTTTTATTTGGTTTTGGACATATAGATGCTCATTTTTTAAAATGAAAACGTCTGTGTACACTTTTAACAGTTTTTAACATTTATGTACACTTTCTCACGGAACTTATTATTCATGTGAAAAATGGTACAGTATCAATCCGTACCATTTCCAAAACTATCATGAACGAGGGTTAACACGTCAATAATGAGACCCTTAAATAATCGTGATAAGCAAAGTAAAGGGTTAATCAAAAAAAAGAATTTTAAATTATTATAGCTGTAGAGCTATTCACTTTAGAACTACAATACATACTTTGCATACAGGAAGTTAACAGTTAATAGGACAAGATGTCGGCTTGGTGTCGTTAGATAGGTACACGTCAAGTCGTAGCGGAAAGACGGAAATGCGTTTCTAGTACCTGCCATTATTCTGTCGCTCTTTATTATCTCAGGTTTATGGTATCTTGTACAGTTGACCCCTGTGTAACGTAGGCTCCTGAAAGTGCTAGCCACGGTTTTAATTCGTACTTCGTAGCGATTCCTGACAGACCAAGTCTTTCGTGTTTACGAAAATGGAGTCAGTTATGGACCGGAGACTGCTTTCATACTGTACTTGTAATAGACGATATAAGTTCTACGGTCGGTCTTATTCTGAAACTTTGGAGAATATTTGATAAACATTGATTGATGTATGCATGGACGTTTTATCTTAGAGCAATAAATTATGTGTTAGAAATTGTGAGAAATAGTGCAAAAAAGTAAAAAATTGTTGAGAATAAGTGTACATATAAATGTGCCAAAATGTGAAGCTCCTCATTATTTGGAACACATGTTTCTTTATTCTTATTAATTTTTAAAAGTTTCTTCAATATTGTCTTAAGTAGATAATAGTATATTGTGTACTAAGGGTAAAGAGTAGGCTTGTTTGCCTGCGTTTACTGCAATCACACAGGGACAAAAAAGGTATTTTCTCAACGCGGGCATAAAATGGGCCCTTATTCATGCCTGAAACTGGGAGAGAAAATTACACATTACAAGCGCGTTTGTAAAAAGTGGTCAGAAAAGTAATTTTTCACCTCTACAATGAAGTCGTTTCTACCCTGACGACAGAAATGAGCTCATTCTTAACCTAGTTACAAGGTAGAAATCAGCTCATTTTTATCCTGAGGGCAGAAATAAGCTCATTGTTAACCAGGCTACACGGCTTACTTGTTTTCGAAATCGTTACACGCAAGTTCAGATTGAACATTCGCGTCTCTCCAACTATATCGTTAGTGCGCATGCGCGACTAGCGACCAACTTCACGCTGTGATGCGCGCCATTGGAATTGTCCACAAAAAATCAATTTTATTTTTTATTTCGAAGTATGCGCAAATTCAAAATGTACAATTCCCTCTCCCACTCTCAGGCATAAAAAGGGTTTTTCGTGCCCTTGTTAAACAAAATACGGTGTGTAACATGGATGGAAAGGGCTTTTTTCCCCCTAGTTACACAATGTACTACTGTTTTGTCTATGGTACACTTGACGTTAAAAATATCTGGTTGAATTTGTTTGAATTTCTTTAAGAGGAAACCTGGGTGAAAGTTCAGCTGATAGATAAATGACCGAGAGTCAAATAACATTTTTTTTAACATAGTCTTTTCCGACGAATCAAAAAGCGTATAAAATTTTTTTTTTTAATTTTTCTGATATTTTGAAGATATTTATTTGACAGCGTGTGTAAAGTCCGCGTGCAAAGTGCAAATTTTTATTGCGGGAAGTAAACTTTTTCGCACACGTGTACGTAAATTATTGAGGTGTATGTAAAGTGAAAAACTGTGTAAGTAAATTATTAAAAATTTCGGAAAAATTGGAAAAATTCGGATAAATTGGAAAAATATGGATAATTTGGAAAAATTTGGATTATATTTAATTCTTACACTTTATCACATTTTTATGCAGTTTGTTACGTTGTTTACTTCTACCAGGATATTTACTTTAACAATAGAACAAACAATAAAAACACATGCATATAGAAAAAGAAAGAAAACAACTGTTATATACAAAAAAAGTCGAGTGAGTTACAATACAAAATAAATAAAAAAAAACGTCAACACATCAGACTATCAAGCCTCGTCGCTTCGTCCATCTCTCACGTATGCGTAATCATACATGAATCTTACAACCTATTCAACAGACTCCTCTCCTCAGAATTTAACGCTTGGATCGTGCTCCTGCTGATGATAGATCACCACCTCCTTAAAGAAGAAGTTGGGCCCGTGGAAGTCGTATTCGCGTATGGGCCTGTCGAGCGGATAGCCGAAGGGCTTGTTGGCCATGAGGGTTTCGCCGAAGATGCGCGACGAGTAGGTGGCTGGCTCGCCATCCAATGGCGACACGAACACGAACAGCTGGAAGGGGAATCCGCCGGGTTTGCCCTTGGGAATTAGGAGACGCCGAGGGAGAATCAGGCGGAGCTTCTGGTACTTGAATTTCTCGCCGCCCTCGATGGCCTTGAGGAGCCTCTTGTAGAAACTCTCGCTCGGCTCATCGTCGTCACCGACGAAGAAGAAGTCTTGGGAGTTGCGCGTGATCTTGTTCGCTCCAGCGGCAACTGTAAGGAAGAATGAAGAGGTTGAGTTATTGTGAATTGTTATTGTCATATTGTAAATCTTGATTAAAACTATATTCCAGTTATATAAACAACAAATTATCTAATAAAAATTCAATTTTAACATAACTTAAATAATTCTTCTCTTTATTGTATACAGTGAAAACGCTGACGTTACTGAGTTGAAACGGTCTAAATTTAATATTCAAATGAGATTTTTCATCACAAATTGGTCTATATGGGTTTTCGTTCTCGCTATTTATGAATTTGTCGTGCAAATTTAAAATTCTAAAATGGGGTTGAATTTACAAAGCAAGGATTGTAAATTCAACCCCATTTTTTCCATTGATTAAAAAAAGTAATAATTATACAGATAATAATTACTTTATTAATAATTCCCATAATTTTTTCTAACCGTATTAAATATCAAATTAACGTAAATGTCTTATCTAGAGCTGCATTTAAGCTAATAAATAAACAAAAGAAGAAGTAAACTCACGATCGTAGAGGAAGTTGTCGAGTTCGTAAAACTCGAAGCTGTGCTTATTGAAGTCCATCTCCTTCAGGTGTACGTTGTACTTCGGACCGAGGAATATTCTGATGTTCGCCTTGATCGGCTTCTCGGCGTTGATGTTGATGTTCACGTTGAATGGCTTGTGATTGAGACGATACTGTCGCGCCTGGATCAGGTAGGCCTCGGCCTCTTCCTCACTCGCCACGGCCAGACCGTTGCTGATCGTTGCGTCGAAGTAGTCGAAGTAGGTGACGAGCTTGTCGACCTCCACGGACTCGATTTTCAGATCGGGGAACTGAATCTCCTCGGGCTTGTAGTAATGCTGGTTCATCTTGTATCTGCGGGTAGGCAGATTCGCACGTTACTTTGATTTATTGCGTCATTGGTTTGATTCGTACTTCTAGGAAAATAAGCTATGAATATTCGACATTTTTGTAAGAATATGTATAGGTAATATAAATTCGCCCGTGTAAAAAAATTAGTCTGGCACTAATCTGGGATTAATCTGGCTTAACAAATCTGGCGTAAGTCTTGCAAAAGTCTGGTAGAAGTCTGGCTTAGGCCACTATGCCAGACTATTTTTGGAATTATGTCAAGAAAACTCATTTTTCACAAGTAAATAACTATAGTAGTACATTAATTATTAGTATCGACTAGAATCGTGACAATACGTACTTTTCGATAAAATAGGAGAAAAGTATTTTTACATATTGCAATCTTGTTTAAAATATGAATATTTGTAAAAATGAGACAAAAATTTAGGTTACTGGCAATTAGACATGACGCGATGCTTTTGTTTTTCACATTTTGTCTAAAGTCTGGCATAGTGGCCAAAACCAGACTTTTGCCGGACTTCTGCAAGACTTTCGCCAGACTTATTGAGCCAGACTATTGCCAGACTAATTTTTTTACACATATCTTCATTAAATAAAAACTTTTTCACTAGATTTTTACTATTGCATTCTACGTAGTTATTAGACCAATTTTCGCGTATATTTAAAGTGTATAAAATAGAGTATATTTGTGTGAGCTATTGTGGGTTCGAAAATTAAGTTAAAATAATTGTGAATTGTCTTAGTCTTGTTCTGGGAGTGTGTTTTATGGTGTGTCTAGTTTTTGGGGCCACATACTATAAATCCGAGGTCACATTTGCAAAATTAATTTATTCAAATAATTAGGATGTTGCGTAATATTTTCTAGTTAATTTGATAAATTATTATAAAAATAATGTTATATGTTTAACCAATATAATTCATTCAAATAAATAGTTTTAACATGCAAATTTACCAACTCTGACCTTGGATTTGTAATCAGCGACTCCAAAAACTACTTAAGCCATGTACATTTGTCCCTGCTATTACAATATGTTGCCATGTCCCTTAAAACCACTAAAGGGTTAAATAGTCGTAAAAGTTATATATTTGTATTCGAGAGATAAATAAAATGTTACAATGTAATACAGGATTCTCGTAAGTTTGTAAGGTAATTTTTTCTTCAAAATTCTAGCACGGGTTTAATAAGTAAATTTTTTATAAAAATATTCATTTTTTACTTATTGTTATTTTAGACTTTGACATTCAACTGTTAGAAATTTTATAACCATACAAATTTAAAATTTTGTAACAATAGGTAAAAAATCATATATGAATCAAGCCTTTTAAGGCACCCTATAAAAGTTAAATCTTGAAAACGAACGTAAGTAATTAAAGCCGTACTAGAATTTTTCCGTTACAGCTAGGCACTCGAAATTTTCAGACAAAATATGACATCTCATGAGTATATTGCCAAAAAGGTTGGTTAATAATCAGCATTTATGTTCATTTTCAAGTATTAACCCAGTCTGGGCACCTCAACTCAGACTTATAGCTAGAATAGAGCATATAGAGCACGTTACTGACTTGTGGTAATGATGGAAGATCCGCTTGAATATCATCCAAAACGCGGGGTCCCTCATGCTAGTGACGTCGTGCTCGAGTGCGCTTGGGTGCAACTTGTCCTGGGCCAGGGGCGGAAGGTTGAAGCCAAGTATGCTGCGGCTGAGCTTTTCGACGTTACCGTAGTACTGCTCGTTGCATGAGTCGGCGTTACCCTCAAGCATGTTTCCGAGGATGTTCAGGCCCTCGGCGGTGTAAATCTTGACGGTCTTGCCCTCCTTGGTGAAGGCGATGCCCGAGTCCACGGCTTGGCTTATTCTCGCCTCGTATTCCTCGCATTCCTGTGGAAACAGATAATTTCGCTTTCTGTACGACAAGTTTTTTGAGGTGGGTTTCAATTTGAATTTTCAATTTGCTATAATTTTATTGATACCGTGAAGTTTGCGTAACGATTGTTTGGTTATATTATCGACAAACGAAAATTATTAATCCTTAGATACTGCGATGACGTTTATGAAACACCATTCAAAATTGTGTATTATAGTGATAGCTTTGTAACTATTATATTCGTTGTTTTCGAATTCTTACGTAAAGTCGTAAAAAATCATAGAGTTTTTAAAGTAACTGCTTGTAACTAAGAGTCTGCCTACAACCTGGAGGTTACTACTGATCGTTGTTTACTTCTCTTTAATATTTTCAGTCCCTTGTTTCAAAGTTAATGGGTAGGCGCCCTTACCCTAATTTACATTATATGGACTTATTTTATGTAACAATATTTTCAAAACTACTCTGTAGTAGAAAACTAAACATTTTGAGGTTAACCATTGTTTTAGCCATCGGGGAGCCCAAGAATAAATCTTTATAATTTCAACAATTTTGTAGGTATTTCAATATAACATGGTATTCAAAGGTTTTAAGGATCTCTGAATATTAATACGTTGTTAAGATTTAAAAACTTCAGAATGGTGGATCCAAAATAACAAATTTGAAATACGTTTATGAACGTATGGATGCGCTTAAGTTGTATACTCGGCCGTACGTTAGGAAGAATACGATAAATTCACCATATTGGAAACATAATTTTAAATTTTTTATTGAGAAATCTAAAACATTCTTAAATTTATAAAAGATTAGGCTTGGGGTTTCGGCATTACCTTCCCTGGGTAAAATAGGTTGCAAAAATAGGCTTGAAATAGCAAGGGTTAAATGAAAGCATTAAGCTAAATTTATTGTCGCTTTTCGTCAAAACATCAACTCACGTGGATATCATGGTACTTGTAGTTAGGGAAGAAACTGTCACCGGGTCTCGAGGGGAAGCTTAATCCGTTCGGGTAGGCGAGCGACGGCCAGAATCCGGGGTAGAACGGCCTGTCGTAGTCGTAGTCCTCGATCTTGCCTAGATCATTGGACAGACGCTCAAGATAGTAGCGATTGAAGAAGTGCTTGTGGGCATAGATGTACTCCTGGCCACGGTTGTTCTTGGGAGCGCCGAGTTCCTCGCCGCTTAGGAAGTACGGGAACTGATAGCGGAAGAAGGCGTAGTAGTTGTTCATGCCGATGTCCTCGGTGAAGTAGTTTATACGCTGCTCGTAGTCGTACTCGTCGGTCAGGTAGAAGTTCGAGTAGTTGTAGGGGATTATGTAGGTGTCGTACCCGGCGCTGTGCTTTTTCTCTGCAAGTGGGTGTTAACTGAAGGGTTATTTGATTTGTTTTTTTATTATGGCTTATTAATTGTAACGGCCGGTATGGGAAAGATCTGCAGGATTTTTCATAGAATTTTCTGCAGGATTTTTCATAGATTTTTCTGCGTTTTTCTGCGCCGGTTATTGCCTGCAGATTTATCCGCAGAAATATATCGGACAAAGGCAAAAGCTTTGCAGAAGAACGTTTAGAAAAACAACTTTTAGCAGTTTCTTTTTATAAAAGATGACAAGTTTTTTGTATACAAATATATTTTTTTTTTATTAAAATTTTCTTAATTGACTATAGACATCGACTGTCCAATATGATGCACCTAAGCTTAGAACGATTTTCGGAATTTGATTATATTATTTGGGGTTTTATTATTAATTTAATAAGACAATGGATATTTTTATCCTTGTTTAGTTCTTTCACATGAATTTTTGAAGATTTTGTTACTATTAGTGACCGTTCAATGTGTACATTCCCATTTAAAAGTTTATATAACCGTAATCGACTACGGCAGAATTAATTTTGATTATCAAAGTTAGAAATATGCAGCTGCAATTGATCAAGTACCGTATCAAATATCTCACAAGGAAAGATTCCCAGGTGGTAAATCGCTCTCTTAAATTTAATACATCATTGCAGGTGATACAACTAATAAGGAGATCACCCTGCGGAACTCGAATCTTGATGAGGCTTTGCCAGGGGCTTTCTGTTACCTAAAAATGAAGCCTAGCATCCGTAGTTTGTTTTAATTGACCCTTGTATTTGAGATATAAAATATTTGACTCCGAATATATGTTATTTTAGTGGAAAAATGTACATCTTAATGCTAGTGCTTATACTATACATTATTACCACTAGAAAAACTAAGCCGAAAGATAATACAAGTAGGTGAAAAGAGCTTTAATTTGAGATCTACAACGTTAAAAATATTAGTCTTAGCCAAAGTTATTAATAACCGAATTGATGACTAAAAATGGATGAAAAATGAACGAAATTAAAATAGTTTAATTTTTTCAATATTCATGCATTTTCTGTCACCATCTCTCATTGTTAATAACTTTGGCTCGAATTAATATTTTTCAACGTTACAAGTTTGCAATTAAAGCTCTAATATTAACATATGCATGGTTATAATTACTAGAAGAGGTATATTTTTTCTCTAAAATAACATATATTCAAAGTAAAAACGCTTATATATCGAATATAAGGGCCCATTAGAATGAATTACGCTTGCTTAGCTTTATTTTTAGGTACTAAAAAGTATCTCCCAAAGCTTTATCGAAATCCGAGTTCTGCAGGGTTGGAGTTCTCCTTGTAAGATAATCACGGAGTTTTAATCTCTGTCTCAAAATAAAAAAATTGCAACATAATGGTACTTTTAAAAATGAAGTAAATAGCTTAATAACCCATAATACTATAATATTTACTCGTTCTATACCTCAATAGTTTTTTAAGAAAAAGTTAATAAACTTCCATTTTTCCAATATGGCGATCATAAGTCCAACACGACACGATCTTTACTCTTTTTCAATTTATTCAAATACGTGAAATCGGAGGTCAGAAAATAAATGCACATTCTCAAAAACTATTGGGTACAGATTTGCATCATTTATCGATTTTTCATAAACTTTTTCTTGGAGAACTGTTCAGGTAAAAGAAAAAGTAGAATTCGTGTATTTTTTCATTAATATTCGACAAAATATAAATCAGAATTGAACGGGCCATCCTTAAAAATTGTAGTACGTATTTTTATCAAAGATTATATTAAGCTTGTTATAAAAAATATTATAAAAAGTAAAAATTGTAGTGTTGAGCGTTAACGGGCTTCTTTACTTAATTTCCAGAGCTTTATTAGGGTTCCCAGTCTTGTACGCCAAGTTTGAAGCTAAAAATCCAAAAAACAGCATTTTCTTATTTATACCACCTACATTGATACTAAACAAGTTTTAGTTGAAATCGATTTATCAGCTGAGGATTTTTCTTGGCAAATGAACGTACTCCCACATTTGCTAATAGAGCGATCAATCAGGGTTTCACATACTAACTGAGATATCGTAGATAATCCATGTTAGGTATGTGGGATTAGTGATTACATTGTGTAGAATCGCTTTGGAATTTGTGTTACATCCTATCCTAGGTTATCTCTAATCTCTCCCGAAAGCTCACCCAATTTGCCGAACTCCTTGACGTGGTGGGCCTTCTCGAACAGCTCATTGTTGAAGAAGAAGTGTGGTGCGATCTCGTACAGTGGCGGCAGCTTGAGGTACTGGGTGTCAGGCCTGTGTATCACCGCGAGATAGAATGCGTAGCCAAACAAATGGTGGTTCAGCCTGTTCTTGCAAAACAGGGCAGTCTTGTAGAAGGTGTCGAAATCCTTGGCGTGGAACAGAATCTTGAACACGCTCTTGGTCTCCTCGACGTGTTTGAAGTAGTAGATCGAGTAGATGGCATCGTGATGCAGGAAGCCGTGCTCCAGTCGGTGCAGGAATTCAGTTACCGCTTCCTGCGAAGGTTAGAAAAAGTAAAATTATGGTTTTTGCGTTAGTTGAGAAATTCCAGGTTATGAGTTTGTCTAAGAAGTAAAACTTTTGATCGATAGGGATTAGTATTATATTATATAAGAACATGGAAAAGCATAAACCCATAGAAAATCTTATACCGTTATATTATCAGTAGAAACCGACGAGTTAGTGCGCTACAAAAATAAACATTTTTCTTTGTTGTACGATTATGTTTGATAAAATTATTTTAAATGTGAGCATTTAACATCTTATTTATAATAATAAAATACATTAATACTAAATTTAAGGGCAATACCAGTAGTATATTTAGAAAACCAACGAAATTATTCCAATGTCTCATTATCTTTCAAAGAAGACAAATGAAAATAATCTTCAAACCATGATTATCATGGAATGAGTGTAGTTTCAAATATAATAATCATTAGTCCTAGAATAATCATGGTTAGCAAATTAAAAGTTTCACATAAATAGAAGATAGTGATGTGTACGATCTCTAAAAATATATTCAAAAAACTCTCTTACGTGCAAAAAATTTGTCTAATTGCTTGAGGAAAATTTCTGTTAAACGTTGAATACTCGAGTTGATTTTTTAAACTTAACATGGGTTGATGTCCTTAATGCTAACAAAAATTAAACGAACCATACGTAGTTTACAGTCATCAAGTTAATTCGATTACGAACCACACAAAAATTTACGTATAAACTAGATAAATTCATGTTGCATTTATCGTATCGCGTTTTTTTACATTAATTCATAGTAAATACAAACAACAAAACCTTTCGTTTCGAGAGAGCGATAACCGAACGAAATTCGTACCTTGTTGGTGTAACCGCCGGCCTCGATCTTATACTCCTGGCCCTCCTTGTAGAGTTCAGCCTTCACCTCGGGTTGCGACAGGTGGTAGAGAACCTGGTAGACGCGCTTCTGTTTCAGCAGAAAGTCCTTGTCGGCCGTGTACTCAGTCAAGTATTCAAACTTGTGCGCCTGAGCCGCGACCCAGCCGACGGCCAGCGCGGACAGCAGCACTAGCCTACCGATCATGTCGGTCGCTCGTTTCTTCCTACTTCAGTAGAAACCTGCAAGAAAAGTTTATTATTGTACTTTGGGATCGACTTTTATGAAAATGTAAGTTAAATTAATTTAGTGATATGGTCAATTGGCTAACGTGACTCGAACGCGTAACAAGAGAACTAGAGAATTAATTGAAATTTTTACAGATTGCAGATAATAGAGTCTATAATTGTGAATAGATAAGATTAATCAAGTAAATATATAATATACTGTGTTGTCGACTTCTTTAAAAAGTATTCTATACTCCCGAGTAAAAATGACTTATATATAATTATATTATATATATTATATTATATGTAATTATATATAATTATGTATAAATATATATGGTTCAATTACGTCGTCCACCTCCATTTTACCGGAACTTCCTTCGTGATTAGCTTCGCATTGCGCAGCGTGATTTTCATACCATTCTAAGTATTCGTCCGATTATTCCCGGCGAATCCATTGCTCGCATGCTTTACACACTTTTAATTTAACAATTAAATGTATAATCTTATTAGAATATTTTCCTTGGGGCCTGCGGCGGCTCAGTCGGTAGAGTGTCGGATTCCCACGCCGGTGACCCGGGTTCGAATCCTAGTCTCTGCCGATTGATACAAGCACCTCTGTAAAAATTACATGTGCTTTGTTTACAAACACACCGCAGACCCCCGTCGCCGATTAGCACCACATGGAAGCACAAACATGGCGACGTTAAATAATATAAAAAAAAAAAAAAAAAAAAAGAAACTACTGCCAACGATAATTTCTTCTTCGGTGTGGCCTTTTTGCCGTTAATTTTTTTTTCTTCCTCAGCTGCTTTTTTAAAAACACGCTCAGCTACTGACTTTACAGCAATATAAATTTGTTCAAGTACACCATAAGAACCACATTTATTTTTGCCATTACTTAACTCCATCAATGAACAAAACACATTTATACCAGCCATTCCAATGCCAAGTAGACGCATAACAAACACGAAACGTATATTGATCTCGTAAGCATTTTTTATCATTGGGCACGAATTTATTTCAAATTCTTGACACGAGCACTTTACAGACAATTTAAAACATAATCCTCGCGCCGACTTTTGTAAAAATTTAACGTCACTATTCTACAATTTACACTTTAAAATTGACTGTAACACTGTAAACACTAAAGAAAAACACACAATGCTATAACTCAATCCCTTATCTACCGTTACTTCAAAGTCACTTTTGTCTTTCGATTTTTCGGCTGATGTACTAACCAACTCTGTGTCTGTTTCAGCAGTGTGCTGATCTCCTCCGAAACTCCTTTTTTTCGCACTTTGTCCGGGAAATTTTGTGGAGTTTCTAGAGCCTTTTCGATCCATTTCGATGCGCTTCTATTTTTACGCGCTCGATGTTTACGCACAGAGAATCTGCCGTGTACTGCTGTTTTCACTCCGAAATTCAGTAAACCTTTGCTCCAAAAATTTCTTTACGCTATTCTACATATACACAAGTATATACTACACAATAGATGACGGTTAGAAATTTTACGCGCAGGTATGAAAAGACCGGAGACAACAATACAAAGGTAGGAACTGTATACTGGCGCGCAGCTGACAAAGTACGCTTACGGCGCGCCTTCGACTATAGGCTATAACTTCGCTAATACTTTGAATTTCGGTCTGAAACTTTTACAGTATATTATCAATATATTTTCCTTTCGAAATGTGTAAAAAAATCGATTTTTTGAAACCGTCACACAGGACTAACCCCTTAATAAATCGTTGTTAAAGCTCGAATGAAACTTCCGACGTTTCTTTACTTTAAACGCGGGCGCACCTCAGGTGCGCATGCTGCAGGTAGCCGAGTCCTCATATTTCAAATAAAAGCACGGCAGACGCCGTGCGAATTGATTAGCAAACGCGAGTGTACTGTACTCAGTCCGCGCGGCCACGGAAACTCATAACAAAAAGATATCACAATAGTCATATACAATAGTTATTTTTCGACAGTCTGATCTGATTATATATCCATGTATATAATAATATATAATTTTATACACTTAACATTTTATTTTTAATACTTATTTTGAACAATTAACAATAAATAACAAAAATGACAATTGATGGATAATAAAAATACAAATTATGCCAATAAATCACATAATTTTATTCAGAAAATTTGGAGATTTACAAATGTAATTACCAACCCGAACTAACAGTTGCACATATTCTTATGACGGGAAAGTTAACAATCGGTACACGTGCTTCATTGATTAGTAAAATATTCAAAAGTCTTGCCATGGTTTCATGACGAAAAATAATTCGGTATTGTTCAATCCCAAATGCCTGAAGATACTTGTATGAACTTTGATTTTGTATAAAATAAAATTTGACTTTGCCGTACAGTGTATTGCGGTTTTCTAATACTACATGTACACTGTACAATGTCGAATTAGTTTTCGTATCTTTTATAATTCATATGTATATGTGATACCAGCTCTTATGATAACCCACGTATATACTTTTATAAAATTGAGATCAAATGCTAATTCTTGTAACTTTTGTTTATGGAAATCGTGTAACTTATTTCACTTGATTTGTGCTCCTGTCAGCTTAAAATTATAATTTTTCTCAAAAACAGCATTGAAACGTAACTATATACAACTATATATGAATATATATAACTTTATATAAGTATATATCTATTCCACTTTTTACGTTATTGAGATGTTAAGGTATAAAGTTTTTATTTTCTATTTAAACTAATGTTAAAAAAATAATAAGTAATAGATATGGTCATTGTATTCAGACTTTTCTGATTATTTGCATTAATATCAGAAAATGTACTACGTAAAGATACCAAAATCGCTCACAACTCAATTTTTAAAAAAATCGACTTAAGTCGTTTTTCCAGGAATCCACATATACATGTTTATATATAACATTTTATATACGAGTAAATATAACCAAATACTTATAACTATATCTAACTTTTCTTTTTTTTACTGACTATATTTTACTTTCTTTTGAAAAATCTTTTTAGATACTACTCCTTACAACAAGACTGTTCAGTTAGTGGTTAAGGTAGTGGCTTACCACCTAGAGGTTCAGTGTTCAAATTCCATTTGGGGAATTTTTGTTTTTAATTATTTATTGTATTGATAAAATTTAGCATTAATTTATTATTCAAGTAAAAATGAGTTACATTTATTGTATATAATTATATATAATTATATATAAGTCATTTTTACTTAAGGCTATGCAAAAATCATTTAATATTAAAAATTAATTTTCTAATGTTCTGTTTACAAAGATTTGGTTAGTGTATTAGGTTATTTATTAGGACTGCATCGAATCCTTAAAACTGCCCAGTTTAACCGTTTCATTTCTACCAGGGTATGTTTGAAGGAAAAAAATGTTTACAGAATATACTATAATTGCATTCTTAGGTGTAAACAGGTTTAGATTATAAGATGCACATTTTGCTCCCTCAAAAATATTGAAAGGATTCCGCACAAAATCAAAGTAAAAGTTTGTACAGTGAAATCGGCTTAAATTAAGAATTTCATGAAACCTTGATCAAAAGTTCTCATGTTTGTTCAATATATGAAAATAACCAATTTTCGTGTCCATGAGGAATTTTGATAAAGATTTCATGAACTATGTCATATTTTATTTAAGCCCATTTCACTGTAACCTACTTTATCTTTGATTTGTGTGACGTCCTGTGTTGATTTTCTAGATATCATTGACCCGTAAAGTTAGTAAAAATATTAACGCATTGTAAACGAATATATTCGTTGATTTCGTGATATTTATGCCACCTTAAAAATGATAATCTTTATATTTATCTCAATAAACGTTTTATCTTCTGTAAAATTGTATAAAATGAGATTTCCACATAGCATGAAGGAACATTTGGAAATGATAAACGAATTGATATTTAAAGACTGATATAAAAATATGTTCAGAAGTCACTATACTACCGGTCGCTATCATTCTGCAACTATTCTATATTGTTTTTATAATCTACATTTTATTTAAACTTCAAATTTCTTGTACATACTAATATTATATTTTTCCATAAAAAGAACGAGAAACAATATACGCGAAACAAAACATTCATTCTACATTTCGCGATCAGTCGAAAAGCTCAAAACGCTCATAACACGTACAACATCACGAAATTAAAAGCTAATTCGCCTGTAAAATCTCCTTAAAAGAAAGGAAGTGTAAAATTAAAAAATGACCTTGATGCGGAGTGCTCGTGCGGGAGTGAGTGGCGTGACGTCGATCGATTTGCCTTCGAGAAGGCACTGTGGACGCGGGATAGCGGTCCTGATGTTTTATATGAGGCAGCTGATGGCCATTTGACTATTTCGCGCCGAAGGGGAGAGAAAGAAAGAAATAGAAGGAGAGAGAGAGAGAGAGAGAGAGAGAGAGAAGCGCACAATCCATCCGAGAGGGCTAATCGCTGTGGTTGTTGTGCCGAGAGCTTCGCTTAGGTCAAATCGGTTGACCCGCGGTGGTACTGCTGTATTTTTGTACAGCAAATTTTTATCGGAGACGAGGCGCGGATCGTCGATAAACCGCGAGAGAAAGAGAGAGAGTGAGAGAGAGAGTGTGTTAGAGAGAGAGAGAGAGAGAGAGAGAGAGAGAGAGATAGATACATAGATAGATATTCTTTTTATTTATCACTAATGACTAAAATTTACAGCTCTATGTACATTTTGTTAAAATTCGTTGTCACATTATCAGTCATTAGAGTTAAAAAAGTTTGGTTTGCTATCACAGGTCGTCAATTATTGTCTAACATATCATAATGTAGTCAGTAGTATCACATATTGTTTCTTCAACTTAATAATATACAAATAAATAGAGAACAGTAATATATACACATACACATTTATATTGCACATATATCTATCGCGTCGGAAAA